>JARHVA010000037.1:575000-1872500 GCA_037957365.1 Torreya grandis
TGATGAAAGAATTATTATAGATGATGAGGGATCATGAGGGTCAAAAAGGGAGTGATTATGGATAATTAGGGATGAGGAAAGAGTGATTAGGGATGATTAGAGACTAGGAGGATGTGACTAGGGATGATGGAGGGATGATGAGCAAGTGAAATTAACATAAAGTGGTCATTTGATGTGTGCATGTCAATAATATGACCTATATTTCCCTAATCACACTAATTTTTATTTAATTCAAAGTTATTGGTTTGTAAACTTCAATTTTTAAAAATGTAAGACTCCTAGAATTGTCAACAAGCAATTTGAAAGACACAAAAACATAAAAAATGATTATATGTTTACCTTAAATGGACATAAGTTGTAAAATTTATGCCCTAAAATCCCTAGGTTAAATACTAAATCCTTGAAAAATTCATGTGTACTGACTAGATTATATTTTTTAAAATTATTTCCCTCATCGTAATTGTGTGCATATATGAGACCAACTCTATCAAATGTATAGTGACCCTAATTTCTTATATTTACTAAAATAAATGTTAATTATAAGAAATATAAATGTCATAATATAATTTTCAACTTATACTTAACATTTATTTTAGTAAACCTACCCCCACCTTCTAATTCATCCCCTTTTTCATTCTACCCCCTTTAATGCTTTCATTAAGCCATAATGTGTATGTGCTATAGCGTGTACTTATTATAATGTTATGTACTTTAGTTTAATATTTTAAAATTGCATGCCTTTAGCTTCTACCTCTTCTAATAGATATTTTTCATTTTTATACAATATTAAAGTAACATGTACATGCTATAACACGTATGTGTTATAGTTTGTTTTAATCCAAAAATCAAGCTTTCTGGCTGAGAAATGGCTAGGATTTTAAGCCAAAGGGTTGGACCTATCAACACATAGATAAATCTGAGATATTTGATAGAAAATAATAAAATTAAAATTTCATCACCAAATACACTATGAATTTCAGCAAGACAATTCATAAAATTATTACCATAATGACAAAAACACTCTCCTCTTTCCGAATATATGATTTTTTTTAATTTTTGAGCTATTTTAAATTTGTATCTATGTTGATTTATAAATATGTATTTTTTTAAGCCGATACATACCTATATATGTTTAAATACTTGTGTTTTAATTGATCCAAATGTGAAAAAAAATATGGTCATAAACTAGGCCTAATTCTATACATATTCAAAAATACTAATTTTCATTTTTTTTGAGGTAGTTATGGAGATCGTATGACCATCTATCCATTTTTTATCATTTTTTTAGGATCTCTTTACTTGTAAAAATAATTATAAAAATATTCATTAAATGTTTTTAATAAAATATAGGTCAAAAACTAGATGATCTTATATAAATTTCCATAAAAGGGTTTCAAAAAATAATAAAATTTGCTATAAAAAAGTTGCATTGTACAAATGACTATCTACTTTATTTTCCTAAAAAACAAGAGTTACTCTTTAAACTTTAGATATTTAACCTACTTATACTTAACCAATTTTTTTAAAAAATTATTTTTTGAAAACTAGATTCAAAATCATAAAAATCATGTTCTTACACCATCCTCAAATTTTGAGTGTATCCATCTCAAATTATCTATAGCAGTTAAGATATCTTAATTTTCAATAAAAACATATCCACAAGTAGGCCCCTTTTTGTCCCCCAAATTTGTGCACTTACCCTTAGAATTATGTGAAAACATGTCAATAATATGCCATCATAGTATGAATATATTATCAAAGCATATATGAACAAGTAGTGCATAATTTTTTTGTCAAGATAGATATGGAAATTAGGCATGCAGTAGTGAGCATCATAAATATATAAGGAGTGAATAATAACCTACACAAAAATTACATGATATGGATCATGACACCACACACAATAAGGAAGGTATGTGATATGTATAGACACTATAGACTCAGTAATACTATATTTATCCATTCATAATCACATGATGTCATGGTTAAGACACACACAATAACACTTAATGTCACACAAAGAAAGAGTCACACTCAATGGATAATTAAATGTCACACAAGGCAAGAACCACAAAAAATAGATAATAAAATGTCACACAAATAAATATCCACATATAATGGACAATAAAATTTCACACAAGGAAAGAGCCACACTTAATTGACAATCAAATGTCACAGTAAGAAAATATATATAGAATGAGAAACTCAATCAATAAAAAGTCATATAAAAATGCATGGGCCCAAATAAACTGTAATATAATGAAACTCAATCTATAAAAAGAAAAATAATAAGTCAAGGGACCAAATAAATAGGTATTTAATAATACACTCAATCATTAAAATGTTATATAGTTAGTAAAAATTCAAAATAAAGCATAACTAATGATTAACTTATAGAAAATGAAATAGAAACAATGAAGCATAGAACAAGTCAAACTAGTCTATACCATAATCATCACAACATAATATTTTTTTCATATCAATGAAATGTAACAAGTTAAATAATATAATAAAGATAAGGGCATGTGTAATAAATTAAAGTATTTTAAAATTATATATACAAATTTCATAAAAATATATAACCAAGTTAAAAATGTGATGTAGGAATGAGATACCTAGACATTGGTATGGTACGTAGGTATAGGAATGTTTTGTATTTATGCATCCATGTAACATGTAAAACCTATATGTCTTTCATCTCACTCATATATACCATTAAATTCATGTAAATAATTTAAAAAAAAAGATAATCTACAAACATGTGATAAATAACATAATAATTTAAACTAAAAAACATGTCATGCTTATGTACTGATTTTTTATTTTTGGAATATTTTACTTTTTTTTTCAAACATTTATAACATATATATATAGTCAAAAAATTCCAACTGTAAATATTATAAAATATAAGAATGGAAGGGATCTAAGTAATCTATGGCATGTTTCAAGGCATATTGTGCATTAATTTTTATATAATGGCAATGTGGAGGAAGTCGAAGTAGGAAATATGCCCCCACTATATGTGAATCACAAAATAATAAGTGAATAAAGTATATGGAGATAGTAGTGGGCAAGCCCCCAATAAGAAATAACCAATGTATATTTTCATGTAATTTGTAAATATAAATGTATGTGATCATTTAAGATCAATGTAGGTTATAACAAGTATAGATAATTAATATTTAAATGTGAACAAATAGTATGTTACAAAGAATATCCACTATAATGAGACTATTATGAAGGATGCATCATCATAGGATAAATGCTATATATGTTTGGAGGATAAATAATTAGAAGGCAAGGGATAGGTGAAAAAAATAAATGGAAATAATAATGATTAATGAAAGAACATATGTACACATGTATGCCAAAATAAAAGAGTAGAGGAAATAAGCATTCAAGAGAGCATCAAAAATCTATATACAATGGATTATGTTATAAATGTGTATGGAATAATCAAATCAGCCAGTTGGAAATAGGAATTGTGCATCATATATATCATCATGAGTTACTGAATTATAATGATGTAATTGTGATGCTACACTCTTAAATAACTCACACTTGTGTGGTTTACATTACATTGATTATTTATTGTTGAATATGTATAAAACACTGCACCATATGTTGGCAATTATTTACTAGTTACATTATACTTTGTATCATGTACCTTAATTTAATTTATAAAAAAATTAAATGTCATTGCATTAGAAATTATTGTAGAAATTGTTTATTCTTTATTTTCTTGATCTAAAGATACTCCATTTTCAAATATATAAATAAGTTCATTCCTTTTATAAAATGTAATATAACCATGATTTTCACTAAGGGACACATGCATTGATATCAACCATGATCTTCCTAGGGTATCCTTATATTTATTCAAATTAGGGTCAATATATAATGTATTTGATAGTGTTTTGAGACCAAGTGTTATATCCCATGGAATAGTTCTGATGAAATGATCAAATTCCCTATTTGGATTCCCTTGATGAATGTCATAACTGAGAAAAAATTAGAAGTGTCATGCTACATGTGTTAAGTTTATAATTTGTGTCAACCATGACATTAATATATTGCTTTCCATCAATGTGAGAGATAAGAATTAAAGTCCCTAGCTATCAATCATGCTTTATAGTCACCTCCTTAGAAGTCATGTTTGTGACATTAGTCTTCTTAGGTATATCTTAATTTTGAACTTCTTTCTTAAGAACCTATTTCTTATGCAAATATGTTTCTTAGTTTCCTCCTTCAGAAGTATACTTTGTTGTTTATCTTGTGCTTCTTTTTAGATCTTGTATTTTTGTATTCTCTTTTTGTAACTTTTCCTATTGAAATTTTTTAAAATAATTATTCCTTTTTCAATTGTTCTTTATGTAACTTTTCCTTTTCCAATTATTTTTTATGTAAATTTCCCTTTTCCAATTCTTCCTTAAAATATGTAATAACCATTTGAGTAATTGGTTAACCCTTTTAATTTTAGATGGCTTAAATTAATGTTATGAAACTATTAAAATTAAAATATTGATATGTATTTATTTGATATTAAAATTTAGTCAATATAGTATGTGATGGTAAAATAATGTATTTTGAATTTTATAAAAATAGTAAAAGGGCCTAAGAAAGTGAAAAGCTCCCTAAAATAGCTGTAATTCTAATTGTGTGAAGTGACTGAAAGTGAAAATTGCCTGAGATGATTTGAAAACACACTTTTGTTATAGAATAACAACTTGTAGTTTACTGGGATAAGTCCATATGAGATAGACTAAGTGCACTATGACCATGTCTCAATTGAATGTGCACATGATTTATCTATCTAGGTTTGTGTGACTAATTGTGTGGGTTGAATATTAAGTCGTGTCTGTCAATATATCAAGTGGATAACCTACAAGTGAGAAAATCCTTATCCTACACTATATAGTACTTAGATACCAAATGAAGATAAAATATGTTAGTGGGGATGGTTGAGCTATCTTCAGAAACCCTTTGTTATTGAGTACTACATACATATTCAAAAGGAGCCTTAAACTGGTGTAATTATCCCTCCTAGAGTGATTATGTGATACTTTATTATGAACATAGAATGACTATAGTTATAAGGTTGATTAAAATACTTGTAAATAGATGCCCTTGACCTATAATAAATAATATTCAGACTTGAATTATTGGTGTTAGAATGTTATAGAATTAAAATAGGAAGAAATGGTGTTTTTTTTCTTAGTGTGTAGTGTAATTACTAGAGAGATCCAATGGTGAGATAATGAGTGGCATTTATTTTCTTTTATAGGAGAATATTTTAAATAATTTCACCAATTGACTTTACCAAATGTGTGAGAGATTCATTGTGAAACATATTAATTCAAAAAATTGATTGTTAGAGTGTGGGGGATAATGTTACACTAGGGGACAAGGATGTAGCGTGGCCCTATCTAACTAATGCAAACTTGTCCTATAAGACTAGAGAATATAGTGATAGGTTTGATAGGATCTTGTGGTATAAATAAGAATGAATGTAGCTAAAATAAGGATGTTTATATGATATTTGAAGTGATTACAAGATAGTGAAGGCTATCTTATAGATTTTGAATTAGAGAAATGGTGAATATACCAAATAAGGGTAAGGATGTAAAGAATAAACATTTTCAAGCACTTAATGATTAATTTTATGTGTCTACATTTTCTCCCAATTTATTATAGTTATACATAAATTGAAATTACTCGAGTAAAGTAGATGTAAACCTGAGTGTGTATACACACTTTGTCTTTGGATATAACTCTTTATTTTTCAAGATGCTTTTTTATAAGAAACTTACAACAATGCCACTCAAAGTTATATTTTATCATATTAAAAATTGAAAATTTTAAAACTTTCTATTTTGAAAAAAATCTATTTTTAATTTGAAAAAAGAGCAAGGAAAGTATACACCTAATAAGAGTAAGCAATATAATTGCCCTATAACTTGGAGATGGTGAAGTGTGCATTTTCCCTTGTTGGAACATTTTGAGAAGTGGTGAACTATGTTGAATTGAGAGTGATCAAGTCTCAATTTGAAAACCATTGAATGCTCTTGAATTGGAAGTATTATATGCTCCAACTTTCATTTGATTATATAGATTACTTTGTAAAATATTTTAAGGGGTGGAAGCATGAATAGTGGCTCACTACATATTTATAAAAGTAAAACTATAAACATTGAGTTTCACTAGACTCTAATGTGGCCCAGTTGAAATTGAGATAAATCATACCACTGCAAATGAATAAATATTTTGTTTGTAACTTTTGCAACATTGAAACTTGAAAATCTATAATTTTAGAAATGTCATAGTATAATCATGGACATAAATTAATATCATGCCCCATGTATATTTATTATATTTAAATTATATTATGAACTTATAATTGAAGCTTTTCAAATTTGAAATTTTTAAAATTTTCCCACTTTTGAAACCTTTTAAAACTTTTACAACTTGTAAGTTTTTAAATTGATTAAAACCTATAATTTGAAACCATAGTGATGAATGCACATGCATGCCACATGCCCTCATAATCTAAAAATTTCAAATCATATTTCCACTTAAAAACTATATATTTTTATAAATTTGAAATTTTTCCCTTGAGGCTTGAATGTTCTAAGCAAGCCCATTGTGATACCCTTGTTTTGAGATGAGAGATGTAGCATGTAAATCATTTATCTCAAAAGAAATCATATGTGAAAGATATAGTATTTTAAATATTTGAATTCAATTCCATTCATATAATTGAATATATCATTACATTTTACATATGAAGCATGTGTTATAAAGATATATCATTTAAGCATAGAAGTAATGCATACATGGTATGCATCATGGCACTATAGTAAATACATAGTATATAAGTGATTCATTGTATAAATCATGGAACCATAGTAAAATAAATATAAGTAATGATAGGAATCATGGCACCATAATAATAAGTAAAAATTATATAATTAATTTCATACAATTTGTCATATAATTTTCATAATATTCCATGCATAAAGCCTTATAGGACACATACAAGGGACATGTAAGTGTTGAATAACATACAAGACCAAGGGTCACACACAAATGGCATGATGATAGCATACAAGAAAAAAAATTAACATACAAGGCCAAGTGACACTCACACAATAAGCAAGAAATTCTAACCTATCATGTGGTAAAATCAAAATCAAAATCAAAACATATAGTAAAATATACACTATAAGTTCATCATATGTATGAATGTGAATGTTAGAAAGTATCATATTTCATGTAATTCATGTGAAAAATATGAGTGATTTAGAAATAAATTTTTATGATATGTATCTCAACATGATAGAGAGATTGTGGATAAATACAATCTATTAAAATCTTCATGTAGAACGTAGAGGTGCCCCTAACTTAGCAAGGTTGATGTGTAATAAAGGAATCCTAAGATCAAAGAATCATGTGGAATTATGTCTTCTATCACAATCAATTACCTCATAAGAAGCATTGTGTATTGAAATGTAAAATATGTTATCTACTTAACATAGAATAAATAACATATAAAAGTAAGCTAGCACTATTTTAAAATGTTTTTGGTCATGATTTTGAATGTTTTGAAATGTTTTGATTTTTTGAATATTTTATGCATGTTTTGAAATTTTTGACATGATTTGAAAATAGGTGTGGAGAAATAATTTTTTGAAAATACATTAAGTATAATGGATTATAACAATCCTCAAAAAGTTTCAAAAGCATAGTAGAATATGAAGGAAGGCAAACAATGTGCCTTTAATTTATATGTAATTATTTAACCCTAAATTAAAAATGGGGATATCTAGGCTTAATAAGATAGAGTAGTGTAGGTTACAAGGGTGATAAACTACCTTTATAGTAAGCTAATTAATATAAAAATCAAACAAATAATATTTTAAAATTATATAGCTAAGGTTACTAAAAATAGTAGAGTACAACTTGTATGCAATTATAAATGCATCATGTCCATAAATCAATCCTAGATAGGATGGGATAGAGCACACTTACACTTCCGATTGGGAGCATACAATTGTTAAGTGGGATCATGACCAATGTGAGGATCCACTAGACCTGATTAAGGGATCACTTGTCACAACACACCATGTTAGGTAGGGTTCTAAAGCTTACAATCTAACACAATAACCCTAGACTATTTATATGATTTAATATTTCATTAATCTAATAATAAGAAAAGTAAATCTAATCTAGTGCACACCAAAGCTTGTGTCACAAAGTGGGAGTTAAAATAAATAAATAAATAAATAACTAAACCAAACATGTATACAAGACATATACTCGCATCAATGTATATGAAATCCTAATACATGAAAGACAAGAATATTAATGCACTATCTATCTACTCTTACAAAGGAGGAATAAAGTTAGGAATACTTACCTTTGAAGATGAAACCATCAAGCCTCAATCTCCACCTTGGCCAAGGTGATTTGTAAGAGATTATCATGGTATGTAAGGATAACTAAGATAAATTAACACTAGGCTATATAACCTATCCAAGCATCCCTAAGATGAGATCGGAGCTCTAAAGAAAGTATTGAACCCTAAATCTTTATTCCCTAAGTAGAATGGCCAATAGGTAGATGTTCATTAACACTTCTTCACTTAATTATTCACTCTTAAAAATGGTGGTAAATGACCTTATATATATAGTATAAAATTAACCTAAAATCATTCAAACATGTTAGTTGTACTAGGTTGATCAGGTCGACCTAGCATATTTTTGGGCTAACTCACTAGGTTTGTGTTAGGTCAGTCGAGAAGTAAACAAACCAAAATAGCTAAAATGTCCTTAAATTGTACTAGGTTGACCAGGTTGACCTAGTTTGTTAAACAAGAATCCTAAAAATGTATTAGGTCAACGATGGTGGTCGACCTAGTTTGTTGAACAAGAAGAAGGGAGATAAAGCAAGGAAAAGAGGGATAAAGTATGACAAATGATATGAATGATTAGGAAAGAGAAGAATAATATTAGGGTCAATGGTTTTAGGATAAAAGTGTGTAGATGGAAAATGGAAAAAGGAACAACAATCTTACGAAGCAATAATGGTTTTCCCACCCCTTTCCTGGTGTACCCCTTAAGGCATGCACTCAAAGAGATTAAGACGATGGGTTTTTGCAAGATACAAAGTATTAGTAATCAATAAATTGTTTTAAAATATTATGTGTATACATATGCCCCAATTTAATCTCATCACATGTCATGTAATTGCAACATGAGATGGTGCTTCAAGAAAATAACATAATAACACATAACACTAATGCTAAGTAAAGTGCAGTAAGTAAGAAATAAGGTAAATGAAAGAATTTTATTGAAAAACACATACCTTTAACTTATCTTAGTGCCAAGATAAAGAATTATAATTTAATAAATGTGAAGGTGTCTAGTGTAGATTACACTAGGCGAACCTATAGAAGTTAGTGCAAAAAATAGTTAAAAATCAAAAAAATTGGAAGATAAACATATGATAGTGGAAAAGAGGCAAAGATTTTAGGAAAATTGGTAAATTAGGATTGGTAAGAAAAATTTAGAATATTAAAGGAAAGTCAATAACAAAAGGATGGCAAATTAATGATAAATGATTGGAGAATGAATGGAAAAAAAATTACAAATGAATGATAAATGATTGGAAATAAATGACAAATAATATGAAATAAATGACAAATGATTAGAAATAAATGACAAATAATATTGGAAAGAAAAGGACAAATGATAAGTAAAATATGAATGGTAAAAATGAATGTAGAATGTACTAAATCACATTGGAAAGCATGTAAAACATAAATGTCAAATGAAATATTAATGCAAGACAAATATAACAAAGATACGGAAGAAGGTGTAAAAATTAACCTTATGTAATATAGGCCTATCAAATCAAACATTAAAAAATTGAAATAATGTCGAATGAAATGTAAGTCAAGATGTAAGACAAACATGAATAAGGCATACATAAAGAGAAACATGTAATAATGGCAAAAGGGTGTAGACTCAAATATCCACAATAGAAGGGTAGTTTTATAATGACAAATGAAATAAAAAAGTGATCCATCATTACTTAAACATGTTGTTTTGCTCTAAGTATAGATAAAATTGAAACAAAGTAAAACTAGCATGTTCTTAAGAGGTGAAAAAAAAAATTAAATAAGAAGGGTAAACAAATTTAGAATCATAATTTTTCTATCAAGGGGGGAAATAAAATGGGTGGAGGGGAGAATGAAGAAAAAACCAAGGTAGAGAGAACTCTTTATCAAAGTCAAGACACTCAAATTAGGTTTTTCAGAACAAGAGGACTTTTGACCTTAAAGACTATGAAGAATTTCTCTTAGCCACAAAAGTCTTGAGTAAAAAAATGGAGTATATAGATCATGCAATGAAGGTTATATACATGAAAATTAAAATGAGCCTAACTCCCCATGACATGTTCCCTACTCTTCAAGACCCCTTATAGAGTCGTCGGTTTGCTGTGAATATTGGGTACTTATGTGAGAAAGTGGGTAGCACCATAGATTTTTTTGAAATCCCATATTCCAATCTATTGGCCTATCACACCCCAAAGGACTTTGGCTCTATGTGAAGCTGACTGTGGAGTTTCAGATTTGATTGGAGATAGGAGATGTGTTTGTAATCACATCTTTTTTTGGTGTGATTTAACTTTTGAAATTTATATGTTGCCTTTTATTTTCAAATGATTTGGATTTTAACTTTCTTTATGGTTTTTTCTATTCCTCTTCCATACAAAATTGGAAAACCAAACATGGGTGTTAAAGATGACTTTCATTTGAATACTTGGGACAAGGTTGCTAAGAGAGAGAAACTTAAAAGAGTATGGGGTCTAAGAGTCTCATAAATATAGGTGAAATAAAAGTGTTATCTTGACTTCGCCCTTGTTTTATCTAATGTGGAGATGAAAGAAAGGGGAAATCAAGAGGAGTGACACATAGAATAATTTGAATTGCTTCAAATTGAAAAAAATGTGATAAAGGGAAAAAGTGATAAAATGATAGCAGAGGTGTGATTATCATAAGAATGAGGGAAATGGAGGAAAATATGCTAACATGGATTGTTATGCAAATTCCATCTATCAAAAGAAGCAAAAGCTAAAGTCTAAGAACAAGAATCACAAAGAACATAAAAATATGTAATTTTATGAGGAGGGCTAGGTCCTATCCATGGTCTTACCTTTCAAATTCATAAAAGAGAAAACCCAATGGGTGCCAAGAAGTAATCAAAAATAAATGTGAGGGAGATTTCTTAGAAAGAAACTCACAAAATAAAAACCCAAAGGATGCCAAAATAGCATTGGCAAGCAATAAAAAAAAGAAGGAATGATTAAAAGATGGTAGTTTTGTGAGGGATGTCGGATCCTATCCACAATCTTATAAATCAACTGACATAAGATAAACCCATGAGGGCCCAAAAAGATGTCAAAATAAAAACAAGAGAATGGTACATCAATAATTGAATGCTAGAAACTAAGGCGAAAAATGGTATAAAAGGATAAATAAAAAAAGAGATATATGAAGACAAAAATGATAGCAAATGTCAAATGTGATGTGTAAGAAATCCAAAGAACGTAAATGAAAATAATGATGCTTAGGAAAGTGAAACTAAAAGAATAAAAATGCACAAAAATAAAGAAACATGAGATAAAAAGAATGAGTAAGACCTATGTTAATGGTTGTATCAAATATGAGCATGTGAAATACAAGTCTATAAGTCTCGAAAGGTTTCTTAAAGTTGAATTTGTTTGTTATTATGCATTGTTGAATAAGAGTGGGCATCATAAGATGCTCCAAAGCGTAAGTGAATGTAGGGATGGGTATTAGAAGATGCCCCAAAATCTAAAGGGATATATGGATGGGAATCATAATATGCCCCAAAGTCTAAAGGAACATGTAAATGGGCATCCCAAAATGCCCCAATGTGTGAGGTGGAATGAGGTAACATTGAACCATTAGAATGATTTGCATTGGGTTGATATGTGCATTCAAAAGTAGGTAAATGTGTTGGTTTGTTATATTTGTAGGTTAAGTGTGACATATGATGTGTAGGAGAGGTATGGAGAGGTAAAGTAGGACCATGTATGATATATTTTAGAGTAGGCATTTGAACTATGTACTCTTTTGGTTCATGGGACCTAAGAGGTTGAGGTTCAATGGATGAAACAATATGTTTAAATTTATTTATGTTATCTATCATTTCCTTATTGGTGTAGAAATAAGGATCAATTATGGTTTGAACAAAATTAGTAGATGAGGTATAAGTATGGGATGATTATTTTTATTTATTAGGTAGTTGATGTTTATGTGATTATGGTTCTTGAGATTGACTTTGAGAAGCTTGAAGATAGTCCTGATAACATCATTTGGTGAGAGTATCAAGATTGAAATGTGGACCAATCAAGGAAAAAATAATAAATTAGTGATGATCATGGCAAGACTCATGAGAATAACTTATAGTAGCATGCCATTAACAAAATTTATTAGGATTGTACCATTTTGGAGGAGGCTTGTAAGGATCAAAGTTCATGGGTTTAGATGGTGTAAATTTATCTTTAATTTATTCTAGACTAAAGGGAGGGTGGGTTGGATCAAAATTGGTTTAATTGGATGATTCATTTTGAGGTTGTGGAGACTTGGATGAATCAATGATATGAGGAGGAGAAGATTGGAAAGATATTTTAGTAGTTATTTTAGGTGGTTCAAATTGAGTCATAAGAAAGTCTTACCTTTTTGCTTGGTCTAAGGCTTCTTCTAAATTTTTTGGTGAAAATTTTTGAACTTTATATTGAAGATAAAGTTTAAGAGCAGTGACAAATAGTTTAGAAGAGTTTCACCATTCATGTTATGGTTGACTTTATGAGCAAGGAACTTCCATCATTTGATGAAAGTATAAACAAATTCATTAGGAAGTTACTATTAGAATGAGCTCCAAGAATACTTATCTGAGTGAATGCACCAATTCAATTTGCTATGTGAGATGCATATAATACAAAATAATACTAAGAAAACACAAGCACACAACTATAAGAATGAACCAAAGAGAAATAAGCCAGGAATAATGTACACATTATTACATTAGAATATGAAATGGAATAGGTATATATGTATATATAGGTTGTCGAGGAAAAGGCACAACACATTATAGTGAATTTGGTATTAACCTTTCCAAATAACCAACATGACTCTAAATCCTTAAGCAAGCATATGCAACCATGTAGCCAAAACCTATAGGAAAAAAGGCATACACCAACACCCCCCCCCCATAATCATAGCTTAGTAGGCGATGATATGAAAAATGAAAAAAAATGGGTCCTGATAACAAGGCCTAATGAGGTACCCATGTACAATGCAATCTCTCATAAAGTAGAGAAAAAGAGAAAAAACTATAGGAAAAACTCCCCCCCAAAAGAGAGACATAAAAAAAGAGGAGACTAAACCCCCAAATGAAGATGTTGAAGTAATTAGTACTCCAAGTATAGCTCGTAAGATGATGAAAGTCGATGATGAGATCCTCTACCTAAAGACTGTAAAAGCTCCATCTGCATCAAACAATTTTTCTTCCCTTTGGAAAAAGAATAACTTGATGTGTGTACTAAAATTCTACACATTCTACAATGGAAGATGAAGGTAATAGTACAAAGATCTATGAATGTGGCCCAAATCATATATGTGGCATAGGTCTGGCAAGAACATGTATAGAAGCTAAAGGTAATACCACTGAAGTGAACCAATCAAAAAAATGACATGGAAAATTCACTGAAGGAATGTCCATGTGAAGAGTGGAGCATGACTCACCAACTGAAGAAGGAAAGTCCATAGAAAGTGATGAGTCATCGATGCTCATAATAGATGTACTCATACTATAAATAATGAAGTCTTCTAAAATGCAGGTCTATGAAGGTTCTAAAAGAGTAAAAATTAGCACATAAATAAAATTAGAATCTATAATGAGACAACTAAGGTCTGGTAGAATCTTGTCCTATAGTGGGGCCTCGACAAAAGGAAGAGTACTATCCACCTGGAATGTCTCATCATAAGAAATAAAAGTAGGAGGTAAGAGTACAACTATCTCTAAAGAGATGATAGGAAGAGGATTGATATAAGTCACAATAAGATCCTCAAAAAGACTTTATAGAGTGCTCTAAATAGTGAAGGGGCAATCTATATGCTCCACATGGTGGTTTAGATCCCATGAAACATGTAACAATAGGTGACTATAGACACAATCACAAGAGTTGGCCCAGTCATTGTATTGACCTGAGTCAATAAGAGTAGGAATATATCCATATAAAAATGGAATAAGTTCCCATTCCTTGAGTGAGCATTCCATGTATATATGCCATGAATCATAATTGTCCTTCCCAAGAAGGATCACTAAATATGAAACAACTCTCCTCATCTAGAGTAATAGTGCACATTCTAGATACAGACTTTGGACTACACCAAAAATGAGTCCAATCAAATGAAAGTAATCAGTGTAAAAGTGATAATGCATACTCAAACAGACATTAGGGTCTACTAATAATGCATCTAGGAATACAAGATCAATCTGTGCAAATAGTCACTAAATGGGCACAAGTAATAGTTATGAGAAAATTGAATGTGCATAATAAAGAATGCAATTCCCACAATAACTTCCTCGAGATAATCAATAATGACCCCCTTGTGTTTTCAATAATAAATCATGCTCAAATATTGAGAAATATATGCTTATGATCAAGTACCAATGCATGCTCTAAGTATGGACATTGGAATTAACTGAAATAGATCTACACAACTAAGAGTAATCAATGCACAAGTGAAAAAAACATGTCTCAATGAATGGATTTCAGACTCAACTGACAATGCATCCATAAACATGAGAAATCAATTCAATATCCACTAAATTGGCACAAATTAAAACTATAAATAGGCCAAGTAGGAGGATGTTAGACTCTACCAATAATGCATCTGTATGAGGAGAAGTAAATGTGTGAACTAGCCAGGTAGCCCCTCAAATTTTGGCACTTTATAATTTAATATATTTTACAATGAAAATGGGATATCTATGTGGAAAATTGAAAAATAAACACTTTTTAAAAATATGGTACTCAATTTATTTACAAGATATTAATGAAACAAATTCTCGTCAATAGCCCATTTTTAATAAAAATTGCACTAAATGATTAAAAAGGTACCTTTGAGTGAGATGAAATGTGCCTTACAACCACTCGTTGGAACTAAAATTTCACCATGGACTTTAAAAAGTTAGAAAAAGTTTACCTGGTTACCTCGATATGCGGGAAAGCAAGTATGGCTTTCTCTTTTGGCAAAAAATATAGCTAGTAAGGCAGAAAATGAATTTCCAACTAGTTAAATAAGAAGGAAATGAAGAGTTATTGTTGTTTTGGGCTGAGAGGGGTGCAAGGAGTGTTTTTTAAAGTAGATAGTTTGATCCAATAGAAGAGAAACCAACTCAATCAACAGATCCGAGATAAGAGGAAGGAAATAAAAAAGTCTCAATGCCTTCCACAAAGCACCAATCTACAGATCTAAGACAGTAGATAGAAGTATTTAGCAAAAGGATAAAAATAGTATCACTTCATTCCATGATCTAGGTAAATAGATCTGCAATGCTTCCTAATTTAAATTCAATGCCTTGCAATGCCACTCTTCAAAAAAAAAATTGCTGGAAACTAACAGCAGATTTCAATGCCAAGATCATATTAGTCTTTTTTTTCATACAACATAATGGCACCAACACAGCAGGTTTAGGTGCAAAAAATTTGAGATCATACAATGTAGAAGATCGCAAATGACACAAAAAGATCAGATCTTAAAAGAAAACACCAAGGTTCAAAATATGATGCCAAAAATAGATTTTCTTTCTTTCTTAGCTAAAAATGCCTTGTCCTCTAATCAAGGACTCCACATTATAATTTAGACACCCATCTCTAATTTTAAACACAATAAAAAAAACACCAAAAGAATAAATTTCTAAAAAGAGACAAAAAATGGTCCCTTTTTTAATGTCACATTACTAAAAGTGATGCTAAGAAGCTGTTAAGTATGCAGTCTTCCTTTACAAATTAGATCTCTCCTCCCATACCAACACCTAGCCTTAGTAAGGATGCCTTCTTTCTATGTTGTTCTTGTGCTAGCAGATCTGAGAGAAGAAAAACAATGCCAAGTTTGTTATAGATCCAATGCTAAGATTCAACAAAAGTGCCATGCCAAAGCATCAGATTGAAATACCGATAAAATCCAATACATTTGGAGGCTTACATATCTTAATAGCATAAATAATTAATTAATTCAGAAATCTCATAAATGAAGGAAATCTCCTTATACAATAATGCAATAGAAATGCAAATGTAAAAATGGAGAGATCTAAGCTAAAATCAAATGAACTCAAGATTCAAAATCAAAATTTGCAAATAAACTCAACAATCTTTAGATCTAGATCAGCTCTAATACCATATTAGAATGATCTCCAAGAATACTGATCTGAGTGAATACACCAATTCAATATGCTATGTGAGATGGGTATTGTATAAAATAATACTAAACAAACACAAGTACACAACTGTAAGAATGAACCAAAGAGAAATAAGCCAGGAATAATCTACACACTATTGCATTAGAATATGAAAGGAAATAGGTACATATATAGGTTATCAAGGAAAAGGTACAACACATTCTAGTGAATGTGGTATTAACCTTTCTAAGTAACCAACATGACTTTAAATCCCTAAGCAAGCATATACAACCATGTAGCCAAAACTTGTAGGAAAAAAGGCATATACCAATAGTTATTTAGCATTAATGAAATGGCTAAGGTAATTTTTATGAAGGTCATCATATTGGAATTCCTTCACTAGAGCATTGACTAAATTCTCTAGTTATGAGATAGAATGTCTAGGAAGTTGGTTGTACCATTCAAGTGCATCACCAACAAATGTTTTGGCTAAGAGCTTGGTGGCAGCAAAGGTATTATTTTGGACCCATTATTTATAGAGATTACCAAAAGACTTAAGAAAGATATTAGGATCCTTAGTCCCATTATATGTGATAGTTGGATAAATATTTCCAATATCTATGAAAGCAATGAATGGGGCTAAAGGCTCATTTTGAAGATGTTGAAGCAGTTTATTATTCATTAGAGGTTAAGGGATGATGTTCCCATTTGGATATATAAGAGGAGGGATATAATTTTGATTTGGTTGAGACATGATGACTTAAGATGGTTGACTAATCATGTTGCATAAGTTTTGTTACATGCTCATCATTTGAGATTGATTAGAAGTTTGTATGATGTTCATTTGATGCATGACTTGTGCAAGAACTTGAGTTGTATCAATAGGTGGGTTTTACGGTGGGATATTAGTGTTGATAGGATGAGGATTCTTAGTGTTGGTGGGAGGAATATTCTTTGTAGGTGTAGGATTTCTAATATTAGTGTTAATTGTCTTAAGTGTGGTAGAGGAAGAAGAAAGCTTAGTAAAGCCACCATTCTTGTGAGGAGTGTAAATAGTATTATCATCAAGGTTTTTAAATATTTGGGAACCATATAGATTATAAATTTGAGTGGTATGAATTTATGAAGGATTCCCAATATTGGTATTGGAAAGAGGATTATGACGAAGGATCTCAACTACATTGTATTATGTAGTGAGTGGTTTTGGCTTAAGAGAAGGGGAAAGAAGAAATTAGATAGTTTCATCAAAGTAATGAAATAAGTGAGGTTATTATCTAAGTCATTAATAATAAAATATTATAGACTAATATCAGGATAATAATATGTCATCAAGATGAAATAATACTAGATAACCACACAAAGAGAATAAAAAGTGACAAAAAATAGTACAAGGTCGACTAGGTTAACCTAGAACATAAATAGGGACTACAAAACTGTAAAGGGTCAACTAGTTCAATCTATTACAGTGTACAGAGACTAGAATAAAAATTAAAATAGATATAAATAGTAAAAATCTAACTAGTTTGACCTAGTACATTGGATAGAGGTTGAAAAAGATACTAGGTCAACAGGGTCGACCTAGTACAACAGATAGGTTCCTTTTTTTGCCTATATCTTTAGTTCTACGTATCCATTTTATAAACCATAAAATGCATTGGATTCATGATGATTTAGGTAAGATGAGAAGGTTGATATAAAGTTTTGAATTGAAATAAGACAATTTTCAAATAATGAAAAGCAATAAGTACTAAAGGGAAACAAACAGTCAATTGAATTGACATTGGCCAATCCAATTAATGTACACAAAGCAAAACCTTGCACTAACATTGGCTAATAAATTTTTTTGCACACACAATTGAGAGAATATAAAGAAATAAAATTGGAAATTAAAGAGGTGGCTACTTGGTCAACCTAGAATGTTGATTAGATTATTAAGAATGATTTTAAATGTAAAGGGGAGATTGGCTATAACCAAGGTACTAGATAGCAATCTATAAATAGTTTCAAGTAAGTTTAGGATTAGATGGAATATAATAGAAATGATATAATTTTGGTATTGGGGCCTACCCTCTCACTTCATACACCATAGTAATAAGGGTAACAAGTGCTTATCCAAAATATACCATTAACCATATTTTATACTTGACCAGAGCATCAAGTCAGCTTTCCCCTTGGTGATGAAATCCAAGTAGGTTGGCCAGGGTAGTCATATGTTAAAAAATTTATTGATTTTATGTGGTTTTTCCATGTGTGTAAAATAATATAAATATTGAAACTAACTGATTGATTCAAAATCCCCTAATTAGACTATGTGAGTTATTTTAAGCATGCAATCAACTTTAAAAGAAAGATATGATTAACACATATGGTTTATTTCAACTTTGAAACAAGGTATAGTTGATAAAATATATGGAAAATCATATAGAATAGGGTCAATAGGTTTGAACCTATACTATGGAAGCAAATTTTGAAAGTGAACTAGGTCATTCATGTCAACTTCGTTATTTCAGAAAACATAAAACACAGAACTAGATCTACAGGGTCGATCTAGTTGATTGTGTGGAGGAAATTTTGAAGACTACAAAATTGAAAGGAAATTACAAATAAATAAATATATAGATAAATATAAACTAACCTTGGTATATCAGAGATGAAAATGAATAAGATTGTTGATCAATAACCTTGGAGAAAACTAGCAAAAACCTAAAAACTAGGTCGAGTTGGTCGATCAAGCTATATAAGAACCTACTAAAAAAGTGTTAAACATGCATTAGGTCGACATGGTAAACCTAGTAGGCTGAATTAGATGTTTGAGCATGCACTAGGTTGAGCTAGTTAACCTATTAGGTTAAACTAGAAGTCTAGAAAATTGAAACCTATACTAGGTCGAGCTAGTCTATCCAGTTGTTTGTTCTTAAAAACCTACATATAAAGAAAAAGAACTAGGTTGATAGAATTAATCTAGTATGTCAAAATATATGATGAATATGATGATCAAAAGAAAATAAAATAAAATGAAATAAATCCTGTAATAGTTCATTTCACATCAATTTTACTAGAATGCATACAATTAAAAATACATCATGTCCATAAATCAATCCTGGATCAAATGGGATAGAGTACACCTACACTTCTGATTGGGGGCATACAATTGTTAAACAGGAGTATGACCAATATGAGGATCTGCTAGACCTAATTAGGGGATCACTTGTCACAACACACCATGTGAGGTAGGGTTCTAAATCCTAAAGTCTAACACAATCATACAACAATCCTAAAAGAGTCCTATGATTTAATATTTTACTAATCTAATAACAAGAAAAGTAAATCTAATATAGTGCACACCAAAGCTTGTGGCACAAAGTGGAGTTTAGAAACAAAACAAATAAGTAACTAAACTAAACATGTATAGAAGACATATACTCATGTCAATGTCTATAGAGTCCTAATATATGGAACAGAAGAATATAAATGCACTATCTATCTACTCTTACAAAGGATGAATAAAGTTAGTAATACTTACCTTTGAATATGAACCCATTGAGCCTCAATATCTCCCTTGGCAAAGGTTTTTCACAAGAGATTGACATGAAATGTAAGGATAACTAAGATAAATTAGCTCTAAGCTACACAACCTATCCAAGCATCTAAAATACTTATCCATAAGATGAGATTAGAGCTCCAAAGATAGTATTGAACCCTAAAGCTTTATTCTCCAAGTAGAATGGTCAATAGGAAGATGTTCATTCACACTTATTCACTCTTACAAATGGTGATAAATGACCTTGTATATATAGTATAAACTTACCCTAAAATCATCTAGACATGACAGTTGTACTAGGTTGACCAGGTCGACCTAGCACATTTTCAGGCTAACTCACTAGGTTTGTGCTAGGTCAGCTGAGAGGTCAACAAACCAAAAGAGCTAAAATGTCCCTAAACTATACTAGATCAACCAGGTTGACCTAGTTTATTGAATAGAAAGAAGGGAGATAAAATAAGGAAAAGAGGGATAAAGCATATCAAATGATAGGAATGATTAGGAAAGACAAGAATAACCTTAGGGTCAATGATTTTAGGAGACAAGTGTGTAGATGGAAAGTGGTAAAAATAACAACAATATTACAAAGCACCAATGGTCTACCCACCCATTTCCCAGTGCACCCCTTAAGGCATGGACTCAAAAAGATTGAGACAATGGGTTCCTGTAAGATATTAAGTATTAGTAATCAATAAAAATTTTGAAAATATTATGTGTATACACAAATATTGATAGATATTGTAATAAATTGAAACTAATGATACTTAGTTGGTTTATTGTGTGCATGTAGATCTAAGCAAGAATAGACTTGAAGTGTATTGGATGATGATCTTAAAATACTAATCAATTTCTATAAATATCATTTTTGGCCTCGACACTTATGTCATATCTAGATAGAGATGTTAACATATGATTGGATCTAGATGCAACCAATCAAATAATTTTGGGTTTTTATCATCTTTCTTTTGATTTCTTTAGATTATTCACATAGGTTGTCACTCTTTGTCAAATTATTAAACTCTAGATCTTCACTATTTGGAGTGATTTTAGTAAAAATGGGTCAATGGGATCATAATTTCAAATTGACCCTAAATATCCCTATGTCAATGGGTGTTGTATACATATCCACTACTTGAAGATGGCCTCAAACTAATGTAGTTCTTCCCTATGTGTTGGCTTGTGTGTGCACAAAGATGCAATGTATGATAATAAAATACATGCAATGACATAACTTGTAACTTAGAAAATATGGCTCATGGGATTCTCTTTAAATGTTTTAGACCTATAAAAAAACCACTCCTATGATTGATATAGAAATAGGGACAATTAAGGTAGATTTTCTAACTTGAATGCTTAATTAAGTGATTATTGGTATATTGTCTTATGAGTTGTATGTGATTTCTAGGTGAAGAATGAATGAGGATTTATATTGTATATATACCAATATTTTTTATAAATATATTGTATTAAATAACTTAGGCTAACCTTTTGGATACATTTATTTTTTAGATTGGATGACTTTTCAACACTTGACACTTTGTAATAAAATGGACAGTTGTGTTGATGCATATGTCTATCTGAGATGCAAGTGTCTGGAGAGCTAAAAAATATGTACAAGTCTAAAAATGGTAGTGAAGGATAAACATCAGATTTAAAGTATTTTTTAAAGCATATAAGGCCTGGGTCATCGTAATAACAATGGTAAGATTAAGAGATAAGCAGCTAGGTACAAAGAGATAGTGAACATAAAATTTTTGGCAGTGAGAAGTGTATAACTGAAAGGTACACCCATGATATGTATTTTTCAAGTGTATCAAACTAAATTATTATATAAATCATATTTTAGAATCTCTATTTTTTCTCATTTAATCTAGTAATGAAATTTCTAGTTTAAAGGAAAGAAATGTGTACTTAGATGTGTACAACACACTTTATCTTTGTGTGAGCCCATCTTGAGTGATTTTTTGGTGACTGACATGTAACCAAGAACATGTTACAATATATAATTAGTATATAAACTTTTAAATTCAAATAATTTGAAATACTTAAAATTAAAGAGAGAAAAGTTAGGATTACATGTGTCGATGTAACCCTCTTGCCTTTTATAAATTTGATTTAAAAGGATGCCTCATTATGAAACATTGAAACTAATATTAGGATAATTTTGAACCTATAAGTTCATATATATAAAGAGATATTGGAGGATAACATGATCCTAATATTGGTGTGAAGGTGAGTTACAACATGGCCATTAGGCCTATTTCATATCAATCATGAAACCCAAATATGTCCATAATTTGGTGAGTATGAGTGATTTAATAAAATAACACTATATATTCGAAAAGGTATATGATTTAATCAACTCTAACCTATAATTATAGTAAATTTATATGATTTAATCAAATTTAACTTATAAGTTTTGGTCAGATTGAGTGCTTTAATCAACTCAACCTTCAAAAGGTGAACCAACTACTATAGTATATTGGCTCAATAACAGTCCATGACAATCTATCCTAGGCATGATAGTAGTCCATAATAGTATTTTAAATATAGAAAATAATTTGATTTTATAATTTTTAGGTGCCTCTTACATGTTATATGCACCTCATATATATCTCAAGTTGAAATCTAGGTATAATAACAATACCAATATATAGAATGTTACCACAAATATGTATATAAATCATATAGCTATGAAACATAGAGAATTGAAAAATTGGTACAAGTGTGGAGGACATGATTCTATGACACGCCCCCACTAAATATAGAGAATATGAGAATTAGTGAAAATGTGAAGAACATGTTTCTATAACATACTCTCATTGTAGTCTGAAACTATGAAAATGTGGAATTCATGCCTTTATGACATTGTCCCATTGATATGCCCCCTTTTGAGGTGAGGGGAAAAAGAATCTCATAGTTACCTTACCTCAAAAGGATAAGATAATTGTATAATTTGTTATGGATCATGTAGCATATATGATTAATATATATAGGTAGATATAGCATTAAAGCACATAGTATGTGATCACATCAAGTCCTAAGATACATGATATAGATCATGGGAACGTATAGAGAGTAACAGTACAATCTCAACAAGCAATCAAGCACACACACAATATCACTCAAAAATAAATCAATAGTAAATTATCCAAGGAGATCTTATACATAAACATGTTCAAATGTGACACAATCAAAAGAATGTGACTTATTAAAATGCACACAAAGCATAAAATTACATGTTAAAATATCCATACAAAAAATAATGAAATATTAAAATATCCAATTAGTCAAACAAAGTCTCAAGTGCCATAATCAAATGAGCATATTAAAATGCTCAAATATGCAAGATAATGTAAGACAATAGAAAGCAAGGCAAGACACTCAAATAAGTGAAAAAAGGAAAGCATGGAATAAAAACAACCAACATGAACATAGCATACTAGTTCTTGAATATAGGTGTTAACAAAAAGGCTAAGTATATAACATATCAAGTACAGCATGAAAAGACATAAGCATGGATATAGGCATGTGTAAGTATAGAAGCTCAAACATTATAATGGAAATTGATCAAAGAATAATATAACTTAGGTGTATTGTGATCAAAGAAGCATATAACCCCAACGTACTTATGATGTGAATAGAGGGAAGGCCCAACATTTATATATACATATATTATGTATTTAGGTATGCTTGTATCATACTCAAATGATGCGTGAAACATATGTGTATATATGGAAATAATGATATATTATTTACTAACATGGAAAAAACAACATAAGTATAAGAAATCATACAACTAGAAATATGCTAAATATTTTTAGTATTTTTGAATTGTTTGAATGTTTTGTATTTTCTTGAATATTTGATTTTTCTAAATATTTGGAAAGAAAAAGTCTACCCTATGATCCCATCTAAGGGATGCTCATAAGTAACTCTGAACTCAAAATATGGTTTATCAAACTGTTGGTACTACTAAAGAGAATGTATATGTGTAATATTTGGCACTATATGCTTTGTGATGCTTTGCATATGTATCATAAGACTTTATGGTATCAAATAGGTAATAGAAGGAGTATGGGTTTGTGGAACCCATCTTTTTGTGTTATATATTTTATTATAAGTAGAAATAATATGAACATGTTTAGTTACTCTAGATAACTGAGTATGTTACATAGTAGTAGATGAGGATTCCTTGAAATCCACTATGTATTTATTATGCAATGGTCTCTCAAGTATGGGTTTCCTAAGAAAGAAGATTGCTTGTTTTGTACCCTTTCACAGAGAATTAGCCTTAGTAGGTTTGATAATTAGTTGTTTTAAAATAAATTTCTCTTGTTCAAATGGATGTTCATATGGAATGATAGGAACTATGACTACCATGTTAGTATGAATATATTTAATACACCTATGCACAAATTAAATATCTTGATCCCTTAGGTCTTTTATATTTGCAGTAAATTACAATAATGCAATCATACTCTACTATAACATTCATATATGCTTTGCTTTATATATTTTTTAAACAATTTAAATTATCAAAAAAGTTATATCTTATTTTATCACATTAATTTAAATAAGTTAAAACAAAATTTTCCTAATTTTTTTAATTTAACCTAATTTTTTTAATTTAACCTAATTTTATTAATTTTTTAATTGGATGATATATATTTTGTTGAATATGGTGTTGGAGGGTCCCACTATGTCACATTTGTGCCTTTCATTTGAGTTTACTCTTCCATTTATACTAGGTGTTAGTAAACTACTTAGAATATATAACCAAAAATAACAGAGTTGTAAATGTTTGTTGGTTTAATTAGTGAATATGTTTGACTTATAAAAGATGAGGTCAGAATTGTACTCTAAATAAATTTGGTAGAATAAATATTCCTCATACCTTGATTCTTAACCTAAAATCATCAAATAAAAAACCAATCAACAAAAAAAAGAAAATAACATAAATTAAAAAAAATGACGATTTTAAATATTTGAGAAGGAAATTTAACATGTCCACTTCCACCTTCCACACTTCAAAAGAAGGAAAAATAGATTGTAACTTGTGACTTCAACATTTACACACATATAGAATTAGGCTTTTGACATATTAGATTGTCATCATCATACAAATTTAATCGTCTTATATGCCACGTCAATGAAATACTTTAACGATGTAAATGAGGATTTTCATAGGCTACTTAAAACATGTTTGATTTTGTTCAAACATACTTTGCCTCGGCTCGTTGAACCTTGATAAGCTGACATTATGCTTGTAATCTATTTAATTCATTGCATATGACACATTTTCCCTCCCCAATGCTCATAACTATGGTGCTTTTCGTTTTTAGGCTTGACTCTCTCAGAATGATGCTTTATGGTACTTGATGCACTATAAATTAATGGAAATATTTAGTGGATCAAAAAAATAATATGGATACCTTTTAGTTGAAAAACTAATTATATTGTTTACTTTAGTGAGAAGTTGAGTGAAACAAAATGGAAGTATTGAATTTATAATTATGAGTTTTACATTATTATATAGATTTTTAAGAAATGTAGGTATTATTTATTTGTCAGTGACATTTTGTTATATACAGATCATAGTTCATAAATAACTAAGTTAAATTAAATAAAAAAATGTGTAAATTGGATTTAATTCCTTCAACAAAAAATTAAACTTAAAAGTGATCAATCAAACAAACATGTTAAAGTTCTTAGTAAAATAGTTCTTGTAGTGAATAAGATGAGAGTAGTATAAGTCATGTTATGAATCTAAAATATATCTCTCATCCAAGTGAAATAAATCTTCATACTATTCTCTATGGTTATCTTCTAGATTAATCCATGCATATATTTTCTTTTCATATTATTCTTTCATGTATAAATGAAAATAAATTATATCAAAAATATTATTTAATTTATGCAAAAAGCCATTAAATCCCTCAAGTGTCTTATTTATTTTCTCAAAATAATCTTAACAAACTAATTAAATGCCATGCAAACTAGGGTTTTAAATATATTTTTTGACACATTTATATCAAAAATTTGAAAATAAAATTATGTACAAAAATAGATTTGAATTTTTCCTTTCAACTATACAAAATGACACCTAATTTTCTTACTTGAAACAAAAGATTTTTTTTTTTTTTTTCACGCTTAAAATTTTGGTAAAAAATCATATTCATAAGGCCAAATTCATATGCCATATATCCTTTGGTATTGCTTCAAATATATATTGTGACCACTTTTTCAAAAACTCTTGAAGTCATATTTTGGACACTTTTATGAGGAGAATGACCTACTATAGAGTAGATTTTTTTATTTTTTTTTGAAATATATCTTTAAAAAAACCCATTTTCCCTAGATAGGGATTTGATACTATATATTAAAAACCTCATATATAATATCAGAAATATACCGACTAATATACAAAAAAATATAGATTGCATAACACAAGATAGTTATGTTCATTATTTCATGGTCCAATACCTTATAGCAGTTCTTATTTGTTATATATCATGCCTAATTAACTCATTCTGATCTATAAGGCATGCAAAAGTTGCATTCCTGCAAGCTCCTCCTTATTCTAATGTTTACAATAAAAAGGTTTTAAATAGTAAGCAACACTTGATCTCTCTTCAAAATTCCTTTTGCAATGCCATAGAACAAGAATCTAAAGAAAATAGCATTATTTACCAATTAAGCAATACACCTAAAAAAATTTCAATCCTTGAGCTCCTAAGCAATCTAGTGTCTATAAGGATATCCTATACAATGCCCACTTTGTGTCAAATTATGCCAAATGACTTGAACTATAACATTCTATTGGGACAATCTTGGATATATAAAATGCATGTAGTTCCTCTACATAACATGCATACTTAAAATTTTGTCAATAAGGAATCTTTTACACATGTCCAATAAATCATAATCCCTTCAAATGCTATGTAATATTCCAACAAATAGACAATCTTAAACCACAATACTCTAAATATGAGTCCAAAATTGACACAATAGTACAAGAACCTAATTAGACTATACTAGTTAAGCCACCAAAAAGATAATTTACATGTTTATCTGGGTCCCTGGCTTCATTACTCCTATGGTTAATAGAGTGTGAGATTATATCTCTCCCTCATCCTATTGAGGTTGATATGATTCGACCTCTATCCAAAGGATATGATGTGAATGTTTATTGTCACTATTATCAGGGACCCAGACATTCTAAAAACCATTACTTTACCTTGAAGCACAAGATCCAAGATCTTACTGATGACCAAAAACTTATATTTGAGGATCCTCCAAAAAAAAAAAAATTGTAACAACTCAAAAATTATCCACACCAACAAGACTTTAAAATTACATTATCCATGGGTGGTTCTTATTTTTTGAATAACAATATTGATCCTACAAAAACAAAAACTACTTGCAATATAAAGCATTTTAAGTAGCTTGGTTTTGGACTATAAGACTTGTAAAAGAAATTCACTTAAATATAATCCTTGGGAAACATAACATTACCAATTTATTATGGTCCTAAAGTAATTCAAACATGGGTTTGGGTTATGCTTACCACATCTCCATATGCACTTACATTAGGAACTCTTTGGCTATACCAAATGGAAGAAAAAATTGATCCAAATCAGAAAGGTATTTCCTTTCCTCACAAAGGAAAATTAATACATATTTCAAATGATAGCATTACTTCTACTACATGTGCAAAATATGAGGAGGAACGTGTTATGTACATTTTCAACATATCCAATCATGATGAAAATAATGTTAAAGATCCAAATTAAGGTTGTAAGGTTCAAAGTGGGGGAGAAATTTATGACCATCCATCAAATGCCATCATAAGATGATCTTTCCTCTTCAAAAAATTTGAAAAATACCAAAAAAATCAAAAACACTTTTAGTAACTACATGTTCTATTGGCTCCTTAACATTTATGTGTTAGTTCCATTTTAATGGATGACATACTTAGTTACTCCTACATGTACATATGTGTCACACTTATACTTGAATGTGATATAGGCATACACAAACACATGATACATTCCTATTTCAGAGGTTGGACCTTCCTTCTACTCATATCATATGGGCATTGGAGCCATCCACTTCTTTGATATCAATACACATAGGTTATATGATTCGATGATCACTCTGCATTATCATTCTTACATATGTACTTACACATGTCTATTATCCATGACTATATCTTGCACAGGGTACTTGAAATGCTATACACTTGACACTTTTTCCTAACGCATTAGATCCATGGGCTACTATGACATGTTTTATGCTATTTGCTTATGAATTACATTATGCACTTCCTTTAGTGTCTTGTTTTGTTATTATATTTGTTGTTCAATCATTTAAATATGTTCTTTTATTTGTGATCCTTGTGCCTATATATGCTTTCATTAACATTTTCATATGTCATTATTTTTTATATGGACATTTTAATATGTCATTCTTGATTTTATGTAAATTTGACTAAGTTATGTCCCTTCAAGTGTGCGACATTTAAACATGCCCCTTATTTATTGTTTCCTTGAACCATTACCTTTTGACTTGATTTTAAGTGATCTTGTGTGTGTGTTTATTTGATTATTGAGCTTGTACTATTACTATCTAGACATGTCCATAATGATTATCATGCATATTAGGCCTACAAGTGATCACATTGGTTCTATGTGCTTTAATGATACATTTACCTAGACATGTTCCCTTTTATATGCTACATGGTTATATTCAAAGATTATACAGTTGTCTTATCCTTTTTATATGAGGTAACTACCATCTCGTATCTTTTCTTCACCTCAAAAGGGGGACTATTAGTGGGGGCATACATATAAAAATGTTATCCACACTTGGCACAGTTTCTAGATTTAGTGGGGGCATGCTTTGGAAGCATAGTCTCCACACTCAATCAATACATATTACTTAGATCAATTTTTAGATTTGATGGGGCCATGTTTTCCACACATTCACAATTCTCAAATTCAATGGGGGCATGCTTTAGAAGCGTGTTCTCCATATTTATTTAGTATATGGTACTTATATCAATTCTCATATTCAATGGGAGCATGATTTGAAAGCATGTTCTAAACACCTATTCAGTATTCAACATCTCCAATTTATAGTGGGGTCATGTTTTATAAATATTTCCTCTACATTGGTACTTATATCAATTTTCATATTTCTTCATATATAGTGGAAGCATGTTCTCCACACTTACATAGTTGTCCAAATTGGCCAGAGCACATAGTTATATGATTCAGAGTCACCATTGTGGTAGAATTCTATACATTGGTACTATTATTATACATAGTTTCATAATGATAC
The DNA here is from genome assembly GCA_037957365.1 of Torreya grandis. Taxonomy (NCBI): domain Eukaryota; kingdom Viridiplantae; phylum Streptophyta; class Pinopsida; order Cupressales; family Taxaceae; genus Torreya; species Torreya grandis. The sequence continues at coordinate 604,383 of JARHVA010000037.1, forward strand.
ATATATAAGATGCATATGCTATGAAACATGTGCCTAATATTGAAAAATCTAAATTGTTTGTAGATTATAAAACTCTTTTATGGACTGTTACCATATCATGGACATTTTTGTAATTATACCCTATATACTTTCATGTAATTTTATTGAACTAATCTACTATTGGTTTAAATTTTTGGTATGGATGAGGTGATTAAATCACTCAATATTTCCAAGTTATCAGGTTAGTCTTGATCATACAACCTCACTAGGTTATAAGTATCATTGGGTTGCACGGTTTAGTTAATCTCAACTGCCAGGTGGTAATTCACTTTTGCTCCAAAGTTGGGGAAACATTCCTTCCAATATCTCTCTTTATATATCCTTATATATATGCACTTTAAATATTTATCTATATTTGTCCTAATCTCAATTTTAGATCCTTAAAATGACACATATCTTTCAAAATAACTTTCCAATTGGTAATGTGGTTACATTTACACACAGGGGTATTCCTAAACCTTGCTCTTTTAATGTCAATCAATTTTAAGTACTTTCTACCCTGATTATATACACTAATTTTATATTCTAACATGCCCTTGGTTATTGGTCAGTCACCGATAAAAGCACTAAAGTTGGACACACACAAAGATAAGGTATGCATGCACACCTAGGTATGCATTCTTTTCCTTTAAACTATAAATTTCATGACTAGATTAAAGGGTGAGAAATGTAGATGATATTTTATGATTATACAACACCTCAGTCTTATACACTTGGAAAAATTAGACCTTGGTTGTTCTCTTAGTTATTTACCTGTTCTGCTTCTATAAGTCTTGAATCTACTTTATTTTTATGCCCTTTGGCTTATATCTCTTAGTCTAACCAGACTTATGTTGATAAACCAAGCCTTATATCTTTCCAAAAATACTTAAAATGTATTTATCTTCCATCTCTACAATTTTAAAACCTATACCTATTTTACTACTCCTTGAAAACTAACATCTAAGATAAACAATAGTGTCGATATTACTATCATGTCCTAATTTAAGTGTCCAGTACCCTAAAATCATCTAATTTACAAATGAAATTTATCCTAATGGTTGGCCTAAGTGCTTTAATGTGAGTTATTTCTCTAAAGGGATTGATATATATACAAGATCAACCATCATTCATTTGACACCTATGGATACCTAGCAAAATATTAAAGAGCATTCAATTAATCAAAATCTTCCCTATTTATTCTTATTTACATACCAGTCATAGGGATTGCACATCTACAGGTCTGAAGTACTAAAAGAGTAGCCCAAGAGCCTGATTTGCAAAGTTACAAGCTAGGTCACTATTGTACTTGATTTGCACATATTATATGATTCACACATAAGCCAACATGTAGGGGATAACTACATGCATCTAAGTCCCTATTCAAAGTATTGGATATGTAGGCAACACCCACTGATAAAGGGTTCTTTGAGGTAGCTTGACATCATGTGCCCACTAACCCATTTCCCCTTAAGATTACTATGAAGATAGAAAACTAGGGTTTTTCCATTTCATAAGGAGTGATTGTCCATGACCTAGATCTGAATGCACTAGATCAAAAGTGAATCAAAACCCATAAGCATCTAGGTGGTCACATCCTATTTCAATAGATATTTTGTACAAGATATTAGCATCGAACCTAGACAATAGCATCAACATAATTGTCCCTAGATGATGTTACTATCCAGAGAGATAAAAGCATTAGAGCCAAAATATGATGGCTATTTTAGAATCTCCTTTTATCCTAATTTCTACCTATTTTAGATCCAGAACTACATTAGCATTAAAACAAGATAAGTACATCACTTCTTTTTCATTTATATAACTAGCATAGTTGTACTTTCCATATTGATATTATCTCGATATAATAATTTTAGTGTATTCTTATATCTAAGTTTAACATCTAATTGGCCTACTGTAGATCTGATTATCACCCTTGTGCCATTTCATTTATATATACACCTTTAACATCTAGATAAACCTAATCTAGATCATTTTAGGGTTAAACAATAAGTTTTATTTCACAATCATGAACAATATGGCATAAGTTATTGAAAGATTTAAACTTTTTGAAAACAATGGATTCATGAAATGGGGTAAGTAAAGTTTACTTAAAGATTTCTTAAAGCTCTTTTTGTCCCATTAGATTGGTCATTTTAGCCAATATTGTCTTGTACCTTAAGATATATTTATTGATAGGTTCGTTGGTTCCTTGTTTGATTTTTGAAATTTGGGCACAGTAAACTTTTTTGATAATATTAATAAAGAAGTGTGCCAAAAAATGATCTATAAGAGGTTTGAATTCATTTACTAATTAGATTGGTAAATCATAGAACCACCTTGAAGCATAGTCCTAAAGGCTCTTTGGAAATAGTTTAGTCAAAATTTTATCTTTGGAGGCATAATCAAGGCATGCCACATATAAAGATTGAAGATATTATTCATGATCACCCTTGCCATCATAAAATGTGAACTTAGGTGAGACATAATTAGTTGTTAAGGGGTGAAAAGATATCTATGTTGTAATAGGTTTATGCAACACCTCTTATGAATTAATATCATAAGGTGATTTCATAGAATTTTGTTCAATATTTGCTACCTTAGTTTGTAAAAAAATTATAGTTTGGACAAGAGCTTACACATCTTGGTCTTTAAGGTTGGAAATTTGGAAAATTACCAAAGGAGGTGTACCCATAATTTAAGTGGATATAGGCATTAAAACTGGTAATTGGATTGAATTATTTATGCTCCCCATGTAAGATGTAGCAATAGTAGGATTTGTTTTGGAAAAAAAGGTGTGAACACATATCTCGTGCCCCCATTATAAGTGTGAAGTGGTTATGTGCCCAAGGGTAGGGTTGTTGGTATGTGAGTATGACCCATAGCTCTAATATCATGATCAATAGATGGACTTGCTTGTTCATCTATGATTTTTGATTTTTTTATTTCTAATATGGTTCTTAGGAACTCATTAAGATATTATTATTTTTGTCAGATACGATGTCAAAACATAGTAAGAGATTGTACTTATTATTTGTCTATTTGTTCATTTTCATCATTTTTGCTAGATACACCCTTTTTCATGCTTAAAATCAATTTCTATGATAAATTCTTCAGTATGTAGTTTAGTTTCATTAGTAGCATATTAATTAGGTATAGGATTGGTTATTTTATTGGTTTGGTCCATCTTGGGTGGACAATGAGGAAGCTATAGGTGTTCAACAAAAACACCAACTAATATAGGGCTACACCTAGGTTGCATACAATTGATAAAATAAATCTAAAAAAATACAACAATGAAAAACCTTAGAAGGTTGAATACCATAAGTTAGGGTTTTCATAAAAATATGAGTTTGCCAAATGTTTAATCTTAAATTAAGATGGGTCAATATACTATAAGTTTAATTATATAGAATTGAATAAGCACAAGGGTGATAAATAGATCTATAGCAGGCCAATTAATTTACAAACTCAGATAAACAATATTCTAAATTTAAAAGTTGAGATATATGCTTAAAATGGAAAGTAAAATTATTGATTGATATTTCAATGAATCATAAAATAAGATTACTTATATGGTTTACTATGCTCATGTAAATTTGATATGGAATAGGTTGAAAGCATACCAGATCTAGATTCTAGATCAATCATCAAATTTTATAATTTCATAATCTTTGATATCAAATGTTTGCATTAGATCTGTATGGTTGTATCAATGCTACTGTCTGACTTAGATGCACATGTTTAGTACAAAATATCAATTGTATCTAGGTGAAACCACCAAGAAACTTATGTATTTTTTATCGCCTTTCTTTTGATGTGTTCAGATCATGTGCATAGGTTGTCATTCTTTTTCAAATGATCAAACCCTATCTCTTCACCCTTGGAATGACTATAGAAAAATGGATTAATAGACACATGGTGTCAAGTTTTCCAAAGGACCCCTCTGTCAATGGGTACTAACTACATATCAAACAATATGAATATGGCCTCAAACTTATGTAGTTATCTCCTACATGTTGTCTTGTGTGTGTATCAAGATGCAACATGTGAGAAGCAAGTACAAAAAGTGACCTAGTATATAACTTATCATATATGGCTCATGGAATGTTCATTTAGTACTTCAAACCTATAGATGGGATGTCCCTATTGAAATAGGAAAGAATAGGTAAGCTTTTTTCACTTGAATGCTTGATTGAGTGTTTTTTATAAGTTGCCTTGTGAGTTGTTAAGTTTGTGAGCTAGGTAAGGAATGAATGAGGGTTGATCTTGTATATATACCAATCCTTTTTGTAAATATCTCATGTTAAATCACTTATCGCAATCATAAGGATATGTTTTATTTATAAATTTTATGACTTTAGTGCACTAGATACTTAGTTTGGCACAAGACACTAGCATCGATGTAGGTGTCTGGTTGGGATGCAAGTGTTTAGAAAGCTAGAAAATAAGTACAAATCCAAAAATTATAGAGAATGATAATAAGTAGGTTTATAGTATTTTAAGTAATATATAATGCATGGTCATAATAATAACATATAGGTAGACTAAGGGATGAGAAATAGGCACAAGAGATATCGGATGCAAGCCTTTTAGCAGTAGGAGGGACTTAGAACTGAAGGGTACAACCATGATAAGTACTTGCCAAGTGTACAATATAGAAGTGATATATAATTAAAATTTAGTGTCTACACTTATTAGGTGAATTTTAATTTGATAAAATTACCATTATTTTGAAATTGGATGTGGTTGACATATTTAGACACTATCGACGAGTGGGATGGTTCTAAAGGAGTGGCCTTGTCTGAGGAGTAAACTCAACTAATCTAAAAGTTTGAATCAATCTAATAGTGAGTTTAGACTAATTGTAATGGTGAATAGGATTATTAAAATTCATAATTTTATTGGAGTTAGAGATTTTCCACATAGAAATGGAGGAATAGCAGCTTAGATCCATAAATTTTGGCATGAGCTTAGCATGTAAAAGGATTGACCACAAGTGCACTATTTTATCAATATATGTTAATTTTATTGATTATAGTAAGAATATAAAAGGTAGTGAAGACAATGAGCATGTAATTAAGAGAGGAGGAACATAGAAGTTAAATACATAACTTAGATGAGTGAATCGAAGTTACCAAGTACAAAAAAACCATTGAAGTGCTCATGAGTGGTTTATGTATAGGAGCTCATGGATAATTTTATTTACCTTGGGTATCTGATGCAGGATCATTGAGATCATGAATAATCTTGCATCAACCAAAAACATAGGATTGGGTTATTGTGTACACTTATGCATGTGCAATTATGTTTTTATAACTTGTCGATTGTGATGATAATGTTGTGCACGTGAAGGACAATAGTCCATAGAACATTGTCAATTATTTAACATGCTATAAAATCAATGAAGAGACAGTTTAAATCATATTTTAGAGGTCAAATGACCCTTTTTTAGATGGTAATGAAACCACCACTTAATAAAGGCAGTGGTTTCAAAACATTTGGTTTACATTAATTGGTGGTTATGCCGTTGATGTTTTGTAATAACTGCTAGTTTTACCCATGGTAAAAGCATGGGTAAATTAACTACCCAAAACTTAAAAACATGATGTGTTTACCAATTTTCAAGATAGAAGGAGCTCAAATAGGCTTGTGAGATTTCAATATCAGACATGAAAGATTCATATCAGTTTTGGAACAAGATTTGGAGTAAATTAGGAAGCAAGCAAGTTGGTAGAGAGAGACTTCAAAATCCAAAAAAACATATATGAGAGAAAACTTGGCTTAACTTAACTTAGAGAGAGGAGTCTGCAAGAATAATGTATGTTCATGAAATCCATTCCACAAGATTGAGTGTAACATCTTCATAGTTAGTAGGGGAAGGGTGTGTGAATGTGTGTGAATCTCTGTAATACTATTGCTCATTCAATAAAGAAAGTGTTTTTATTTCCATTATGAGTTCTTGTGTTTGTGTTTATCCTTAAGAGACTAAATCTAACACCTATTGGGGAGTACGAATCCATTCACTATCCCTCTCATTCCATTATGCATCAATTTATGTGAATTCAAGGGTTTGTATGAGTAGTTATGTTTGTGATATATCTAGATATCTTCTTATATCAATAGAGTTCTTAGTGTTCTCTTTTTGCACTTCATATGAGCACCTAAATTTATTGGCTTAGGTGATAGGTTGGCATTATAAGTATTCTACATTTGTTGTGTGTGATATGCTCTACGTAAGCCCAGGGAAAAGATCAATAAAAGGCACAAAAAGAATCATATATTAAAAATAGATTCTACCTTGGATAACCTATTATCTATTTTTAACACATATTGTACATACAATGTTATGAATATTTTATGTAATAGTTGTCAGTTATAACAATGGTAGAATGGGGCAGGATCTAAACCACACAATTTCCTTGTTAAATAAATTGAAAGTTTTAAAACATAGTTATTAAATTAAATGTGCCAACTGCAAATATATGAGCAAGAAAAGTCTTCATTCTAACAATTGTCACTTATAACAATAGTAGAATGAAGAAGAATTTAAAGCACATGATTTTTTTGGTAAACAAATTAAAAATGTTAAAACATGATTATTCAAATTAAATGTGCCAAGTGCAAATATATGAAAAACATTTTTTTGTTTCAATGAGTACCTAAAAAAACTCTGCAATGTTTGTTTGCATTTAGTTGTAACTTGTACAAACAAATGCATGTCATCATAAAAAATTTTAAAAAAAAAAATAACTTAATTGTATTTAACAAAGTCAACACCTACATCTTTTGCCATGTTCGTTTAATATTACATGCATGTTGTAAAAAAACTATGTAAAAGTTAATTTGTAATGGTAAACATAATAAAAATGTAAGGATATTATAGATATAGAATTTGTAACCCTTAAAAAGAGTGTCCATATATATAAAACTAATATCCACTCACCAAATATTAAATTTGATATTCAACCTTATTTCATATAAATTTTTGAATGATGATTATTTAATATTATATTTCAAATATTAATATAATTTACAATTAAAAAAATAGTTAAAATAATTTATATATTTATTTTAAAAATATATTGATTGTATATTATGGGGGGAAAAGCATCAAATTTAATCCTCATCACCACAACACTTTCCAAAGCTTTCCTAGATTCCTTAATTTCCCCGTTAGATGACATTCACGACTTCGAGGAATGCTTAACTATTACATCATATTTATGTCATAAAAATATCTGTCTATTAATTCACTGACATCCACATAAACCACTGTTGCACGTGCAAACGTAAGAAATCCGTTACCCAATGGTGTCTCGCATTCCAATGGATATGAAAGGAATCCTAAGATATATAGATGGGAAAGAAAAAGGTCCTTTTAGGGTTTAGATTTGACGGGAACCCTTGTCTGCCAATTAATTTTCGTTTTACCTAAAATTTGTTGAAAGCAGATGTTCCTTAATTTTAAATATTTATTTTGAATAAAAATTAAACATATTTTTAATTATTAAATTTGAATGTAGATATAATATATTATAAATTTCAATTAAAAGATAAAAAATTATAAATTTTATTTATAAAAATAATTTATATAATATTTAACGAATTAAAGTTTCAAAGTTTACAAAATTAATTTAAAAAAAAAATTGTATTATTAATATTTAATTATCAATGCTTTAGATTATAATATATAATTCAACATCAAAATATTAGATATATGTAAGAATTATAAACTTAAATCCATCATATAATTTAATATAATACATTAGCTTTTATGGATTTTTTTTCTTGTATATTTTAATCACTATTCAAATATCACAAGACAATCAAATTCACTTTAACATATCAACATTTGTTAATATATTTAATTAAAATTAATCGTAAAAAACTTAAAATTGTTTGTAAAAACTTTCAACTTTAAAATAATAATAATATATATAAATATAAATAAATATTCCGTATAAAACTTATTATATGCAAGGAAGCATTAAACACAAATTGTATACTCTATAAACCTAGCATATATACAAACCCTATCATGTAAGTTAGAACTCATAACCACCTTTCCACAAACACATGACCACTTAAGCGAACAAATGGAGTGGGGATATATATATTCCCACTTTAAATTAGATGTAAGCAAGGCCTACAGCGAACCATTGAATTTGATGGACGATCTCAGGTAAAAAATGTATAACATTTATCCCTTTATTATCCTCCAAAACTTTAAGACAACTTATTTTTAGTGGAAAAAAAGATCTAATAATTTTATATATATGTATGTATATATATATATATATATATATATATATATATATATATATATGTATATATATATATGTATATATATATGTATATATATATATATCTGTATATATATATATATATATGTATATATGTATATATGTATATATATATATATATATATATATATATATATATATATGTATGTATATATATGTATGTATATATATGTATGTATATACATATATGTATGTATGATATATATATATATATATACATATATATATACATATATATGTACATGTATATGTATATACATATACATATACATATACATATACATATATATATATATATATTTCAGTTGGTTGTGAAAAGGGGCTCTGCATAGGCTTTTTAAACTCATCGAAGCTTACTGTTGAACGTTGAATATTCAAGTTTCAGGGGACATCATTCCTCCAAGCCTACCTGAGGCTATTCAAAATGTTGTTTTTCCTAGTCACTGTGACATTTCCCATGTGGTGGTAGACCATTCTCCTCAAAAAGTTGGCTTCATGGTTAAAGATAGTTGGTTTTTCCCTACCTATAGAAATAGTGCTAACCCATTTCATAGCTACTCTAATTTTTTATTGTCTATGCTTCATGTGTTGACACTTGTTGTTTCTTCCTTGGTTTGGATCCACAAAAAATAAGGAGCTTCTTCCCCTGATCCTTCAACTTTGGTTAGCCTTGTTAATGTTGTTCGCCAGCCATAGTCCACCTTTGGGCTACTCACTTTCATGGTAGGAGACATCCCTATCTCCTCTAATGAGTCCCTTGAGCTTTCTTTCCCTGATTCTTCTATATGTGAAGTGGAAACAAACATCGACAATAGAACTCTGTTTGGCAAGTATGTGGGTCTTTCACTCTCTTACGATAATCTTGTTAGTTGGGCCTCCTTTGAATGTCCTTTATTACTACCCCATGTTTCTCTTTCGTGGGTAGAGGCTTCTTCCAGGGCACTTTCAGGATTGCCATTGATTACATCTTTGTCAAGGAGTATGAGCCCTAGGTCTTTAGTGTAGAGGCTTATTCTAGGGCACTTTCAAGATTGCCATTGATTACATCTTTGTCAAGGAGTCTGGGCCCTAGTTCTTCGGTAATGATGGGTTTTTATTTTTCCCTTGGGCTCTTTTTTTTCATGTGGAAAAGGTAGTTATTACAACCACTCCAATGTAGCTTCGATTTTACAATCTTCCACCGATTTTATGCAAAGGGGATCATATCAAAATGTTGACTAATCAAGTGGGTTTCTTTGTCAAAATGGAGGAGAGCTATAGTGAAGTAGAACTATGAGAGTTTGTACCCTCATTGATATGTCTAAACCCCCTTTTCACTCTGTCAAGGTGGCTTCTTCTTGGGGTTCTTGGAATCAATTCCTCAACTATGAAGTCCTTCTTTTCAAATGTTTCTATTACAATCACATTAAGCATCATGCAGTTTCTTATTTTTTTCAAGTTCTTGTAGTCGTTAGTGAGTCTAGAAGATGGAGGGCCCTCCTAATGAAGATTTTGTTTGGCACAACCACAAGGTTTTCTTTGCCTTGTATTTTGACCCCCTTCTTTCTCCCTACTCTGGCTTCCTTGGTTCTCTAGGGAAGGCAACGATGGTGGAGAATGTTGGTTCTAAGGAGAAACCAAACCCTCTTCTTGTAGGTGATGATGGTTCAATTTTAGGGGTGAGGGATCAAATGTAGGATCAACGAGTGTCACCTTGCTTTCACATTTGTTCTCCCCCTTCCAAAGGGGAAAAATCGAAGGTTGATGTGGGTGTCTCGGCCAAATGAAGAGGCTCAGATTTGAAGCAGAGAGGTTGAGATGAAAGTGAAACACATGATTAGAGATGGCTCTTTGAGATCGAAAGAGGAGATCCTTTCTAGGAGAAGGATGATTCCATCCTGCAGATGACTCTTTTCCTTTTTGGAGATCATTCAATAGTTGTGGATGGGTGTTTTTGTCTCTTTTTTCCTTCAAGAGCTCTTCGATATTGAGTAACTTAGTTGTTGTATTTTAACAGCTTGTTTTCAATTTGTTAGCTTTTGCTGATTTTTTGTTCTCTGGGCTCCCCTTTCATTATTTTTGGGTAGTGGTTTCCTTTCTTTTCTTTTTCGGTTTATTCATTTTTTTGGAGTTTCTGTGATGCTAGTATTCACAGTTTATGGTTTGTATGGGGTGTAGGCCTCCTATTTGTGCCATAGACTAGTTCTTTTGCTCTAGTCAAAAGCTAGCATATTTTTCATTCACAACTCCGATCTCTATAAAAGTGTTTACTTTCACCATGGTCTTTAAAAAAAATTCCATCCTATTTTACCATTAAAAAATTTATATGACAGTGAAAGTTAATTTTTTACCTACTAATTTTTAATTGTTATAATTAAAGATTAAATTTGATAACTGACCTTATTTATCATGATTTTTTTTATAAAAATTATTTATTAAACATTACCTTTCAAATGCTAATATATAAAAAGAGAAACATTAAAAAAAAATATATATATATAAAATACCTTGCATCTAATAGAGTTCCCTGAAAAGTTTGATTGTATTTTACTGGAAAAAAACGCGTCTATACGGCCATCAAATGTAGTCTTTCGCCGTGATTGCCGGCTGGTATATTTGAAAATTAGCGCGAAGAGCGACCACTTCAACAACCGCATTTCCCGCCCCATTTTTAGCGCGAACTATTCCAGCACGTGCGGTATCAGCAGTCTAGTCCAGGAGCGGCGATTTGTAGTGGCGTTCCCTCCCTCAAATTTGGTTAAAATAGTTTATCCAATTTAAACCCTAATTTGGCATTTAACGATGAAATTCATGTGATCACCAAGTCAGAAAATGGTACAAAGTTCAAACACAGGTGAAGGGATTCCCCTGCCAAGACTGACGGTAAAGCCTGTGTGATTGAAATAGAATCCTTCAAGCCTGTGATTGAAACCAACAATGTCCCATCATCCCTCTTGCATATCTACCACTCCATTCTTGCTCTTAAACCTAGAAATTCATTCACATGCTCTTTTTAGCTGGCAGCAGCAGCAGCAGCAGCAGGAATAGTCTTGCCCCCCTCCCTTAACGCCCACCAGATTAATTATTAATTATTGGATACTCAGGCCAGGAATTTGGCAGTCTCCCATGCGCGACAAATTGAAATTTTACATCGGTTTCATCATTTATCTGCCTTTTGATTTGGGTTTTAAACAAAATTACAGAATTTAATTTTTTTTTTTAATAAATACTTCTATACAACACATATACTCCAGATTTTATATCATGCAATAAAATTTGTATAATACTAACAAGTAAAGAAGAGTGTGTAGTTCTATGAAATGTATTCACTTAATGACTTGAATACCTAATGAATGAATGCCTTCTTAAAATATTGTGAGAAAACACTTAATGAATGCCTGCCAAATGGGGAAGCATGTTACTTAGAATCTCCTGTCAACATTGATTTCATATTACAGATTACAAAACTCGTACATGATCAATGCTATCTTAATAGGATTGCAATTACTTGATAGCCACCCCGCCATTTTTGAAGATGATTGTATACACATAATGCCCGGAGGGAGTTATTAGATGTAGAATTTCATTAATTTAGGGTATTTGAATGTTTATGATTTATTAGTTTAAATTATACTTTTTATTAAGTTGTTTTTCAATTTTTTTTTTATCATTTTGATTGTTTGTTTTTATTTATTTTATTGTTTAATGTTTTTTTTTTTTTTTTTTTAAATATATTTTTCTTCATAATTATATAATGTATGGTTTTGGTTTCAAAAACAAGCATTTTAAATTTTTGGGTAGATGTTTTGGGTCAGTTTAATGCCCTTATATCATGTAGATCTTATTTATTATTTGTTTTTATTTGTTAAGTGTTGACTTACACATTTATAGTGTTCAAATTTAAATTGAATAGATCCATAAATACATGTACATTAGTACATGTAAAACATGAACCACTAAAAATTCACATGAAATTGATAAGAAGAAGCCACACATTTATTGAATAAATCTATTGTGAAAGTGTAAGAACATTTATTCTAAACACTTAAAGAAAAAATAAAACAAAATTTAAAACTTTAATTTCCTTTTCCATAAATTAATTATAGCATAAAAAGTAATATATAACTAGGCTTTGCATTCATATATTGTTTATTGACATCCATTGAGTATTGATTATTAAAGTCGTTCTAATTTAGGGGCTTGATAATAATGGAAGGATAACACATGTCTCAATTCAACCTCTCCTTTTCTCTCGTTTGTAATGAATTATTAAGTTTTTAGAGAAAGGGATTAATTCCCAAAAATGTGTGTGATATCTTGGAAAAATGAAAAGTTTTTAGAGCCTCGAAAGAGACGAACAATTTTTTTAAATCTATTTCCATGTATCAACATTTCCCCATAAATTGTCCTACTCTTTCGGAAACAACCATACTCTTTTGGAAACATATTTACTCTTTTGTAAAAGTGCACTAAACAAAACAATGTTAGTTCATTCTAAGTTTTATGGGTTTGTTCACTTCACTATTTGGATTTATTTTCCATTTTCTGTTTTGACAACTATCTTGAGATTCATGTCAAATCAAGATATTTATACAAACCACCTTTTTTAATTTATTATTGATGCTAGAATATTATTTATTATAAATTTAGAGTAAATTACTCTTTAATGTGATCATATCTTATTACGTATATTTTGAAACATGTATGGGTATATGTAATGCATTTTGATATAAACTTTATTTTCCATACTACATTTTGCTAAACAAATTAATATATTATCATATTTTTGTGTCAGTTTTTGTGCCTAAAATGGGTAAAATAATACTATAAAATGAAAAAGACATTCTAATGTAGGGTTTTTTCTGACGCAATTCACATCAAGATGGGTGACACAACTTAGATGTTAGCATCAACATGTTTAGTGATAGTTTTAGAGTCAGAAAATGATGCATTATAAAATTTATTGTCAAGAGAATGATTTCGATTTTATGTACATTTTTTTTAAAAAAATGGGCAGAAAATGTTTGTGTCAAGAAATTTTTGCATCAACTCTGTAAAATTGTTTATCTTGAACAAGATGCATCAAGGCATGCCTCAAGTGACACAAATTATGCTAGGATTTGATTTGTTTTAAAAAATACTAATGATTTAATATTTTATTTAATTTATTAAAAATGCAAATAGATTTAAATTATATAAAAATACAAATTATTAATCTATTATTTAATTAAAATATAGTAATTATCAATTTTAATAAATAATAATTAAAATTTATATAGTATAAAAAAATGAATAATAAAATAAAATATTTTTTAAGTTACTTAAAATAAATTTCAAACCCATAACATTCATCATAAAAAGTAAATAATATTTCATTATCCATATAAATTCCACAACCATCATTATAAAAAATTAATTTAAAATTATCAAAAATAGTTTATTCAATATTTTAAGGGTATTTTTTTACCTTATTTTTGATTTAAAAATTAAATATTTTTTAACCTGTATAAAAATTGAAAGAGATAAAAATACTATACATATAAATTAATAATTATGTTTTGCAACTTGTTAAATATGGAAATATACTATTTTCAACCAATACTTAAAATAAATGTACTCAGCTTAGATCTAGTTCATTTTTTACTATTTTAGATATCTAATAGTGAAAATGAGGAAGATATTAGATTGTGACTACTCAAAATTAGATACATTATCTAAAAATATTCTTAGATAAGACCACACTCCCTGGACAACAATGCACGGTGACCGTGTCCGCTAATTGAGAACTTGTTTACGTTGATTGTGACAAAAATTTGACTATTCTAGCTTCTGCATTTGTGTCTATTGAGTGAGCTAGGATATTATGATTTTTATATTTCTGTGAAAATATCGCTATTTTTATCCTATTTAATTTATAAACCTTAGGGGTCTTCATGAGAACTAAAACATACAAAAAAGAGAGAAAGTGTAATGCTTTGAGCTAACCCCAATAACCCCCTTGATGATTGACCACTACTTATATATCTACATACTCTAAATAGGGAATCAAGCCACACCTATTTATCCCACCTAGAGTGATTATATAATTGTGTTCCTTGACTATATGCTCGTAACTATAAAGTTGACCTTGATACTTGACACTGATAGCTCTTGAATTGCTTTAAAATAATTTAGACTTGACTTATAGATGTTCTTTATGAATGATATTAAATTTTAAAAAATTAGAGCATATTTTCTTAATGTGAAATAGCGTATAAGTACTCAATAGATAGTATCAAATTAGGAATAATGAATGACCTTTGATTTGTATTTATAATGAAACTTTTTATAATTTCTTTTAACGAACCTTATGAAACATGTGGGAAGACCCAAATAGATATTTAAAAAATTAAGAACTAGCCATTAATTTACATGGGGTGCAACCACACTAGGAAGACATGTCCACGGTAATAGAGTTGTTTATCTAACATGGACCTATCCCAATTAATCAGGGACAACTATCCTAAGTTGGGTAATTTGAAAGTGATGTAACATAGTTTTGAACATTAACTTGGAAATTTATGTGTAATAATGATAATGAATATAGGTTCCAAGATGGCATATACATAAATGTCTTAGAGGAATGTGAATAAGAGTCATATACATGGACATAAGTTAAGTGGTATAAGATATGTAAAGAATTTACATTGTCAATTATATTTGACTAGATTTAGGTATTTACAAGAATCGTCTCATCATAGAAAAATAAAAAATATATTTATTCTTCTTCTTCCTCATCAACATCATATGATCATCATCATAATCATCATCATTACCAAGATGCCCACCACTATCATCTTCATCATCATGTCATCCTCATCATTGTCATCATCTTCATGTATTTAACATCTCTTCCTGGCCTACAAAACAAATCTTATATTATAGCTCAAGTTTTAAAATTAATAATAATAATAATTGAAATAAAATATTATTAAAAATAACATATACAATGAGGTGTACTTTGAGAGACACTTGATGTTCTTTGAAAAATAATTAAAATATAAATAATTGAACTATTTTTAAAAAAAATAACCTAATTCCAAATTTCTAAACTCAAATTAATATCACTAAATTTATAATATTACACCTTTAACTAAATATTTAATTAATTATTTAAAATTGTATTTAATTAATATGAATTTGAATGCATTCTACAACATTGATGTGTTTCAAAAGTGCTATCAACCATTCCTCCGTTGCCATCTATATGTGATTATTAGTTGGATTAACGTTGACTTCTTAAAAAAATATAAGCAATTAGAACTAAATAAGAAAGAACAAAAAATAGTCATGGCTATTTTTTTTCATTAACTCACTCACATATGTCATGATGACATATTACTGTAAAGTATTCTTTTTAAAGTGTGGGATGTCTTATTCAATTGGTTTATAATCAAATACCATATAATGTAAAAAATAAAAAAAATATATATTAGTCATTCAACGATAAATATATAGTAAATATAAAATAAATTATTCAAAATAAATAAAAAAGATAGAAAATGTAAAAATTTGGGCATCACTCCTTTAAGGCCCTTTTAACATGTGCAATGAGAAACAAGGTTCATTTGAATCATATTTTCAATTGCTTTAAGGCAACGTCTTTTTTTCTTTATTTGTGTTGTCACAGTTATTGAAAATGGTGAAAAAATCAATGAGAAATTCAATTTTTAATTAACGACTATTTTTTTTGAATTTCGCCTGAAAAAGTCATAATTTTGAAAAAATTAAAAAAAATAATTAATTAATTAAAAGTTTACAACTACTTTTCTTTTTATCCTAAACTATTTAAAAGTGCATTTGAATCTCCTATACAAAAAGCCATTGGCATTCCCCATAATTTGCAAAAAAAAAATTAGATTTTCATGAGTTATGAAAACACACGTTACTTTTTCATAAGTTGTGCATGTATGTACCTAAATCCACCCACCCCGGCAATTACACTAATTCTGCTAATTTAACCTATAACTAGATTTTATAGCTAACTAACTAATATCCCATTTCTTATTCCTACATCCTACAAACCTTATTCTATCCATAACCAATTAATCCCCTTTATTAATCCATTAACAAAACCCATTTACCTACTAACCTACTCCTTAAACCACTTTCCAATTTAAAAATACATTTTATTCTACTTACCCATCTACCACCCTATTTTTAGCTATTCCTAAACCTCTAAACCCTAATAGAGATTTCTAGAATTGGAGAATTCTAGAAATCTCCTCTATTTTAACCCATTTTCCTCTAGAATTCTCCATTCTAGAGATTTCTAAGGAATTTTAAATTCATTGGAAATATCCTAGCCATTGATCTCAATGACTCAAAATTGAATTAGAGCCATTGATTATTCCCTCCATTTCTTATATAAATAAGCTAACTTCATCCATGAAACTAACATGAAAACTTGAAGCCTTCTTGCCATCTTACATCCACAACCATATCCCTTGCATTCACACAATCCTTGCCAAAGCCATTGTCAAGTTAAAGAATCAATTGGAAGCCATTATCAAGCATAGACAAGCAATCCAATATCTACCTATTTTTCATGAAGCATCCATTTGGAAATCTTGGAGCGGAGTTATAAAGAGATAAAATGATGGTAAGAATCCCCATAACAATTTGATTACCTCTTTTATCCCCTCCTTTTGATGTTGTTTAGATTTTAGGTTTTTATTGCTAAAAATAGTAATATAGGGTGAATCTAAAATTTAGGCTACATTTTGGCAACCACGGTAGGACATTACTACCTAAACTAACCTATAAGATTGTTGGAAGTGATTTGGAAGCTTGTACGAATAACTAGATGTGAATTGAGCACCAAATTTTGAGAAAACCATCACCTACAAGAGACTTGTGATTTTGCATTGGTATCAACAATATTACAGTCATGATTTTGTAGAGTAAATAGTGATATTGTGTGATGGTCTAGTTTTAACCACTAATGGTTTAGGGTTTTTGTCTTTGTGCAAAATCACTACTTCACAAGTAGTGATCTTGCTTTGGTAATAGTGATCTTGCAAGTCAAGATGTGGTTTTGCAGGGTCTACTAGTTGGAGTCATGTCTTAGTCTTTCACCCATTAATAACCTTTTTTGTAAGTTTTTTTTTGGTTTGGAAGTGTCTTAATCTTTAGTGTGAAAGAAAGGGAAAGGATAGTCAAGCATTTTGGTTGTTTGTAACCAAAATGCAATATCATAACTTTTGAACTTGCGGTCTTACCATAGTAATTATGGTTTTGCTCTATTAATCATAATTTTACCAAGTTTATGGTTTGCTCGACACCCTTGTCCCTTATCTGTTGCTCTATTTGTGTTGCTTGAAAGGTTCATTTATCTCATGTGTAGGGAAAGGAAGAGCTAATCAAACCTTTAACCATTTGTGCACAAACTACAATATCACAACTCTCTTATTTGTGACCTTAACCTAATAAATGTGGTATTACCATTGTGAATTATAGTATTGATTTTCTTGGCCAAACTGGTAAAAATATGACCTATCAATTTCTAATTCTTTGATAAGGATTTCTCAGCTTCTGTTAACATTTATATGTCATCCTTAATAAGCCAAGGCTATCTCTTTTATATCTTGACTATTTAGAATTTGATCATTTTAGCCTAACTATGTGCTCAAAAGAGATATTTTAAGTTTGATGTTTATGTGTAGGCCAACAAAGATAGAAGGGGGAAATATGAAGTTTGAATCATCTCATCAGTGTCTCTAGAATTCATCTACATTAGATTTTTTTTTATAATTTTCCATTTCAGTACAAAACCACTAATCATAATTTTTTGGGAATTTTAATCTTGCATTAATAATTGCTATTTTGATCAACAATCATAGTTTTATAGGTCAATTATCACAATTAGCTACCTATTACAATATCATAACTCACAATCTATGATTTTGACCTAGAGTTACGATTTTGTAGTTTTTGGTTATGATTTTGCATATAACTGACTGCGTATGAGTGGTTTTATAGGGGAGTAGTGGTTTTATATAAAAAAAAAACTACTAATCCTTTCTATAGGACCCCTCAAGATCAAGGCACCCCATTTTGTTTTTCTAACACTTGTGTTTATAGGGGGTGACAAAGACATCACATTTTGATTTCATTGCTTGTATATATATATATATTTGTGTGGTTTAATTGTATATATATATATATATATATATTTGTGTTTCCTCACATAGGTAATTAATTGGAAAAAATTAATTATGCTTGCCTATTTGTTACCCCCTTTGAGACTAGGATAACATGTGATGTGGAATTCATCCCCACGTATGGGCTTAGGAATTAGGGGTTGGTGACGTGGATTTAATCACCATGCACTAAACCAAACTCCATGTTTTGATGGAGTATAAAAATTATGAGAGCTATCATTAGGTGCCAAAGTGGAATTCACCATAAGGGGTTCTATGGAGTGAGGGGCATTTAAGCTACCAACATCCTATACCAAATTAGGCCCCACTGTACCTTTGTGTATATTAGGTACTCCCCTAGAAACCCTTGTGCAAACTTAGCATAGGACCTTTCGACTGTAATAGACATTTCACTATCATATTCAAGATCAACTCCTAAGAAGATATTAAGTGTAGATGAGGTTGAGAGGATTTAGTTTATTCCATAATGGGTCACTAGCCTACAACATCGCCCATGAATTTGTTAGATGGTGTGAGTGTTGGTTTACACACCCTTTTTAGTTTACTAGCTTAGGGTTTATCACTGTATGTGCTATTTATGTGTTGTGTTAGACCTGTGTTTGAATTTTAAGTTGACCACACCCTTTTTATTTGACATCCTAGATACCCTTAAGCTAATATCCATTCATAGACCCATCATCATATCCATCCCATTATACTAAATCACATCAATCTTATATCATTTACCCATCCTATATTGCTCACTCATCGTACATCTTTCACTCCCTATCTAAAATAAACATCTAATACCCATTTAATAGCTTTCATTCCCCTTACATCATATTCATTTCATCATCTTAAACCACATCTATCCTATATCGTATACTCATCTTATATTGTCCACTCATCTTACATCTTCCACTCCTAAATAATATCTAATATCTATCCTATATCTTTCATCCATCTAATACCCATCTTATAACTTTCCTATCCTAAACAACATTCTATAACTTCCATCATTTATACCCCATTATTCGTATCACCATCCATTTCATATTCTCCCATCTATCATCCTTGAATATGATATTTAGTCTTGGAACCAAATCCTAGTGGTCATTCATCCCTTTAATCCTTGTTATCACTTTTTGAATCCTTGGACTAGATATTATCAAACATACATAGCCTTATCAAGATGTTAATATATCACCCATCACTTCTCCCTATTAGTGCCTTTTTCAACTAGAACCCATCCAATTACCACTTTGCTAGTGTAAAATGTATTTGATCCCATCATCCCCTTTCATTATTTCTAGATTGGACTCTTACAAGGATTTTTATTTTGGTAATTCTTAGTCAAGCTTATATTTACATCCCCTTCTAAAAATTACCACATTTCTAAATCACCTTCTTTAATAACTATTAGATTTGATTTATAGACCAAGTTAGTATTCAAAACTTCCACATCACCTATCACACTTCATCATATCTCTACTCTCCTCATCCAATATGGAGATCCAAACTCATGCCCAACAACTTTGGATAGGACAAGCTTCCAACCAAGATAATGATTTACTAGGGAACCTAGGTGATCAAACTCAAGATCATGATGATATACATAGTAATATGCACACTCATGGAGGTGAAGATGATCGATTCAATCCCATCCGTCATGATGATGTTAGGAATTTAATTTATCGATACCTTTATGAAAATCGTGACCAAGTTCTAGCTCAAGCCATTAAAATGGGGGGCACACTACCCTCAAAATTTACTCATAATCTTCTAGAACACATAGTCCATCCCTCCACTAGGCCTAATACACCACATCTAAATATACATACTAATCAGGTACGCAAAGAAGAGGAAGGTGTGGACCAATAATTTAAAGAATAATAATGACCTGCATCTCTCTAAAATAACCGTATTGAGGCTAACAAGAGGAAAACTATCTTAGAGGATCAAATAAACCAACTTACATAACAAATAAATCTTTTACTCCATACATAGAATCAATGGTCATAATCCCCACGTCAAAATGTCCATAACAACCATAAACCCCATAATAGTCATGATCAAAATTCCAATCCCCTTGGAGACCCCACATTCACACAATAATGGAAAGTGACAAAGGAAACTCTCCAACAAATTGACCCATGCTCACAAGAAATGAAATATAAGTATGAATATTTTTATCTTCTCCCTTAGATATGAGCATATTGCAAATACATTTTCCACCTCACTTAGAGGTACTTAAGTCTAAAAAATATAAAGGGAAAGGTGATCCCCGAGACCAAGCATAGGAGTTTTATGTGGTTTGTCACAAAGTTGCATATGAAGATGCCTTACTACTAAGACTTTTCCCAAAAAGTCTCACTGGATCAACCCTAGAATGGTTCATGCATCTACCAAATGGGTCAATATATAGTTTTGAATAATTAACTAAATAGTTTATAAGACATTTCTCATTTAATATTAAACATGATGTCTCCATTATAGACCTCTATAACACAAAATAGAGAAGTGGGGAAAGCTTGGCATCTTTCTTGCAATGATGGAGAATCTTAACAAGATGCCTGTGATGCATGGTACCAAAAAAATAACTAACCAAAATTTTTGTTGACAATTTTAATGCTAAGCTAATATATTAGCTAAAACTCCAATGTGCTAAAACTTTTGATGAAATTATTGAAAAAGGGATGGAAATTGAAAGAACACTTATTGAAAAGGGAAAAATTAAACTATATTCCTGGAATGAACATAGTTAAACCCAAGATAATTCCTCTGTGGGAAAGTCAAAAATATTAAAAAATAATAGGAATGCTATGGGGGATGGGGTTACAAATTCCAAACAATATGTTTAAATGATACAAAAGAGGAATCCCACAGATTATCAAAATGTCTCTTATATACAAGTGCCATGAGGTAAAACAAAGCCTCAAATTTGAAAAAGACCTCTTACCAACATTGGAGTGCCCATTGAAACAATCCTTGAATAATTGATTGCTACTAACATGATCACTCTTCCTGAAATTTGACCTTTGGAAAATCATTAAGATTGACCCGATTGGTATCACAAGGATGTATTTTGTAAATATCACAAAATCAAAGGTCATGAGATAGAGAGGTGTATGTAATTAAAGCATTATATTCAAGACCTAATTGAAAGAGTTGATATTTAAATAGAAAGAGAGAGTAATACAAATCATTTGACAAATCAGTAGCTAGGCATTTATTAGGACCCCCTACCTAAGCATAATCAGAGAAATAGGAAGCCACTAAGAGACCAGGGTTAGGCCTCCTCTTCCAATCACACTGACTACCACACCATTCCATATCACTACATCAACACCATCAAAATCCATAGCCCCCAAGAGCATACTCCACCATCATCCCCCATATTAAATATTAACAAGGCCACTATTGATTATGTGGTTACTACTAAGCATAGCAAAATCATAGTTCCTAGGGCACCCCCAAAGGACCCATCCACCTCTACAACTCAAAAGGGGAATATCTCTAAGAAAGTTTTAGCATCTTTTTATATAATTCTGTAACTTGAGAAGACACCCATTCAAATCTTGTTAATAGAACTTCTCAAAACATCCCCTCTACATCAGGAGATAATCAAGATTTGAATAACCTCAAGGTCCATAGATATATTGACACCAATCAATTCTAAGCATTAGTGGGTCATTTATCCCCTTCTCAGTAAATCACCTTTAGAGCCTAGGACATGCCTCCCATTGGCCCCCATCATAACTACCCCTTATTTATAGAAGTCTCCATATCCAATCACTGCATTCCCCAAGTATTCATAGATGGAAGATCTACATTAAAATTATGCAATCTAGATTTCTTAAATAAACTGGGGCATTCTAAACATTTTTAAGGCCTACTCTGATTATGATAAAATCATATGATGATAATTAATGGCCATCCATAGGCACCATCTACCTTATCATTATCATGGGACCTATGGTACATCAAACCTTGCTTCATGTTGTGGATGTTGATTTACCCTATAATATGTTGCTAGGTCATCCCTAGATCCATGAGATGTAAGTCATCCAATATACCCTTCATCAATATCTAAAATTCCCCACTTAGGTATGGAAGTCACCATTCTTGGGGAAATTGATCATTTTTGTAATTGCCAAATGGATCAATCCCAATCTTTATATTATTTCCCCAATACATATAATTCAATTTTAAGCCCAATAGCTACCAAATATATATGCCCAAATAAGATTGTGATTGATTTAGATCCACAACTTGGAGTCACTCATCTAAAAATCACATCTATGGGTTATGGGTAATATGAATATAAAACCTTTTGTATAGGTGACTTACCTCTTTTCCTACATAATTATGGGTCCCTAGCTATGTGGAAGACTAATCCTATCAGCTATAAATTTGGACCAAAGACCTTCTCTAGTATAATATTATTATCTGAAGAATATATTTATGAATCAAATGAATCATGGCTTATCCCAAAAGATGAGGCCCTCACATCTCCTAGAAAAAGATACCCCTGCATCCAAAAAATGTTACAAATTATGCATTATCAAGGGAAAGGACTAGGGAGACATGAGCAAGGTAGGATTGAACCTATAATAGCTCAAGAACATCCATAATATCTTGGCCTAGGGTAAAAACTACTTGATAATGACTTAAAAAATATTATTATGGATATTACTTCGATCCTTAAGGAGTCTCTTTTTGATGAAGAAATTGAAATGGTTTCCATTTATAGTAGTTATGAGGAGATTGATGCCACAAACCTTTTTCTTAACACCACTATTTACAACATCAACATATCCCACCACTATCCCTCTTTAATTGACTTGGATCAACATTGGGAGCTATCCTTTGATATGTTTCAAAATGATGAGGCAATCTTAGAATTTTTAGGAGCTCAAGATTTCATGCCTTCTGGTGACCATAAGAAAGTTTTTTCCATTAATATTTATAAATCAAATTATTTAGAGGAACAACAACATCTCATTAACCAAAGTGATGAAGATCACTCTAAAGCAGAAGAACCTTAAAGCCTAAAAGAATTTCCACATGATTCAGCTAAATCAGAAGAATACACTAAAATAGATACAAAACTCCCATATGGTTTTGCTTCAAATATCCCTAATCAATAATTTCCTTCTTATCTCTAAGATCAGTCACCCTCTCTCATTGAGGAGGTGATTGAGGTTAATATTGGAACTAAAGAAAGTCCCAAAATTATCAAACTAGGGGCAGCTCTCACACCTAAGGAGTGTTAGATTATTATTGAGCTGCTCAAAGAATTTATAGATGTTTTTTCATGGTGCTATTATGACATGCCTGGGTTTGATCCCTCCTTAATTGTGCATTATTTAGTTGTTCATCCTAATGCTAAACCAATCAATAAAAAATTATGAAAGATGCACCCCAAAGTGGCCTTACTAGTTGAGGAGGAACTACAAAAATTATTGGAAGTGGGCTTCATCTGACCCATTAATTATTCTATTAGATATCCAATATTGTTCGTGTGGCTAAGCCACAATGAGGGATTCAGATTTGTATGGACTTCCAAGACATTAATAAGGCATGTCCCAAAGATGACTTCCCTCTTATGAATATTAAAATGATCATGGATTCAATATCCAGATATGAAATGTTATCTCTCATGGATGGTTTTATTTGGGCTACAATCAAATCAAAATCACACCTGAAGATCAACATAAAATAGCCTTCATCACTCCATGGGGGACCTTATGCTATCAAGTCATGCCCTTTGGCTCAGAAATGTTAGAGCTAATTATCAATGGGCAATGAAAAATATTTTTCATGATATGATGCATGATATAGTTGAAGAATATGTGGATGATATCCTAGGGAAGTCCTGACTCAGATCAAAGCATCACGAAGTCTTACGAAGGATTTTTGAGAAGCTGAGAGAATATAAAGTTAGATTTAACTTGAAAATGTGTATTTGGCATAACCTCAAGCAAATTACTAGGGTTTATTATATCTAGGAGAGGCATAGAAGTGGATCCATCTAAAGTCAAATATATTATGGAAATGCCTCCCCCTCATAATCTAAAGTAGCTCTAAAATCTCTAGGGTAAGTTGAAAGCTATTCAAAGATTCATTTCTTAGATCATAGATAAATGTCACCCCTTTAATCATCTATTGAATAAGGGGTCCCATTTTAATTGGAACTCTGAATGTCAATAGGCCTTTAACAATCTCAAGCAGTATTTGGCAAATCTACTTATGTTATCACCCCCTGCCATGAGAAGGTCCTTATTCTTATATATTTATGCAAATTCATGTGTGATAGGTTCCATAATTTCACAACAAAATGATGAGGGAAAAGATAAATCATTTTATTATCTCAATTTCACTTTGATCTCTTATGAGCTGAAATATACTCCAATTGAAAAAGCCTGCTTAGCCATTGTCTTTGCCTTGAAAAAACTATGACATTATATGTTTAATAATCAAGAACATCTCATTGCTAAAGTTTATCCTCTCAAATATTTACTATCAAAATCATCCCTCACAAGATGAATGGCTAAATGGATTATGTTACTTAGTGAGTTTGATATTAAATATGTTCATCAAAAGGCTATTAAGGGATAAGTGATAGTAGATCAACTAGTAGATGTACCTCTTATTGTGATTGAACCTCTTACCATAACCTTCCCAGATGAATCTATAATGAATACTTAGGAATATAATGGCTTGAATTTATATTTTGATGGCTCTTTTACCATACATGGATTAGGAGTAGGCATCCTTCTGGTTACCCCACAATGTGACCTTATTCCAAAAGCCTTCCACCTTACCTTTCCTTGCACTAATAATATTTTTGAATATGAGGATTTAATAGCTGGCCTTTACCTAGCCATCCAATGGAGCATCCAACATTTACAAGTATTTGGTGATTTTTATCTCATAATTAAGCAAGTTAATGATCAATTCCAAACTAAAGATGAAAAATTACTCCCTTACAAGTAATTGGTAGATTCGTTGAAGTAGATTTATTAGTCTATTACATTTGAATAAGTACCATGAGGAAGTAATAAAGTATCTGATTCAATCACTACTATAGGATCTTTATTGATCTCCTTGAAGATATCCTCAAAGGGATATTTTTAATAGAACATCTAATCCTCCCAGCTTATCAATCTATGGTTCGCTTCCAAATTTGTGTTATTCCTGATCCCAGTCTTCCTTGGTACCATGAATTTTATAATTACCTCCATGATAACATCTTACCACCTAAACTCATTTGCTATTAATGTAAGACCTTCATCCACTATACTTCTCATTACACTATCCTCGGTAGCATTCTCTATCATAGAGGTTATGATCAAAATTTATTAAGATTCCAACCTCAAAAGAGTCTTCTCTCATGATTAAGGGGGTCCATGATGGTATTTGTGGTGGCCATGTCAGTGGAATGGCCTTGGCCAAGAAATTACTCCAGACTAGATAATATTGGTTTACCATGGAACAAGATGCCTACTAATATGTGTGGAAATGTGTAGCTTGTCAAAAACATGGTAATATTATCCATACACCCACATAATAATTAAAACCTATTATGATTCTATGGCCATTCTCTATATGGGGACTTGATCTAATTGGAAAGATAAATCCTACATCTTCTGATGGACATAAATTCATTATCATTTCTATGGAGTATTTCAATAAATGGGTAGAAGCAATGCTACTTACCTATACTACAAGTCTTTATATTTATAAATTCATCCTAAATCAGATCATTTACCATTTTGGCATTCACACAAACATCATCTTAGATACAAGTCCTTCAAAAATCAAGAAATCGAGGCCTTGTGCTAGTAGTACCATATCAAGCAATATTTTTCTTATCCTTACTACCCCTAAGGGAATGGATAGGTTGAAGAACAAATAAGACCCTTATCAAGATTCTAAATAAAATAGTCAATGATGCAAGAAGGAATTAACACCTACAACTATATCATGCACTTTGG
The DNA here is from genome assembly GCA_037957365.1 of Torreya grandis. Classification (NCBI taxonomy): domain Eukaryota; kingdom Viridiplantae; phylum Streptophyta; class Pinopsida; order Cupressales; family Taxaceae; genus Torreya; species Torreya grandis. The sequence goes on from JARHVA010000037.1 coordinate 630,867, forward strand.
TCTTATCAAACAAGTATCTGAACACCTACTAGGGCCACTTTGTATGCTTTAGTATATGGGATAGAAGCTATCTTGCCTATGGAAGTGGAAATCCCCTCATTATGAATCTCATTTTAGGGCATTATCATTGTGTTTCACTAAAAATTTGCTTATTTTCTTGTTTAGGAAAGATGTAAAACTTGAAATAAGGGTAAGGGTAGTAGAACTCATATATGTTGTGTGAACATAAATTTAGATGATTTCTGATACTCCTCTTTGTCTAGGGAGGATGAATTCCAAATAAGAAAACAATCTAGAAAATGGTGGATTAGTGAGATGGTAGGGTAGACTTCCTATCTTGAGCTAGATCCAACAAGCACAAGATTCCTTGGAGGCTATCAATTTACACTTTTAAAACACTTAAGTTATGATAAACTAAAAATAGATGCTTGTATGAAATAAAAGAAGGTACTGAAATCAAACACAAGAAATGCTTGGAAAGGAACAAGTGTTTTTAATTAAAATAGCAATAAATTATTGAATACTAATGCTAAATCACTCAAACTTGATTCATAGAATAAATATAAGTTATGTGATAAAATAGAAATTCACAAACTAGGATTTTGGTATAGGTAGATGAGTCAAATTAGCTTGTTATTATAAAATGACACAGTGATCATCAGTGGTTGGGTATGATCATCAGTGCTTAGGTGACTATTAGTGGTTATTAACTATTGATGGTTAAGAAAGTTTGTCGGTGGTTAGGTAAGATCATCGGTAGTTACTATTGGATTTGGTTTGGGAAGAGAAGTCTATTGGGGAGGTTACAGAGGGGTTCTAGGAGTGATGTTTGGGTTGGATGTTAGATTTAAGATATAAATTAATGCTTAGAGGTATCTAGTTCAAGTATTGGATATTCAGGTAAGTGATAATGGTTTATGGGTGGTTTTGGGTAGGAGATAAAATGTCTGGAGTTGCAGAACTTCAACATAGGAAAATGGGATGAGAGGGAAATAATGGGGAATGACACAAGCAATAAAATAAATAGAGCTAATTATTGAATCTTGATAAAAAAACACATATACTTAGATTTTAGGTGTTTTTAGACTGAGGAATGTTGGTTTTGGTTGAAATATGTTGTGGATCCTAGAGTAATGTTAATAGAGTAATGGTACCTTGGCTCAAAATAGTGAGTTACAAAAGTACCTTAAGCCTCTGAACTGGTTCTTGGTTCATTGCAAATATTTTAGATTCACTTGGGAGTTAGAATCTCTTTCCATTTTGAATCATTAATTTCAACCTTCTCTTCATCTCTTAATATAGAACAAAGAAGGGTTAAAATAAAGAGTTTAACAAATGGTTTATCAAATAGTTTGATCGATAGTCTAATCATGCATTGATCATGCAAATGACAGACTAAAATTAGATAGATGGTAATCAATGAGTGAGTTTCAATCAAATTTTAGTTGATTCTCTTGATCATAAAAGAGTTCAAATAATTTCCAATGGTTTGAGTCAACCACTGGTGGTCGAGGGCTGATCGATGGTGGTCAAGGGGACATAGTCAAAATTGGCTAATCCATCAATGACTGGTGGTCAATTCCCTAGGAAATGGTCTGAGGTTAATAATGAGAGAGTTTTTAAATAATTTAACCCAAAAGGGGCCAAGGGGTGGTTTAAAGGTTAATGAGACATCTAGAGCTGTGGTGTATGATTTTTAAGTGTCTACATTTTCCCCCTTTTTATTATGTAATTATATTAGCAAGCTGCAAAACAAAAAATGAAAGGATGGTTAGATGCCACAAGTCTGGGAGGAGTTGTTCCCCCTCAAATCAAGAATTAATGAGGTAGAACAGAGTTGGTGGTGGGTTTGAAAAGTGGATGGGTAGGTGTGAAAGTTGGTTGGGTGGACATTTAAATACCAATAGGCACATGAAATATGAATAAGTATGATAACATAGATCATGCATAGATTAGGCTATCATAGTTTAGGTAGGTGGTAAAATAAGGTTGGACTAGAAGGATAGGTGATAGGGTAACTAGGCCATAGTGTTAGTCATAGCTGATATGGGTTACTCCTATAAACTTAAGTCTCTTAGGTAAGGTTGATGTTTTTGCAAGTATCCAAAAATTGGATGTGATCTTGAGAAAACAAAAATGGTTGCAGATGTTAGAACTATAAAGGGTCATGCTCTAAGGCATCTAAATGGTCAATGCATAAAAATAATGCAAATTAATTCAAATATGGCAAGGTAATCAATATGGTTAGAATGACCAAGGCAAGGTTAGGCCACAAAAATAAAGGTGATGGTAAAGGTGCCATGGTCTGATTATCACAAACATAGGCACATAAGCAGATTGAATGACTAAAAGGTAAACTAGGGAGGTAAAGGCATCATTAGACTAAGTGGTCCATTGGAAAAGGAAATGGTAAGATGGAAAAAACCTAGAGAGGTTGACCATCGATGATCAGGGTCAACTATCGATAGTCACCTAGTGACCATCAATGGTTAAGAGGAAACCCTAAAGGGTGATTGTTAAAAGGTTAAATAAGGCTTTATTTGTTCATTTACAAATATCAACCCATGACACTTTCCCTTAGCATTTACATAAGTGACAATGATTTTGAATTTTGAGTCTCATGCTAGTTGAGTTAGGAGGGTTTGATCAAGGTTGAATGGTGAGTTGGAGGTTGACCAAGGTAGGCCAAGGTCGAAGAGATCTAGTGAGGATGTAGTGAGGTAGGGGCAGAGCATGGGGTTGAGTGGCAGTGGTAGTTATGAGGGATCCACCATGATGGAGGATACATAATGAGGTAGGGAATGTAATTTAATTTGAATCGGGTATTACTTATTACTTGTTTGGTTGATTGTTTTGGGTGGATAGGATTTGGAAATTGGGGGCTTTATGAGTTGGAGGTATGAAATTATTAGAGGGGGAAGATTTGTGCTTAGTATGGAAGTGTAGGGAGAAATATATAAGGTGTAGGAAAAAATTGTGTGTGTGTGTGTGTTATTGAGGTTATTGGTAGGTTTAGGGAGGACCTAAGGCTTTTGGGTCATCGATGGTATTTACATAGTGACCGTCAGTGGTTGTTATTGACCGTTAGAGGTCAATAAGTTATCATTAAATGGTAAATGTGTGGACCATCAATGGTCCACCACTGAATCACCAGTGGTTAATATTTGATCAGTGATGGTTCCACAAATAACCATAATCAATTGATACTTGACCATAGATGGTTATTATAAGGCTAGGATAAGGGTAGGAATGGTTTAAGGGATGGTGTAGAAATGGGCAAAGGTATGATATGGGGTAGATGAGGTGAATAAGGTATGAGGTAATGTTAAATGAGGTAAAGAGGTGAAGGTAGGGGGTAGGGTTAAATGAGTTCAAGAGGTTAAGGTAGGGGTGAGGGTTAAAAGGTAAAATGTATAGGATACATTTGAAGGGTAAAGTAAATTAAGGTAAATGTTTAACCTTATAGGCAAGGGAGCATCTACATATATGAGATCATGTGCCTTAGCTACTAGATGAGGTATATAGGGATATGATGGACCAAGAGTGGGAATACATGATGGTGGTGGGTTTAGAAGGTATGATATTTTATCAACATGTGCTTAGAGATGCAGTGATGTTGGTATCCCTCATCAAGAGATAGGATCTAGCTACTAACACTTTATTGCTACTGACTAGAGAGATTACCATCTTGCTAGAGGATATTCACTAGCTTTTATATCTATTGATATGGGGTGAGCCAATTGAGCATATCAATAACAAGGAGTGAGATGTGCATATTGATTAGTTATTAGACATGGAATTTATTCATGTTAGGTGGAATGTAGGAAGTTTCCATTATGCACCTATGTATCACATGGATAGGGGATGGAGACAACTTGTCACGATGAGGATGATAGCCGTTACCCACTATGCACTCCCATATTCTAGTAGTGGTAGATTTCCATTTTTATTGTTAAGTGTGTTGGTAGATATGATGATTGATATAACTATGTTTGTATGGGCCCTAGTTTTACTAGTTTATATCTATCAAGAGCTTTAGGGATATAGAATACATAGGAGGTATGACATTAACATCAGGTTTGTGCTACACTGTTGGGCATATGAGCACATTAGGGTGTTATGACTAGGTGGATTGCCATGGTAAGCATGGGATCAGGGGGACTTCAAAGTGGGATTCATGAGGTGGAGAGGTGATTACATAATTACAACACTAAGGGAAGTGGAATGAGACTTGGAGTGGTATAGAGATAGGTTGGAGGCACTGGTGGATGGGGAGGTTATCTGGAGGTTGTATACCAGATTCCTAATATGGGTGAGTTATGTTAGGAATACCCTGTCACTATAGAGTTATGGGTGGTTATATGGGATATGGGAGCATGAGGTGGAGTTTATCTCATTTGAAAGGGTTAAGAGATGGTTTGGGCTAGTTCAGGGTGTCCTAGGTACTTTTTTGAGGTATAAGAGAGAGGATGCTAAGGAACCACAACCCGAGGAGGTAGAGATTGATCGTGAGGAGCTACCAGTGGCCACAACTATTGATGATATAGGGGTGATGGTGGATTACCTTGTATGGTTTTAGGAACATTATAAAATGGTAGCATTTTGGGGAGATGGTGTATAACAGGCCCCTAATGTAGACATGGTGGAGGGGGTGGGGATTAGATAGATGTGGATTCCCCTAATAGGTAGTCACTCATCATGGAGAGAGATCAAGTGACGGTGATACTAGCCAAAACATAGGTAGCTCTAGAAGTGGTGACTATAGAGAGAGATACAGTACAGGGCTAGGTGGTTACCCTTATGCAGGAAAGGGATACAACATGAGTGCAACTAGCCTTGGTGAGATAGGAGAGGGATGCCCTTAGACAAGAAGGAGGGTAGGAACCTAAAATCACAAGACCATTGAGGACCATCTCTATGGTAAGGTATGTGGCCATGGTTTATGATCTTAGATACTATGAGGATCTAGTCTTTAGATAGCTTCCAAATGAGCCTCGATATGCTGAGTATAAAGTAGTGGTTACTAGGGGAGCTAACAGTGCTATGCCTGGTCATTAGTTAGCATCTATGGGTGCACAAACAGATCTCATAAATGGATAGGCTCCAAAGAGTAGTAGTGCCCCTCCACATTAGACTCTATGAGATGCCTCTTTTGACGTATTATATGATTTTGATACCAGCTTGCAAGCCAATGTAGTGAGATGTACACATTTTTTTGAGAGACATGGACATTATTATGATATATGATTATTTATGATTATGAGATTATTGATGTGATTATGGGTTATGGATGTTATTTATGGTTATAATTAGTTATTTTATGTTTATGATGTGATGGTGTTGTTTATGATATGATCATGATGCTTATGATTAACATTTATTAGATATATAATTAATTAGATATTATAAATGTGGATGTTTTAAATTAGTGAATCTATGCTTCCTTATCTAGATAGACATGTGATGGATAACATATGTTGATGACTCATTTTATTTATAAAATAAATGATTAAAAGGTTATAGATATGAAAAATGGTTATGATTAGTTGATGTGATTGGTTATAAGGGTGAAATGATGTTTGATGTATGAGATGATTAATTCATTAAAAATGTTTTTATGATTAAAAAAACTTAAACAAATAAGGTAAAATCAAATCAAAAAAATAAAACACATGTTTTTAATTTAAATGTTTTTAATGAATTGTGTTTGATTAGATGAAGGTGAATTAATCTTAAAACACATAGAGTAAGTTTGGACAACAAAACTAGGAAAGATAAAACAATCAAAAGACAATCATCTTAGTGAGTGCATCAACAAATAGGTTTGAGAAAATAAGGAGACATAATGCTCTTTCATTGGTGAGGACCAAAACAAAAGTGAGATAGATCAACTTATGACCATACAACCTTCACAAGCTTTACATAATCATTCATTAATTGGTTAAAAAGTTTCTTGATCACATAGTGTCAAGAAAGTTCAAAGTCCCTTGTTGTATAAAAGGTGCAATTGGGAGATGGATGATTGAATGAAACTTCTTGTGAGACTAGCCTACCTCTTTTTTAGGTTACCAAAGGGATAATATAAACAATTTTATGTCATAGATGGTGTAGAATGATCGATATAGGAAGTCCACTTATGAAATCTGATTGTAGCTTCCAAATAATGGGTCTTTTGATATTTTTATTATTGATTTGAGAGGTTTTTAGGGAAGCTAATCAATATGAGAAGCCTCCAAGAAATTACTTGCTTTTGATAAATGCTTTTGCTTATCTATCCTTCAAGGGAATGGTTTAAGCTTTTTGAGACTTGATTTAGGCTTTGTGATAGCTTTCCTTTAAGGGAGCAGTCTACCTTACATTAAGAAATTTTGGTTGGTTTTGGTATCTATCCTTGAAGGGAGCAGTCTGTTAATGGTAGAGATGACCCATAAGATAAATGACTATTATTGTTTTTGCTTTTGATGACATACAATTAAAGGCTTACCTTTATGAAGGTAAAACTAAAGCATAAGAAGATTGAAATAGTGGGTGAGAGGATTCTTTGAGAGACAACAACCATGGGATTCCATCTTATTAGGGACATAAAGTATCCATGAGAGTCATGCCATGGGTAGAGCTGTGGTACCCATATTTAGGATTAAGGCTATAACTATGAATAAAAACCACATGATTTTGTACTTTAATTGATAGTTCTCAAAGTGAGGGGATGAATTTGAAAACATGGTAAATTAAGGGATGAGATTAATTTAGATAGAAGGTGAGTTTGATCGTATTTAATAAAAAAAGGATGTAGATTTGAAGCATTGAGAGGTTAGGTTCTAGTTTCCCCTCAAGAGAGGATAACTTGTAAATTCCTAATCCATACTTTTGCATAATGATATAAGGTCCAAACCAATTGAAAGTAAACTTGCCCCATTTACTTTTCTCCATATTGGTCACATGTTGATTTTCCTTTAAGATGAGGTCTCTAATATTGAATTCTTATTCTCATTGGTTTTTTTTATAGACACGCTTGATTCATTCTCGATAGACATAAAGATGGTTACGCATGACTAAATGATGCTGATCAAGTAAGTTAAATTGGGCTAAACATTTTTGATGATAATCACCCTCAAAGATGATATCCTCTAGGGATATGCAAAGAGAGGGAATTTGGACTTCGAGAGACAAGATATCCTCTGATCCAAATATAAGAGAGAAAGGGGTAGCACCCATATGGGTTCAAATTTTAGTATGATATGCCCATAAGGTGAAAAGGATATGTTGGTGCCAATCTTGATAAAATGCATTGACCATTTTGGTTAGCATGTTATTAAGGGTTTTGTTATAAGCTTTAGCCTATTTGTTAGCTTGTGGAAGATAGGGTGAGGATAAACTTAACTTAATGCCAAATGCATCACAATGACCTTGGAATTTTTGATTCTTAAAATATTTACCATTATCGGTGATTATCTTATGAAGAACACCAAAATGATAGACAATGTGATGGTTAATAAAATTGATAATATTTTCAACTTTAATTGAGGTGAGAGGAACAAACTCCACCCATTTGGTGAAATATTATATCATAGTGATGATATAATGATGTTGTTATGAAGAATGGGAGTTAATTTCACCATTAAGATCCAATCCCCATTGTGAGAAGGGCAAAAAATACTTGGATACTTGGAGGTTATGACTAGGTGCGTGATGTAAATTGGCATGTTGTTGACATTTAACACATTTATTCATGTAATAAAAATAGTCCTGGTTAATAGTATCTAAGGCAAAGGATACATTTAGTGATAACTAAGCCACTAAAGTCTCCCCCATAAATCCTATCATGTATTTCTATGATAGCGTGAAAAATTTCATGAATTCATAGGCAACAAAAAAAGAGACCATTAAAGCCACACTTGTAATGAATTCACCTTAGTATGGTATAATGAGTGGTAATATGAATGAATTCTCTTCGACTATTCCTAGAAAGATTGGAGGGAATGATGCCTAGGTTGAGATAGTTAAAGATCTATTTATACCAAAGGTTAGGTTGGGTCTCCTCCACACTAAAGATGGAAGGAGGGTTTAATTTGGTATAAGAAGGCTCATTAAGATGATGGATAGTGATAAATATATTAGATTTATAAGGTGAGGATGGGATCTGGGAAGCAAGGGAAGGCATTGTATCAATGAACTTGTTCCTAGATCATAGAGTGGCTTGGATAAGGTAATGTTTAATTGACATTAAGAGTAGATCAACTAGATATTTATATTAATAAAAGACATCATTTTTACATTTATAAGATTCGTTTATTTTATTGACCATGATTTGGGAGTCGCCAAAAATACCAATCATCTTAACTCCCAAGGCTAAAGTAGTTTGGAGACCTATCACTAGGGCTTCATACTCAACCATATTGTTTGCATAATCAAAATCAAGCTTGAAAGATAAAGGAAGGGGTTCACTATTAATGGGGATGAGAATGATACCAATACCCCCATCACATTGTCACTTTTAACCATCAAATAATATGGTCATTTGATATGTGACGTTCTCTTGAGAAAGAGTCATGATGGATTCATCGAGAAACTCAAGAAGGGAAGGTTGGTTGTCTGCTAAAAGGTGCTTTAACCAATTGGTCAGTGATGACTTAGATTTTTATTAAATTCTATTGAAGGAAATCAAGGTCAAATCTAGCTAAGAGCATGAGCCATTTAGCCATATGCTAGTTTTGGTATGGCTTTGAGTACATATACTTGAGTGGGTCAGTGTTGGTTATGACATAGGTCTTGTGGTTGAGAAGGTAATGATAGAGTTTGGAAGCCATCAAGACCAAGGCAAGGCAAAGTTTTTTGATATGGGTGTACCAAGTCTTGTACTCTATAATCATTCAACTTATATAGTAGACAACTTGATCTTTATGCTTCTCATCTCGATGTGCAAGCATTGCCCCTAAGGAGTGGTCGGTGGAAAAAATACAAAGGTAGAAAGGTTGATCCTCTTTAGGAGGAATGAGGATAGGTGGAGAAAGAAGGTACTCTTTAACTAAATCAAAGGCCTTTTGATAGTCCTTATTCTAATTGAAAGATACATATTTTTTCATAAGGTGGTGGAAAGGTTGGCATCTATCAAATAGATGAGAGATGAAGCAATGAATGGATTGGAGTTTCCCTTGAAAATTGCAAAGTTGTTTGAGGTGGGTGGGAGGAGGCATGTCAAAGATTTATTTTATTTTGGTGGGATCAACTTTGATTCCTTGAAGAGAGATAATAAAGCTAAGGAGTGTTCCTACTAAGACCCCAAAAATGCATTTCTTAGGGTTAAGGCAAAAATGGTAAAGGATGAGGTGTTCAAAAATAACCTTAAGAATTTTTAAATGATCTTTATGACATTTATATTTCCCAATAAGGTCATCTATGTAATCCTCCATAGTTTTGTGAATAAGGTCATGTAATATATAGGTAATGGTATGTTAGTAGGTTACACCAACATTTTTTAGACCAAAGGCATGACCCTATAGCATTGGTTCCCCATGGGGTGATAAAATTAGTTTTATGTTGGTCTTTAGGGGAAATTAAGATTTGATTATAGCCTGAGAAAATGTCCATAAGGGATGCATCTCATGGCTGACTGTAAGATCAATAAGCTGGTTAATGCTTAAAAAAGGAAGTCATCCTTTGGACAAGCAAGGTTAATATTACATAAATCCATACAAATTTGAAGTCCCTCTATTGATTTAGTGATAGGGATGACATTTGAGACCCATTAGGGATAGTAAATGGGTTGAATGAAATTTATAGATAGGAGGCATTGAAGCTTTTCTTTGACAAGAATGGATATGTGAGGGTGACTCTGATGAAGCTTCTACTTGATAGGCTTGGCATCTTGAGTAGTAATTATATTATGGGTAGAGATCGAAGGGTTAATCCCTGGTAGGTCTCTATAAGACCATGCAAATGCTATGCTATGGTCTTACAAGGAGGGAAAATCCTGAAGCTCTAAAGAATCTAGCGATTGGCTGATTTTAATAATGCATGGGTTGTCTTGAGTACCCAAATTGACATCCATGGTGGATTCATTCAACATGGTTGAAGTCTCAAGAGGGAGAGATTTGTGGATAGAGGAATATTCTTCACCAAGATATGCAAGAAGGAAATCATCATCCTGACACCGAATGGTATTAATGGTAGAAAAGTCATATTATACCATCTCAAGATGAGTCAGAGGAATGGTTACAGTCTCCCCATCCTTTTGATAAGTTAAGGGTCTAAGGATAATCATGTTGATGAAAAAAATATAGGTGGTATGATATCGAAATCCTTAGATTCTGATGATGAAGGGGTTCATGAGGATGAAACTTCATCATAAATGACAATAATGAGAGGTGAATTAGTTGGCTCTTTAGGTGGAGAAAATCTGATACCAAATCTATCATGATGATTTTGGGTCTTATATGGAAACAAATCATGTGGTCTATTCTTATAATGTCCTAGACTGAATCCCTTCCAAGCACACCTATGGAGGTATGTCTTGGTAAACTCTAATTTATCTAGATAAGAGAAATCAGAGGTGAATGGTCAAGTATAAGAGGAGGTAGAGGTGGAAAAAAGTGGTTGATAAAGTCCCCCCCCATATACAAGATTAGTTTGGAGATTAGGAGGCCCAAAATGGATAATGGTTTTGATGTTATAATCATAACCAAGATTTTGGTCAAGGTTCATATACTCTTGGGGAGTAGGGAAGGCATCTAAGGTCAAGATGCGATACTCCCCAAGTGAGAGATGTTGGAATGTTGATTCTAAGGGGTATTTTATGGGGATGTAGGTGGAAGGGATGGATGAGCTAGGCGAGGCTTGGTTGGTGAAAGAGGTGGAGTCATGTTCGGTTGGTGAAAGTTTGGTTGATGGAAGGATAACATCATTAGGATGGTACATCATTTTGCATGATGTAAAAGGAATTGGATCAGATCGTATGGTAACTACTATAACTTAATGTTTAAATTTTATGCACTAATGTAAGATAGATGGCACACAATTCATGGAATGGATCCAAGGGCATCCAAGTAGAATATTATACTGAAACTCGCTTTCTACTATGTAGAAGAAATCAGGAAGTGTGTGAGATCTTAAATGAATGTGGAGAATGAAAATTCCTAGAGTTATTTCCATAGTGTCATTGAAGGAATGAAACACCATTGTGGTTTTTGACTTAATGTTCTCTAACAATTTTAGTTGGTCATATGCATGGGAGGAGATAATGTTGATGTTAGCTCCTCCATCAATCATAACCCTTTTGATGTAGGTTTGGTTTATGTATGTTGTAATGAAGAGGGAAGGATATAAATCCTAGGGATGAATGGAAGGTATTTACGAATCCTTAAAAGTAACAAGGGTGGAAAACTAAAGGGCTCTAACAAAGGCTGCTAGAGGTTATAGATCTTTTAATTGAACCTCTATGGTCTGTAAAACCTCTATCATCACATGGTGGTGATAGGGTGAGGTATTGATTAGTTTATATAAACTCATATTCACCAGTGTTTGGTGAAGTTGATTTAGAACTACTCTTTGGATTGAATCAGAAGGATTGGATTAAGTGGCACCCAAGATGGACACCTTGGGCTTGGGTAAAGGTGAAGGTGTTTGGGTTTGGTTGGGTGATTGAGTAGTGGAGGAAGGGTATGTCCATGGAATGAATATCTTTACCTTCCCTTAATCCTTTTATTAGGCTTATGATCATGTGACCACATATATGATATGTATTTGGGGAGGAGTTGGGATAATGATCTACTTTGGTTCCTCCTCTCTTAGATGAGAGTGTGAGGGTAGGTAGGTTTGGGATGGTTGCTTGTGGTTTTTGGATTGATGGTGGGATCATGGGAGATTATTCTAATAATAGGTCATCATCAACACATAGATGGTGGAATAGGACTTGGAGAGATTTACAATTCTCTATATCATGTCCTAATAATCTATGGTATGAGCAAATTAGATTGTCATTAAACTAGGATGGCTTAAGACTATGGGGTTAAATGGTTTGATAGGAGGAAAAGTTAATCAAGAAGCTTGAAATGATCTTTGTAAGATGGTTAAGATTGAAGCAAAAGGGATAAAGGTGTTAGAGTTTTGGTTTTGGCTTTTGGGGTGGAAGCCTTCTTAGGAGTAGGCTTCACAATGAGGTTTTTAGGTGGTGGCATATTCTTGGTGGGTGGCATTGTGGAATTTAATGTCTTGGAGGTAGATGGTTTGGAAGTTAATGGCTTGGAGGTAAATAGTTTAGAGGTAGAAAGTTTAGAAATAAAAAGATTAGTAGTGGATGGTTTGGAGGTATAAATAGAAGGGTTAGAAGTAAAAGGTTTAGTAGTGGGTGGTTTAGAGGTAGAAGTCTTGCAAAGGATAGATAGAGGTGTATCTAAAAGAGGAGGTTGGGTTTGGGTTATATTTGGGAGACTTGATTTCTTAAGGGAAGGATGAGGTCTTAGGATGGAAGAAGGATGTGGTCCTAAAATGGAAGGCAAGGTAGAAATGAGTGGAAAGATTTTGGTTTTTGGATCCTAGGTGGCTCCACTTTATTGGTTGGATTAATGTGGGGTTTATTTGGTGGGATATATGGTGTTAAATACAAATTTAATGGAGGGTGATTAATTATCTGAGTAGGGATCATGCCTAGGTTTTTAATGGGCTTTATTTAGATGGTAGAAGGTTCTTGGGTTATTTTGGGTGGAGTTGGTTTGGTTGATTCAACTATAGTTTGAGAAAGTAGATGCTTCTTTTGGTTTGGTTGGGATGATGGTGGGTTCACTAGCAGAAATGGAAGGTTGGTTTGAAAATGGTATGGTTGAGGGTCCTTGCTGGGTTGGATAGGGGAGCCCAAGATCATGCCAAAATGTGGCATGATCCATGTTGGGTTGGGATAGGTACTCCAAGTTTTGAACTAGTCTAGAGAAAGGCTTATAGATGGGTTTGGTTCCTTCAGTATTGGTCTCAAAAGAAAAACCCCTAGGTTGAGAGAGGGGAGTGGTTACCTTGTCCTTTTCCTTAATCAAAAGCTCCAAGGTTTTGGAAGGCAACTCTTCCATGGGAAGAGTAGATAAAGTGACCTCTTCCTTAGGTATGCTTTCCAAAAGAAGAGTGGATTTCTCTATGATGGAAGAGAAAAGTGTGGTGGTAATGGTTTCCTCCTTTGGTATGTATTCCAAAGGAGAGGTTGGTAGCTCCATTACCTTACTAAGTGGATAAATGGAAATAGTTGCTTCCTTTGTTTTGGTTCCCAAAGGAATAAAAGGTGACTCCACTACCTAAATAACTAGAGGGGAATAAGAAGTGTTTTGGGATATGGTTTCCTCAACTATGAGTTCACTAAGAACCACATTAATAGTATGGACGTTGTGGTTGTAAGAGGATTTTGCTTTATTATTTTCATTGTTCGTGGAAGGGTTATGGTTGGGAAAAGGTTGTCTAAATATATCAAGTGGCTAATTTTGGAGTACATTGGGATTATCTAGCACAAGTTTCCCCTTCTCAATTAACCCTTACAAAATGATTTTGAAGGTATTTCATCTACTAACATGATGTCCAATGACATAGTACAATGCACACAATTCATTCTCCTTATACCAACTAGGTATAATACGAGATGAATTGAATTGTTATGGGGGTTTGATTGGAAGAAGTTGTATGATATTTGATTTCAACAACTTTTCCAAAATGGAAGCATATGATTCCCCTAGTAGAGTATATTAATTTTGGTTTTTATAGTTTTGGTTTCAAGGATTTTGGTTGGAAGAATTAAAAGAGTTGGATTGGTGAACAATCAGAGGAGGGGTAGTTTTAAGTAAAATTACATTCAAAGTTCCCTTGGTTTTGGTGTTGGTATTGGAGTGTTTAGTGGTTTTGGAGGAGGAAGTTTCATTTTACTTGAAACTAGAATTCTTGTTTCTCAATTTTAGCTTCCCCTCATCAATGGCTCTAATCTTTAATTTATGTGCCATGGTGAAAGACTCATCAAATGTCTTGAAAGTCTGAACCTGTAGAGTGGAGGAAATATGTTTGGCACAAGCTTGAGCAAAAATATCAATCATCTTGGGTTGGGGAAAGAAGAAAGAGAGTTGGTTTATCAAACCTCTCCAACAGGCCACGAAATTAGAAATTGACTCATCCTCAAATTGCTGAATGGAGTAGAGGTCAGTAATGGAAACTTTCTTAGATATATTTATGGAAAAATGATTTAAGAAGGTTTGAGATAATTGGGTAAAGTAAAATAGGGAGTGCCTGGTAATAACACTATACCAATCTAATGCCAAACTAGATAGGGACATGGGAAAGGTACAAATAAAGAGAGCATCATCATAAGCAATCAAATAGGAGTGTCTAAATTTTCTAAAATGTTGCTAAGGATCTTCCTTGCTCTAAAATTTTGAAAATTTTGAAAGTTCTCATTGAGGAGGATAAGGTCGGATTGGGATGGATAAATGAATTGGTTCATTTTAAATTTGATTTTATGATAATAAGTTATGGGCATTAGAAATAAATGACTCCATATTGGTCATCTTGTCCATTAACATCTTAACTAGATCAGTTTGCAGTTATACACCCCCTTAGTTATAGGGTAAATTATGCTGGGGTTAGGTATGTGTAACATACAAATAGCTAGTGAAAGGTTGGGAGGTTACCACATATTGGAATGTGGTCATGGGTGGTTGAGAGGATGCCATGTATGGGTAAGTGGATATAAGAGGTTGGGTAGAAGGTGGATTCATATACCCTTGCAAGTTAGGAATATAGCTTGGGTTGGGTACAATAGGTACTTATTGAGGAATTGAAATGGGTTGGGTTGGAGGTATGGTTGGGTTTATAGGTTAAGGATGGGTGGTAACCTCGGTACTAATGGGTGGAAGGGTAGAAGGTATGGAAACCATCAAGTTTTGGAATGGAGTGGAGGTTGGTGGGTTGGAGATCACAAGAGGAGGGGTGGTAACATTAGTAAAGGGTACTCCAATGGTAAGCAGAGTATAGGTGCCTAAAGGTTGGGTTGATCCTATATTATAAGATTTAATGGTTGGGGTGGAAGGTGTTTGGGTTTTGGTTTGTTGGATGGGTTGGTTTTGGATGGTGGTATTAGAGGGATTGTTGGTAGAAGAAGATGCTTGGGTGATTAAGGTTTGGGTGAAAATGATGGAAATAGAGGTGCTACCCATAAGATGAGATGGCATACCATAGGGTGGGTCAAGAGATGGAACTAAAGTATGGGTATAATGAGATATGGTGTTAAGGTAGTGTTGGAGGGATATGGGGTTATTATCCAAAAAGGTGATGAAATCCATATCACCTTGGGAAACCATCTAAGGGATACTAGGACTTCCAGAAGGATGGGGAGAACCCTATATATCTGAGATGTACTCCATGGATGAAGAAGAAGATGAAGATGGGAGTTGGATCCTAATTTGCATGGTTTCTTAGTTGTTGTTTAGTGATAACCATGTAAAGAAGGGGAAAAGGAATATAAGAGTGATCTCACAATTTAATAGAGAATCAATCAAAATAAAAATATCTCCAGGAAAATAATGTATACACTAAAGTATGTTAAAATAATAAGGTACCTTTTATCTCTCTTTAGGCTTATGCCTCAATTTTAAAGAAGTTATGAAGACCAACTTGGGTCTGTGGAGTGGGTACTAGAAGAAGATGCCTAAGGATGGTTTCAGGTAATTAAAGGATCTCAAGATCTGTACTAGAACTTGTTACATGGCTTGATATTAGGGCCTACACCCTCACTTCACACACCATAGCGATAAGGGTGTCAGGTGCTTAGCCAAAATATACTGAGTTGCTAGAGATTATACTCAGTGTACTGAGTTGGTTCTCCCTTTGGTGGTGAAATATAAGTAGAATAGCCAAGGAAATGTGAAAGCTAGGTGATGAAATACTAGTTGGGCCTTATGTCAATGTTTTGATGTTTTATTTAATGTGTGGTTTGGTATTATGTGTTATAAGAAGTGTTGTCCCCCAAAAATATCACTTAGTTTTGGAACAACATTTGAACTATTTTGGTCCTACAGACCAAAATCCTCTCTTCCCCTTTCAAAAATTATTTTGAGCATTCAGGTTCTTCATTTTTCAAAGCTTTCTTAGAAATCTACAGAGTCTGTAGGAAGAAACCTATGAACTCTCTAGGCTTAAAACTACAGACTCTGCAAGCTTAAAACTACAGACTCCATAGGCTTAAAACTATGGACTCTATAGGCTTGAATCTATAGACTCTTTCAAGGCTCGAGAGAAAACTCAGAGAAAACTACGAACTCAGTTCTATGAAATTCACAGGTTGATTTCTATGAACTCTGTAGGAAATAACAAGTTTCCAACACTTGGTCATTTTCAAGATTATTTCAATGGCTTGGTTCAACCAAAAGAGTTCATCGGCAAGATTCTAAGCAAGGATTGAACCATTAAACCATTGAACCTTGAACTCTTTTGGTTCAAGGGTTCAATGGGTTCAAGGTTCAATGCATTTGGTTTAAAAAGATCAAAATGACTTAGCCAAATAAAAAGAATGAACCGATTGAACCGTTGAACCTTGAACCAAAAGGTTCAACGAGTTCATAGGTTCAAAGGTTCAACCAGTGCGATAAAGACCAAAGAGCTTAGAAATAAAAAGTGATGGGTAGAGGAAAAAACCAATGAAGCGATTGAATCTTGAATCGAAAGAGTTCAAAGTTCAATGGTTCACAAGTTCAAGTAGTTCAAAGGTGGCCTCAAGCAAAGAGAGAAGCAACATGGATGATTCCAAAAGCAAGTTCAAATGAAAGCGATGGTTCAACCAAGGAGCAGGAAAGTGATTAAACTTATAAAGTGATTGAACCAATAAAGTGATTGAACCAAGGAGCCGATTAGGCTACCTGAATAGTTGAAACAATCAAATAATGACTTCTTTATAGACGTCAAATTTAAGGTAAGGGAATATCCGTTGAAATTAAAATAAAGTGCAAAACTTGAAGGAAGAAACAAGTGATTGGCTGAAAAGATAGCCTGATAGCTCAAATCACAGCAAGAAGAGACAAAGCTAGAAAATACAAAAGCAGAAAGAGGGAAAAACTTGAAATATTTATGCAGAAGTTATTCCAGTAGATGGAATAGGCTGCAAAGTAGATTTTCGAGCTTGCAAATTAAAGACGTGGCCTGTTTTTCCTTCCATGAAGTAAAGACAAAATGGACAGCTACATAGATGTCAAGGGGGATAGACTAGATGATCCAAACTTGGGAGAAGACATATGAGATGAAATGACATGCCATAGTCAAGATAATAGCCCTATTTTCAATGTAGTCCTTTGATTAACTTGGAAATGCATTCAAGGCATTGAATGCACAGCATGGGCTGTTTTATGGAAAACAAGTGCCCAAGTATTTTAGGGAGCGCTATATATTATAATCTCTCATTTATTACAAAGGGGATTTTCCCCTTACCAGAAGTGAAACTCTACTTGAATTGAAAGGCATTACTGAGACTTTGAGCTCAGATTGTAATTCATATTTCTTTGATTGAATGAGAAAGCAAGTTACTTGTAGACTTTGTGTTGTGATAGCCTGTGATACTTTAGGAGATTTTTCATATGTCTGTCTTCTAAAAGCATTCTTATTTATTTGATTTAACAAGAAAAACTAGTGGAGGTGATAAGGAAGGTGTCCTAAAGCCAACTATTTTCAGACTTTGTGCTGTCATAGTTGTCTTTAGTGAGTGTTTTTATTTTTTGTTTCTATGTAAAGGACCTTGGGATGACTTTTTGCCCCCATTATTTTTCGTATCTCACTCTTGGGTAGTCAAGGTGGAGACTTTGCGCTACATCTTAGGCTGCTACTTACTCTACACTTTTGGTTACTTGTTACTTACCAGAAAGATTCCTATTGTTTGCAAGAATAAGCACTTCTAAAAGAAGAGAAGTGCCTTTTGTCACTTCACCAGGATATCTACTATCCAAGAAGGGATATGGCTCTTGGCTAAATGTTACTTCTGAAAGAAGAGAAGTATCTTCACCAATAACCCAAGATTTCTCCTCTATTTGTTAGCATCATCTCTAAAAAAAGAGAGATGGATGGTTTATCCCACCCCTGTGTCTTACTTTCTCCTTATATATATAGTATATAGCCTCCGTATATTTAATAGGGAACATCCCCTTGATGAGAGGAGTATTTGTCCCCTTTAGATGTGGTAAACCTGCAACATTGGATGACCAATCTCCCTATTGTTAGGTTGTGGAGCTAAAAGCTTTACTGATGCAAACATGGAGGAGGTTGCTGAGTTGTAGAGAAATCGACGTCAGTCTAATCAACTGACATCAGTCATATTCAGTGAGCTGAGAAATTGACATCGATCAGGTATCGACTGATGTCGGTCATCTCTAGCCAGATAGGGACTAATGTCGGTCACCTGTGTGGTTCCATAACTGCTAGTTGACAAATAGTTAGTTTAATGAACCAGTTGTTTGCATGTAAAATGCTAATTTTAGTCTTGAGCTACAGATCTAATTATTGTAATTTGATGTCTAATTATTGTTTGCATGAGTTCTATTTAAGAGACTCATGGGATGTATTGTAAAGAGTGAGGGATCAAAGTAGGGATTCCCTGGGTGCTAGATAGAGAGAGCAAGGTTGGCTCCTCCTAGTACCACAGTGCCAAGTGTGTATGATCAAGTAGATCTATAGGTTGTGTAAGGTTTGGTAGAAGATCCACAGGGGTGCTGGTATAGAGAATCATAAGGACTTGGTGAGGCAAGGATAAGGGTTCTTCTGAGTATGTAAGATTAGGCTGATCTGCAGGTGTGCAAGATCAGGTAGGAGATCTACATAGGTAAGTATGGTTAGTTGATCTATAGGTATGTGTGTGTGCAAGGTCAAAGGAGATCTGTGAGGTAGTAAGATCAAAGGAGATCAGAAACACAATAAGGAGCAAGATTAGGTGAGATCTACTTGGAGTATGTTGCGTACTTGGTGTACTGGCAATATTGTTACTAACTGGTTGGAGGTGAACAACAACTCTGTGTTTGAGTTGTTTGTTGTGACTGTAGTTGAGAGAGTGAGCTCTTGAAGAGATTTACTGTTTATGCCCTAGAGGTGTGGGAGCCCTAGAGGAGTGTAGAAGACGATTGTGGCATCTTCTTTGTTGTATTTCCTTCTAGAAGAGTATTAATACAATTGGGTATTGTCTCTCATATTCTGTGTTATTTCTGATTTCTAGTTACTTATTACTTCTGGTTAATTCTGCATTTAGTTGCTTGTATATGGTAATCAATTGTGCTTCCTAGATCTTGACAAGTGGTATCAAAGCTTTATGTTCTAGATTCCTGACAAAGTGGTATCAGAGCTTTATGTTCTAGATCCTAACAAAGTGTGTATACTCAGTGGTACTAGCAATATTGATACTGACTGGTTGAAACAACTTGGTATTGAGTTGATTGTTTGCTTGTAATTGTGCAAGTGAGAGAGAGCTCATGAAGACATTTACTGTTTATGCCCTAGAGAGTGAAGGAGATCAGTATTGTCTCTCATATTCTGTGTTGTTTCTGATTTCTAGTTACTTATTACTTCTGGTTAAATTTTGCATTTAGTTGCTTGTACATGGCAATCAATTGTGCTTCCTAGATCCTGAAAATTGGTATCAGAGCTTTATGTTCTAGATTCTTGACAAGTGGTATCAGAGCTAAGGTTGCAGGGAGTAGGTTTGTGTTTGATTACATGTCACTCTCAGGGGTTTCTGATTGAGTGGGAGTAAAGCAATGGTAGAAGAAAGTACACTAAGAATGGAGGAATTCAAAGGCATGAATGGTCAATTATGGTGTTATGGAAAGAAAGAGTAAGTAAAGAAAGATTGTTGGTTGATAGCGGATCAACATAAAGGGAATGAAGAAGCATGTGTTGCAGGTATTGTTGCATGGATTGCTCTTGTATATTCCTTGGATAAAGTAGAATCTTGGTTTATAGATTTTATTGCCTCTTTCCATGTAGCCCCAAATAGAGTATTTTTCCATGTTAAGGTCCATGGAGACTTTAGAAAGATTTATTTAGGGGTTGGTGAGCCTTGTCAAAGTATTGGCAAAGGGGAAGTGCGGCTGAAATTGTAGACAGGCAACACATGGGTGTTGAAGGAGGTCATGCAGGTCCCAGTCCTAGAGATGGGACTAATTTCTATAGGAAAGTTGGGTGATGAGAGATGCACATGAACTCTCACAGTGGATGCACTTGAATTAACATGTGGTAAGAAAGTAGGTACTCTTTATCTACCTACTTGTATTACTGATTCCACTTCTATTGCAAAGATGTGGCTTTGTAGGCTTGGTCACATAAGTGAGAAGGGAATGGATGTTCTTAAGTCAAATGGTAAGATTTTAGCTTCAGAGAGCATAGACTGAGATTTCTGGGAGAAGTGGGATGCTACAAGAAAGGATTGGATTTATTACAGGAAAAGTAAGTCTGATGTATTTGACAAACTTAAAAACTAGAAAGCCTTGGTGGTCATGGAGGAGATGATGGACAAAGATCAATGGATGGGGCTAGATACTTTTGAGTAGGGTAGTTTGGATAGGGTTTTGATTCAAAGTAAGCTCGTGAGTAAAAATTCATCTTTCACAAGAAAACACAAGTACCGACATCGGTCAGGGGTAACCGATGTCAAACAGGCAGGTGCCAATGTTGATCATGTGTAGACAGGCATAGTCAGAGTTACTGTACAACCCTCATCCACCAACTTTCCTACAAAAATCAGATTCCTCTTTAGGATGGGTACATGCATGACATCCCTCAACACCCATGTGTTGCCATTCTACAATTTTAGCTGCACTTTTCCTTTGCCAAAAATTTTACAAGGCTCATCATCCCCTAAATAGACTTTTCCAAAATCTCCCTGGACATAATCACTGATAGTGTAGAACCAAAAGAGTTCTTCCTATGGTGGAATCACAAGGGTTCTTCCAGGTATGTAAGATTAGGTTGATCAGCAGGTTGTGCAAGATTAGGTGGGAGATCTACATGGGTAAGTAAGGTCGGTTGATCTATAGGTGTGTGTGCGAGGTCAAAGGAGATTTATGGGGTAGCAAGATCAAAGGTGACAACAACACATCAAGGAGCAAGATCAGGTGAGATCTACTTGGAGTATGTTGCATACTTGGTTGTACTGGTAGTATTGTTACTGACTGATTGGAGGTGAAAAACAACTTTATGTTTCATTTGTTTGTTGTGACCTGTATTGAGAGAAGATAACTCTTGAGGGAAGATTACTGGTATGCCCATGAAGTGGATGAAAGAGTGTGATCTCTTTATTGTAATTTCCTTCTGGAATGAGTTGAATACAATTGTGTGTTGCCTCTCATATTCTGTGCTATTTCTGATTTCTAGTTACTTGTTACTTCTGGTTAAATTTTGCATTTAGTTGCTTATACAAAGGTAATCAAGTGTGCTCTTAATTCTGACAAGTGGTGTCAGAGCTTTGTGGAACCTAGGTCCTATCAATTGGTATCAGAGCTAAGGTTACAGGGAGTAGGTTTGTGTTTGATTACAGGTCACTCTCAGGGGTTTCTGATTGAGTGGGAGTAAAGCAATGGTAGAAGAAAGTACACTAAAAATGGAGGAATTCAAAGTTATGAATGGTTAAGAACAAGGAAGTTTTAAAGAAGTAGAGCAAGTAGGATCCAGGAAACAATGGGAGCGTGGCATGAATTATTTGGAAGAGAACCAAATGGTAGATTTGGTAGAGTTGCCAGCCAGGTTAAAGGAAGGTGATAATGGACAAATGAGACACAAGGCTAGGTTGGTAGTAAAGAGATTTGCACAAAAACTAGGTATTGATTTTGGTGAAATTTTTTTTCTTGTAGTAAAAATGAATTCTATTCAGACTATATTGTCTTTAGTTGCTATTGAGGATTTGCATCTTGAGCAGCTTGATGTTAAGACAACATTTCTTCATGGAGATTTGGATGAAGAAATATATATGGATCAGCCAAAAGGTTTTAAGGTCAAAGGTAAGGAGAAGCTTGTGTGCAGGTTGAAGAAAAGCTTATATGGCCTTAAGCAAGCTCCTAGACAATGGTATTTGAAATTTGACAAGTTTATGATTGAGCATGGCTACAGTAGATGTCAATTTGACCATTGTGTGTATTTTAAGAGATTGGATAATGGTAGATATATTATCCTATTACTGTATGTAGATGATATGCTAGTTGCAGGTTCACACATGTAGGATATTACTGAGCTTAAGGTAAAATTAGCTCACACATTTGCCATGAAGGATTTGGGAGTAGAAAGAAAATCCTTGGCATGAGTATGAAGAGAGACAGGAAAAATCACATGTTGATTTTGACTCAAGAGGATTATGTGAACAAGGTGTTGGAGAGGTTCAATATGCAGGATGCAAAACTGATAAGTACACCTATGGCTGGACACTTTAAGTTGAGCAAAGATCAGTGTCCTAATTCACATGATGAGGTAGAGTACATGAGTAGAGTTCCATATGCTTCTGTAGTTGGAAGTTTTATGTATGCAATGGTATGTACTAGACCTGATATTGCCTAAACAGTGGGAGTTGTCAGTAAGTTTATGGCCAATCCAGGGAAGGAACACTGGAAAGTAGTTCAGTGGATTCTTAGATATCTGAGAGGGACCAGCAGTAGGCATTTATGCTATGGAGGGTCAAATACTTCTCTACATGGATATGTAGATGTGGATATGGCAGGTGACTTAGATGGTAGGAGAAGCACCACAGGTTATGTTTTCACTATTGGTGGAATGACGGTTAGCTGGATTTTAAAGTTGCAGAAGGTTGTTTCCTTGTCTACTACAGAGGCAGAATACATTGTAGTCACAGAGGCTAGCAAAGAGATGATATGGATGACACGGTTCATGGAAGAGTTGGGAAAGGAGTAAGAGAGTTATAGATTATACAGTGATAGTCAAAGTGCAATTCATTTGGCAAATAATTCAGCCTTTCACTCAAGAACCAAACATATACAACTTAGGTACACTTCATTAGACAGGTATTGGAGGATGGTGAGTTGAAGCTGGAAAAGATCCATACAGATAAGAACCCTGCTGATATGTTAACAAAGTTGGTAACAAAGGAGAAGTTGAATCTTCATTCAACTTTTGTTGGTCTTCAAGATTGAGCTTGAAGATGGAGAAGCTAGAAGATGTTGCTGTATAGGTACAGGTGTAGCTATTTATCTCCAAGTGGGAGATTGTTGAGTTGTGGAGCTAAAAGCTTCACCTGATGAGTGAGTGCAAAGGTTGCAGGTTTACACAGTCATCGACATCAGTCAGGGATCGACTGGAGGCTACTAATGTCAGTTATGGATCGGCTGATGTCGGTCATGTGCAGACTGACAAGGACCGATGTTGGTCACCTGTGTGTCCAAAAAGTCTATTTTGGTGGATGAAATAGATTGTTTGCATGATTAGTTTAGCTGTTAGTTGTAAGTCTGCATTTCTATTTTAGGTAGGACTATTTTGAAACCTTGATTAGGAGGTGTATCTAATGGTTGATATTTCATAGCTCATGATCCCTAATTCTATATAATAGGGATAGATCTTCATAGCTTGTGTAGATGAGAAAAAGATGTGAGATAGACAATTCAAGTAGCTGAATTGTGTTTGTAATTGTGAAGAGAGAACTCTTGAGGGAAAGAGATCTGTATATCTGAGAGAGGTGTGGAAGAAAGAGAGATTTCTTTAATTGTATTTCTTTCTGAGAAGAGTTTAATACAATTTTTCATTATTTCTTGTATCTCTTATTCTTTGCTGATTCTAATTTCTAGTTGATTTCAATTTTGGTTTAATTCCATGTTTAGTTGCTTGCAAAAGTAATCAATTGTTCTTGTTACGATCCTGACAAGTGTTATTTAATAGGGAACCTCCCCTTGATGAGAGGAGAGATTTTTCCCCTTTGGATGTGGTAAACCTACAACATTGGATGACCAATCTCCCTATGCTATGGTGATAGGAACTATTTTGGTCACCAGTTAGCTAGCTGACAAAATATTCACCCAACAAGAAGTGAGACTACGATTAATTTACTTGATTAAATTAAGCTATGTGAGCTAATAAATACAAGCAAACAATGGATGCAAATTTAATTTTAATCCAAAATAATTTTTTTGTGTATTTTCAAATGAGTTAAAAAATAAATAAGATGCACCTAGATGAGATATGATTATGTAAAGCCTAGGCCTAGAATGAGTACTTTTGATTTTCAGAAATGAAAGCAAAAATGACAATTTTTACTTTTTCTCTAAGAAAGAAAAAAAAAAATAGAACTTACATTTTGAAAAGGAAGAAAGGAAATAAGGAACATTTCATTTTCAAAAAAGAATGCAATGAATGACCTTTCTCTAATGCAACTAAATGTATTATAACTATGAACCTAAGAAAAATCTCAAGGGTCCCACCATGTGTGCTAAAATGTTTCACTAAAATTTTGCTTATTTTCTTGTTTAAGAAAGTTGTAAAACTTGAAATAAGGGTGAGGTTAGTAAAATCTATATATGTTGTGTGCACATGAGTCCATATTATTTTCAATAATCTTCTTTATCTAGCAAGGATGACCTGAAAACAAGAAAGCAATCTAGAAAATGGTAGATTAGTGAGATAGTAGGGTGGATTGCCTAGCATGAGCTAGATCCAAGAAGCACAAGCTTCCTTTAAGGCTATCAATCCACACTTTTAAAACACTTAAGTTATAATAAACTAAAAATATATGTTTGTATGAAATAATAAAAGGTACTAAAATCAAATACAAGAAATGCTTAGAAAGCAACAAGTGATTTTGATTAAAATAAAAATGAATGATTATTAATTCTAAATCACTCAAACTCAATTCAAAAAATAAATAGAAGTTCTGTGATAAAATAGAAAATCATAAACTAGGATTTTGGTATGCATAGATGGGTCAAATTAGATTGTTTTTATAGAATGACATACAATAACCATCGGTAGTTGTTAACCATCTGTGGTTTGGAAAGTCCATTGGTAATTAGGTAAGACTATCAACCATTATTATAAGATTTGGTTTACGATGATAAATATATTAGGGAGGTTACAGAGGGGTTCTAGGAGTGATGTTTAGGTTGGATGTTGGTTGAGAGATAGAAATTAATGCTCAGAGGTATTTGGTTTAGGGATTGGGTATTCAGGTGAGTGAGAATGGTTTGTGGGTGGTTTTGGGTAGGAGATGAAATGTTTAGAGTTGTAGAATTCCAACATAGGAAAATGGGATGAGAGGGAAATAAAGGGGAATGACACAAGCAATAAAATAAATAGAGATAATTATTGAATCTTGATAAAAAAAACATAGATACTTAGCTTTTAGGTGTTGCTAGTCTGAGGAATGGTAGTGTTGGCTAAAAGGTGTTATGAATCCTAGAGTAATGTTAGTAGAGTAATGATACCTTAGCTCAAGATAGTGAGTTGCATAAGTACCCTAAGCCTCTAACCTAGTTCTTTTCTCATTGGGAAATTTTAGATTCACCTGGGAGTCAGAATCTCTTACCCTTTTTAATCATTCATTTCAACCTTCTCTTCACCTCTTAATATAGAGTAAAAGAGGGTTAAAATAAAGAGTTTAACAAATGGTTTATCAAAGAGTCTGATCAATATTATAATCATGCATTGATCATGCAGATAATAGACTAAAATTAGATAGCTTGTAATCAATGAGTGAGTTGTAGTTGATCCCTTTAATCATGTATGAGTTCAAGTAACTGCTGGTATTCTAGGTCAACCATCAATGGTCAAGGGCTGACCATCAACGGTCGAGGGGATAGTCAAAATTGGCTAATCCACCAATGACTGGTGGTCAATTCCCTAGGAAATGGTCTGAGGTTAATAATGGGAGAGTTGGAAAATAATATAACCCAAAGGGGGCTAAGGGGTGGTTTAAAGATTAATGTGACATCTGGAGTTGGGGTGTACATGTTTTTAGTGTCTACACACTGATCATAATATCTAATAGGAAAGGATAAAATAATTGGAGCTTCTAGATGAAAAGCATAAAAAGGCCCTCAATCACTTATGAGCATATTATAATAGATTAAAAGTATAATACTTTAAGAAGTTCCAATACAAAGAGTTTGAGATTGGTGATCTAATCCTAAAAGAAAATAAAAAAAATATCAATGCAAACAAAGATAATAAAGGAAAATTTGAAGCCGATTAGCTTAGGCCCTAAATAATAATTTTCAAATTTGGATTTGGTAGCTACAAATTAGCTACACCAGATGGTGAAGAGCTTGATGACCCAATGCATATAATGCATTTAAAATGTTTCTATACTTGACAGGCTCTGCCTTACCTACATGTATGAGTCCCTACTCTTGGGGGCATAGCCATCTCCATCCCACATATTTCTTTCCCTTTTCATTCCATTCCACATTTTCCATCTTTGACACTAGTCTTAATAGTGGGCATCCATTATAGGTTTATATGCAACAATAGGAGACAAATGTTTTAAAATAAGAAAGAAGTCATTTCTTGTTGTGTGATAGGGAGGTTTATTAGGGAGTCCATTGGAGTCTCTTTTGTCCATATTTATATTCATATATATACCCAATTCTATCAATCCTTATATCCATCTCTTATCCTATCACCCCATCACATCCTCTTTAACAAGCATGTCTCCTTTTAGATTCAAGCTAATCCCATCCTTATTTGTCTCTTTTTGCCCCAAAACCATGGTTCACACCTTTAAACTAATGTTATCATCATGGAAGGGTCAAAAATAGGTTTTAATTCAGGGGTTTGCATACATTATGACATCAAATCCTAATTGATCATCCTAAAACCCATAAGTGGTTAGTTTGATTTGAGTGGATCCTTGTTTCAATCTCAAGATGTTAGGCACAATATACCGCCTATACATATCCCCTTATGATAATTTAGGCACATTATCATAATCATTTTCTAAATCACCTCATTATACATTTATATATATTATCTTTAGTCTATGTTATCTTATGATTGTCTTGTGTGTTTGTGTGTATATTTTGAATAATCATGTACATATTAATTACATTGTCTTGTTTATTTAAGAGTATTGTTATACTTTTACATATATTTTATCTTGTTAAATTCCAAGGGAACAAGGATGGTCTAGGTGACTCCTGAACTTGTTTTGGGTAAGGTCTTTTTCAAATGGAGTTCTGTCATACACCCTGATTAAATGTACCATTGACTTATTTTATGTCATTAGCACATAATTATTAGTCAGTGAAATATTAAAATGGATTGCATACATTATTATTGGATTTGATAAAAGCCACCAATCCCATTCCCCCAAACCTATCACCATCCTGTCTAACCTATCACTCTCCCATCTAAACCTACTCTCCCCCATCCTATTATCATCCTACCTCCATGGTTTAGGAGGATTTATAATCCAAGTTGTGAGACATAAAAAATTTAAATGGATTAATATTTTTAGCACATTGATTTACATTTCATTACATATCTCATTACCATCATATTCAATATATATAATGTATCCAAAAAATAAAACCACTATCTAATAACATCTCCTAATATGTCATCTAGTTAACCAACTACATATCATATCGAAATAGCTCCATAAACACATCATTTATCATGATCTCATAATCATCACAACATCACATGTATACATCAAAAATTTAAATCGATAAACATCACATCTAAATCACATCCATTACATCATAATAAACATACAACATCATCACATAACATTTATCTCAATCATCTAATGCATAAATTAAACATCTAAATATATCCATCATCTGTACCATAAAAATCATAAACATATAAATCCATCACATCACATCTAACAACATATAAATAAACCAGCATACATCTAATCACATCATAAGTAAACTCATCATATAAGAAAATAATGTGTCCATCAAATCTATCTAAATCAATGTATATCACAAAAGCTATATAACACATCACATCATCCAAAATCTATTCATGTGTGTGTGTGTGTGTGTGTGTGTGTAGTCCACATGGAGTCCATGTCAAAAAATAGATACAATATGTGGTCCCCATGGGCAAAAATGTGATATAATACAAAAAATTATATGTGCATATCATGTCTTACACAATCATGGTTGTGCTCTTGGTTGTCCTCTTAGGGGCTGATGAACAAAATGTAATGAGCTAGTCTTGAAAGATGCTACATATTGTCCAGGTGACACTACTGCCTCATATAAAGTCCTATAGTACTGGGCCTCTCATGTCAATCTCATGATGTTCCACATGATATTATCCATCCCACCCTCTCACATCACCATATTAGCTTCATCTTTAGCCTTCCCAGACACCTCTACCTCTCCTATCAAAACTTGAATATGTGTCTACATCTGGGTGATCCATCCATAATATCCTATGATTTGCATATCTTGGCTATGGATTTAGGTCTAAAATATGACTATCTAAGCTTATAATGCTATGACCTGACCTTGTAATCTCATCAAATATGTCTAGTCTTAGGACAACTTCCCATCTATCTACATTGTCTGGGCTTGTAGTTGTGCCTATAAATGATCTCTCTCTCAAGTGATCCCAGGTATCTCTTTTAGTCGATCCTATATCTCTATCTATAACCATGCAAGTAAAGACATCTCATCCTCCATCAGAGGCTACTAAGATGGCCCTATACCATGCCCATCACCACTACCCCTAGTTTATGTATCTACTTATACTCTACTACCTAGTCTGGACCCCACTCCCTATATCCTACCCTATAGATGCTACCTAATCCCCATCACCTTTGTCTACATCCATGGCATCACCATCTTACCCATCCTATGTAGGTGTCTGAATCCTCCTAGTTTGTAACCTCACTCACACTTATAGTAGACTCTTCATTACCCCTCTACAAACCATAACCCTGGGTTAGAGTTACCTCACTAGAACCCTCTATGACCACCATTCTATATAAGATACTGTAACTCCTAGATCAAGAATCAGAGTCTAAAAATCCTATGGGACTATGGCAATGCTATCATGGTTTTTACAAGCTAGGGATTTATCTACTAGCCTACCCTACTATGACCTCTCCCTATCACTCCTCAAAAATAGGTGTTCCTCCCCTAACATGTCTTATATAAATCCAAACTACCTCTACATGTGATTAGGCTTATATCAATCTATCACAAAATCTCTATGAATTGTCAAATAACACTCAATAAGCATATACTGAGTTACCACGACCTCATCATCCCAACCAAATTTTAATCCCCTATAGGGAATCCATGTGATGTGATCTAGATGTAATCTATCAAATGCCTATTGATAAACCACATCTCCCTAGTGTGGCCCCTCTACACACCTAGTAATATATACCACTTGAATACCATAAGTTGGTGAAGATACCTCATTGCTAAGGTACCCAAAAGTTACTAGATGGACCTAGACTTTCTACTCCCCTATACGCTCAAAAGTGCATCTCTCAATATATATGGGCTAACACCACTGGAAACTATGCAAACACTCTAAGTTTTATACCATGTTCACTAATACATCCCCCAAGCCCAAGTGAAACCACTACCTACTCTTGTCAAGTAGGAGTATACCAGTAATAAGAGACATAAATATAAGGGTTAGGTGATCAATAGTCCCCTCTCAGAGTCATTTGTTGATATCCACATGTCTATTCATGTACACCCACATGTAAGCCTCCTACTAGTCTCTATAAGGTAATACTGAGTGTGTGTGATCTCCAATAGATCTTATCTCCCAATATAGGTAGGTGGAGAATCTGATAAACATCCTCAATAGTCACTATCATATCTCCTATCATAAAATTAAAGGTACTCATCTTTGAATTCCATCACTCAATCAATGTTATGATTAGGGCCCAGTTAATACACACCACCAACATCATCATGAAATAGTTTAGGCCTATTAACTCTAACACTCCATAATAAACATCCATCAAAATGTGTATCTCATGTAGCACCTCGAGTCACCATATCCATGAAGCCATCACACCTAAGTCCTCCTACACCAATCACCATAAACCTATCACAAAAATGACTCCCTAATCTACAACATGAGTTCCCCTCCCAACCTTTCACCTATCCTAACATCGAGCATCTCCAACCCTAATATCCATGCCCATAAACCTTAACTAATCATCTAACCACCTCGTAGCCTTGGGTTTCACCTAAATTAACCGCTTCCCTCTTCAACCCAATCCATCCTAATCTCACTAGAAACCATACCCTAACCCATCTTAACTTCCCAATCCTAACCTCACTCACTAATTAACTATACAACATCAACTAACTCCATCAATAAACCCCCTTAACTAATCGCATTAACCCTAGTTAACTAACATCATCTCGACCATCCTTACTCCTAATTCACTAACTTCATCCTCACCATATTTACTCCTAATTACATCCTAGAACACCTTAATTCTCTATAACATCCCTTAAAACACTTAAACCTAATCCTTTTTCACACCTAGATCAACACCTCTTAGCCTATCTTCCAGCACTTAACCACTTTTTTTGACCCCAACAAAATCATAAATCATGAGCTTGCCCTAACCTATGGTTTTAGTAAAACCACTAGTCATAACCTGTAGCTTTGCATAACCACACAATTATGCAAAATCATAATTCACTAATTCAAGATATTATAAAAATGTGAGTCTAAGCTTGTGGTATTATAATATTTCATTTCTAGACTCATGGTATCGCAACATCACCCTTCCTTCTATAAAATTGCAAGTTACAACTACAATATCATGACTGATGTCATTCCCCTTAGTCATGGTATTGCATCTAAGGCATGGACAACCTAAATTCATGCCAAAACACCCAAAAATTCAAGAAAATTTTGACAAAAAAACATTATTAGGGTTCATTACTCATCGGTGGTCTAGCCTCCACAACTCTCTAGAATTCTCAAACTCTTTCACCATTATGGGAAGCTTGAGGAATTCAGTCCATGTCTTTGGGATTAGAGTCAATTTTTATGAAGTTAAAAAGTTTAATTGACTCTCTTTTCACTATTTTATCCTTTTTAACCCCTTTAACCCATATCAATCCTTTCTAACAACCTTGCCACATCCAAATCCTCTCAAATTCATTCAATACCCCAGTCAATAATTCATTATCATTCCTAAAATTAAATGGGGCATGAATTTTCCATTTCCCCACTATCCAACCTCATTCTGTGTTATAACTACATCAACCTAAGGTCTCATAAGACTATATAGGTAGTACCTAGTCATGATTTTGTGCCTAGGGATAGCTCATCCACCATTCTTCCCTCATCCCCATCCCATCACTAGACTAACTCAACAATCACATGTAATTTTAAGCTATGAATCTTAAGTAAAGTGGCTCCTTCTCATTAATCAACTCATTTTATCTTCATTATCAATTTTCAAGCCCTACCTATAATGTGTCCTTACTATGGGACTTATCATATGCTTTTATCCATCTCATCTCTTTTATTTCCCAAATAATGTCTCCATCTCAAGAAATTAGTCTTATCAATCAATTTCCTTTCTAGACATTGGTCATTTATCTAGAACCCATCTCACAACTGAGTCTCTTTATCCCCTTTTCTCTAAAATTAGGGTATCTCAATCATATCTATGTCATTACTTGGGGCATCCCAACCCCATTTTATCATCTTGGTGTTATTCCACCCCAAAAGATTTCTATTCGAGTGACCATCTTGGTTGATTCTCCCTACATGCTCCCTTGAGGGGGCATCATACCTACTAACACTTCATACCTACTAACACCATCTAACATTTCTTCCACATGATTATAGTTCTTTTTTGAGAAACCATTACTCCTTACACTTTGATCCACTCATAATACCCTTTCAAAGAGGGGAAAAATGTATGTACCTAAATTTGCTCACCCCAATTATTACACTAATTCTGCTAATTTAACCCATAACTACATTTCTTAGATAACTAACTAATATTCCATTTCCTATTCCTACATCTTAAAAACCTTATTCCATCCATAACCAATTAATCCCCTTCATTAATTCACTAACAAAACCCATTTATCTACTAACCTATCATTAAGTCACTTGCCAATTTAATAATACAATTTATTCTACCTACCCACTTACCACCCTATTCCTAGCTATTCCTAAACCCCTAAACCATAATAGAGATTTGCAAAATTGGATAATTCTACAAATATCCTCTATTTTATCCCATTTTCCTTTAGAATTCTCTATTCTAGATATTTCTAAGGAATTTAAAATTCCTTGGAAATATCCTAGCCATTGATCTCAATGGCTCAAAATTGAATTGGAGCCATTGATTATTCCCTCATTTTCCTATATAACTAAGTTAAATCCCTCTATGAAAATAATATGAAAAATTGAAAACTTCTTTCCATCTTGCATCCACAACCATATCCCTTACATTCACACAATCCTTACCAAATCCATTATCAAGTTCAAGAATCCATTGGAAGCCATTTTCAAGCATATATAAGAAATCCAACATCCACCTATTTTGCATCAAGCATCCATTTAGCAATCTTGGAGAAGAGATTTAAAGAGGTAAAATGATGGTAAGAATCCCCATAGTAATCTGATTATCTCTTTTATCCCCTCCTTTTGATGTTGTTTAGATTTTAGGTTTTTATTGATAAAAATAGTAATATAAGGTGAATCTAAAATTTAGGCTATAGTGCAAATTGTAAAAACATTTTCAGCTTCTATGCAATTTGTAAAATATTTTTTGGCCTTCATGAAATTTGTAAAAACATTTTGGGTTTTCATGCAAATTGCATTGTTGTTTTCAGTTTTATGCAAATTGCAAAAACATTTTAAAACTTCATGTAAATTGCAAGAACATTTTAAATTTCTATTTTTCGTGTAATTCAAAATTCTATTTCCAAAAGTCATGCAAATGCAAATCACACTTCCCCAAATAATGAAAATACAAATTATGTTTTTAAAAGATATGTAAATGCAAACTTACATTTTAAAATTTTCATTTTTAAATGGTGAAAAATGCCATTGTGAATTGAAGTTTCTATTTAAATCCTACATGCAAACTCATTAATTCTTTCGTTAATCATGAAAATACCATTGCTTTCTCAGGTAGTGTTAAAAGATGTTTGTCTTCCATTCAAAATTATATTTAAAATTTGCATGATAATTCTAGAAATTTTAACATTTTAAAAATTGAATTTCCATCCATAATTTAGCAAACATTTGTTGAGAAGAATTTTTTTCAAGTTAATAGAAGGGAAGTAAATTGAAGAAAAGAAAAGATTTTTGATTGTGAAAATTCACATAGGTTTTTAAAAATATTTTCTACATGAGAGTGGAATGTCTTGCTCACAAAATAAGGTGAAAGGTCTACCATTTTTTTTAGTTCTTTCTTCCTCTCTCCTCCAACCACACCATGCAATCTGCATTAAAGGTATGTAGGTGATTTTTTTAGCTCAAGGATTAAATCATGTAATTCAATCACTCAAACAACCAACTACCTAATTAAATCGTAAAACCATTAAAATAAAGCACAATTGGATGAAATAACTATTAAATCCAACATCTAAATCCTAAATCTTAAATATTTTAAGCCATGATCAAAACAAAAAGACAAAGAGATTGAGATTTATGGATTACCTTGACTCATATTGACATTAGGATGTTGATTGATGTTGGATTATTGATGGAGGATTCAATAGATGTTTGGACATGGAATTGCTATGGCTTCAATAGATTTTTGTTAGTTTGACATGGATGGTTTATGAGAATGCTATATTACTTAGTTAGCTAATTAGACATGGAGACTTTATCCATTTGATAAATGGTTTGAGGGTAGAGGGAGAGCTTGGTTTAAATAGGAAAAAGGAGGAAATTTTGAAAAATTTAAAATTATTAGAAGTCTTTAGTTTGGAGACTTCTAGAGACTTAGAGGAGCTTCTCTAATTATAGAGGCTTATCCATAGGTTTAAGGGATAATGAGGGGGATTAATTATGAATTAATGAGGATTAGGGCTCATAAGGATGTAGGAATGGATAGGGTGGTAGGGAAGCTAGGGTGGTAGGTGAATACATATGAATTTTAAATTGGCTAGTGGATTTAAGAAATAAGTTAGTAGGTAATAGGGTCTATTATGGGTTTAATGAGGGGATTGATTGATTTTAGGATGGGATAAAAGTTTATGGGATATAGGAATGGGATGGTGATAACATGATATTACTTATTTTGTCTAGGAAATACTAGATTTATATTAAATTAGTGGAAATTAATATAATTATAAGGGTGAGCATAATTTAGTGCATATATTTTACCCCTCTTTGAAAGGGTATTTTGAGTTGAGAGAAGTGGAAAGATTAATGGTCTTTCAAAGAAAAACCATGTCATGGATAAATGTTAGTAAATGATGACCCGTTGAGGGGACATGCGGGGAAGAATGAGATGAATGACCACTCAAAAGAAGAAACAAGGGGTGGGATGTGATGGAGAGATGAGGGGATGGTGTGCCAAATGTAGGATAAAAGATGAAGAAGATAAGGTCAACATTGAGTAATGAGCTAAAAATTAATAATGATGCCTTTGAAAATGACACATGCATAGGGAATAGAGATGATGGCTGTTACGGTTGTATACACATCCCAAGGGGGGATCAATCATAATAGGATGATGATAGGATTAAAGGGCTACAAACTTTAGAATTATCCCAAGAAAGGACACATGCAAGGGAGAGTTGTGGGATAGGATAAGATGATGGTTTGATAAGATTAATGATAAGTGTAGCTCAAATCTATTTCAATTGATATTATGTAGGTGATGATAGAGAAAAATCAATATGATCAAGTGACCAAAGGATTGGGAGATGATGATAGATGATAGAGATAGTGGCCAAGATATCCTTGGGCACGAAAATGTGGCCAAGTGATACCTACATAGTCTAAAAAGACCTTAGGCCAATGTAGTTCTGACTAGGAGATGATGATGATGATGATGATGATGATGATTAGGGATTAATGATTATAGGATGATGTTAGTGATTGAAAGATGTGACTCAGATGATGGGATATGGATAAAAGATTAGATGTCAGTCGAATGGGTTGAGAGGACTAGATTAGTGATGAGGATAAGGATGGTTAGATGATGAGATCAAGCCATTAAAAATGTAATAAGTCTCATCATAGTCTAAATAATCCAAAAATATATCACTTGACAAGATGCCTCATGATATAAACATGACCAAGAAGACATTATGCCAAAGTGCATAGCCAAATAGCAAACTTTGCATTCTCAAGGGCACTTTGGGCATCCTCATAACATCCTCATTCATTACCTAATAGACAAAAAGAGACATGATGTGAATAAAACATAAGACAAACAAGATATATACATGATAAAAGACATATAAGCAATCCAAATATAATAAATAAGTAATACACACAATTATCTACATGCAATGTCACAATGTCTTACCTAATGATGGGATGAGTGACTATGTGATGGGGGACTAAGATGATCATGATGTGATGGTGGAATTTGGATAGGTTTGGATTCAGATAAGACTAATGATGAGGATTAGGATTAAGATGAGGTGTTGCCCCTAGTTTAGAATAGAAGGATAGATTATGTGATGAGGTCTTTGAATACTGAATTAGTCTTGAAATTAGATCAAAAAGTGGTTAAAGACTATGATTAGACAAGTGATGACCAATGATTACAAAAAAACAAGGCCTTGTAAGGATCCAATCTAGCAAGGATACTAGGATATGATGGGATCAAATACCTTTCACACTAGTAAAGAGTAATTGGATTGGTGCTAGGTATAAAAAGGTAATGATAGGATAGTGATGGGATCAAGTTCCTTCCATACTATCAAAGTGTAATTGGATGGGTGCTAGGTATGAAAAGGACCTAATAGGAAGTGATGGGTGCTATATTAATTTTTTTGACAAGGTGATGTATGTTGATAAGACCTGATCAATAAGATAAGATGGAAGACATGAAGGGATGGGTGACCACTCTAATTTAGTTTCAAGATGAAATGTGGTATCCAAAGATGGGACAATATGACACATATGAAGATGGATGTGAATAAAAGATTAGGTATAAGATAAGATATAATGGGATTATTTTGGATTTTTCCAAATTTTATGATTTTTAGGTTTTTTAACATATTTCAATTTTTAGATATTTTTGGGATATGTATATACAATGTGAAAATGGGGTTACTCGTAAAGGGAATACCAAGTCTAGAAACTAGGATGAGGATGGATGGGGATGGTGGATGAGATGAAAAAATGGATGAGGGTGATGTAGAAAAGAGGATGGGGACCAAGGAAGAAGGGACTAGGGATTGCTAATGACCACATCATGAAGGAACTAAATGGTTATTTGTCTAAGTGTCCACAAGAGGATATGCCAAGATGGTTCAAGGATATTTCACAAGACACCTTCCACTTACTTATGAAGGTTAGTATGAGAAGGAAGAAGATATAGGATGCATGATATGATGGTGGATGATGGATAGGAACAATGGATTAATGGATAAGATGATGGATGATATAGACAAGGTAGATGAGGGATGTGATAAGTGGGATGGATGGATGAGTATATGTAATGGATAGATTTGCCCCCAAAAAATGAAGAATAATGAAAATAATAGATTATTATACCATGATGTCAGAAACCATTTTTCATCATGGTACTTTCCTAAGGCACCAAAAGACTAGTTTTCACCATTGGATGAATGATGTTTTTTTTTACTTGTGGATGGCATCTTGATTTATTAGGCATGGGTACGAAATACAAGAATGCTAAAAATTGATGTTATATTTAGCTGACACTTATTCTAGGGATGTGTGATGGTAGGACCATGATGTTGATATTGGATATATTAGGGTTCATGTGAGCTTTGGTGATGCTTGGTGATGACTCCTCTAGATAACTAGACTAGGTATCTTTTTTGTGTTAGTTTGTGGAGCTAAAAGCTTCAACTATTGCAAACATGGAGGAGGTTGCTGAGTTCCAGGGAGACCGGCGTCAGCAGATTATAGTGTAGAATGAAACCAACATCGGCAGGTGTGAGCTAAAGACAATCAGCATCAGCAGGAGGTCAGCCGACGTCG
Organism: Torreya grandis; assembly: GCA_037957365.1. Lineage (NCBI taxonomy): Eukaryota > Viridiplantae > Streptophyta > Pinopsida > Cupressales > Taxaceae > Torreya > Torreya grandis. The sequence goes on from JARHVA010000037.1 coordinate 667,947, forward strand.
ATCACCTCCAGGCAGACAGGGACCGACGTCGGTCACCTGTGTGTTCTAGAACTATTCGTTGCATGAACAGTTAGTTAGTTGAACTAAGTGTTTGCATGTTAAAGGCTAATTATAGTCTTGAGTTGCGTGTCTAATTATTGTAATTAAGATAGTCTAATTATTGTAAGCATGAGATCTATATAATAGACTCATGGGCTGTATTGTAAACGTGTGCTAGAGAGTAAGAGAGCAAAATAAGCTCCTTTAGAGAGTAAGAGAGCAATGGTGTGTTCCTCTTAATACCACAGTACCAAGTGTGGGTACTAGTTTGGAGAATCAGAGGGGTTCTTCATGTATGTATGGTCTTGGTCAGCAAGGGTGCAGGACCACATTTGGAGATCTACATTGGTGAGTAAGGTCTAGTGATTTGCAGGTAGCAGCAGAGAGCAGGAGATCTACTTGGAGTACGGTTGTGTACTTGGTGTACTGGCAGCATGTTGCTGACTGGTTGAGGTGAACATCAATTCTATATTTGAGTTGATTATTGTGACCGAGAGAGAGAGGGAAGAAGGTCTTGAGGTGTGGCAACCCTTTGAGGTGGAATAAGAAGTGGCATCTTCTTTATTGTATTTTATTTTGAGTATTTAATACAAGATTGTGTATTGTCTCTTAAATCCTATGTTGTTTCATATTTCTAGTTACTTATTCATTTTGGTATAATTCTGTTTTTAGTTGCTAATACAAAGGTAATCATATGTGCTCTAATTGGTGGAGCAAGATCCAGACAGTTGGTATCAGAGCTAAGGTTTGCAAGGAGCAGGTTATTGTTTGATTACAGGTCATTCATAGGGTTTCTATTTGAGTGGGAGTTTAGCAATGGCAGAAGAAAGTAAGCTACGAATGGAGAAATTGAATAGCACGAATGGTCTGATTGATGGAAAGAAAGAGTAGGGAAAAGAAGATTGTTGGTTAGTAGAAGATCAGCGTGTAGAAGCAGATGTTGTAGGGGTTGTTGCATAGGTTGCTTTGGATAAAGTAGAATCTTGGTTTACAGATTCTTTTGCCTCTTTCCATGTAGCCTGAAATAGAGCATCTTTTTCATGGTATGTCTTTGGAGACTTTGGAGAGATTTATTTAGGAGCTAGAGAGCCTTGTCAAATGGTTGGCAAAGGGGAAGTGAAGCTAAAATTGCAGACAGATAACACACAGGTGTTGAAGAACGTCATGTAGGTTCCAGTCTTGGAGATGAGTCTAATTTCTTCAAGAAAGTTGGGTGATGGGAGATGCACAATAACTCTCACAACAGATGCACTTGAATTAGATGGTGGTAAGAAAGTAGGTATACTTTATCTATTTACTTATATTACTGATTCACCTTTTGTTATAGAGATGTGGCTTTGTAGGATTGGTTACATATGTAAGAAGGGAATGCATGTTCTTAAGTAGAAGACAAATATCTTTGACAAACTTAAGAACTGGAAAGCCTTGGTGTTCATGGAGGAGATGATGGATAGAGATCAGCTGAGGGGACTAAATTATTTTGAGTAGGGCTGTGTTGATTTGAATAGGGTTTTGACCCAAAATGAGCTCGCAAGTAAAAAGTCATCACTCACAGGCAAACACAGATACTGGCATCAGTCAGGAGGAATCGACGTCAAATAGATAAGTACCGACGTCGGTCATGTGCAGATCAGTAGAGTCGATGGTGTCAAGCAAAAGGAATCGACATCAGTCATATAATGACTGATGTCAGCAACAAGTACACCAACGTCGGTCAAGAAACTGATGTTGGCAGACAGGGTCAGTCGTAGGGAGCTGACGTCAGTCGGTTGTAGATTGGGAGATGGCCGAGATCGATCACTAGAATGGATATTGGGTGGACAGCAAGCTGTCAACAAGTCTCAAACGCCCATATGGAGGTCAGAAAGGGTAAGTGAACCTCATATTCATTATTCACCTTCTTTATATTGCTTACTGATGGTCGAGAACTAGGAAGATGTGAAGAGGCAATGCAGGTAAAATCCAGAAATAGTGGGAGCTTGGCATGGATGAGGAGTGTGAGTCCTTGGAGAAGAACCAAACAAGAGTTTGTTGGTAGAGTTGTTAGCTAGAAGAAAGCAATGGATAGAGGGATGGATTCCCAAGTTAGAGAAGAGAGTGAGTGGATATGTGAGACAGAAGGCTAAGGTATATGGTCTTGAGGAAGCTGCAGGACAATGGTACAGATTTTGACAGGTGGATGACAAAGCAGGGCTTTAGGCAATGTTAGTGTAACTATTGTGTTTGTCTTTACTAGGTTGAATGATGATTGAAACATTATCCTATTACTGTATGTGGATGGTTTGCTAGCAGGTTTGTACATACAGGGAGTTTTTTGAGCTAAAGGTAAAGTTAGTTCAGAGGTATGTCATGAGGAATTTGGAGCAACAAAATTCTTTGGCATAAGAGACATGGAGGTTTTGTCTCCAGTGGGAGCTGATGTGAAGATAGTGTTGGCGAGGTTCAAGATGCAGAATTGGTAAGCACACCAAGGGCTAGACAGTTCAAGTAGAGCTTAGAACAGGGTTCAAAATCACATAAGGTCTAGTGTAGGCCTGAGTTTTCCCAAGTAGTGGGAGTTGTCAGAGAGTTTAGAGCCAATTCGAGGAAGGTAGATTCTCAGGTACTTGAGAGGGGCTAGTAGCAGGTTAACATGTTATGCAGGGTCAAGGACTTCACTACATGGATATGTAGGTTTAGATGTGGCAGGTTACTTGGATGACAGGAAAGGCATCATAGGGTGTGTGATGGTTGGTCTTCAGGGTTGAGCTTGAAGAGGGATACAAGCCAAGAATAAATTAGACGGTGTACAAGTATAGGTATAGTTGCAATTGTTTATATCCAAGTGGGAGATTGTTAGGTTATGGAGCTAAAAGCTTCAACTATTGCAAACATGGAGGAGGTTGCTGAGTTTCAGGGAGACCGGCATTGGTAGATTGTAGTGCAGAATGAAACTGACATCGACAAGTGTGAGCTGAAGACAACCGACATCGGCAGGAGGTCGGCCGATGTCGGTCACCTCCAGGCAGATAGGGACTGACGTCGATCGCCTGTGTGTTCTAGAACTATTCGTTGCATGAACAGTTAGTTAGTTGAACTGAGTGTTTGCATGTTAAAGGCTAATTATAGTCTTGAGTTGCATGTCTAATTATTGTAATTAAGATAGTCTAATTATTTTAAGTATGAGATCTATATAATAGACTCATGGGCTATATTGTAAATGTGTGCTAGAGAGTAAGAGAGCAAAATAAGCTCCTTTAGAGAGTAAGAGAGCAATGGTGTGTTCCTCCTAGTGCCATAGTACCAAGTGTGGGTACTGGTTTGGGGAATCAAAGGGGTTCTTCGTGTATGTATGATCTTGGTCAGCAAGGGTGCAGGACCACGTTTGGAGATCTACATTGGTGAGTAAGGTCTAGTGATTTGTAGGTAGCAACAGAGAGCAGGAGATCTACTTGAAGTACAGTTGTGTACTTGGTGTACTGGCAGCGTGTTACTGACTGGTTGAGCTGAACATCAATTCTATATTTGAGTTGATTGTTGTGACCGAGAGAGAGAGGGAAGAATGTCTTGAGGTGTGGCAACCCTTTGAGGTGGAAGAAGTGGCATCTTCTTTATTGTATTTTCTTCTAAGTATTTAATACAAGATTGTGTATTATCTCTCAAATCCTGTGTTGTTTCATATTTCTAGTTACTTATTCATTCTTGTATAATTCCATGTTTAGTTTCTAATACAAAGGTAATCATATGTGCTCTAATTGGTGGAGTAAGATCTTGACATTTTGCCCCTAAGAAGGACAATGCTGCTCGAGAGGGTGATGAGAGGTATGGATGTGATTAGGTCATGATGGGGAGGTATGGGAATTAAATGGATGATAGGAGTAGAGTGGATTATGGGTTTATGATAGGATGGTATGATGGATGATGGAAGATTGGGATCAGGATAGGATAGTGTGATGGGTGATGGAGAATTAGAACTAACAGTTGCATACGTCATTGGAGATGTGGGACATGCTTCATTTGATTGGTGGAAATGGAAAAAAGACTTTAGGAGATCCAAGACACTTTGACTTTGTGGTTCATCTTTGATTTGATTATTTGATGGATGATTGACCATATTAATAATGCTTTTGATATCATTTTGATTTTATAACTGGATTTGACTTTTATTGCCCCCTAGTGCCTAATTTTGGGCTTCACCAAGGGAGATTAATTTTTTAATTGAAATATTATTTGAGTTTGATATACCCCTAGTTATTGATTACAAGATTCACTAGAGAGAAATGATTTTGGATTAGGCTAATGATTTGATTCTTCTTAATTTTAAGTGACAAGATTAAAGATGACTTGATTATTATGATTGACTTTTTGACTATGGTCTTGGACTTTCATATTGGTGGCACACATTATATTTCTCAAGGAAGGGTCTAATGATGCATGGTCCTATTTGTCCCTATGGAGGGAGGTAATTAAATGGTCATCAATGGGAAGAAAGGGGTCCATAATGGATGAAGATAGGGGTGAGGGCATGATGAGGTCAATAAGGGGTGATGGGGTAATATGGTCTTCATAGGGGATTTTAGGAGACCTAGTTTTGACCTTGGAGAAAATCTCATCAAAATCATTACAAGGATTACTAGGACTAGCTATATTAGACATATCTAAAGGAGGATCATACTCACTCTGATAATATTTGATAGATAAAGCTTGCAAGAACTCATTTATGATTTCATCATCTGGAATGAGATCAAAAGATATGTCTGATAATGAATTAGAGGTATCTGGATTATAGGTATCTTCTAAAAGATAGGAATTATCAAAATCAATGAGGGATGATGTTTATAATGAGGAATCTAATTTAGATATAGGTGTTGAACATGATCCTATAGAAGATAAGACTCTAATGCACAAGATATAGTGCTACTATTTATAGATGCGTTGTTCACTATTGACCTCTTGATAAGGGGTATTTAAGGTGATGGATGAGAGGGAGATGATGAATGAATGATAGGTTTGACAATGATAGGCTCATGAAGGGACTTATGAGATATGGGGGGACTAGTCTCATGGGAGATAAACTTATCTTTAATGGATGATTTGTCTAGGATGGAAGGATCATGGAGGATAGGTGTGGTATCTTGACCTTGGATTGGAAGGGGAAGAGGTTGAGCAGTAATGAAATTTTGGTGAGCCTCTTTTTATTCACCCAAGGATTTAGACTCATCTAGTTCATCTTTAATAATTATGTCACCATAATTGATGAAGTCTTGGACATAGTACTGCAAAGGTTAACATTGATTAATGGTATGCCCCCAAGTTTGGTGATAGGTACAAAATTGATCATATTTATACCAAGAGGGCTTGGGTTTAGTAGGATAAAGATGTTGAATAGGTGGATAGACCATCATGTTAGTGGCAATAAGTTATTTGAATAGGGATTCTAATGATATGAGAAGGGGAGTATAAGGACAAAATTTGGTTTATGACTTTGATTTTAAAGCATTAGAATTTAGATCAGATGGTGATTGATGTGGCTAGGTGGATGGATGGGTGGCCAAGATTGGATTCCCTTTGCTATTAGGAGAAGGGGTAGATGATTGGCTATGACTAGTGGATGGGCAATTAGAAGGAGACTTACATGAAGGGGTTTATGCTAGAAGTGAAATAAGTTCAAGGGAATTAATACCTTTAGCAAGTGGTACACCCATCATAATGAACTATAAGAGGATCTCATCCTTGTTGGAAACTATGTATTGGTCTATGAGAGTGGGGTCTAATTCAATGATGGTGGGTGATAAAGGTGATGGTTTATGATTAGTATATAGAGGATTTGATTGTGGATGGGTATGAATTGGGGCCAAGGGGTTTTGAATAAGGCTAGTAGATGGTGGAGGGGGATGGGATAAGGGTTGATGTTGGAATTGTTTGGGAGGTGATTTAAGGCTCATTGGGTCAAAATCATCGAGAAAATGAGAACCCATATTTCATAGCCACAAAATGAATTCATCTTTATTATTTGAAATGTATTGATTGATTAGGGTGACCACATTAAAGAAGGCTGAGTCTGATTTTATGGGTCTATAAGATGGTGATTTGGGGTGAATTGGATCAAGGTCTAAGGGTAAGTGAACACCTAATTCTAGTGCCTATAAGAGGACTCCATCCTTGTTGTATAGGATGTATTGGTCTAAACGAATTGGGTCCAAATCCATGGGGATGGTAATAAAGGATGGATGATGATGGGGAGTTGATGAGGGTAGATTAAGGATTAGAGAAGGCTTCTTGAACCAAGTAGGTCAAAGGATTGAGCTAATGTGATAGATGATGATGAGGATGAAATAGATAAATGGATTAAAATGTGATTGAGGTGATGTACAAATATGATCAACTATCAAATTGATAGTATAATAGTTGATAATGACCTATTAACAATGCCTAGTAGTCAGGCTAGCAAAAGGATTATAGATTTGATGGGTTCCTAGATTCAAAACTAGTAAGGTGACGATATGATGGGTGTTAGGAATTAATAGGCAAGGATGATTAGACTATATTTATGATGATGGGTTGCTAGCTTAAAATTGAAAAATTGATAAAACGATAATAATATATTGACTAGGTATGAAATATGATCAAATGATAGTGGACTAAGGTGATAGGATGATGTGGATAAGAAGATTAACTTAAGAGCTTAAGACCAAATTTCTCAAGATGGAATGGGGTAGGATTAGGTGATGAAGGTGATTGGGATAATGAAATGAGGATAAGTATGATTATAGGTGATGATGAAATGGTAAAGGGGAAATGAAAAGTGGATGGTTTTGACCCATATTATGACCTAAAAAGCCAACTAGGATAAGATAAGAGAAGGTTAAATGGGTGATGAATACAAGGTCAAGACAAGTGATTGATTATGACATAGATCAAGGGGTGGATGTCAAGAGAAGATACATAAGTAATGGGGATGATGATTGATGATATGTGTGATTAGGATAGGAGGTGAATAAAAGGATGCAAAAGAGAACCAACTATATAAAAGTGATCAGATAAGGATATATAAGATTGTGATTAGGATGTAGGGTGATTATTAGGTATGGAATCAAGATGGCTATGAGGATGCTAAGGATGATCAAATAAGATGGGGGATGATAGGGGGGTATGAATAATGATGGGGGGATATGGTTAGACTAGGATGTGATAGGGATGATATGGTATATGAGATATAGATAATAGGTACAAGATGGTGATTAAGATATGAAAGTGGATGAAGTGATGGGTAGATAAGGGGATAAGATGGTGATGGGGGATAATGACAAGAATATATAAAGATAATATGACAAGGATGTACAAGGTAAGATGAGGTTATGGATTATGATGAGGGGATATGGAATATAAATAAAATAAATGAGGCAATAAGGATAAGGATGGATAAGATAGGGTGTGGGTGATGGTTAATGTGGTTAGTGATAAGTGGATAATGATTGGCTTATGATGGGATGGAAATAATATGGGAGATGAGGTAAAGACAATATGTAAAATGATAGTATGACAAAGATGATGATTATGATGATAATATATGTATGTACAAAGTGATATAATGATGTGGATAGAATATACAAAAGGATATGTACAAAGGACCTAGATAGGTGTGGATAGGTGAAGGCTGACTTGGCTCACAAATAATATAGGTCTAACATGACACACACTCAAGTAAATCATAACCTATGATTAGTAAAATAATGGGTGTGTAGCCTAATGCCCACACCATCTAATGGCTATACAAGTGAGGCTATAGGCCAGTGACCCATTATAGAATAGACTGATCCCTCACAAACTTGCTTACACTTGATGGCTACTTTAGAGCTAATACTGATTCCTACAGTGGAACACTTGTTACAACCAAAGTCCCCTATGCTAGGTTGAATGGGATCTCTAAGGGCATCCTAAATATACATGAAGGTACGTTAGGGCCTAAGTTTTTATAGGGTACTATCTAATGCCTAGTTTAGAGAGTTAACTCTTCCCCTTCATAGATGACTTGTATGGGCTCAACCACTAAGCCTAAGGACAACTATCCTTGATTGTTATACTTCATCATAACATAGAGTTTGGTTAGTATGTGGTGATGAAATCCATAACACTAATCCTTATACACTAAGATCATGCATGGGTGTCAATTCCATGTCATGTGTTATCCTAGAGGGGGGGCTTGACACATAGGCAAACATATGATATGATTGATTAACTAATTCAATTATTGATTTAAATTTTTTGGGAATATTGGTGTTTTATTCCTAATTTAGTTAAGGGTCTGGAGTAGGAAAATTAGTAAATAAATATGCAATAATTAAGGTACCAATTTGTATAATTTGACTATAATTTTAACCTTTTTAAAAATAGTAATAAATGTGGAGAAAATAAGACTTAACTAGATATAGATTGAGACGACTGGGATAGAGTCTAAAATTCACCATGTAGGACTAGGACAGTGTGGTAATTTAGGATCTAGACTTCATTTTGTGATTGGATAGGAGTGCCAAATAAGACACCTTAGGGTCTGGCACTATAGTCCTCTTCTGCCACTATTGTCCAAGAGATTTGAGCTTTTTGGGTTTTGTTTGTTGTGTCCATTTGAGCCTACCTATGAAATTTTGACTATTGGATGTCTATAGAATACCCTGTAGACATAGTTTAGTCTTCAAACCCTAGACTCCATTATTATTTGACAAACTTTGAGGAAGAGGGGGGATTAATGTGTGTAAGATGTACTGAACGTGTATCCACACCCCTTGTGTGGGTATGATGCCTACATACCAATAATCTGAAAAGGGATCAAGCCATATGTATTTCTCATACTTGATTTGTTTTGTGCAATTGTATGTATGAAGATGAAAAATGCTAAATTGGGTGTGCTTGAGGTGGTTAGGAACTAGTGTAAGGATTTGAATAAGCTTGTAATTGTATTGGCTGGCTGTATGCAAAGAATACGAAAGATTACCTTAGTGGTTTTGCTTGTATTATTGATTGATTTGTAGTAGTTTCCAACCCCTTATAAATGAACTTTTAATGGGATTTTATAGGGATATGTTGGTCATGGGTGAAATGTATTCATGTTAGGCTAACAATAAAGAGGATAAGAACTGGAAGGAAATGACCATTGGTGGTAAAAATGCACTTAGATAGGAGTGATGGAAATGGACACACAAAGGTATGATGCTATAGTCCAAGTTGGGCACTATTGTCCTGAAGGAACAAGACCTAAGAGATGGAACCATCACTAAAAATACTACCTAGAGGAGGTAAAATCACTATCTAGAAGTATACATAAGTCTAGGAATCAATGAAAAGGTTCCTAAAAGTGGCATGAAAGTAAGCAAGAGGGACTTATGTGTTGGGTGTCATATACCACACTCAAGTTACTAATTTTCGTATTTTATATTACTACATATTCCCCCCATTTATTCTAATGATGCAACAAAGAGAAATACTAGGATAATGGAAAAATAGAAAACATACCTAAACTTACCTACAAGGGTGAAACTCATGAAGCTATGTGATACTGGGTGTGCATAGAGTGATCACACTATGAAGTGTAAATTTGCAAGAGAAAACAAAAAGTAGATAATTTCTTATTAAATACACTATATCTAAAATAAGAACATATAAATCTAGGTAAGAGAGAGAGGAATAGAAAGGAATGAATATACCTCACTGGGTACATGAACCAATACAAAATTTATTGTGATGTTGAATGATGCTAAGTAATGCCAGATGATGTTGTACCAATAGTACTATCATGAACAGAGTTGAGTGCTCAATTCCCTGAGAGTGGCTCAAGAATGCAAACACTAGCCCTTTAGCTCCATCATCATCCACTAAGTGAAGCTAGGTGATCATGCATGTGTTGATTGATATTTGGATTATGTGTTTAATCCCTTTGAGTAGGTGGCTCAAGAATACAAAGGCTAGCTAGTCCTTTGGCTCCATCATTACCCCATGAAGTGAAGCTATGAACTGATACTGGTATGAAATGTGTGTTGTATGAGATGGCTCCTAAAGCCCATGAATGTAATTTAATCTAATAATTTTGGCATGCATATCCAAATATATGCTGGAAACTAGGCCACTCTTGGCCACTCTAAAAGGTGGGGATTAGGCTTGTATGAAATCCACTATGAAATTAGGAACTAGGATTATATGAAAGCCACTCCAAAATGCAGAGGTTAGGCTTGTATGAAAGCCACTCCAAAATGATGCCAACCACCTCTAGATGGAATAAGGCACACAACTATTGAGAATGCCTAGGTAATGTATTGAACTCAGAAAGAAAAGAAGATAAATGTGCTATGCACATTACCCCCAATCAATGGTGTCTAAAACATGGATTTTGATCTAGAAGTTATACCAACTACCCTCTCTAAAATTGGAAGTGAGAGCCATCATGCCATGCATAATGCCCCCTATATCTGGATTCTTTGAGAAAATTATACTGAAACTATTGTATCTAAACTAGTATAAATGTGGAAAATTGTAGTTGAAACTACCTTTCTACTTGTGTCTAAAAAATCCAATTTTTTATTGTTTAGATAGGAGAACTAGAAATAAACACCCTACTATCTATCACTATAGTCCAATCTTGGTGCTATTTTCCTAGTCTGATCCTGATGTTTGTTTTCTATAATTTTCACTATCTGGCTAGTCTGTTCTACCTGGTTTGAAGTTTGGTTGCTATTCAGGGTGTTCTAAATGCTATTTTTTTAATCGATAGGAGCTCTGATCCCTATGACAAAACCCCTATTTGTTGCCCCCTCTTTTGAGGGTAGGAATGAAAAACCTATAATGATTTCCCTCAAAATAAATAGCCCTACAAGTGTGTTATGCTACAAAGATACATGATATAGCAATGATAATCGATAAGATATCTCAAGATATAGCATGGTTTGTAATGAGATATTATTAGATCAATAGAGGTATGCCAAGATCAATATAACTATGTAATAACATGTAAAATGTGCTGAATTAGAACTAGAAGTCTAGTTAGTTGTTAGTTGTTACGGAGGGATGGAGCATGATGTCTATCATGGAATCCAAGAAATCAAGATAATGCCTGATGTAGATCATGGAATTGTAAATAATTTAAAAGCAATCAAGCAACATGCACACAAGGCAAGAATCAAGAAACATACAAGAGTGGCCAAGGGGCTAAGTAAACAAAGGACATGGGCACATGTCACTCAAAATGGAAAACAAGCATACAAGGCTTGTTCAAATGCCATATACACATATAATTGAAATAATCAAGGTTGGCATAAGGGCCATAAGCACATATAAGAGTACAAGTAAAGGACATTGGAAAATGTCCTAAGACACACACAAGAATAGAAGAAAAGGACATTGGAAAATATCCTAAAGCACATGCAAGAGACAAAATATGAATTGATAAATGCAATCACATATAGATAAATAAATAAATAAAGGAAAGCATGTAAATAATGGAAATACAATTGCATATAACTAATCAAATCAAGAAGTGAAAGTACGTAAGACATGGAGTACAAGACTAGGTATATGCTAATAAATACATAAGTGCTATGTACTAGTGAGTGTCGATAGAGTAATATGTGTAAGCAAGGAAATAATGTACACCATCATGATAACTAGAGTGTGTGATGTAGGAATGACATAACCTAGATGGTGTAGTCATGTAGAAGATGCCCCTGGTGGGTAGATATGTCAATGTATGTCTCAAATGTAGAAGTTGGATGCCCCCTCAATAGGTAGAGTGAAGCAATAAAGGATCTATAAGTCACTTCACACATTCAAATAATATAAAGTGAAGCATGGTAATGTAGATAGATTGAAAAAAAATAACATAGAATAAAAAAATATAAGTCTAGCATAGTAGTAGAAATGTAAAGCATGGATGATATATACAATTGAAATGTTTTTGTGTTTTTTAATTATTTGAATATTTTTGGTATTTTGGAAAAATCTATGTACAATCAAGTATAAGAATACTATGTACAAGTAATATGAATAAGAAATGATACTAACCGATGAATCTCATGCGAGACTCCCTAACATGGTGTCTTATATCAAGGAGAGGGATCATGCATGATCAAGAAGTACAATGGAAGAGATAATACTATGGCTCTAAAAGCTATATATTCTATAAAAATTTTAAAATATTTGAAGTAGAAACTAACTGTGGGGTCCCCCTGTAACTCTAAAAAGTGGATGCAACTTTAGGGATCTGAAGGACCCATCTAGTAGTAAGAAAAACTCTTTGAACATGTGCTCTATGTGTAGAGGCATGAAACCTCAATGATACTACTTTGGGTGTGAATAATATAGCTAAAAGCTATCTAGAATATTGAAAGTATGGATACTCTGAAAGAGACCTCTATATGAGTGTATAAAATCTTTGTGTTGGCAATAAAGGCCTCAACTATGTCTAAATCTAAACTAGTAGAAGAATTGAAACTAGTGGAGAAATTGAAACTAGTGGAAGAACTAAAAATAGTGACTATAAAATAGTAGATGGATATAAATTTGGTAATGGTAACTCATATATAACTCCACCAACTATGATAACCTGATTAGCATAAATGAATTTCATGCATCTATGAACTATAGAAGATACAACTCAAAGTTTTTGAATCCATGGTTTACCAAGTAGCATATCAAAAACTCCTACACTAGAAATAATAGTAAATGGTGTGGCCACATGTGTTGGAATAACCTATAGATAAAGTAAAATCTCACCCAATGAACTATTTATGTGTCAATTGAATCCATTGATAATTATGTCCATTGGGGTATTATACTACTCTGAATATCCCAAATGCTACAATAATATCATAGTGCACATGTTCACATTAGATCCATTATATATAAGAACACTATGAATAATATGATTATGAATTTAAGCTCTCATAAAGAGTGCATGGTAATTTGAATCATCATCGACTATCACCTACTCTGAGAAGGAGATGGAAAGTCTTACTAAAACTCTAAAATTATATACATCAATCATGTTTCTCAGAATATGTAACTTAGTTGAAGGTGCCTAATATGTATCTGGTGGGGGATGTGTATGATATGCATGGTGAACCCTTGATGTGTCCCCTGTCTCTTGTTTAGAATGCTACAAAAAAGGATCCTAGAATATTTTCAAAGCTTTATACTATATTTGGTTTGTATGAGGAGGATCAACTAAAGTGCCAAGATCATTAACATTACCATCAATTAGGTCCTATATCTTATGTCTCAAACTAATGAATCTATTTGTTGTATGTCCTATCACCCTATAAAATTCACAAAATACATGCTGATCATATCCCCATGAAAGAGGCTTTGTTGGATCAACTTTCTGAATAGGAGGGAGAGATATGATATTACATTCTAAAAACTATTGTAAAACTCTGGCTGGAGGAACTAGTAGATTTGTAAAGGTTCACCAAGGAGGTGCTAATAAAACCACATGTTGAGATGGATCTGAAGCTACATTGACTGTAGGTTGATTCTAACTCTTAATATCATTGACCTTAACTTTATATGGGACTTTGTTGTTACTCTTATTTGTTATTTATGATATACTTGTGTACTTGAGTTTACCCATTGAAATTAGTTTGACTTCCCTTTCCTTTAGTGTGTGACACAATTTAGTGAAGGAAGATAACCTTTTAAACATTATTAATTCATGTAAATATAGTGGAAGACTCTATTTGAAGAGATTTTGTAACTCTTGATCGGCCATGGGGCTAGTCATCTTTGTAGACACCAGAATTGTGTCTAACCCTTGTCGTCCTCCCCCTAACCCTCATTTTATTCTCCCATGCCTACTTAACCCTTGTTGACCATTTTACCACAAGCCTTGTCCCTGGCAGCATGTCAAAATGAGCAGAAAGCTAAAATTAGCCTCTGTCCCCATTCTGCATCTGTCGACACTGGTCACTACTCGATTGACGTCGCTGACGTTGGTCACCTTTTCGGCCGACGTCGAAAGCTCTGCCGGCGTCAGTTAACCTTTAGCTGCATCCATTAATTTGTTTCTCAATCTGTTATTCATTATTCGGTTGCCAATTAGTTTGGCAACTAGTTATCGGACCTTCGACATCAAAACACATTCTTGGATCAAACACCACATCGAATGATCAGCCAACTTTTGAAGCAACGATCAACCATTTCTTACATCCAACTAATCTATATCCAATCTCTAGCATTCTCTCTCTTTCTGGTACAGGTATTTTGCTTCAGTCAGCTTGCTCTGCAACACAATGACAACATCAATCATGTCTCTGACTTTTATCTTCAGCGTATAACAGGTAAGCTTTGCTCTATGTTTTTGTTTTACTCTCTGGTTATTGTTTTTTATTTGATATCATTATCTAGATTTAGAGTTAGACCATAACCCCGACCTTATTTCCACCCGTATCACCTCTATCCACCGTGTCTAGAAAATAGAGTCTGTAACTCTGCCCAGATCCCTGTGTAAACCCTCAAACAAATCCCTCTGACTCCTAAACTGGCTTCTCGAACCCTCAGACAAAAACCTCTGACCTTTCTGCAAATCTTAAGACCCTGTCCAGACCCGACCAGACCCTGTCCAAAACTATTTCCCTGACCGATGCCGGTCATTACCCCAACCGATGCCGGCACTTTAACCGACGTCGGTGCCTTTCTCTGACCGACGCCGGCACAGAGACCGACACCGACGACTGTGTAGAATAGTTTGCTGCATATCAGGTATGCCTTTAGCTTTTTGTCTTTTATTTCTTTCATTCTATCTTTCTATTTCTATCAAATATTCTATTTTTAATCAGTGGGTTTATATCCCTTAAGGAAGTCTTTGTACTTCAGGGATCAAGCTTTTGCTTGACAACCCACCATCTCCTCGTCTAACATTTTTCGTGTTTTAGTCTCTTTTTCTTTGTAGGTGTCATTCCTCCATAGCCAAAGAGGAGTACCTTCCAATGTCTGATTTCGGTGCGCAAGACTACATCCAGGTAACATCTAGCCTTGACCATTCTCTTAGTTTCTTAATTTCTTCTTTGAATGTAGAAAGCGATATTAGCATAGAAACATTCTGGCATGCCCGGTGGGATCCTAGGGCCTTCCTTGGGTTATTTCTTTCTTTCTTTCTTTCTTTTCATATAGGTGCATTAGGTTTCTCCCTATTCACCTCTTTCGTCTCTTCTAAACGACATCATAAGCAGGAATAAAAAGAACTTTTCTTTTCTTTTCTTGCACTTTTAGACTAGTCAAAAATCATATCCTTCAAACCCTTTCTCAACTTGTTTTCATTCCAACTTCACATTTTGACTGGGCTTAAAACACTTTGCATTCATTTTTGCTTGCTTGCATTTCTTAGACCACACCTAGTAATTAATAACCACATATTGAATTAATCTAGTCCACTTGATGTTACATGACCAAACCACTTGCACAAAACAAACATTTTAACTTACCTGAGACAAGGCCCAACTAGGATTTCATCACCCAGCAGATACCTTACCCGTCCCAGTGATCTTACTTGGATTTCATCACCAAGGGGAAAGCCCACTCCATTCTCTGGTGGAGTCTAATCTCTAGGGGAAGTATATTTTGGCTAAATGAGACCAGCTTATCACTGGACTCATGAAGTGAGGGGAGCTTGCTCCTTAGCACCAGGCCAAGTACGGAACCTAACACAGACTTCTTGAGCACCATAACTAACCTAAAACCATCCATAGACTACTTCTTCTAGGACCTGACTCAAAAGCCAATCTTCCTCTACACATATTCTAAGGCATAAGCCACTATAATCCTAATAATTTACTCCTAGGGTTTTTAGGATCTGCTTGTGTCCTTCATCTTTTCTATTCTTATCTGCTTTTTTGAGCTTGTGAGGATGTTCTTTCTTGCCTTGAATGGTTCTGACTCGTAACCAAGCCAAGGCTCTAGTCGATCACGCGAGGCATCATCCACTTTCGTCTACCCCGTCCATAACCAGCCCTATAATGGAGTTCCACTCAGAGACTGAAAGAACTCCTACTAGATCATCTCCGACCCAAATGCCTATTGTCCCAGAAGGGGACCAAGATTTTGCACAATTATTGGACCTCAACATCAAAGCCTTACAGCACTATCTTGCGAATAGCCGAACGCGAGACTCCTTGGGCAATCCAATGTATGGAATGCCGACCTCTCTTCTCGAGACTGCGGCCGTATCAATAGCATCCGTAGTTCAACCTTTTGACACCCAGGCTATTGTCTCAACCAATGACTAGCCTTTGAACAACCATCCAAGTGTGGCCTCTCCCTCCATCGTTGGGCCCACTTCCACCGGGGTTTCGGCCCCCTATCAACCTCAGCCCACTCAACCACTCTCTACCCCCTTTCAAAATCTGGTCATCTCTATTCCACCTACCCTTGGTCCTATCAACACTAGGGTGGCTACCTATACATTGGCCCATGTTACCACTAACCAACCTCCCGTGACAACATCAAACCTAGCCATGCCTTCTACCCAACCATCCTTAGTCTCCTCTTTTATCCCTACGACTAGTCATCTGTACATTACACCCTTACTGGTACAACCGACTACGTCATATACTTCTTCTAGCCTCTTTCAAGTGCCTTATAATCTAGGGGGCACTCCACCCGCCAATCCATCAGTAGATATCATCAAAATGCTGATGGACAAGATGTCTAGCCTAGAGACCTCTGTTTCTGGCTCACGCAATACTCTCTCATACGAACAAATTTGCAATGAGCCCATTCATCCTTCTGTCTCGATCAGGCCATATCCTAGCCAATGGGAACTTCCTAAGTTTTCTCATTTTCAAAGCAAGGAAGACCCACAACAGCACTTACGGGCATTCAGACATGCCTGTTACCTTATCGCCCATGACGATGCATTGCTTTTACGCACGTTTCCTATGTCTCTCTCAGGTGCTGTGCTTGACTAGTACAGCTCCCTTGCCAGCCATTCCCTCTTCATGTTCACTCAGCTGGCCCAGCTCTTCCTTGATCATTTCTCTATCAACATCACCAAGAAGGTCTCAATCACAGACCTCTATTCTATCTGCCAATTTGAGGATGAATCCATTGCTGATTTCATCACTCGATGGAGGGGCCTCATCAATCAACTCTCATTTTCCTTACCCCAACCTGAACTTATTGAACTTTTCTCCCAAGCCTATGCCAAACATATTTATTCCACCTTAAGGGTTCAGACCTTCCGCACTTTTGACGAAGCCTTCACGATGGCCTGTAAACTTGAGTTATGTGTCGTCGAGGAGAATAAAGTCAAGTTGCGGAGCAAGAATCCCAACTCCAAGACCAATGACCCCTCTTCTAAGCCTTCCTCATCCAATCCTAAATCTAAAGCTTCAGCAAATGCTGTGGTTGTTAGATCTTCCTCCTCTTCGCCTTCAACTAATCAGCCTGAGCCATCCACATCTTAGAGTGCCACTCACCAATTTCAGTAGAGATACATACAACGATAGTTTACTCCACTCAGAGAATCATACACGTCTATGCTGGAAAAACTTGTCAAACAAGGAGTCCTCAATCTCCCCCAAATCCGACCACCTCCACAATTTGATCCCTCACGTGCCATCCCTGCGTGGTATAGGGAAAATGACTTCTGCCACTACCACCGTATTAAAGGCCATGACACAGGCAATTATAAAACCCTTAAAAACATAATCCAAGACATGCTTGAAAAGGGTGACCTCATCCTAGACGATCCCAATACACCACCTAATCAGGGTATTGACATCTTCAAACAACCATTCCCCAATCATCCACCAACTCAAAACAATGTCCAGACCTTGATTGACAACACTCATGAACACAACATTCAAACAGTCAATACGGTCTCGCCCTTCATTTCCGACCAACCTCAAGAGGTGAGTCCATCCATCAGTCCATCACATGTGGATGAACCTCTTTCTCCGGTTAGTTCTCTGTCAACCTCTCTCATCTTGGAGGATGCCTCGACCTTACCAGCACCGCCAGTTTCACCATCCTCCTTCTTACGGCCCATGGAGGACCCAACCCTTCCTACTCCTCAACCGCAAGTGGAGGGCACAATAATCCCTGCCCTTTACCTGCTTGAGGAGCTTCATTCTCTGATTTCTTCTCCACCCAGGGAAGAACCTGCCTCTCCTTCGTCTCCAACCAAGGATGAACCTGTCATGACTTCATCATGCCTTGGAACCGAGACTACCATACCTTTGGTCCCACAACCGTCAACATCTTCTCAAGAACCCAAACCTCATCCCACATCTTCTCAGCCATTTTCCCGACTAGTGGAGAAACTCAAACTTCTCCTTTCAAGGAAAGTGGAACATCAGGGATTGTGGGAGCGTCTCACAGCTCTTCAACATGCCCATGCCCTCTCATCTCATACTGCTAATCCTACCATGGTAGAACCTCCCAAGACTCTCAACAAAAATAAAACTTCCACTTCTAGACCGTCTACACCTCAACCAACCACATCAGGACCGAAACCCTCATCTACCCCGTCTAAACCTATAAAGTCACTTGGCGTTCGCCCTGTCTCTGACCTCACTCATCCGTAAGTGAAGGTGGACTTAGACCAGACTTTGACCAATAGTAGTCTTCAACTCAAATCAAAGAAGACTGCTAAACCACAGAGGCGAACGCCTCCTCTCCCGTCACCATTGCCCTCCATTTTGGGCCCTCATCCTTTGACCTTGACCAGAGTCCTTCCTACTCTGACCTCTAATCAAAACCGGTTGCCTCCTTTGCTTCCTTTGCCTACTGCTAGCCTACCCTCTCCCAAAAAGGTGGTACCTCTCATGAAGAATGTACCGTCTCCACCTGTCGCTGCACCATCAATCCAGAAGGTGGTACAGAAGCCTCCTCCAATTTCGCCCAAGCAAAAGTCACCAACATCACACACATCGACGAGCACGGACCCTTTAGTGGGCTCATACTCTTTGATCTTGCACTGACTTTTGTAGACTTCTAGCATAACTCTTCCACCCATCAGGCCTTTCTAACCCCTCAGGTCTAAGCCCTCCTGGTTCGACGACACAAAGATTTCCTTATATCATCATACGCCAGGACATGATACTGAGACTTGCTATGCCGTCAAGGCTGTCATTCACCGCTATCTGGAGAAAGACACTCTTCTCTTTGAGGACACTCTCGACCGACCCCTGACTCCTTCTCATAACCCTCCAACCTCTTCAATTCCATTGACATCTCATCAACAGGTTACAACCCCTTTATCTCCTTCACCTCCTATCTTTGAAATCAATGCCATTCACATAACCACTAGGTCACAAAAGGACAAGGTGAAAGAAAAAGCTGCCATTCCTTGGACCTACCCTTTTGTCAATCCACCTCAACCGCCCAAGCCTAAGATTTCTATCCTTGGCACGCCTCAACCCTCTTCTTCTTCCTCTTCAGGACCAATCCATGACTCCATGTTGAAACAACTTTACCAAACGCCCGTGAAGATGTCCCTCTATGACCTCATCCAAACCTTGCCTCAACATTGCCAAGCCCTCATCAGAGCCCTACAGGTAGCAGAGGTCCAACCCGAGGACCCCCAACCACTCGCTGCCCTTGTCCACTCTTTAGCCTCTATTGCCTCCACCACATTTAGCGATTTTGAGATTCCCACATCTAACACGGAAGATCAGGACGCCGCCCTCTTCATCACTACCTATGTTGATCAGACACGCATTAAATGCATTATGATCAATGGAGGCACCAGCATCAACATTATCTCCACCCATGCCTTTGATCAGTTGGCTCTTCCCAAGAATTGTGTCTCCAAAACTAACGCAATATTGTGCTCCTTTAATGACACCATTGCTACGACCATTGGCACAGTCATCCTTCACATCTGCGTTGGTCCACGCACAGTCCCGAAGCTCTTCTACATCATCAAAGGAGAGTTTCAATACAACATGTTACTGGGTCGACCCTGGATCCGTGCCATGGCCTGTGTCCCCTCCACCCTGCACTGTTGTGTGAAATTTGAGCATGACGGGCAAGTCCACACCATTCCCACTGACCCTTTACCCTTCAAAACTTGCAACACCACCTACCGTCCAAATGACATCCTCATTCCTATCAAGCCATCAATCCCGACACCGCCTCCATCCGTAGAAGCTTCGACCAGTTCGCAACAGGTGATCACCCTCACACCTCCACTTCAAACGATGACCACAGACCCCATGCAAGACATCTTCCAAAGACTTTCATTGGGGGAGTATCGCTTGCTGACCTTAGACATGTTCCAAACTCCACAAGAGTATGGACGCCTTCATCACAGCCCCAGTTACGACCATCAGATCGGGATGATTGTGCCTTATGGTCCTCCCCACCTCTGAACCAACCTTGTCTATGGAGGGCTCAATCAAGCTCCTACTGACGGTAATCCTCTTTCTTCACCTCAACCTTTCACATCAGACTTCTCATTTCTTGGCAACCCTGCCTTTGCACACACTTACCTTTACAGGTGTGCATGGAAGGGTTTTGGTTTCGGACGCTATGAGCAAGGCTCCCATCAGCCTATTGAGCCGCTCAACGATGATGATGCCAAGAAACGGTATGGCCTCAGATATCACGACCCCACTCAAGACCCTGCAGACCTTTACCCTGAGCCAACCATTGACCAATCTCCTCCACACTCACCCATTCTTCCTCCTTCACCTACGGAGTCGGTGGTTTCCATTCCTCCTAGTTTTTTTTGCATAAACACCATCCGCTCAGAACCCCTAACTTATCAGCTAAATGGGGTGTCCAAGTCTCTCCCTCTCATTTTTCCCAGCATGATAGAAGATGAGTCGGCAACCATTCACACTGTTCACTACGTTGATGACGACGCCATTCTTTCTTACATGGGCACCGACGATTCTTTCATCCAGCGCTCCCTCCCTTCTGAGACCCAAGTTATGTTAAATGAATCAACCATTGACATCAACCTTCCTTCTTCTGATGTTCCTTATGTCTTAAAGATTGGCCAATCTTTAGATGCTCAGGAGCAGCTTGACTATATCCAGTTCCTATCTGACCATAGCAAGGCCTTTACCTGGACTTACAGTGACATGCCTGGCATCGACCCCACCATCGCTACCCATAACATTGTCACCAAACTAGAGGCTAACCCTGTTAGGCAAAAGCTTCAAAAGATGCATCCTCGCGTTGCCCTCCTTGTCAAAGAGGAGCTTCAGCACCTCCTTTCTATCTCCTTCATCCAGCCCATTGATTATCCATAATGGGTCTCTAACATCGTCCCAGTCACCAAGGTGATTGGGGGGATCTAGATTTGCACAGACTATCGTGACCTTAACTTAGCCTATCCCAAAGACGACTTTCCTCTTCCCAACATTGACCATCTTGTTGATCTTACGGCTGGCCATGAGATGCTATCTCTCATGGACAGGTTTTTAGGATACAATCAAATCCTGATCGCTCTGGAAGATCAGCACAAGACCACTTTCATTACCCCATGGGGGACTTTCTGCTATCGAGTCATGCCTTTTGGCTTGAAGAATGCAGGTGCCACTTATCAGCGTGCCATGACTTACATTTTCCATGATCTCCTCCACAAAATCATGGAGGACTATGTGGATGACCTGCTAGGCAAGTCCAAGCTTCACCGTGACCATCTGACCATTCTCAAGATCATATTTTCTCATCTTCTTCAATACAATGTTCGTCTTAACCCCAAGAAATGTGTCTTTGGGGTCCTCTCTGGCAAGCTTCTCGGCTTCATCGTTTCTTTCCATGGCATCGAGATAGATCCCACCAAGATTCGCGCTATCCTCAAAATGCTGCCCCTGACCAATCTCAAGCAGCTTCATAGTTTTCAAGGGAAGCTCTAGTCCATTTGTCATTTCATCTTGCAGCTTTTTGACTGCTGCCAACCTTTTCATCATCTCCTTAAGAAGGATGTCTCCTTTACATGGGATAAAGACTATCAAGAGGATTTTGAAGCCCTTAAACGCTATCTGGTCTCTCCACCAGTCCTCATTCCACCTAAAGATGACCAACCCTTCTACCTTTATATCTCAGCCACTAATCATTCGTTAGGTGCCATGATCGCGCATCGAGACAAGCATCACTGTGAGCAAGCGGTCTATTATATCAGCCGAATACTGGTTGACTATGAAACTCGGTATACTCATATCGAGAAACTCTGTTTGGCATTAGTCTTTAGCGCTACCAAGCTCTGCCATTATCTTCTTAATCGCAAGACCTTTGTCATCACCCACACTGACCCTCTCAAGTATATGCACTCCAAGCCATATCAGAATCAACGTATGGCTCGGTGGCTCATGCTGCTTGCTGAGTTTGACCTTAAATTCATCCAGTAGAAATATATCAAGGGGTAAACCATCGCTGATCAACTAGCAGATGCCCCTCTTCCTGACAATCAACCTTCATAGTGTGAGTTTCCTGATGAATCTATCGCTACGCTTTCCATCGATGACACCGTCTATCAGATGACCATGTTCTTTGATGGCTCCAAATGTCAACTCGGTGGGGGTACTGGGGTCATTCTCATCCCACTCGAAGGGGAGCCCATGCCTCTATCTTTTAAGCTCGACTTTGATTGTACCAATAATATGGCCGAGTATGAGGCCTTAATTTTGGGACTTCAGACTGCCCTCTCTCTTAGCATCAAGTCCATCAACATTTTTGGTGACTCGCAGCTCATCGTCAATCAGGTCAATAGTTTATACCTCTGTAAAAATGAAATTTTGCAAAGGTACAAAAACCGTACTGACATTCTCCTTGCATCTTTCGACCATTACCTCCTACAAATTGTTCCTCGATCCACGAATAAGTTTGCTGACACCATGGCTTCTCTCGCTTCACATATCCCATCTTCCTCATCTGCATCTAGACTTTTTGTCATGGTGCATCATGTACCATTGCCTTCCTATATCTCTCCTCACATTAATCATGTCAAAACTATAGACCCTAGCCCACGAGATGATTGGTATAAGCAACTTGTGGACTTCTTATCTTTTTTTGTCATTCCTCCCAACCTCTCTAACAATGCACGGTGAGCTTTTATCAAGCGTATCGCTCGCTATACCATGCTAGGAGGTCTTCTCTATAAGCGAGGCTTCGATGGCCTCCTTCTTTGCTGTCTCACCTCCACTAAAGCATCTCAAGCCATTAAGCAAGTCCACGATGGGATTTGTGGCAGACATTTCAGTGGGAATTCGGTTGCCAAGCGCATCCTTCGTCTAGGCTATTATTGGACTACCCTTCATCAAGATTGTAGCGACTATGTTCGACATTGCATCAAGTGTCAGCAACACTCTAACTTGCTTCATCTCCCCAGCCATGCCTTACAAATTGCTCAGGATTTCTGGCCTTTTTCTCAGTGGGGTTTAGATCTCATCAGTGAGATTAACCCCCACTCATCTCTTCGTCATCAATCCATCATCACAGCCACTAAATATTTCACCAAGTAGGTGGAAGCCATTCCTCTCGTCTCCACAAAAGCTGACAAGATCGTCGACTTCATCAGCACCCACATCATCTGTCATTTCGGTGTCCCTCATAAGATCATCATTGAAAACGGCAAGTCCTTCAAAAACAAAACTATCCAAAAGCTATGCGACTCATTCGGCATCAAACTCAGTTTCTCTTCGCCTTACTACCCACAAGCAAATGGGCAGGCTGAGGCTTCTAAAAAAATTCTCACTAAAATTCTCATGAAGGAGGTCAATGACACAGGAAGGGACTGGCACATTCACATTCCCTTTGCTTTGTGGGCCTACCGCACTAGCATCCAAACCTCTACGAGTGATACCCCTTTCTCTCTCATGTATAGAATAGAAGCTGTCCTACCTCTCAAAGTATAGATCCCATCTCTCCACATTTCTCTACATGACATCCTTTCCAACGATGACTTTCATCAAGATCGCTTAGCTCAACTTGAGTTACTTGACGAGCGCTGTCTTGCTGCCCTTAATCATCTCCATGTCTATCAACATCGCATCAAGCGAGCCTATCACAAAAATCTGTGAGAATGAGATTTCAACATCGGAGACCTCGTCCTCAAAATGAATCAACATGTGACCAATATGGAGTGAAGTAAACGAGGCAAGTTTGCTCCTAATTGGCTCAGACCTTTCATTATCACGCACAAGTATGGATCAGGGACTTATCGTCTGTCCTCTCTTGATGGACGACTAGAACCTGAGGCTCTTAATGCGTTGCATCTGCGACCATTCTACTGCTAGTCGAGTACTCGTCCACTTGACACTTAACTTGAGCTCATCCCTTGAGCAATCCTCATCCTCTTAGTCCTAATTCCTTTCATCCCTATTCCTCTTAAAAATTCCTCTATAACCCTTTTATGATGTATGGATGCTTTGTCCTAATAAAAGGGAGCCCTTGACCTTCTATAATCTTGTCCATGACTCACATTTCTGTCAAAACAAATCAAGATGTCAAAATATCCATGGTCACCATATCAATATCAAATTAAAAAGGTAGACTGCTCCCTTGAAGGACAGTTGCATTATCATTGCTGTAACTAATAGACTGCTCCCTCGAAGGACAGCTATTCAAAAGCCCTTATATTAAGCACAATTCTAGACCACTCCCTCAAAGGATGGCTATGACTAATTTGGCAATAAATAACACTATCTTAGAAGCTTCCCGCATCGATCAGCTTCACAACTGACCACCAAGCACAATGCCATCTCTATGCAGACTTCTCGCATTGATCAGTCTGTAAAAAAAAAAAAAAAAAAAAAAAAAAAATGAGTCATGGACTTGACTTATAATTGTCTCAGGGTCTCTTATAAAAAGGGGCAAAGTTATCTCTACTCTAAAATGGGTTACCCTATTTCCTCCTCCTATTACCTGCTCAATGGACTTCGAGCTCACTTTAATGTCAAAGTGATTCGATTACTGTTCTAACACAACATCTGGTCAACAACATCATGCATGAATGGGGCTCTTGGTTCTAATAACCCCTATCTATGCTATCATTCTGGTCCTTATCAATGAAAGAGCAATATGCCTTTCACTTCTTCTGCACTTTGGTCACATTCACCTTCATCACTTGTCCATCCTATTGAACTCAACTCAACTCTTTTTTCAAGCCACTCCCATAGCCTATTCACACTAGTTTCTATGGACACCAATACACATGGAAACTATCGACTAGACACAATTTATGTTAAGCATAAACCAATACTTGCTGAAGAATAAATAGACCTCAATTCATCTTTAGCATACATCCATCGTGACTATGGACAATTGCTAGGGATGAAAGACCCCTCAACCAATGTTGTAGAATACACCATTTGGAAAAGTCTGTAACATCATTTTTCCCCTTATCATTTTGACACATGACCAAAACCAATCATTAACTACTCTTCTCAACTAGTCTGAACTACATTGGTCTGAGGCCCTAAGACTCGGGCTATGTAAGCAGCACTCAGATGATACGACATCATCTGGGGTTAGCTCAACCACCCTCATTTGTTCATCTCTCTGATGGACAAACCTTCTTTCCTCCTTTTGACCATGACCTTGCCCTCGACCAAGACCAATTCCATCCCTTTGACCCTTCCTCCATTCTAGGGAGAACTACATTGGCCTGAGGCCCTTCCACAAGGGCTATGCAGGTAGCACTCAGATCACATAATGTCTTCTGAGGTTAGCTCGGCCACATCCTTTAGTCCATTCATCCACCTCGACCAATGACCATTGGAGATCATGCCTATCTCCTCTGACTTCGACCACTTCCAGGACAATGTTGCCTTGGTTGTTTTTGCCTGTATGCTACCTCATGACTGGTTAGCAAAATTGTGCACAGACTATTTTTGGACCCTCACAAGTATAGGATCACAAGCCAGTTGATCCGCACTACTTGTGACATTTTTGTGTTTTCTAAGAGCGCTTCCTGAGCCTGAGATACCTGGAACACGACGACCCATTGGAGCTTCAGCTTTGATTGAATAACCCAATCAGTAGATGACTAAATGTTGGGGCCTGGTTATTTCTATTTTGGCACTCCTTGACCCTCAACCTGCGACAATTTGACTCGACCATCTCATGCAGTGGTATGCACGCAATCATGACTTTTTCAGCATTCACCCTCACCCTTTTTTTCATCCACTCTTTGTCAACTCAACACCCGATTCCCAGTGCCCTTCCCTCAGCTCCTGCTTTGAGGGGGAATACCTCATCCATAATCAGGGCAATCCATCTCCTATTTTTGTCTTGCAATTCATTCAAACAACCAATAAGACGGAATTGACCTTATCCCCCACTTGGGGCAACCACTTCCTATTTTTGTCTTGCAGTTCGTCCAGAACAACCAACAAGACAAAAAGGGGAAAATGTAGACACCAGAATTGTGTCTAACCCTTGTCGTCCTCCCCTTAACCCTCATTTTATTCTCCCACACCTACTTAACCCCTGTTGACCATTTTCCCACAAGCCTTGCCCCTGGGAGCATGTCAAAATGAGCAGAAAGCTAAAATTAGCCTCTGTCCCATTCTGCATCTGCCGACGCCGGTCACTATTCGATCGACGTCGCCGACGTCGGTCACCTTTTCGGCCAACGTCGGAAGCTCTGCTGGCATCAATTAACCTTTAGCTACATCCGTTAATTCATTTCTCAATCCGTTATTCGTTATTCGGTTGCCAATCAGTTTGGCAACCGGTTATCAGACCTTCGGCATCAAAACACATTCTTGGATCAAACACCACACCAAACGATCAGCTAACTTTTGAAGCAATGATCAACCATTTCTTGCATCCAACTAATCTGTATCCAATCTCTGGTATTCTCTCTCTTTTTGGTATAGGTATTTTGCTTCAGTCAGCTTGCTCTGTAACACAGCGACAACATCAATCATGTCTCTGACTTTTATCTTCAGCGTATAACAGGTAAGCTTTGCTCTATGTTTTTGTTTTACTCTCTAGTTATTGTTTTTTATTTGATATCATTATCCAGATTTAGAGTTAGACCATAACCCCAACCTTATTTCCACCCGTATCACCTCTATCCACCCTGTCTGGAAAATACAGTCTGTAACTCTACCTAGATCCCTGTGCAAACCCTCAAACAAATCCCTCTGACTCCTAAACCGACTTCCTGAACCCTCAGACAAAAACCTTTGACCTTTTTGCAAATCCTAAGACCCTGTCCAGACCCGACCAGACCCTGTCCAAAACTATTTCCCCGACCGACGTCGATCATTACCCCGACTGACGCCGGCACTTTAACCGACGTCGGCGCCTTTCGCTGACCGATGCCATCACAGAGACCGACACCGGTGACTGTGTAGAATAGTTTGCTACATATCAGGTATGCCTTTAGATTTTTGTCTTTTATTTCTTTCATTCTGTCTTTCTATTTCTATCAAATATTCTATTTTTAATCAGTTGTTTGATATCCCTTAAGGAAGTCTTCATACTTCAGGGATCAAGATTTTGCTTGACAGCGCACCATCTCCTCGTCTAATGTTTTTCATGTTTCAGTCTCTTTTTCTTTACAGGTGTCATTCCTCCACATCCAAAGAGGAGTACCTTCGAACGTCTGATTTTGGTGCGCATGACTACATCCAGGTAACATCTAGCTTTGACCATTCTCTTAGTTTCTTAATTTCTTCTTTGAATGTAGAAAGCGATATTAGCATAGAAACATTCTTAGTCAAAATAGTCTTATATCAAAGAACAGAATCAGTGAGATGCTAATTTGAATTTTGTTTCTGTCATGCACCTTTGGCATAAGAAACCTTATCACCAATGTTAATGCTAAAATGAGATAGGAACATGTCAGCTAAAGGATTGAATGCATTGATTGACTAATTTGGTAGACTATAGAACCATTACAAAGCATAATACTTTAGATTTTGTGTAAATAAATTGGTAAGTAGCCACTCATTTGGTACATAATCCAAGCATTCTACATGAGAAACTCTCAAATATGTCTCTAGATCACCCTTTCCATCATATATATTAAGCTTGGGTTGAACAAAACCTTATGGTAAGGGTGTAGAAGCAATGTGATGTGCCAATGGTATAATTAGTAGAGCAAAAGAATCCCAATCCTACATAGGTGTAGAGGCACCTTGTTGAAGATGTAACACCTTATATTGAAGAGATCTTATCTCTTACATAAGGTATGCCATATCAAGAGATAAAGATGTACTAGCTGTAGTTAGTGGTGGCATAAAGGTAGGTGGTGCTGCTATAGGGGGTTTTTGAGACATAGTTTCCCCCATAGTGTCATGTATGATTGGATGCTCTAAAGGAATGAGAGACTCAACTTGTTTAGTGTTTTTGAGTTCCATGATATATTGTAAAATAAAAGTATGATCTCAGGGCTATTCCTTGAGTCTCTCTCAAAAACTTTGTAGGATCAAATATTTGTTGAGGACAACTTCATTGGCAATAATAGGTGGAAGTTGATCAAGATTCTAATGTGGTGGATCATGAACATTAGTGTTTGTATCATCATTGTTATTCTCATACTTCTCATTGTTGAAATTATCCTCATAGAAATTGGTGTAATTTGGATATGTAGGATTTATAATAGGAACCTGAGTTAGTTGTTTATCCATGGTATATGGTCAGGTTGAAATAATCTAGGTGAATTTAGGAAGGTTTCCACTAATTATTTCACTTCATCTCAAAATAATAGATGCAAGGAGCTTATGTGGCATAAGGAAAACAACTTGAATAATGGAAGAAAATATTAAACAAATATAACCTAAACAAGGAATTAGAATATGCATAAAAATGATATGAAGCTCACAAATATGTAAGGTGATACCTCAAGAAGTAAATAGGAACTAGAATATTTAGCTATGGATTTTAATTAAATTATTTTTAAAACTACTAAGTAATTTAAAAATTTGATGCAAATTTTTTATTTAAATATTATTTAAAAAATTAGAAAAATATAGCAAAAATACTGGGAAAATATCAGGTCCTAGTATAGGCAACCAGGGTTTGAAATAAAATTATTTTAAAATTACAATAAAATTTTAAAATTTAATGCTAATTTATGATTTTATTATGCAATTAAAAAACCAAAAAAATATTGGAAAAATACTAGGACCTAGTATGAGCAACTAGGGTTTGAAAGAAAATTATTTTAAAATTACTAAAGGAATTTTAAAAATTTAATGATAATTTCTAATTTATTTATGTAGGTAAAAAATTATAAAAATATAGGAAAAAATAGTAGGAAAATTTACCCTAGGGTTTCTAGGGTTTTTTATGCATAAACGAAGTAAGTTGGGTTCACCAAATGATTTAACAATTTTGGGAATATTGATGTATTATTCCTAATTTAGTAAAGGGTTTGGAGTAGGAAAACTAGTAAATAAATATGCAATAATTAAGCTACTAATTTGTATAATTTGACTATAATTTAACCTTTCTAAATATATTAATCAATGTGGAGAAAATAAGACTTAGCTGGAAATAAATTGAGACGACTGAGATAGAGTCTATAATTCACTGTGAAAGACTAGGATAGTGTCATAAATCAGGATCTAGAATTCATTTTGTGATTAGATATGAGAATAAAAATAAGACTCCTTGGGATCCAAAACTATAGCCCTCTTTTATTGCTATTGTCTAATAAATCTGAGCTTTTTATGTTTTATTTATTATGTCCATGTGAGCCTGCTTGTGATATTTTGACTGTTGGATGTTCATAAAACTCCCAATAGAGATAATTTAATCTTCAAACCTTATAATCCATTGTGCTTTAACAAAATCTAAGGAAGAAATGGGGGTTAGTGTATTTAATATGCACTAAACATGTATTCACACCCCTTGTGTGGTCACGCTACCTACATACCAATACTCCAAAGAGGGTTCAATCCATGTGTAATTATCCCGCTTGATGTTCTTTGTGTAATTGTGTGTATGAAGATGCAAAATGATAAATTAGGTGTGCTTGAGGTGGCTAGGGACTGGTTTAAGGATTTGAATAAGCTTGTAATTATATGGGCTAGCTATATGTAGAGAATAGGGAAGATTTCCTTAAAGGTTTTTCTTGTATTCTTGCTTGCTTTGTAATAATTTCCAACCCCTTCTAAATGAACTTTGAATGGGATTTTATAGGGATATATTGGTCATGGGTTGAATTTATTCATGTTATGCCGATAATGAGGATAGGAACTAGAAATAAATGATCATTGGTGGTAAAAATTCACTTGGATATGAGCACTAAAAATGGATACCCTAGGGCCCAATGTTATAGTCCAAGTTGGGTACTATTGTCTTGAAGGAATGGGACCTAGGAGGATGGAATCATCACTAAAAATTATGCTTGGAGGAGGTGGAATCATTATCTAGAAGGCTATGAATGACTGGGAATCAATGAAAAGGTGCCTAGAAGGGTCATGAGAGCAAGCAAGAGGGACCTATGGGTTGGGTATCATAAGCCTTACTCAAGTTACCAATTTTCACATTTTATATGACTACAATTACCTATGTGAGGGGCATGATACAATGATTATTTACAAGTGGACATAAACAAGTATATACAAGGAGAGATATATACACATAACAAGATGATTAAAAATAATATATAGAATACAAAAATGATGTGCAAAAGTGCCAAAATGGGTCTTTGACTAGCAGCTTGCAAGCACACAAGTTAGTATTTTGATACTATACTCAAAAGTGGGGTCCTACAAAAAACATTAGTAGTTTTGACAAATCACTCTTGAGGGGTATCCTACAAAACCAAATGTTAGATTGAAAAAAATGACCCACAAAATAAGGTGTTCGATAAAATTCACCTTGATAAGAAACATGGTAGAAAAATTATGCCTTTACTATTTTTATAAACAAAATTCTAAAACTAAAATATTTTAGAGTTATGTTAAAACATATTAGATATTTATATATTATTATAAAGAAGTTGTAAATATAAGCCACTTGGCTAAATAAAACTTGTCAAAATCATTTTAATATTATTTGATTTATTTATCACAATGGAATTTCTAGGGAAATCCTATTAGATTTAGCTCATTAATGAAAAATGTATATACCACTTTTTGAGATATGATTTTAGTCTATCTATTAAAACTTCATATTAATGACTCTTGAATGTTCAAACAATTTTTTTTAACAAAAGGCATTAATATAATACGCTTTGAACTATGTTTTATGAATGTAATTATTGTATCATAAAAAAAGATACAAAATATGGAATTCTAAGGCAAGGATTATTTATTTGAATGTTTTAAAAATTAATTTCATTAATTATAGATTAACAAAGTGATTTTGAATTAACTTCTACCCTAGTAGACAAAATTAGTTTATAATGCCAAAACCATGATTATGAATTTAATTCTACTACTGATTAGATCATGAACATTAGTGGGGATGGGTCACAAATCATGATTTTGTTAAAAAACTTGGATATTTGACTCAAGAAGTTAGAAAATATTGTTCAACATAAAAAATGTGTTAGTGCAGGTTAATTAAAAACCAATTTGACCATATATATTTAGGGAATTTCTGGAAAACATACAAAGATCTAAAAAGTATCATGAAAAAAAGTGTTAGGGCAGATTTGACCAGTGAATAGAGGACAAAATGCTACCAGTATCATAGGTTTGTAGGACAAAATGCATTTGGTATCTAGTCTACATCACTTCCTGGCAGCCTAGTCTTGCTTTCTATTGACCTTGGCAAACTATACAAAAACCCATTTATAAAAAGGATTTATACCTAAAAAATAATACAACATTACCTGTCGATGTAGTGAGTGATGATGCCCATGGTTTATTTGTAAATTCTATGGTTGTCATATGACTATCTCAACCTACATAGCTAAAGCTCATAAGTGATTGTTGGGATGAAATATAATTGTGTATCCATTGTTTATAATAACAAAAACCCTCATTTGGATACGTTGCAAAAGGATTCAATAATGATTACACTATAAAATAAAAACATGTTAGAATGAAATATGTAAAGTAATACATCAGTAGTTGTTATAGCCTCAAATTAGTGATTTGTGACGCTAACATTATGATCAATGAAACTTTTATTACTACCATTTCTCTCTCCTAACCTTGTGGATAAAAGCTCATATAGAGAAAAAAATAAAAAAACTAGTGATTATCAAAAATTACTATTATGTATCTATCATTTATAATTAACAAAGACCCCCTATAAGAAAAAGATAGTCAAATTTGAGATCTACAAAATACACACCAAATGGTCAATCAAGAACTAGTTGCATTTGATGCCAATCCCTAATCTCAACCTACTTCTGCACATTAAAACAACTACATTTTTTTATTTTTTTAAAAACAAAAATCAAAAACCATTTTTTTCTTTAAAAAATAAAATAGAAATATTAAAATGGTCATAACATTTTCAATACCTAACAAAAGTAGAAACTATAAAATGATCTACAAATCTAGGAGGGAGATGCTTAGAACTCATAATTTATTTTATGAAATTCTCTATGAATAAAGAGTAGTTTATAAAAAACTAGATCATGTTTCTACCAAAATAATGCAAACTTTTAAAAATTAGAAGCCACCAATTTATCTTCAGTATAACCTATAAGCTACTAAAAACAATTCTTGGATGTAAAATAATTAGATTAGGAGGTATTCTCCCACTGTGGTCACTAAAGTGTAGGTTATTTTTTGAGCTCAAGGATCAAATCATGTAATTCAATCACTCAAACAACCAACTACCTAAGTAAAACCTAAAGCCATCAGAATCAAGTGCAATTGGATGAAATAACTAAAAAATACTACACCTAAATCCTAAATCCTAAATGCTTCAAGCCATGATCAAAACAAAAAGACAAAGAGATTGAGATTGATGGATTACATTGACTCAGATTGACATTAAGATGTTTCTTGATGTTGGATTGTTGATGGAGGATTCAATAGATGTTTGGACATGGATTTGTTATGGCTTCATGAGATTTTTGTTAGTTTGACATGGATTTTTTATGAGAATGCTATATTGATTAGTTAGCTAAATAGATAAGGAGACTTTATGCATTTACTAGATGGTTTGAGGGTAGAGAGAGAGCTTGGTTTAAATAGGAAAATAGAGGGAATTTTGAAGAATTTAAAATTATTAGAAGTCTCTAGTTTGGAGACTTCTAGAGACTTGGAGGAACTTCTCCAATTCTAGAGGATTTTACATAGGTTTAGGGGATAATGAGGGGGATTAAATAGGAATTAATGAGGATTATGGCTCATAGGGATGTAGGAATGGCTAGGATGGTAGGTGAATAAATATGAATTTTAAATTGGTTAGTGGATTTGAGAAATAGGTTAGTAAGTAATAGGGTCTATTATGGGTTTAATGAGGGGATTAATTGATTTTAGGATGGGATAAAAGTTTATGGGATATAGGAATGGGATGGGTATAATAGGACATTAGTTATTTTGGCTAGGAAATATGGGATCTAGATTAAATTAACAAAAAATAATATAATTTGCAGTGTGAGCATAATTTAATACATACAACGTATTTTGGGCAGTTTAAAGAGTTTTTGTTTGAAGTTTTAATTTCTTCTAAGGAGGCACCATATAGGCCATATGCCTCCCCCCCCATGATCAAATTTTTGACAAAATATGTAAGATTTAGTAAAGTTTCTTTGAATACTGAGTTGGGCACCACAAACAAAAGTAAATTTCAAGCAAAAATGCAAACCTCATTTATTTTTTTTAAATTTTCCTTCAAGATGCCACATGAGTTGTGTAACTCCCAAAATGAGCAGATTTGTTTGAAAATTGAAAATTTAATTCCTTTTTGATAGCTATCAAGGTCATATGGCCTACAACATAGGCAATTTATTTTTAAATTTTTCTCTCTCCATTAGTTACCCAAACTATATGACGTGCAACAAGGTTAATTTTTTAAACTTTAAATCTCTTTTAGTCAATGTTGAATTGTACGACCCACTAGTGAACAAGCTTTGAGAAAAAAATTGATTCTTTTTGGTTTCTTTTTGCCAAAATGCTAAATCATACACCAAAGGAGAAGGTGATAAAAATAAATAAAAATCAAAAGGGGATGATCAAAAGTTGGCACAATAATTTTTCATTTGCCAAATTTCAAAATATTCAATTTGCATGAATTTAAATTGGTAAGGTTTTGGCTTGGAGGAAGATGTTAAAAAAGTTAACGGGGTTTTCTGGGAAAAATTAGTTGTAATGAACTAGTAAAAATAGGAGATATAATTGGTGGGGGCAATTTTTTTGATCATTTTCATTCATGAATTAAATATTGCACAGTCAAGAGACTCCCCTTGAAAATGTTGAGCATTGATAAAAAAATATATTTTGTGGAATTTTTAAATTGTGAAAATTTAAAAAAATCATAGGGAACATGGAAAATATTTTAAAAATTAAAAAAGATTTTTTTATAATTTATTTAGTTCATTTTTGTTAGTAGTAAAAGTTTGCTAAATAATTAATATAAACTAATTTTTACAAGTACAGTTATAAGGAATAAAATTGGTCAAAATAAAATTAAAATTGATACAGAGAGCGGTAAAAATACGCTGGAATAATTTGCACAATCAACTTTTAAGTATAGACTTCCTTTTGTAATTCTGTCATTTTTTGTAAATAAGAATCTTTTCCACAAATTTTTAAAATTGTAAATTTTATTGTCAAGTTGATGTATTTGTCTCCTAATTTGGAAAAGGAGATTACAAGTAAAGGAAAATAAATCATGAATTATCAATTTCACGATGTAATACTTCACCACTAGAGTCCAATGTTGGAAATATCACCGACACCAATCTAGGTCACATCAACTGAAATGAATTTTAGGAAAGAATGAACATAGTACATACAATGAATTTTGGTCAAATTATTTATGATAGTGGATTGACATAGGGAGAGACATTCCTAATGTCATTATAGTAGTTAAAGTTAATTTTGATCAAGGAAAATAATTATAACTCAGAGATAAGGGAGGTAAGATATCCCCAGGGGGAGTTAGTAGTGAGTTTTGATCTTGAGAAAATTTACAATGTTTTTCACCTTCCAAATTATGAATCCTTTGTGCATCTAACCCCTGTGTCCTCCCAAAAATTTTGGGATGATATAGTATGGTGTGTTTTAAACAATTCAATAAAGCATGGTTGACTACGTTGAAACATTCCTCCACTCAACTTCTAAAAAATCTTTTAAGATATGATTTCAAAGATGAGATAAGTGACATGATCACATTGTTGCACATAATAGTGGGAAATAAATGGTAAAAAAAATTCATAGATGGATGTATATATTCATTTGGATCATCCTTAGAAACAAGCAATATTTTAATTGGGGGTAGTTGATTAGTGATGCCATTCATAAATATCTCAAAGAAGTAAAATTCACGTTAAGATTCTATATGACTTTATATCTCATTTATGTTGTAGTGAGTTAAATATATTTTGATAGATTGCATATAGTGGGTGATTTAAGGAAAGCAATGGTGTATGACTTCTATCCCCAACTAGCTTTGAAGGAGAACACTTGTCATTTCAAAAAGGTAAATGATTGCTTTGTTCATTTCTTCATCTAATTGTTTGAAAATAAACTCTTCAACATAAGAATATTAGTTATGACCACTACAAAGATAGTAAGATGGGGAAATTGGTTCATACAGTTCTTAACCTTTAGTTATTTGAGTATTAGTGGTTACAAAGTTATTATTTACATGCTCACATGATATTATAGACACCTAAAACTAGCCATAACTAGTTTTTGACCAGAATTCAAACTAATTGCTAGCAACTATTGAAAATTAAGCCTAAGAATCACTAAACATCCCATATTTTCTTGTTCATCATTCATCAAAGCTCAAAATCATGTTGAGACATCCTTAATTGGGGTATCTTATCATATAAAATAATAACCTCTCATAGATTCAACCCTAATCATCTTGTAGCATAAAAACTATCAATTTGGCCTATGGACCTATTAAGTTGGCCACTTGAAAACTTAAATCAAATATTGAAAGAGTTAAAATTATAATAAAAATCAATGAAAAAGCTAAACCAAATTAAATGCCTGGTTGAATTATCCATTTAAATTTAATGAATATTTATCAAGGAAATTCAAAAATTCAAAATATCCTAACCTTTCATCATTGCTTTTATGAGTTATCAAGATCTTTGAAAATATCCTAAAATATCTAATTTTGAGAGCCATGCCTAGTAATTTCAAATCATAATTATCTGAAAACTATTAACTTTACTGGAGTTATTTTTAACTCACCTAAGTGTAATTTGAACCCATTCGAAGCCTAAACTCAACCTTAACTCACATTGGATGAGAGTTAATTCCTAAGGATATAAATATAGGGGATTTCTTATTGAACCATAAGCTATTTTGGTGAAAAGTTATTATGCATAAATATCTTTAAAAACCTAGGATATTGTAGAGTTATTATGCAAAATTTGCTCCATGAGACTCATACCAATAGTGTTATAATGCCGAAATCTTAAGTCCAACAATATCAAATCCAAGGTGCTAAGGAGAGAAGGAGCTACACAACATTTATTTTTAAATACTTATTAATACACAAACTAATTAAGCCACTCAACAAAGCCATTTATAGCTCCCAAGGAAGGTGAAATGTCATTGTCTTTTATGTTTTTACTGTCCTCTCATTTAGTTTTTATTACCAAGCTCTCCCTAGTATCGAAGCTAGGAGTGTAAGTGTTAGTGCATTTATTTGAGTTTTATTTCTTGAACTAATACTATACTAACCTCATTTATTGGATTCCTATAATCACAGATATGTCAATGATAAGTGGGCATTGATGGAATTGATGAGGCAATTTATTAAAACACATAAGTTCCTAACAAGCTAATATAAAAAAGGATAAAATTTCCAATCTTAATTGGTAGGTATTTTTGGAAGTAAAATGACTAAGGGTGAGTTGAATCAGTGTTCAAAAACTTTCAATCAATTACATCCACTCATTTATGAACTATGAAATCAACACATTGATCTAGTAATGCATTAAGAATAAATTACATGAGCATGAAACAAGATAACACATCACATATGTGGGAAACCCACATGGGGGATAAAACCCACTAAAAAAACTTGGAAAAATAGTCTTATAATATAATGTATCAAATTTAGTTGAGCATCTACCCAACATGGAACACCAACCCTAAATTTATCAAGCACTTGACTTTAGCAAGTATCCACTTGCTAGGAGGCTACAAATCCCTATGAATAAGTACCAACTCAATCAAAGGAAAATTATGAAATAAGAAACCTTCAAGGAAGATCAAACTCCCTCTTGACCAAGAACCAACTCAACCAAGACCAATTTTTCAATCTCCAACCTGTAAAGAAGCTTCAACTCCCTCAAGCACTAACTTAGTCAACCACACTTATTTCCTCTCAGATATTTACCTATTCTATCTAAACTATACCTAATATCATATATTAGGAAAAAATATATGATTAAACTTTGATAGTCACTCAATAGACAATGATCACTCCTTCAACTCTACTCAACTTGATCTGTCTCAAAATTGCCTCTAGGCTTCTTCACTCAACTAGCTCTCATCAAGACTAAATAGGTCATATGATATTGATATTAAACTATAGAACACCTAAATTATATTCATTATATGATTCTATTCTCTCTCCTGAGGGTTTATAACATGTTTTACAACTTTTTTAGGCTCATTGATTTATCAATCCATTCACTTACTCTAAGCTTACCCAAATAGGCCTAAAATGCCTTATATATATACTCATCTCTTATTCATATACCACTTGTTTGGACACACACCCTTAACCTCTTAGGTCTAACATAGAATAGGTCTTAAGACATCTCATAATCATGATTCAAATGAACTTTAAATTCCTTTTGGTTTGTCATAACTCTATTAGACCTTATTTCACTTTTAGGTCTTATAGAGACCTAATTACATTAGGTCTATCTATTAACATGTAAACTTGATCCATTATAACACCTTTCACCTCCATAGACATTAATGTTATTTAAAACACAACTCAAATAGACACCATATAACACTATCTAAGTTTTAAAAAACATTTTAGGTCCAACTACTTTATAAGAACACTCTTTACAGTTCACTATCATATTAGGCCTATGAGTACCAAAATTCTATTTGATTTCTATCATTCTTTATCACCTTCATTTCATGTAATCAAGACATAAAAATCATGTTTAATTTAACTATATTACCTTAGGGTCATCTTCAGTCATACCTAACAATCTAACTTAATGACCAATATTGGTCTTACTCATCCTTTAGGTCTCATGGAGACCTAATTAATTATAAAACAATTAAAAACCATTTAATTACTTATAAAAATATATCTTCTGACCTCTTCCATGCTTGTTTAGATCTGCATCCTTTGTTCATACCTTGAAACCTTCTTTAAGACAAACTACCATGTTAGGCTTGAGTACAGTAAAAAATCTATCATGAAATAATGAAGCTCAAACACTCTTAAGAAAATTAATCTTGGAAAATAAAACATGTAAACATATACTCCATGACTTCAAGATCATACTCAAAATTTTTAAATACATTCACTCAGGACATAAAGGTTCAAGATCATCTCACAGACCAATTTCTTGACCTTATTTCACACATTCTTATCTTGTCACTTAGACCACCTAAAAAACATAGTATTGTATTATCATATGGTCACTTAAAACTTGTAGAAATATCATATGGTAAAATGAAAAATATTTCTCTTAAATACTGATTTCTTGACCTTATATCATATAGTCTTATATGAACTAGATAGGTCAACTTCTGAGCAATGTTTCACCATATTCACTGACCCCCAAAAATTATGCCAAGAATTAACATGTATTAAAAGTCTTGAAAAATATATCCATGCACTTGGTTTCATAATTATACCATGAAAACACAATCAAATTCATCTCTTCATCTCTACTTGGGTTTTTCATTGTTCACACCATTAGGTTTGTTTATGACTAGCTAACTTGGATGACTAATTTAGCACACTTGAAGGGTGGAACCTATCCAAAAACAATCATTTACATGTATTATGAGTATATATATTCTTTTCCCATTCATTTTATTTTTTTGACTACTGTAGCTTTTGACTTATACAATAAATTCTTCACAAACAAGCCTATATCTATGTATTTTCTCTCTCCTTTGACTAACCACCACCACCTAGAGGTACCTGGGAGAGTTTAATACATGATACAATATTTTATCTATTCATTTGAGACAATTATGGGCTATTTTGAACAAGATATTTCACATCAGGTGCTTATTAGGGTTTTAGAGAGGTTTAACACAAGTTTTGATGTTAACAATTATTCATAAAGGATTGTCCCTTAAATTTAAAACCAATGCCTATAATTATTATCTAAGACCCTTACTCATCTATCCTTAATAGTTCAGGTTCCTATTCATAGGTTACACATGCCAATGAACACCTGAAAGTCCTTATCAGGTTTGCATACCTTCATTTTGTGCACTTGAGAGACCTCAAAACCACTTTTCATGCCTTTTCCTACAAACCATGACCTCATAATTCATGATAACTCTTGAAATAATTTAATTAACTCTATCCATGCTCTCTTTGACACATTATCCTTGAAATCTAATATTCATGCCTCATTAGAATAGGTAGGGCTAAATAATGGTTTAGGTGTAGACCAAGATTGAAGTACCTACATTCAAAGACTCACTTTGAAACATTTATGAGTGAATCCAAACCTTATTATCATTCTCACACAACCTTAAAAACCTCTCACATGTTTTATTTCACTCACCTCATCATGTCACTAGCTCATACCTTCACCATGATATGACTAAACTCAAGCTTCCAATGCACTTGACACCTTGACCTATTACTTTCATGTCATGACCTAAAAAAAATCAAACAAGTAGACATAATATGTCATAACACACTCATATCACTATACAAATCTCTTTTTGATGGAAATGATCTTCAACAGTCTCATATAAACCTAAAACCACATGACCAAACTTCATATGACTTGACATCTTTATCAATACTCCTGGACACTTTTAACACCTTGAATTGTATCTTAATGAAACCATAATACATTAGTTGACTTCAAATTATCTTTCCTTAAAATTCTCTCTTGCCTTCAAATGCATCCTTTCACATGGATCACCTTAAAACTCTTCATGTCATGTCTATGCCACACTAGCACATACACTCCTTTGCACATACCTCTTCATACACTATGATTCCTATGAATACATTAGTTTTCTTAAAAATATATTATATGACCTATACCTTTCATGCTCAAAAAATTCATGACAACATTAATATTGATCCCTAATCACCTTTGACAACATCATGTTGCTAATTGAGAAAACATTCTCTTTATGCCACTATCATCCTTAAACACTTGAAAAAATAGACCTTTGACATCAATAAAAATTATGCCTTTACATGATGCACCCTTTTGACATCAATGATAATAATATGCCAATAGGTATACTTTCCATTCACTAGTAAAGTCCAAGATAGTCGAAAATACATGTCTCTCTATAAGCTCAGTACATTTGAAATCAAGTTTTTATTTGACATAAGGGCCTAATTGAGAATAATCTTGGATCTTCATTTTAACATCTTCCACATTTTAAATAATATTGGATGGATTATAATGATGAGAAAGCAATGAGGATGAAGGAATATTCATAGTTTATCGTGAGATAAATAGTCAAATTTGGCATAATGAAAGTGCCAAAATAGTTAGTGGATGATGAGGTCATATTGGACCCCATCTTAGAAAAAGAAAGCATCATGACAAAGCCATTGACTATAGTACATTAGGAAAAACAAAATATACTTCTCTTAGAATTAGAACAAGAGCTATACTTGATAGATATTTTAGGTGGTTGAAGAGAAAGGGAGTTGATGTTGCTAATGCTGATTTCCTTACACCTCATAGGGAAGATGAATTTGGTAGCTTCTATAAGCAATAGGATGAACTTATAAGGATAGATGAATCATGCCCTAGTGGAGAACTCCTAATTATATAAAAGGTGCATGAACTTGAAACTACTCAATAAGATGTTCAACCTTTGAAGATTATCAAGATAAAAATAAAAAGGTTAGGTGAAAATATTTGTTCTTCTCCTAAGATTTCAATTCCTCAAGAGGTTCCAGTTGATAGTTTTCCATTTTCTTAAGAACTAGTAGAGAACACAACTTAGAAATTCTTAGCTTAAAATGATACAATGTTCCCTACATTTCCTAGTTTCCCATCACAAGAGGTTACTCATATCTCTTCATCTTCTCCCTCAAATCCTAAGTTTCCTATTGCCCCCTCTCCAATAATTCCTTTTGATACAATCAATACACAAGAACAAATTGAAACATCTTTTCAAGGTGCCCTAATTGAGAAAATACCTTATTCAACTTTAATGAGGCTTGTTATGCCTATCTTCAATTTTATCCCATTATTTTCCTCAAGAACAACAATTTTAGATTGGTTGTCTATAGTAGTGAAGAAAACAAGAAAAATTGTTGAACCTGAATAGATAGATTTTGAAACCTTGACAGTTCCTTTCTCAAAGAGGCCAAAGAAATAAAGAACAATTTTGTGAATGGTGACTGATGAAAATGAAGA
Source organism: Torreya grandis (assembly GCA_037957365.1). NCBI lineage: Eukaryota > Viridiplantae > Streptophyta > Pinopsida > Cupressales > Taxaceae > Torreya > Torreya grandis. The sequence continues at coordinate 709,576 of JARHVA010000037.1, forward strand.
AAAATATGTATAAGTTGCCATTCCTATGGTTTAAATGTATAATTCAAAAATTAGGATTGAATATTACTAGGTATCTAGAGTTTATTTGGGGAAATCAACCAACAAAGGGATGAAAGGGGATGTATAGTTGGCAATTGTTACCATCTTTGAAAAAATGGATAAAGACAAGGTGACAAAAGATTAACTGAAAGAGAAGGTGGAATAATTGAACTCAATAATATATATATTTATTGGGTAAATTCAATAAACTATCACTTCATCATGTCTTCATGCTAAGATAGTATAAAAAGTAAGAGAGGTAGGCTATATGGGTAATGTGGTGAAAGACTATATTGAAAAAGTTACTAATCAAGGGGACTCAACAATTCTCATTGTAGTGATGATTTTCTATAAAATTCAATCATAATATGAAAAACTATCAATCAATTAAAATGGATATGCTCAAGAGAAACAAAATTGGGAGGAACTCATTCCTGGGTTGGTGGAATTCTTGAAATTTCCTTCTATTGATCTTATTGAAAAAGAAGTGATCAATAAGGATGAAATTTTTTATCAGATTGAATTTATTTGGGTCACTAAATTTAGAATCTCATCTCTTCAAGAGTGTATTTATAAATTAAATAATGAAAGGTAACTTGAAAGTGACATAATGATGGAAATTGACACTAATGTTAAGAAGTTGAATTGTCATTTTGTCAATGACAAGGATCAAGAGGGGAATATGATTTCAATTAAGATTATAATTAGAGAATTCATGACATTATCAATATTACATATACATTTGGTCATGAATTACTTCACCATTTGTCCAAATGCCAAGTGAATGTGGATAATTTGAATATGAAAATAAATAGTCTTCAAGGCAAGCTTCAAGAAATGAAAGAGTTAGATTACTTAGAAGACATTACTTACAAATACATAGATGGATTAGATGAAGACTTGATCAAGGTATTTATCTAGAGATTTTAATACTTCTTGAAATGGAAATAATTATCAATACATCATAAGAATAATTAATAATTTCTTTAGTGTTTCTGCATTCTCTTCTCTTGTTTTTTTATGCATAACTTGTGTTGTTGCACTCTTTTTTATTTTGTAAATGTGCATTATAATCCTCAAAATTATATTTTTAATTTTTCCAACTTGATTTTTCAAGTTGTGTAAATTTATAATGTGATTTTGAAAGTAGTTCAAAAACCCCAATTATTTTCTCAAGTGGTGCTAAATTCTTAAAATTTTTTTACACCATTTCAAGTTGTAATTTCTCATTAGGGTTTTTGAAATTCTGTAAAAAGGAAAAATAGGTAGTTTTACACCATAACCACCCATTTTAGCCTATAAATACAAGTTAAGTATTCATAACAAAGGTTAAAAATAGATAGAATTTTGGTAAAGCATTACAAAGGGAGATTAGTCATTCTACTCTTTAAGATCAATATAAAGAGGGGTTCTTAAACTTTATGTTAGTAATATATTTTGAATTATATATTTTTATTAATTCAACGTATCTAATTTTCATTACCATTATTAAAAATTTCAAACTATTGAGAATAATAAATTAGATTACAAAGTTTCTATTTAGAGTTTTAATTTATATTTCCAACACACGAAAATCTTAGTGGGAATAGAGACAATTTCCTAGTTGTTTATGTTAGAAAATACATAAGGTTATTACTTTCTATTATCATAGTTAAATAGTCTTATAGTGTATGTTTTATATCCCTAAGGATATGATTATGTATATTCAACCCATTAAATGAGAGATATTTTATCTTTTTAAAAGTCAAATTTTCTCTCAGCACTTTTGTCTAGTCTCAGTTTCTAACTTGGCAAATTTGTTATCTAAAACCTCTCCCTTATCTCTCGTTCTTTACTTATTCCTTTATAAAAAATCCTTTTCATAATTTTAAGTTAAAAGTTTTAACCCATTATTTACATTCCTTTGTTTGTAAATATTTATTACTTTCATATTTTTACTTTCAATAAAGGTAGCTCTACCTACTAATAGGAGAGGGACTTTGTTATCCACACTGTTGATGCAAAGTCATCAATTTGTCCTCCTAACAAATTTTCATGCCAATGGTTTTTGAAACCCATCTTGGGGCATGATTTTGAAACTTTCATGCCACCCATATTTTACTAGTCCATATGACTCTACAAACATCTCAAGGATCATCCCAACACCTTGAATTAGACTCAGAACAATCTACTTAGTTATATATTATGTCAAACCTTAAATTAGTCTTTTGAGATTCTAACAAAATCTATGTAAATCAGTTTCAAGTTATCCTAGGTATCCTAAATCAAGAGTTAGAACTTGCTGAAAGAGAAGAAAGAATCTACACACATAGAGAATCTTGTAGAGTTCATCTAGTAGCCCAAAATTAGTAAACTCACATATGACCATTTAAGGCCTTCTAAATCCAAATCATCAACCTAGTTTTAATTGGGATGAAGCTTCAAAGGAAGATCTAGTTTAAAGATTTTGTTTGTTTGCTTTTGATAATAGAACAAAAATCACTCAATTTGATACTGTTAGGGTAAAACTAGATATAGAGGGAACATGTGTTGCTATTGCCCAAAGAAAATTTGAGATTGCTTCATGAAGACAAGTGAGAAGATAGACACAAAGATCAATTCATATAGTTAATCAAATATTTTTTGCAACCAGAATTTCTTCTCATGATAATTCAGGTACCTCAAGCTCTAATTCTTCAACCTAACCTATATTGGATAATGCAAACTCAAGAGGATATTTAATTATATTTGAGAACTTTCACTTGGGATAATAGGATTTATTTAATACATTTTCATTGTACAGTTGGAATTTTGGAAGAAGAAGATCAAATAGTTTTAACACAAAGAGAAAAAGCATTAGTTGCATGAAAAATAAAACAAAGAAGGCAATATCATAGAGCTCTTCAACTTTAACTTGCACCTAAATGCCAGTATCTTGCTTCCAAACTGGTAAAAAATAAATTCATTAGTGTTAATAAGTCAAAAGGTGAAGTTGACCATTTTTATCAGTTACAAGAACATTCTAGCTTTGAGTTGATCCCCAAACATCAGAGAAAGGTCAAAAAAACAACTAGTCTTCCCTCAACCTCTAAGAAAAAAAAAACCAAATGAGGAACTTTGACAAGTCAATATCTTGTCTTATCAAAAACCATTATTCTCTTACAAGTAATTTTTCAAACTATGGAATTACCATGGGGAAATGTAATTGGTCCATTAGCTTTAGGATAATTACATGACCTTAAAAAAGGGTCAAAAAAGAACTTTCCAATATTTCATAGAGATGGAAGACAACATCCATATGAACACCTTATAGCATTCATTATTACATGTGGCAATTTAGATGTAGAGCATTAAGATATTGCAACAAGCTCTTTGTTAAACACTATATGATGGGGCTGTAGATTGGTTTTACTACCTCACTCTAAGATCTATTAATAATTGTAATACCATGACTAATAAATTTGAAAATATATTTAAACCAACCAAAGATGCCCATACTTTGATTGCTCAACTTACACAAATGAAAAAAGAGACTTACAAACCTATGAGAGAATTCATCACCAAATTTAATAGGTTACTAAATAAGATACCATCTACTACACAACCTACAAACAAAAACAAAAAATACTTCTTTATAAAATCTTAGTTAGCTAAAGTAAGTTATTCATTGAGGAAAGCTAGAGTATCATATTTGGAAGAATCCCAATAATTGGCTATTGACGTTAAAGATGACATGATAATTCTAAAAAACTCAAAAAAGAACCTTGAAAGAATAAGGCTCAAATTTTAGGACAATATTAAATAGAACAAATCTTGAAGAAAATGGATAATGATATAATGGCCCTCAAATAACAAATACCTCAAAATGCCATTATATATCCATACCAAGATATTCCAAAGAAGAACTAAATTCATTTTCAAAGAGATTATTCTATACTGTAAGCTCCTCAACCAAAACTCACACCTGAGGATCCTCCTAAAAAAAACATTAATGCATCAGTGAACACAGTCTTGGAAATTGAGGAAATATTTGGATACAAAGAAGTTGAAGAAGAAAATAAATCAAAACTATAGAAATTCAAGAATGTGAAATTGAGGAACTTGGTGGCAACTCTGTAAACACGTTCCTAAAATATAATTCAGATGAAGATCACTATGAAGAGAGTGTTGGGGATATGAATAGTCAATCCTTTGTAGTTTTCACTAAAACTCAGAATCAAAAAAATTAGTCCAATGATTCATAGAAGAAAACTCCAAAGGTTATCTTCCCATGGGGAACTACCCCACTAGTGCAAATAAGAGAGAAGTAACCACAAATAGGTAGTTCATCTAATGGCAATGTTTATTAACCTATTGAGACCACTTTTGATAATTTACCTTATTTTGACATAATTGATCATGTCAAAAAAACTAAGATTCAAATTTCACAAGTTTATTACTTGAGAATTTGTCACCCTAAATTGGTCAAGCAACCACACATATCATGTCTTTTCATAGTCCTTTCACAAGAGACTCCAACTAGATAATATGAGTTTTGTTCACATTTTGCCATGTCTTTCATTTTATCTATTTGGGTCTTGTTCTAAGCTTGAGTCATCTTTTTACCCATTCTTAGTCATCCCAAGCCTTTCAAATGACCATTTCACCTCAGCCAGGTTAGGTTTCCCATGCTCATTCCATCCTCCTAGTCCATTAATATAGGATAAGAGCATTGGGATTGGACTATAGTGCTAAAACTAGGGGTGTTTAGTTCCCAATGCTCCTATCCAAAGTCAAATTAATATCCAACGATGAGTTTTTTCCACAAGATGAGTCTTGCCCCTTTTCTTTGCTTCATTCCTAAGCTTTCCAATGTTGTCCAAATGCAAATAAATATCCCAAATTCAAAATAATGAGTCTCTTATATAAAGGAATATACAAGGCATTTTATATCTAGCACTTAATATTTTGGCACAATTGATATAATAAAAATGAGTCAATAGTATAGCTCAGCTTCTTTGTATCACACATAGACTTGCATGCTTGATCAGGGAAAGATCAAGGTGAAATTCATTCTTTCATCTATTATGCACATTGATTATTCATGTTCCCTAAGGGAGAACTACATTTGATCTGAGACCCTAGATTGAGGGTTAATGTAGGCAATAGTCAGAAGAGAAGGGGTTCTAGATCATACGATCATTCTTTCCCTAACCCAATTTTCCCCCTTTTTGTTTTTGATGTATTAATTATTTTTGTGTGTAGATGGATATAGGTATGAAAGATTAAAATGGACATACATCAAGCTTTGGTGACTTCCAGCCCTCAAATTTTGGTATGCAAGCTCATATTGACTAGGTGAATAAAACCCAAAAAAGCTTAGATCCTTAAGACAACATCACTGGGAAGAACTATAACTCTAGACACTAGGGTGTTCTATTTTTGACACTTATATCTAATAAAAAAGAAAAATATAGATTCAAATTCTTGACAGTGTCTCAACCCTACTCTTCAATTTCCAGTCTCAGAATCCTCTATTTCAGTATGAATCTAGATAAGTTAATTTCTATTTCTCTTATATAATTATCAGTTAAAATCTATATTTTTCCCTATCAAAGTATATTTTTCCTATAATTCTAGACCATTATTATTTAGAATCTAAATGATTCCCAAAAATAATAAAACATTTGGTGAACTTGACTTACTTCGAACAAACCTAAAACCCTAGATACACTTGGGTTTTTCCTTAATATTTTATGTAAAAAGTTAATTTCCAAAATTTTGATTTTTGTATAAATTTTTATGTATTATCCCTATTTAAAATAATTTTTATAATTTAAAATCATTTCATAATTTTCCAAAATTTTAAAACCCTTGCTTAAAACCCTAGATTTCAAAACTAGGTCCTTAAACCGTAAGCCTTCCTTACAAATTTTAGAAAACTATTTTGGAATTTTTGCAAATTGATTACTTTGTCAAAAATAATTTCAAAATTAGTAGTTTCTTGTGCAAAAATTTAATTTCAAAATTTTTATTTTTTGTATTAAATTTTGTGCATTTATCCTATTTCAAAATTATTTTTAGAATTTAAAATTATTGCATAATTTTCAAAAATTCTAAAACCCTCGCTAAAAACCTTAGATTTACAAAATAGGTCCTCAAACCTCATGTTTTCCTCCCTTACAATTTAAAAAAAAATAATTTGAATTTTTTGCAAATTGTTTGGATTATTAAAAATAATTTCAAAATTTTGATGATAGTAGTTCTTTGTGCATTTATTTGCTTAATAGTACTTTTCAAAATTCTCTTTGGTGAAAGAAATAAAATGGCCACAAAGGTAATTCCTTCCTCTCATCCAATAGATATATTTTTAAAATTTTCTTATAATTATGATAATGATTGGACAAATTTACAAATTTGTACATTATTTAAAACTATAGAAAATGATTTCATTTACAGTGAAGTTAATGATTATTGTTGTAATGAAGGATATGATGATATACATAATGATGACAATGAAGCATAAATATATGAATCTTTTTCTCTCAAACCCATCTCTTTTATGCCTTCTTCTAAATAAAATAATTTTTATAAATGGGAAAGATACTTCTCACCTCATTCTCCTATGCAAAATACCCCAAATGACCAAATTAGTCATGCACTTCCAAGTGAACCTCTTATTGGTGATAATTTGCTTCCATGTGAACCTAATCTCTCTCTCTCTCTCTCTCTATCTCTATCTCTCTCTCTCTTACTACTTCAATGTTCAAACTAGAACAATATAAATGCAATAGAATCACATTACCAATGCATAGTTTAAATGATACATCTCATATTCTTAACTCTACTTTATCAAAAGAATGTTCAACTAAAAAATATAATTCTCTTACTTCTCATATTTCACATGAAAATAATGCACATCTTTGATAATTTGCTTCCATGTGAACCTAATCTCTCTCTCTCTCTCTCTCTCTCTCTCTCTCTCTCTCTCTCTCTCTCTCTCTCTCTCTCTCTCTCTCTCTCTCTCTCTCTCTCTACTCTCTCTCTCTCTCCTCTCTCTCTCTCTCTCTCTCTCTCTCTCTCTCTCTCTCTACTTCAATGTTCAAACTACAACAATATAAATGCAATATAATCACATTACCAATGCATATTTTAAATGATACATCTCATATTCTTAACTCTACTTTATCAAAAGAATGTTCAACTAAAAAATCTAATTCTCTTACTTCATATTTCACATGAAAATAATGCACATCTTTCATCCATGGATAACATAGATGCACATGATATTCTAATGCCAAATGATAATTTATTGCATATTTTAAGACATTCATAAAAGCTTCATTGCCTAAGCATTTATAGATACCATCATTACCTCACTTTGATGGAATTAGAGATCCATTTGAACACCTTCAGGCCTTTTGAAAAGCTTTTCCATCTCATGCGAGTCCATTGATTCTACTCAAGTTATTTTAGCAGACATTAGTGGGGGAAGCACATAATTGGTTCTTTAATATACTCCCCATTGGTTCATTTCACACATATGATGACTTAGAGGAGACATTTCTCAGATATTATATCATAAACACGGGCCCTTGTGTTACATATGAGAAATTTTCCACACTACATTAAAATTATTCATAGCTAGTTAGTGAGTATATCTTAAGATTAAAGGCTCACATGTTAAGATTGATATACAAACCAAAATATATAGAGATTAAACACATATTTATTAAGGGCATTCACCAACCTCTACTCGAGCATCTACTATATTAGATAGAGTCTTGTTTCAGACATTTGTGTTATATAATTATAGCTTTGAAAAAGAATTTGGGATTGATTGAGGTAGATTTAGTTGATCAAATAAATATATATTTCATAGTATCATCTTTATATATATCTCCTACCACTCAACATACACCATGTCCTAGATAGGATAGGAAACTATAATCAGAAAAGCGACCAGTCAAGAACAAAGAGCTAGTTTCTAGATCACAACCTACAATCTACACTACAAAGAGCAATAACAAAGCACCACTATAGTTTAATTTAGAGTGGGATGGCCAATCTACCATATTTTCAGCACTACTAGATAGGAGGTTAATCACATTACCTTATACTCATCAAAAATATCCATGTCCTTTACATAGACAACCACATCCACCTTTTTGTAACTATCATCATATTTGTGGACACATAGATAATGACTATTTTGGACTTAGAGATTGAAATAATAGATGTGTTGATAATGGTATCATAGCATTCACATAGGGGTAATAGGTATCTCCTCCATTATGGAACCCTAAACCTCATTCTTCTATGACTGAGTCATCTTAGGACATTCCTTTATAGGAATCATCGATCACTCATCATGAGTGCAATACAAGTTTTAAGATAGAATCTCATAGGAGATATATCATTACACCAACTTAGAAGGTTTGGAAACCAATAAAATAATAACAACAACCTACATAAAACATTTTAGTCTAAGGGATACATAGTGCAGTCCCATATACATATCTAACAGAGTCATAAGCACAACAACAAAGTACTACTCATGACAAATATTAACTATGGGCAGATTTTTTGGGTCTTATCTCACATAGTAATCCACTATGGTTTAGATTAAATGACCCTACACCATAGTAGAGTACCACTCATGAGAAATATTCACTACGGGAATTTTTTTTAGGTCTTATCTCACGTAATAACCCATTATGATTAAGATTAAATGAGCCCTCATCACGTGTTTCAAATCCATCTCAATATATTTCTCAATTATATACATCACAATAGATGCCACAAGTTATTTAGTTATGGACAAATGAGCCTTGTTCACAACACATAGTTTTAGCTACATGATCAATAAAGTTAAATTTTGTAGAATCTTTACACATAGCTATAATTAGTACACAACAAATAGTATCATTTACAAAGCACATTCCTACACAACATGAGTAGTATGGGAACTTGCTTAGTTGGATTATAGTTTTTAGGTAGTGATATAATACAAAATAATACAATTTACAATCATACCAATTTTAGTTTGCAAGCTTCACTTAGTAGAGCAACGATGGAGAAAAAGGTCTAACTAACATTTGTCTATTCTTGAGCCACTCTTGGGGAAGTAATACACACAATGCTATCTTACATCCCCCCTACTAATAACTAACATTCCTAATTACCTCTAACTATCCATATCCCAAAACCAACCTGTCAAAGTCCAAATATTACCAAATCAACTGATTCAAACCCTTTACTAGTCTCAAATTAACTCAACTTGTCTAAACAAGTTACCAATCTCAAAATATAGACCTTACTTATATCCTACTTGCAAACCAATTCACTTTACCAAAATAATTTTACCAATTATAAAAACCAACAAAATTGTTTCTTACATATTACTACAAATCAAACATCACATCCAAACATATCCTAAATAAGTGAATCACATCCTAAATGCCATCTTACCAAATGTATCAAAGTAATCAAATCACATATCCCAAGTATAATTTCTAAAGCATATACAACTTCAATATCAACATCAAATCAACTATTTCAAATCAAAACATTGTAATACTAGTATATTTTAGAATCCATAACATGAATATGAGTAAATCCAAATTCAAACAAGTATACACACACACACACACACACACACACACACACACACACACACACACACACACACACACACACACACACACACACACACACACACACACACACACACACACACACACACACAAATAAATAGGTTTTCAAATACATATAAATCATATCAAAATACAATCACTCATGAATGGGCATCATGTCCTCACTCTCAGTCTCACTCTTTCCTCTAGTACTGGTCTCATAATCTAGTCTAGCACTCGATGGCCCTATGCCTCTTCGAGCCCCCAAATACCTCTTATGCTAACTATTTCACTGTAGTAACTGACCATGATCCTCATGCAAGTCCAAATTCTACCTTTACAAATCCATGTAATCATCTATAATCTATGTACTCACTGATCCATAATCAAGAGGAGGCATCCTATGCCTATCTCAATTGAACCTCAACTCATCTCTCTCTCTTGTTGACTTAACATATGAAACTATAGAACATAAAGACCAAATGTAATTATCACTCACTCTATAAAACCCTCCTCCACAACATCATTAGGAATATGTCATGTGAGCTCAGACAAGTGTAGACTGAATGATGGTCTCCCAAAACCCATCATATCTACCTCTTACCCTGGCTTGTGCTTCATCCTAAGCACCTTCCACTCCACCTACATGTAAAAATTAAAACACTAAATTAAACATACATTTTTCAAAAAAAGTTAAAACATGCATAAACTCAAACTTGTACTCAACTCAAATATAAATGATACTTATCACCCATCATCTGGATTAGATCTGGGTCCTCATACTTAGGGGAATCCCCTCCACCAACAAGATATAATAGAGCCCATTGATGCCTCACCCACCATATGGTAAATTCTTTTGTGAATCCAACATCATCTACATTAGGAATATATATATATCCACATCTCATACATCCAAAGGTAATGGTGCTAACTCAGCCTCAGTAGGCCTACTAAAAATTCCTACTCTCACTAGTACCCGTGCACTCCTCACCCACACCGATGTTACTAAGGACACATTTTATGGAAACCTAAAATACCTATTCATACATTCATACTAAAATCACTCATAAACTCCAGGCCAATGGTCATGTAACTAATAACTGACCCTAATATAACATAACTACACTCCATCCTCAAGCCACCCAAGAAATCCTCTATAGGTCCTCCATATGATATCCTAAGCCATCAACCTATCTAACACTCATCTAAAGTGATCCATACCCAGAGACCTATTAGCCAATGAACTCATCCACCACTCCCCATATGGCTATGGAGGTGCTCACCTCTCTCTCAGTAATCCCAATAGCCATAGAACCACTATGTGCTCGTAGGCCCAATAATGCAATAAATTAGCCACACTTTAACCACCACTAAATGCCTACAGGGTAAACTTGTATAGAACTTTGTATAAGAGGGAAAACATAGTCCTATCCCATGAGAACATAGTGCCATATACCTCTACACTATATACAATCCTATGCATCCTATATGCAATCAATACACCACTTCTATTCACTACAATAAAAGAAGCCACCAACTCTGCCAACCACTTCTGTAGATGCAAAACACTTGAATAAACAATAACTAAAAATAGTACATCATTATCACTACCTATCCTATCTATGCTTGAGGGCACACTATAAAAATACAAGGATGCACGATCAATGGCATCCACACCCATATCATCCTTTAAATTCACACACCATCCACTAACTAGCAAATGCAAAATATGGTACACATCCTCTAGAGTAATAGTCATCTCTCTAATAAAAATCCAAAAAGTAAAAGTGTTTATATTCTACCTCTCACACAAGGTGATAATCAAATGCCTATCCCACTATATAGTCCCAAGGTCACACACATGACCTAGCCCTACCCTATCCATCACAACCCTCTCATCAGCTGATAAAGTCAACAATATTAGAGTCTCCATCACTTGGCCTATATGAAACTCCCTTATCTATACCTCACCCTAAAAAACACTAAAAAATAACATGTATATCAGTCAACCATGCCAAACCAATAACCAAGCAAAATGATAGCAACTAAACTAAGCACCAGCCCCAAAAAGCTAGCCTCTAGAACAACAATGCTGTATACAAGACAAAAACACTAGACAAGAGTGTTGTAACCTAGATAACAACATTGGAGCCTAGACAACTGCACTAGAATAAAGGTAAGAGTGCTAAACCTAGTAAATTTTTTCTAAAAAGCTTCAAAACTACTCAAAATCACCAAAAATAGGCTTTTAAATAGGGTTAAATCATGTGTTTTAGCTACTTATTAGGGTAACCTCCCCACCAACATCAATCTGGGCTACTAATTGCTCAAACCTAGTTGTGAATGGTGCTCATCTCTTTGGCATGTCTCCTACTCTAGAGCTCCAAATCTCAAACTAGTCAATGCACAAATGAATCAAGAATCAAACCAAATTTTGCTATATCAAATGAATTTTCATTCAAATTAAAATACCATTTTGCCCATAACTTGAAACTCTTAGCTCCATTTTAAAACCCATTTTATTCCATGGAACCATTAAAACAATGCCTTCAATATCTAGTAAACTATGATCTCTTATTACATCATTTGCTTAATATGGCACACATGTATCTCTATACCTATTTTGTACCTAGATACATACAACTTGGTCCTCACCAATAATAACTTGTTCAACTTTTATACAATTTGGTCCTCACCAATCAAAGCTCATTTAAATTTTCAAATAACCCAGTCTAAATAATCAATCAACTTCTCAGCTCAATTTGAAACTATATCAACCTTGTTCCTAGCATTATGCCACTAGTCATCACTTTTGGCTCAACCTCCTCTATTATAAAATTTCTCCCTTTCCCCAAAAAGGGGGCATCATTCCTACTATTATTATTTCTACACCTGTCCAACACATTTATCCACTCTCATATATGGATACACCATGGTTCTTAGACTTCCAGTAGTTAGATTATTAGATTGATATGGGTCAAGATATACAATGATTCATAATACATGGGTCATTCAACATTACTATGGACATTTAGAGGGACATACCTTTAATTTATATATACATAAATTACTCAAAGATATAGTGGTTCATGTCATATGAATTCATAGTGACTTTGATATAAATTCAAACCAGATATCATATTTTGGGGCATGTATATCACTACATGTCTCACACATACAAATTCATACAACATGACATATTTAAAAACTAGATAGTAGATTATAGGCATAGTGTAGAGCACATTGTTTTGATATCTAGTTTTTCACATGAGACATGACATGATAGTTCATTTCACATGTGGTTATACAAATTACTAGACTATATAGATGCATCACTCAACAAATTTGGGGGCATGGCAAAAATGTTCATGTTCTTCATCACCCAGGATTATATAGATTAGAATGGCAAAACATTCCTTTTTCTTCTTACACATTTACTAGAGTTTTTAGATTACACCTAGGCATACCCAGGTTTTCACCAAGTTGGACCATATGATCATCTATAGTGGTTGGTCCATAACATCACTTAGACCCAGGAGTTTGTGTGGGATAGAGGGTAAACATCAGTTTTGGACCTCTAAGAACTTCTTAGTTCTAGTTCAAATTATTTAGAATGGAGGCATGATATATCTTGCTTGTCACAACATATAATTTCTATACACACATTATAGATTACATGAGTTTATGAGGGATAAAAGGTAGAGATTGATTTTGGGACTCTGAGCATTTCTCATTTCTAGTTAGATTTAGTAGGGGGCATCCATTTTAGGGATTCATTCTTTCTCCAAGCACTATTCAGATTCAATATAGGGGGCATCCATTTTAGGAATTACATATTTCTCAAAGCACTATTCAATTCTCCATCCACTTCTCTGGCCAAGAAGTTGGACCCTTTTTCAAAACACTTATCTTCACACAGGTAAGTTCAGGTATGCATCTTCTTTTCTTTTGTTTACTATAGTACTTCATTTCATTTCATCAATATATTAAAATGGGGGAAAATATATACAACCTAAATTGGTCAAGAAACCACACATATCATGTTTTTTCATAGTCCTTTCATAGGAGACTATGACTGGAGAATATGATTTTTGTTCACATTTTGCCATATCTTTCGTTTTATCCATTTGAGTCCTATTCTAAGATTGAGTCATATTTTTACCCATTTTTAGTCACCTCAAGCCTTTCAAATGACCATTCCTCCTCATCCAGGTTAGGTTTCCCATGCTCATTCCATCCCCCTTGGTCCTTAACCTATAGGATAGGATCACTGAGATTGGACTACAGTGTTGAAACCTAGGGTGTCTAATTTCTAGCACTCCTATCCAAAGTTAAATTAATCTCTAATAGTCAGTTTCTTCTATAAAATGAGTCTTACCCCTTTTATTTTCTTCATTCCTAAGTTTTCTAATGTTGGACAAATGCAAATAAATCTCCCAAATTTGAAATAATGTTTCTCCTATATAAAAGACTACATAAGGCATTTTATATCTAGCACTGAATATTTTAGCACATTAGACATAATAAAAATCAATTAATAGTATAGCTCATCTTCTCTGCATCACACATAGAATTGCATGCTTGATCAAGAAAGGGCACATGTGAAATTAATTCTTACATCTATTGTGCATGTTGATTATGCACATTCCCTAAAGAAGAACTACATTTAATTTGAGACCCTAGCTTGAGGGTTAAAGTAGATAGTGGTTAGAATAGTAGGGGTTCTACATCATGTGATCATTCTTCCCCTAACCCAATTTATTTCCCCTTTTGATTTTGATGTATTCATTGTTTGCATGTGTGTAGATGGATACATATATCAAATATTAAAATGGACCTACAACAAGCTTTGGTGACTTCTAGCCCTAGAAATTTGGTACACAAGCTCATTTTGATCATGTAAACAAAACCCAAAAATTTTAGATCCTTAGGATAATAGTGTTAAGAAGAAATATATCACCAGACACTAGGGTGTCCTATTTCTAGTACTCCTATCCAATCAAAAAATAGAAGCTAGATTCAGATTCTTGACAGTGTCTTAATCTTACTCTTCAATTTCTAATTTTACAATCCTCTATTTTAGTATGAATCTAGATAAGTTAATTTCTATTTCTATTGTATAAATAGTAGTCAAAAAATACATTTTTCCCTATCGAAGTAGATTTTTTATCTATCATTCTAGACCCTTATTATTTAGGATCTAAACATGAGATTATAGAAAATAATAAGAGAACATATCTAGAACAGTTGGATAGGTTAGTTTATTTCATCAAAGGCAAAATTCCAAATGTTAAAAAGGCTAATTTTAAAGGAATTATAACTAACCATGTTTCTTGAAATCAAGTTAACTCTATGGCCATAACCACTTCCAAATCTAATAAAGTTAATCCTTTGTATATTTCCGTATTCCTCAAGGGATGCAAATTTAGTAATTGTATTATTGACACATGAGCCTCAAGCAATTCCATGTCTGCCAAAGTTACTCATGCTCTTGACCTAACCTATACTAAGAACTTTAGGTGTTGTTATTTCATAAAAGTAGAACAAGTTACTTTCATTAGACATATCAAAGATGCACAAGTGGATTTAGTATCTTTTCCCCAAAAGTGAATTAACATCAATATTTTGGTCATAGATATTCCATCAACTTATGACATTCTTTTGGGTAAAAAAAATTACAAAGAATTGGGGGGAAAAATCCAACTGGATTCATCACATGCTATTATTCTAGTCAAACGATTCAAATAACATCTAAATCCTAAGTTGAAAATGAAGTATATAGTGAAATAGGTTGACAATCCTATAAATGATATTTTATATGAAGATGTAAGAATTGGTAACTATCTTCTAATAACAGAGAAAGATATAGAGTTACCAACAATCATGCAATCAAATTTGAATGATGTTTAGATGATGGAGTTTTATGATAGTTGTTCGTCAATAGACTTAGGTGCATGAGTAATCTTAATATCTCCATCTAATGAATTTTTTACTTTTACCTATAAGTTGTAGTTTGAATGTACCAATAATAAAACTAAATATGAAGCACTTTTCTAGGGATTGTAGGCAATAAAAGAGATGAGAATGAAGAATTTGAAAGTTTTGGGTGAAATTGAACTCATTGTGAAATAGTTAAAAGTTAAATACTAAGTGAAAAATGATCATCTAATAAACTATAAGAATAAAGTTTGGGATAACATTGAGATATTTGATGCTTTTTTTGTCAACACAATTCTCTGAGAGCATTACTCTAAAGCTTACACTTTGAAAATATCAACTTCTTTGATGATTCCCCATGAAGATATTGGTAGAGGAAATATATGATTAAACTAATATATAGATCAAGTATCCTAGATAATGTAGATAATTGGCAAGTTTTCAATGATGATCAGTAGCTTATCTCTTTCCTTGAGAAAGCATATATTTTTATAAATTTGTACTTTGATGAAAAACCTTTTAGGACATAAATTGAGACAATATAATCCCAAAATTATGGGAATAATTATTTCTAAAGTTAAGAGATGCTTGATGCTCACATTATTTTTCCTATCCATCATTCAAATTGGGTAGCTAATATATTGCTAGTTCATAAGAAGAATAGTGAGATAATAATCTATGTTGATTTTAAGAACTTCATCCAAGCATCCCTCAAAGATAATTATCCACTACCAGTCATGGAAAAATTTCTCTAGGAAGTAACAGGTGCTGAAATGCTTTTGATGCTTGATGTTTTTATAGGATACAACCAAATTGAGGTTAACAAGGAAGATCAACATAAAATGGCTTTCAAAACACCTTGGGGCAATTTTGCATACAGATGAATGTCATTTAGATTGATTAATGTAGGAGATACTTTTAAGAGAGATTTGGCATTCAGATAATTGAATAATGAAATCATTTTAGTTTATCTTGATGACCTAACATTTATCTTGAAAAAATGAGAATATCACTATGCACATTTAGAGAGTGTATTTGAAAAGTGTCATTTAAATGTAATTTCTCTTAACCCTAAGAAATATGTATTTAGAGTGACTTAAGGTAAAATCCTAGGTCAAATTGTTTTGAAAGAAGGAATAAGGATTGATCCAGAAAGGGTTCAGGTGATCCAAAACATTTCCTTACCTATCAATAAACTAGGAGTACATTCCTTCTTTGGGAAAGTTAAATTTTTGAGCAGATTTATTATTGATTTTGATGAGCTCACCAAACATATTGCAAACATGATGAAAGGAAAACCTTATTTCAAATGGAACAATGAAGGTAAAGAGGCATTTGAAAAGATAAATACTTGTATTGCTAGTGAATTGACATTGGTTTGTCCTAATTTTAAGAAAGAGTTCATTATTTATTGCTACACTTTAGAACATACGCTTTCAACAATATTGATTCAAAAAAATAATTAAGGTTTTGAATCCAAAATTATCTTCATGAATAGTAATATCAAATATTATGAATTAAATTATTATCCTAAGGAAAAACATGCTTATGTAGTCATGAAATTAGTTAATAAATTTAGGTATTACATGTTGCATTCACATTTTATGGTAATGGTACCAAGTACAATAATCAAATCTATTATGACTTAAGAAGAACCTAATTATAATGAGGGAATTGGATACCTAAATTGCAAGAATATGATCTTGAAATAAAATATACAAAACTTGTTCAAGGAAAAGGACTATGTCAACTCATGGTAGAACAAGGAGATATTCAATTAAAATCTTTAATAGTTTTAGGCAAATAAGATGATCAAGAGCTTCCTTTGGTATTATTTATCAATTCTATTGATGAATGGTTTTTTGACATTGGTTTCTACCTGACCTATGAACAACATATAATGGTCAAACTATAGGCTAATAAGTATGTCACATGGGATATCACTCTTTTCAAGAAAAGCATTGATGGCTTTTTATTAAGGTGCTTGGATAAAGAACAACAAAAAAATTATCATAAGATTTTCATGATCAGGTCTATGGAGGGAACTTTTATATGAGGGTAAAAATATATAAAATTATTATAGCCCATTATTATTGGCCAACTTTGTTCAAAGATTCATATAAATGGGTGAGAAAGTGTAAGGCATGTCAAAAATTTGTAGACAAACCCAGGTTAGCAACACTTCCTCTTCAACCGATGATAGTTGAAGAACCTTTTTAGCAATGGGGACTAGATTTCATCAGGATATTGAACCTCATTTGAGCATAGGTCATACTCACATTCTCACAATAGTATATTTCTTCGCTAAGTGTGTAGAAGTGATTCCTGTAAAACAAATAACTTCAAAAGTAATTTTCAACTTCATCAAGGAAAATATCTTCGTACGATATGGAATCCCATAAAAATTTATTATAGATAATTCCTCTAACTTTTATTATTTAGAGATAATTGAATTTTTATATAGATATGACATTTCTCTATCTCATTAATTGAACTATCATCCATAAGGTAATGATCAGGCTGAATCAAGCAACAAAAATATGTTCACAATTATGTACAAGGTAGTAGATGAGAATCATAAAAATTAGCACAAAAAGGTATATGGTGGTCTTTGGGTAGACCATATAACTCTTAAAAAAGCTATTGGTATGTCTCCATTCTAGTTGTTATATGGAATAGATATTATGATTCCCATAACTCTTGAGTTACTTGTCCTATAGTTATCTAGATTAGTTGAGATTCCAAAATTTGAAAGCTCACTAAATAGAAGAATATTCTACTAACAATATTTGGAATTAAAAAGGATATAGGTGGTTGATAGGATCACCTAACATCATGATCATGTTAAATTTATCTTTGAAAAAAAGGTAAAGAAAAGATAATTCCAAGTAGGATATCTGGTTCTACTTTGGGATAGTCATAGAGAACCAAAAGGGAGTTATGGGGAGTTTGATTCACTTTGGATGGGACCATTTAAGATCATGCACTTTTTTAGTAATAATTTTTTTTACTTAACGTATCATGATGGAACTCATTTACCATTTCCCTTTAATAGGAAATATTTGAAACACTATTTCCAATAAGAACTAGGTGGCCTTCTTTTCTACATCTGTGAATACAATTTTGGATGTGTTTCTTTCCTAGTCTTTATTTTTGGTGTACGTGTTGTTTTTTAATAAATGCAATAATTTTTCCCCCTATTTTTTAGTGTTTTGATCTTCCTACTTGTACATATTTGTAGCTATGATCTCTATCTAGGAAATATCATGGGCAATCACATGATTTATAAGAGTGATAAATTGGATAGGTTTTTCATGTATCTCTTCAAGTGAACATGTGGTAAATGCGTAAGAAAAACACTTCTCTCTTCACATTTTAGTTTGTATAAAAACATAACTAAAATTACCTTGCATGCACTATCCTATTTGGATATATGAAAGCACCTATTAGGCTTAGTACCTAACCGTCACATATACTATCTTTTGACATGTGAAATCTTTTCGATGGCTTGAGGACCCATCCCTTTCTTGAAAATCAGAGATTCAAAGTTTTTTTTAAAAATACATAAATTTTTTTGCTAAAGACTCTATTTCCTAATGGATAAAGTACCAACCTATGAAACTAGAGAATTCAAGTTCTTTTCATTCCTTACAGTTTGAAATCCTAATTAGAGATAGCTATTGTCATAGTTTATGAAAATGATGAAAAAACCAATATAAATTTCAATTTTAATTAATGACTAAATTTTTTTAATTTCACCTAAAAATGTCAAAATTTTGAAAAAATCAAAAATTTTAATTAATTAATTAAAAGTTTAGGGCTAATTTGATTTTTATCTTGAATTGTCTAAAAGTGCATTTTAACCTCCCATGTAAAAAATTGATGGCATTCCCCATAATTTGCAAAAATCATTTATCTTTTCATGAGTTATTCAAATACACGTTACTTTTTCATAGTTTGTGCAAATTGCAAAAACTTTTCAACTTACATGAAATTTGAAAAATCTTTTTTGGCTTTTGTGCAATTTGCAAAAATATTTTGGGTTTTCATGCAAATTTCAATTTTGTTTTCAGTTTTCATGAAAATTGTAATTTTATTTTTGGCTCCCATGCAAATTTTAAAAGTCTTTTAAAACTTCATGTAAATTGTAAAAACATTTTAAATTTCCCTTTTTTGTGCAACACAAAATTATATTTTCACAAGTCATACAAATGCAAATCACACTTCCCCAAATCATGCAAATTTAAATTGCATTTATAAAATCCATTTAAATGTAAACTTTGACTTTACAAATTACATTTTTCAATGGTGCAAATTGCCGTTGTAAATTGAATTTTATTTTTCAAGCCCACATGCAAATTCATTAATTTTTTTGTTAATCATGCAAATACGATTGCTTTTTTGGGTAGTGATAGAAGAAGTTTATCTTCCATTCAAAATTATATTTTCAATTTGCATGCTCATTTTATAAATTTTAACATTTTAAAAATTGAATTTCCATCCGTGTTCTAGCCAACATCTTTCATGAAGTTTTTTTTTCAAGTTCATAGGATGGAAACAAACTTAAGAAAAGAAAAGATTTTTTATCATGCAAATTTACATAGGTTTTTAAAAATATTTTCTATATGAGAGCAAAACATCTTGCTCACAGAATAAGGTGAAAGGTCTACCAAGAAATTTCAATTCTTTCTTCCTCTCTCCTCCCAGCCACACCATGCAATTTGCATTAAAGGTATTTTGGGTAGTTTGAAGAGATTTTATTTGAAGTTTTATTTTTTCTAAGGAGGCACCATATAGGTTGTACGCATCCCCCATATGATCATATTTTTGACAAAATATGTAATCTTTCACAATTTTTTCTTCTAAGATTGAACTAGGTGCCATAGACAAGAGTAAATTTTAGGTAAAAATGCAAACTTTATTTAAATTTTTTATTTTCCTTTAAGATGCCACATGAGTTGTATGACTCCGAAAATGAGATTTTTTTTTTTTGAAAATTGAAAATTTAATTCTTTTTTTTGAATTTCCAAGGTTGTACAACCTATAACATAGGTAATTTATTTTCAATTTCTCTCTCTCCATCAATTACCCAAATCATACGACCTATAACAAGGTCATTTTTTAAAAACTTTTTATTCTTCTTCAACCAATGTTAAATTGTACAACCCACTAGTGAACAAGCTTTGAGAATTTTTTTGATTTTTTTGGTTTCTTTCTACCAAAGTGCTAAATCATATGACTACCATATGACTAGCCATATGCCAAAGCAGAAGGTGAGAAAAATAGAAAAAAAGAAAAGGGGGATGAGTAGAAGTTGACATAATTATTTTTCATCTTCCAAATTTTACAATCTTCAATTTGCATGATTTTGAATTGGTATGCTTTTGGCTTGGAGGAAGATGTGAAAAAATTTGATAGGGTTTTATGTTAAATATTTGGTTTCAATGAATTGGTAAAAATAGGAGACAAAATTAGTGGGGGTGAATTTTTTTTTATCATTTTTGTTCATGAATTAGAGATTGCACGGTCAAGAGACTCCCCTTAAAAATGTTGCTCATTGATAAAAAAAATTTGTGTAATTTTTAAACTGTGTGAATTTAAAAAAAATCACAAGCAACAGGGAAATATAATAAAAATTGAAAATTAAATTTTTATAATTTCTTCAATTCATTTTTGTTGGTTTGAAAATTTTGTTAAATAATCAATACAGAGGAATTTTAACAAGTAAAGTTGTAAGTAGGTAAATTGGTTAAAAGAAAATAAAAATTCATACATAGAGCATTAAAAATATGCTAGAGTAATTTTCATGATCAACTTGTAAGTACAAACTTCCTTTTGTAATTCCATCATTTTTTGTAAATAAGATGCTTTTCCATAAAATTTTAAAATTGTCAATTTTATTGTAAAGTTGATGTCTTCATCTTCAACTATAGAAAAAGATATTTTGAGTAAAGGCAAAAAATTCATAAAGTATTAATTTCAAGGTGTGACACTTCCTTCACCATTAGATTCCAATGTTGGAAATATCATTGACACTAAGTTAGGTCACATCAACTTACATGAGTTTTGGGAAAGAATGAACACAATATATAAAATGGATTTTGATCAAAGTATTTGTGACAATGGATTGACATAGGAAAAAACATTTCCAATGTCATAATAGTCTCTTGAGTTAGTTTTGATTATGGAAAATAATTATAACTTAGAGATAAGGGAGGTAAGAGATCCCCAAGGGGGTTGGTAGTGAGTTTTGCTCTTGAGCAAATTAACAATGTTTTTTGCCTTCTAGATTGTGAATATTTTATGCATCTAACCCTTGAGTCCTCCCAAATATTTTAGGATGAAAATAGTATGGAGTGTTCTAAACAAGTCAACAAAGAATGGTTGACTAAGCCAAAACATTCCTTCACTCGGCTTCTAAAAAATCTCACAAGATCTGATTTTAAAGATGAGATAAGTGACATGATTATATTGTTGCACAAAATAGTGAGAGATAAAATGGCAAATAACTTTCAAACATGGATGAATAGATTCATTTGTATCATCGTTAGAAATAATAAATATATCAATCAGGGGTAGTTGATCAACAATGCCATTTATAAATAGCTCATGGAAGTAAAAGTCACATCAAAATTCCATATGCCTTCGTATCTCATTTATGCTGTAGCGAGTCAAAGATATTTTGATAGATTCTATATTATGGGTGATATTAGGAAAATAATGGTGTATGACTTCTATCCCCAACTAGAATTGAAGGATAATACTCATCATTTTAAAATGGCAAATGATTGCTTTGTTTAATTCATCATCTAGTTCTTTAAAAAGGAACTATTCAACATGAGAATATTAGTTATAGACACTATAGAGATAAAAATATGGGGAACTTGGTTCATACAATTCTCAACCTTTAGTTATTTTAGAATTAATGGTTGTGAATTTAATTTTTACCTGCTCCCATGATATGTTAGCAAAAAGTGGGCATTAAAGGAATTAGAGAGGAAACTTGTTGAAACACACAATTTCCGGACAAGCCAATATAAAATAGGGATTAAATTTATAATCTCAATTGAAAGGTATACTTTTCATTCACTGGTAAAGGCTAAGAAATTTGAACAATACATATCTCGCTATAACTTTAGGACATTTGAAAGTAGGTTTTCATTTGAAAATAAGGGCCTAATTGAGTACAATCTTGGATCTTCATTTCAACATATTCCACATTTTGAAGACTATTGGATGGATTACAATGACAAGAAAATAGTGAGGATGAAGGACTATTCATAATTTATCATGAGACAAATGGTCAAATTTTACATAATGAAAGTGATAAAATAGTTAATGGATGATGAGGTCACATTGGACACCATATTTGAAAAAGAAAGCATCATAATAAACCCATTGCTCATAGTATATTGAGACAAAAATAATCTACTTATATCAAAAGTAGAATAAGAGTTATACTTGATAGAAATCTTAAGTGGTTGAAGAGTAAGGGAGTTAATGTTGCTAATTTTGATTTTCCACTACCTCCTAGGGAAGATGAATTTGGTATCTTCTACAAGCAATAGGATGAACATGAAAGGATAGATGAAGCATGCCTTGTGGAGAACCCCCAATGATAGAAGAGGTGCATGAACCTAAAGCTACTCAATAAGACATTAAATCATGGAAGACTATCAAGCTAAAAATAAAATGGATAGGTGAAAATGTTTCTTCTTCTCCTAATTAATTTCTCAAGAGGTTCCAATTGATAGTGTTAATGCCCTTATCAAGTGAAATTTCCTAAAACTAGCCCAAAACCATGTATTGAATTTTATGTCATCTACCCAATTTTCCATCTCAAATGTTCCTTTATTAGGTCTAATTCATAATAGATGGATGAGTCCCTTATATTTATCCTTGCTTGGTGGAAGTGTTTATCCCTTAAACTTTTTGAGGCCTCGCATAGAATTTCTATGTTGTACCTTCAACATGTCTTCATGACCAAGGGGAGGAATTATATAATGAACAGAGTGAAGGATGTGTGGCTATCTTAGGGGAGCCCTTAAAAAGTCAACTCATGAAAGTGCTTAAGTCAAATTCATCAGAGTTCATAAAGTAGTAACTTGGTCACTTCTGTTTACAAGTTGTGAGAACCTTTTCAAGGGTTCGGAGGATCTTGTACTCCTCCCAATTCAAGAAGGGTAGTGTAAAGGTGAGAAGTTGGATAAGATTTTGGTACAACATATATATTGAACATGTGGTAAAACCTTAGTGTTTTTCATGCCTTGGGCCCTTCTTATAAATTTCCTCACTGCTTTATAGTGGGCAAGGTTCGGTCCCTAAGGACCTGAACACCTAGGTGGGCATGTAGAAACATGACACATGGTGTTTATGTACTCCATGGGAAGCTTAGACCATCTTGCACCATTGCACCAAAAGAAAATGATAAGTGAAAAGGTGTGAAAGTCTCTAAGGACCCAAAAAGTGCCAAAATGTGAATCTTGCTTATATAAGTCCACATGTTGCAAAAGGAAGTGATCAACATAAGGGTAACATTGGTGTTTCTACCTCCATTTAAACTTAAGTGATTAATGGGGTAGTTTGTAATTAGTAGTTATGATTTGAAGCGTTAATGGCAACCCTAATCTCAAAATTTAAAGGATTATAATTAAGCATTTGTCCTCATTTTGTGTTCACTTTTTACATTTAGAGCTAATACTTCTACCTTCAAGTTATTTATGTGCCATAGCTAAGTGCAAAGTGGAAATAATGATTACGATGAATTATTCATGGATTTTCTAGCTTCATTTGCATACAACCCTAATAATTGTTAGTAAGTGTTCTTATATTATCTCATATTGTGTTCTTTGAGGCAGTTAAAAGGTATTTAGAGGGTGATTAGGGTGAAAATTTTTCTCTATTTTAGAGTATTTCACTAGTAAGTTGGGGAGAAATGGAAACATATTTGACATTAGTAAAGGGTAACATTGTTTCTATTCTTGATTGGATTAGAGACACAGATATTCAAGGGTTAGATTTTGTAGCTCTGTTGAATGTCTTGCAGTGGCCAAACCCTCTCCCAATTGTCTCCAATCTTAGCATGAGCTACATGGTCCCTTTAATAGCATTCCCTTTGGCTTACCCATACCCTTAGTTATTACATATGTTAGAGTTTATCACCGAAGCACTAGGACCATTATTGATATACGTCAATCAATTATTTGCTTGTTTACTCCTATGCCCCTTAGTACCATTCTTGGAATTCCTCCCAAATTGAATAATATCACACATACTTTGGAGGAGTGCCAAAAATATGTGGAGGAAAATGACAATGTGGTATGGGATATTGTGAATTCCTATTGGCTCATTAAGAAGAAGCAAAAAGTTTCTCAAATGTTAAGAAACCTAAGGCTGATAGAGTTTAGTGAGTTTCCCCAATACATGATCACCATGGATACTTGAATATATGGAATGCCCACTACATAGAAATTTAAACCATGGATGTTCTTAATCCTAATTTGCATGTTGGAGGGAAAGAAGAAGATGGACTGGTCCACTATCCTGAGTGACAATTTGCATAGTCAAATGATGTAGCTTCATGATGTAATTATTTTAAGAGAAGCATTCACTGATACTTTTTATATGTATTTTTATTTAATGTATAGCTTGGTGAACAATAAGGCTTTCCAAGGGCTCACTAGGAACCCTTCAAGAATGAGAATATATGAAATGTACCCAAAAGTTACTTTGGAATGGTTCAAGAATAATTTTTTTAGAGTTCATAACCGATTCTTCAACACTATAATGAGTGTCTTCTTCCCCTTGAGGAGCCTCAAAATAATGACTAAGGTGACCAAGAACATGACTGATAAATATGGTGCTTCATACATTCCATTCAGGACTTTCACATACATCAGGGTCAATAGTTACTTAGGGTCTCCATATAAGTTGCTAAGATACTTGGATGATAAAGTTATAGTAATAGAATTGAGTAGGAAAATGGTGCATCTACACAAGATGATTGCTGCCAAGAAGATAAATAATCCTTTCAAGTTTCTAGTGGAGATAGGATACTTCTCATGTCCTTCTCTTGCCAAAGTGAAATGATTGGAACATGAAATGGGCCATAATAATATTGACAAGATGTTACCCATGCCAAAATATGATATTAAATGGTTAGTAAATACAAGAAGTTTGATCCTACATTAGTCAAACTATGAAGATATATGGTCTAATTACACCACCATAGATGTTAGGAAATTGGATTTCATTGGATTAATGGTAAAAGAGGTTCTTACCTACAACATTGCCCCCATCCCTAAAAACATGGTGGATGAGACATTGTCCAATGTTTATAATGATTCTAATGTTGAGGCTCAACCCATATCATAAGTGGATTTTAGTGTCAAAGAGAATGATTCCATTACATGGAGGGATTTTTTAATTATGATGAGATCCTTTAGGTGGTTGAAGGAGTAGGGGGTTGACCTAGGTGCCTATGATACCCCTACCATCTAATAATTTAGGCAGGTTAAGGAACTAAAATGATTTCTTCTAGCATACATCAGTGATCCTTCAGTTTCAATGGCACTAGTAAAGGTTAGGGATAAGTGCAAGGTTGGTGATATTTATGTCACCAAAAAAATTAATATAGAATCAATAATGGCATCACAATACAAAGTGGGACTATCATTTTTTAATTTAATGAGCTTGGTAGAGAACTAGGATAAAATTGCTATAGGTAGGTTCAACTGGTCAATGCTACACCTATATCCATTACAACTGAGGGAGCCCTAGAAATGCCAGCAATTCCAAAAGCTACCCCAGTAATTAATCCAATTTTTTCCCCACATACACAATAACTAGTGGTTGATCCTTCCCTAAGGACCTATAAAAGAAATAGGGGAGGAGGAGAGCTAGAGTATCCTAAGCAAAAGAGACCCAAGAAAATGTTACAACATCCAATTGGGAGTCTTAAGAAGAGGAAAGAGGTTGCATTCAGAGACATGCCATCCAAAGAAGCCTCCTTGAAAATAATAGAGGAATAATCTTCATTCACCTAGAGATTGAGGGATATGAGTGATGAAGAAGACTCAGATGAAAGGAGTCCCTATTTATGAACTAATGAATAAGTATCATGCATTTACTCCCCCTTAAGTGAATACTAGGCAAAGAACTCCAAGGGAAAGACTGTAGACCCTGGTGAAGGCCCTTATAGTAAGTTTGTTTTTTGAATAGGATCCCATAGGAGTAAAGGATGGAGATAATGAGGATGATGTTTTGACCTCAAATGATCCTTTATGCTTTGATGATGTAGTATAATTTATAGTTGAGGTGGCTACCCATGCTCAAGCCCCTCATGAGAATGAGACAATTTCCTTAGATATAGAGGCATTTGTTGAAGATATCATCACTCAACCACCAAGCCAAGACAAGGCTAGTGAAGTTGAGGACACTCAAAAATGTGATGAAAAGAATGGGAGAGAGCCAGAGCATGATGATCAAGTCCCAACTAGTACTATAGAGGTGGAGGAACAAAAGGAATAACTACCAGAATGATGTCGGATGCTCCTTCCCCTCTAAAGGTGTCAAATTCAACACCAAAGGAGAAGGTAAATGTAGAGGAAGGTTGGGGAACAAACCTAAAAATAGGTACCCCTACCCATTCAAAGATAAATAAAGAGTTGGATCAATCAAATAAAGATGCTGGGAAGGTGTCTCAAGAAATATTACTTCAATTGAAGTACCCCAGGGTCTCCTTCCTCTCATGAAGGTTCATGATCTGACCCACAATAAAGGTCCTAAGGTTGTGATTGGTGAAGAGTTTTTTGAAGGAAACAAGGAAGTTACCATAGCCTCTTCTAGCCTAGGGACTCAATTGAATAAGGAAGGTGAAGTGGTTATGAGACCTTTTAGCTAGCCAGTTTAATAGGGAAGCTCCATTGATAAATTACTCATGGAGTCCCACAAGCCTAGGTAAGATTTTGAGGTTTTGGAGTTAGTAGAGCCAAACCTAGGAGGGGAACATGGAGCTAACAAGGAATATAAAAAGGATTCAGAGAGTGAGTATCTAAGTTCACAACCCATTCTCATGATACTCCCTTTAACAAATGCTCAAACAATGACCCCATTTTCTATCTCAAAGCTTGCATCAATGTCCACCATGCCAATGTGATTTCAAACTAGACCCCTTTTCTAGGTCAAAGAGTATGTCAAAGAGAAAAAGAGCATTTTGAAAAAATTAGGGGATATTGATGTAATGAAGATTACCCAGGCATATAAGGACAATCCCCCAAAGAAGGCCAAAACACATTTGAGGACCACATATACTGATACAGGGGAAAGAAATATGGAAATAGCAATTCCCCCATCAGGTGCCATGAAGAAGGATTCTCCCCTTAAAAATCCTTTTAAAATATCATAAAGGATTATGAAGTTGACTAAGAGGATATGTGCATTAAGTTATTCATGCATATATTGGAGGATGATGCACATGCCTGGTATAATTCCCTCCCCTATAGATGTATTGATTCATGGGAAGAGATGAATACTATCTTTAGGATTCAATATGGTGAGAGGATTGATCCAAGATTTATCTTGGTTGAGTTTGAGAATATTAAGAATAATCCTAATGAGCGTGTGTAGGATTTTAATACTTGATTTAACAAAGATATGATGTGGTTGCTTGAAAACATTTATCCTAGTGACACGGCATGCCTACTAAAGCAATTTGATGCCTTTGATAAAAAGGCTGATTATTACTTGAGGGACAAGGCTCCCACAAATATATGATTGGCCTTCAATAGCACCACCCAAATTGAGAACAATATTAAAGCTATGGGAAAGATTATAAATAAGTGAGCTGATGTGAAGCTAGTCAATCCAAAAAGAACACAATCCACTAAGGCTACTATCTTGGAAGACACTATCAAGACTTGGGTTTCTACTATCAAAGAAATGTCGTATAAGCTAGATAAATCTGAGAAAGGGATCCCTACTGTGTCTACTAGTTAGTAAAGGCTCTAAATCTACATCAAGTTCAGAGGGGGCCTATTTTCCATAATCAAGATAATGATAAGGGAAAGAGGCTTACATGTGTGGAAAGACCAGATAGAAAACATGGTATTTGAGCCAAAAAGAAAGTGCCTGATCCTTTGAATGCCAAGGTAAACACTAATTTTTGATTTAGATATTGATTGGTGTGATAGATGTTTCCTTCCACATCCCCCATGTGATATGGCTAAGGTAGTTGATGAAGATCTAGATGAGCCTAAAGATGCATCATCTAACTATGAGGTTTTTATGTTTGAATGTCAAAGTCCTTAGAATAAATTTATAGCTTCCATGAAAGTAAAGACTGATGCTATAGTTGATCAGTTGTGGATTATTGTTGAATTAAAATGTGTCTTAACCTTTCATTTTGCATGTAATATTAATGTAGCACAAGCATATGAATTGCCTATGCATGACTTTTATCATTTATGCTCTATGATGATCAAGAAGTATCTTGAGGTAAATCCATTAGATGATGATAAGTGACTATTAATTAATACAATATATGCCCAAAGGAGTGAAATTTACTTGAGAAGTAGGCAACTAGGTGTTACTCCTCAAGATAATGCCCCTGTTAAGCTAAAGGTAGGAAATACAGACAAGGATGTCAAAAAACCATGGCCATCCAAAAGGATTCCAATCAAGTACCTATTTCTCAAGCTACTAAGCCTAGAGAGGTTCTTACTAAGAGAAACAAAATGCCCATGTTTTCTAGTATCCCTAAGAGTGCTAATGAGGATAAGTAGAAGCCACCTTTGAAGACTACTACCAAGAGTCTTATCCATCCTAACTTAATCCACTTCACACCTTGAATAATTACATTCCAACTAAATGTGTTGTTATGATTCCTCTAAATACTTCTTTTCCTTTATACAATGTATGTGATATGGCTTAGGTGTTGAGTCAAATTAAAGTCACAATTCCACTTTTTGAATTACTATGGATCTTTGAGCATAAGAAGAGGGATTTGAATATTTGGAATTTTGTGAGAAGCCAAATGCCAATGAAATTGAGATGACCAAAGCACCTTTGGAAGAAGATGAAGAATCAGGTGAGGATGTTGAACCTACTCATAAAGTCTATTTGGGAACTACATTGGTATAAAGCCAATTAGATGTGGAGCCATTCTATATAACCTTGATGAGCAATGGTATGATTGTCCATAACTACATGTTTGATTCTAGTGCTTCTTACAATGTGATGCCACTATGTGTCCTAAATGATCTTGGGGTGAAAATAACATCTACCTTTGGCAAATGTTACTCCATGGATTCAAGGGAAGTGCTAATTGTGGGACAAGTTAAAGGGTTGGTTCTATAGTTGATAGATCATCTTGGTAGGTTTTTGAATGTAGATGTGGTAGTTATGGATTACCCACCTAAATGGGGAATGTTATTATCACAAAAATGGGCTACTAGTATGGATGAAAGTGTGCAGATAAACCTTTCTTATACCACTATTCCTTTGGAAGGTAAGATGGTCAAGCTTCATAGACAACCAAAAATGTTACATATA
This sequence comes from Torreya grandis, assembly GCA_037957365.1. Classification (NCBI taxonomy): domain Eukaryota; kingdom Viridiplantae; phylum Streptophyta; class Pinopsida; order Cupressales; family Taxaceae; genus Torreya; species Torreya grandis. Next base: position 739,695 of record JARHVA010000037.1, read on the forward strand.
ATTGAGGATCCAAATCATGCTATAAATGAAGTGATGTACATAGATTTTGAGTTGGATAATTTTATTGAGAATATTTATGTTAGTGATTAAATAGTTTTCATTGATGTGGAGCCTGATAAGGAGGATGCAGTCTAGGAAATGTGCTTTGATGGAGCTTGCTCCAATGTTGGGAATGGAGCTAGGGTTGTTTTCTATGTTCCCAATGGTAAATGTTATAAGTTTTCTTTTCATCTTGATTTTGAGTGCACTAACAATATTGTTGAGTATGAGGCATTTTTACTTGGTTTGTGGATCACCTGGAAATATGAAATCAAGTGCCCATTTATTAAGGGTGATTCTGAGCTAGTCATTAAATAGGTCCACAATACCTATGCCACTAAGAAGAAGAGGTTAAATAAATATTGGAATGCTACCTAGGATTTGATTGAAAACTTTGATGCATTCAACATCTCTTATCATGATAGAGGTTTCAACAAAGAATCTAACATATTTGCTAGGTTAGGTGCTCAATTTGAAATTGTAAATATGAGTCCTTATTATCAGTATCAGGTGGAAGTGCTTGTGAGACCTTCGGTACCAAATAATGTTCATCATTAGTAAGTATTTGAAGATGATGACCAAATCAAAAGGTTTCTGAATTGTGAGGATGAGTTCCATGGTTAATTCATAGATTTTGAATCTATGGTCCAAGTTTGTAATAGAAAAGAGACCTTATTTGGAAATGATGTCATCTATCTTAAGACAAACATTATATTGAGGGGATTGGTTAGTTTAGATGCATCTTTTGATGGAGCTGATAGAGTCAAGTCAATAAACTTATTCATTCCAAAAGATGTAACTGGGTGTAATTTGGGTTCCTTAAAGAATCCAAGGATAATATGGTTAGGTATTCACCTGAGTGCAATTGAGAATAAGGCCTACATAAAACTGCTTAGAAAGTACCAAGATTTCTTGACATGGTCTTACTCAAAATTGAAAGCATAGAGAAAAGACCTGTTTCAACATGTTATCCCTTTGTAGCATAATAACAAGCCTTTCAAGTAGAAGCAGAGTCCCATCAACCTTATCTTAGCCACCAAGATGTGAGATGAATTAAAGAAGTTGAAGGATGGTGGCATTATTCAACCCATCAGATATTCATCATGGGTTGCAAACTTAGTCCTTGTGTAGAAAAAGAATGGTGACATCTATCTGTGTGTGAATTTCTACAATCTGAACAAGGCCTCTCTAAAGGATAATTACCCCTTGCCCAATATGGATAATCTACTATAGAATGTTATTGGATCATAAATATTTTCCACCTTGGATGGCTTCTCAGGTTACAATTAGGTTATGGTAAAATAATCTACGAGGTCCAAAATTGCATTCACCACACCATGGGTCACTTATGTATATTTAAGGATGCTTTTTAGGTTGATGAATGCTGGTGAAACATTCCAACATGCTATGGGTGTTATTTTTACAAGGATAATTAACTAGTTTATTTTTGTGTATCAGGATGATATCACTGTGTACTCCAAAACTAGGGAAGAGTATTTGGGGCATTTTGAAAAAGTGTTGATTAGATGCAGGGAGTTTGGCATTTCACTTAACCCAAAGAAGTGCAATTTTGGAGTGTAAAAGGCCAAGTTTTTAAGACACATAGTGTCCAAATATGGTGTCATGATCGATCCTAAAAGCATTGAAGCTATTGACAAAGTGCCTATCTCGTAATCCAAGAAAGGAATTCAATCTTTGTTTAGGTAGATTAACTTTATAAGGAGATTTGTGTCTAACTTTGCAGAGATTACTATGCCTATTACTTTTATGTTAAAAAAGGACAAAACCATTAAGTGGGAAGAAAAGGCCATACAAGTATTTAGTGACATCAAGGGAGCTTTGAAGTCTACTCCTATCTTGGCTAGTCTTGATTATACAAAACCATTTCAAGTATTCTTGTTTACATCATTCCATATATTTATTATTATATTACAAAAGAATGATGGTGGTCATGAATAGCCCATAACTTTTTTCATCAAAGCTATGAAAGGGTCTAAACTAATTTATACTATTATGGAGAAGCAATCCTTTGCTCTGTTGAAGGTTGTTGAGACATTCATACCTTATATCCTAAGCTTGAAAATTATTGCTTACATCCCTCACACCATGGTGAAGGATATTTTATCTTAGACTGATGTGTCTAGTAAGAGGTGTAGGTGGGCCAATAAGCTGGAAGACTATGATATAAACATTTAAACCATCAAGATGGTAAGGGGGATGGGCTTGGCCAAGCTTATGGCCAAGACAAACTTGTAAGCTATGGAGGTAAACACCACCATTTTTAATATTGATGAATCCTCAAGTAAATTCAGTGCATCTCAATGGTATAAGAATATTATCTATTACTTGAAAAATCTATTCTATCCCCTAGATTTGGATAAGAATCAGATGAGAACTCTTAAACTTATGTCCCAAAAATACCTCTTAATTGAGAATGGACTCATGTGGAATAATCTAGATGGGGTTTTCCTAAGATGTGTGCTGGAGGAATAAATTGATAACTTGATTAAAGACTTCCATAGTGGAGTATGTGGTGGTCACTTTGCACCTAAACTCACAACTCATTAAATTTTAAGGGTGAGTTATTGGTGGCCATCATTGTTTGAGGATGTTTCTTAGATGGTCAAAATATGTGAGAAGTCTTAGTGATTTGATGGAAGGATGAAAGCTTTTGGTTCTCTTCCCTTGCAACCTTTGATAGTTGAAGCCCCATTTAGACAATAGGGAATAGATTTCATAAGAGAGATTACTGATTCATCAAGCATTAGGCATAGATGGATATTGATTGCAACTAATTACTTCACCAAATGGGTTGAGCAATCCCTAATAAGAAGGTGACACACCAGGTAGTAATGTGCTTCTTGTTAAATTAGATTATCTATAGATTTGGTGTGTCAATTAAGATTATTACTAAAAATGCCATGAAATTTAGAGCCAAACCTTTAGTGATAATGTGTAAAGACTATGGGATTGAATTAATTTATGCTTCCAATTACAGCCCTCAAGGGAATGGGCAAGTAGAATCAAGTAATAAAAACTTGCTCAAAATTATTAGATGAACACTGAAGGCCAATAAGAAAAAGTGGGATGAGTAGCTAAAGTTTAACTTATGGGATAATAGGGTTACACCCAAAAGAGCCACTAGCAGAAGCCCTTTTGAGCTTGTTTATGGAGCTCAAGTAGTTCTACCTATGAATCAACAGTTTTTAACTTATCAGTTTATTCTACAACTAAGGGATGATGAGCACATCAACCATTATGAAAGAAAAATGAACCAGATTATTGAATTAGATGAAGTTCATAGATAAGCTCATAAAGACACCTCAAGTTCAAGGAGAAGCTAAAAATAATATTTGATAAAAAGGTCACTCTAAGGACTTCTCAAGTAGGTGATTTGGTTCTACTTTGGGATAACATAAATGAAGAGAAAGGTAAACATGACAAGTTTGATGCCTTGTGAATGGATCCCTACTCTATTAACTATAGGATTGGGGACCATACCTTATTTTTGAGATACCTATATGGAGAAATTTTGGAGCTTCTTGTCAATGGTATAAATTTAAAACACTTCTTAGATTGAGTCTATTTGAATCTATGTATATACTATACAAAGGTTTTTGATTTGTTTTCCTATTATTTTATCACCCCTTTTTTTTGGGCCTTATTTGTACATTTATTTTCATTATGTGTTTATTTTTAGATCCTCTTGGTCTATTTATTATTAATCTTATTATTTTTTCTATTGATCCTTCATGTTTGTTGGGGGTTGCTTAGTCTTGACTCCATATCCCAATAGATCAACACCTGGTCTAGAGTTTTGTGGTTCTTTTCACACCCATAGGGGGTATGGATCCCTGTGTGAGAACCAATGTTAGTGACCAAAATTGCATTAGAGGAATTGGGTCCTAGTATAGATCCCTGTGTGAGAGCCAATGTTAGTGACAAAAATTAAATTAGAGTAATTGGGCCTTGGTATGGATCCCTATCTGAGAGCCAATGTTAGTGACCAAAATTACATTAGAGCAATTGGGCCCTTATAAAGTGAAATTTCCTAAAACTAACCCAAAATTGAGTATTGAAGTTTATGTCATCTACCCAATTTTCCATCTCAAATGTTCTTTTGTCAGGTCTAATTCATAAGAGATTGGTTGAGTCCCTTGTATTTATCCTTGTTTGGTAGAAGTGTTTATCCCTTAAAATTTTTAGGGCCCTGTATAGAATTTTTGTGTTACACCTTTAATGTGTCTTCATGACCAAGGGCATGAATTATTTGATGAACTGAGTGAAGGACACATGGATATCTTGGGGGACCCCTGACAAAGTCAACTCATGAAAGTGCTTAAGTCAAATTCATCAGAGTTCATAAAGTAGTAACTTGGTCACTTCCATATACAAGTTGCGAGAACCTTTTTAGGGGTTGGGAGGATCTTGCACTCCTCCCCATTAAGAAGGGTAGTGAAAAGGTGAGAAGTCATCCAAGAGTATGAGACAACATATATATTAAACACATGGAAACTCCTTAGGGTTTTTCATGCCTTGAGCCCTTCCCAAAAATTTCCTCACTTCCCTTTAGTGGGCAAGGTTCAAAAGGTCCTTGATGACCTGAACACGTAGGTGGCCATGTAAAAACATGACATGTGGAATTTATGTACTCCATGGGAAGCTCATAACATCTTACACCATTTCAACAAAAGAAAATGATAATTAAAAAGGTGTGAAAGTATCTAAGGACCCAAAAAGTGCCAAATTATGAATCTTTCTTATATAGGTCCATGTGTTATAAAAAGGAGTACTCGGTGTAAGGGTAACATTGGTGTTTCTCCCTCCATTTATTTTTTTAAAAAAAGGATCTTAAGTGATTAATGAGGTAGTTGGTGATTATCCATTATGATTTGAAGCATTAATGATAACCCTAATCTCAAAATTGAAAGTATTATAATTAAGCATTTGTCCTCACTTTGTGTTCACCTTTTGCATTTAGAGCTAATACTTTTGCCTTTGAGTTATTTATGTGTCATAGCTAAGTACAGTGTAAAAATAGTGATTACAAAAAATTCTTCATGATTTTATAGCTTCAATTATGTATAGTCCTCAAAATTTCTAGTAAGTGTTCTTCTATTCTCTCATATTGTGTTTTTTGAGGGAGTTAGTAGGTATTTGGGGGGTGATTAGGGTGAAGAATATACTCTAGTTTGGAGTATTTCACTAGTAAGTTTGAGAAAAATGGAAACATATTTGACATCAATAAAAGGAAACATTATTTATATTCTTGATGGGATTAGAGACATGGATGTTAAAGGGTTATATTTTACATCTCTATTGAATGTCTTACAATGGCCAAACCCTCTCCTAGTTATCTCAAACCTCGACATAAGCTACATGGTCCCTATAACAATGCTCGCTGTGGTTGCCCCATACCTTTAGTTATTTATTACATGTACCAGAGTTTATCACCCAGACATTAAGACCATTATTGATGGAAGTCAATTGGTTGCTTGTTCATTACCCCCATGGCCTTCAGTACCATGCTTGGAATTCCTCCCCAATTAGAGAGTATCACACTTAATTTGGAGGAGTGTCAACAATATGTAAAGGAAAATGACAAGTTAGTATGTGATATTGTGAATTCCTATTGGCTCACTAAGAAGAGGTAAAAGGTTTCTTGAATGTCAAAAAACCTAAAAACTGACAGAGTTTAGTGAGTTTCCATAATACATGATTACCATGGCTACTCAAATATATGGAATGCCCACTATAAATAAATTTGAACTATGGATGTTCTTAATCCTAATCTATATTAGAGGGAAAAAAGAAGCTAGACTAGGCCACTATCCTAAGCAACAATTTGCATAGTCAAATGATGCAACTTCACAATGCAATTCTTTTAAGAGAAGCATTCACAAGTACTTTTTATATGTCCTCTTATTTAATGCATATCTTAGTGCACAATAGGACTTTCCAAGGGCTCACCCAAAACCCTTTGGGAATGAGAATATATGAAATATACCTAGAAGTTACTTTGGAAGGGTTCAAGAATAATTTTTGTAGAGTTCATAAATGATTCTTCAACTATATGATGACTGTCTTCTTCCCCTTGAGGAGCCTCAATAGAATGAATAAGGCAGCCAAGAACATAATTGATAAATAGGGTACCTTATACATTCAATTAAATACTTTCACATACATCAGGGTTAGTGGTTACTCAGGGAATCCATACAAGTTATTAAGGTACTTTGATGATAAAGTTACAGTAATGGAATTGAGTAGGCAAATGGTACATCCACACAAGATGATTGCTGCCAAGAAGATAAATAATCCGTTCAAGTTTCTAGTGGAGATAAGATACTACTCATGTCCTTCTCTTTCCAAAGTGAAAGGATTGAAACATGAAATGGGCCATTATAATAATTACAAGATGCCACCCAAGCCAAATTATGATATTAAATGGTTAGTAAATATAACAAGTGTGATCTTGTACCAGTCACACTATGAAGATATATGGTCTGATTGCACCATCAAAGATGTTAATAAATTAGATTTCATGAGATTAATGATACAATAGGTTCTTGCCTACAACATTTCCCCCATCCCTAAAGACATGGTGCATGATAAGATGACACTATCCAATGTGTATAATGACTCCAATGTTGATACTTAGCCCCATATCACAGGTGGATTTTAGTGTCAAAGAGAATGATTCCATTATATGGAGGGATTTTATTATAATGAGGAGAATCTTTAGGTGGTTGAAAGAATACAGGGTTAACCTGGGTACTTATGATACCCCTACCCTTTAAGAATTTAGACAAGTTAAGGATCTAAAAGGTTTTATTACAACATACACCGGTGATCCTTTGGTTCCAACAATACCAGGGAAGGGCAAGGGTAAGTGCAAGGTTGGTGATATCAATTTCACCAAAATAATTTATATAGAATTGATAATGACATCACAATCCAAAGTGGGGCTATCATTTTTCAAGTTAATGAGCTTGGTAGAGAACTAGGATAAAATTGCTATAGGGGAGGTTCAACTGGTTAGTGTTACCCTTATATCCATTACAATCTAGGGAGCCCCAATAATGCCAACCATTTTGACAACTACCCAAGTAATTGATCCAGATATTACCCCACATGCACAACAACTAGTGGTTGATCCTCCCCTCAGGACATACACAAGAAAGAGGGGAGGAAAAGGAGAGCTAGAGTAACCTAGGCAAAAGAGACCCAAGAAAATGTTGGAACCTCTGGTTGGGAGTCCCAAAAATAGGAAAAAGGTTGTATTTAGAGATGTGCCATCCAAAGAAGCCTCCTTAAAAATAATAGAGGAACAATATTCATTCACATAAAAATTGAGGGATATGAGTGATGAAGAAGTATCAGATGAAAGGAGACCTATTTCTAAACTAATGAAGAAGTAGTGTGCATTCACTCCCCCTTAAGTGAAGACTAGGCAAATAACTCCAAGGGAAAGACCATAAACCCTGATGAAGGCCTCGATGGTAGGATTGTTTGCCAAATAGGATCCCTCAAGAGTAAAGGATGGAGGTAATGAAGAGAATGTTTTGACCTCAAATTATCCTTTGTATTTTGATGATGTAGTATAGGTTGGAGTTGAGGTGGCTACCCAAGATCAAGCCCATTATGAGAAGGAGACACTTTCTTTAGATACATGAGAATTTGTTAAAGATATCATCACTCAAGCACCAAGCCCTAACAAGGTTGATGAAGTTGAGGACACTTATAAATTTGATTAAAATAATGTGAGAGAGCTAGATCATGATTATCAAGTCCCCATTGGTACTACAGAGGTCAAAGAACAAGCAGCTATCAGAATGATGTTGGATGCTCCTTCCCCTCCAAATGTTTTAAACTCAACACTAGAGGAGAAGGTAAATGTAGAGGAAGGTGGGGGAGAAAACTTGAAAATGGGTACACATACCCATTTAGAGACAAATAAAGATTTAGATTGATAAACTAAAGATGTTGAAGAAGGTGTCTCGATAAATATTACTTTAATTAAAGTACCCTGGGATCTCTTTCCTCTCATCAAGGTTCATGATCTGACCCATAGTAAAGGTCTTGAGGCCATGATTGGTGAAGAGTTTCTTTAAGGTAACAAGGAATTTACCATAGCCTTTTCTAACCTAGGGACTCAACTGAATAAGGAAGGCAAAGTAGTTACAAGACCTTCTAGCTAGCTCGTGGAATAGGGGAGCTCCATTGATAAATTGATCATGGAGTCCCACTAGCCTGGGTTAGATTTTGAGGTTTTGGAGCAAGTAGAGCCAAACTTAAGAGGGGAATATAGAGCTATTAGGGAAGATGAAAAGGAGTTAGAGAGTGACAAGGATATTGAGTAGTTCATGCTAAGTTCATAGCCCACTCCTATGACACTCCCTTTATCAAATTCTCCTATAATTCCACCATTTGCTATTTCAACTCCTACATTAATTTCTACCATGCCAATGGGATTTTAGACTAGACCCCTTTTATAGGACAAATAATAGGTCAAAGAGAAAAAGATCATTTTGAGTAAATTAGGGGATTTTGATGTAATGAAGATTGCCTAGGCATACAAGGCCAAACCCCTAAATAAGGCCAAAACACATTTAAGGACCATGTATACTGATGTAGGGGAACAAAATATGGAAATAAAAATTCCCCCACTAGGTGACATGAAGAAGGATGCTCCCATTTAAAGTTACATAGTTTATCGATATGATCTAGGGGAGCCTTCTAGTAATGAGATAAAACATAGATCACAAGTTTTGGCAAGCTTGGTAGCCCATAGAATGGACAAAGATAAAGCTTCCATGGGGGAATTAAAAGCACAAAATTAGGTTATGATCTAGTACTTGAAAAAGTTACTAAGTGAGCCTAAGGTAGTAACTCCAACTAGCATTAAGGTTCCAAACCTTCCTCTCTTCTCTATAGGATCACTAGATTTTGGTCGAGGTGATGATCTAAAAGCTAGAGGATGGGCCATAGAATATTAACAAAAGGATTTGAGCACCACATCCAAGGAAATAATCTACTTAGCATTAGAATTCTTAGATGATATAGTGGATAAAAAGGGAGATTGTGAAGCCCAAATGTTCATTTATGATGTAGACATAAAGAACTGGGAAAAGATCTAACCCAAGGTGGATGAAATTTGTAACATGGGAATGGATGTCTTAGTGGTATAAAAGATCATCTCTTCTGATGATCATAAAATGCCTAGGGAATATCAATTGGTAATCAAGCATCAGATGATGATGCTCAAGAATGGAATCTTTGATTTAAAAGGAGAAGAGTAGTCTCTCAAGACTGTGACAAAGGAAATAGACACCACCCTTATAAAAATAGTGAACCTTGATGGTGTAGGTGACTTGATGAAAGAGGCAATAAGTGTTGTCAAAAAAACCTAATTGATGTACCATAAGGGGCCTTTGATGCCAAAAAATAAGGTAGTTGGTATCACTTGATAAATCTTATGACGAACTCAAGGCACTAGTTGGGCAGAAACATGCCATGCTTCAAAAGGTTGCCACTTGGCTTGAGGAGTGCAATACCAAGTTTAAACACCAAACAAGCCCAAACCAAAAGAATCTCACCTCCATAATTTATAAATATACCAATTATAATAATAGGTTGGTGAAGGATTTAGTTTTACACATTGATTCTAGAGCATGATTGGGTATTTTGGTTTCTTCTAAGCTGGCACAACTCTTCCCTCTTCTTCTCTCTTCTTTTATCTCTTTTCTTCTCATTTCCTACTGGGAAACCATTATACTCTACCCATTAATGTTATGTCCCTTTAAAAATTAGTTTAAATAATCATTTGTATAGAAAAGAGATGTTTTTTTTTGTTGTGTAAAGAGACAAAGGTTGTTTTGTCCCTTGAAATGTTTTCCTCCACGTGTATAAATACAAATATTTTGCCGTAGTGGAGTATTGGGTTGTCATCATCACAAAAACATGAACACAAATCCAAGGAATCATGTTTGTTATAATGTTGAATAGACTCCGAGTCCACAAAATAATTTTATAGCTGGAGCATTTTTAGGAATATGATAATCTTAGCTAAAATTGTATAAGTAAAGTGGGTCTGTCCCTTATAAAGGTCAGTTAATTTTTGAGTCTGAAGCTATAGCTTGGAGAGTTCTCCTTGTGTGATTTTTTGGTGCTAAATTGATTTCTATTTCAAAATCATTGGAAATCTTTGAGAGCATTAAATTTTTTTCCCTTTTTATATAATTATTTCACATAGTATTATGTTATGTAATTTTCAAGACATGTTATATTCAACTTTGATTCAGTTGATAAATGGAATCTATTCATGGTTTACTATTCCTTCTTATTGTTGAAGTATAATTATCTATTTTACATGCTTGGAAGATTGGTTATTCGATGTATTCTTCTTTATGGTAGTAATTTAGGGTTTATACCTAGAGTATAAAATCCTTTCTACTTTGAGATTTGGGAGCATGGTACTGATAGCCTTTTTAAGGGTAGTCCTAGGCTCATGCATTTAGCTAGAGGGAATTCTTGATGGGTAATTTGCAACATTTATTGTAAAATTTTGAGGATAATTTGTGTATGATTATGTTTTATCTATTTCTAAACTAAAAAACACTTATTAATGAAGATAATATAGTTATTTTGTGATCTTCTTTGTTCTCATTTACTATCCATTCACACCTTTATCCATAATTTGAATAAATCTATTTTTACCCTATCTCACCCTATAAATAACACATTGTTGACATATTATAAGTGTTGTTTACCTTGAAGATGCATAAAACCCCACATGTTTGAAATGTATTCACTATGTGTGATTTAAGTCCTAGTGGTATGAATCTCATTTACTCCTTGTTGTTTGAAATAATTTTCAAAATGAAGATTGTAGCCACACTTTCATCTATCTTTAGTAGCCTGTATATGATGTAAATCATTTTTGCATTTCACATGATAACCCTTCATGGGTGAAGTGCACAAGTTTGGTTATGTTTTGGTCATATTTCCCTTTTCATACCAATAATCCTCATGGATATTGAAGTGCAAAAATCCTTTGTCTAAGCAAGCTACCTCTGTAGGTCCTCTCACCTTGGTTTAGGCAGAGCCAAAAGTAATAGGGAGTTAACCATACCATCTATAAGTGCCTCCCAATAATTTTCTCTATTCAATCCATTTTAGATGCTAAACCCTTCCCCATCTATAATGACATATTAGTGGGTTTCTCATTTGAGCTTGCCATCCTCTTCAAGTGTGTAAGGTTGAATGATAGAGGTATACAACTGGGAACTAACACTTTTTTGGCACCATTATCAAGGATTATTATTATCACCCACATTATCGGGGACTCTTGTAAAGAGAAGTTATAGTATTCTAAAGCTTTCTATCTATTTATGTATCCTTGATCCTCTTTTAGCTATCAACTTCACCATAACACTTTTATGTTACCATTTTCATGAATGAGTTGAGATCCTAGGAACTTGTGCTCTTAAGAATTATCATAGGGAGGTTTGAGTGTTTTATCTCATGAAACCCCTTGCTGTTACTACATTGGTTCTACCATATAAACTATTGACAAGCTCTATATTCCACTAGGTGCTTTCCAAGAAGGATTTTAAGGTTTGACACTCTGATCCCCTTATGTTTATCTATAAAGATCTATAACATTACATGTTAAAAGGTGTTTTGTTCCTTTTAAACATTGCCTTGAAGATGCAGTGTCTTTGTGTTGTAACTCATTAAGCTTTAGAAAATTTTAGACTCAATACATATCACAATAATTTTTCAGCTATTATGATCTAGAAATTTGTTTCTAGTGGTGACTCTAAGTTTTGCTTTTTTGTTTTCAGTAATACTAGTGCCTATTTTTGTTCTTATTCTACTAAAATTTGAATTTGAGTGATTCTTTATCTACAAAGATAGAAGGATTGAGATCATATTTCAAAATTGATCTATGTAAAGGGCTTGTTCCTCTATTACATATTCCTCAAAGGAGAAGGGTACTAGTTTGGAGGCCTATTGAAGATCCTAGTTTAATTGTTGAAGTTTGTCTAGGTTCTAGTGACCTTAGATTATCCATCAACCATCCCCTAGTTGAGGATTACCATATCTCTCCTAGATCTTCTAAGCCTTATACCCTATATATTATCTTACTCCTTCCCTACCAAGTCAATCCCCCATTAGGTTTAATCTTGCAAGTCCACCTCTTTCACCAACTCATAACCCTTTGCCATTTGTTTTTGAATCTATTATTAAGCAAACCAAGAGGCATATGGATCAAGATGGGAATGAGCATCCTATATTTTTTGTTCCTAGATTTAGACCCATCAACTTTGAAGGGATGGAAAGTTATCCCAATGAAGTTCCAAATAAGATAAGAAAACACCTTCTAAAGTTTCAAGGGAATAATGTGGTAACCAATGATCAACATTTAAAGTACTTTCACAATATAATTGAGGATTATGAAGTTGAGTATGAGGATGTGTGAATTAATTTATTTTTTCACACATTAGAGGATGATGTACATGACTATTTCAATTCCCTCCCACGTGGATGTATTGATTCATGGGAAGAGATGAAGACTATCTTTAGGATTTAATATGGCAAGAAGATTGATCCAATATTTCTCTTGGATAAGTTAAAAAATATTAAAAAGAATACTAATGAGTATGTATAGTATTTTAATACCAAATTCAACAAAACTATGATGTGGTTTCCTAAGAACATTAAGCCTAATGACACTGCATGTCTAATAAAGTATTATGATGCCTTTGATAAAAAGGCTACTTATTACTTGATGGACAAGACTCCCACAAATATATGATTGGCCTTAAATATGGACATCCAAATTGAGAATAATATTAAATCTATGGGAAATATTATAAATAAGTGGGTTGATGTGAAATTTGTCAATCCATAAAGAGTGCAATCTACTAAGGCCACTAGCTTGGAAAACACTATCAAGACTTTGGCTTCAACTGTGAAAGAAATGTCGTATAAGATGGCTAGAGTTGAGAAAGGGATCCATACTATGTTTACCAGTCAGGAAAGGACTCCAAATCTACATTGAGCTTAGAGGGGGCCTATTTTTCATAATCAAGATAATGATAAGGGAAAGAGGCCTACACATAAGGAAAGATCAGACATAATCCATGGTAAAGGAGCTAGAAAAGAAGTGCTTAATCCTTTGAATTCCAAGTTAAACACTATGAGTTATGATTTAGATATTGATTGGTGTGATAGATGTTTCCTTACACACCCCCATGTGACATGGCTAAGTTAGTCGATGAAGAGTCAGATGACCCTGAAGATGCATCATCTAACTATGAGGTTTTTATGTTTGATTGCCAAAGTCCTTAGAATGAATTGGTAGATTCCACATAAGTAAATATTGAGGCTATGGTTGATCAATTTTGGAGTGTTTTTGAGTTATAACATGTCCTAACCTTTGATTCTACTTGTGATATTAATTTAGGACAAACATATGAATTACCTGTGCATGAATTTGATCATTTTGATCAAGAAGTATCCTAAGGCCAATCCATCAAATAAGTACATGTGGTTATTAATTAATGTAATAGTTTCTCAAAGGAGTGAAATCAACTTGAGAAGTAGGTAACTAGGTGATACTCCTCAAGATAATGCCCTTGTTAAGCCAAAGACAAGATATACAAGCAAGGATGTAAAAAAAACCATGGCCATTCTAAAGGCTTCCAATAAAGTACCTATTTCTCAAGCTACTAAGCCTAAAAAGGTTTTTGATAAGATAAATAAAATGCCCATGATGTCTATTATCCCTAAGAGTGCTAATGAGGATAAGTAGAATCCACCTCTGAAGACTGTTACCAAGAGTTGTAATCCATCCCAACTTAATCTACTTCACACCCTGAATAATTACCTTCCAAATGAATATGCTATTACAATTTATAAAAATAATCCTTTTCCTTAATACAATGTATGTGATATGGCTTAGGTGTTGATTCAAATAAAAGTCATAGTGGCACTTATTTAATTACTATGGATCCCTAAGCATAGGAAGATGGCTTTTGAATATTTGGAATTTGGTGAGAAGCCAACTGCCAATGAAATTGAGATGCCCCGAGCACCTTTGGAAGAATATGAAGAATCAGGTGAGGATGTTTAACCTACTCCTAAAGTATATTTAGGAATTTCATTGGTAGAAATCAAATTGGATGTGGAGCCATTTTATAAAACCTTGATGATAAATGGTATGATTGTCCACAACTGCATGTTTGACTTTGGTGCTTCTTACCATGTGATGCCCTTATGTGTCTTAAATTAGCTCAGGTTGAAAATAGCATCTACCTTTGGTAAGTGTTACACCATGGATTCAAGGGAGGTTCCAGTTGTGGGACAAGTTAAAGGGTTGGTTGTATAGTTGGTAGTTCATCTTGGTAAGTTTCTAAATATGGATGTGGTAGTTGTGGATTGCCCACCCAAATGGGGAATGCTGTTATCATGAAAATGGGTTAATAGTATGGGTATAAGTGTATAGATGGACCTTTCTTATGCCACTATTCCTTTGGAAGGTAAGATGGTCAAGCTTCATAGAGAGCCAAAAATGTTACATATAATTGAGGATCCAAATCATGCTCTAAATGAAGCGATGTACACAGATGTTGAGTTAGATATTTTGTTAGGAATATTGATGTTGGTGATCAAGTAGTTATCATTGATGTGTATCTTGACAAGGAGGATACCTTCTAGGTAATGTGCTTCAATGAAACTTTATCCAATGTTAGAAATAGAGCTAGGGTTATTTTCTTTGCTCCCAATGGTAAATGTTATAAGTTTTCTTTTCATCTTACTTTTGAGTGTACTAACAATATTTTTGAGTATGAGGTACTTTTACTTGGTTTGTAGATCACCTAAAAATATGAAATCAAGTGCCTAATTGTTAAGGGTGATTCTGAGTTAGTCATTAAATAGGTCCTCAATGCCTATACCACCAAGAGTAAGAGGTTAAAGTAATATCTAAATGCTACCTAGGATTTGATTAAAAACTTTGATGCATTTAACATCTCTTATCATGATAGAGGTTTCAAATAAGAAGCTAACAGACTTGCTAGGTTAGATGCTCAATTTGACATTGCAAATATAAGTCCTTATTATCAGTATCAGGTGGAAGTGCTTGTTAGAACTTTGGTCCCAGATAATGTTCATCATTGGCAAGTTTTTGAAAATGATGACCAAATTAGAAGGTTTATGAATTATGAGGTCAAGTTCCATGGTTAATTAATATATTTGGAATCTATGGTCCAAGTTTATGATATAAAATAGACCTTGTTTGGAAAGGATGTGATGCAGCTTAAGATAAACATTATCTGAAGGGGATTGGTTAGTTTAAAGGCATATTTTGATGGAGCTAATAGAGTCAATTTGAGAGAATTATTCATTTTAAAAGATGTAATTGATTATAATTTTATTTCCTCAAAGAATCCAAGGAAAGTTTGGTTGGGTACTCACCTGAGTGCAATTGATAAGAAGGCCTACACACAATTGCTTAGAGAGTACCAAGATTGCTTGGCATGGTCTTACTCAAAGTTGAAAGTGTATTAAGAAGACCTATTTTAGCATGTTATCAGTTTACAACCTGATATCAAGCCTTTTAGGTAGAAGTAGAGGCCCATCAAACCCATCTTGGCCACCAAGATGTGAGATGAATTAAAGAAGCTGAAGGATGGTGACATTATTTATCCCATTAGATATTCATCATGAGTTGTAAAATTAGTCCTTATACATAAAAATAATGTTGACATTAGTCTATGTGTGGATATATGTAATCTAAATAAGGAATCTCTAAAGGATAATTACCCCTTACCCAATATGGACAATTTTCTATAGAATGTTACTAGATCAAAAATATTGTCCACATTGGATGGCTTCTCAAGTTATAATCAGGTTGTGGTAAAATAATCTGAGAGGTCTAAAACTATATTCACCACACCATGGGGAACTTACATATATTTAAGGATGCATTTCAAGTTGATGAATATTGGTGCAACATTTAAGCGTGTTATGGATGTTGCTTTTGTAGGGATAATTAACCAATTTATTATTGTGTTTTAGGATGATATCACTATGTAATAAAAAACTAGGGAAAATCATTTGGGGCATTTTTAAAAGGTGTTGATTAGATGTAAGGAGTTTGGATTTTCATTTAACCCAAAGAAATGCCATTTTGGAGTGCAAAAGGCCAAGTTTATAGGACACATAATGTCCAAACAGGGTGTCATGATCAATCCCAAAAGGGTTGACGCTAATGAAAAAGTACCTATCCTGTAGTCCAAGAAAGGAATTCAATATTTTTTTGGGTAGATTAATTTTGTAAGGAGGTTTATGTAAAAATTTGCAGTGATTATTATGCCTATTAATTCTATCCTTAAAAGGTATTAAATGGTTAAGTGGGAAGAAAAGGCCATACAAGCATTTAGTGACATCAAGGGAGCTTTGAAGTTTGCTCCCATGTTGGCTAGTCCTGATTATACAAAAACATTTCACGTTTTCTCCTTTTCATCATTCCATATGGTTGCTTCTATTCTATTACAAAAGAATGATGATGGTTATGAACAACCCATAGCTTTTTTCAATAAATCTATGAAAGGGTCTGAACAAAATTATACTATTATGGAGAAACAATCCTTTACTCTGTTAAAGGTTTTTAAGACATTTAGACCTTTATGTTGAGCTTAAAAACTATTGCTTACATCCCTCACACCATGGTGAAGGATATTTTAACTCAGACTGATGTGTCTAGTAAGAGGTGTAGGTGGGTCAATAAGTTTCAAGAATATGATAATGACATTCATACCACTAAGCTAATAAGGGGGATGTGCTTATCCAATCTTATGGTTAAGACAAACTTGTAAGCTATGGAGGTAAACACCACCATTTTTAATATTTATGAATCCTTGGGTCAATTCAGTGTATATCAATGGTATAAGAATATTGTCTATTACTTTCAAAATCTATGTTGTCCCCCAAATTTGGATAAGAATAATAGGAGAAGACTTCAAGTTTAGTAAGGTTTGTTCCACCTATCTTTTATTCTATCCCATTGCCCTCATCTATTATGACAACTTTAGATTGGTTATCTACAGTAGTGAAGAGAGCAATAAAAATGATTGAAACTGAAGAGAGAGATTTTGGAACCTTGATAGTTCATTTCTCAAAGAGGATGAAGAAAGCAAGAACAATGTCATGAATGGTGATAGATGAAAAGAGAGAAAAATATGTGAAAGTGGTCATTCCTATAGTTGAAATGGATAAGCTAAAAATCATGATTGAATATTACTAGGTATCTAGAGTTCATCTGGGGAAATCAACTAGAGAAAGGATGAAAGGGGATGTATATTTGGAAATTCATATCATCTTTTAATAAATGGATAAAGACAAGGCAATAAAAGATGAACAAAAAGATAAGGTGGAAAAATTTAACTCAATAATATAGATATTGGTTGAGCTAATTCAACCAACTATCACTTCATTGAGTCTTCATGATGAGACACTAAAAAAGTAAGAGAGGTAGGCTAAATGGGCAATGCAGTGAAATACTAAGTTGAAAAAGTTACTGATCAAAGGACCTCAATAATTCTCACCATAGTTATGATGTTCTCTAAAATTCAATCATAGTATGAACAAATAGAAATAAAGGAAAATGGATATGCTCATGAGAAACAAAATTAGGAGGAACTTATTCCTAGGTTGGGTGAATTCTCAAAATTTCCTTGTATTGATCTTGTTGAAAAAAGAGTGATCAGTAAGGATGAAATTGTCTATCATATTGAATTTATTTGGGCCACTAAATTTAGAATCCAATATTTTCAAAAATATCTTCAAAAATTAAATAATGCCAAGGTCACTTGGAAGTGACGCGATGATGGAAATCAACACTGATGTCAAGAAGTTGAATTATCATTTTGTCAATAATAAGGATCAAAAGGGGAATTTGATTTCAATTGATATTGTAATTGGAGAATTAAAAGAGCCAATTTAGGACATTATCAATCCTAAATCTGCATTTGGTCATGAAAAACTTCACTAGTTGTCCAAATGCTAAGTGAATGTGGATAATTTGAATATGAAAATAAAGAATCTCCAAGGCAAGATTTAGGAAATGAAATAGTTAGACTACTTAGTAGACATTGCCTAGAGGTACAAAGATGGATTAGATGAAGACTTTATCAAGGTATTTCTCTAGATATTTGAGGTTTTATTTAAAGGGAAAAAATTGTTAATACAATAACAAGAATAAAGAAGAATTACTTTCAGTGTTTTTGCATTCTCTTCTCTTATTTTTTTGCACCTAACTTGTGTTATTACACTCTTTTTCCACTTGTAAATATGCATTGTAATCTTAAAAATTGTATTTATAATTTTACCAACTTGCCTTTTCAAATTGTGTAAATTGATGATGTGCTTTTTTAAGTAGTGAAAAAACCCCAATTGTTCTCTTAAGTGGTGTAAAATGGTTAAAAAGCTTTTGCACAGTTTCAAGTTGTAATTTGTCATTGGTGTTTTTGAAATTATGTAAAAAGGAAAAATATACAGTTTTGCACTATAACCACCCATTTTATCCTATAAATAAAAGTTAGGGATTCATAATAAAGGTTCTCAATAGATAGAAGTTTGACAAAGCATTGTAAAGGGAGACCAGTCATTATACTCTTCAAAATCAATACAAAAAGGTGTTCCTAAACTTTGTGTTAGTAATATCTTTTGAATTGTGTATTTTTCTTAATTCAACATATCTAATTTTCATAGCCATTATTTAAATTTTTATTTTAGATTGAGGGTTTCAATTCTTTTACTCTATTAGGCACTTATTTGGTTGTTCCAAGTCAGTTCTTAGCTTTTTACAACTAGTTGTAAGCATAGAATAATCATGTAGTGCTCAACATTTGTTACTCAATTGTGCTGACATCAATTCACATAAGGCACAATAATTATACTCTCACCTAAAGGGCATCAAATAAATAATTGGGGCCCATTTTAGGCTATTTATACCATTGAACAACTCATTCTTCATAGGACTTGGTAATTACAATAATGTCATTGGTAGGTTCATTAGCACAAGCCATTCTGGCTGGAGTCTGACTATCTCTAGGTGCAAGGCCTATTTGGGGAACTTGTTATGGTCATAGGGGTACAAAACTATATTGTGCTGGTTCTAGGATCTCAAGTGTTCAAACCTTTGTGTTACTAAGCTAAGCATCATTTAGGTGCTTTGATGTGGCAAGGGGATTACTTTATAACAAGGGTTCACTCTTAGGCTAGTGCTCTCGGTAAGGGCATCAAAGCTTGGGTGCATGACTTATCCTATACTTAGGATAATTTAAAGGTTATTTGGATGTCATCATGTACATAGGGATACCATTAATGGTCTGAATAAAAAGCTTTCTATAACCTAGTGTTCATATATTAAAACTAACCATTATAACTATTATAAACCTTGAATAATCAATTCACAATAAAAAAACATAACTATAACTACATAAGCCAGATCAATACTCATTTAATTACAAATCCATTCTTTATTAAATAAGATTAAAATAAATAAATTAAATATCAATGGAATAGAGCCCATGATCATATAAAACTACTAATGACCTAGAAGCTCATAGACGAGCTTGGGCACTAAAATGTGGATCCTCAAAGGTATCTATGATATAATTTATATGAATGAAATCCATAATTAGATATCTAGATTTAATTATGTAGATCTTCACTACTTAAATTTTTATCTCTTTGCTCATAAGATCAATCTTGGCTTTATAGAAGATATGAGCATCTTTATGCCAAGGTAGAGGGCATACACCAGGGGTTGAGCTGGAGCCTTGGTTGATCATTCTACTAGATCCATAACCTTGTGCCATTTATTTTTTGGTTATCACATGTAACAAATTAAGAATATGCCCTAAAAACCAAGCACCAAGTAACTACCTACCAGCTGGCACTAAGTCTATGATGATTCCTTCAGCTAGTGCAAAATGTGCTAAAATAGCAGTCATACCAAATAATTGCCTCACATTGAGATATCTACTAAGTTGGCATAGATCCATACTTAGATGAATTAGGGTCCCAAAATTACCCCATATAAAATTATTATTATACCCTTGAAGTAGTATTTTAATGCTCTTGGTATACAAAAATTAGGTATACTCTCCTTTGGTTTAGTATTGAAGTCTTCAAATCCATTGATAGAGAGCTTGAGTTCCTCAATGACACCATTTATCTCCATGGATGTGGTGCTAAGTGTGAGCACATACATCTTCTCCAATTCCTTTCAAAAGGCCTCTAGGTTTTCCTTAGCTTTTACTACTCCTTTGTCTAGGATTTCTCCTTGTTAACAAGCCTTAGTTTGCAAGGCACAAAAGAGTGATTCAAGGATTTATTTCTAGTCTTTGACCTATGTGATCAGGGAATTGACCTTTCCCATTATTTGGGTGTACTCCAATCTAATTTTAGTGTATAATTGTGTCATCAACTCATCCTTCTACCTATTACCTTATTAAGGTACACATCTATGACTGATGCCTAGTTGGAAATGCTGTAGAAGATGGCATTGGCTGCATCTATACCCTCTTAAATTTAGGAGAAGAGGTCTTCCACCTATTTGAGATTTTTAGCTAGCTTATATTTTATTGTGGCACATGGGTCCTCCTCTTCTTCTAGAATTAGCTCTACGTTCAACCTTGGGAGTATTTGATCCACTAGCACACATACCTTATCAACCTCTAAAATCTTTGAAGTGTTAACACCATTCAAGAGGGATGGATTGGATACCTATATGCACTAAAATAGTTGTTGTAATTTAAATTTCATGGCATTTGTTTCCTCTTATGCATCTAACATGATCTTCTTCCATTTGGAGGCCCTAACATCATTGACAATGTTCTTTCATGATACTTTGGATGCCATCTAGATGAGCATGTTTGCCAACCTAACTAGGTTCATTGTGCAGGGGTTTATGAGAAGGGAATCATACCCTTATTCAATTTTTTATATGCCTAGTATGGCCTTTTGGTACATCTCAAAATGAGGCTCATCCATATAAAAATCAAAATAAAATGATAGTTATTGGCACGTCATAGTAGTGGTAGCTATGGGGGGCATATACTCAAACATGTAGTAATTTTCATTAGTCCACCCCTTCTATGCCTTTTCTCTTAGGCTTGGCTCAGTTCCTTCTTCCTTAGTGATGGCCAACTCCATTTTCTCTTCTCCCTCTTCATCGACACTAGAGCTATCTTCAACACTTTCCTTTGAGGTTCCTTCTTCTTTCTCTAGTAGGGGATCTTCCTCAGACTTATCCCCTTTGTCTACTTATTCTTCTTCCTCAATGCTATATTTTCCCTCTTATTTCTATCAGATTCCTTAGATGCTCTCCATTTGTTATTTCAAAGTGCCATCATCACCTTCTTTATCTCTAGGCACCCCTTCACTACTTGGGTGTACCTATGGTGCAAGTTATTTTATTGTGTTAGTGGGGGCACTAGGTGCCTTTTATGTTACTTTCTTTGTTGGTTCCATGCTTGTAATAACCTCTTTCTTTTCCTTCTCTTTCTTGGATTTTTATTCTTTGGCCTTCTTTATCTTGACCTTCCTCTTCTTTGATATCACCAAGGACTTTTCTTATTCGTACTTTATTTCCTTAGCCTCAATATTCTCAATTTCCTCTTGGGTCATGCCTTTCTTCCTCATGGCATCCCTTTTATCCTCTAGTGATAGTGCATTCAATATTTATACCTCGCTCATCCCCAAATTCCTCCATGCTTCTCTATTTTCCTCTTTAATTTGTGGAGGATGTGTGGTGGATTATTTAGTTGAGGCACTTCTTGTCTTTTCTACTTCTCCAAGCATGGAGATAGTGCCACCTTAGAGGGCATCCTAAACTTCTTTGGCACTAGGATTTTATTCTATTGCTTCTTTATAGATGATGTAAACTTTCATCCCTAATTCTTCTTCTTCCTCTTCCATCTCTTCATGTTCTTGTACTTTCATTTCCTCACTTGCCTCTTACACCTCCATATCTACTAATATGGGCATTGCAATGGGCCCCTTATAATTATTTTCCTTTTCCCTTTTGTTGGGCGAATCAATCCCTCACATGAAGGTCACATGCTTCTTCTTTGGTGCAGAGGGAGTTACTTCATAACCAAAGATGATCTTTAACCTAAGTCACTCTTGAATTTACTCCAATGTTTTTCCCTACTTTTTGGGGAGATTTTCTCTACAATACTATCACCAATTTTCCTTTTTCGCTGATCTAGAGGGGGAGGTCATCATCCTTCTCAAGGTACACACCCTTCTTTGTCATCTTATTATCATAATATAGCATGTGGATGTGCTAAAAAATTACTTCTTTTTGGAGGGGATGGATGTCAATATGATCTGATTTGTCCTCCACATCTTTGGAAGCTTTCCCTCCTTGGTACATATATTGGCACCATAACCTACTTCTTTATAAATCCATGGATTTTACTAGGATTTTAAGCTACTATTCATTAATAATTCCCCTTAGTTCATCCCTAAAGTACTTGGTAAAAGGCACATAAGGGAACTTCAACCAGCTTGATTTATTGTTATTTATGAGTGCCAAGTACACTACATAGAAGTGTTGCACAATGGAAAAGGTGGTTATTCCAAACATGTTCTAAGGGAGTTCTTCAAGGATGCACCATTCCATCTTTAAGGCCTCTATGTATTTCACATACCACCCCATCACTCGATTCCTTTACTTCTAGGAATATGTGAGGGGACATGTGAAGTTATGATACTTCTACACTAGGGAGTCATTATGTACTGGGAAGACCCAAAGGTTATCTTTGTCATCATCAGACATGCCTATTTCCTCCATCACAATTAAGATCAACATTGACCCCCATTAGATGGTCTCTTTCACTATATGACACTCAAGTGAAATCTTTGTCATTTATCCTACTATGAACTTTGATTTATTAAACTTGACCCCTTGTACCATGTGATGGGTTATGCATAGGTAAGATTTATTGATGTCTATCCACTAACTGTTGGGGAAAAGTTTTGAACTTACAAGGCATTATAATACCCTCATGCTAGGGTCCTTCATATATTTTATAGGGAACACAAATCCTCCCTTGTATTACCCAAGGAGTTTTATGACCATTTCAACTTTAGAATCATCTACCATCATCTGGTAAATGTCTGCACTAGAATCTAAGAGCCTAATGATTCTACCAATAAGGCTTGTTGAAAACTACATGCAGCTCCCTATAAAGTAGAAGTGATCTCTATGGATGCATGAGATGATGAACTTCATGATTTAATCCAACTTTTAAAAATATGGAAACTCATAGAGCTAAGTTACATCAGTGGTTTCTAGTTTATCTAGGATGGAAACATTAAATAATGTCATGCCCACTTCTATTTTAGCCCCCGTATCAACCACCCAGTCTTGTGATAGATATTACATGCTGATTGATGCATGATGGTTGTATTTTTTGAGTCTATAGGTATGTATGAAAGACATATAGTTCTCTCCTATCAAAACCTTCATGGGAAACTAAATTTTATAGTATGACATCTTTGCAAGTGCCTCTAGATTAACCTTAACAATGCTAACTCCTTCCACTAGCTACTCTTTCTTCTTTGCAATAGCCATATCTTTCACTATCCATGCATGTTTGGTATCCTTCTACACTTGTGGTGGACCAAAACTCATACATTTATTCCCCATCCTAAACTAGCTTGTGTTGAAGCACAATTTGTTTAACTTGTTGAAGCTTATAATGTTTATTATAACTCTTCATAGTCATGAGATTTGTGACTATAAATTTGGCTCTTGAGATTTACTTGCTATTAATGGTGACATCAATGTCATTTCAATTTTTTATTGTCTAAATTTTACATAATTTTTTCCCCATACTTCTCTACACCAATCTCAAAGGGAACACAATTCCTTTCTCTATTCAATAATTCTCTTTTTATGTCTATGGGTACTCAAGGTTTCACTCTAGTAGTAGTTATTTTCTTTGGATCTGGTTCAGATTTGGTTCTAAGCTATGAATTTTAGGTGAAAATTAACTTGAGGTTTATAACCTAAAATAGTTGACTTTTCACTACTTTATACCCCTAATTTAGATACCTTCTTAATTGTACGTGATTAATGACATGGTGTTACCTAGATTTATTAGAATTCATAAAAACCTACAAAATATATGAAAATCCATTACCACTTATGAATTAAATGTGGATCTTTGTGCATCTACCATCAACTCAATAAATTATCCTAATAGTATTTTTGATGAAGTGACATGTGGTTCAAATGGTCACTTATTGCCTTAATTTGGGGTGATTCTAGCTTGTATTAATGATCTTCTCCTATGCTTTATTCACTTGGCACAACCTTTGCCTTCCTTATGGCAACCTAGGTGTAGACCCTCACATACATGTGATTCAACCTCCATGGTTCCATCATCTCTTTTTGTGGTGCTTTCATTTCAATCATGCTTTCTTTTTTTGGTTGATTTATTTTCACTTTCATCTCGTGCCTTAGCTTGTCTCACTCCATACAAATCCCTTTTGTTATTCCTATAGTGATTCTTACTTTAGGTGTCTTTCATACTTAGCATCTTGTGAACCTCTCTTGCATCTTATGTGAATTAGCATCCTACGTGCCTCTCTTCATCACTTAGTACTCAAACTTGTGCAAATTTTACAAACTCTATGCACTTAGCAAATTAGGTATATAGCCTTAGGTGCTTTAAAGAGCATCTATGATCGACTCACCTGATTGGAGTTATGCGTATAAGTGTTAGAATAGTTCTCTTCTAGGCTTGAAATCACCTCTTATTCATTTTACAAGAACAACAATCACAAAATACAAGGAAATGTTTGGTTTGTGCCAAACATAATTAAGGTCATCAAAACACAACTAAATTATGAATGGGAAGTGCCATATTATTTCTAAATAACTTCAATCTATTGCCATGGAAATGCCTAGGGAGTATTTCACTCGATAATGTGTGAAGATTTCATGCACCATTTTCCAACATATTATAGATAAAATATAGACCCATCCACCTAATTTGGATCTTTCCAAGGTACTTGGAGTCATAGAGCAATACCAATTCTCCTTTAGTTATTACCTTGTGCTTAATATGCTTGTCATGTCAGAACTTTTGATATGCCTTCTCTATCTGTAGGTTCCACCTTACTTGGGTGCACACTTCATCCAAGTGTTCTAAGTCCTCTAACCTCACACTCAATAATTCTTTGTCATCTAAAAAACCAAGATATGCAATGTGCAATGATGGGACCATGAATTACATTAGTAGAATTACCTCTATGCCAAACATCATTTTAAATGGTGTAGCCTTATTTAGGCACTTGTAGGTTGTGCAATATGTGAATAATGCTATTGATACTCAATCATCATAGTATTTGAAACCAATGTCACATATCTTCATAAGGCACATTCCTAGTATCTTATTGAATACCTCAGTGGTGCCATTCACTTATGGATGATAAGGGGTGGTCTTATGGTATGCCACCATGTATTCTATTAGAAAAATATAGACAATTTCATTGATGAAGTGTGTACCTATATCGGTATTCAAACTAAGTGGGAACCCATAGTGACTTATAATTTTCTCCCATAATAACCTTGTGGCTATGGTGGATGTGTAGTTTGTGCTTGGCACTGCTTTGACCTGCTTGGTGAAATAGTTGGTGGTCACTAGAATATATCTTGCACATATGTACCTTGCTATGAGAGTAATTAGCCTGATAAAGTCAATGGCCCATTTATCAAATGGTGTCTAGGTAAGAAGGGGAATGAGAGGCATCTCATCCCAGTGGTTAGGTTTCCCTATGCATTGGCATATGTCACATGTAATGGTGTAATATTTTGCATCCTAAAATAGACTTGGTCACCATAAGCTTGATTGTAATACCTTACACACCATTGCTTCCCTAACATAATGGCCTCCTACTATTCCCTCATGTACCTCACATAAAATGGAGTCCCTTTAGTGTTATAAGAGACATCGGTATATGACTTCATCTTGGCCTAATTTATATAGTTCCCCACTGATAAGATAAAAAGGAATAGTATGAACTGTGAACTATGTCTTCTCTTTAGTTACCATTGTTTAGGATGTAAATCTAGATGTTATAAAAGTGTATATCTCCACCAAATCCTCAGGGGCATGCTAGAATTTATAAAGTTGTGCATCTAGCATGCCATCCTTAATAGACATTATTGCATCATTAGAGTGGATGTAGGATAAATGTCTGGGCCTGGGTTTTGTTTTCTAGGCTTGACAATAACTAAGAAATGGAATTCTTGAAATATAATTATCCATCTACAAATGTACCCATAGAGAACAAGATTATTCATGAGGTACTTAAGATATTTTTGGTCTGTGAAAAAGATGAATGGTGTTACCAAAAATTATTGCTTGAATTTTTATAGGGTGTAGACCATGGCCAGTGCTTTGTGCTTAGTTTTTGTATATTTATTCTTTGCTTGGGTAAATTTTATACTTATGAAGGAGATGGGATGATCCATTTTGCCTTCATTAGGTTTTACTAGAATGACACCAATTTTAGAGCTAGATGCATTAACATGGTTGTGGAATGGGGTCATCTAGTTGAGAAATTGTAGAATAGGTGTACTAGCCAACTTAAGTTTTAGAGTTTTAAAGGCATCCTCTTATATTACACCCTGATAGAATGGGCCATCCTTGTGAAAAATCTCCTCTAAACACACTACAATCTTTGCATATATCCTTATGAAATTTATATAATATCCACAATGGCCAAGAAAGGTATAAACATCTCTCTATGTGGAAGGATTCTGGAGCTGAATGATTATTGTAATCTTCATGGATCAATGAGCATACCATATTTGTAGATGATGTGCCTAAGCAAGGTGCCAAAAGGTGTCATGAAGATGCACTTCTTGAGGTTTAAGGTTATTTTTAATTGTTGTCACCTCTCAAACATGAGGTGCAATTTGTTATAATCTTCTTTTACAAGCCCATACATAGTCCAATCATTAAGGTACACGTATAGGAACTTATGAATAAAATATTTTAATGTAGTGATGACCACTCTAAAGAATATAGATAGCACATTATTAAGCCTAAAGGACATCACTTTATAGGAAAATAACCCCATTCTATTGCAAAGGTTGTTTTAGGCCTATCCTCCTCTTTTATTTGGACTTGATGGTATCCCAAGAAACCATTAGTAAAAGTATAGATTTCACAGCCTGAAACACCATCCAAGACTTCATCAATGAATGGAGTCAAGAAGGGGTTTGTGACAAAGGTGACATTTAATAGTTTATAGTCAACACAAATGTAGATACACCCATCCTTCTTAATGATAATAACCATGGGTATAATTCATTATGACTCTTGCACTGGGTAGATCACTCCTATAGATAGCATACTATCAATCTTCATTTTAATCTTGGTGTGGAGATTGGGGTTCATCTTATAGGGGTAATTATTGACAGGTCATGTGCCACCCACCAAATTTATGCTCATTTTTCCAAGGGATGGGGAGGTGCCCTTAATATCTTGATAATTTCATGAGAATAAATCTTGAAACTCCTTTAGGAGATCCAAAATTTTTGCCAGCTCCATGTTAGACCAATATGTGCCTAAAGTAGTCATATTTGGTTCCACTTATACACTAATGTCTACCTTGGTAGTCTTGAGCAATGCACAGTAGGGATCTTTCCTCTCCTAATGTGTGTCCTCAACTTGCCTACTCCCCTCAATTATTTTGATGTGGAGATGAGTACAGTTTTCCTCTTTAGGGGTGCTATCATCCACTCGATGCATGAGCTTCCTCTTTCTTGTCAAGGATGTCTAATTACATGATTTTTAGATATCCATATCTTCATTACTCAAGTTATTGGTTAGTGCCCTTTCTTTAAAGAAATTTGGGAGTGTTAATGCTTTCCCCAAACATATCTTTTAGGCACTCTAAGATTGTAGTGTCCTTAAAAACTACCATTGAAATTTCTTGTAGTGGCTTGATCAATTCCAAGTTATGTGAGGAAAATGATAAGGTCTGCATAAAATCCTCCTTTAGGATGTCCCAACTCACTATCTCATGGCACATTTTGTTAACCACATACCAAATTTATGCCCACATCTTTAATATTTTGTAGAAGGCATGCGTCCATAGGTTCCTTGGGGTATTTGAGCCACATTAAATCCATGTTTCTTTGTACAAGCGTATGTGCACTATTGGGTCTGAATCACCATAGTATGGAGAAATGTCTAATTCCTCATTACTTTTTCTAAATCTGGTACAAATGGCTACTTTTACATCTTGCCAAGTTTGAAAGCTAGGCCTCTACACTACCCACCAATGATTGATAGTGCTTCTCGAAGTATACACTAGTGTACCCATCTTGTCTACCTCCTTAGGGATACATGACTTGAGGTCATGGATGTATTCTTCCATAAGATTACTCCCCTCATATCTCAAGAGTACAACAAGTTTACCTTTACTCAAGTGAAACACTCTCTTATCCTTATTTTTGTTAGAAAAGACCCATCTCTTTGAAGTGTGAGCCATTTAGACCCATTCATTCCTCATAGGTTTTGGTGCCTTCATGATTACTAAGTGTCACCTTTGACTAGTCATCTCATAAGCTTCTTTTAC
Organism: Torreya grandis; assembly: GCA_037957365.1. Taxonomy (NCBI): domain Eukaryota; kingdom Viridiplantae; phylum Streptophyta; class Pinopsida; order Cupressales; family Taxaceae; genus Torreya; species Torreya grandis. The sequence goes on from JARHVA010000037.1 coordinate 768,420, forward strand.
CTATTGGTCACAAGAAATGTTGATGGTATTTGAGGCTAACTATCCATCTTCCCAAAAAAATACTCCTTGGTCATTAAGGTTAAGAGTCTTGGTGCCTTGTGCCGTGATGGTGTAGATATGGTTGATTTCATCCTTAAGATCAACACTTTCTACATAGGGGGTCCTTGGTCACTTCAAAGAGGGATCACTACCATCTCTTTTCCATTTTCAAAGGTCATATAACACTTCTTAAAGTATATATCAACATTATTCTTGTAACACCATAGCCTTGCTATGAGTATTGGATAATTATCTTATTCATCCAACTTGATTACCTTGAAGTCAACATAGAACTTAATGCCCATGATATCCACAATGGTGATTTTTAGAATCCTGATTGGTTATGTCCTAGATTTATTGGCCATAATAGTACATGATGGGAAGGCCTTATGGCTGACTTACCCATCTTCTCCCATGTATTATTTATCAAGATATTGACCTTAGATCCTATGTCAATAAGGACCTCGCATACAGACCATCCATCAATGGTGGCATTTAGTAGGAGTTCTTAATCATACTCCACATTTAGGGTATGCCTAACTTCTTATTCCCTTTCCATGTATGGTGCCATCAATTTAACTAGTTCCTACTCTATATGCTCTACAAGTAAGTTATTCAATAGGGGAAACACCCCTTTTATTTATAAGAGGTGAAATATCTCCATTAGATCTTGTACCTCAACCTCTTGACCATCTTGCTTCTTGTGAGAGGTGATAACTTGCACCTATAGATCTCATTCCAGTTGGAGCTCTCCTTGCAAGTTCTGAATCACACTCATAGCCTACTATAATACATCTTTATAGCATGTAGGGTCTAGGTAAGGTATAACTTTGGGATCAAGTCACATTATGCACTTAGTATGGCTTGGTTTTTGATATTACAAGCACAATTTTGGTATTAGTGTAACTAAAAATTGAGTGGTGAATCCACTATGATTAGTTTCCTTCACTTTGATTAGCTTTATATAGGTTGGTTACACCTTTGGAGTCTACTTATCTACTTTAGGCTCACACCTAATCATTCCTACACCCTTGTCTATACTAGGTATACCTTTGGTTAGTTTTTCATACAAGTTGAGGCATTCTTTGACCTTATGTGTTCCTCAATAATACCCACACATTAGATGTGTAGGGAAATTGCATTGATAGTGCTCAGTCAAACCATATTTGTAGCATGACCATGGTTGGAATATTCCTCCAACATGTCTTCCGCCTCCCCCTATGTCACCTGTTTACATTCTATAGCCTACATTATATTGGCCATAGCTTTCATTACCTTGATTAGCTTACCCTTGATTACTATAGTGGCTTGTTGTGTACCTCTTTCCATGTTCTCATGTATCTCATCAATCACATGATAGTTAGTTGTGGTATGAGTGTAAGCATTACATAATTGATAATAAATAGTTGTGTTAACTTGACTAGTACATTACAACAAAGGGTAGTTATGAACATCATGTGTCTCATGACAAACCTCATAGATTTGAAGTAATGTGTGTATATTACTTCAAGGGTAGTTATTCATATTATGACCTTCCATTTCATAATCAGTGCACCATAACCCACTTTGAGCATATTGTGATGAACTAGCAGTAAGTTTCTGAGTTGGCTAGCCATGGATGTAATCTGTTCCTCCATGAATGGGTTGATTCTAGTGTCAATACTTCTAATTACCTTGGCTATGATTATGGCTTCTAGTGATTTATGAGGGTCTATGAATGTCTTCATGGGAGGTTCTCTTTTGAATGGTAATATCAATCCCATGAAAAACCATTACACATGCTGGGAAGGGTGAATATCATAAGGAATCTTGGAATCTAACATCATATAGGTTCACTCTCTTTAATAGTCCTTGGTTAATTTATTTGAGCATGGTGATGCTCTGTTATTTAAACTTGGGTATATCAAATTCTTTCAATAATGTTTCATTTAAAGAATCATAATCAACCATATCCTGGTTAGGATAAAATTTCTTATACAAAGTATTTGTGTCATCAAGTAGAGTTATTGTGAACTAGGTTGACTTTGCTCAGATTGGGTTATACCCCAAGCATGCCGTTTTAGTTCACATTTTAGCACATGATCTATGACAATATCTATGCCATGATACTCTAGAAAGTGCATGTCCATGTCATAGTAATTTTAATATGGGAGGGTGCTAGCATCTAAGGCACTTTCCCCCTTGTACTTGTCCTAGTAATGATCCTCTAATTCCTCCAGCCATTGGGTTAGGAATTAGTACTATTATTATTGTTAACACTAATGATGATGAAGGAACTATACTACTAACTTGTGGCATTAGGCCACTTTTTATGGGCTATTGCCCAATCTATGTAACTAACATTGGTTGAACTAGAATTCTTGCACTTATGTACTATGTTATCAAGCTAGTGCCCAAATGTCTAGAGGTATCCTCACTTAATTCTTTGTAAGGAATAACTTGTTCAATAAAAAAATTCTAGTCCAAGTATATGAAATAGTCAAAGTTGATGTGGATAATAGGGTCAATTATCACTCTTCTTTCTTCTCATGGGAGATTCATTGCATGAACTAGTACTATAGGTTCCAAGGGGGTAGGCACTTTTGGTGCATCTTCAATGGTCAAATTCTATAGCGACCCAGTGCATTCTTCACCAATAAATAGTTGAGATTGATCTATGGCTTCATTTTTTATTTCCTCATGCTGCTACTACAATTCAATAGATCCTTCCCCATGCCCTTCCTACTTACTACAGGTTCTTTTGGCACTTTTAGGTTCTAGATCTTTACTCAACCTATGCCTTCTCTTGTTATAAATCTATCACCTAAGATCTCATATGTTAATCTGACTGTCCCCTTTTATTATGCTTCACCTACACATCCCCTTATTCATTTTTATACTTCTCATACATGAAAGGACTTTAGACTTCCATTATTATGATTTGAAATCCACAATCCACCATTAATTTATTAATCTTTGTGCTAAATTAATTCATAAACATGCCTCTAGGCTCATGTAAAAATTAATACTCTACTTCTTTAGGGTAGGAGTATGTCGATACTATAAATTCAAGCACGCAAATATTGAACACTCCTTACCACCATTTGTCTATAGCTCTAGTCTAAGTGGCATCAAGGTTCTCAAGATTTTCTAATCACTCCATCCACTCAAGGCACTATCCATAGCTTTATCTTTTGTGGGTCACATAAGCAACCAATCATCGGTACACATGCTTAGGTAGTTCAAAAAAGAAGACCTCATACAAAACATCATACAAGTCGTTCTAGACCCATTTACTTAGCTTTTGTTCTTTACAAGATGGATGCTTTAGTGTAAAGCTATCTTCCACCTGTTGCAACTAGTGCTCAATATTATCGAGGGAGAGTCAAAGCATTATTTTGTTGGACCATTACAATAATAAAATTCAACATAGTTCCTGATAATGGAACCAAAATGTTGTAGTTTAAGTGGGGTTTTCAATTCATTTACTCTATCAAGTGCTTATCTAGTTTTTCCAAGTCAGTTCTCAGATTTTTACAACTAGGCATAATCATAAAATAATCTTGTAGTGCTCAACATTTATCACTCAAATGCGATGGAATCAACTCATATAAGGTAAAAGCCTTATGCACTCACCCTAAGTGTAACAGATAAATAATTAAGGCATGTGTTAGGCTATTTGTGTCATGGCATAACTCATTCTTCATAGGACTTTGACATTAAAATAATGGTATTGGTAGGTTCATTGGTGCAAGTCATTCTGGGTAGAGTCTTATTATCTATAGGCATAAGGCCTATTTAAGGAACTCATTCTTGTCACATGGGTATAATCCTATATTGGGCTAGTTCTAAGATCTTAAGGGCACAAGCCTTTGTGTTATTAAGCTAAGTGTCATTAAGGCACTTTGATGAAGCAAGGGGATTACTTTATATAAATGGTTCATACTTAGGCTATCATTCTTGATAAGGGAAACAAAGCTTAGGTTCATGACTTTTCTTATGCTTAGTTTAGATCAAAGGCTCTGTGGTTGTCATCAATTACACATGGATGCCATTAATGGGCTAAACAAAAAGCTTGCTATAACTTAGTATTCATATATTAAAACTAACCATTATAACTATTGTAAACCTTACACAATCAATTTGCAATCAAATAACATAAATATAACTACATAAGACAAATCAATACTCATTTAATTGTAATGCCATTCTTCATTAAACAAGATTCAAAGAAATAGAGTACATATCAATGGAATAGGGCATCATATACAAACTTGGGCACTATAATGTGGATCCTCAAATGTATCGATGTTAAAAATTATATGAATGGTGTCCATAACTAGATATCCAAATTTAATTTAGAAAAGCTTCATTAGGTTAGATTATTAACTACTACTAACTAGGTATCTATGTTTTTTTAAATTGTAGATTAGATTACTTTCCATTTTAAAAACATCCCCCATACACATGGTGGTATTTCTATCAATGATATTTAGTCAATATTCATTTAATGAGAGGATAAATGCATGTTTTTGTTCTTCTTTGGGGGAAAACATGCCATTCAAGGTGGGTTAAAGATTTGGTATTGGAAATGTGTTTGATCACCTCATGAAGTTGATTCATTACACATTCACCATTGGAGTCTCTCCAATGTCCCCCAATTCATTAAATTAAAATGGGCATGTCGACACTACCATAAGAAAATATCTAGTACTCATGAGGAATGCCAATATGTCAGTCATGAATGGATAGTGGAATAATAAGGGTGTGAAAAGGTATGTCATAATAAATATGGACATCTTCTATGTCTCTCTCCTAGTTATGAGACCAAAAAATCTAAAAAACATTAACCTCCTTTTACTCAAGTCTCTTTTTAAATGAAGAAGATCACTCTAATTTGGAAAGGGAACTCAAGGATTTTTATAAAATTAATTAATACCATAGCTTCAAACTATTTTTTTTAAATTTAATAATATAAAAAAAATCTTAAATTAAATAACTATCATGTTTCAAAATTAGAATATTAATTTACCACATTATTCTCCTCCTCTAAAATAGATTGTGCACCTATTGACATGATGAGTTTTTGAAACCATTCATTGCTGATATGTTCCCTAATCTAGTATTTGATAGGGAATTTGTTGACTTTATTTTTGTTTCCATTTATCCCTAATTGGATTCTATTTTATTGCCATTGGATTTCAATATTTGTTGGGTGAATGCACTAATAATGATAGATACAACTTTTGGGAATGAAAAAGACACTAAGATGTATATTTAAAATGTTTTTTTTGGCCCCTTCTATATTTTTGGAAATAAATCAAATAAATGAAAGTGTTTTCCTCTTCTTTTGTTTAAGTCTAATAGTTCCTTTTTTAAAGTTGTGGTTATGCCTAATCCAAGTCTTGATGCAATTTCATTGAGAATTACATCGAGCATCAAAACAATATATATGTCATCATGAGGGTGAATTTTTTATTCTTTTAAATTTTTAAAATAAAAACAAATTATTTTTTATTATGTTGAGTTCTTTCATGAGAAAATTTCATTTAATATAATTTTTTTGTGGGATTTTATATTTATATTTATTTTAGTCATTGTGTAAATAACTTCAATGAGTAGTCATTACCCAAATGACATTTTTATTCATGTATTTTTGGTAATAATTACAAGGCAAGGGTACCCACTTTAGCACACAATCACCATAAGAATATCCTCCTCCTACTAACAAATTATTAAGATGCTTGTGTGATAATTTAATGGGTCCCCTTACCTTGTAATTATTACAAAAAATACATGATTAAAAAAATCATTTAGGTAATTAATATTCATACAAAAGTATAGAATACCATAAAAATTAATATTTAACATTATTTTTTAATTATGTCCCCTTGCCTTGTGATTATTACCAAAAATAGATGAAGAATGAAATGTCATTAGGTTAAGGACTACATATGGAGTTAATATTAGATGACTTAAATGTACATGAATACAAATCCCACAAAAAATAATAATATAGCATGTTAAACATTAAGATTTTAACCTATAAAATATATTAACAATATATTTGCACTAAATAATAAAAAAGAGATCATACAAACCCATATCCAAATTTGATTCAAAAACCCAAAACCTATTTAATCCCAATATTAATCTATTAAACTTAACATGTATCGAATATGGATAAACCGATCTCTGGGCATTTATTTAGAAACTAACAGATTATACATTTTATGGCATAGAGTAGACTAATATATTTTAATTTCAATTTATTTTTTCCTTATATTTTATTTATACTTATTTTTCAATTTTGATATTTTTTCATTTTTAACTACAAATTAAATTATATTAAAAATATATAGTAGATAAAAAATAAAAGGCACAAGAAGTTGTAATAATAGAATAAATTTACAAAAATAATTTATATCAGAGCATAATATTGGAAGTATGTAATTTAACCACTTCAAGGGGAAAATATCCATAGCCTAACAATGAGAACAAATTTCATAATTTATGATGATCCATAAATAACTACTCCCTCATACATATAACCTGTTATGGATATAAATACTCCATAGGCCAACCATATTACCAATATGAATATATGGAAATTATAATATGACAATGTATAAAATAATATGTTTTCATTGTTGATATCATTTTAGCTTGGGTGCTAAGACAAAAAATTATTGTTCTAAAACTAGTGTTCTTATACCTCATCTTCATCTTCTTTTATAGATTCATATGATGAGTTTTAGATGTTATGTGATATAGGATGATTTATTTCCTCGTATTCTCCTTCATATCATCATCCAACTCATTGTACTCATCATCCTCATTATCCTCATCCCATTTTCCATGTATTCACGGTCCTCCTCATCTTCAAGGTCCTTTTCCACTAGTTCATCTTATTCTCCACCTTTATAGCTAGCATCAATCTCGTGAATAGATTCTCATTGTAGTTATTGAAGGGATCATCAAAATCTAAACACATTTCATCCTCTCTTTTTATTAGATATATATATATATATATATATATATTTATTAGTATCATATTTCTCTCTTTGTTCCTTTTTTTAGAATTTTCCTTTATTTTTTGGAGGGGTTATAAATAATTCTACAAATAAAAATGATGTAAAAATTAATCCTTGGGAATTGAGTAAGATGGTGTTAGTGGTAAATTTTATAAATTTGTAAGGGTTTAAATATATAAGGTTTGAATTGAGACTTAAAAAATGGTATTTGACTCTTTGAGAACATATATTAGTGCATTTTCAAAGTACAAGTTGGTTTCAATGTGGATATGCAATAATAATTAATATTATAAAAAAAACACTGTGCACCACTCAGATTATAGATGAATACACATTATTTAGTAGTATAAATCAATAAATTATCTTTTTATTTGAATATATTTTAGTGCACCACCAAATTACAATCTAATTTTCCATATTTTTCTATGCAGTCATAATTGAGATTCTTAAAATAATCATCCTACATAGCTCACATTAGAGATATCTACACATTCATTGGCATGTATAAATTAGTTTATCATTCTCTAATAATATATAATATTAGTATAAAATCAAAGTACAAGTTAATTTCTCATATCTATCTATGTAGTAACAGTTAAGATTCATGTAAAAATCACTGTGCACCACTCATATTGGAGATGACTACACATTCATTGGTAGCTATAAATAAATAACTCATCATTCTCTAAGAATATATATAAATTCACTATCAAAGTATAATATTTTTTTCCATATCTATTTATGTAATCATAATTTCTATTATTGTAACAATCATCTTACACTGCTTAGACTGGAGATGACTACACTTTCACTGGTATGCATAAATCAATACTTCATCATTATCCAAGTAAACATATCAGTGCACTATAAAAGTACAAGATTATTTTATATATCCACCTATATATTCATATTCAATATTATTGTAACTATTACCTTGAATAACTCATATTAGAGATGAGTATACATTTGCCAGTACATATAAATTAATACTCATCATTCTTTGAGAATATCCATCATTACACTCTCAAAGTATAAGGTGATTTTCCATATCTGTCTATGTATCCATAATTGATATTCTTATAATAATAATCTTACACCAGTTAGATTTGCAATTTAAATACACATTCTTTGGTATGTATAAATCAATTCATCATTCTATGAGAATATCTATTATTAGTGTACTATCAAAGTACAAGCTAATTTTACATATTTGTCCATAGAGTCATAATTGAGATTCTTGAGACAATCAACTTACACAACTCATATTAGAGATGAATACATAATTTTTTATACATATATTAATTCATAATTATTCAAGAAGATCTATTAGCAAAATAATACTTGATATTATCATAACAATCACCTTACATTATTGACATTATATTATAAAGTGTTGCAGTTACATATGTTTTGTAAATTCTAAGTCTACTCTCATAATACATCCCATTTTAATTTATAATTATTCATTATCCTCTAAAATTAATAATATAATAACAAGTTGTTTAATTAAATCATAATAATTTTGATAAAGTTTAGAATGATGATGTTGATGATGAAGTATTTGATGTGTTACTACTTAGGAAATGGCACATTTATCTATGCTAATTAAATATGAGACTGCCATCCAATCATAACCTAATAGATAGGTCAACCTATAGAAATCATAATCATCATGTCAATCCCATGAGTTATGTGATGATCATATTCATGTGGATCAAAATTATGTAGATATTAATCTAGTTCCCAGGGGAACATTCATTTGTAGTAACATACTATAATTCCACTATTCAATCACAACCCCATTGATAGATGTTATTTTAATGATAATTGACTTGTAGTTGGAGAAACCATGGAAGAGGAAGTTGGGGATAACTTTTATATGCTTTGTGAATATGATAATTTTTAATTTATGAAGTTGATATATGTATGTGTTTGTGTGTGTAATGTGTGATTATAATAATTTCTTAGTATTATATGTTATAATTTATGATAGCTCATCATTATAATTTGATATATGATATTTTACTTGTTAATTGGAATTAATAGAAGCTAGGATTAATAAATTTATTGAAAATAATGCCTTAGTTTATTTTTATTATCTTAGATGACTTAGAGAAAAATATACCATATTTTTGGGTCACTAGAAAAAATATGAGAACATGTATGAAATTTTTGAAAAATATACACAACAAGATTTTGATTTCATTATTTCATTAACAAAAATATGAAAAATATGCACATGATATAATATATCAATAAAATCATTGGGGAGAGAGATCACATAATATGTCTAAATTACTAATAGTTCTACATATAAAATTAATGAAAAATTAAATATTAATAACATAAATTATATAGTTTTTCCATTATGTCCATTACTCAAAGACACATGTCCAAGTAACCATGAAAAAATATTATGATTTGAAAAATTTATTTGTGATAGAGATCATTAAAATTCTAAATATAATATACACTAAATGGTGTGAACATTCTACAATGAAATGAAACTAAAGTAATGTCAAATTAGAAGCTTTACAAGACCTAACATGCCTCCCTTTTTTAATAGTATATGTTGTCCCTCTATACTATATAGGTATTTATTTCATGAGCAATTAAGAGAGAAAAAATAACAAAATGAGCTAAAGGAACTATGAGTAACAATGTCAAGGGAAGAACAAGGCTCTACCTCCATTGATCACCTTAGCCTCAATAGATCAGATGGGTTATTTGACAAAATGGATGATACAAAGGAATAAAATTACACCCAACACTTGAGCACATATCAATATATGCATGCTACATCACATATTCAACAAAATATGCTAGTAGATAGATATTTCCTACCCTCCAATCCAAATATATGTATAAATGTTAAGGGTAATTTCTCTTAGACAAAGAATAAGGTGAAATTTAACAAGGATTTTATCTCCTTGAGAATGTTCCTAATTCTAATTTTTAGTGTTCTAGTATAATGGTTTGCAATTAATCAATTGATCTTATCACTCTTATTAGAAGTTTATCATGTTCAATTAACTCTTATATAAACTAGAATAATTGGGATGGATAATATATTTGATCATCACTCTAATCAGGTACACTTGTAAGTTAGATACCACATCCAAACATGTTCTTAAATGTAAAACTTAAATAAATAATATAATTTATATTATTGTGTCACATGACACCACGGGCTTGGTGCAAAGATAATACTTCATACATTGCTAGAAATGACTAGATAGACATCTAGTACATTTTAATTAATTTATAATGCTTTGACATGATATATTGCATATAAAATAATTGGGATGGAAAATATATTTTAGTATTAATCCACTATAGTTCACTTTTAAATAGTTAATATCAAGTACACCACTTCCCATATCTAGATGTACTTTAATTAGAAATTGTTTAACCCTAAAATTGATCTAGATTTGGGTTATCTAGATTATTAAAGGAGTATATAGAAATGAAATAGAAAATGGGTGATAATAAAATATATAATAGGCCAATTAGATTCTAAACCAGATATAAACATACACTAAATTTATTATGTTGATATAGTCTAAATATGGAAAGTATAACCATGCTATATATATATATATATATATATATATATATATATATATATAAAGGTAGGAAGGATATTCTAGAATAGTTTTTAGATTCTAGCTCTCTAGATAATAACCTCAGCATGGGATTGTTGCATTGACTCTATTATCTATGTTTGATGCTAGTGTCTTCTATGGAATATCTATTAAAATAAGATGTGACCACCTGGATGCTTATAGGTTTTTCTTCACCTTTGCTTTGGTGCATTCATTTCTAGGTCATGGATAGTCACTCCTTATGAAATGGAAAAACCCTAGCTTTACATATTTAATATGACCTTGGGGAAAAATGGGTTAGTGGGCTCACAGTGTCGAGCTGACCCCAATGACCACTATTAAAGAACATTTCCTATATATATATATATATATATATATATATATATATATATATATATATATATATATATATATATAATACTCCTAAGAGGGCCTTAGACTAATGTAGTTCTCTCCTATGTGTTGGCTTATGTGTGAATCATATAATATGTGTAAAGCAAGTACAACAATGACCTAGCTTGTGACTTGGAAAATTAGGCTATTGGTCTACTCCTTCAATACTTAAGGCCTATATATTAGTCCCTATGACTAGTATGGAAATGGGAATAAATATGTAAGTTTTCTTCATATTAGTTCTCTTTGGTCTTTTTTTGGGTGTAGCTAGGTATTCATATTTGAGGAATTGATAAGGGTTCATCTTGTATTTATATCAATCCCTTTGGAGTAATAATTCACATTAAAGAACTTAGGTTGACCATTAAGATACACTACATTTGAAAATTAGATGACTTTAGGGAATTGTACACTTGAATTAGGATAGGGTAGTGGCATCGATACTACTATCTACCTTAGACATTAGTGTCTAAGGAGAAAAAGAGTAGGTATAAGTTTAGAACTTATAGATATAGAAGAAAAGTAATTTTTAATCATTATAGGAAATATAAGACATGGGTCATCAACATAAGACTGGTTAGACTAAGAGCTATAGGCCAAGGGGCACAAAGATAGAGTAAATGTGAGACTTGTTGAAGTGGGAAAGATAAATAACTTAGAAGAACAACCAAAGTCTAAGTTTTCCCAGTATACAAGACTAATGTGATATATAATCATAAAATATGATCTCCATTTACCCTCATTTAATCTAGTAATGAAATTTCTAATTTAAAGGAAAGGAATGCGTACTTAAGTGTGTATGCACACCTTATTATTGCATATGTCTAACTTGAGTGTTATACTAGTGACTGACCTGAAACTAAGAGCATGTTAAAGTATAAAATTAGTGTATATAATTTGGTTTGAAACCACTTGAAATATATTTAAATTTAAATAACAAGGTTTAGGCATATACATGTGTGTTAATGTAACTACCTTGCCTATTGGCAAGTTATTTTGAGAAATATTTATCATTTTAAGGCTTTGAAACTAAGATTAGGATAAATATAGATAAATATTTAAAGTGAATATATCAGAGAGAGAGAGAGAGAGAGAGAGAGAGAGAGAGAGAGAGAGAGAGAGAGAAGGCACATGCTCCCAACTTTAGAGTAAAAGTGAGTTTCCACCTAGCATTGAGATTATCTAAACTATGCAACCCAATGATCCTTATAACCTAGTGAGGCTAGATGATCAAGTTGAAGCTAAAAAATTAGAAAGGTTGAGTGATTTGATCACTTTAACCATATAAAAAGGTGAACCAACTGATGCAGTAGATTATCTAAATAAAAGTTTGTAAAAGTTCATGAGGTATTAGTAAGAAAATTCTATGATATGGTAACAGTCCATAAAATATTTTTAGAATAAAAAACTGATTTGGATTTTATACTCTTAGGCACATGTTTCATAACACATTCACCTTAGAAATGTCTCATTCTAAAACTATGTATAACAATAATACTAATGCATAGAATTCTACCACAAATGTAAATCTGAATCATATAACTATGTGATTTGGCTAATTCAAATAGCTATATAAGTGTAGATGACATGATTCCAAAGCATGACCCCACTATATATGGAGAAATATAAAAAATGATAAAGTACCAATGTGGAGGACATGTTTCTAAAACATGCCTAACTATAAATTAGAGAAATTGAATACCGAATAAGTGTGGAGAACATGCTTCCAAAACATGCCCCTAGCTAAATTTGATAACTATGAATGTGTGGAATCCATGCCCATATGACATGACCCCACTGAATATAAAATTGATATAAGTACTACATATTGAATGAGTGTGGAGAACATGTTTCCAAAGCATGCCTCCACTATAATCTAGAAACTATGCCAAGTGTGGAGAAAATGACTCTATGACATGCCCCCACTAATACGACCCTATTTGATGTGATCAAAATATAGGAATTGGTAGTTACCTCACTTCAAAAGGATAAGACAATTGTATAATTATTGAATGTAACCATGTATCATATAGAAGGAACATGTCTAGGTAGATGTATCATTGAAATGCATAGAAACAATGTGATCACATGAAGGCCTAAAATGCATGATAAAGATCATTGAAATGCTTAGATAGTAATAATACGAGCTTAAAAAAAAAAATAACACACACAAGAGCACTTAAAATCAAGTTAAAAGGCAATGGTCCAAAGAGAACGCAAAAAAGAGGAATTTTGGACTATTACACAATTGAAGCGACATGATTCAATGAAATTTACATAAAGGAAAGAATGACATATTCAAATTTCCATATAACAAACCATGACATATTTAAATTTCAAATAAATAATACATATACATAGGGGCCATAAGTAAAGGAGCATATTAAAATGCTCAAAAAATGAATTTAAGACACTCAAGGAAGTGCATAAAATAAAGCATAATCAACTAGCATATACATGTCATAGTGGCCCATGGATCTAATGTGTTAGGAAAAGTATGTCAAATGTATAACATATGAATTACCCTATGTAAGATATAATCATGGAAAATAGGCATTTATAAGTACATATGTGATCTCAAACATGATAATGTAGAAGTGTATGCCCTCAATGCCCATATGACATGAGTGGAAGGAAGGACCAACATCTGGAATTGGAATATATCATGTATTTATGTATGCCTACATCACATTCAAGTAGTAGTATGATACATATGTGTATATAGGATTAATGAAGCATGTCTTCCATCAATATGTTAGTAACACATGATTCTAAGGAGCTAATAAAACATGTAGGTGCTAAAAGTTTTTTTAGAGTTTTTTTTATTTCTTTGGTATTTTTGGAATTTCATCCTATGATTCCATCCAATCTATGGTCATAGATATATCCTTCATTGTGAACCTTACAATCTTAAGTTGGAGATTTTACATTATTTGCATCATGACTGGATAGGTTGAAAAGGTACATATCATGTTCCTTCTCATGTTTTTCATGTGTAGTAGAAGTAATTCTATCAGTTGAAATATGTATTAATGTTCCTTCATGAGGAAAGGAAATTCCTTGCTGATTTGGATCAATTTTTTATTCCATTTAGTATAGCCAAAGAGTTCCTAGTGTAAATGCATATGGAGATGTGGTAGGCATAACCCAAACCTATGTTTGAATCACTTTATTACCACAAGTAATTGGTAATGTTATGTTACCTAAGGAGTCTTTCCAACCTCCTTTGTTTTCTAAGTTTGTAATATTGAATCCCTTTTGTTTTAAGCATCTTACATTCAAATTAGTTTTGATTGTGTAGGATCAATATGGTTATGCCAAAAATAATAACCACTCATATATAAGGTAATTGTTAAATCTTGTTGGAATGGATGTTTTTTGTGTTTTTCATTTTGAGATTATTGCATAAGATGTGGACCTTTAATTGGCCCTATGTTGAGTAACATTTATGAACTGGTCATATAGAGATTAGGGATACCGCATTTTTTTAATAATTTTCCTTAGGTAAGCTATCTCCCTCCTTTGTGTGAGGGATGAATCTTTTGTATTTGAAGGGAGATATGTGATTTTTTTTGGAATGAGTAGTTATAAAGGAAGCATATCTATGCACATCATTATATAAATGTGTAAATGATTCATATTATTTATGCAATATCCTTTATTTTAATGGGGAAAGAAGTCCTATACTAAATTTAAATTGGAATTAAAATACAAAGGTATAAATGCTAGCTCATATGATGTACTTTTGAATCAAATAATATAATCTTGAAGGGACTCATCACCATTATATTTGAAGTTGTGAAGATGTTCTAATGTAAGTTTTGACACCTTGCGGATATTGAAACCCATGAAAAATGCATCTTCCAATTATAACAAAATACATAAGGAATCCTTTGTTAAAATATAAAACCTATTTTGAACCTCATATGAAATACTCATATAGAAAATTTTCAACAATAGTTTGTCATCTTATTCCCATTGATGAAAAGAATGTACATATTGAATTATGTAGTTGAATGGGTCCTTGTGTGTCAAAAGATAGGTAAATTCGGTAATTCAAAATATTGAGGGTAAATATATTGAAGTATACATTATGTAAGAGGTTGATTATACAATGGGGTAATATATGCATTATCATTATGGAAAGCCATTTTCATTTAGAGTATAGAAACTTGATTTTGAAGGTCTCCAATAGTGGTCATCATAGACATTAGATATTATATAGGGATAAAGGTGTTTGCCATAGGTGTTATAATTGGCTACAACCCACCACCTTTTTTTAATCTAGGTATATAAGTATCATCATTCTCATGTATAACAAGTATAAGTTCATGATCACAAAATTTAAGATATTTTGGTAATGGTATGAGATCTTTAAACTTTGGAACATTTGGTATATCATTTGAATAACTTGTACCATTTGAAGAATTTATTTCATTTTCCTTTGGTAAGGGTTTACAAATTTTATGTTTGGAAAATTTTGGTAAGGATACCTTTTTTGATATAGAATTTGTTTTAAATGAAGCTGGGAAAAAACCATCACCCTTGAATAGAGGGATATTATTTGGAAATGTAGGAATGTTGGGGGGTTTAATCAATTTTATTGAAGACATGTCCCCTTTATTAGTTGTTTGCACATTATCCATAATCTCTTTAAGTAGTTTTAGGAATTTTTGATGATTAAATATATGAACCTCTTGGTCATATTTACCCACTTTTTTGGTAAAAAATACATGTTTAGTTGGCTTTAATGGTTGTTGATTCAAGGATGTTTGTGAAAACTACCAACCATTGCCTATTTGTATTGATATTTTTAAGGTATGTAGTTTGTGTTATACCTTGCTCATATTTTCCCAATCTTTAGCCTTGGTATCCATAATTTTTTAGGTATTGAATGCCAAATTCATATAATGGTGGTATAAGAAGTATGGGTACAGGCTTTGTATCTTACTTAAGAGGGATGAACTCATATCTTGAAGTGGTGAGAGCATGAACCTGATTAGAGGGATAACATATATCACCATTCAAGGATTTTATATTACATGCTTTATTTCTTGGAAGAATACAAGAGTAGTCAATTTTAATTCCTTCCTTGAGGGAGAATTGGATAGTTTCATAATCATAGTCATCAAAATAATCAATACCATCCATGCTAAGAGATATGAAGTACATAAAGTTTAGGACAAAGCAAGTAATAAGCATATGATATGCTATGCTTAGGTATTTTATGTTAAAAGACAAGGTTTACTGAATGTTTAACCCTAAAATAGATCTAGATTTGGGTTATCTAAATTATTAAATGGTATATATAAATAAAATGGCACAAGGGTGATAATCAGATATATAATAAGATAATTAGATGCTAAACTTGGATATAATCATACACTAAATTTATTATGTTGAAATAGTCCAAATATGGAAAATATAGCTATGACAGATATAAAAATGATAAAGAAGTGAAGTACTTAGCTTGTTTTGATTTTAATGCAGTTCTAGATCTAGGCTAAAATTAGATGGGAAGGAGATTCTATAACAATTTTTAGACTCTATATTTGACACCTCTAGATCTTTAAACAATAATGTCAGCCTAGGATGGTTGTGTCAACACTACTATCTGGTATTGATACTAATATCATGTAAAAAATATCTATTAAAATAGGATATGACCACCTATTTTTTTGGGGTTTTACTTCACCTTTGTTCTAGTGCATTTATATTTGGGTCATCAACAATTGATCCTTGTGAAATGGAAAAACCCTAGATTTACATCTTTAATGTGATTTTAGGGCAAAATAGGTTAGTGAACACATAGTGTCGAGCTAACCCAAATAACCCTACTATCAAAAGATATTTCTTACATAGCTAATACTTCAAAGAGGGACTCAAACTGATGTATTTATCCCCTATGTGTTGGCTTGTGTGTGAATCATAAAATATGTACAAATAAAGTACAATAGTGACCTAGTTTGTAACTTGGAAAATTAGGCTCTTGGGCTACTCCTTTAATACTTTACACCTATAGATGTGTAGTCCATATGATTGGTATGGAAATAAGAATAAATAAGGAAGATTTGTTTAATTAAATTCTCTTTGGTCTTTTTGTTGGGTGTAGTAGGGTATTTATAGTTGAGGAATTAATGAGGGTTGATCTTGTATTTATATCAATCCCTTTGGAGTAGAAACTTGAATTAAATCACTTACGCTGACCAATATAATATGTCTCATTTGAAAATTAGATGACATTAGGGCACTAGACACTTGTGTTGGTACAAGACAATAGTGTGGACATTATTATCTGACCTAAATAGGATCAAGAGAGTAGGTACATATTTAAAACATATAGATATGGAAGATATATACATTTTAAGCATTATGAGCAAGATAAAAGACTTGGGTTATCAAAATAAGACTAGTTAGACTAAGAAATATAGGCCAAAGGGCACAAATATAAACTAAATGTGAGACTTTTAGAAGTGAGAAATGTAAATTATTAAAAGGAAAAATTAAGGTTTGAGTTTTCCAAGTGTCAAAAACTAAGGTTTTATATAATCATAAAATGTTATCATATAATAATTTATATCTACATAAGAATAGTCAAAACATCATCAATACTAAAATATCTTGTGATAATGTTAAAAAATTCATAGTTTCTAGGATGTATGTCCTTGAGTAATGGACATAATTGAGTCATATGTTTTTGCATGTCTAATTGCCAAAAAATATTGTCTCATACTGTTGATTCTTGCAACACTCACCTCATTGACTCACACAATATACTTTCAAGGTAATATAGGGTAATTTAGAATAATCATTCTTATCAATCCACTTTATATGTGCACCTACATTTAAAAAAAAAACCCATATCTTTATATGCAAGCTATTTGAGATTCTTACAATACTCACATTATTGAGAGGCTCATATTATTGATTATTGTAGTTTTACTGACATTAATGAATAACACAATAAATACCAATATACTTGAGAACTATTCCACTTGAAAAAAAAAGATTATCCATATATTTCTATGAAATCAAATAAATTAATGATATTATTCTAGTGACATTGTTGACAGACTGATGAATATACTAATGGAAGTGACTAGACCTTCCAATGCACTCTTAAGGAAACCATAATGTAGATTATTTCTAACACTCTTAATTTATTTCCATAGATATTTTTGAGTATTAATAGTGATGCATTAATTTATCATTATACACAAGAAAATATCAATTTATTCTATTTATAGGATGTAGAGGAAAACAATAAATTTGATTTTATATCCAAAAGTATTGCTATAGTTGTTAAGCTCTTACTCAATTAATTTTCACAACTACTCATGGTACTTTAAGTTATTTTCTAATATGATTACTTTAGTACTGAAAATGGAGAGGTTGAAGGTTTGAATATGGGATCAAGAATGTGCATCCACATTTAGTCTTGGTCCAAAGAGAACTATGATTATTATGGATAACAACTTCCATTTGAAAATTTCATGGGAATAATTGGTATAAGAAAAATTCATTCACCAACCTTAACCTTTGCTTCTTATGAACTCTATGTAATTTTAGTTGGATTTTTTTTTACAAGAGTGGTATTGGTAAGGAAAAGGCATTTCCTCTAATATAAAATTCCCACTAATTTGACATAATTTAACAACATTTATTAATTAATTATGAATGTAACTTGTTAATCATCATATAAACCAAGTTACTTATTTACGAAATTAAATTTTTAGTGATTTAATTAATACTTTTTTTTTATTAAATGTATTTTTTAATCTCCAGGTTTTATAGTTAACTCTATAATGAAAGTGGTATGCATTTTTTATGGTGGTGGTTTTTTTATTATTGTAATGTATAAACATTTGTTTTTAGTTTTGTAGGGTATATTGTATGTTTATTTTGCAATGTATATATATATATATATATTTTAATTTTGAAGGAAATTATTATGAGATGATGATAGTGATTTTGAATAAGGATAATTTGAGAATAAATAATTATTCAAATATTTCCATTAAGACATTAAGTCACATAGCTCTAAAAACTGAGGACTTTGCTTCTAGTATCATGTGATCATGACCCAAACAAAAATGAGGACTTTCATTCTAGTATTTTTATTAAATATTATGGCTCATCATTCATATCAAGTATTATTTTTTCATACATTACTCTAATTTATGAGGTTTATTATGTTTTTAGTTACACTTATCCATAAACTAGGTGGAATTTCCACACTAGGCTTCACCAACAAGGATCATATATTCCTAGCTCAACAAATGATTAGTTGATGAATACTATAGAGTAATTTTGATGCTAAAAAAGAGATGAAAAGTTATAAAAATGAAATGTATATAAAAATTAACATAATAAAGAAGCATAAACTAAGACAAAGCATAATATGTACACATGAGATGACATGGAGGAACTCAGTGTGGGTAAAATAATAATAGGTGATGTAATTTCACTCCCCTTAAATTATGCAATTCAAAAATTATAATTTTAATGACAATCATGTGATTCATAGCAAAAAAATTTAACTAATACACTATCTATAGCTTGCATAAAATACTAAGTTAAAATTATCAAACACCTCACAATGATCTAATACAACTAGAATAATCAAATAATAACTAGGAAATAATGATATAACATTAAAAAGGACCCAAAATTGTAATATACAATGTGAATACAAATTTTTGTCATTTCACTAAATTTTATTATGTCATCTAACTTATATATAGGGTTTATTTATGCCATTCCACCTTGGAACCTTCCAAAAAATTCAATAACCTTGTCACCAAGAAGTGAAAATATTTGTAACCATTCCTATGACCATGTTTTAGATGGTGAATAAATTACCACTTTATGTAAACCATCGGTTACAAAACTATTAGGGTGGTTTTAAAACCATTTCCTACATACAATAATGGTTATGAAACCACTGGGATGGTTATTTTACTACCACCTACAAATCCCATTGGTTACACAACCATTACCTAATGATATCAACATTTTATTCATCCCTAAAAAAACCCTCAATTTCAATGGTTGAAAGCTAGTGACTTCATCAATAAAAAATTTCTTGGACCATCCCAACTCTAATTTTGCCATTGAAACTTAGCTAAAAATTTTACTTAACATGGAAAAAATTTAAGAAGTGTCTTACATAGTGTTTTACATACATGATGTACATAATTGAATATAGTGGAAATGAACTAGATGACATGTATATTAAAATAAATAAATATTTTGGATCATTCCTCCCCAATTTGAGGCTATTAAAACCCTAAAAGCTTCAAGAAATTTGTAAGTGAGTAAGTATCTTACCAACATATTCTCTTGAATACCATTTAGCCTTACTAGTAGCTAGTTTTTAACCCAACCAACCATTAATATTTCTATCCTCTTATTGTTGTCTTCTCCTTTATATACAAACCAACATCCTCCAATTATTAATTAATAATAGGATTAAGGTCTTAAATTGAAAGTAGAAACAAACCTTAATGTTTATTGTATAACATAAAATGCTCAAAGAGACAAGTTCTAAACATTTTCAATGGAATAAATATTCATATAAGGAGGCAAATCTAGTCTAACTTCATTCTTGGCCAGTTATTTTATAATTTAATATGGACTATACCTAAGAGGATTAAGTTTCTTAGTTTTATTTTGGAGTCTATCTTTACTCAATTACAACCAAACCTTATCTCCAATGAAGAAAATATACTCATTTATATGTTTATCATGCCTTGATTTTAACTTGGCTTATGACTCCTTAAACCCATCTTTCACTTGGAGGTGAAATTTTTAAATATTCTTAATGACCTTTCATATTTGTGGACCCAATGATATACTTTCATATTTCCTTTTTTATATATATATATATATATATATATATATATATATATATATATATATATATATATATATATCTAAAAATAACATCAAATGCACATGGGGGAAAGTAACTAAAGTTTCAAAAGGATTTTTTATAGTATAAGTATGCAAAACATTTTTATAATAATGTTGAATATACCAAATTATTATGAAGCTTCCTATTGTACCCTTTCAATAGATATACCATAGTTTTATTCATATGTCAACCCATTCATTTATCGATGAAATATGGTAGACCATTTTAGCTTGGTATCCATATTATCCCATAAAGTGGTCAAAAAATTACCAAAAAATATTAAGACCCAATATGAAACAATAGAAATAGGCAAACCAAAATGAACCCACACATTAGTAAAAACCTAATCAACATCACTACCTTTGAGGTTATTCTTACAAGAACTAAGAATACACTTATTAATAAATATAGATACTCAAATATTATTTACATGATATGCTAGTCTTGTACACTTGAAAAATACCAATAATGTCTCGATCCTTAAATTCATGACCTTTCCATTACTATAAGTCTTGCGTTCACCATCTCACTATGCCTAATTGCTTATCCTATAGTCTAATCTTGATATTATTTTTAATTTATCCTTCCGCATAAATAGATGACTAACGATAGGTTTTTGATGTTTATAATACAACATAAAACCCTATTTTAAGTACCTCCTAAGATCTCCAAAAGGTTTATTATATTTGATCTATCCACACTAATATTCACTCAGTGGCTTGTTGTGACCATTCCATTTCAAGGGGCCTTTACTAGTTATCAAAATATTTTAGATAATCCAATATGCATGTAAATTAAGTGTTAATGCCTATATAAATAATAAAATGATTTAAATATGAAAAAATATTTAATTCAAATATATAGAGTTATTGCATATATTAAATAATTTATAATTAACAACAAACAAGAGCATGCAATTGATATAAACATTAGATTTATATTACAACTTAGAAGCTAAACTAATCTAAGATAAAAAAACTAATAAAAAGGATAAAAAGAGAAGGGTATGGAGAAAAGAGAATAAATATCTTAATTTCTAATGTAGACCAACCTAATTCCATTGAGAAAACAAATCCTTGGATAAAATAGTCCTTAGTTGAGCCAGACCTAACATCAATCCAACTAAGGATAGTGTAAGAGTCTCTAGAATAAAGTAGCATAACTAATGATGAATTCATGGTCACAATATATATGAACATACCAAATCTATCAAATGACACTTTTTTGAAATAAATATATTTATATTAAAGGTATCAATTGGGATTCATTAGATACTCATGTGAGTTACAAACATGGCTTCCAAATAACCTCAACTTAGAAAACTAACTAATAAAGTAGGAAAGATGGATGAAAATAAATGATTAATATACTTATCTAAGAGAAAAAACTAGTCTATTTTACTAATATAATTTATTATAATGCAACCATACTTTATTACAACATAAGACATGATCTTATATAGGTGCATAGGCCTAAAGAGTTTCAAGTTTTCTTGCTAATGGGGTAGTTACAAAAATTCAATGTGGAGGGTCCACTTAAGATCCATTGGGAATGAATTATAAATTAATTCAATCATGAAAACATCAATGACCATGTGTAGACACCGAAAAAGTGTCTAACCCTTGGTCCTTTCTCCCTCCTAGTCCTCCTTGGTCCCTAACCCACCTAATTCTTATTAATTAGAAATAAACATCTATTTTTAATTAAATAAGGCCCCTTTAACCCCTCCCTCCTTTGACACCTCACCTAGGACACCTCGCCTAGACACCTCACCTTAGACTAAGTCTTTCCCTATGACTCACTCAAGATCTCTCCCTAATTCTTCTAACCTCCTAACAAACTCCCGTGCGTATTTAGCACGACCCTTGGCATTCCCCAACGCATAAGAACACTTGGCGGATGAAAAACGGGCTTGGTGGCTTGTTCTGCCCGTTCTAACTGCACCGACGTCGGCCACCTATCGGCCGACGCCGGCGGAAGCGCCGACGTCGGTTATACTTAACTGACTTCTCTTCCTCTTTCCAGGTAATCACGATCACAATCAAAATCAGGAGTTTTTGAATCTCGGGTGATCTAACAGGCGAACTCTCTCTTCCGGCGAAACAAAGCTCTAGTGCTCTAGCTTTCTGGTGTTGTAGCATCTTGTTTTCTTGTAGGAATCAACATACTTGACAACTTCTCTCAGGCACTGAGATCTTGTATCCAACGTTTTATACCGGGACTGCATGCTATCTTCATCAACTATTCAGCACAGCTAAGTATTTGTGTTGTCTTTATTTCTATATCATTTTATTTATATCAAATACTCTGTTTTCTGTCCATTCCAATATCCTTCACCAAAATCTTCTCTGTTCCTCCCGGAGACGCTAAAAAGCTCTCTCTCCTGTCCATCTGCCTTTCTCCGCCTTTCACCTCTGTCACTTATCCAGTTTATTCCCAGACAATATTCTCTGTCCCTTAGACCTCAAACAGACCCTCACAGACCCCAGAGCCCCAGACAAGACCATAGACTACCCTGTAAACCTGAAACCAACGCTGTAACCAGCGCTTGACTATTGCCCCGACCGACGCCGGTCACTTCTACAACCGACGTCGGCAACCTTCTGACCGACGACGGTAATACCACCGACGTCGGCGACTGTGTTTACCAGATTACAGACTTTTAGGTACGCATTTGTTTTTAGTCTTTTCTTTTCACATCTTTCAATATTTCTCTTTTCTGTTTTTATCATATTCTGTCTAAAACAGTGGATTGTCATCCTTGACGAAGCCTTAGAGCTTCAAGGACCAAGCTTTTGCTTGGCAATCCACTCTCTTTTTGACTAACATTCTTTGTGTTTTTAGTGTTTATCTCTTTCAGGTGTTATTCCTTCACAGCCAAAGAGGAGTATTCACAACGTCTGGATTTACGGTGCGCAGTCTTTATCCAGGTACTTCACAAGCCTTGTCCATTACTTCTTTAGTTTCTTCTTTCTCTTAAATCTGAAAAAGCAAAATTTTGAATAGAAACATTCTGGCACGCCTGGTGGGACCCCTTTAGGGCCTTCCGTGGGTTCCCTTTCTTCTGTATTCATTTAGTTGCATTAGGCTTCTTAAACTTCACTCCTCCTTCTTTTCTAAAAAAAATCATAAGCAGGAAATTAAAAAGAATTCTTTCTTACGTTCTCTTGCATTTTCTAGACTAGAAAGAAAAGTCATTCTCTTCAAACCCTTTCACCAATTGTTTTCATTCCAATATCATATTTCAATTTGGGGAATTAAAACATATTGCACTTTCATTTCTGCTTGTGCTTGCATTAGTCCACATCTAGTAACTTAAACGCATATTGAATAAACCGTAGACACATGATGTTACACTACCAAACCACAAGCACACAATAAAACATCAAACACACTTGAGACAAGGCTCGTCTGGGATTTCATCACCCAGCGGACAACCTTACCCCTACCCGGCAATCCTACTTGGATTTCACCACCAAGAGGAAAGCCAACTCTGTTCTCTGGCAGAGTATAAACTATAGGCGAGGTATATCTTGGCTAAGCGAGACCAGCTAACCACTGGAATCGTGAAGTGAGGGGAGCTTGCTTCTTAGCACCAGGCCACGTACCAGACCCTAACACAGATTTTTGATCACCTTAACTACCTGAAACCATCCTTAGCTTGCCTATTCTAGGACCCCTCTTATAGCCAACTTCTTCAAACATTTTCTTAAGGCATAAGCCATATGATCCTAATAAAATTTTTATAGGGATTTAACGCTAGACTCTGCCTGTCACCATCATCTATTCTATTTTTTATCTATCTTTTTGAGCTGGTAAGGATGTTTCCCTCATTTCCAAAAACTTTTTTCTAAGTTTCTGGAAAACACAGTAACCGACATCGGTTCTGTAACCGACGTCGGAAACTTCTCTTAACCGACATCGGTCATCTGACCGGCATCGGCAGTCCTCTTAACCGACATCGGTTTTTCTACCGACGTCGGTCTCTGTCATTTTTCTTTTTCCCAAAAATAGCAGGCATAAAAACCAACTTTCTGCCTGTCAAATCATTTATTCTGGTTTTCTGAAACTGACAAAACACAGTTTTTTGAAACCTGCCCCTTTCCAGCCTTGAATGGTTTTGACACGCAGTCAAACCAAGGCCCTTCTTGACCACGCCATTCAACAACCGCTTCCTCCTTCACCACCTACAACTAGTCCAATAATGGAGTTCAACTCGGAAACTGAAAGAACCCCCATTCGCCCAACCTCGCCTCAAACTCCTATCGTCCCAGAAGGGGACCAAGACTTTGCACGGTTTTTAGACCTTAACGTTAAAGCTTTGCAACATTATCTCGCCAATAGCCAAACACGAGACTCCCTAGGCAACCCAATTTATGGGATGCCGACTTCTTTAATCACATCGACCGCCCCTATCATTCAACCATTAGACAACACCTCCACTAATAACCCAACCGTATCTTATCTTCAGAACATAACTTCTCCTTCTAAACCTACCTCTATGGGGGTTCCGATACTCCCTCAACCTCAAGTCACCCAACAAAACCCCACACCGTTCCAAAACCTTCTAGTCTCTATTCCCCCTACTCTTGCACCAATAAATACAAGAGTAACCGTCTACCCATCAACAAGCGTAGCCACGCCTCAACCATCCTTAACGGCTCCTATTCAACTTGTGCCAACCAACCCCATGACACAAGTACCATTTGCCCCCATAACCACTTATCCATATGTCGCGTCTATGCAACCATCCACATCATATGCCCCTCCCAACATCTTTCAAGCGCCTTATAATCTAGGAGGCGCTCCACCCACGAATCCGTCAGCAGACATTATCAAAATGCTGATGGATAAAATGTCTAGTTTAGAGACATCTGTTTCCGGCTCACACAATGCTCTATCATACGAGCAAATTTGCAATGAGCCTATTCATCCGTCCATTTCGATTCGACCATACCCCAGCCAGTGGGAGCTTCCCAAGTTTTCATGCTTTCAAAGCAAGGAAGACCCACAGCAACATTTACGGGCATTTAGACATGCCTGCTACCTTATCGCCCATGATGACGCATCACTCTTGCGTACATTTCCTATGTCCCTTTCTGGTGCTGCACTCGATTGGTACAGCTCCATTGCCACACATTCCCTCTTTTCATTTACACAATTGGCCCAACTTTTTCTTGACCATTTCTCCATTAATATCACTAAAAAGGTTTCAATCACAGACCTTTACACCATCCGTCAATTTGAGGACGAATCAGTAGCTGATTTCGTTGCTCATTGGAGAGGCCTTATAAACCAACTCTCCTTTTCCTTACCATAAACTGAGCTCATTGAACTCTTCGCCCGCACGTGTGCCAAACACATTTCTTCTACTTTGAGGGTTAAAACCTTCCGTACTTTTGACGAAGCCTTCACGATGGCCCGTAAACTAGAATTACGTGCCATCGAGGAGAACAAAATCAAATTGTGGAGCAAGAACCCCAATTCCAAGACTAATGACTCTTCTTCATCTAAACCTTCATCTTCGAATTCTAAGGCTAAAGCTGCAGCTAACGCTGTGGCCGTTAGACCCTCATCTTCCTCATCCAATCAAGCCGAACCCTCCACATCTCAAAGCGCCACTCGTCAATTTCAGCAAAGATACGTGCAAAGACAATATACTCCTCTTGGAGAATCTTACGCATCTATACTGGAAAAACTTGTCAAACAAGGGATTATCAACCTCCCCCAAATTTGACCACCGCCTCAATTCGATCCCTCACGCGCCATCCCTGCGTGGTACAGGGAAACTGACTTCTGCAATTTCCATCGTGTCAAGGGACATGACACAGGAAACTGTAAAACTTTCAAAAACATAGTCCAGGATATGCTTGAAAAGGGGGAGCTCATTCTCGACAATCCTAATGCACCTCCAAACCAGGGCATCGACATATTCAAACAGCCATTTCCCAATCATCCACCAACCCAAAACAATAATGTCCAGACCTTAATTGACAACACGCATGAACATGATATTCAAACTATCAATACGGTCTCACCTATCATCTCTAACCAACCTCAAGAGGTTAACTCATCTACCAGTTCATCACGTATGGACAAACCTCTTTCCCTGGTCAATTCTCCATCAACCCCTCTCATCCTGGAGGATGCCTTAACTTTACCAGCGCAACCAATCTCACCATCCTCTTTTCTTCTTCCTATGGAGGACCTGACCTTACCTACTCCTCGTCCACAAGTGGAGGGCACCATAATTCCTGCCCTTTACCCACTTGAGGAGTCACACTCTCTAGTTCCTTCTCCACCAAGAGAAGAACCTGACTCGCCATCTTCTTCAACCAACAACAATCCAGTGATAACTCCCATACACTTTGGGTCTAACATTGCTGTCACACCTAGCACATCTTCTCCAGAATCTGAACTTCATCCAACGTCCTCCCAACCATTTTCCCGACTAGTGGAGAAATTAGAACTTCTCCCTTCAAGGAAAGTGGAGCATCAGGGATTGTGGGAACATCTTAAAGTTCTTCAACATTCTCCTGCCCCTTCATCTCATACTGCCAATCCTCCCAAGGCAGAATCGTCCAAGACTCCAAATAAAGACCAAACCACTGCTTCCAAATCTACATCTACTCAACCCAAACCAATCAAGCCATTTGGCATTCGCCCTCTCTCTGCCCTCACTCACCCGCAAGTGAAGGTGGACTTGAACCAAACCTCGCCCAAGAGTAATCTTCCAACCAAATCCAAGAACACTGCCAAACCACAAAGGCGAACCCCTCCTCCACCGTCAACTTTGCCTTCCATCTTAGGACCTCATCCTTTTACTTTACTTGGCATACTTCCTACTCCATATCTCAACCAATACAAATCACCTCCCTTACTTCCTTCACCAATCACAAGTCAACCTCTCAAAAAATCGGCACCTCTCACAAAGAAAATGCCGTCTTCCCCTATCACCGCACCACCAACCCAAAAGGTGGTACGAAAACCTTTCTCGACATCCCCTAAGCAGAAGTCACCAGCACGTCATGTGTCAACAAGCGTGGACCCCTTAGAAGGTTCATACGCTTTAATATTACGTCAACTTTTGCAAACCTCTAGCATTACCCTTCCCCCTATCAAGCCATTCCAACCTCTCAGTTCAAAACCATCTTGGTTCGATGATACAAAGATCTGTTTATATCATCGCACACCAGGACATGATACTGAGACCTGCTGTGCCCTCAAGGCCGTCATTCGCCATTTTATGGAGAAAGACACCCTTTTACTTGAGGACACTCTCGACCAACCCTCGTCACCTTCTCATCCAGCCTCATCAACTGCATCAATATCTATCCAACAGACCATAACCCCTTCTTCACCAACTATCTTCGAAATCAACGCCATTCGTGTAACCACTAGGTCACAGAAGGACAAAGCAAAAGAAAAAGCCACTATCCCTTGGACCTATCCTTTCATCCAAGCACCTCAACCACCAAAACCCAAGATTTCTATCTTAGGTGCGTCCCAACCCACTTCTTCACAGGTAATCACAGAATCCATGATAAAACAACTTCACCAAATGCCTGTGAAGATGACCCTCTATGACCTTATTCAAAGCTCCCCCCAACATCGCCAGGCTTTAATCAAAGCCCTACAGGCAGCTGAGGTTCAACCTAAAGACCCTCAACCACTTGCTGCCTTAGTCCATTCCTTATCCCCCATTGCATCCATCACTTTCAATAATTCTGAGATTCCTACATCTACCGAGGAAGATCAGGACGCCGCCCTTTTCATCACAGCCTACGTTGATCGAACTCATATTAAACGAGTTATGATCGATGGGGGCGCTAGCATCAATATCATTTCCTCCCACGCCTTTGACCACCTGGCCCTTCCAAAGAATTGCGTATCAAAAATTGACGCAATCCTTAGATCATTTTAATGACACAACTGCTAACACTATCGGCACTGTTGTCCTTCACATCTGCGTTGGGCCACGCACAATCCCGAAGCTCTTCTACATCATCGAAGGAGAATTCCAATACAACATCCTCTTAGGGCGACCTTGGATCCGTGCCATGGCTTGTGTCCCTTCAACCCTCCACCGTTGTGTCAAATTTGAACATGACAAACAAATCCATAACATTCCCGCCGATCCATCTCCATTTAAAACCTGTAACACAACCTATAGCCCCAACGACGTGCTTATACCACTCAAATCATCAACCCAAACTTCATCCCCATCCGCAGAAGCGTCAACTAGTACGCAAACCGCGGTCGCCACCACATCCTCTTCTCAATTACCAACCAAGGACCCTATGGACGACGTCTTCCAAAGACTTTCACTAGGAGAATATCGTCTCCTTTCTCTAGATATGTTCCAAACTCCTCAAGATTATGGACAACTTCATCAACACCCAAACTATGACTGTCGGATCGGGATGGTCATTCCTTATGGTCCTCCTAGCCTCCGCACTAATCTTGTCTATGGGGGGCTTGATCAAGCCCCTACTAAATCAAATCCTTCTTCCTCGCCTCAAATCTTCACATCCGATTTCTCTTTTCTTAGCAACCCGACCTTTGCACATACCTATCTTTATAGGTGCGCATGGAAGGGTTTCGGCTTTGGACGTTACAAACAAGGTTCTCATCAGCCTGTCGAAACACCCAATGACGATAATGCGAAGAAATAGTATGGACTGGGTTTCCAAGAACCCACTGAGCCTTCCGCAAACCTCTCCCCTGAATTAGACATTGACCAATTTCTTCTAGACTCGCCTATTCTTCCTTCCTCACCTACGGAGTCGGTGGTTTCCATCCCTCCTAGTTTTTTTTTTGCATAAACACCATTCGCTTAGAACCCCTAACCTATCAGCTCAATGGGGTTCCCAAATCTCTTCCTCTCGTTTATCCTAGCATGATAGACGATGATTCATCAACCATCAACACAATCCACTGCGTAGATGACGACGCCATTCTTACATATATGGGTGCTGACGATTCTTTCATTCAGCGCTCTCTCCCTTCTAAAACGCAGGTTATGTTAAATGAATCGACCATTAACATTAACCTTCCATCCTCCGATGTTCCTCATGTCTTAAAGATTGGTCAATCTTTAGACACTCAGGAGCAACTTGACTATACCCAGTTTCTTTATGACCATAGCAAGGCCTTTGCCTGGACTTATAGCGATATGCCTGGCATTGACCCCACCATCGCTACCCATAACATCGTCACAAATCCAGAGGCTAAGCCTGTTAGGCAAAAGCTTCGCAAAATGCATCCTCGTGTTGCACTTCTTGTTAAAGAAGAGCTTCAGCGTCTTCTTTCAGTCTCTTTCATCCAACCCATCGATTATCCACAGTGGGTCTCTAACATCGTTCCTGTTACCAAAACAACTGGGGGGATCCGAATCTGTACGGACTATCGTGACCTCAACTTGGCTTATCCCAAGGACGACTTTCCTCTTCCAAACATTGACCAACTTGTTGATCTCACGGCCGGTCATGAGATGTTATCTCTTATGGACGGGTTTTCAGGATATAATCAAATCCTGGTTGCACCAGAAGATCAGCACAAGACCACTTTCATTACCCCATGGGGGACTTTCTGCTATCGAGTCATGCCTTTCGGCTTAAAGAATGCAGGCGCCACTTATCAGCGTGCTATGACCTACATCTTTCACGATCTCCTCCATAAAAATCATGGAAGACTATGTGGATGACCTATTAGGCAAGTCCAAACTTCGTCGTGACCATCTGACTATTCTCAAAATCATCTTCTCTCGACTTCTTCAATACAATGTTCGCCTTAACCCCAAGAAATGTGTTTTTGGGGTCCTCTCTGGCAAGCTTCTAGGCTTCATTGTTTCCTTCCGTGGCATCGAGATAGATCCCACCAAAATCCGCGCTATCCTCGAAATGCCACCCCCATCTAATCTCAAGCAGCTTCGCAGTTTGCAAGGAAAACTCCAGTCCATTCGATGTTTTATCTCGCAACTTTCTGATCGCTGCCAACCTTTTCATCATCTTCTTAAAAAGGACATCTCTTTTACATGGGATAAGGATTGTCAAGAGGCTTTTGAAGCCCTTAAACGCTATTTGATCTCTCCACCTGTCCTCATTCCACCTCAAGAGGATAAACCCTTTTACCTTTATATCTCTGCAACCAATCATTCGTTAGGTGCCATGATCGCGCATCGAGACGAGCAACACCGCGAGCAAGCAGTTTACTACATCAGTCAAACATTAGTCGACTATGAAACTCGGTACACCCATACCGAGAAACTTTGTTTGGCGTTAGTCTTTGCTGCTACTAAGCTCCGCCATTATCTTCTTAACCATAAAACCTTCGTCATCACTCACACCGACCCTCTTAAGTATATGCACTCCAAGCCTTATCAGAATCAACGTATGGCTCGGTGGCTCATGTTGCTTGCTGAGCTTGACCTCGAATTTCTCCAACAAAAATCTATAAAGGGGCAAGCAATCGCTGATCAATTAGCTGATGCCCCACTTCCCGACAATCAACCTTCTCACTATGAGTTTCCTGACGAGTCCATCGCCACTCTTTCCACCGATGACGCCATCTATCAAATGACCATGTTCTTCGACGGCTCTAAATGTCAACTTGGTGGAGGTGCTGGGGTCATTCTCATCCCTCTCGAAGGGGAGCCCATGCCTCTATCTTTTAAACTCGACTTTGAATGTACCAATAATATGGCCGAATACGAAGCCTTAATTTTGGGACTTCAAACCGCCCTTTCTTTAGACGTCAAGACCATCAACATCTTCGGCGACTCTCAGCTCGTCGTCAATCAGGTCAACGGTTCATACCTCTGCAAAAATGAAATTTTACAAAGGTACAAAAACCGTGTTGACATTCTCCTTGCATCTTTTGACCATCACTTATTGCAGACTGTTCCTCGATCGACGAATACGTTTGCTGACACCATGGCTTCACTTGCCTCTCATATTCCTTCATCATCATCATCCTCATCAAGAATTTATGTCATGGTACATCATGTGTCATTGCCTTCATACATTTCCACTGACATCAATCTCGTCCACACCGTAGACTATAGTTCACAAGATGTTTGGTATAAACAACTTGAGGACTACTTGACTCATTCTCTCATTCCTCCCAACCTCTCTAGCAATGCGCGGCGAGCTTTCATCAAATGCACCGTTTGCTATACCATGCTAGGCGGTCTTCTTTATAAGCGAGGTTTCGATGGCCTCCTTCTTCGTTGTCTCACCTCCACTGAAGCCTCTCATACCATTAAACAAGCCCATGACGGGATTTGTGGCGGACACTTCAATGGAAATTTAGTGGCCAAACGCATCCTTCGCCTGGGCTATTATTGGCCCACTCTTCATCAAGACTGTAGCAATTATGTTCGTCGATGCGTCAAGTGCCAGCAGCATGCTAACTTGTTTCATCTCCCCAGTCACGCCTTACAAGTTGCTCAGGATTTTTGGCCTTTTTCACAATGGGGTTTAGATCTCATCGGTGAGATTAATCCTCATTCGTCTCATCGTCATCAGTCCATCATCACCGCCACTGAGTATTTCACTAAGTGGGTGGAAGCTATTCCTCTTGTCTCTACAAAAGCTGACAAGATCGTCGACTTCATCAATAACCACATCATCTGTCGCTTCGGTGTCCCTCATAAAATCATCACCGACAACGGCAAGTCCTTCAAAAATAAAACTGTCCAAAAGCTATGCGATTCATTTGGCATCAAGCTCAGTTTCTCTTCGCCTTACTACCCACAAGCAAATGGGCAGGCAGAGGCTTCCAACAAAATTCTGACTAAAATTCTCATGAAGGTGGTCAACGACACTAGAAGGGACTGGCACATTCAAATTCCCTTCGCTTTGTGGGCTTACCGCACTAGCATTCGAACCTCTACGGGCGCTACCCCTTTCTCTCTAGTGTATGGAACAGAGGCTGTCCTACCTCTCGAAGTACAGATCCCGTCTCTTCACATTTCTCTACGTGACATTCTTTCTAATGATGACTTTCGTCAAGATCGTTTAGCTCAATTAGAGTTACTTGATGAACGTCGTCTTTCTGCCCTTAATCATCTCCATGTCTATCAAAGTCGAATCAGACGAGCCTATAACAAAAATCTGAGAGAACGAGATTTTAATATCAGAGACCTCGTCCTCAAAGAGAATCAACATGTGACTAATATGGAACGAAGTAAGCGAGGCAAATTCGCTCCTAATTGGCTCGGACCTTACATTATCATGCACAAGTACGGATCAGGGACTTATCGTCTATCTTCTCTCGAAGGCCGACCAGAACCTGAACCCCTTAATGCGTTGCATCTACGACCATTTTATTGCTAGTTGAGTACTCGTTTACTTAACATTTAACTTGAGCTCATCCCTTGAGCAATCCCTCATCCAGCTAATCCTATTATTTTTCAACCCTACTTCTTTTAATAAATCCTCTAAAACCCTTTTTATATAGTATGGATACTTTGTCCTAATAAAAGGGAGCCCTTGAACTTTTATAAGCCTTGTCCATGACTCAAAATTCAATCAATCAAGATGTCAAAATAACCAAGGTCACAAAATCAAATTAAAAAGCAGACTGCTCCCTTGAAGGACAGCTGTACTATCATTGCTGTAATTAATAGACTGCTCCCTCGAAGGACAACTATTCAAAAGCCCTCTTATTAAGCAAAGATCTAGACCACTCCCTTGAAGGATGGCTATGACTAAATCTGGCAATACACAGCACTATCTTAGAAGCTTCTCGCATCGATCAGCTTCATAACTGACCATCAAGCACAATGACATCACTATACAGGCTTCCCGTATTGATCAGCCTCAAACAAAAAAAAAAAAAAAAAAAAAAAAAAAAAAAAAAAAAAGTCATGGACTTGGCTTATGTTGTCTCAGGGTCTCCTATAAAAAGGGGCGAAGTTATCTCTGCTCTTAAAATGGGTTGTCCTATCCTCCTTTCCTATAACCTGCTCAAGGGACTTCGAGCTCACTTTAGTGTCAAAGTGATTCGGTCACCATTCTAGCATAACTTATGGTCAACGACGCAACGCATAATGGGGTTCTTGGTTCTAATAACCCCTATCTATACTGATTTCTTGGTCCTTGTCAATGAAAGAGCGATTCGCCTTTCACTTCTCCTCTACACTTTGGTCACATCAATTGTCGACTCAAACCAAGCTATCTTCAAGCATCATCCTCGTCCATTTCACATAGTTTCTATGGACACCAATACACATGGAAACTACCGACCCGACCCAATTTATGTTAAGCATAAACCAATACTTGCTGAAGCATAAATAGACCTCCATTCATTTTTAGCATACATCCATCACGACTATGGAAACTTGCTAGGGATGAAAGACTCTCGACCAATGTTACAGAATACACCATTTGGAAAAGGCTGTAACATCTCTTTCCCCTCATCATTTCGACACTCAACCAAACTCATCATCGACCATTTTGACCCTCGCAGTCCGAACTACATTGGTCTGAGGCCCTATGACCAGGGCTATGTAGGCAGCACTCAGATACCACATCTTCTGAGGTTAGCTCGACCACCCCCGTTTGTTCGTCTCTTTGATGGACAAACCTTCCCTTCTACGACTTTGACCAAGACCATCACCCACTTTTACTCTTCCTCCCTTTTGGGGAGAACTACATAGGCCTGAGGCCCCTAACAATAGGGGCTATGTAGGCAGCACTCAGTTGACATGGGGTCTTCTGGGGTTAGCTCGGCCACTTTCTTCATCACTTTCTTTAATCTTCTTTCGTCACCTGTCAATCACATCACAGTCAATAAATATATTCACATCATAATCATTTATATACTCTCATTTTTATAAGTCATTAGTCATAAATTTTATCCATCATAACTCATTAAACATTTGCATATCACATCTATCATTATCTAATTATCATAAATCACTATATCACCATTAAACATAACATTTACATCATTTTCATCATTAGTATTATCATAATCATCATACATATCATATCAAAACATGCATCATGAAACACATCAAACATTTATAACATTCCATAACACATCAATAAGCCAAATCTCATCATATATATCAAAAATAAGTTTTATACAAAAAGACACAACCAGTGTCTGTCTCTCTCTCATCATACATCTCTCATCTTCGGCTCACAGGCCAGTATATACATCAAAAAAAAAAAAAAAAAAAAAAAAATGCAACACTGGGGCTACCCTCAAGGCTGTGGCTGTGGTGGTGGTGGCGGTGGTCGCGAAGACACTGTATCTCCTCCTCCCTCTGATCTCTGCCATCTGTGTGACCCTGAAGCCATCGCTCATGACGTAGATCTCTGTCTGCTCTGCTCTACCCTCATCTCCGAGTATCGTCGTATATGAGGGATCCCCCTGATGGCCCTCTCATAATACGCGATCTCGTCCAGCGCATCATTGTATCTAACCATCGACACAGTCTGTAGTGGACCCATCTGCCCTGCTCCTGTGGCCTGTCCTGATCTCTGAGGCTGTGGCTCACCTAGGTGCACTGATTGTGATGGTCCTACCCCCTGTGAAAATGCTGGCTGCTGAGATGGCTGCTGCCATGGGCCCTGCCCTCCAAAACTCTGCCCTGCACCTCCCTGTCCCTGCGCTGCGGCCAGCTGTCCCTGTAACAGAGTAACCTACGCTGTCAACGCTACCACCTACCCTATCATCTCTCCCAGCTGCCCTGTGACTCCTGCTAGCTATCCCTGCAAAACTGAGACCTGAGCCTGAGCCGTGTCTCTCTTCGCGCAGGCTGTATCTCGCTCCCTGGTGATGGCCTGTAAATCTGGCTGCTACCTGATCTGTATCCCTCTGTACTGACCTACCCACCATGCCGTGTAGGCCTCTATACACCCTGGGTCGACTATCCCAGGTCCTGCTGGCAACTCCTCAAAATCGGGCTCCTCTGTCTCCTCTGGAAGTGGGAGCGGCGCCTCTATGTCATCCCGTCTGTACTGTGGGAAGGCGGGAGGCACATCCTGTAGCAGCCCATACTGGCGCCGCACTCTCTCTGCAGGGATCCTCTCGAGCTCACCGGCTCGTCTGCTTCTAACCCATCTCCGGCTCTGAGCTCCAACCAGCTGCTCTCTCTGGTCTCTGAATACTAGATAGACCAAATATGGTCTCCAGACGATGTCTGCCGGGATCAAACCCTCCAGCACTCCCCTGTAGTGGTCGATGTCCCTGACCACTCCGTCCATCCGTGTCTGTGCCATAACCTCACGCCATCGTCTGAATCCAACTCTGAAGCCAGCCTGAATCGCCACTGGGAGGCCAAGAGGTCGCGTAACCACTATGTGCTCGTAAGCCCAGCAATGTAGCAGGTGGCCCACACATAGGCTATACCGCCATCACCAGGTGATGCCCCACAGCTCTCTATACACCTGGGCCAAAAAGACTGGTGCCCAGGCGAACACTGTCCTCTGCTCTATCATCTCTAACAAAACTCTAGTCATAGCAACCGGAAACCTACCGCCCTCTGCATCCGGCAATGCATATACTGTGATGCCGATCATCATCAAAATCGCTAGCCGATGGGCCTCCTCATCTGCCGCGTATAATGGCTCATAGGCAAAACTCGCCGAGTGATAGCTCATCTCCGCAGCATGCTCTCCAAACAGTGTCACCATATGAATGTCATGCGCCTCTCTCGAGCACGCATACAAATCTGCTCCGTGCACCGGTAACCGCAAAATCTGGTAGACATCCTCAACCGTGACTGTCATCTTGCCCGTAGGCAAGTGGAAGGTGTTGGTGGCATGGTCCCACCGCTCGATCAAAGCCACCATGAGGCTCACGTCCCTCGCCACTCTGCAGTAACGTCTCAGCCCGCCTAATCCGACTACGCTCATCTGCGCCCACTCCTCGACAGACACCCCTCCACGCATCCGCGTCAGCAAAGTCGGGAGGCGATCTTGCAGCATCAGAGTCTGTCTAGCCTGTACCCACCCAAAGCAATCTCATGTTAACATTGTTTCTAATTTTCCTATTTTACCAACCTATTTGATCATCTATGCCTACCTCGATACCCGGGAAGTCCTTAACGTAATTTCAATCCCTCGACTTAAACTTTTTACATTCCTCTTTTAACCAGACAGCCACTGACATCGGTTATCGTGCCGGTGACGGTACTCACCTAACCGATGTCGGTCACTTAGTGGCCAACATCGGTAGGTTAGTGACCGACGCCGGTCGATGATCGGCCGACGCCGGCGGGTTCGCCGACGTCGGCGACTGGTTCAACCCTAAGGCCGAACGGGGCGAGCCCTAAAAATTAGGGCTTCCCCATTTTGCCTTCCCCAACACTCAAAAAACCCTCTAACTTACTCCTAAGCTCTCCTAGACAACCTACCCACCTTCCTAGCTACCCTACCCCTCAATTTCTACTTCAAATAACAACAATTTCAAAAACTAAATTCAAAATAAAAATGAATCAAATGAGTTTCAAAGACCCTCCTACCTCATCCCGTCGACGCCGGCGTGGTGGCACGATGGGTGCCGCTGGTGGTGGACCTCCCGCCGGTCCTCTACTCCCCTCTGCCATCACTTTTGTCCTAGTGGCTCTGCACACTTCACTTGGGCCACACACGTCCCTGCAGCGTCTAATCAGTGCCTTCTCTCCACCAATGCTCCTCTGCCACCTCGCACTACTCCCTAAATCAGCTCAAGGTCACTATCACTCAACCAATTCCAGAGCTCTTTTTTTCTCTTTCAATCAAATAGCAAATGACTTTTGGTGGGCCGCCAATCCAGTTTTGTCAGATTTGGCAGGATGCCGACGTCGGCATTGGCGTTCCCTATACTGCCGACGTCGGTTGATTTTCACCGACGTCGGTCTATTTATACACCGACGTTGGTTATGTAGCCGACGTCGGTGGACTTTAACCTTTTATTTGTATTCCGAACAACCACAATCATGTCTCTAATCAAGTTAAGCCCTTCAGACCATGTCAAATTGGCCCCTTGGGGCACTTTTAGATTACTTCTTGCTTCTATCCATCGACCACCAGACATTGGAGATCATGCCCATCTCCTAAACCGCGACCACTTCCAAAGCGTTTGCCTTGGTTGTTTTTGCATGTATGCTATTACACGACTGGTTAGCAAATTTGTCCGCAGACTATATTTTTGGACCCTCACAAGTATAGGATCACATGCCAGTTGATCCGCCCTACTTGTGACTTTTTCGTGTTTTCAGGAGCACTTCCTAAGCCCGGGATACCTGGAACACGACGACCATTTGGAGCTTCAGCCTCGATTGAATAACCCGATCAGCTACGACTAATGCTGGGGCCCGGTTATTTCAATTTTGGCACTCCTCGACCCTTGACCTGTGACAATTGACCCGACCATCTCGTGCAGTGGCATGCGCGCAATCATGACTTTTGTAGCATTTTCACTCACTCTTCATCCTTCTCATCCACCTTTTTGTCAAATCAGCACCCGATTCCAGGTTTCCTTCCCTCGACTCCCGCTTTGAGGGGGGATACCTCGTCCATACTTCGGGGCAATCCACATCATCCTTTACCTGGGGCAAACAACTCCTGTTTTTGTCTTGCAGTTCGTTCAAGAACAACCAACAAGACAAAAAGGGGCAAATGTAGACACCGAAAAAGTGTCTAACCCTTGGTCCTTTCTCCCTCCTAGTCCTCCTTGGTCCCTAACCCACCTAATTCTTATTAATTAGAAATAAACATCTATTTTTAATTAAATAAGGCCCCTTTAACCCCTCCCTCCTTTGACACCTCACCTAGGACACCTCGCCTAGACACCTCACCTTAGACTAAGTCTTTCCCTATGACTCACTCAAGATCTCTCCCTAATTCTTCTAACCTCCTAACAAACTCCCGTGCGTATTTAGCACGACCCTCGGCATTCCCCAACGCATAAGAACACTTGGCGGATGAAAAACGGGCTTGGTGGCTTGTTCTGCCCGTTCTAACTGCACCGACGTCGGCCACCTATCGGCCGACGCCGGCGGAAGCGCCGACGTCGGTTATACTTAACTGACTTCTCTTCCTCTTTCCAGGTAATCACGATCACAATCAAAATCAGGAGTTTTTGAATCTCGGGTGATCTAACAGGCGAACTCTCTCTTCCGGCGAAACAAAGCTCTAGTGCTCTAGCTTTTTGGTGTTGTAGCATCTTGTTTTCTTGTAGGAATCAACATACTTGACAACTTCTCTCAGGCACTGAGATCTTGTATCCAACGTTTTATACCGGGACTGCATGCTATCTTCATCAACTATTCAGCACAGCTAAGTATTTGTGTTGTCTTTATTTCTATATCATTTTATTTATATCAAATACTCTGTTTTCTATCCATTCCAATATCCTTCACCAAAATCTTCTCTGTTCCTCCCGGAGACGCTAAAAAGCTCTCTCTCCTGTCCATCTGCCTTTCTCCGCCTTTCACCTCTGTCACTTATCCAGTTTATTCCCAGACAATATTCTCTGTCCCTTAGACCTCAAACAGACCCTCACAGACCCCAGAGCCCCAGACAAGACCATAGACTACCCTGTAAACCTGAAACCAACGCTGTAACCAGCGCTTGACTATTGCCCCGACCGACGCCGGTCACTTCTACAACCGACGTCGGCAACCTTCTGACCGACGATGGCAATACCACCGACATCGGCGACTGTGTTTACCAGATTACAGACTTTTAGGTACGCATTTGTTTTTAGTCTTTTCTTTTCACATCTTTCAATATTTCTCTTTTCTGTTTTTATCATATTCTGTCTAAAACAGTGGATTGTCATCCTTGACGAAGCCTTAGAGCTTCAAGGACCAAGCTTTTGCTTGGCAATCCACTCTCTTTTTGACTAACATTCTTTGTGTTTTTAGTGTTTATCTCTTTCAGGTGTTATTCCTTCACAGCCAAAGAGGAGTATTCACAACGTCTGGATTTACGGTGCGCAGTCTTTATCCAGGTACTTCACAAGCCTTGTCCATTACTTCTTTAGTTTCTTCTTTCTCTTAAATCTGAAAAAGCAAAATTTTGAATAGAAACACCATGATTTATTGGATTTAGAGTGAATGTGTACAAGAAAATGCAATTGAGATTGCATCAAGATAACTAGCCACCCATGTTTAGTGTAGCTAAAATCATGCCTCTTTAAGGCAATATTTTTTCTTTTATGATTTTATGTTTGATCTCAATATACACACCATACCTTGAATGATGCATTTTCCCACATTAACATTGAATTTTATCATTATTCGATCATTTGTTCATGAGAAACCAACTGTAACTTGATTCTATTAATAAAATTGGATGCATAGTCAAATCTCAAATTTTGACGACTTTGACGGCCAGATAGGCTGTCAAACTTAAGTTCATGCTTTGTTAAAATACACAACCAACATGTCCTTATAATGTTAGTTTATTTACATGAATATGCTTCATGCTTTTTTGGTGCTTAGAATAAGGGATTTTATGCATGCTAACTATTTATATCATGAGTAAGTTGGATTTTTCCATATGGCATCATCATATTCACCTAGATCTTATGATAAATTTCTTGGTTACATAAACTACCTAAGTGATAAAAAGTAATGTTATTTTACCATGTGGTGTCATCCTACTCACTCTCTTGCCTATATTTTCTTCTTTGTATAGATATCAAGATAAAAGGTCATCATGATGGTGCCATATGGTAGCATCCCACTTGTTTGATTGCCTAAAGGCTCTTTACTTGTATGCATATTTTTGGGGTAATGGGTCATTTAGATCACACCACATGGTGTAATGATACTAATCGAATCACCTAGAGATTTTATGACAAAGAATCCTACTAGGAAAACTTATAAAATGGACTAAGTCCCATGGAGTGGCAAAAAGATTCCACATAGCTTCAGTCAACTCCTTTAAAGAATTAGCCAAATCCCATTGAACAAAAAGTTGATGAATGGATCTAGGTAAAGATGAAAAATAAACTAAGTGTTGACAACCCTTTTGAATATTCTTGAGTAATCGAGAGTCATAGAAAGTCTCCATATGGTGTTGATTAAAGTTTAAACACCTATGGGAAAGAAATGTGAAGGAACGGTCATCAAACTACAAATTTAAATAATAATGAATAAGTTAATTCAAAATAAAACAACAAATAAAAAAGTGAAAATGTTTAAGTTCCAAGCCGAGAAATGACTAAGATGGAATAGAAAATGTTCAATGACTTAATCATTTTATTTGATTCTAAATCTAATTTAGTCCATTCTTCCAAAAAGGGACTAAGTCAAAAGGTAAAAATTTATAAGTATTTAGTCAATTTGGATTAAATTAAAACTTAAATGGATGAAAATGCCTAGAAAAAGAGGCAATAAAATGCATAAAATTTAGACAATTTACATATAACTAGGGTGAAATGGTCAAAAAGGTATCTTTTATGTGTTTCAAAACACAAGCATAAAATAGACTAAGACTTAATAGTTTATGTAAATTTAAATATTTTAAATTAAAGCAATCCTAGATGTGATTTTATGCTAAGTGTTTGTGATATAAAAATGACTAAAAACTAATAAAAATCCATAAAAAATAGTAATTTATGGTTTTGATACTCACCATAGGTCTAACATCAACCTCTCTCTAGTGCTCTCAAACTATCTTGATGCGATGGGAAGCTTAGGGTAGTCAATACATGATATTGCCTCAGAGCTTAAATATTTAAAATTTAAAAGTGCAAATGACCTAATTTTGACCCTTTTTGTCCTATATAACCCCCTCATATCCCCCTAGAATCCCATTACTAACACTAACTGTCTCTAATATTGTCTAAATACCTAATTGACCCAATCCAATCACTTTTAATCACCTTTAACATTGTTAGGGGAATGGAACAAACAACTCCTTACCATCCACCTTATCCTATGTCAAGAACTACATCAGCCTATGGTCTTTTCTAACTATGTAGGTAGCACTTGGTCCCACTCTCATGATCCCTAAATTAGTCAATTATTATGGGTGTGTAATCCAATACCCACACCATCCAAAAGCTTCATGGGTGAGGTTGTATTTTTGTGACCCATTACAGTATCGACATAACCCTCTCAATGTTGCTCACACTCAATGGCTACTTTGGAGCTGATACTGACTCCTATAGCAAGACACATATTATGACTAAAGGTTCCTTATCTAGGTATACCTAAAAGGTTCTCAGTGCATCCCATATATATATGATGGTATGTTGGGTCCCAATTCTATATAGGATGTTATCTGATTGCCTTGTGTATTGGAGATTAACCACCCATCACTCCACATAACCCTTTATGAGGAATTCCACTTAGGCACATAATGATAACTCTCCTAATTTTTAGACTCCACTGCAACATAGAGTTTGGTTAGTGTGTGGTGATTAAATCCACACCACCAATACCTATATGATAAGATTATGTGTGGGGATGAATTCCACATCATGTGTTATCTTATACAAGGGGGGATAACAAAAAATCAAGCATGGTATGATTAATTAACTAATTAATTACCTACATGTGAAGAACATAAATATAAATAATTATTTATAAGTCAACTCACTCACACAAGAATTTTTTTATAATGAGATAAATTTTCATAAATTTTTTTATATACAATAAAAATTAGGATAAGATATTAGAGGTGCCCCTTCCTACAAGCACAAGGGTTACAAAACAAGTGGGATGCCTTGGTTTTGAAGGGTCTTGCACTAAAAAGGATTAGTAATTTGAATTTTTGACAAAATCGTAAGTCCTTATAAAATAACAAATATGTAAAGTAATATCACAACCATAATGCACAAAATCATAACTAAAAATCAAAATCATAAGTCATTAGTTATAACTTTGTAAAGGGTTAGCAAACCATGATGGTTAATTGGCAAAACTACAATAGTTATACAAAATTATTACTCATTAGAATAAAGTCACAACTACCAAAAAATTGTAATCTATGATCTTGTAGAAGATGATAAAATTATAAAATATGCCTAAATGTCACTCATATATCTATACTGTCAGATTAATTACAGGGTGAATCAACATAAAAATTTGTTTAATTAAGTGCAAGATAGGAATATGTACAA
This sequence comes from Torreya grandis, assembly GCA_037957365.1. Classification (NCBI taxonomy): domain Eukaryota; kingdom Viridiplantae; phylum Streptophyta; class Pinopsida; order Cupressales; family Taxaceae; genus Torreya; species Torreya grandis. The sequence continues at coordinate 811,463 of JARHVA010000037.1, forward strand.
TATTATGACAACTTCCATATAAATGTGGTTAAAAAGGGCTTTTGTGCTTCTAGATATAATTAAAAAATGCTATCACTCTATACAGAGTCTAATACTACTAAAATTTAAGCTTGATGCTAACTAGATAACCTAAACTACTCTATTTGACTAGATAACTAAAAAATTGTGACTACAACTGACAAAATCATGACTACCGAGAAAAAATCACAAGTTTAGGACTTGTGGTTTTGTAGTAAGCCTTAAAATAGTCTTTTGATGGGGACTATGATGTTTTTATTAACTTTCTTCTACCCCCTGTTAATCTTACACATAGAGAACAATCTATAAGGACCCTTTTGTAGGCAATGGATTAACTTAAAATACCTAGATTAATAAATGGTTAAAATTTGACAAAAAATACCTTTATCTTAGCTCAAGGAAGCTTACTACCCTTTCTAAAAAACTTGAAACCTTTTTGTTTATGACCCAAAAATTAGATAGGTCTACAATTTACTAGTTTTATAAGGAAGGACAAAACTATAACTATTGATGACAAAACCTCTATTACCAAGTCAAAGTCGTTAATCCTAGAGTTGTAATTTTATGGATGATGTTTAAATGCTTCCAATATTGATGTAATATATTTTCCCCTATAAACAAAAACTAGAATCCTTTCCTAGGTAGCAAAATCAACTTACAAAGACGTCTATTGTTAGGTAATAGTGGGAGGTTTATAGTAGACCTAAGTTCTACAAAGTCATGATTATCCCTGACAAAACCACTATTATCAGTGAAAAGTCATAACTATCAGATTTATGGTTTTGAATCTAATGTACCAATAGGTGAATATCATGTTATCCCTTCCTTGTCCTGCACACAAAAAAATATACTTAGATAACAAGATACCTGCAGAAGGGGGTTAGTAGGAATAGGTTATAAAGTTATCCCTAATTACTAATTTTGATAAAATCATGAATATAACTAATAAATCCACTATTACCAAAACAAAATCACAACTCTTGAGGTTACAGTTTTGTTAGAAACCAAAATCCTACAAAAACCTAAACTGTTAGTGATTAGTTAATAAAATCACGACTCATTATACAAAATTGTGACTACAATACCACTAATGACTAGTGCAAGATTGCTATTTATATGTACATGATACAAATTCAATATCCAACCTTTAATTGAGTTCTAGCTTGTCCTAAAATAATTAAAATCACTTCTATCAAGTTTATAATGTTAGTTAAGGGAGTAATGTCCCACTGTGGTCACCAAAGTGTGCACTAAATTTTAGATCCAAGCTATATTACTAATTTTAGTAATAAAAACCCAAAACTTATTCATACCAATAGGAATGGATAAAATAGGAAATAAAAATAATAATAAAATTATCACCATCATTTTAGCTCCTTATGGCTCCACTCCAATATTTACAAATGGATTATTTGATGCCCAAAATTTAAAATTTTGGATTATTTGTGAAGTATTGATAATGGCTTCCAAATGGTTAGATGAGCTTGATGGTGGCTTTAAGTGAATGAAAGAGAGATTTATGGATGAAATATAGTATCAATATGATATCTCTATGGATTTATAGGTTATTTTTGAGGGAGGGAAGGTATCTTGGTTTTATAGGCATGAAAGGAGATATCAATGGCTCAAATTTAAATTTGGGCCATCGATATCAAGGGCTAGGGATTTTCCATGGAATTTTTAATTCCATGGAGTTCTATAGAATTATAAAATTCTAGAGAAGGGGGATAAAATGGGGAATATTTATTGAATCCTCTAATTCTAAAAATCTCTCATAGGGTGTAGGGGTTTAGGAGAGGTTAGAATAGGGTGGTGTTTGGGTAGGTAGATTATTTTGGAATTTTAAATTGGTTAGTTGGCTTAAGGAGTAGGTTAGTGGGTAATAGGTTCTATTAGGGGTTTTAATGAGGGGATTAATTTGTTTTTATGATTTAATAAGGTTTATAGGATATGGGAATGGGATGGAGTTTATTAGGCTATTAGTTAATTTTGCTAGGAAATATAAGAACTAGATTAAATTAGTGGAAGTTAGCGTAATTAGTATAATTAACAGGGTGAGCATAATTTAGTACATACATTTTCCCCCTATTTGAATTTCCATTAAAAGTGGAGTGAAGTGGAAGGAGTAATTATATTTAAAAAAAAACCATGATGTTAGATGATATCAAATGTTAATAGGATATAATGCCCCCTCAAGGGAGCATGCATGGAGAAATCAACCTGGATGGTCACTCAAACAAAAATCCCAAGATGGAATAAGGATATGATAATAATATGGGGTTGGGATGACCCAATTAATAATGATGATTTATATGCTGCAAAAGTGAAGGGGATAAAGAAGCTCAAGTGATGGTTTATAAACAAGTGACTAATTTCTAGAAAGATGACTCAATTTTTAAGACAAGTTTGATGTAAATATGATGGGTTCAAGCTAGTGATAAGTCCCATAGCAAGGATACATTCTAGGGAAAGATTAAAAATGTATAATAGGGATGATGATTTTTGATCAGTGATAAAGAGATACTATTTGTAAGATTAAGGGATTAAAAATGACATATGATCATTAAGTGACTAGTCTGAAGGTGAGATGGGGATGAATGGTGGCCAAGATATCCTTTGCACTTGTGTGTTACTTGAGTGTTGTGAAAAGACCTGTATTGTTTTTAAGTTAAGTCTGTCATACCTTTTAGTTTGTGTGAAAACCTTAAACATCTATAGGTTAAATAATAATCATCTTATCTAATCATCCACCTCATATTATCTTATATTAATAATCCATTTACATTTGTCATCTCTAGAGTCCATTTAATACCTAATTCATAATCCACTCACCTAATAATTTTATCCATTTCATACCACCTTTGACTATTATATTTTGTTCATATCCATTCCATATCCCCCAAATTTTAACCTTTCATCTCTTTTTCCAATCTTCTATTCACCCCATCCTACAACACATCTTTCATACCTTTTTTATACCCCCTTTTCATATCCATTAGCATGTGTGTGTGTGTGTGTGTGTGTGTGTGTGTGTGTGTGTGTGTGTGTGTGTGTGTGTGTGTGTGTGTGTGTGTGTGTGTGTGTGTGTGTGTGTCCTTTTGAAAAGATTTGATCCTTTTTTCCCAATCCTATATTCTCCCTCACCCCATCTAATATTAATCCTATGTCACATCATTATTGAATATTATCTATACCTCATCATCTTAATCCATTATACACAAACCTTGCACCTCTCTAAAACATTACCCATAGCTACTATCCATTACACTATCTACTTCACTTTATTCCTACCACAACATATTCTCATAATCATCCTCCCTTTCACATATTTATTTCACCCCCCCCTCATCTCTTCAACATCCATTTGTGACTCATCTTGATTAGTTATCATTCTTGTCCAATCCTACATCAACTAGATACTCTACCAACCTAATACACATCCCATTTTTTTAATCCTATATATCCTACACCTTTCATCCCCCATCCATCTCATCACCTTTAAATACTATATTCCATCTTGAAGTCAAGTTATAGTGATCATTCACCCCCTTATTTATTATCATCATTTGTCACTTCCTTCATCTCCTAGACTAGGTATTATCAATACACATAGTCTTATAAGATTATAATCTAGCACCCATCACTTATCTCCATCTTTATCAGGTACCTTTTTCATCTAGCACCCATAAAATTGTCTCTCTACTAGTGGATGAGGTATTTGATCCCATCACTCTTCCTCATCCTTTGTTAGAATTTCCTATTATGAAACTTTTATTTCTTGGTAATTCTTAGTCACCTTATCATCCTCCAAAAACCATCACATCATTCTCTTTTGACCAATAGTATCTTTGGTCTCTAGATAGAGGTAGTATTTGAAGACTTCTATTTCATCTATCACATCTCATCACATCTCTCTTTCAAAATGGTTATTCACACCCATGTTCAATTAGGATTAGATAGGCCTCCAACCAAGATAATGATCCATTGGGGCATATGATTGATCTAACTTAGGAATATGATGAAACTCATAGTGATATGCACACACCCAGGGAAGAGGATGAAAGGTTTAACCCCCTCCATAATGATGAGGTTAGGAACCTAATTAACTGCTATCTATATGATAACCATGATCATGTCCTAACCCAATGGGAAATAGGGGGCATGTTACCCTCGGTGTTCTACCATACTCTCTTACACAATCTAGTCCATCCACCATCCCATCCAAACACACCCCATCAAAATATACATGTTAATAAATTACCCTAAGAATCATAAGGTGTAGACCATGGATTTAAAGAAGAGGAATTCCCACCATCCCTTTTTAATAACCACATTGAGGCTAACTAGAGACAAGCTATCATAGAAGATTGATTAGACCAATTAACACAAAAAATTAATCTTCTACTCTAAAATCAACTTCCACCATCCCCTAAAAAAATAACCCCAATAATGTAAATAATAATAATACCATCAACACCAATAACACCAAAAACACCCATAACACTCGTAATGCCCATATCTCCCATATTCCCCAAAATAACTAAAATTAGACCACTAATCCTTTATATCCCACCTTTGCACAAGAGTGAAGAGAAATGAAGGAGACCCTCCAACACATATACCCACATTCATAATATATAAAGTACAATTATGAATACTTTTATTCCTCACCGTTGAATATGAGTATTTTACAAATACCCTTTCCTTCACACTATGAAGTACCTAAGTTTTAAAAATATTGAGGGAAGGGAAATCCTAGAGATCATGTGCAATAATTTTATATAGTTTTCCATGAGGTGGCTTATGAAGATGCCTATTTGTTAAGACCTTTTACCATGAGCCTCACTAGACCTACTTTATAATTGTTTATGTATCTACCTAAGGGGTTAATATATAGCTTTAGAGAATTGATAGAATAATTCATCAAACATTTCTCATTTAATACTAAACATGAAATCTCCATAATTGACCTCTATAACACCAAGCAAAGAAGTGGTGAAAGTTTGGAGTATGTTTTAAAAATATGGTGAAGTTTGGCAAACTACTTGAGATGTACAAACTTGAGAAAGAATTGGCCAATATTTTTATGAATAATCTCAATGATGAACTCAAGTATCAATTAAATTTTCAGTCTATCAAAACCTTTGATGAGATAATAGAGAAATGAATGCAAATTGAGAAGGCTGTTATTGAAAAAGGGATAATCAATTTATATTCTCAAAAAGATGACACCCATAATAAAGATAATTCTTTTTTAAGAGATTCTAAAGTCTTCAACAAAAAAAAGCATGTCGTGGGATATGGGGTGATTGATTCTAAACAACAACATGTACAAGTATTTTAAAATAAAAACCCCACATAACAACCAAATGTCTCCTCCATTGGAGTTCTATGAGGCAAACTAAATCCTTGGATAGGTAAGATACCACTCACAAGATTGAGAGTATCAATTGAAATAGTCTTAATTTAATTAATTACTACTAATATGATCACTTTTCTTGAAATTAGACCTATGGATGATTGAAAACCAAAATAGGGTTAAAGGACATGATACAGAATGATATATGCAACTTAAAAACTATATCTAGGATTTAATTGAAAGGGGTGACATTAAAATTGAATAAGAAACTCCCCCAAAGCAATCAACAAATGGGTAGCTCAAATACAATAAAGATCCACTCCCTAAGCATGATTAAAGAAATTAGAGACCACCAAGAGACTAAGGTATGGATATTTCATCCAAATGTACTAACTACCAGAATGTGCCTTACCATTACATCAACACCATTAAAATCCACAACCTCTAAGAACCCACTCCATCTTTGTCCCCTATCTTAAAAACTAATTGGGCCACTACTTATTGGATAGTTAATATTAGATGCAATAAGATCATGGCACCTCCTAAAGACTCATCCACTTCATTTTCTATCCAAAAGGGGAATGTTTTTAAAAAGGATTTGAGATATTCAAATAAGTATTATGACATCATTCAACAACTTGAGAAAACTACAACTTAAATATACTTAATGAATATTTTTAAAATGTATGCATTACACCAAGAGATACTAAACCAAGTCCTAAATGATCTTAAAGTCCCTAGTGACTTGGATATAAACCAATTACAAGCATTAGAAAGATATTTATCCCCTTCACAATAGATTAATTTTGGTGCTTATGATATGGCTTCCATTGGCCCACACCATAATTATACCCTATTCATTGAAGTGTCCATATCCCACCATCTTGTCTCCTAGGTTCTCATAGATGGAGGATCAACACTAAATTTATGTAATATAGAATTATTGAATAAATTGGGATATTCAAAATAATCTTGGGGCATACCTTAATCATGATCAAAGCCTATGATGATAATAAAAGGCCATCTATTGGGACTATTTACCTTTCTGTCACTATGGGGCCCATAGTGCATCAAATACTAGTCCATGCTGTGGATGCAAATTTGCCTTATAATATGTTGCTTGGACATCCATGGATCCATGAAATGCAAGTTGTTCCATCCAATTTACATTATTGTCTCAAATTGACCCACTCTAGAATGGAGTTCACCATCCCTAAAGTAATCGATCATCTTCATAGCTGTCAAATGGACCAATCATCATCAACCCATCCTTATCTTGGCATAGATAATTCCATCTTAAGTACAAAAAATTCTAAATGCATCTCCTTTGATCAGATTCAATCTACATCTAATCCACTACCTAATGTTACTCACTTGAAGATCACATCCATAGGCTATGGAGAATACAAATATAAAGCTTTTTACGTCAGTGATTTACCTCTCTCTCCATGTAGCTAAGGGTCCCTAGCCATGAGGAATACTAATCCCATCAAATACCAATTTGGACAAATGGCCTTTTCAAGCACTCAATTCTAATCTAAAGAAAGCATTAAAGAGTTAGATGATTCATGGCTTATTTTAGATGAAGAGGCTCTTGTCTCTCTAGGAAAGAAATCTCCCAATGTCTAGAAGATGATGGAGAATATGAATTATAAATTTAAAGGACTAGGCAAACAAGAGCAAAGTAGACTTTAACCCATCATAGTTCAAGAATATCTTTAATATTTTGGTCTAGGGTATGGACTATATTATGATGACCTTAAAAATAGCCTTGTGGATACTATTTTGATCCCTAGGCCATCTCTCCTCGATAAAGACATTGAAACAAGTTCTATTTATAGTCACTTCAAGGATCTTGTTACCACCAACCTTTTCCTTGATACTACTATTTTCACTATCAATATTTCCCTCTATTGTCCATCACTCATAGACTAGGATTCAAAATAGGATCCTTCTTTTGACACATTTTAAAATGAAGAAACAATCTAGAAATACATGAGAGCTCAGGATTTTATGCCATCCGAGGATCACAAAAGGGGATTTTCTATAAATCTTTGTCAATCCACATACTTTGGGGAATAAAAATAACCCCAAGATCAAAGTGATGAAGAGTAATTTGAAGAGGAAGAGCCCCCTAAATAACCAAATGAACCTCCACATTTCTCACTTGAATTAAAAGAATATATTGATATTGATACATAGCTTCCAGATTATTTTGCCTCAAATGTTCAAAAAATCTCATTGCTTCCCTATTTAAAAGAGAAATGACTTATTGATGAAATAATAAAAGTCAACATTAGGAAAAATCAACATCCTAAAATAGTTAAACTAGGGGAATCTTTAATGCCCATAGAATGTGAAGTCATCATTGAGCTACTTAAAGAATTTATCAACATATTTACATGGAGTTATGTATAAATGCATAGATTAGACCCCTCCTTAGTGGTAAATCACTTTGTTGTGCATCCTAATGCTAAATTAGTCAAATAAAAATCATGGAAGATACACCCCAAAGTGGCACTATTAGTCAAAGATGAGCTAAAATGGTTCTTGAAAGCTGGTTTTATCTACCCTATAGATTATTATGATTGGATTTGTAATATTATCCCTATGACTAAACCACAAGGTAGAATTCAAATTTGTACAAACTTCTGAGATATAAACAAAGCATATCCTAAGGATGGCTTCCCCCTTCCAAACATCAACATGCTTATGGACTCAACTACCAGATATGAAATGTTATCTCTCATGGATAGTTTCTTAGGCTATAATTAAATTAAAATTTCACTTGAATACCAACACAAAATATCTTTTATCACTCCATGGGGAATGTTCTACTATCAGGTCATGCCCTTCGACCTTAAAAATGCTGACATAACTTACCAATATGCCATGATAGTCATTTTTCATGACATGATGCATGACATAGTCAAAGATTATGTAGATGACATTCTGGGGAAGTCTCACCTAAGATTTAAACACCATATTGTTTTAAGATGAATCTTCAAATGATTTTGAGATTATAATTCAAACTAAATCTCAATAAATGTGTATTTGGTGTCACTTCAATAAAATTGTTGGGATTTATAGTTTCAAAAAGAGGCATAGAGGTAAACCCAAAAAAAGTAAAAGAGATCATAGAAATACATCTGCCTCCCAATCTCAAGTAGCTTAAGAATATTTAGGGAAAATTATAGGCTATTCAACATTTTATTTCTCAACTTGTAGATAAATGCCACCCCTTCACCCATCTCCTGAAGAAGGGGACTACCTTTAACTAGAATTTTGAGTGCCAACAAGATTTTGAAAATATCAAAAAATATTTGGCTAACCCACCTGTGTTATCACCACCCATCTTTGGAAGACCTTTTCTCTTATAAATTTCATGAACTCCATGTGTATTAGGTGCCTTCCTAGCACAACACAATGATTAGGGTAAGGAACAAGCTATATATTATCTCAGTCATACACTAATATCTTATGAGCTAAACTATACTCTAATTGAAAAGGTAGGCTTAGCTATGTTTTTTTCCTCATATAATATTTGACACTACATGCTAAATAATTAGGTACATCTCAATGCCAAGGTTGATCCCCTACAAGAATTATTATCTAAACCATCTCTTACTAGTAGAATGACTAAGTGGATCATGTTGTTTAGCAAGTTTGACATTGAATATGTCAATAAAAAGGCTATAAAAGGACAAGTCATAATAGATCAATTAATGGAGGCACCACTTGAAGTAACTAAACACATTATAAAAAACTTCCCAGACAAATTTATAATGATTACCTCATAATTAAGTACTTGAAAATTATATTTTGATGGCTCATTCACCACATTTGGGTCAAGGGTAGGCATCCTTCTTATCACCCCATAATGTGATATTATTTTGAAGGATTTATACCTTACCTTCCTATGCACTAACAACACTTCAAAATACAAGGACTTGATAGCTAGTCTTCACCTAGATATTCAATGGAATATCTAGCACTTGCAAGTATTTGATACCTCATAGCTGATAATCAAATAGGTCAATAATGAGTTCTAGACAAAGGATGAAAATATTCACCCTTATAAGTAGTTGGTGGATCAATTAAAATCAAAATTTCAATTCATAACATCTGATCAAGTACCATAAGGGATTAATAAAGCATTTCAATCCATAGATACCATTGGTTCTCTCATAGATCTCCCTAAAGATGTCTTAGAAGGTAAAATTTTAATTTATCATCTAGTTATTATATCCTATCAATCTATGGCTCCTTTTTAAATTTTTATAATTAATGATCCTAGTCTCACCTGGTACCATGACATATATAGGTACCTACATGATAAAATCCTCCCTCCTAATCTTAACCACCACCAACATAATGCCTTCATCATTATACCTCTTAATACACAATCCTTGACATCATGCTTTATTGTAGGGGATATGATGGAACCTTGTTAAGGTCTCTAAAATTATAAGAGTCCTCTCATGCAATCAAAGAGGTTCATGATGGTATATGTGGTAGGCACATTAGTGGAATGGCCTTGGCCAAGAAACTTCTCCACACTGGGTATTATTGGATAGCCATGAAACAAGACTCTTGTCAATATGTGTGGAAATGCATGGCCTGTTAGAAACATGAGATCCTCATTCATGCCCTATCACATAAATTACAACCTATCATGAGTCCATGAACATTTTACATATGGGGCCTTGATTTAATTGGCAAGATTAATCCAAATTTATTAGATGGTTAATAGTTCCTTATCATGGCAACATAATACTTTAATAAATGGGTAGAGGTAATGCCACTCACTTATACCATAGGTCTCCAAATCTCTAAATTTATTCTTAATCAGATCATTTTCCACTTTGGCATACCTACCAACATCATCTCAAATAATGGTAAACCACTCAAAGATTAAAAAGTTGAGGCCCTATGTTAAAAATATCACATCACATAGCATTTATCCTCCCTTATTACCCCCAAGGCAGTGGATAAGTTGAGGCTACCAAAAATACCCTCATAAAAAACCTTAATAAGATAGTCAATCAAGTAGGCAAAAATTAACACCTCCAACTATATCCAGCTTTGTGGTCTTATCGCATAAATGTCAACACACCCATTGGGGCCATTCATATGCCCTAGCTTATAAGACAAAATTAATCTTTTCAATAGAAGTATAACTCCCCTCCCTTCAAATTTCACTATGACACATCATCACTGACCATAATCATATGTAGAAATGCCTACAAGAACTAGAAATTTTGATTAAAAATGTTAGAAGGTCCTCGATCACCTACAAATATATCAAAATAGACTCCAAGGTTGATATTTCAAGAATAAGAAGGATAAAAACTTGATGATCTCATGAACATCATGCATCAAAAATGTTTCTATACCTAAAAGGCTTCATCATCCTTTGTTTATGAGTCCCCACTCTTGGAGGCACATCTTGAATCCAATCCATCCACCCATGACATCTCCTCCTTAGTCCAAAAAAAAAATCTATCCAATGGTGAAAACTAGTTTTTTGGTGCCTTGGACAAGTACCATGGTAAAAAATAGTCTTTGGTATCATGGTAAAATAGCCTTGAACCTAGTCTCAATAGTGGGCATCTATCACATGGTTCTTGAATAGTAATGAGAGACAAATACTTCAGAATAAGGGAGTAGACATGGCTTGTTGAACACTGATAATATTTGTTGGAGTGGTCCTCTAAAGTCATTTATCTCTGGTCATCATATCTACATATCCCCATGTCCCCTCATATCCTTATCATTAATCCTGAAAAAATATCTTTTGAAAAGTGTCTCTCTTTAGCCTCAAGACATAATTCTATCCTTACTTGTCCATTATTATTACTAAGCTTTGTGTCCATACTTTCCCACTAATGTCATCATTATGGATGGTTGTAAATCATAATTCCTTTTTAGGGTTTGCCATACATCATGATACCAATTCTTGAAGGGTCATCACAACCCCCATTTGTGATTACTTGAAAAATTGCTTGGAGTCTCATATTGATAAGGATAAGATTTTGGGCACAACCTATCTTGTATAAAACACTAACATCATCATGAGGCCCATTGTATATAATCATTCTTAATCACTTGATTTCCCATGTAAATATCCCCATTAACATCTTTATTTTAATCTATGATATATTTTGATTGTCAGGTGTGATTGTATGTTTTGTTTTGAATATGCATGCATGTGATGATTCTCCATGTATATACTAAAGTATAGTGTTTTGTTAATTAGTTTTTATATAAATTTGTATATATATTATCTTTTCAATTTTCATAGGAACAAGGATGGTATGAATGACCTTCAAATTTTTATTTGGGAAATTTATTATCTTAAATAGAGTTTCCCATGCATATGTACTAATGTATCCTGTACTTCTCATGTCCTTGACACATGGCCAAATGATGCAATTTTAAAAAGGATTTCAAACATTATAATAGCTTCAAACATATATTACCCATCCCACCCCACTTAATATTACTATTTGTCCTATCCCAATCATCCCCACCATATATAACCTATGCCTAATCCTAATACTATCCCATCTCATCACCACCCTACCCCCATGGTGTAGAAGGATTCCTACCATAACAAGTGAGACCAAAGTGAACCAATAGGGGATTAATATTTCCTTATCATATTCACTCCACATGGTATAACCACATAACTATCACAATATATGCATAAACCACATCACGTATAAGTCATAATCATCTCCTAAACATGTATCTCATAAACTAATATCATACATCAATAAACATATAACTTCATCTCATGAAACAACATCTGACATAAAATTCATATCCCTTATACATCTAACATCATACATATAAATCAAACATCTAAACCACATCTACCTATCATCACATCATAATATTCATCTAATAATATCATAAAATTAAGCACATCATCTAAACTATATACCCATCATAGCATATCCATATATGACATATAATCTAATGACATCATGTAAAAATAGGACCATGAGTCTAAATAATATCTATGTAATCATATCATCATCACACAAAAGATATATATGTTCTACAACAAACATCATCCATCATAAATCAATATACATGCTATCATTAGCTAAATATCTCATCATATATAAATATGAATCAAATATACAAGTCCACATGGAATCCATTTTAAAATATATATACAGTAATATGGGCCATGGGGAAAGAATGAGATAATAATATAATAATCCCCTATACATATGTGCATCTCAAAAGTCATGATTATGACCCTGATGGCTTAAGTGGCCCTGGTGGTCCTTATTCCCCCTCTCAAAGGCTGATGAATTGACTAAGATGAACTCACATGAAATGATGGATCATGTTGCTCAATTGGATCTATAGCCTTATAAAGCACCTGATAATATTATGCATCCCTAGTTAATCTGACAATGTTACTCATCACATCCATTATCCTCTTCCCCCACATCACCTAGTCTTCCTCATCTCATACCCTCTCAATCATCTCCACCTCCCTTATTAGTGTATGGATGCATGCCTACATTTGTATGATCTATCCTTGAAAACTAGTGATTTGGGCATCTAGACTCTGAATCCAACCCTGTAATGTGGTTATTTATGCCTATGCCTTAGTTAAATATGCCTATAAACCTATAATTTGGGCCTAAGATTGGGACAAATACTCATATCTCTATGACACCTAGACCTATAATGTGGTAATTTACCCCTACATATGTTCTATTTGTGCATCTCTCTATGCTATCATTGACTAAATCTAGGCCTATATCTTGTCTCAATCTCACATGAGCCCTAAAAATATCTGATACATGTGACTATATCTCACCCTATAGTTGGTAAAGTTGAGATCTCTCAACCTTTATCAATGGCTGCTAAGAAGGTCATGTACTATCCCCACCACCACTGCCACCTACATCTATCCTAGCCTACACCTATGGCTATCCTTATGCATATACCTATGCCTAGGTGTGAAGCTCCATCTATGCTACCATAGTCACCTGAGCACCATCTCCCCCATCCACATCCATATCATCATACCCATCATCTCCATCATGCCCACCCTGGATCAACACCTATATCATCCTCATCCATAGCCTAGCTTGTGCCTGGAGGGCTCTCCTCACAACACCCCACCTAACCAAAACCCTAGGATGTTCTAATCTAACTAGTATATTGGGCCTCCACCATGCTGTATAAGTTGTTATAAATTTCTAGATATGTAATAGGAATATAATAGTCCCACTATAATGGGGAAATGCTATCATAATCAATCTAAGCATCCATTTTATTTACTAGCCTCCCTTATTGAGGCCTCTCCCACTCACTTTGAATGAACAAATGCTCTACTCCTAGAACATCCTAGATAAAACCAAACTGATGTTGAACATGGTCAGGCCAATATCACTCAATGATCAAATCTCTCCAACCCATTAGATAATACTTAATGAGCATATACTATGTCACCACCTCATCATCCCATCTCAATTAGAGGCCTTTGTATGGGATCTACATGATGTACTCTAGGTGCAAACTATCAAAATCATTTCTATAGAATCTCATCTCACTTACATGCCCCAACTATGTCCCTAATAACACGTACCAATAAAAAACCATTGGTTGATTAGACATGCAAACTTCTAATGTACCTAATAGCCATTAGATAGTAATGCGCTCCTAATTCTAGATCTACAAAATTAAGGAAGGCCCAAAGCTTTTTGATCCCATATAGACCCCTAGATAGAGATCTATGTATAGATTTGCCAACATAAAAGGCCCCCAAGTAAATACTCTATGATCTTAAACCATATCAACTATAACATCTCCCAAACCTAGATGAAACCACTGACCACTTTTGTCCAGTAAGAGAATGCTAGAAATAAGAGACATCACCACTAGCATCAATCTATCAATGGTACCCTCATGTAATCTCTTATCAATGTCAATATATCTATCTGACATCCCCGGATGTAATCCCCTCACTAGGCATTGCACTATTTGAATTGGTATATAAGACCTCTAATGTATCTAGTCTCCCTACATAGGCAAATGAAAAATATTCTAGATGTCCTCTAGAGTGACTGTCATCTCACCCATAACATAATTAAAGGTGCTAGTCTCTAAATGCTATCATTTTAATAGTGTCGTAATCAAGGCTCGATCAATGTGCATCAAAGGCATAGTCACTACATCATGAAGAGATATTAGCTCTAATACCCCAAACTCTACCTTAGTCATTCGATGCATCTCATAAAGCACCTCTAGATGCCATAACCATAATGCCATCACTCCTAGATCCTCTTACACTAAACACCATCTACCCATCACTACCTATATTATCAAATACCTATCATAAATCATCTATCTTATCTATCCCATGTCCCTTAAAAATCCTAGTAAGTCCCTAATCCTTAAATCACCTCTAGCAATCTAAACCATCTAAATCACCCCTATCCTTACCTTATTAATCTCCCACCCTAGTTTAACCCTTATCTCACTAACATTTTCCAAACTATCACATAACCCCCACACCCTTAAACATTAACATATAACTAACTTAATAAACCCCTTCCCTTTTCCCTTCATAACTCAATTGATTAACATTACACCTTCTAAGTACATCCACTTGATCACCTTTCCTATCTACCCCATTATATCCATCTAACTCACCCAACATACCTCTTTAACTAACTAATCTAACTCAATACACAATCCAACCTAACCCATCACCTCAACACTCACTTATTTTTCAAGGCACTAATAAAATCACTAATCATGAGGTTACCCTTAGTGGTGGTTTTGACAAAACTACCACTCAACACTTATGGTTTTGTCTGGCCTCATAGTTAGACAAAACCATGAATCCATAGCGAATGATATTGTAAAATCATGATTTTAAAGTCATGGTATTGTAATATCATAACTCCCTCCATGTGGTATTGCAATATTGTAACTATGGACTTGAGGTATTGTAATACCATGGATTAACCCTTCAAAACTACTAGTTGTGATGATAAAATCACTACTAAGGGCAAAATTGACAGTCATAGTTTTTCCAAAGTAACTTAGATGACATCCTTTTCCCTAAAAATCCATCTAAAAATGATTAAAAACTAAAAAAATACACAAAAACACTAAGCTAGGGTTTTGATACTCATTGCAGGTCTAACATCGACCTCTCTCTGGTGCTCTTAGACTCACCATGATGGGAAGCTCAAGGTAGTAGGTCTATGGTCTCACCTCAAAGCTCAAATCACTAAAATTCAAAAGTGTAAATTACCCAAATTTGACCCTTTTGTCCTATATAACCCCCCATACCCCCCTAATGGATTATTAACACTAACTATCTCCAATATCATCCAAATACACAATTAACACAATCTAATCAATTTTAATCACCTTTAACATTGTCAAGGGCATGGGATGACCAACTCCTTACCATCCACCTTATCCTACATCAATAACTACATTGGGTTAAGGTATTTTTGGACTATTTAGGTAACACTTGGTCCCACTCTCATGGCTAGGGATAGCTCAACCACCATTCATCCCCATCCTACCTTTGGACTAGTCACTCAATGATCATATGCCATTTTAAGCCCTAAATCTTACAAAAAGTATCTATCTATCTATCAGTGATAAACAATAATAATCCCTATTATACATTTTCAAGCTTTCCCTAACATGTATGCTTATTATGGGACTTATCATTGACTTGAACCCATCATATTTACATCAACCTTGTCTTGAAAATTGAGTCATTTTTCTAGACATTAGTTGCTTGTCTAAAACCTATCACTTTAGCTACTTTATCCCCTTCACTCTTGGGGTATCTCAATCATCATTATTATTTGGGGAATCCCAGCCCCATATTATTATCCTAGCCTTATCCCATCTTGATATTTTTATTTGAGTGACCATCTAAGTTGATTTCTCTCTACATGCTCCCTCGAGGGGGTATTATATCCTATTAACATATGATATTGCCTAAAATCATAGTTTTTCTTTGAAAAACCATTACTCCTTCCAATTCACTCCACTTATGATTCCCTTTCAAATAAAGGAAACATTTATGCACTAAATTATGTTCATCCTACTAATTATACTAATTATGCTAACTTTAGCTAATTTAGTCTAATTCCTATATTTCTTAGCTAAATTAACTAATAGCCTAATAAAATCCATCCCATTCCCATATCCTATGAACCTAAATCCATCCCAAAATCCAATTATCCCCTCATTAAAACCCATAATAGAACCTATCAGCCACTACCCTACTCCCTAAGCTAACTAGCCAATTTAAAATTCCAAAATAATCTACCTACCCAACCACCACCCTATTCTAGCCTCTCTTAAACCCCTAAACCCTATGTAAAATTTATATAATTAGAAGATTATATAAATATTCCCCCTTATATCCCCCTTCTCTATAATTTTATAATTCTATAGAACTCTATGGAGTTAAAAATTCCATGGAAAATCCCTAGCCCTTGATATCAATGGCCCAAATTTAAATTTGAGCCATTGATATCTCCTTTCATGTCTATAAAACCAAGATACCTTACCTCCATCAAAACTAACCTATAAATACATATATATATATCATATTTATACTATCTTGCATCCATAAAGCTCTCTTTCATTCATATAAAGCCACCATCAAGCTCATCCAACCATTTGAAAGCCATTATTAACCTTAGCAAGCAATCCAACATTTCAAATTTTGGGCATCAAATAATCCATTTAAAAATCTTGGAGTGGATAAATAAAGAGGTAAAATTATGGTTAGATTGTTCTTATTGTGTTGATCTCCTCTTTTATCCATTCCTATTGGTTTGATTACGTTTTGGGTTTTTATTATTAAAATTAGTAATACAGTTTGGATCTAAAATTTAGTGCACATTTACATTTTAGCTCAATTCTTTTAAAAGGAGTTTTTTCATTTTCATCCATTGAGGGTTGGGAACCAAGCCATAGGTAAAAGGAAATCAACAAGTTCATAATAAATCCAAGAAAATTAGAATCTAAGTTATGTTGCATTCTCATAATATATTTCATTAAGTGTGTTGGATAGTATTAGATGATAAAATAAATTTTATAAATTCACAAGTTATATTAATAATCATTGACATTCGAGGTTCAAGAAATGAAATAAGTAATCATAGTAGTTCATACAATATTTTCAATATAAATTGTAATTATATTGTTATAGGACCATTTATGTTACTTTTATAACAACATTTTTTTCTTTACTTTGACTAATAAGGGAACCTCAGGGAAAAATATTTGTGACAAAACCTACACCAAAATTAAAAAATAAACAAGGAAAACCTAAGCAAACAATAGGGGACATGAAAGAAATAAAAAGAAAACAAGGTTGGAAAGGGAAAAAAAATATTTATAGGGATTTTCAAACAAATGTGTGCTTTAATCAGTTAGACACCTGATTTCTCAAGATTTTGAGAAGGGTAAAGGAAACATATACTTATGTATATATTTTATTTTTTGATATGATACACTATCCCAAAAAGATTTATCAATGTTCCTTCTAAGTTTACGCAATCAAAAATGCATCATGTCTATAAATCAATCCTAGCTCAAAGAAGATAAAGCATACCTGCACTTCTGATCAGGAATACACTTGTTAAGTAGGAACATGACCAATATGGGCATCCACTATACCTGATTAAGGGATCACTTATCACAACATATCATGTTAGGAATGGTTACAAAGCCTATAGTCTAACCCAATCACACAACCACCCAAATGGAGTACTAAGGTTTAAAACATTCACCTATTCTAATAACAAGAAAGTAAATCTAATCTAGTGCACACCAAAGCTTGTGTCACAAAGTGGGGGTTTAGAAATAATATAAAAAATATGTATAGGGAACCTCAATTAAAGTATGAGTAACACCCTAATACATGAAATATGAAAGATAGTACTTTTTGAGTCAACACTTATGTTACTTTTATCTACTAAAAAAGAGGAGAACAAAGTTAGAATATACATGCCTAAATGTGAACCCATCAAGACTCAATCTCTCCATTAGATAAAGGGGCTTTGGAATAGTTTTTTGTGGTTTGTAAGGATCACTAAGAAAGGATAAAACATCTAAGACTTATCCACAAGACTAGATTATCCAAATAAGAAACCTAAGCTAAGTCTCCTCAAGTAGAATGGTGGAAGAACAGATTGTGAATAATCATAAGTAAATAATAACTATTGATTACACATTAAATAATGATGAAATTATCTTTTATTTAAAGGTGAATCTTACCCTAAATCCTTTCAAAAAAATTATCTATACAGGGTCAACCCAATTGACCCAATGTGTTTTTAGGGACAATTCACTAGGTTTGAGCTAGGTCGGTCGAAAGGCTAACAAGCTAAGAAAGTGAAAAATACCCCTAAATTGTATTGGATTGACCCAATCAACCTAGTATATCTAACTAACCAAAAGGGGTTTTAAGACAAGAAAAGGGGGGATGGAAAGAGGAAAATATTTGAAAAATATTCAAGGGAGGATAAATATCTTAGGGAATGGTTTTGGGAATTAGTTGGATTAGTAATAATGTGTTAATAAGAGAAAATAATCTTATTAAGCACCAAAGGTCTACCCACCCCTTTCCTAGTTCACCCCTTAGGGAATTCACTCAAAGATATTGAGTCTTGATGAGTTCTTAAAAGATGTAAAGTGTCAGTATTTGATAAAAGTTTGAAAATATTATGTGTATACATATGCCCCACTCAAAACTCATCATGTGTCACTAAGGTGTAACAAGGGATGGTGCTTTAAGAAAGAACATAGTAATGCACAATGCTGATGCTAAAAAAATAACTACAGTATTTTAAAGCAAAAACAAATAGAAGTAAATGATTGAAAGGAAAGATAATCTAAAAAATTAAATAACTAAAAAGTAAATGAATGCATACCTTGACTTACCTTTATCACATGATGGTTCTTTGTTGTACTGTTAGTTTTGATTGTGTAGGGCATAAAGAATACTTTTGACAAACCCAAGAATACAAAAATAAAGATAAAAAACAAATAAACATAAAAAAAGACAAGATAGCTAGTGCTATGAGGACATGATGTACTTAGAAAATTTGGCAAGTTATGGTGACAAGTGTTATGTTAAACCAAATGACCAAGTAAAAACTAAGATTAAATCCAAAAATCCAAGGCTAATAAAGACTAAAAAACTCAAACAAGCTATCCTTAAGTAAGAAATTCAAACTCACCAAGTCAAACCAAGGATACATGTCAAATAGGATGGTAATAAAACAAATCAATGGTAAAAGAAAAAATAAAATGGTAAAACAACATTGATGAGTAAGCAGTACCAATCTATATCTCACTCAATAATGTAAAAAGGATGCATAAAAGGGAAAACAACATTGTCAAGTGAGAAGTAACAAGCCAATCACACTCAACAATTGAAAATAGTGCAAAAAAATGGAAAACAACATTGTCGAGTGAGAAGTAACAAGCCAACGACACTCAATAATGGAAAAAGGGTATGAACTCAGGTGTCCATAACAATAAGACAACAAAATAATGATAAATGGTAAAAGTAATGTAAGTCTATAAATTTAAATTTATATGGTATAAAAAAAGAATAATCCATAGTTACTCAAACATGTTTCGCTCTAAGGATATATAAAATTGAAACAAATTAGTGTTAGCATGTTTTTAAGAGGTGAAGAAGAAGGAATTAAATAAGAAGGGAAAACAAATTTGGAAAAAAAAATATTTATCAAGGGGGAAATGAAATGGGTAGAGGGGAGAATGAAATAAAAACCAAGGTAGAAGAACTCTTTATTGAAGTTAAGACACTCAAATTAGGTTTGTCAAAACAAGAGGACTTTCAAACTTAAGGACTATGAAGAACTTCTCTTAGCTATGTAAGTCTTGGGTCAACATATGAAGTACATAGATCAACCCATGAAGGCTATACACATGAAAATTAAAATGAACCTACCTTCCCACAATATGTTCCCCATTTCTCAGGACCCCTTATAGAGCCGTTGGTATATTGCAAATATTGGGTACTTTTGTGAGAATGTAGGTAACACCATAGAGTTTTTTTATTTCCCCTATTCTAATCTACTAGCCTACCATTCCCCAAAGGACCTTGACTCTATGTGAGGCTAACTGTGGAGTTTGAGCTTTGATTAGAGATAGGAGATGTGCTTTTAATCATGTATTTTAGTGTGATGCTAACTTTTGAGATTTGTAAGTTTCCTTTTAGATATTATTGCCTTTTATTTTCAAATGATTTGGTTTTTAACTTTATTGATGGATTTTTATAGTCCTCCTCCGTATGGATTTAGAAAACCAAACATGGGTGCTAAAGATAGCTTTCATTTGAATACTTAGGATAAGGTTTCTAAGAGAGAGAACTTAAAAGAGCATGGGGTCTAATAGTCTCATAAATCTCGGTGAAATAAAAGTGTTATCTTGACTTTGACCTTGTTTTATCTAATAAGGAGTGAAAAAAGGGGAAATCAAGAGGAATGATAGATGGAATAATTTGAATTACTTCAAATAAAAAAATGTGACAAAGGGTAACAAGGGATATAATGACATTAAAGTGTGATTTATTATCATGAGAATGAGGGAAATGGAGGAAACATGATAACATAGATTATTTGCACAGATTTCATCTAGCAAAAGAAGCAAAAGCTAAAGTTTGAAAACAAGGATCAAAAACATGAAAAGGTGGTAATTTTATGAGGAAGGTTGCATCCTTTCTATGGTCTTACACTCAAACTACATAAAATAAGAAAAATATAAAGCAAAGAGGTGGTAATTTTGTGAGGAATGTTAGGTCCTATCCATGGTCTTACAAAGCAACTCACAAAAAAAAAAACCCTAGGGATGACAAAACAACATTGGCAAGCAAAAAGTATGTGAAAAAAAGATAAAAGATGGTGTTTTTTTTAGGAATGTTAGGTCCTATTTGTAGTCTTATAAATCAACTCACAAAATAAAAACCCAAGGGGTGTCAAAAGAAAAAATTCAAGAAGATAAAGAAGACTGTGTTACATCAAGAAACCAAAAGACCAAAAGGGAAGACTAAAGGTTTGTGAAAGGAAGAAACTTGTTGTACAAGGAGAGACCCGTGCTTAAGTAACTTGAAAAAATGTTTTAGATAGATGTAGATATAAGGAATGAAAATAATGAAATGTGTAGGTAAAGTACTTTTTGAGGAATTGTGCATTGGTGGGCTCTTTGAAAACATGGATTTCATTGGTTTGAAGGTGATAGGTGCTTGGACAAAGAATATCTTTAAATAAATACGGGACCCACTATTTTTTAGAATATTTACCTTATTTATCATGGGTGTAGTCTAATTTAAGGACAAGATCACCAACATTAAAAGTGTGGACTTTAACATGTTTATTATATTATCAAGCGATATGATCCTTGTATTGGCATTTATGTTGCAAGGCAGAAAGATGATGTTCATTAAGAAGATCAAGGGTATGAAGGTGAGATTCACAAAATTATTCATTAGGAATAATACCATTAATAGATATACAAAGAGAATGAAGCTCAATTTCTAAAGGAAGAATTGACTCAGAACCATAGACTAGGAAATATAACGTTACCCTAGTGGTATTACATATGCTAGTTTGATAAGCCCAAAATGTAGGTTAAAGATGAATATTATAATTCATGTAGGTTTCATGAATTTTCTATTAGAGAATTTTGTTGAGAATTTTATTAGTGGCCTCAGCTTGACCATTGCATTACAAATGATAAGGCATGGAAATTTTTTTATTGATCTTGAATTTGTTGCAAAGCTAATTAACATGTTTATTTTTGAAATTACCACCATTGTATGAAATGATGGTATGGGGAATGCTAAAGTGGAAAATGATTTAGTTAAAAATAAATTTGAAAATGGTAGGACTAGTGATGTTAATGAGGGGAATAAATTCTACCCACTTATTAAAATACTCAGTAGCAGTGATGATAAATGCATGCCCATCTTGAGAGCAAGGAAGTTTAACAATGAGATCAAATCCCCATGTGGAAAATATCCAAGGAGATTTATTAGTTTAAATTTTAGTCATAGGTGAATGAATTAGATCATCATGAAGCTAACAAAGATTACACTTTTTATCATATTTGATTGCATCCTTTTCAATATTGGGCCAAAATTAACCCATACATAAGCATTTACATGATGTAGAATGTCTGATATAGTAACCACTACAAATACCCCCATGTGTTTGTTCAAGAAGAGGAGGGAACTCATCTTACATAACACAACAGAGCAAGGTAACTTCAACGTTATGATAGTAAAGGATGTTGTGTCAAAATACATACTTGAAGCTTGTTTGTGAATACATGTCTTTTTATGAGAGTCTAAATTAGGAGGATAAGTTTGATGTTCTAAAATTTGAATGATATCTTGGTACCATAGGCTTTGTCTAATGGTAACAACCTCAATATGATAGATAAATGAATCTGGTGATTACGTTAAAGATGAAGATTTTATTATTTGTATAAGAAAAAGAGGATAAAAAAGAACTTAATATGGATGAAATAGAGAAGCTAAAGAGGCAAGATAATCATCAATGGAATTTTTATCTCTATGAATAGGCTTAATAGTGAAAGAGATAAAATCCTTAGCAAGAGTGGTTGTAATTTAATGATAGGTGATGAGGTTTTCACTTTTACATTGATAATCACCACTAACTTGATGGTAAATAAGTTTATAATTACCTAAAGAATGAATGTATTGAATATCTAATTCAAGATAATCTCTCATGCCTAAGATAAGAGCTTCGTATTTGACCATATTATTAGTGACATCAAAGGTGAAGTGGAAAACTAAAGGAATGCTTTTATCAAAAGGACTCGTGAGGATGCAACTTGCCCCAGCTCCTTTAAGGCATTTAGTACCATCAAAGTGGAGGGTCCAAGTATCTTCAAGCAAGTCAACATTAATTTTAGGGAGCTCCTTGATAAATTTTTTTGATTTAGTAGTACCATAAGGAGTAGAAGATTCATCGAGTTGACTAGCTTCAAGATTGGTGGTAAAGCTATGAAAATATTTTTTTTGAGAGATAACTTGATTAATACCTTCAATGTAAAGGATATTATCATATGGTAGGTTATCTTGAAGATAACAATAATATCATCCACATAGGTTTTAATAATTTTGTGAATAAGATCATGAAAAATGTGAGTCATTGTTTGTTGGTAACTAGATCTAGCAATTTTGAGGCCAAAGGGCATTTTGACATAGCAATAGGTGCCCCATTCTATGGTGAAAGTAGTCTTATGTTGGTCCTTGGGGGCAATATGAATCTGATTATATCCCAAAAAACCATCCATAAGAGAGAAGATTTAGTAAATAACATGGAATCAATGATGGAATCTATTGAAGGTAAGGGGAATTTGTCCTCGGGATAAGAAAGATTAAGATTAAATAAATGAATACAAATGTGAATGACCATAGTGAGTTTTTTTAGAATGGGAACAATGTTGGAAACCCATTCAAAAAATCTACTGGTTTAATAAATTTAACATCAAGTAACTATATGATTTCATTATGACATAAAGTTGAAACTTTAGGTGAAAAATTCTTTGTTTTTGATGCACAAGCTTGGAATCAAGATAAGTAATGATATTCTACACCACAATCCTAGGGTCAATGCTAGGCATGTCTTTATAAGACTAAGCAAAAGCCTCATGATATTTTTCAAAGAATAAGCTAAAATTATCATGTTTAATGGGTGAAATCTATTGAGAAACTATAATCAGTCAAGGATAAGATGGTGTACCATATTCAATGCGAGTGGTTTCCTAAATAAGCATGACATTGCCATCTTGAAAGTAGTATAATGCATTAGATAAGACAGAAATTAGATTTGTTTTAGGATCAACACTAGTAATGAAGTTATTGAAGCAAGGAGTTTTAGTCTTAAAATTTCCATGTTTATGATGTTACTGAGGAATTTTAGGTTCTCAATCATGAAGTAACTCAAGGATAACTTTGTCACTAGGAAATGTAGGAAGAGGACTATAATACTTGACATCTACTTCAAGATCTAAAATGTGATTTCCATGGTGATCAGACTCAAAGTGTATCTAACAAGCATTAGTGGCCTTGGCATCAAGTGTAATTTTAGGAGTAGAAGTATATGGAGTATAAGAGAGTGAAATATCAGTGGATTCAATGATGGGATAAGGATTGGATGAAATGATAGGATCCAAAGGTGTAGTAACATCCAGAGATTCAGAAGCCATAATTTACTCTACCACCCAAGGAGTATCAATAAGAGGAGTCACATGACCTTCAAGATCTAAGGTATGATTCACATAAATGGTATGCACATCCCAATTAAAATCATGGATTTGGGATAAAGTTTTCTAAGAATGCTAGACATCCAAGTCTCTAGATTGACCTTACGCCATGATATAGTTTCCATCATATGTTGGAGAAATCATACATGATTAAGAATTTGAGGGAGTTTCAGAGGATGAAATTCCAATATTATTGAATGTATGAGGAGACATGATGAGAGGATCTTTAAATAATTTAGCCACTCTAAAATCATTACAAGTGAAGGTATATTTTGGTAAAGAAGGATCTTGAGCATTGCGTGGAAAAATTTGGTAATCTCATCCATGAGAGGAATAGTATGGTATTTTGGTAAGAGATAAGGAGGAAGCCATTGTAAAATTTATGGAGGTAACTTGGTAGTATTTCAATTAAGTTACAAATCATTGGGATCATCATCATCAAAATCCACAAGAGTAACTTGTAAATTAGGATTCATGTTGATGAACTCAGGTGAAGGAGCACTGTTAATTAGATACTGCATGGATTGGGGTTAACTTCATGCTTATACCATTTTCCATTATGTAATAATTTAATACATTGACTACTAGAAGAAGCAATGGCCCTCATTTGATGAGTCCATGGATGACCAAGAAGAATATTGTAAGATAAAGGGAGATCAAGGACCATAAGCTTCGTTTGAATAGTCTTAGGTATTATGGTTAAGGGAAGCCAAATATAACCAAGTGGATTTTAATTAGTCTTATCAGAACCATGACAAGTAAGATGAGTTTTCTTTAGATGATCCTTTTTATAACCAAGTTATTGTATAAGCCATAAGTATGTGACATTAATACCATAACCATCATCAACTAGAAATTTATAGATAAGAGTGGTATTTATATCTATTTTAATGAAGAGTGATAGATCATCGACATGAGAAATAATTTCATCATTGATCATGCCCTCTTCAAGAAACTCAATGAAAGGTTTGGAAGAGGGACATATAGTTTCAGTGGTATTGACATTGGTAGGCTAAGATTAAATGTAAGGTGGATCCTCAATTGCTTAAAGTTGTTACATAAGGAATTTATGATGATAGGGTGAAGTGCAAACCAAATCCATAAGAGTAATATTACAAGGTATAGATTTGAGTTCTTCAAGAAAATTCCAATGAGATTTAAAAGAACCAACATGAGGCTTAAAAGGTAAGTTAGACTTTGGAGGAATAGATGTGGTTGGAGGATTAGAAGGAGGAAGTTGTTCTTTAGGTACTTTTGAATCAACATTAGTGGTGGTAGTATATTTAAGAAGATTTTCTTTTAAATATGGATTCTTAGGCTTGGTAATGGGATCTTTGTGAGCTGGTTTATGATGATAATGTTGACATATTGAGATTTGTTATAATATTGGTCATAATGAGTGATAATGGCACAAACATCCTTTACAATTGATTGATTATTTGAAGAATATTTTTGGTTATTAGAAGTAGAAGCTTTGAAAGTTTTTCATTTTTGGGAAGCAATAGTGTATTATTGATGATGAAGATTGATCATAACTTTATGATTGAATGAATCACCAAGTATATAAGAAACAAAAAATTTATTGATCCCTCTATAATATTCATGAGAATTCCCAATGTTGGAATGGAACCAAAAAAATATATTAGTGTCATACCACTTAGAAGGAGCATTGGGATAGATGAAATGTTTTAAGGGCGATAAAAATTATTTCATTTATTAAACCATAAGAGGTGTATGAAAAGGTGAAGGAAGATCAATTTTGGTAACTCCTTATTTAGTTTGTAAAGGATTACTAGTGATAGCATTAAATGTTTGAAAATATCCTTTATAAATTTTAGGATTAGGTTCAAATTGCTTCATAATAAAGTCTTGACGTTTAGCTTGATCAAGAGCTTCATTAAGTGTTTGAGGAACAAAGGTTTAAACCTTATATTGGAGAGTGGGTATAAAATTAGTGATAAAGAGTTTGAATAAATTATCATTAGTCATGTTATGGTTGGATTTATGAGAGAAATATTTCCATCTTTTGATAAAGTCATAAGTTGATTCAATAGGAGATTGCTTAGCATTGATGAAGTGGCTAAGATAATTTTCAGGAAGATCATTGTGTTGAAACTCTTTAACCAAAGGAATAACCAAATTTTTAAGTTTCCAAATAGAATGTTGGGGAAGTTTATTATACCATTATAATATATCACCAGTGAATTTTTTTAAGAGTTTAGTAGTGGCAAAGGTATTAGTTTGCATCCACTCTTTATAAAGGTTGCCAAAGGCTTTAAGAAATGAGGTAAGGTCTTTAGTCCTATCATATTTGATAGTTGGAGATATGTTACCAATATCAATGGAAATAATGAAGGGATATAAAGCCTCATTTTTAATGGTTTAAATCATATTTTTATTCATTACGGGTTGAGGAATAACATTACTTGAGGCATCTTGAAGAGCTGGAGGAATATAATTAGGATTAGGTTGAGGATGAATATTTGGAGGTTGATTACCCAAATCAATTAAGTGTTGTTTAAGTTGCATCATTTGGTTGGTATTATAATTTTGCATAATGTTCATTTGTTGAATGACTTGAGCTAAAATTTGGCTTGTATCAAGAGGTGGGTTGGTGTTTGTAGGAGCACTCCCCAAATTCTTATTAGGGAGAAAATTTGAAGATGATGGATTATTAGTGGGATTATTAAGTAAACTTATATCAATCACTCCCACATTATTTTAAATATTTTGAGATGTTTATTATTAATTAAGGAAATGATTATATCTATCAACTTCATCTTGAGGTATTATTTTCACCATGTTATAGGTCATGGATGAAAGAGGAGAAGAGGTGCCCCAAGAGTAATGGTGCTTTTGGGAGGAAGATAGACGGAGAAATGAACATCCCATATAGTATCTAAATGGATTTAAGCTATCTAAGAATATTCTGATAGGAGACTTCAATTTAACTAAAGAGTGATAAATAGAATGCAAAATTGGAAAGATAAGGAACTAGAAACTATATAGGGAAAGTAAAAATAGTATAGTGTTGACTAGGTTGACCAAGTATAGGAAACAAGACCTAAGAACTATATAAGGTCAACTGGATCAATCTATTATAGTATAAAAAAGGTAATAAAAAGAGGTAAAAGGATCTAAAAACTATTAATGGTCAACTAGGTCAATCTAGTACACTAAATAGGGGTTGAAAAAGGTATAGGGTCAACTAGGTTAACCTAGCATAGTAGGTAAGGAAAAAGAGAAAGATGATAATAGGTTATGAGCTAAAATAAGATAATTTTTATAGCTAATCTTGAAAAGTAAGAGCTAAAGGGAAAAAAATAGTCAATTAGATCAATTTTATCTAATCCAATTAAGACACACAAAACAAAACCTTCTACTAATGTTGGCTAATGTAATTTTTTCCACACACAATTGAACAAAGAGCAAGCAATCAACTTGAAAAGTAAATATCTAACTAATTGGTCAACCTAAGATATTTATTAGATTATTAAGATATTATTTTTAATGTGATTGAAAGTTGACTATAAGTGTTTTATTGTTTTCAGAATAATGGGGTTTTATTCCTAGTTAAATAAATAGGTCTAAGCAAAGTAAATTAGAAAATAATATGCAAGAATTAAGATACTAATTTGTGTAAATAGATTTGTATTTTTGCCTTTTCTAAATATAGTAATAAATAAGATAAATATAATTTAGTTTATTTTGAATGATCCAAACTAAGATAGGGTCTGATGCTAGAGGAACAAGACTAGGAAACTGTCAGAAACTAGATCCTGACGTTCACTTTTGGATTGGATAATTGCACCAAAAGTGGGATACCCTATTGTCTAGAATTGTAGTCCTTTTTTAGCACTATTGTTTAGGTGGTGTAATCTTTCTGGGTTCTATTTGGTAGGCATGTATTACCCTATTAATGAAATATCAAAGCTTGAAAGCCTAATTATCTCATTGTGTGCCTATTTTTAATCTTTAAAACCTTAGGAGCTCTTTGCATTTGAACTTGAATGGAAAATTGGAAAACATAAAGAAGGGGTTAGTGTGTAAATTATACGTTGGATGTACTTGACACCCTATGTGTGGGCATGCTACCTACATACCAATATTCTGAGAGATCAAGCTAATGTAGTTCTTCTAGTGAAGTGTTTGGTATAATTATGTATGACAAATATAACTAGATGTACTTTGGATGGCTAGGGACTGGTGCAAAGGTTTGAATAATATTGAAGTGATCTTGAAATGTTGTATGTAGAGAATAGGGAAGAGTGCTTAAGTGTACTTTTTTGTATTCTTGTTTCTTTCCTGTAAATGAGTCAACCCTTCTAAATGGAATTTGAATGGACTTTTATAGGGAAATTAATGATCATGCGTTAAATGAATTTGTGTTAAGTTAATAAGAAAAAAAATAAAGATCCAAAAGAATCTGATCATTAGGACCAATTTTACACTTGGATAACAACACCAAAATCAAGATACCTTGGGTTTCAGTGCTCCTATCTAAGGTGGGCATTATTTTCTAGAGGGAATGAGACCTACAGGGATGGATCTCTACCTAAAATATTTATCTAGGTCTGAAAGAGTTAAGTCTATAAGGCTGTGAATGACTAGGAATTAGTGAAAGAATATCCTACAAGGGTTGTGTAAATAAGTAGGAATACCTATGGATTAGGTGTCATTATCCATGCTTAAGTCATCTAATTTCACATTTTATATGACTACATTTGACCCCCTTTATTATAGTGATGTAATAAAGAAACATACTAGGATAAAGGAAAGTAAAAGGCATACTTGAAGTTACCTGTAAGGGAGAAGCTCATGAAGCTATGTGATGCTGGATGTGTATAGAGAGAGCATATTGTGAAGTGTGAATCTATAATGAAAACACAAAAGTAGATAAATTATTACTAGATATGATATATCTAAAATAATAAAATAGAAATTTTTGAGTAAGAGGAAGAGAAAGGAATGAATGCACTTAATCGGGTATGTGAACCAATACAAAACCTATTGTGATGTCGGATTGTGTTAGATGATGTTGGGTATGTGTTGAATCAAGAGTAATATCATGAACAAAATTGAGTGCTCAATTCCCTAAAAGGTGGCTCAAGAATGCAAAGGATAGACCTTTGGCTCCATCATCACTAACTAAGTAAAGTCAAAAAATCATGCATGTGCTAATTGATGTCTAGACTGTGTGTTTAATCCCTCTAATTAGGTGGCTCAAGAATACAAAGGCTGGTCCTTTGGCTCCATCATTGCCTCATAAGTGAAGATATGAAGTGATACTAGTATAGAATAGATTTCATATGATATGGATCATGGACCCCATGGATGTTTTGGAAATTTGACAATGTGGCATGGATAACATGAATATATGCTAGAAACTAGGCTAGTCTTGGCCATTTCAAAATATGGAGATGAGGATTGTATGAAATCCACTCTAAAACTAATGTACTAGGCTTATATGAAAGCCAAATTGAGAACTCAGGTACTCAAAAAGTTAAAAATGTATGAAATTTCAACTTGAAATTGATGTCAATGACCTATAGATGGAGTAAGGCATGCAACTACTGAGAATGCCTGAATAATAAATCTAACTCAAAAATAAAAAGAAGACCAATGTGTTGTGCACATTTAACCCAATCATTAGTGTCTAAAACATGGATTCTAATTTAAAATTTATGTCTACTACCTAGTTTAAAACTAAAAGTGGGAACCATGATGTTGTGCATGATAACCCCTTATATCTAGATTATTTGAGAAAATTGTTATAAACTACTAATTCTGACTAATCTAGATGTGCAAAAATTATATCTGAACTAATTTTTTTTCTTATTTTTGGAAAACCAAGTGTTTTTTTCCTAGATAGTAGTTAAAAAATAAGGACACCTATATGTTTTGTGCTCTATCCATTTTTGGCACTACTGTCCTATGTTAAAACTAGTTACTAATCTAAAATTGTCATTATTTTCCTACTCTATTCTGACTAGTTTGACCTCTAGATTCTAAACTGGGTGATTTGAATGCTATTATTTCAACTATTATAAATTTTGATCTCTATTATAAAACTCATGTTTATTTCTCCCTCTTCTAAGGGTAGGAATGATGAACCTATAATGACTACCCTCAGAAGAAAAGAGTCCTTTAAGTGTGTTATTTTGCATAGATACATGATATAACAATGATATTTGAAAAGATATATCTAGATATAACAATTTTTGTATTAAGATATTGTTAGATCAATATGGTTATGCCTAAATAGATATAACAATGTAAAAACATGTGCAAAGTATTGAATTAGAACTAAAAATATTTAGATGTTAGTTGGATGGATGGAGCATGATGTCCATCATGGCATCCAAGAAAGCAAGGGAAATCCATGATGTGGATCATGAAATTGCACACATTAAGAATCAAAACAAGTAATCAAGCAATCTATCAAGAAGCAAGAAGTGTACAGGGATGGCAAAGGGTCCATGCAAATAAGGGACATGGGCATATATCACTCAAATTGAAAAGCAAGCATATAAGGCATGTTCAAATGCCACTACATATACAAGTGAAACAAGCAAAGTTGGCATAGAGGCCATAGTCAAATGGAAGAATACAAGCAAAGGACATTAGCAAATGTCCTAAGACACACACATTAATAGAAGTTAAGGACATTATAAAATTTCTTAAGGCACAAATAAGAGATAAGAAAGAACTAAAAATGCAATAACATAAGCTATGCTAAGCAAGAGGAGAAAGCATGTAATAATTGTAAAGGTAGAATCACATCTAACTAATCAATGACAATTTGAAAATATACAAAACATGTGTAGTACAAGACTAGGTATATGATTAAGAAATAAATAAGTGCTAGATACTAATGAAATGTTGATATATTAATTTATGTAATCTTAGGAAGGAATGTACATCAACATGATAAATCAGAGTGTATGGTGTAGGAATGACATAACCTAGATGGTGTAGTCATGTAGAATATGCCCCAAGTGGGTAGGTATATCGAGGTGTGTCTTAAATGTAGAAGTAGGAATGCCCCCTCAATGGGTAGAGTGAAGCAATAAAGTATCTGGATTTCACTATGCACACTCAAAAGAGATCAAGTAAAGCATGTTAATGTCAAAAAATCAACATACAATATCATAAAACAATAAATGTAAGTCCTAGCATGATAGTAGTAATAAAAAATCATGGATGATACATACAATCAAAATGTTTTGGGTATTTTGATATATTTGAATGTGTTTATATTTTTATATAAGTTATGTAAAGGTAAAATTGGGATGAAATGATACTAACCAATGAGTTTGGATGAGACTCCCTATCATGGTGTCTTGTATCAAACAACTAAATCATGTACGATCATGATGCATGATTGAATGTCTAAGATTGTAAAACTAAAATTGATTTATATTTTAACTAATCTAAAATATGTAAAGTAGAAACTAAATATGGGGTCCCCCTATAACTCTAGGAATTGGAGGTAACTATAGGGATCTTAGGGACCCATATAGAAGTAGAATAAGCTCTCTAAATAAGTGTTTTCTATGTAGCTACATGACACGTTAATGTTACTACTCTAGGTGTGAACATTGTAGCTAGAAGTTGTCTAGAATATTGAAACTATGGAGGTGTATGAACCCTCTATACTGGTGATGGATGCTATAACTATGGCTATATTTGAAGTGGAATTAGAACTAAAACTAGAAGAGAAACTAAAATAGGTGGAAGAATTGGAGCTAGTGTTTATAAGCTAGTAGATGGCTTTGAAGTGGGGAGTGGTGACTTATAAGGAACTCCACCAACTATAATAATTTTATTACCATGAATGAATTTCATGAATTTAATAACTATAAAAGGTAATTCCCTAAGTTTTTTAATCCATGGTCAACCAAGTAATATGTCAAAAACTCCTGCACTAGGAACTATAGTGAATGGTGTTGCCAAATATGTAGGACCAACCTATAATGGAAGTACTATCTCACCAAATGAACTCTATATATACCCAATAAAACCATTGATATCTATGTCTATCAAAGTGATATCCTACTTTGAATACCCAAATTCTATAGTAGTTTCAAGGTGCACATGTTAAAACCTGAACCATTGTCAATAAGCACACTATGAATAGGTTGATTATGAATATGTGTTCTGATAAAAAGTGCATTATAACCTGTATTATCCACCATAATATATTGATCTAAAAAAGATGTTGAAGGTCTAGATAGAACTCATATCTAAGGTTTGGCTAAATTTTGGACTCATATACACCTATCATACCTCTCAAAGGATGTGCCTCAATTGAAGGTGCATGGTATGTAATTAGTGGAGGATGTGCATGGTATGTATGGTAAACACCTAAGGTGTCCTCTTTTTCCTATTTAGAATGTTGTGGAAATGGATCTAATAATATTTTAAAAGATTTATCTTATGTTGGATTTACCTTTAGGGGCTCAACTAAAGTGCCCATATCAAGTAGATTATCATCTATGGGGATGGAAGGCTAAACAAGTTGAGTCTTGTATCTTATATCTCAAACTAATGCATCTATTTTTTGTGTGGCCTAGTACCCTATGAAAATTACAAAATTTTCACTAATCATATCCCTATGGAAGAGGCCTCATTGGGTTAGCTTCCTAGATTGGAGGGAGAGTGATGATGTTATATTCAAATAACTTCTATAAAACCCTAACTAAAGAAACCAGTAGATTGGTAAATGCACGGTGAGGATGCGTTAATAAAACCACACACTGAGGGGGATCTAAATCTATATTGACTATTGGCTGATTCTAATTCTTATTGTCATTTATTTTGACTTTGTATAGTAATTTTCTATTAATCTTGTTTGTTGTGTCTAAGATACTTGAGTACTTAAGTTTGCCTATTGAAATTAGCTTGACTTCTCATTCCTTTAGTGTATGACACAATTTAGTGAAGGAAGAGAATCACTTGAACATGAGTGATTCATGAAGGGCTGGTAGAAGACTTTATTTGAATAGGTATTATAAATCTTGATCCACCATGGGACTAGTCATCTTAGCCAAGATCATCTTATACCAAAGAATAAATTCCATGAAATGCTCATTTGGTCATTATTTCTATTGAGCAATTTGAGTATATGAAACCTTATCACCAATGTTGATATTAGAATGTACTAGGAACATATTTGCTAAAATATTGAATGTCATGACTAAATAATTTAGTAGACTATAAAACCATTGTAAACTATAATCATTTAAACTCCATGTAATATCTTGGTAAGTAGCCAATCATTAGGTACATAATCCAAACATGCTACGTGAAAAGCTCTCAAGTGTGTCTCTAGATCACCCTTGCCATCATAAAGAGTAAGCTTGGGTTAAACAAAACTTTGTGGCAAGGGTGTAGAATCAATATGATGTGCTAATGGTGTATGCAAAAGAGCAAAATAATCCAAATCTTATGCACATTAGATTGAAGAGATATTATCTCTTGCACAAGGGTTGCCACACCAAAAGATAGGGATGTACTAGTTGTAGCTGGTGGCATAAAATAAGGTTGGGATAATATAAGGGGTTGTTGAGACCTATTTACCCCTGTACTGTCATTCTAAATTGGTTTCTCTATGGGGATGGAAGACTCAACTTTTTTAGCCTTTTTAATTTCCATCATAGATTGTAAAATTAGTGGATGATCTTTAGGTTGTTCCTTAAGTCTTTCTCTAAATTTATTTAAAATCAAATCTTTATTGAGTACAACTTCATTATTGACAATGGGTGGAAGTGGATCAATAGTCTAATGTGGTGGAGCATGAGCATCGGTGTGTACATCATCATTGTTATTTTCATACTGCTCTTTGTCAAAATTATCCTCATTAAAATTGGGGTAATTTAGATGTGTAAAATTTATGATTGGAACTACCACTAAGTCTTGCACTTCATCTTGAAGGAAGATATTTAAGTAACTTAGGTGGCATAAGGAAAACAACTTGGATAATAATAGAAAAGATTAAGCTGATATAATCTAAACAAAGAAGTGGAATATGCATAGAAAGGATATGGAGCTCCCAAACATGGAAGATGATACCTCAAGAAGCAAATAGGTGCTAGTGTATGCAACTAAGGATTTTTCAAAAATATTTATGGAAAATAATATGAATTTTTGAATTTGAAATTGATTTTTTGTGTTTGATATGCAACTAAAAATTCATAAAATGATTTGAAAAGTATTGGAAAGTAACTGGGAGTTTAGTTGATGCAACTAGAGATTATAGAATGAATTTTTAAAATTAGTATGATAATTTTAAAATTTTGATATTAATTTATAGAAATTTTTCTTTAAAAAATTAGGAAAAATTATAATATATTTCTAAAATTAGTAATATATTTTTCCTAGTGTTTGGAATGTGTGTATGTAAGGACCCAGTATGTGAAAACTAGGGTTTTTACAAAATATGTGATATTTTTGTAATTAATGTGTAGATTTTTTATTTTTAAATACTATAAAAATTAGGAAATTATGGAAAAAATAAAAAATAATTATCCTCAGGGTTTCTAGGGTTTTGATACAAAATTTGATGTAAGTCAGGTTCACCAAATGTTATATTATTTTCAAAATAATGGGGTTTTATTCCTAGTTAAATAAATAGGTATAAGAAAATTAAATTAGTAAATAATATGCAAGAATTAAGCTACTAATTTGTGTAAATATAATTGTATTTTTTATTTTTCTAAATATAGTAATAAATAAGAGAAATCTAACTTAGCTTATTATGAATGATCTCAACTAAGACAGAGTCTTATACTAGAGGAGAAAGACTAAAAAACTATCAAAAATTGGATCTTGAGGTTTGTTTCTAGATTGGATAAGAACACCAAAAGTGGGACAACCTGATGTCTAGTGTTGTAGTCCTATTTTGACATTGTTTTCTAGGTGGTCTAAGTTTTTTGGGTTCTGTTCGATAGGCCTATGTTACCTTGTTAGTGAAATATCTAAACCTGGAAGCCTAAAGAGCTCATTGTGAACCTATTTTTAATCTTCGAAGCCCTGAGAGCTCTTTGTAATTGAACTTGAATGGAAAATTAGAAAATATAGAGAAGGGGTTAGTGTGTAAAGGATACACTGGACACACTTAACACCCCATGTGTGGGAACACCACCTATATATAAATACTCTAAGGAAGGATCAAGCTAATGTAGTTCTTCCATTGAAGTGCTTGGTGTAATTATGTATGATAAATGCAGCTAGATGTGAAATTAGATGTACTTCATATGGCTAGGGATTGGTACAAAGGTTTGAATAAGCTTAAAATGTTCTTAGAAGGTTGTATGTATAGAATAGGGAAGAGTGCTTGAGTGTACTTACTTGTATTCTTGAATATTTCTTGTAAATGAGTGCCAACCCTTCTAAACAGACTTTAAATCACATTTTATAGGGAAATTAATGATCATGGGTTAAATGAATTCAGATTAAGTTGATGAGAAAAAGGATATGGATCTGAAATAATCTAATTGATAAGACCAATTTTACACTTGGATAATAACACCAAAATTAGGACACCTTGGGTTTTAGTGATTCTATCTAAGTTGGGCACTATTGTCCAGAGAGAATGAGGCCTAGGGGGATGGATCTAGGCCTAAAAGAGTTCCTTGAGTTTGAAAGAGTTAAGTCTAGAAGGATATGGATGACTAAGAATTAGTGAAAGAATAGCCTAGAAGGGTTATGTAAGTAAGTAGAAAGACCTATGGATTGGGTGTCATTAATCATGCTTAAGTCATCCAATTTTTGCATTTTATATAACTACAATAAGTAAGATACTAAATAACAATATAAGGATGGTTTCAAGTAGTTTGGGGTGAAAGGAATTGTAGTGGTGATGATACAAGCTTGGTATTGGGGCCTACCCCCTCACTTCACAAATCCTAGTGATAAGGGTGTTAGGTGATTATCTAGAATATACCATGAACCAGGCTTTATACTTGACTAGAGCATCAATTTAGCTTCCCCCTTAGTGATGAAATCTAAGTAGATTGGCTTTGGGTAGACAAAATATT
This sequence comes from Torreya grandis, assembly GCA_037957365.1. Taxonomy (NCBI): domain Eukaryota; kingdom Viridiplantae; phylum Streptophyta; class Pinopsida; order Cupressales; family Taxaceae; genus Torreya; species Torreya grandis. The sequence goes on from JARHVA010000037.1 coordinate 848,228, forward strand.
AATGTTAATGTTATGTTTTTGTGATTTGGTCATGTGTGCATAAAATAGAAATAATGAAACTAAGAGATTAATTAAAAATCCCCTAATTAGATTATGTGAACTATTCTAAGCATGTAAATAATAAAAAAAGAAATGTGTGAGTTAATTACTAATAAATATGAAATTAATTTCAATTTAAAACAAGGTATAGTGTTGACACTTAATGCAAAAAATATAGAATAGGGTTGATAGGGTCAAACCTATACTGTAGAAGGAAGGTCTAAAAATATATAAGGTTAACCAAGGTTGACCTAGTTATTTTAGACAACACACAAAACATAGAACTAGGTTAGCAATGTCAATCCAATTAACTATGCAAGGGTAGTTTTAAAGACTATATACTATGAAAGGAAAGACAAAAAATAAATTATCAAAGAGATAGAAAGGAACCTTGGTGGATCAGATATGTAATGAAGGAAAATTATTGATGAAGAACCTTGAAGTATATTGACAAAACCTTCAAACTAGGTTGATAAGATTGATCAAGCTATGCAAGAACCTACTACAAAGTGCTAAAAATGTATAGGATTGACTAGGTCAAACTAGTAGGCTAAATTGGATGTCTAAAAAGATGGAAACATGTACTAGGTCAACTAGGTTGATCTAGTTACCTATTCTTAGAAACTTATGCACATAAGTCAAAAAACTAGGTCGATAGAGTCGATTTAGTATGAAAAAATAATGACTAAAAAATGAAAATAAGTGAAATAAATACTATAAGGGTTAGTTTCACATCAGGTTCACCAAAATGTATGTAATAAAAAATGCATCATGTCTATAAATCAATCCTAGCTAAGAGAAGATAGAGCATACCTACTCTTCTGATTGGGAATACACTTGTTAAGTGAGAGCATGACTGATATGGGGATGTTCTAGACCTAATTAAGGAATCACTTGTCACAACATATCATGATAAGAAGGGTTCCAAAGCCTATAGTATAACATAATTTCAGAAAAACCCTATTGGATTCCTAAGGTTTAGAGCATTCACCTATTTTAATAATAAGAAAGTAAATCTAATCTAGTGCATACCAAATCTTGTGGCATAAAGTGGGGGTTTAGAAATAATATAACAAATATTTATAGGGAACATCAATAAAATTAAGTATGAGTAACACCTTAATATATGAAATATAAAAAATATTATTATTTGAGCTAACACTTATGCTACTTTTATCTACTAAAAGAGAGGAGAATAAAGTTATAATATACTTACTTGAATGTGAACCCATCGAGACTCAATATCTCACTTGGCCAAAGGGGCTTTGCAAGAGGTTGTTATGGTTTGTAAGGATCACTAAGAAATGCCAAAGCATCCAAGACTTATCCACATGACTAGATTCTCCAAATAAGAAACCTAAGCTAAGTCTCCTCAAGTTAAATGGTGGAAGAGTAGATTGTGAAGAAGTGTGAGTGAATAATAACTCTTGATTGCACATATGAAATAATGATGAAATGATCTTGTATTTATAGGCAAATCTTGCCCCAAATTATTTCAAAAATCTCAATTGTATAGGGTCAACCTAGTTGACCCAGTATGTTTTTAGGGATAATTCACTATGTTTAAGCTAGGTCGATCAAAAGGCTAACAAGCTAATAAAGTGAAAAATAACCCTAAAATATACTAGGTCGACCCAGTCAACCTAGTACAACTAGCTAACCAAAAGGGGGTTTAAGACAAGAAAAGGAGGGATGGAAAGAGGAAAATACTAGAGGAATATTCAAGTGAGGAGAAATACCTTAGGGAATGGTTTTGGGAGATAGTCAGACTGGTAATAATGTGTTAATAAGGGGCAATAATCCTATGAAGCACCAAAGGTTTGCCCACCACTTTCCTGGTGCACCCTTTATGGTGTGCACTTAGAGAGATTGAGTCTTGATAGGTTCTTCAAGATGTAAAGAATCAGGATTTGATAATTTTTTAAAAATATTATTTGTATACACTAGGCAATTTAAGAAAATTAAAATTGTGCAATTCAAGAATGTGTTTATATTTAGATTTTTAAAAGCACTTGGGATAGGGTGAATAAAATACCTCAACCCATACATTATATTATGATGAGGGATGGGACTAGGCATTCATACATACTAGACTAATTTGAAGGTCCAACCTATACATGGCATTTTCTTTGTTGTAGCTAATAGATGAATTGATCAGTGGCTAATTTTTAATATAAATGGATGCATGCATAAAATCCTCTTTGTTGTCTTTATCATCTAGAAGGCCTTGGAGTGGTTTAATTTATTCCCATATCAAATAACTTATAAATTTATCATTAGTTTCTAAATTATGTGGATATTTGGGTTAAATTAGATCATTCTTAGCTTGCATCTCCATTGGCATGAATTCTTCATTCAGTCCACTATGCTCATGATATTCTATTTGTACCTTAACCATCACTATTATCTTAGACATCAAACATTTTGGAATTATAAAAATTAGGGATGGTTATGGTTTCATCAAAGAAACTCATGAGATCCTTCTCTTCATTTAACTTAGGATCAAATAGGAACTCGTCTTCACTCAAGCCTTAATGTTCTCAACTTCTCATTCTAAGATTGACTACCCATACTACTGGGAGGAATACTTGGATACTTCCATCAAGTTATTGGTCATATTGAGTAATTTTAGGAAATAGAGGGGAATGAACATAGGATAAGAATGCTTCAGGTGCATAACATGTATCTTCATCATCTAATTACTCCAAATCTTCTAGTTGGTATTCTAACTAATTACAAGAGATTTTATATTGTTCATTTTTCATAAGTCTTCATAAATTTGATTTTTGTCTATTAGGTCACCTTATATAAATAATAATTCCTCATATTTAGAGTCATTGTCACTACTATTGTAGCCTTCAAAGAATATATCAATATTGTGAAATGGGGCATTATCAGTGTGCATGATAAGCTTAACATTAGTAACATAGCTAGGTTCACAGACTCCAAATGGTGTAATGGGGTTCATAGCTTCATATCTTGGATTATGTATTGCTTGATAATTATCTCCTACAATAAGTGATATTTGATTAGCAATAACACCCAAATATACTAAATAACTAAAATAATAATAAGCATCTTACTAGTTATATACAAAATTAATTGAGTTACATTTATTAAAGGAGTAAGCAAATCTCTCATTTATCATGGGAATGTTTGGTTGGATGAATTATTAGGGTAGTGATTTGTTGTAAGGAACATATTGGTCTATGGTCTGACTTATAGGCATGTAACTCAAAGGATTTCACGTATAAACACCCTGTTGTTCCAAAAAATAGGAAGGGTCAAAACTAAATCCCCAAGTCATTGATTACTTCTCTATATTAATAACCTCTTGATAGATCAATGCTAATGATGAGAGATAAGATGGATTCATTTTAATGAAATTCATAGTCAAAGGATCTAAAGTATTGAGGTAAACTATTATGGTTGCAACCTCTACTTGTAGGAAAAGATCCTTCAACCTAGTATATAAATAATGGAATATATACTTGAATGTACTATTTGGTTTATTAGGATCTTTATATGCCATGATAAATTATTTAAATAAGACATAAATGTTAGTGGGCACATTAAAATGGTTAAGGAACAAATTATCAAAGATGGCCCAAGTGGTGATGAACCCTTTTGGTAGACCACATTACAAAGGATAGGTTGTTTGATCTAGTAAAAATGGGAATAGGCATCAAGACACATCCTCATGTTGAATCTACTATCTGATAATGGCTTCTTTAAAATCCTAAATGTGTTCTTCAACAGTCTTGACCCAATGATAAATATACTTCACACATAATTTTTCTAGATTTTGAGAAAGTCATGGGAAGGTCCTAGAATATTATTTGGATAACTAAGTCCTCCTAGCCATATAATATATTTGAAAAAAAATAGTACGAGCCTTCCTTCTAGCACCATTATATTGATTAGTCCTTTGGCACAAATTGTCAACCAATGATAGGTTTTTGGTGTTTATGACACACCAAAAATCCATCTTATAAGGAGCTCTTAAGATCTCCCAAAGGTTTATTTTACTTGATATAGGCACACTAATCTTTAATCAGTGGCTCATTATGACCATTTAATTTTAAAGGGGCCTTTGAAAGTTACTAAAATATTTTAAACAGTTCAATATGCATGTAAATTAAGAGCTAATATTTATAGAATCCACAAAAGATTTAACTATGAATAAACAATTGATTTAAATATATACATCTATTGAGTAGATTTAATAGTGCATAATTAAAAATAAACAATAGCATGAAATTGAGATAAACATTAGATTCATATTGCATCTCAAAAGCTAAACTAATCTAAGGTAACAAATAAGTAAAAAGGAGAAAAAGAGAGAAGGGTAGGGTGAAAAGAGAATAAAGATCTCACTTTCTAATGTATAACAACCTAATTACATTATGTTGATAAATTCATAGATAAACCAATCCTTAGTTGAGATAGACCTAACACAACTCCAACTAAGGATGGTGCAAGAGTTTTTGAAATGAAGTAGCAGAGCCAATGAGGAAAATAGGGTTTCTATATGCATGTGTAGAGCAAGTCTATCAAATAAAAAAGATACCAGATAAAGATATATATATATATATATATATATATATATATATATATATATATATATATATATATATATATATATATATTAAAGAGATCAATTAGGATTCATTAGATACTCATGTGATTTATAGAGATGGCTTCTAAATAAATTTAACTCAAAAAACTAACGAATAAAGTAGGAAAGATGCATGAAAACAAATGATTGATCTACTTAAATAGGGACAACTAACCAGTGTGGTCCACTAATCTACTCTATTCTAAGGGAACCAACCCTTATTATAATGCAAGCTCTAATATTATATAGAAACATAGGCCTGAGGAGTTTCAATTTTTCTTGATAATGGGGTAATTACAAAAATTCAATATGAAGGGTCCACTTGAGATCCATTAGGAATAAATTCCCAGTTAATTCAATCATGAAAACATTAGGACCACAATTTATTGTATTGGGAGTGAATGCTTAAAATAAAATGTAATTGAGATTATGTCAAGATAACCAGTTGTCCATGTTTTATGCAACCAAAATCATGCCTCTTTAAGGTAATATTTTATCTTTTATAATTATGGCTTGATCTCTATGTTCACACCATACTTTGATTAATGAATCTACCTAGATTCACATTGAATTACACCATTCTTCAATAATTTGTTGGTGATGATATAACTACAACTTGATTCTATATATAAAATTAGATGCATAGTCAAATCTCAGATTTTGATGGATTTGATGGTTAGATTAGCCATCAAACTTAAGTTCATGCTTTGGTGGGTTATACAACTAGCATGTCCTTTGAATTTAAAGTTATATCATTGCATCTGATTCATAGTTTTTTGCCTCTTAAAATAAGGGATTTTATGCATGATGATTGTTTATATCATGAGTAAGCAATATTTCACCACATGGAATCATCTTACTCATCGAGAGCCTCTGACACACTGCTTGGTTGCATGGCCTACCCTAGGATTGAGAAACATTGGGATTTCACGACATGGCATCATCCCACTCACCTAGTTACCCAATTTTTTGATTCTTTATACATACATTTCTAGGATAGTGGGTCACTAAGATGGTGACATGTGGCAACATCTCATTTATCTACTCGCATAGAGGCTCTTTACTTCTACGACTCTTTCTGAGGTGATGAGTCACCAAGATCATGCCACATGGCATAATATTGATAACCTACTCACTTAGATTATTTTTTATGTAAAGGCCTACTAGGAAAACTTTAAAAGTATACTAAGTCCCATAGAGCGGTGAAAAGATGCCATGTGGCTTTGGGGAACTCCTTTGAATAATCAGCTAAGTCCCACTGAGTGAAAATTTGATGCATGGATCTAGTCAAATATGTAAAATAGATTTAGTGTCAAAAAACCTTTTGAATATGCTTGGGCCAATAGGATCCATAAAAAGTCACTATGTGGCACTGATCAAAGTTTAAGTACCTATGAGAAAGAAATAAGAAGGCACAATCAATAAAATTTAAATTTAAAAAATAATCACTAAGTTAATTCAAAATAAAATGGATAAGAAAAAAATAAATTGAAATATTTAAGTTTAAAGCTGATAAGGACTAAGTATAAAATAGAAATTTCATAATGTCTTAGTCATTTTACTTGATTCTGAAGCTAATTTAGTCCATTTTTCCAAAAAGTGACTAAGTCAAAAGGTAAAAATATATAAGTATTTAGTCAATTTGGATCAAATTAAAATTGAAATGGATGAAAATTCCTAGAAAAAGAAGTAAAAAAACTTTAAAAGTTAGATAATTTACACAAAACCTTGGTAAAATAGTCTAAAAGACAATTTTTATGTGTTTTAAAACACAAGCATAAAATAGATTAAGACTTAATAGTTTATACAAATTTAAATATTGTAAACTAATATAGCCTTAGATGTGATTTGATGTCAAGTATTTATGATGAAAAATTATTATTCAAGCTTGGAAAAAATAGTGAAGCACGTTTAGATTCAAATATCCACATCTAGTAAAACATGAACTTCCAAGAAGGCAATTTTAAATAGGAAACCACCAAAGCTCCTTGAGGTAGAATACCAAATTCTACATTAAAAAGTAGGTCCCTATTTTTAGTTTGAAAATGGGTCGTGTTGTGCAAGAAACAATAATAATTATGATTCAGATTACCTATAGCTAAAAGTATGTCTAAAACTTGATTTTTATACTACATTGATAATTATATATCTTGAACAACTTTATATTTTGTAAGACACTACCATCCAGATTAGGACACTATCATCAACACTAGTGTCTTAACTCTGACGCTAATGTCCTTACCTTCCAAATAATCAAATTTTAAAATATTTCAACATGTATGGGTTGGATTATGGTATTCATTTAATGCTCCCATGAGATAATTTAAAAATGTGTGGTATAAATATAAATCAAAATCCATTCATTAAGAACCTAATAAATACCTAGTAAGCACTTCTCAAGATCACACTACACTACTAAAAATCATTTGTACAACTAAGATATACTACCCTATTCTTCCCCATTTTCAAATAAATCATAGGATTATTCTTCTTACAGATATGAAACATTTAAATAGTAGCCCATGAGAAGTATTTATCAAGTTATAAGTTAGATCACTACATACAGTCACATATAGCATATAACACAATTGTTCACACACAATCCCACATAAAGGGGAGAGCCACATTTGTTTGAGGTCCTCTTTACAAAATATGGATATGTAGGAAAGAATCATTAACAAAGGGTACTTTTAGGTTAGCTATAATTCACTTGATCCCACTTATCCCTATTTTTCAAGGTGACATGCCAAGTTGGATGACATAGGGTTTTGAGCAAAATACTAGTTCTAGGAACCTATGCATGTGATACAAGTTGATAACTTGAAAGGTGATAGTGAACACTAACATGTGTAGGTGGATATTTAAGAAAATTTTTGTATCTTGAGATGGACAAAAGCATCAAAACTAGGATATAACTGTCGATGATAGTGTCTATACTGATATAAAGCTAATTTTTATAATTTGATGATTCAAGACAAAACATTAGTATGTTTTCTTATGCACCTATAATTTTCAAATATACCTATGCATCATTTAATAATCTAATTATTGTTTCTCCTTTTTATTAAAACTTTTAGAATATTGTCTGGCATTTTACTTGTCTATTTTTAGCATATTCTTAGATTCAATAAATTCAATAGAATATTATAAATTTAAATTCATTTAATTGGCATGATTTTATATTATCTTACTCCTTAGTTGATTAGGCTATTCCCCCATAACCTAACACCAAAAAGGGTTAAACATTTTGTGAACCTGACTTCTGAGTCTTCTTTAAAATCCCTAGCTTGACTTAATATTTTCAACCATTCTAGTGTTTTTTATTTTATTTTTGGTATATTTCATGTTTTCTTATGATCTTTCCCAAAATAATATGGTTATAAAATATAAAATTCAAACTTATTTCATGGAAAAAATATTCAAGTCAAGCATAAGATATGAACAAGAAAATTTATATGTTTACAAAGCTATAGATTTTGAGCAAAAACAAATAAAATGTTGAAAAATTATCATTTTTAGAATGTTAGATCAAAAATATTACTAATAAAAAATACACAACAAAAGTCATGTTTGGCACCTTTAATTTCTCCACCTACATTTCAAGGTTATAATAGCCACCATCCTACTCCTGCTCATATATCATGGTCCATGATATTAATTACCAACAAGGTAGGTCATCACATCATAAAGATAGTCAATATGTTCCTCTTTAACCCAATCCATCTCCCATAACATGATTAAATATGTATGTGACAAACATTCCTCTCCTTTGTCATACAAATTTTCATAACATTCACAATGATATCATGGTTTCATTACAAAAATAAAATGATAAGATTGTTACTTTATGTAAAGACTTATAGTTACTTAATGTTCACACATTTTCAAATGATTTAAATCTTAAATCCAATCCATTATCTATATGTTTCAAATATATGGTCAGTTACAACCCATAAGTATATCCCTTCACACATAAACTATTCCTACTAGTCATATTATATCTATGATGAATAACATAGGAGACCTCCAATGGTAAGTTGTAGATATCAATTTATGAATGTTTTCATGCAATATTATTATTAATGATAACATTTTAAAAGATCATTGTCTCATAAAAAGTAAATTTCAATATCTTTCTCCATAAAAATTCATCATGCCCATCTTCCCTTTATTTTTTGATAATTAAGACCCTTATAACCATATAATTCAATAAATATAGATTATTTTGGTTATTGGGCTAAATATTGATGTTTATTATTAAAATATTTACATAGCATCCTAAAATGAGAAGCTTAGGATCGATACTATAGTCTTCCCAATGATTTCATATCCACTTCCAATAATTTATAGGACATTTTAATATTAGATTTTAATAAACACAATGTGAAAAAATTAACATTATACCATTTATAATGTTTGAAACAACATGAAGATGAATCTATTCAATATTACGCTATCTGATTTAAGAATGCATCATACTCTTTAACATTTCAAACTTTAGATCTGGAACTAAAATTCATATACGATAAAGGTATTATTTATCCACTTAAATAAATATAATTAAACAATTATTATATTTATTTAGATACTCAAATATGATTTTAGATGATATGTTAGTCTTTTACACTTAACAAATACCAATCATGGCTCACCCCTTTAGTTCATGAACTTTCCACTACCAAAAACCTTGCATTAACCATATCACTATGCCTAACTACTTAGTCTATAGTATGAAATTTATATTATGACAACCAAAATAACATAAAACTTGACTTATGTCCTATTCTAACTGTTAAAAATCCTTAACAACTTTCTATTATGCAAGACACTACCATCCATATTAGAAAACTAACATCGACACAAGTGTCCCAACTCTGATGCTTGTGTCCTTACCTTCTAAATAATCAAAATTTCAAATATTTTGACATGTATGGGTCAATTTATGATATTAATTTAACCTTAAAATGAGATAATTTCAAAATTTTTTGTATAAATATAAATCAAAAGCCATTCATTAAGAAATTAAGTAATATCTAACAAGCACCTCTCAAGCTCACACTACACTACTGTAAATAATTTTCACAACTAGGATATATGGCCCTATTGTTACCTACTTTCAAATTATTCATATGAGTATTATTTTTATAGGTTATTAATATTTAAAGATAAATCCATGAGCAATATTTTTCAAGGTATAAGATAGATCACTACATGCACTTGCATATATCATATTACACAACTATACACACATGATCCCACATAAGAGGGATAAATACATAATCCTTAGGACCTATTCAAAGTATATGTCTATGTGGGTAGTGATAATTTATAAATGAGTATTTTAGGTTACTTTTACATCACTTGATCCCACTAAACCCTATTTTTCAAGGTGGCATGCCAAGCTAGATCACCTAGAGTTTTGAGAAAAAATATTGATTTTGAGAAACTATTCATGTGATCTAAATTTATAACCTACAAAGAGAAAATTAAACCTAATAGACAAAAGTGGATATTAAATAAAATATTTTATATCTTGATCCAAATAAAAGTGTTGAAACTAGGATAGAAGTATTGACGATAGTGTCTGGATTGATAGAAAAATAATTTATAAAATCTAATGAATCAAGGTAGGACATTACTGTATCTTGTTATGCACCTATACTTGTCACATATTATTGTGCATAATTTAATATATAAGTATTATTTTTCCTTCATATTTAAAATTTTAAAATATTATTTGGCATTGTACTTGTCTATATTTAACATATTCTTATATTCAACATATTCATCAAAATATTATAAATCTAAATTCATTTAATTGTCATGATTTTAGAATAGAATACTCCTTAGTTTATTATTCTATTCACCCCCATCCCAACACCAATAATGGTAAACACTAAACCATTCCACAAATGTAAAGAGATAATAATTCCCCTTCCTTGACATAGGCAACTTACCTATAAAATCCACTAAAACATTGTCTCATGGTGATACAAAGAACTAGTAATGACAAATAGAAACCAAAATTATTATTACTAAGATTAATTTTAATATATATACCACATCCCCTTATTATTTTAACAACATAAAATTGCATATTATAATAATAAACATACCTATTCAAATGTGTAATAGTTTTTGTAACACCAACATGTGTTGTAACTCTTGATGTATATGCTTCCCTCATTAACTAAAATCTTCCCTCAGCAAAATTTTTTTATCCAACCTATAGATAAAACCAAATTGGAGGTAATAATAACCCTTGGGATCAAATCCCACACATTAAGATCTCTTTTATTGAATAAATGACTTCCCTAAATTTGTATCAAACTCATATCCTTCTACACAATAATCACACACAAGGCTTAAGAAGAGTAATGTTTCCCATGGTGAAAATAAAAGTAAATATAGATAATATATCAACTCACTTGCTATTCACATATTTATTATATCTTATAATTAAATGAAATTTTTAAAAAACTCCATCCATATATTGTGTCTAGCTTGTTGAATTTTATTTTGTGTTTTTAAATATTAGAAAGGTTGGTGATCCATGTGGATAATAATTTCCTTACCCATAATCTAATGTTTCCATTTATTGAGTGATTAAAAAATATCATACACTTCCTTATCGTATGTAAAATAATTTATAATTGTACCTTGAAATAACTGTGAATGGTAACATACATAATTACCTCATTGTAGTAGGTTAAAACCCATAACATAGTTACTAGCATCTATTTTTACCTCAAAAGGTAGTTTCAAGTTAGGTTAAACTAATATTAAAGCATGGATATATTATATTTAAACATATCAAATGCATCTTGTTTCCTTTTACCCTAAATAAAATTCTTATCATTTTTTGTAATGTCATGTAAAGGGGTGGCTATGAAAGAGAGATTTTTGATGAACTCCCTCAAATATTGAACTACTCCAATAAAACTCCTTGTTGTATTCACATTGGAAGGACTTTTCCAATTCATATGGCATTTATATTTTTTTAATCAATCCCAAATTCCACATCTCCAACCACATGCTCCAAATAAACAAGTGATTTTTGAGAAATCTCACATTTAATTGCACTCAACACTAACTTGTTCTCCATCAAAAAATGTTTTAAATGATCAATATTATCATCAAAAGTTTTTATAAAAATAAAAATATCATCCAAATACACAATGAAAAAAGAATCAATAAATGACCTCATTAACTCATTCATCAATCACATGATGGTATTCGATGCATTACATAGTTTAAAAGATAAATAACTATTCATATAACCCTTTTCTTATTTTTAATATTGTCTTCCAAACATCCTCTTCCTTAATTATTACTTATTGATGCCCAAATTTCAAATCAAGATTGGTAAAATACTTGACATTCAAAATTTGATCTAAATTATCCTAAATCCATAGAAGAAGGTACATGTTCTTGATGGTTATTTTGTTAAGTGGTCTATAATTAACACACATTTTCCATAAAAAATATTTCTTAGGTACTAAAACTATAAGAGAACCACATGGAAAAGTACTAGAATGGATTACACCTTGATAAATTAAATAATATAGCTACTATTTTACATCATTGAAATCCTTCAAAGACAAATATACAACCTGAGATTTGGAAGTAGATTGACAGGTAAAAATTAAATTACATGATCAATAGGCCTCATTAGTGGAAACCTTATGGGCTCATGAAATACTTCCTTGAAACATTAAAATAACTCTCTCATATTCCTCTATTTTTTGCTAGTAAACATGCTACAATAGGTTTTATGTACAGTGAATTATTCATCTTAAATATCTCTCAAAATAAGTATATAAAACTTCCACTTGTAATAATAATCCTTATAGCTTGATAGGCACTTACCAAAGATATGTTAAGAATCACATTTATAGGATTAAATGTAGGATTTTCCATTGATTACCAAATGTTATTGATTATAGCTCTTCATCAAGATTACATCCTATATACAAATAAGGGTTGCCAAATACTACACTACACACATCAAGAGGCACAACATCCGCTATAATTGAAACAACAAAATGTGAGTTAATATGAGACTTATTTTTACATTGATTGTACACATTAATGTCTAAAATTTTATCTACTATCTTAAATAGTATGGGCTTGGATGATTCTAAGTATCTATATTCAAATTTTATAATAACTCCTTTCTTATCAAAATTTATTGTGAACAAGTATCAAAAATAACATCTACTTTTGTTTTATTCATCTAAGTTTAAATAAGGAAAACTGTATAAATTTCACTCTCTTAATAAATAATTCAAATTAAACATGCCTTTAAATTAATGGATGTAAAAAACATAGAATCAACCACATTGGAGATATAACCAATGCCTTCAACTTTGAGAGAGGGCATTGTCTTCTTATTATTGTTATTTTGAATAGGTACAATTATATATGTAGCATCCAAAAAATTTCCTTGGAATGAGTATTGACCTTATAATGCCCACAATACCATTTAGTATCCATCTTAGAAATAGAAGTAACATTACACTTTTTTTCCTTTACCTTTACCTTTATGCTTAGAAATACCTTGTTGCTTTGGAGTGCTTTGAGACATATATAGGACCTTATTCTTGTACATCTCTATATAGTGAACTTGAGAATAAGACTCATCTATATCTGTAGTCTTGGGAAAGAAACAAATCCTCAAATGGCTAAGGATTCTACCAAAATATTTCATTAATATACCATGCTCTAATATAACCTTTTCCATTCAGACAAATTTCTTACATAAAAAAATTTGTACTCAATCATGTTTTTTCCTTACTTTTATCTAAAATATTTCCAAGGTATATACCTCTCTTCCTCATTAAAATAGGATAAAATTACTTCTTTATTAGCATTTTAAAATCATCCCACTTAGAAATAGGATAAATTTATTATCAACTAAGGTATGAACATAAATTTAAAACCAAGTTAGAGAATGACTAGTTAATTTCAAAATTGTAAAATGAATGTGTTAGATCTCATTAATTAAATGGAAACTGAAATATATCTAGTTTGGCTAGCCAATGGTTTAACCACTTTGCATTCAAATCTATTTTATATGGTTAGATCTCTATCTTTACCTTATCCTTGAATAAATGTGGAGATTGGTTAGAATGAGGTTATTCTTTTATCTTATCATTCTTAGGAGTATTCTCCTTGTTATATTTTAGTGCCTCTATAGAAACACCAAACTTCTCCATGAAATTCCCCATGATGGACTCTAACTAGTCAATATTTATCATAGAAAAAGATATTCTTTCCACTCCTTCAAGCATGTGAGATTTATATTTTTATTTAAGAGAATATTATCAATCAAAATAAACCATAATTTTTATCATTTTATTTCACTTCATTATGGGAATGTCTTCTTTAGAGGGGACTAGGATAACTTGATCACTAGCACTACTTGCTCTAATGACTGACATATAGCACAATGTAGTCACAAATTAAAAAAACCACACAAAAGGACTAAAATTAATACTAAACTTATATTTGATACCAATTTGATCCATAAAATAGGTGAATATTCAAATATAAGCTTCATCAACATAGGTCCTATACTCCTAGCTAAATACATTATTGTTTCATAACCATCTTAGAGTACTTTCAATGTTAAAAAAAAGATAAAAAAGTGTTGGAAATGAAATGTATATAAAAAATAAATTAATAAAGAATCACAAACTAAGACAAGGCATAAAATGAACACAATATATGACCATGAATAAACTGATGTGGGAAACACTCTATTACATGAGGTAATTTCACTCCCCTTCCACTACGTATTTAGTCAATTTGACAAGTTATTACCAATCATGGCCTTTATGGATAAATTTTTCACTATTACATTGTCCATAACTTCCACACAAGACCATTTTTAATTTCTTAGACACCTCACAATGATATAAAATAGATGGAAAAATTAGACATCAATGAGAAAAAAGATATAACATGAACATGGATCCAAACTTATAAACTACAATATGAATCCAAATTCAAGATTTTTCACTAAATTTTTTGATGTTTTATACCTTCCATAAAGGTTTTATTTATTCCATTCCACCTTTTAACCCTCCAAATATTCCAAACAACCCATCACCAATAAGTGGAAATGTTTACAACTATTCCCATTCACATGTTTTCACAAGTGGTAAAACTACTATTTTATGCATGATGGCAGTTGGAAAACTATTGGGGTGATTTTGAAACTAGTGCTATATAAAATGGTGGTTATGTAACCACTAGATAAATTATTTTAATACCACATAAAAATATTATAAATTACACAATAATTAGTGAAGTTACATAATCTCTACCTATAGATATTGACAATTTTTGCATCCTTGAAAAAAACTCTAGTTTCAAAGGGTGTAAGCTACTAAATTCATCAATAAAAGACTTCCTTGACCATCCCAATATTGAATATGTGAATGAAAATTAGTTGAAAATTTAATTTACATGAACAAAATTTAAGAAACATATTATAAAGTGTTTTAAATGCATGAATTACATAATTTAGTATAGTAGAAGTGAAATAGACTAGATGCCTAGTAAATAAAAATGAGAACTTTGCTTCTAGTATCATGTGATCATGATCCAAAAAAATGAAGACTTTACTTCTAAGAATTTATTATTATGGCTCATAATTAATATTAACATTTTTTTTGGATCATCCTCTATTCTATTTTTTTTGGTCGATTATATTTTTTCAATTAATATCCAAATCTATAGTTTTTTTATCTGACACATGTCCAAGTTCAACCAATGCACGAGTTTTATTTTAACTACAATTCATTTGCACCTTGTTTCATAATTTTTTCATACAAATATCAAAGCAAATATCAAAATTTAATCCTTTCATTTTTCATCATTTCCATTTTTAAAAACACATAAATTAACATTTATTGCTAAAACATCACACTTGTAACCAATCCTTTTACACACTTAGTTCATGCTCAAATCCACATGTCCAAGCCAATATTAATATACTTTTATGAATATGACCCTTACCCTTTATCAAATATGAGACAAAATATTCCTATTTATTATTTAAATCCTAAGCTCATCTCATGATTGATCCACACTTATTTCTTAGTTGTCTTTACTTCTTAGATAAGTTAACTCCTTTAGAACTATCCCATTCATTAGTAGCATCTAAATTTGTCAAGCACATCTAAATCTACCGACCACATACTCCTACAAAATAATGTATTATTTATCAAATTAATGAACCCCATCTAAGGAATTTCCCAAAATATCACTATAAAGATATATTTTCTAATTATTTTCCCACTAGAACATATAACTACACATTGAGAGGAAAACACATATTATTCCCAATTATAAATCCATATATTATCCATAAATTATGTTTGAATACACCTCAAAGGTCACAAGTCATTTTTGAATCACATAATTACACTAAGATTTCACAAGCATATAATAGTACACTAATGTTTCACACACATTATTATAGATTTGGAGAACTATATGGAGTTTGATCCCTCTTTATAGTATTGGTATGTAGGAATTTATCAATTTAGGGGGTGTTGAGGACAAACACAAATTTAATCATTAACCCATTTTTAACATTTATTCTTAATGCTTTATTGACTTAGGGTTCTAAGTGAAGAAGAAGGCATACAATGGCTTCCACATTGAATCACATAGATTAGATCATGCACACATTACCTATAGGTGAAGGCACACTGATATAAGTTTACAGAAAAATATAAAATCTTACCAAATATTGATGCTCACTACAAACATTAGATCATTCTGGCCTTATCTAGATAGTGTGGACTTATCCCATGCAAATGTGAAGCCTTATCCCTAGTTCATAGTGACCTCTTAGGGAAACATAATTAGTTTCATAGTCCTAGTCAGAGTCCTGCATGTTCTATTTCTAACTTTAAGTTATTTATTCTTGGTACTTTCAAATTTTAGCATATTTGTATATTTAACAAGTTACAAGTTATAAATGATTATTTTATACATTTTAATTTTATGTAATATTTTATCAAATCAAGACTATAACTATCTTATCCCAAATTTGATAAAACATATTGGTGAACACATCTATTGATTGAATATTATAAAACCCTAACCATAGATGTTATTATGGTTTATATCCTTTTTGTTCTTTATAATTAATGTATTAGGGTTTTTATATTTGGTAAATTATTTGTTAACAATAATCTTCCAAGTTTCTATTTCATATTTTATTCAATATAAACAAGTTATTTCCACCTATCTTAGATGAAGTGCTAGACTCAGTTGTACTCAAGTTGAACATTTCCAAAATTTAGTTTATAACAACATAATGATATAATAAATTTATAGATTTGATGAAATGGATTAAAAAATTTACAAGGGTTTATTTCAAATAATAAATATATGCACGATGTATTTATAAAAATTATTAGAGAGGAAATTAAGGAAAAAATTGAAGACTAACTCATTGAAACTTTTACTAGTATGGGTTCTTTACCTTTCTCTACATCATTTGATAAAAAAAATTATATTGTGATATACTATGGGGTAACCCACATGTTTTAATAGATCAAAATTACAATTTCTACTCATTCATTTAAGACACCACCTTTGGTTAACACATATTCTATTTCTGATGTATAATCTATTATACAAAACATTGCAACTCCTTAGACTAAGGTGTTATAAATGGAAAAAAGTGATTCAAAAACTAATCACCACACTTGATTCACATAATTTATTTAATACCCTTTTATCTCAACATATTTTAGCATAGCCTTTACCAACTAGTTTTGAGGCACCTAGGCCTACATTATATGATGTAAAAGGTGATCTTGAGAAAAATTTGAGAGCATTCCACACAACATGTTTGGACTATGCATCTAATGATAGTTTTTTGGTCAAGTTATTTCCAATAAGTTTACAATAATATGCACTAATATGGTTCCATTATTTTTTAGATCATGAATTTAATCCTTTGGAAGATTTATTCCTTGCACATTTCTCAATCAACACCAAGGAAAATATTTCATATGCTCAAATTACTCAGCTCAAATAGAAATCCAACAAGCCTATTGTAAAATATATATATAGTAAAATACCATGATATCTAAGATGAATAATCCTATGGTAGATAAGAAATTTTAGTACATATTCAAAAATATCTTGCTTCCACCATGACATGAATCCATTATATTTAAGAAGTTTCCTTCATTCATGAATTTATGTTGCATAGTAAAAAAAAAAGATGTGAAATTATTAGAAATGAATAATTTAAAGTATACAACCAATCCACTTTATATTTCTCTTGTTAATAATCCAAGTAAGACATAATACAAGGTGATATTGTTCAAGCATAAAGAGGGGGGGACTATTTAAGTCCTACTTCTAATTCCCATGTTGTAGGGGTTTAATTAATCCCATTGACACAGTCATTTCATAAAATATTAAAATCTCATACTAAAAAGATCAAATTGATAAATTAATATATCAGAATTTAGATATAATCTATGCCACATTTGAGCTTATTAAATAATATATAACATGGAGGAAGTAATACAAACACTTCCAATCTTACACATAGACCTCTACCTTTAAAATGGAAGTACAACAAATCTCTATGATCAAGAAATTTAAAAATAATGTCACTATAGTATTTTTCAATAGGGATCCCACTCCCCCCATCAAAATGGATGCCCTCTTGTCCTTTTCAAATATAATATGAGGCCCCTGATCTTCCCCCAACATATTTTACCCTACCAAGGTGTTTCATATTCTCTCCTTATCATTTTTAACCATCCATGGCTTCAAAGAAGGTAGAGAGTCATAGAAATTAGAACGTCCACTTAGAGGTAGACATATTCTAACTTCTAAAAGTAAATGATTGCATATTATAATGTGTTTTTGAGGAAAATATACCTTTTTAGGTTATGTCTATTCATTACACATTGGAAAGGAAAAACTAGATTTTACAATCATTTCATCACCATTTTAGACCCTATTGGTTCTCTTTTATAGATGTTAAATCCATATGAAATAATCCCATCCTATTTGATATGTGTATCTTATAAATAAACTAGAATTGTTACTAGTCTTTTCCTTCATAACTTTGTCAACAACCTTGCCTTGAGTTATGACCTATTCTTAGTTGAATTTACCAAGTATCATTATGTTCAGTTGTCAAGGCTCCATGACCCTATCAACACTTAAAAGGTCAAACAACACAATATGTAAACAATGAAATTCCCACTATATAGTCAGAGTATCATTGCCAATTAGCATTAGATGGGGTATTGGTCTCTTTTAACACCAATTAAAGTTTAGTTTTTTTCCAAAAACCACTATTAATTCAAATGTAAACAAATTAAATTGAACTTGTCGAGACCCAGTCAAGATTGGGTATTCTAAGTAAACTACATGCATGAAGAAGCCTCACACCATTTTGTTTAGGATTTAATTTCCATAGGTAACTATTTAAAAATATTGGTATGTTCATGTCTTTCATAACTATGGAATTCAACCATAATAGGCATTGACTTAATCAGTAGTTTTAGATTGATTAAAAATGTAATGTTTCATTGAACACACCCCAAGATGTAATCAAGAATTATAACCCAATTTGAATTGTATGTAAATGAATCATTCTTCAAAATACTAATGCAGAGTGTTCACTCCCATTTCCAAATACATGAGATAAATATTCAACAATGTTAAAAGTGGACCTTATAGTATGACTATGAAAGGTTAAAATCATAACCATGTCCAAGACCAAAGTGGGGTTTGCTAATCCAATTTCAATTGCATAGCATAAAGTTAATCTAGCTAAACCAATTTAGCAAACAAATTTTTGATTAGAAAAGGAAAGAATGGTTAAGTCCTTCGTAGATAATTTTTGAATTCATTACATTTGAGATGAAAATATAATTACAAGTGTGATATCACCATCATAATTAGGCAAAGTGTAAGAATGAACCAACATAAAACCTAGGAAATTTCCTCCAATGAAAACATACCAAAGCACAAGATGAAAGCAAAGACCTGCACTCTTTTTTTGGTGATGCAAGATTGTAAGGGACTTTAGATGATCCTACATTAGACACTTGAGGTTTTAAAATGTGAGATTTATCTCACATATATATGATAATGTCCAATACACCCTTATGGTCATGAGCCATGATGACCATGGCATCCCCTTCCAACATACCAAGTAAATCAACTATTTATTATTCTTTTTCCTACATCATTTTTAGCTCCTAATTGATAGTTTCAAACATATTATTTTTCCTTTACACACACTCTCTTTCTCCCTCTACTTATTGTATTAGAATCACCATAATATCTCTCATTTATGGGATTAAACCCACCATAGACCATCTTCCTCTGCTAAAGGCATACCCATCTCTGATTCAACTCACTTTGGGATGACACCCACTCTCATCCATCTACCACCACCAAGATGATCTATCAAGTATCACACACTCCCATGTGGGCTCAAACCATTATAGACTGACCACCTCCTCCTAAATCCTACTTGTATTTATTCATAATTTGTTCAACCAACTATTAGATCCTTCAAAACATCACATACTACTATTTTTAGCTATCCACTCATGGTTTCTATCTTATCATGCACTCTCAATAGCATCACAACTAAATCAACATACATGAGGGCATCAAAATGATAACCCATATAATCTAAAATCACTTTAAAGATAGTTATTACCTTCACACCCTTCATTATTTGCAGTGATATAATAATAAATATATCCATCTTTATTTTAGGATCAACATCTTCTTCACATGTTTGGGCTTCTATACACATTATAAACTCCACCTTCTAATTGGTGAGATCAAGATACTCACTCTCTATATCTAAAACATCACATACTTTAACTGATGTCAAATTTAGCTACTCCAATTCATCCATATCCACACTAAAATATTATTACTTATTAAATTTAGGCTTCTCAAAGCCTTCTTCATAATCACTTAACTATTCTAGGGACATCTCACCTTTTACACACGACTGGAAATGAGCCTCCACCTATATATATCCTTCAAAATAAACTTGTTCCCATACTTTATAACCCTCTTTTATCTCCATATAAAATTGAATACACACACCCAAGTCTATAATATCATCACTACCATATCCATCTCTTGGTTACCTTATTCATTTTTCCTCCCATACAAATGAGCATGTTAGAATGCACCACACTTAGTCATCTTATTTGATATTATCTCTATGGTTTGGAATAAATATTAAAAAAAAAACATTAGGGAAAATAATATCTCCATCAAATAAGTTATTCACCACTCCATCATTCCCAAAGAATATGTTGGTCAATTCCTCTATGCTTCTAGCATGTTGCTTATGCTTTTATCTCTCACTATGGGCAGCTAATAGCCCATTCTCCACAATACTCTTGGTTTTTTTTTTATCCTTATAGTCTCTAATTTTATATTTCTCACATTGATGATAATTCATAATTATATCCTTGTGTATGCTTTATTTTTAACTTCTACATCTAATGCTTCCACTATGGAAACTTACAACTCTACTTGGTTTCTCTCTTTACTCACCTACAACTCTACATGGATACAATCTTCCCTTAACTCAATTGGTTCATTCATAGAAATTTAGATCATAATTTGGTTGTCCTCAACCCTAATAGATTCCAAAATAAAAGTGACAAGCTCATTTCCATCATGAACCAAGGAAAACTTATAATTTTCCCACTCATGGGTCTTCACAACCACTTGCCCATCATCACAAAATGGGTCTCCATGTTGCGGTAGACAATATACCATCCCATTTAATATGTTATGTAGATTACATCACCTAAGGTATGATCATAGTTCTCATAGAACTCATTTTAATAAAATTTAAAATTAGGCTCTATATATAAAAGCCTCACCTCCTTGTTGTCTTTCACAATAACATGTTCTTTTATGAACCTATGCACATCCATGATACTTATCAAAGTAGTATTTATTTTTTCACATGAATCTTCCCATCCATATTTACTCTCTTTTAAATTTTATTCTCACCAACACTATCAAGCATATTCACATGAAGCTTCCTCAACCATTTCAACTTCAAATTTGGGTGCGAAAATTGACCCAACATCTTAGAAACCAAATGTTACCACTCAAAAACCTTCAAATTACCTTTCCCTTATCTCCTCACTTGGAGATCCTTACAATACAGTGATACAACTCCACACAACTAATTTCATGTATCCTTTACCCTCATGGGGTCAGCAACCTTTATATGATCAAAATGTATCTTTAGCTCAACTACCCAAGTTAAGAATTGTTCTAAATTCTTTTTTCTAAAAAATAGGAAAACATTATCAAATAATTTACCTCTTTTCTCCACCATAGCCTTAGATAGTTTCTTTTTTCTGATAGCTTCTTTTCTTCCACTTCTTAGTCTCTATCCAAATCATATACCTATGCTTTTAGGGACAATAACCCCACCATCAAATCTTTCTCATTACCATCACATGAAACTATACCATCATCACCTTGTGTAGACATATTCAGACTTGCATGGAATATTTTTAGCATTTATGTGTTTCACCCATCTCATGTGCCCTTATCTTCTATGTCATATCTCACCATAACTCAATAGGATACTATTTCATAACCTAAAATATACTCAAAATTGATCCTCTCGAAAAACTCCTTCATACTTTTATATGACTTCACTCACCTACAACCACTTAAGAAAGTTTCTCAACAACTTACAATCTCTACGCAGACTTCTCTCTCATAGCCTATAACACACATTGAGTATTTTTTACATAAAACACCCATAATGACACTACATTGATCTGATATCACTTGGTGTAATAATGAAGAGGGGAAGACCATTTATGGCTTGCCTCTAATTCCTATATTGTAGGGGTTCAACCAATCACATGGACACACAAGAATTTCATCAAATAATTGACTATAATACTAAAAATATTGATTATTTAATTAATATAATGAAATTCAAATATAATATATTTCATAATTAGGCTTATTAAATAATAGAAAACATGGAGGAAATAATACAACACTTCTAGTCTTACACACAAACCTCTTCCTTTGAAATGGTAGTACAAAAAACCCTTATGAAAAATAAAAATAAACATAATATCATTCTGGTATTTTTTTAGTAGAGAGCCCACTCCCCCCACCAAAATGAATGTCCTCTTGTTTTTTTTAAAGATAATGGAAGGCCCCTGATCTTCCCCTAATGTCCTTTCTCCTATCAAGACATTTCATATTATTTACCTATCATTTTAAATGATTCATAGCTTCAAGGAATACAAAGAGTCATCAAAATTGGAACATCCACCTACAAGTAGACATAGTTTGGCTTCTAAGAGCAAATGACTGCATATTATAATGTACTTATGAAGAAAATAGACCATGTCAGGTTTTGTGTAGTCATTTCCATTGCGAAGATAAAATCAAGATTTTACAAATATTTCATCACTATTTTAAACTCTGATAGGTCTATTTTGTAGATGCAAATCTATTAGAAAAACTTTTATCTTGTTTAAGATTTATGTTTTAATATACACTATAAATTTTTACTAGTCTTCTCCCATAGAAATCTGTCAACAACATTTCCTAAAGATACAACCTATTCATAGTTGGATTTATTGAGTATCACTATGTTTAGTTTTCAAGGATACATGACCCTATTAGAACTTAAAATGTCAAAAAACACAATATGTAAATAATGAAATTCCCATGATTTAATCAGAGTAGCATTGTTAATTAACATTAGACAAGGTATATGTCTCTTACAAGACCAATTCAACTTTAATTTTACCAAAAACCAATATTAATTATAATGTAAATAAAACATTTGAAGATTCAATTTAAACTTTTTAAGATCCAGTCGGGCCTAGGTATGTTGAGAAACATGCATGAAGAAGTCTCACACATTATGTTCAATATTTATTTTCCATATGCAACTATTTAAAACTCTTGGTATGTTTGTGTCTTGTATAATTATGGACTTCAACCATAATAGTTAGAGGATTAATCAATATATTTAGACTGATTAAAAATGCAAATGTTTCATCGAACACATCCTAAGATGTAATCTATAATTTTAACCCAATTTGAACTATATGCAAATGAATCAATCTTCAAAATACTAACTTAGAGTCCTCACTCTCATTTCTAACTACATGAAATAAAATTTCATCATTGTTAAAAGTGGATCTTTGAGTCTAATTATAAAATGCTAAATTCACAAACATGTCCAAGACCAAAGTGAGATTTACTAACCTGATTTCAACTGCATAACTAAAGTGAATCCAGCTAGACCAAACTGACAAATAGAGTTCTGATTAGAAAAGATAAGAATGACTAAGTTATTCTTAGAAAATTTTATAATTCATTAGATTTGAGATAAAAATGCAATTGTAAATTTAATGTCACTATCATAGTTAGGCCAAGTAAAATAATGAACCAACATGAAAACCAAGAAAGTTCCTTCAACAAAAACACACCAAAGCATAAGATGAAAGCTAAAAATGGAAATCAAAGACTTGTACCCTATTTTTTGTGATGTAAGATTGCAAATGACTTTGAATGATTCTAAATCAAATATAAACAAATAATAAGAGTGATCAAATGGCAACATTGAATGTAGTTTCAAATCTTACTCCACATATTATATTATTAGCTCTTCCAAGGAGACAATTTACCAATTTTTGAAAAGGTCCATACAAGGTATTAAAAAAGTTATTGGAATGTAACCTCATATCACTCCCTCCCATTAAAGAGTTTGATGTGAATAATCCTCTTCTAAAATATTTGATGATAATGCATTTTGTTATTTTCATAGAGAACCATGACATACCACAAATAGATGCATCCATTTATGACATAAGATAAAAAATCTAATAGATGAAAATATAATCAATGTGGGTATATCTACTGATAGTTTAAAATCACAACCAAGTGAAAATTTAACAATGAATATATTTGGTGTTCCTTTTTCTAAGTACATAGATCCAAAAATAGCATATACATTTGGAGTGGATTACACATAAAATGAACACACTCTACTAGATTATTATCATCATCATACATAGGCATAATATCCTCTAAAGCAGATCATTGGTACACATCATACTTTAGTGCCATCCAAACCATTGATCACATTTTCAGAGCATAATATAATCTATGATGATTCTGACTTGCACTCTTTATTTATTCAAGCTTACATTGATCACCAACCTATACAAAGTGTTAATATGTGTACTATCACACTTATATATCATATTGAATACAAAAATAAGGATATAATTCCTACAAAAATAGTCATTAAGGGCTATAATGGCCATATTCAAAGTTTTATTGGTGAGATTACATTACCACTCTATATTGGTCTAGCATATGTGGCCATCAAGTTTATAATAGTACCCGATACAAGAGTCATCAATATGTTTTTGGGATGCATTTGTATTCAAAAAAATTATGTGGTTACTTCTTTAATAAATATATGTTTGAAGAATATTTATGCTAATGAGGTCATCATAGTTTGTGGTATTCCATATGAATACCCAATCCAACCAAAGATCATTTTTCCTACACAACCAATTTCAGTTGAAAAAGTTAAAAAGATCAAACCTATTCATAAATTTTAGAAATAAGTAGCCAACTTTCTAAGGAGACATATCCTTGAAAATCCACTCAATCAATATTTTACCATAGATTATATAGAGCCACTCTCTAAATGAACATGTCTTAGATTGATATTACAAATAATTAAAGGTGTTTCATAAAGAAAACCAAATTAGAATTCACACACTTTGAGATGAGTTTTCAAGAGTCCTAAAGTTAACACTAATACACAACATACACAACTTAACATATATTATCATCATGACTCTGACACTTATGTTACATAATAAAATCAATTTTTAGATTTCAATTTGAGACCAATTAATTCATAGTGGCATGATACTTTCCATTCATGATAGGTTGTCCTTCATATGATAAATACATGACCTATTGATGGTAAGGATATTAATGGAGTCATTGGTTAGTAAATTAATTTTTCAAATGTATCATATATTTAAAATTACAAAAAAATATAATATTTTAGGAAATTATAAAACTCAAAACCTATGCATGATATATGTAGATTATTTATATTAGTTTATTTGTGCTCTGTATATGCAATACTTATCTATATCTAGTGTTATATGAAATATGTTTCATAAATTTACTTCAGTTGTAGAACATACAGATTATCACCTATATATGTAGTTGTAGGTGGTGATACTAAGTCCTGAAAAACTTACACATACAAAATTATTATGTTTTAGATAGTATCACACTATGATTTTTCTTGATTCTACCAAAATATCCCAGTGAACATATTATCTACTTTCTAAGATCCAATCTAGTCACAAGCCTTTTACAACTTTTTTACATCTCAACAAGTTCACTAGGGGCATCGTTTTACATAGGTTTCATCATTTTATGACTATACCTATTATTAATATTTTAGTTAAATTCATTACACAATATCTATCATTGTTTCTCACTTACATTCACAATAATATATTACTCGATACCTAGGTTGTTGAATATACTAATGTACCAATGGATTATGTAGATCAGTATAACCTATTTATGCATGCTTATCATGTTTTTCATGTTTTATGTGTATTATTTGTTTGGATTGTGTAAATTTTAATATGTCCTCGTTTACATCTCTAAGACCTATTATATGCTTCTATGCATGTGATTTATGTTTGAACATGTACCTTTAATATGAACCCTTAACCTTATTCTTGCATGTATTTTGTGGTTTTACATGTACTATTTATGTGTGTGCATCATAGCCATTAATTTTTTTTACTTAGTTTATGATGCCAGGATCAATATCATGCATCCTCCCAAGTTACTCTATATCAATTTCAATTACTCAATATATCATCATTATTTATTATGTTTCTCATTGCTAACATCTATCTCGACATGACACTATGTTTATATGGATCTACATACATCATACATTACTATAGTACTTATTTTATCTATGATGATGCCATGATATTTAATGTTATCATTACTAATTCAGATTTAAATCTTTTATATAACATAGTTCACATAAC
Source organism: Torreya grandis (assembly GCA_037957365.1). Lineage (NCBI taxonomy): Eukaryota > Viridiplantae > Streptophyta > Pinopsida > Cupressales > Taxaceae > Torreya > Torreya grandis. The sequence continues at coordinate 875,036 of JARHVA010000037.1, forward strand.
TTTATTCATTTGAGCTAAGTTTTTGTGAAATATTCACAACACCTTAAAAGAGGGGGCACACATAATGGCTTATGTTAGAGACTAAGTTACAAAAAACCTAATTCATATACAAGAAAAGAAAAAAAAATCTTAGAATATCATATTTAATACCTATTTTTTACATATAAATCACTTCTAGACAATAATGCCCAATTTATAAAAGGGTTCAAGCCAACTATGTCCATAATAGTGTGTTGTAATCCCAGTAGTTGATACTACAATTTATATGTTTCTTAGAATTACACTTAGTCTAGAGATCAATTTTAGTATTGGTCAGAAATAATTTTCCAAATTTATTCTCATTTTATCTTATATTTTGCTTAGAATTTGTGGCATCATGCATGGTGTGTGTTCCAAGTTTTTACTCTGATACTTAGTTAACATTACTCAAACTCCAAAATTAATATGCTAAAATATCAAATTGGGGGCATGTGTTGGCACATAATCATTTATCTTACTCAAATATTCATCAATTTTTTGTATAAGGAATGACAAATCATGTCATTCTCTATGTTGTGTACACTAGACATAGATAATACTATTTTCACTAGTTTTTAACCATAAATGAATCTTATTCCACATGTAATAGTTTATTCATCTTTTTCCACCAAATTTGAACTAATTATACATTGAGATGATCTATTGTAATTCATAAAAGGATTCAAAATTACTATACCAAATTAAGTATTTAATGATGGATTCAATTACACCTTGAGTTCATAAGTGTACTCTCCTTCCAATGAGGATTAGGGCATGCATAATGAAATCCAAGTGTTTCAACATAGAAAATCTCAAAGGATCCCACCCTCCATAGTCACCATTTTTACACTAGAGAAACACACGAGTTCACATACCCAAATAAGTGTATTTGTTCTTTATTATTTTAATCTATAGTTTTCTTATCTTTACTTTCATATTTACATCTTAAGTAAGGAATTATTTACACATATTTCATTTCAAGTTTTCATGAGGCATATTTCAATGTATGGCCTACATTCAGGGCTTTTAGTCATATGTAAGTTCAGGTATAAATATTTTGTTTTACTCTATTAATTTTGATTTACTATATTAATAGAATAAAATAAGGGAAAATGTAGACACATAAATTAAAATTCATTACTAAACTTTTGCATTTGTGACCAATCCTTTTAAACACTTAGATCATGCTAAAATTCATGTCTCTAATATCTTATTCCTCTATTTTTATATGGATGACCATTATCCTTGAGCCACTATAATATAAAACATTCATATTTATCATTATAAATAGCCTAAGATCTTCCTAGGACTGATCCACACTTTTATCTTAATTTTATTTACTTTTCAAATAAGGCTACTCCTTTAGGACTATCTCAGTTGTTGATAGTGTTTGAATCCACTAGCTGCATCCTCCCACCAAATAAAGGCTAATTACTCAAATTCAAATTCACCTAGTAGGTTGTCCCACACATTTTACAAGATCCATTCAAGGAATTTCTAAAAATATCATTATAAATTTACATTTTCTAACCATTTTATCACTATGGGTTCATATCATGAAAAATAATTATAAAATATAACTACACATTGAGAGGAAAGCATCTATAATTTCAATTTTGAGTCCACACAGCTGTAATATACCTAAACTAATATTGAATACACCTCAAAGGTCATAATTCATTATTGAATGACATAATTACATTAATATTTCACAAACATCTAGCATTATACCAATAATTCACATACACCACTGTAGCATGGGATAAATACATGGATTTTGATCACTCTTCGAGGTATTGGTATGTAGGAAATTGTCAACATAGGGGGTGTTGATGTCAAGCATAAATTTAGCCACTAATTCATTTCCTTCATCTATTCCATTTATTCATAATGGTAATTTGAGATAGAGTTACAAGTGAATAAAAATACATATAATGGATTCCACACCTAATCAAACAAATTTGATCACATGCATGGGACCTATAGGTGAAGGTGTAATTATATAAATTTACCTAGAGAGTTAAAACCCTACTAGATGTCAATTCTCCCTATAGACACTAGCACAAGTTATCCTTGTCTAAACAACACAACCTTATCCCCAAGGAGATGGAAATACATATCCGTAATTAATTATGACCTATCAAAGCCACACTACCAATTTGACAGTCATAGTTACAATCCTGCAAGTTTTATTTTCAACTATGTTGTTCTTCTTCATTAATTTCCCTTTTTATCATATTTCTATATTTAATAAAGTTCTAAATAAGAAATGTTTAATTCATAATCATTTTATACACTCTAATTTTATGCATTAGTTTGTAAAATTAAGACTAAAACTCTCTTAATCCCAATTTTATAAAACACCATTCCATTTCCCTTTACATTTACATAAGTGTGTTTTGTGAAGAAATCTGGTGCACATTGAAATTCACTATTTTTTACATATATTATGTAGTCCACTAAATAAAAAAATATACATTTTAAATGGAGAAACATTATATTATTTTATTTTAATAGAATTTAATTTTAATGGTTAATATTATAGTTTATGTTTTAAAAAATGGCAACAAGATTAACTTTGGATTAAATCCATATGTGATGGGTTTTAGACATGTAGGTCTAAAATCTTCATTAAATTATGTGGTTTTGAAAAGTAAAATTATGAGGAAAATAATTTATAATTAGAGTTAAAATCTTTAGATGAGTGATATAATGTATATTTTAATAATAGTGGTTAATATTAATGGGTGAATTTACATCAAATTTAATTTATATAAGAAGAGTATGATATGTTGGCACTAGAATATTGAAATACTATAAATGTACCTAATTTCCCTTTATGGTGTATTTAGTTAGTGTGGTTAACATTGCCTATGGAATTATTTCAATGACTATAAATGAATATAGGATCACTAACATGGCCTCCCTTAATGATTATAAATTCAAATTATTAAAGAAATAAATACATTTGATATAATAAACCAGAATGCAATAATTAAAAATCTATTTTTTGGAGGATAAAAAATAAAATAGAACAAATACCTAGTTGCATGATCTTGACATAGATGTTGACAATACACACACCTAAATTTTGTATCAGACACTAGGTAGCATCAACTTTGACACACTTAGACATACTTGGACTTTGCACACACATTCAAATATTGTACAAAATTTCCCTATCCATCTACCTACTTATTGTATTGGCTACCCAAATTTACCAATACATATATTTAGGATCATCATAATGAGTGCATGAACATTATAGACTCCTTAAAAGACTTTCTCCATATCCCAAATCACTAATTTTCACTCCCATGATAATATTGAAAATATTCAGACATTTGTGGTTTTGTCAAAAGCATATTATTCTACCTATAGTGTTTAGGAACACTCAAAATATAATTTTTAAATTGGGACATATCCATTAGGTTGACTTAGACACATCTCATGGGTTGGTTATAATGGTAAATATCAAGGTGCCAACTATAATAAATATAAATCATAAGGCTATACTCACTCAGTAGTTGGGTCACTACTTGAAAATCACATTGATAAATCAATTATCATTATCTTGAGATATCATGACAAAGGATAAACATCTATAAACCCATCAAAGGAGTAACCCTAGAGCCAAGTTTAATTATAAAAGTAGGTAAAATTTGTATGGTGTCAAGTGATGAAAGCAAAATATTGCATTGAATTCTATCATGATCATGATGGTGTAAACACACACCTAGGTGGGAAAAATACATGTTGATCCCTATTCAAATTATTGGAACATAAGAAAAGTTGAGTCACATAGTGGGGATTGGTTTAAATATCCACCCAACATAACAACCCATTTTCAATGTTCATCTTGTGTTGAAAGTGTATTTTTAAAATAAAATAAAAGTAAAATAAAGATGAGTGTATATTAAAAAATAAGAGATAAAAAAAAATACGTATCTATAGGTTCAACCATAGTGGTCCAAGGTGGGATACACCTACATAGTAAATTGGGCTAGTATTAGTTATCTTGGAGAGTAATAGTTAGCGTAGGGGTATGAGGTTCATTGGTAGTGTCTACATAAAGTTTGAGATCTTATTTCCTAATTTAGGACATTAAAGAGATGATACAAAGCATTTTAAGGATACTGATAAACACATTGATTTTAAAATATTAGAATTAAGATAAGTGTATTTATTCTCAATTATTTTTTTAATTCTAATTATAGTAAGTGTAATATAAATACCCCTTTACATTCATATTTGTATGATTATTTCCATATTTTATTGAATATTAATATTCATAGGTTTATTTTATTTAGATAAAATTAATCATAAAATAAGTAAAATATTTTGGTGAACATGATTATTGAATTTATCATGGAAAAATCTAGGTCTTTTCTAATAGGGTTTCATCTTTCCTTGTTATGGTTTCAAAATTATTTTGCATTAGGGTTCAAAATTTATATTTTATTTCTGATTTCTACTTAATAGGAAGTATCTATGAATTTTACCATATCTTTCTTGATGTTTTCATGAACATGTTCTATATCATATAATAAGGTTAGATCTCTTATACCTGTATGGTAAAGTGATAGGTTAAAATGTGTTACAATTGATCATAATCAAATTCCTTTAAATTAATCAATTGATTGAGAGTAATTTAAAAGGGATAAAATCAATGAAATACAAATTCCTTCTTATACTAATAAAAATGTTGATAAAGAATGCATAAATGTATATAAATGTGTTATCAATAATTTTATATCCAATCTTGAAAATTCCTATGAAGATGATATTGAACAAAATAATGAATGTCATGATAAAATAGATCCTAACGAGCTCAATGGTGTCCTATACAAGTAAAATCACTTTCAAAATATTAAAATCAAATTAGTATGCACCTAATGAATTGGATAAAATATTGTTATCCTAGAGGTTAATAATTTAAATAATGCTAAAGAATCCACATATAAGGAAAAACATGATGAACTCTTGAATAACACAGATTCAACTTGAATATGCATAAATTATATAATATGTTTTCAGACCTTTACTTCTTCTAATACTATTTATTTATCTACACCTATGGCTATGCAAGTGATGCCTACACCTCATGTGGGGGAAATAAAAGTTAATCCTTAAAATTTTATGGCTATTCCTATGCAATATACTATTGTTTGTCCTAAAAGCTTTTTAAAGTGACATCATATATTGATAATAAATATCTTATTCTACTAATAAATAACTCATACAATTTGTTAGGTTGTGGAGCTAAAAGCTTCACTGATGCAGACATGGAGAAAGCCATTGGAGGGGTTGCTGAAGGTTGCTGAGTGTCAGAGCAACCGGTGTCGGTCTGATCAGCCGACATCGGCAGGATAGTGAAGAGAAGCAACCGACATCGGTCAGGGATCGGCCAATGTCGGTCACCTCCAAGCAGACAGGGACCGACGTTGGTCGCCTGTGTGGTTCGACTGCGAGTATATTACAGGTAGTGGGTTGACGAACCAAGTGTTTGCATGATGAGAGCTATTTTTAGACTGGGAGCTATGGATCTAATTATTGTAATTAGATGTCTAATTATTGTGTGGATGAGATCTATATAATAGACTCATGGTTGTATTGGAAACTTGTGCTAGAGAGTAAGAGAGCAATTTTATAAGCTCCTTCTGTGTGTGAGGTAGAGCTATGGTGTGTTCCTCCTAGTGCCACAGTACCAGGTGTGTAGGTGCTGGATTGGAGAATCAGCAGGGTTCTTCATGTATGTATGATCTTGGTCATCAGGTGACCATGGCCTTTTATAGGAGATCTGCATGGTAAGTAAGATCATTGATCTGTAGGTGTATGTGTTTGCTAGGTCAAGGTTCACAGGTGTGCAAGATCAGATAGGACAACAACACAACAGGGAGCAGAATCAGGCATGATCTACTTGGAGTACAGGTGTGTACTCAGATAGAGCAAAGAGGAAGGAAAGGGAGTTCCTTCCATAAGTATGGTCTGTTGAATTGCAGGTTATTGCAGGTTCAGGGGAGATCTACTTGAAGTACGTTGAGTACTTGTGGAGTGCGTGGAGCACTTGTGGTGTGCGTGGAGCACTGGAGGTGAACACCAACTCTGTGTTTGAGTTGGGTGTTGGGACCTGAGAGAGAGAGCTTTGAGGAGAGAATTACTGTTCACTTGAGGTGTGGGAAGCCTCTGAAGAGGTGGTCAAGAAGAAGTGGCATCTTCTTTATTGTATTCTTTTCTGTATAAGTATTAATACAAGTTGTGTATTGTCTCTCATATCATGTGTTATTCTAAATTCTAGTTACTTGTGATTCTGGTTAATTTCTGCATATTAAGTTGCTTGGTTTGGTAATCAATTATGTGCTTCCAGTGTTTCGTATCCTGACAAGTGGTATCAGAGCTAAGGTTGCAAGAAGCAGGTTTTGTGTTTGGTTACAGGTCACTCTCAAGGGTTTTTGATTGAGTGGGAGTAGAGCAATGGAAAATGAAAGTAAGCTAAGAATGGAGGAGTTGAAAAGCACAGATGGTCACTTACGGTCCCATGGAAAGAAAGAGCAGGTAAAAGAATATTGTTGGTTGGTAGCAGATCAGCATGAAGGAACTGAAGAAGCAGATGTTACAGGTTATGTGGCATAGGATGCTCTGGGAGGTTTCTTGGATAAAGTTGAATCTTGGTTAATAGATTCGGTTGCCTCTTTCCATGTAGCCCCAGGTAGAGGAGCTGGTGAGCCTTGCCAAAGAATTGGCAAAGGGGAAGTGAAGCTAAAATTACAGGTGGCCAACACACAAGTGTTGATGAAGGTCATGCAGGTCCCAGGTTTGGAGATATGGCTAATTTCTTCAAAAATATTGGGTGATGAGAGATGCACAAGAACTCTCACAGCGGATGCACTTGAATTAGCTGGTGGTAAGAAAATAGGTACTCTTTATCTACTTGTTTATATTACTGATTCTTCTTCTATTGCGGAGACGTGGCTTCGTAGGCTTGGTCACATGAGCAGGAAGGAGATGCATGTTCTTAAGTGGAAGATAGATATATTTGATAGGCTTAAGAACTGGAAAGCCTTGGTGTACTTGGAGGAGATGGCAGACAGAGACCAGTGGATGGGGCTGGATACTTCTGAGCAGGGCAGTTTGGACATGGGGATTGATTCAAAGGAGCTCACAGATAAAAAGTCATCACTCACAAGAAACATAGGTACCAGCATTGGCAGGAAAACTGACGTCGGCAGTAGGTAAGACCGACGTCGGTCAGGAGGACCGATGTCAGCAACAGGGACACCGACGTCGGCAGGGTCGATAGTCAGGGACAAACGCATGGAACCGACGTCGGTCAGATGCAGACTGTGGAGTGACCGAGGTCAGTCACTGTAACAGATTTTGGGTGGACAACACACTGTCAAGGAGTCTCAAACACCCATACAGAGGATTGAAGACGTAAGTAGGCCCTCAAATTTGTTGTTCCTCTTCTTTATACTTGTTGCTGATTGTAGAGCAGGAAGGATCCAGGAAATAGGTGGGATCATGGTAGGGATATGATGCTAAACCAAATGGGAGTTTTGGTAGGGTTGCCAGCTGGTGTGAAAGCATAGAGACGAATGGATTCCTTAGTTGAAGAATAGAGTGAATGGACACGTGAGACGGAAGACTAGGCATATGGTCTTGAGGGAGCTACAGGACAGTGGGACAGGACTGACAGGTGGTACCAGGTGGATGACAAAGCAGGGCTTTAGTCAATGTCAGTATAACCATTATGTTTGTCTTACCAGGTGGATGATGGTCACAACATTATCCTATTTTTGTATGTGGAGGATGAACTTGGTACAAGTTCAAACATACAGGGTTTTGCTGAGCTAAGGGTAAGGTTAGTTCAGTGGCATGTCATGAGGAGTTTGGAGCAACGAAATTCTTTGGCATGGGAGACATGGAGATCACAGGTTGATTTTGTCTCCAGTTGGAGCTGATGTGAATTAGGTGTTGGCGAGGTTCAGGATGCAGAACCGGAGCACAGTAAGGGCTAGACAGGTACCGTGTCTGAAATCACATGAGGTCTGGTATAGACCTGAGTATTCCCATGCAGTGGGAGCTGTCAGAGAGTTAGGAGCCAATTCGGGGAAGTGGGTTCTCAGGTATTTGAGAGGGACCAGCAGCAGGGATTCATGCTATGCAGGGTCAGGACTTCACTACATGGGTTTTTAGGTTTGGATGTGGTAGGGTACTCGGATGACAGGAGGTACACCACGGGATGTGTGGTGGGTTGTCTTCAAGATTGATCTTGAAGAGGGATACAAACTAGGAAATAGATTAGATGGAGTACATGTATAGGTACAGTGCAGCTATTTATCTCCAAAGGGGAGATTGTTAGGTTGTGGAGCTAAAAGCTTCACTGATGCAGACATGGAGAAAGCCATTAGAGGGGTTGCTAAAGGTTGCTGAGTGTCAGAGCAATCGGTGTCAGTCTGATCAGCCGATGTCGATAGGATAGTGAAGAGAAGCAACTGACGTTAGTCAGGGATCGGCCGATGTCGGTCACCTCCAGGTAGATAGGGACCGACGTCGGTTGCCTGTGTGGTTTGACTACGAGTATATTACAGGCAGTGGGTTGACGAACCAAGTGTTTGCATGATGAGAGCTATTTTTAGACTGAGAGCTGTGGATCTAATTATTGTAATTAGATGTCTAATTATTGTTTGGATGAGATCTATATAATAGACTCATGGTTGTATTGGAAACTTGTGCTAGAGTAAGAGAGCAATTTTATAAGCTCCTTCTGTGTGTGAGGTAGAGCTATGGTGTGTTCCTCCTAGTGCCATAGTACCAGGTGTGTAGGTGCTGGATTGGAGAATCAGCAGGGTTCTTCATGTATGTATGATCTTGGTCATCAGGTGAGCATGGCCTTTTATAGGAGATCTACATGGTAAGTAAGATCGTTGATCTGCAAGTGTATGTGTTTGCTAGGTTAAGGTTCACAGGTGTGTAGAACTAGGTTGATTTGCAGGTGTGCAAGATCAGATAGGATAGCAACACAATAGGGAGCAGAATCAGGCAGGATCTACTTGGAGTATAGGTGTGTACTCAGATAGAGCAAAGAGGAAGGCAAGGGAGTTCCTTCCATAAGTATGGTCTGTTGAATTGCAGGTTGTTGCAGGTTTAGGGGAGATCTACTTGAAGTATGTTGAGTACTTGTGGAGTGCGTGGAGCACTTGTGGTGTGCGTGGAGCACTGGAGGTGAACACCAACTCTGTGTTTGAGTTGGGTGTTGGGACCTGAGAGAGAGAGAGCTTTGAGGAGAGAATTACTGTTCACTTGAGGTGTGGGAAGCCTCTGAAGAGGTGGTGAAGAAGAAGTGGCATCTTATTTATTGTATTCTTTTCTGTATAAGTATTAATACAAGTTGTGTATTGTCTCTCATATCATGTGTTATTCTGAATTCTAGTTACTTGTGATTCTGGTTAATTTCCGCATATTAAGTTGCTTGGTTTGGTAATCAATTGTGTTCTTCCGGTGTTTCGTATCCTGACACAATTTATTCTTGATATTAAATAAAAAAAACTACCAACTAGAAAAAGGATCTTCTAGAGTGGGGCATTTGACTAATTATCATGCATTATTGTAAAACTATTTGGCCCTAGACATCTCCACCTATCTTTTACCTAAAGGATCATTTTCACATAATCTTATACCATATGATGTTGATTATGAGTTATAACAATACCTTAAATCCTTTTAAACCACATGCTTCAATTATTATTATAATGATAAACTACTAATAAATATATTTCCTATAATCCTAAAGGACTATGCCTTACAAGTTATTTATGACCTATTTTTATAGCTGATACATGCTTTCAATCCTTTGATTTAATAATTTCTATCTCAATTTTATATCAACATTAGTGATAATGTCTTTTATGCTCAATTTTTAAAACTGAATCAAGGACCTAATGAGCCTATTACTTACTATGTGCTTCTTTAGAATTATATTATCTCAAATATTATAAATCCTATGTCTCATAAGGAATCATATGACATATTTAAGCAAAGACAACATGTGCCTATTCATGAGTCGATTATGTTGAAATGATATCAATATTTTGATGACATGCCACACCATTAAATACCATGAAGTTAAGCTAAATACCATGAACAAGCTAAAGTATGGGACTAATCCACCAACATATTCTAATTCCTTTTAAGTTCCAAATGAATCTAAATTTTAAATCTAAGGATAATGACACTTATAATGAGGCTAAAATAGTGGTTAATGTAGTTACATAACTACTAATAGGATTGTCCTATTGGCTCCAAAAAGTATTAAATTTAAATGATTATCTAAACCTCCTTGTTTATGTGGATTTTATGCACACTAGAGAATCTTATGAGGTAACCTCTAACATTTTAAGATCAGTGAAGAGAGATTCACTCCAAGGCATGAATTACGAGGTACTAGTTTTTGTAAATAACCTATTGGTGGAATAGTGGTAAGTGGACTAGTTGTTTACCTTAGATGGATTAGATATGGTATGAACATAGATATACTTAATATGGGTAGATTGATGATGAATCTAACCTAAGGTGTTCTTGACCAAAAGAAACTTAAAGAGAGGGAAAGGTAGGGTAAGAAATAAGTGTTTTTAATCAAACAAAATGAAACCTTTATAAGATGGTTTTTAAACTAAGGGTTGGACAAGTACTCAGGAATCAATGTTTTATACAAGTTATTATAAGTATAAAAATAATAAAACATAGTTAAGAGTCTAAGGGAATAAGAATACATTAAAATTTAGCATATATAATCGAAGGTTGGTGCATTTTTTAGATTGAAATTACACATCTACAAAGGGAGATTATGATTATTTAATAAAAGACATTAAAATTAGCAATAACACAATATGAATAACTATTTTAAAAATAATACTAATGCACAACAAAAAGACTAAGATCCTAGTTTGATGGAATTTAGTGAAAGATTCACAAGTTTGGATAAGAACACAATTTACACATCAAGACCAATTATAGAAAAATCTATAAAATTTATTATTAATCTTAAGATCCAAAATTCTCCTCCCTTTGGTATTGGAAGGATACAAATATACATAGGATTATGGAGGGGATGCCTCATCCTCAAAGTGAAGTCTAAATTTACATCTCTAATAATATAACTATGTGTCAAAATCATGTAGAGCATGCATGTATAAAAGTGTTTACATAAATAGGATCCCTCAACCTATATATATATATATATATATATATATATATATATATATATATATATATATATATATATATATATGCCAAATAAATTTGTAACTATCAGGTACAACTTAATTTTAAACATACAAATATCTATACATATTTAGGGTGGTGATGACGTGTCATCATTTAGAGAAGTAAATGGTTGTGTTACAACTATTGAGGAAGAAGTAGTAATTTTATCCCCTTGAAAGATCAACACTATCCTTATTGAAGTATGCATTACTATGTATCCATAAAACTTGATACCCTAAAATGATGTGGTAGAACTTATAGTTGACTACATTCATGGTACTAGCCCCAATGTTGCCTCTGCAGCTTTGATTTTTTCAAATAAAGCATAGGTTATCTCAAACTCTTTATTAACAATATCAAATTTGAGTAGCGTAGGCTTAAATATTTTGATGGCCTAATTTATCATCCTTGTGTGATTTCAAGATATTATACTCTTCTCCAAGGGATTAAGCCTTCATCACTTTATCCTTAGCAAAATTGATCAGATGTAAAATCTCATAATTAGAACTTCCTCCTTAAAGTTATATGTAGCTACTTTAAGGAGTACCACAAATTTGGGCCTATTTACTAATTATCTAGTAGAGGTTATCACATATGTGACCCTAATATATCTCGAAATTTCTAAGGGCTCTTTTTCATGGATTGAAAAATTTCCTATCAAAGCCTTCATATGCATATTCCATTTAGGGGCATCATTATTTTTTACAATTACATGACTTATATCCCATGCAACATCTTGCTTAGATATCAAGTTCAGGTGATTGAATGTGCTAATTTTGGCACACTAAACCAAAAATGTAAGACTTTTCTCAAATTCTTTCATCTCATGCCAAATTTTAAGTACCTTCATTCTCTCATGCTGACTTTCTCCCCTATAGACTCAAATATTATTCAAAATGTTGTGCAACCTTTTGGATCCAGTTTGTACACTAGCTACAATTTCCCAAGGAAAATGGATAATATATCTCTGGAGTAGATTTTATTGTGCCTCCTCCTTGATATTAAAAATTTACTTCATTTCTTCTCTAGATGAATGTAAAAAATAAAAAAAATCTTACTTATATTATATTAGGTTAGTTGGATTCTTTTTGGCCTCTTTAGCCAAGGGAAATAAGATTTCTCTTTATTCAAACTCTATCTCCTCCCTTATATTTATGTTCACCACCTTCATCTTCTTTTCCCTCTATTTTTTTCCATTTTTCCTATCAAAATGAGTGAAAACTAAATGTATTTTAAGTATGAACAAATTCAATATCTCATCTCTTCATCCTTACAACTATTTAACCCATTCGGGAACAATAAGTTCCCCTTCTTCTTTTGGTTAACTTGGCTCTTTAGAAGTAGAGGGTGGAGTGATCATTAGAGGGGGAGTTATTTTTGGAGGTACTAATGAAGCACTTATTTTAATAAGGAATTGGAGGGGTATATGAATAATTCTTTGACATCTCAAGGTTTCCCTTTGAGGAGTGACTTTAACCATGTATTTAGTCAAGCCTGGAGTTTTTAAAACTATTATTTTATCTGACTATACAAGTGTAAAATGTGGAAACTATGACTAAAATTGAGTCTAAAAATTGGGAGGGACTAGTGGACCTTATAAATCAAAAATGGAAACTAAAACCAAAATTTTAAAATGGACTCTCTTCTTTGGAGTCATTATTTGGGCTGATGTCAAAAGAATGGAAGAATAAATTGAACTAGAATATGGTGTCCTTGGAAGGCTAGGTGGAAAATATGTAACTTGAGTATCTATAAAATTAATGGAAAAATTAAGATAAGAGACTACCTTATTTATATTTTGTGTTTCATCTTAAGTGAAGATCTACTAGCCTAATACTCTAGCTAGAGTTTCTTATACTTACAAGCTTCCCAGGTTCATTACTTTGGCCTTTTATTGTTGTGCCTCCTATTCTATTTAATCTTGACCTTCTCCTCACTTTACCTTGGTTCAAGTCCCACCATTTATTCTATATTATCTCCTTCTTGATTAGAAAGATAATCCACTAATGATATGACATGTCAATGTTCTTCTTCCTCTTTTTCCTAATCAAGGGATCCTCTGAGAGTAACAAGACCTAATGATGGTCTTTACTCTAGTTTTAATTTCAAGGATGTAGGAAGGACTCTATATTTCCTTGGTAGGTGACTATGGGGGGAATAAGATGCAAGGGAGAAGGTGAAACTAGTGAAGAAACCATAGTAATAAGGACTACCACTGTAGGTGGTGGTGAAGGAATGGAAAGTGGAACAACAGTAATGGAGGGAATAATGGATGGATATGAAAATTGTTGAGGTGTTTTAGGGGATGGATTATATGGAATATATGAGAAGGAATATTATAAAAAATTTGTGAGGATTACCTATGTATTCATTATAAGTAAAGAGAGATGTCCCAAAGTTAAGCATCCATAGCCCTGACATAGATTCCTATGATTTTACTCTAAGCCTTACTCTAATGCCAACCATGTTTCCATAGCCTCAATTGAGATTACTTGAATAAAACATATTCTATAGGTTTAAAATATGTTGAATCACCCAAGCTAGGTGTATATATAATAAAACTTATTTTAATCACCATGTACCTACTATTGTGCATCCATTTCTATGTTTATTATATCCCATCCAAGTTTTATCAAGTAATAGTGTAGTTGATTTTTTGAGATGGAAAGTCTTTCTAAAAATTTAATGACTATATCAAATTAAATCCCAAATGTTTAAAAAACTCATTCATTTCAAGTAGAACCTAATTTAGTCATAACACATACCTTAATCCCAAAAATTCAATAATTGATATAATATATCTTTGTGAATACCAATTATGATTCATTTTATATTAACCCCTTATTTTTGGAAATTATTTTGTATTTCCTTCATAGGACACCAGTTGATTTGTTCAACAATTTTAGGGAAACTAATCTAGAAAGTATAAAAACCAATCTACCTAAAGCAAAATGTAGAAAGTAGGAAAGATTAAGATAGAAAGTAAGAAATGTATTCTATTCCTATGTCTACATTTTCACTTACAGTCATTCAAAATCATCTCTAGTTACAATAACCATGAAATAATGTTTCAAAAACTATCCATTTAATGGAAAAGGGAGGTCATTACTTTGAATGTCCTTCAAATAAAAGGCATTGTTACCTAAAATTTTAGATATTTCATATGGGCCAATTCATAAAGTAGTGAACTCATCATGAGTCCTTTCTTCTCATGTGATTTATCCCATAAAATCATTAGGTCTAAATTATTTAAAGCCTTAATTTTATATCTTTTGTCAAACCATTTTTTCACAATGCCTTGGTGTTTGCTAAAGCTATGCAATGCTTCAGTTCTTGCATCTTCCATCTAGACTAGATTATTTCATCTTCCCCCACGTACTCTTGCATGAATTGGTACATTAGGATTTTGAGTGTGATGGGAAAAATTGGTTTCTATCTATATAATAAAATAAAATATGAAGCCTTAAGGTATTTCTTTTGTTTTGTTTTGTCTACCCATACTTCATATTTCAGTAGTAGGTGTCATTCTCTTGGTTTTTATTATGTTGACTTATTAATGGCATCCATCATATTTTTATTATAGATTCAACCACTCCATTCCCTTGTGGATAATAATTTGATGAGGATTTGATGGTGATCTAGTTTTCATATGCCCACTCATTAAATTTAGTAGATTGAAAATCTGGACCATTATCATAAACTAAGGATATTAGAGTACTAAACCTAGTCAATATGTTCTCTTCTAGAAATTTGATAACATTTAGTGATATTGAATTATTAGTGGCTATAAATTCTATATATCTAATGAAATAGTTAGTGGATGTTAGGATAAACTTGTGGCACACTGAATAATTTTGGTTTATCACCCCAATGAAGTCAAGACCCCATTTATCAAAAGGGCATCCTACAATGACTAGTTGTAGTGGCATGGTAGTATTCACTTAACTTTTCCTAAACACCTAGCATTATGATGCAAGAGCATCTAGTCATAAAAGCAAATGTTTAGTGTTGAATACTCAAATTCATGATAGTATGTCTAATATAGGTCCTTAGGGTCTTAATATGTCATGAGATGGTGTAAAGAGTGTATTAGGGGTTTTCTCTCGAAAAACTATAATTTAAAATGTAAGACCTAAGATTAGAAAGGTTATAGGTGTCTAATGAGAAGTTAAATGTGAAGGTGAGTTATTTTATGGTATTAAAATGTCATAGATAGTGACTATATGTAAATATCATGTTAAGAGATAAGGTGGTAGAGGGTTCTTGTTTTAAACCACCAAATTTAATTTGAGGTTGGTGCACAAAAATAGGAGTTTTGCATGACAACATAAGTAGGGAAATAAATACATGAAATATGGGAGAGAGTATAGTATGAAGATATATGAGAGTAGGAGGAATTAATTATAGCTCAGAATATGAGAGAAATGGATTGATAAATGAAAATGTAACACTCTTCATGAATGACAAAGTATGAAAAATGGACTATCCATGTGAATAAATATGATGTGTGTTAATGAGAAAGAATTATTTATGTGTTAACCCTCCAATTAAAGGTATATTAAATTTTATTATTTATATATTATCTTTAAAAATCCCTTAAGGCTATAGATATATAACTCTTTGTGTTGTTGCAGGTATGAGTCAAGAAATGCAGGGTTACAGTCCAAAAATAAAGTGAAGTTACAGTCATAAAGAAGAGAACTTGAATTTCATGGAAGTTTGTTGATATATGAAAATAATTGTGTGTTTATTATAAAATAAAAATAAACTATGTAAATCCACATTATGGTTAATTATTGTGTTAGTAGTATGAAAACCTAAGAAAAGAATTCTCATTCCTTAAACCCTATTGTACGTTTGAGATAATCCAAAGAGAGATCAATTTGATAGCATTTTTGGAAGGTAATGAAAGTATTAAAACTATATGTTAATTTTGAGTCATATAATTATAATTTAATTAATTATATTACCACCCATTTATTTTTAAAGTGAAGAAACTCAAGACAGAGGTCTTAGTCCATATACCCTATTTTGACGACGTCACTCAAGAAGACTTGAGGTTGAAACCAATTGAATGTTTATTTGAGTAGGAAATTTGCATGGATGAGTATTAATAAACTTAGAGATTTAATATTTAAAAATGGATAGTCAATTTTAGACCTAAACTTTCATTAGCATATGTCATGTAGCCATGCCATTAGGTTCCACATATAGTCTTGTCATAAACCTCTATCTTTTGCAGTCGTGATGAGTAATGAGTGAATGAAAGTAGATGAAATTAGGGTGTGAAATATTTACCATAGTGTTCCTTATAATATATTATATTTATTTCATTTAAAAATATTATTTATAAATATGTTTAAGCCCTTGAGTTGTGGTAGTTCAATGGAAACCCTATAAATAGTCTTGTTTTAAACCCAAAAGTCTACATATTTAAAATTTGGGGAGTAATATAGTGAATGTAAAGACCAAATAATGTATTTTAAGGTTTAATATAGGTAGGGTATATTTTTATAGTTGTTACAAAGGTTTGAAACTATTTTGAAACAAATTGAGGTTAGTTTGTTACTTCTCAACCCGTACAAGCCTGGATACTAACCTAGCTAGGGTTTGAACATTGGAATGCATATATATTTGGTTATAACTAAGATAAATTCATGAAAATTTGTAATTATATATTTTTTGGGTATACTAAATTATTCAAGATGTTTTTTACTAGTGTGGTATGGTTATGTACAAATTTGGAATATGAGCCCTTACATTAGGACTAGAAGACCTAATAGGAAAATAATAGTATTGAGTTTAATGGTCTAACATGAAATTTAGATTAATAAATGTTTTGGATATATTAATGGTAAAAAAGGGTGTCTAAAAGTATTTATATTTTACTTATAAGGTGTGTAAATTGTTCTGACAAGGAATTTTAGGTGTTTTGAGGGCTACAAACTAAGAAAAGTTTTAAAAAGAAAGAGGAGTTTGAGAGTGAATGAAAAATTGAAACTTCATTAAGATGATTATATGCATATTATGTTTTTAAATTAGTTATATGATATTATGAAACTCTCTTTAATTTATTTTAGCCTTAAGACACTATTAGTCTAGGTGAAGCTAGTAAGTGAGATGAAAGGAAAAAAGATGAATTAATGGAAGGTCAGAGGTATTTGGAAGAGTGGGAGGTTCATGAAGGATATAAATATAGAGAGGAAAGGTAATGAGACACTTAAACATCATATTCATGCATCAAGAGACTAAAAAATCTAGTGAGGAGTTAGAGAACTATTAAAGGATGAGAGCTCAAGAACAAAGCAAGGTACCTATAGTAATAGATAAAAGATCAAAATCTGAACCAAGAATGGTTGTATGAGATTTTTTTGCACCCATATACATCATTTTGGTATCAAATCAAGGTAATATATTGGTTTAATTTATGTTTTTTGAGTTGTTAAAGATTGTTGATTTGATATTGATAAATGTTGCCTATGAAGATTGAATGAAGAGAAATTATAGAGGTATTTGTGAATTGAATCAAGTTATAGGTATGACCTATTGATATCAGTAAAGAGAAATATAGTATTAATGAAGGAAAAAGCTAGATCCCCTAATTATAATGTGAAGGACTTGAGACTAGGCAATAAGAGCCTATAGAAGATAGTGTGTAATGAGCATTGAAGCTCAAGACAGAGAAGAGAAGGACTTTAAGTGAGAGTCAAGATAGAAAGAGACCCAATTGAGGTCCAAGAGGCAAGTAGGTAAGCTTGATAAGAGATATTTCTAAGTGAGACTTAGAAAGTGAAGAAAAAGAGAAAATATGGATATATAAGAGGAAGTGAAAGAGATAAAAAGAGTTGGGACAAAGCTTTAATAGGATAAATCTCATGGTGAAGCTCATGAAAGATCAAGAAAGCCAATGGTTTGGCTATAAGGTGAGAAAGAGGGTCAAGTGTCCTATAAGTATACTTATGAAGATGAATAAGAGGATGTCTCATAAGGATTTGAAGAAGAAAGTGGTGCCAAGTGAGCAACATGGAAGATACATTGAGAAAATAGTTTTGATTGAGAACAAAATGGAGAGAGAAGTGCCAAAAGAAGCACTTGAGAGAGAAGATAAGAAAAAGATGAGAATGTCCAAGAAAGAGGTAGTCATAGAGACATGTTGGTATCTTTTTTATATTCTAACATTTCATTTAAGCATGTATATGCAGGTATGAAGCAAATATTGGAAGAAGGTCAAGAATAAGGCCTTAAATCTTGTGACAAATGGGTCAAGAGAAGCACCCATCAAGATGAATGGAGATGATAAAAGAAGAGGACAGATTGTATAACTTGATATAGTTAAGATTGAAGATTCTCAATATGCTAAGGAAGATATATAAGAAGAGTTCCATGATGCTTTATTAAGCATTACAGCTGAAATAAGAGATAAAACTCATAATGAAGAAATGAATGCAAACCATAAAGACATGAAAGAGGAGATAACCATGCAACATTCCTTCAATGAGGTAAATTAATTATTAGGACTTGATTTTTATTATCCATATGAGAAAAAAGATGCTGATATACAAGTTGGAAAAGTGAGGAATAAAGTAAAATCCTCAAGAATAGTACAAGGTCATGGGTATAAAGTGCCAAAGTGGCTCAAGAAATTAGTTGATGATATGAATAAAGTAAACCTCAAGCAAGAGATCATTCAAGATAAGAATTCAAGTGGAAGATAAGATCAAACCATGAGGAAAAGAATAAAGAGAAGTTTAAATCAAGTCAACATGATAATATATCAATCAAAGGGGCATGAAGAAGGTGATAAAAATCTAAAAATAATTTGTGTATCAAGTCAAGATGGTTTTACAAAAAGCTAATCTTAGTCCAAGTGTATGCAGAGCAAATTATGGATCATGAAGAGCATGGAAAGGGTGAAAAAAGCTAATGTTTTAGGTATACCTCAAGAGAGCATGAGAAAAGAAGAAAGTTTCAAGCTCAATAATTAGGAAGACATGGTGGAACCAAACAAGGACAAAATAATGATGATGTTGTAGATGACTAATCCTATGGAGATGAAAAATGAAGAGTATTAAGATCACACAAACCAATGGAAAGGTAATAAAGTTGTTTATGATTAATTTGGTCATGATTTATTTGAATATTTAAATGAGGTCATGGATAAATAATATAAATCATGAAAAAGGATGTTTATAAGAACCAATGGGTAGCTAGGTGAAAGTTAAAATTAAAGCAAAGAGAGAGATTGGAAGGAGATTGAATAAATCTTGAGAAATGAGAAAGCAATGGATGCATATACTAATATTCAATTGGTAGTTAATTAGAATGAATAAAAATTGGAAGAAGAGAAAGAAAGACATTTAATTGGTAGTTAATTACCTTCCTCCTAGGGAATATGATGCAGGAACATCTAGTCATCAAAGCAAATTTTTAGTGTTAAATACTCAAATGCATGATATGAGGTCTTTTTAAGCATGAAATATACTAAGAGGGGGGAGGTGAATCAGTATATTATATATACTATTTCTTAATCAAATTCCTTTTCTTTAAATACTTAACCACACATTCAAGATATGCAATAAAATTGAAACAATAATATGCACCACACAAGAGAAAGAGAGAGAGACCATATTTTTATGTGGAAACCCAAAGTGGGAAAAACCATGAAGAAAAATATCAAGTATATGAATGAGAACCAACTCAAATTACAAAGTTCACAAGCACCAACTTGTAGGAGCACCAACCCCTTTACCAAGCACCAACATAGTAACTATTTGTGAGCACCAACCCACAAGAGCACCAACCCCTCTTGTGCATAAAACACAACTATATCTAAATGTTGCTTACTCAATAAATGATAAACTCTACAATATCTCTTGATTTTATCTCTTTGAAAACAAATACAAACCATGCACTCTCTTTCATATAACAAATGGCTTCTCAATCCTTTATTTATAGATTTACAAATGACCTTTGGCATGCACCCTCTGTGACCCTTCAATCCTCATGGAAAATGGCACCAAACTTACTTGAACCTTCATATCCTTGCATTTGAAAATTCATATGGTGACCCTTCATGAGAAAAATCATCCTTTCCTCTTTTATCTTTATCTTGGTGACTTTTGGTACTCCTCAAAGTCTCCCTTCATGGAAAAATGTGCCATACCTTCTTTTGTATTCACATGGTGACTCTTGGAATTCCTCAAGATGACTCTTCATGATAAAATGCATCCCATTTCTCTTTCAAATTTTACCCCATGACTCTTTGAATTCTCCATGGGTCCTCTTTTGACTTATATACAACCAAAAATATATTCATTAATATTAAATAAATATTAACACACATTATCCAAGATATGAAAATTAAAAACACCATTAAATAAAAGGGGACATTTATCACCAATAATGCTATATCTTTGACATTAATGACAATATTTCCAATAATCTCCCCCTTTGTCATTGATGGAAACCTCAAACTGAAACTACCACATCTTGAAACTTACACATACTGCCATCTAAAAAACATACAGTAACTCCCCCTTACTATAGAAAACTATACCTATTCCTCATACCTATTTTGCAGTTGTACTTGTACCTATTATTCTCCCCCTTTGACATCAATGGTAAAGGGCCTACCTAGAGCTAACATTTATCTCCCCCTCAATTGATGTTGAAACTCAATGTTAGGAAGTAAAATAAATTACTCCCAACTTATCTTGTAGATACTTAAATGTGTCTTTTGGTACAGCCTTTGTGAAAATATCTATAATCTACTTTGTAGTACTTATATACTCCATCTTAACTTGTTGATCTGCAACTTGCTCTCTCAAGAAGTGATATCTAATGGGAATATGTTTTGTTCTTGAATGTATCACTTGATTCTTCAAAATATTAATAGCACTTATGTTATCACAAGAAATAGAAATAGGTTCATCATATTTTACCTTGATATCTTCCAAAGTTTGGTTCATCCAAAGCACTTGAGTACAACACAATACCAAAATATATTCTACTCCAGTTGTAGAAAGTGATACTAAATTTTGATTCTTGCTTAGCCATGATATTAAGCTATCACCAAAGAAGAAATCCCCTCCACTTGTACTCTTTTTGTCATCCAAGCACCCTGCCCAATCTGAATCTGTATAAGTGACCGAAGTGAAATCTCTACTTATGGGATACCACAATCCATAATCCAATGTCCCCCTGATATATCAAAATATTCTCTTCATCAACTAAACATGACTATCTTTTGGATATGACTAATATCTTGTAGCCATACCTATTGCATACATGATGTCTAGCCTCAATGCTATCAAATATAAGAGACTACAAATCATAGATCTATAAAAATATTGATTTGTAACAGGTGAATCTTCATCCTTGTTAACTTATTTCCTATACACGTTAGTGTGCTAACCGGTGCATAATCCTCGAAACCAAATTTATTCAATATTTCCTTCACATATTTACTTTGAGATACAAAAATTCTTTTATCTGACTGAAATATTTGCAATCCTAAGAAAAATGATAATTCTCCAAGCATAGACATCTCAAATTATTTTTGCCTATTATTAGAAAATTCTTTTGTCATCTTTTAAATGTTTTATCCAAAAATGATATCATGAACATATACCACAATAATCAATCTATGCTCACCTTATGTTTTGATGTAGAGATTACTGTCATCAAATCCTCTCTTGAAACCTTGATCATGTAGGTACTTATCAAGTCTTGCATACTAAGCTCTGGGAGCTTGTTTCAATCCATACATTGCTTTATTTAATCTACATACATAGATACTAATATTTGAGAGAATAAATCCCTCAGGTTGCTCAATGTAGACCTCTTCTTTTAGATTCTTGTTTAAGAAGGTAGATTTGACATCCATCTGAAACACTTTGAAATTTTTAAACACTAGATATGCAAGAAACATTCTAATAGCCTCTAACCTTGACACTGGTGCAAAATTTTATTTAAAATCTATTCCCTCAATTTAATCATATCTTTTACATACTGATCTTGCTTTATTCCTGGTCACTTCTCCATTTTCATTCAACTTATTTCTATAAACCCATTTTATTCCTATCACATTATGATCTTTTATTCTAGGCACTAATTCACAAGTATCATTCTTTTATATCTAATTTAATTCTTCATCCATGGCCTTAACCCAATGCTTATCATGTCTAGCTTCTGAAAAAGTTCTATGTTAAATTTTGGATAACAAAGAGAAATTAACTTGCTCATATTCACTTACCATCATTATTCTAGTGCAAATTCCTTTATTTATGTCCCTAATGATGTCACTTTCATTATGATTTCTCTAAACATATTTGGATGGAGTTTTGGTGTCCTTTTTATCCTTCTCATCTTCATCTAATTCTTCAAAATCTTCCTCTTCAATGATTTTAGGAATGTCTACTGGATCACAGATTCTTTGTGTTCCATCTTCTTCTATCCTGACACTTGCACTTTCAATAATTTTCTTGGTTATTTTTTTATAAAATTTATAAGATTTATTTTTGAAAGAATAACCAAGAAATATACCTTCATCTGCTCTAGATTCAAACTTCCAAGTTTTTTGTCAGTTCTCTTTATGAAGCATCTACTACCAAAAACTCTGAAATAATCAATTGTTATTGGTTTGTCTTTCCATAGATCATAAGGAGTCTTGTCACTATTGACTCTCAATAATTATCTATTCTTAATATGAACTTCTATATCAACTACCTCTCTCTAATATTTATCTAATATCTTAGACTCATTTAGCATTGTCCTTGCCATCTCTTGAACTATTCTATTTTACTATGGAGTTTTGGTTGTTGAATAATGTCTCTTTATTACATGGTCTTCACAAAACTCAATAAATTAATTTGACATGAATTCTCCTCCTTGATATGATCTTAGACACTCAATCTTCAAACTAGTTTCATTCTCAACCAATGCTTTGAATGCTTTGAAATGTCTAAAAGCTTCTAATATTTCTTTAAAAACATTACCCAAGTCATACGTAAAAAATCATCAATAAGCAACATGAAATATTTCTCACCTTGAGTAATTTGAGTTATCATAGGTCCAAATATATTAGTGTCTATAATATTTAACATCTGAGTGGTCGAGTACTCTTTGTTTTGAACCACCTTCTGGCCTGCTTCCCATGCTGACAAGGTTCACAAAGCGTGTCAAATGGCTTTGTATTCTTTGGAAGATTTTTGAATACTTGCATTTTATTGATATTGAAAATATTTTTAAAATTTATGTGACCCATTCTCCTATTCCATAGCCAACTTTATTCAATTTGAATCAAACAACATCTTTGACCTTTGATGTCTGATAAACTATACAAATTATTGCCTATTCTCTGAGCATCTACAATCAACACATCTGAATCTTTTCTCTTAATTTCACAACCTTCTACATAAAAATTTAGTGTGTGTTTCTGATCACACATTTGATTTACACTCAAAATATTATTCTTAATACCTTCTACATACAAAACATTTTCAGTTTTAGTTCTACCATTATCCAAACTTAGTGTACCTTTTTTGACAATTCTAGCAGTAGTATTATCTCCAAATTTCATTATGCCACCATTGATCTTCTTCAAGGTTATGAACTTGATTTTGTCTCTTATCATGTGCCTCAAATATCCACTATCAATGAACCATGGATTTTATTCATTTCTTGCATGCAAAGTTGTCTATACCAACATAGATTTTTTAGGTTGTTTCCTCTGCCATGAACCTGTCTAAATTTTCTTCTTAATGAATGGAGCTTTGAAACTCTGGTCCTTCTTGAATAAATCAAACACACTTATACCATACTAGGACATGTGTTTGAATTTGTTACACTTGTAACATATAATGGCCTCTTCATTAAATCCTGATAAAAGAGCAAGAGAGTTGTGGCTTCTGCTTGACTATGCATGACATTCCTTCTTATTTCTGAAATTGTTAGCCCTTTTTTGACATTCTATTTTCTTATGACCATATCCATTATAATAAAAATAGGACCTATTTGTGTATATCTAACTTGATTGCCTTTTGTATCTCTATTCCTTTCAGCCTTCTTTGTTCGAGATGTCCTCTGTATTCTTAACTTCTTCCCTTTTATTTCTTCTTTTGTAAGAGCTTCATCATAGCTCTTTCCTTTTTCCTTGTCTATAAAAGTAGTGGCCTCCCCTTTCTCTTTCTATTATCTAATATTGATATTTTATTTTATAATATCTTATTCAACATATTAGTGTTATTCTCAAATTTTGAATCATTGGCTGCTCGATCATTGATTGATTTATTTATTTTTTCAAGATCTGCTTTTAAAGAAGCAATTTCAATCACATACTTTTCACATTCTTTACTTCCTATTTTCAACTATGTTTTTATATATTCTTCATTCTTCTTGGCTTATTAAAAGTGCGCTTGTATATCTTCAATTATTTCCTTTGACTCCTTTTCATTTTTCTCAATTAGGAGAGTTAATCTTTGATTCTTCTTTTCAAGAGCTTTTAACTCTTCTAAGGCACAAAAGATTTCTCCTTCCAGATTCACTTTAGATTCATCCTATTATTTTTCTTGATAATTTGTACTTTTACTTGTAGAGGCATCTTTATGTATGTCCATGAATAGAATCTCTTCTTCTTCTGAATCACTAACTCTACTATCTTCGACTGAGCCAGGATCTTTAGAATACAAACTCTTCTTCTCAACTCCTTTCTTGAATTTTCCTTTGAAATTATTCTTGTATGTAGACTTTCCTTATTCATTGTCACCATTACACTTGTTTGGGAACTTATCTACATAATGTCCAATCTTTCCATAATTAAAACATTTGAAAGGTAATTTTCCTTGATATTTACATGTGCCCTTTTTCAGCTTGCAAATGATTAGAGCTTTATTTTCATCTTCATCATCGTTAGAACTATCACTTGATTCTTGAATATTAGCCTTCTCTTTCTTTGATGTCTTGAAAGTAGCTTCTCTCTTTGAGGGTTTGTCTTATTCGGTCCACATCTCATATGTCGTAAGAATACCATGTAGCTCATCCATCTTTAGCTTGGCTAAATTCTTCATCTCTTCAATTGCCGAAACATTTGCATCATATCTCAATAGTAGAGATATAAAAAAAAATTGAACTAAAATTGATTCTTCTAAATTTTCTCCAAGACTTTAAATCTGATTAACTATTTGATCAACCCAAAAAAGATAACTTGTTATATTTTCTTCATCTTCCATCTTTAAACTCTCAAAATATCTTTTGAAAGTCTAAAGCTTGGCTTGCTAAACCTTTCCATCACTTTTGTAAATATTCTCAAGTTTTACCCAAGTTCCATGATCATATTTACATTGCATAACTTTAACAAATTTTGATTCACATAAACCACATAAAATAACATTATTTTTACTTGCCTTCTTTTCTTTCAGAGTAGTTACAAGTATTTGTGGTTCTTCATATTCTTCTACCACTGCTTTCCATATGTCAAATCCAAGGTCCATCAAATGATTCTTCATCCTTATGCTCCAAAAAACATAATTTGTCCCTTCAAACAAAGGTTCCTTATTTATATAAAAACCTTCATATGATCCAACCATCATGTTTTCTCAATCTACCTTCAAGCTGTAAAACCTTTTCAAAGGAACCTGCTCTGAAACCAATTGTTAAGCATGAAATATACTAAGAGGGAGTGTGAATCAGTATATTAAATATCTTATTTCTTAATTAAATTCTTTTTATTTAACCACTTAACCACACATTCAAGATATGCAATAAAACTAAAACAATAATATGCACCACATGAGAGAGAGAGAGAGAGAGAGAGAGAGAGAGAGAGAGACCAGATTTTTACGTGGAAATCCAAAGTGGGAAAAACCATGGAGAACAATCTCAAGTATATGAATGAGCACCAACTAAAATTTAAAAAATTTCAAGCACCAACTTGTAGGAGTACCAACCCCTTTGTTGAGCACCAACACAACAATTATTTATGAGCACCAACCCCTCTTGTGTATAAAACATAACTATCTCTCGATGTTGATTACTCAACAAATGATAGAACTCTACAATATCTCCTTCTTTTATCTCTTTGAAAACAAATACAAACCATGAACTCTCTTACATATAACAAATGGCTTCTCAAAGCTTTATTTATAGCTTTCCAAATGACCTTTGGCATTCACCATTTGTGATCCTTCAATCCTCATGGAAAATTTCACCAACTTGCATGACCCTTCATATCCTTGTATTTGAAAAGTCATATGGTGACCCTTCATGAGCAAAATCATCATTTCCTCTTTTATCTTTATCTTGGTGACTTTTGGTATTCCTCAAAGTGTCCCTTCATGGAAAAATGCACCATACCCTCTTTTGTCTTCACATGGTGACTCTTGGAATTCCTCAAGTTGACTCTTCATGAGAAAATGCATCCCATTCCTCTTTTGTCTTTTACCCCATGACTCTGTGACTTCTCCATGGGCCCTCTTTTGAATTGTATGCAACCAAAAATATACTCACTAATATTAAATAAATATTAACACACATTATCCAAGATATGAATATTAAAAACACCATTAAATACAATGGGGCCTTTATCACCAATAATAATAGACCTTTGACATCAATGAAAATATATCCAATAGGTCCAATAGAGGTCCTTAGGGTCTTAATAAGTCATGAGATGGTGTAAGAGTGTATTGGGGTTTTTCCCTCCAATTACTATAATTTGAAATTTGATATGTAAAACCTAAGCTTAAAAAGCTCATATGAGTCTAATAATAAGTTATAGGGGTAGGTGAGTTATTATATGGTCTCAAAATGTCATATATAGTGACTATATGTAAATATCATGTTAAGAGAGAAGGTGTTAAAGGGTTATTATTTTGAACCACCAAATTTAATGTGAGGTTGGTGCACAAAAATAGGAGTTGTTTTTCATGAGAATATAAGTAGCGAAATAAATACATGAAAGAGGGGAGAGAGTATAGTATGAGGATATATGAGAGTATGAGGAAGGAAGGAGAGCTCAAAAGATGATAGATATGGAGAAAAAAAGTAAAATGTAACAGTCTCCATGAATGACAGTATGAAAAATGGATTGTCCATGTGAATAAAGATGATGCATGTTAATGAGAAAGAATTTTTTATGTGTTCACTCTCCCAATCAGTGTCTATTAAATTTTATTGTTTATATATTGTCTTTATAAATCCTTTGAGGCTATAGATAAATCACTCTTTGTGTTTTTTTAGGTATGAGTCAAGAAATGTAGGGCTACAATCCAAAAATAAAGTGAAGTTGCAGTCAGAAAGAAGAGAACTTGAATTTCATGGAAGTTTGTTGATATATGAAAATAGTTATGTGTTCATTATAAAAGGCATATCAAATATGTAAATAAATATTATGGTTACTTATTGTGTTATTAATATGAAAACATAAGAAATGTACTCTCAATCTTTGAACCTTATTGCATGTTTGAGACAATCTAGAAAGAGACTGGTTTGATAGCATTTTGGGAAGGTAATGTAAATATTAATGTTAGATGTAAATCTTAAAGCTATATCAGTATAATTATATTACCATCCATTATTTTTTAGAGGGAATAAACTCAAGGTAGACGTCTCAGTCCATACCCTATTTTGGTTGTGTCAATCAAGAAGACTTGAGGTTGAAATCAATTGAATGTTTATTGCAGTAGCACATTTGTGTGGATGAGTCTTAATGAAGTTATAGAGTTTATATGGAAAAATTTAGAATAAATTTTAGATATAAACTTTCATTAGCATATGTCATGCAGTTATGCCATTAGGTTCCACATACAGTCTTGTCATAATCCTCTATCTTTTGCAGTCATTGTGAGTAATGAGTGAAGGGAAGTAGATGAAGTTAGGGTGTGAAATATTTGACCTAGTGTTCCTGATATGAGTTGAGATTTATTTAATTAATAAATATTTTTTATAATTATGGTTAAAGCCTTAAGTTGTGTTAGTTTAATGGAAACCATGTAAATAGTAATATTTTGAACCTAAAAATTTGCATATTTACATTTGGGGAGTAATATAGTGTATGCTGATACCAAATAATGGATTAGAAGGTTGAATATAGGTAAGGATAAGGTTTTATAGGTGTTACAAAGTTTTAAAACTATTTTGAAACAAATTGAGGCTATTTTTTTACTTTTAAGCCTACATATTAGCCTAATTAGGGTTTGAAAATTGAAATGCAAATATCTTTGGTTCTAACATAGATGAATTCATAAAAATTTGTAATCATATGTATTTATGGTTAGAATAAAGTATTCAAGATTTTTTGTATTGGTGTGGTATGTTTATGTATGGATTTAGAGTCTGAGCCCTTGCATTAGGCCTATAATACCTAATAGGAAGAGAATAGTATTGAGTCCAATGGTCAAACTTGAGAGTTGGCTCAAGAAACATTGTGGAGAGTTTAATGGTGGAAAATTTGTCTAAAGGTATTGATATTTTTCTTAGAAGGTGTGTAAATTTTTTAGACCAAGGAATTTTAGGTGTTTTGAGGGCTACAAGATAAGAAGAGTTTAAAGAAGAAAGAGGATGTTGAGAGTGAATGTAGACTTGAGACTTCATGAAGATGATGATATGAATATGAGGGTTTCAAAGTAGGTAGTGATGGTATGAAACTCTCTTTAGTGTATTTTAGCCTTGAGACACTATTAGTCTAGGTGAAGCTAATGAATGAGATGAAAGGAAAAAAGATGAGTTAATGGAAGGTCAGATGTATTTGGAAGAGTGGGAGGTTCATGAAGGATATAAAGATAGAGAGGAATGATAATGAGATTCTTAAACATCAGAGTCATGCATCAAGAGACTAGAAAATCTAGTTAAGAGTTAGATAACTATTGAAAGATGAGAGATCAAGAACAAAGCAAGGTATTTATAGTAAGAGATAAAATATCAAAATTAGAACTAGGAATGGTTGAATGAGAGTGTTTTACACACCCTATACATCACATTCATGATAGTTTCTAACATGGTTATGGTCATATTTAAAGATCATAAGCCATTAGTATCCTATCCTCAATATTTTTTAGGATGTTGCATTGCTTAAGGGATGTCCACTACTTATCTTCTGATGTAGATTGTTTAAGATGATATAGCTTCTTATTTTTAAACACACCTCAAGTATATTCCTACATAATTATTATAGTACATGACTCCCTTATTTATTATATAATGGGTTGATTTGAGATTAAGGGATCATATCTATTCTTTGTTTAACTTAAGGGGACTTGTACCCTATTAATGTAGGTTTTGACATGCAACCAAAAATTACGAAAAGAGGTTGTTAATCCCTAATCTCTCATAAAATTAGGGAGATACTATAAATAAAATACCTCCCCAAGGTCTAAATGTACCAAGTGTTAGTCTGTTGGCCTTCACTTAGGTGGTCTATGTGAATTAGTACTTATAAGGGACCATGTTAGTAAAACTAACTCCAGATTATGGATTAAGCTATAGACACTTTGAGGCTCTATTGGTTCACCACTAATCTATTCAATAGTGTTTAAATAGTGATGGATGATATTAAATAATCATGATTAAACATTAAAGATAGATTGATATTAATCATAAACTAACACTTTGATAACAAAAGAAGAAAAGAGAGAAGGGTAGGGAGGAAGAGAAAAAGGGACCTTCTTCCATAGAAATGAAACTAGAGTGTTTGACTAAACAAATCTCATAGAAAATAATTCTTAGTTGAACTAAACCTAACATAGCTCTAGCTAAAGGATGGTGTGATAGTTAGGGAGGAGTTATGAGGAAAGAGAGGCATAGCCACCATAAATATGTGTAGGACATGAAAATTTGAATACATAATTAATTGAATATAAATAAATTTATTTTTGATTAGAAATATTAAGATTTAAAATAGTGATTCATCTATAGTCTTCATTTTCATAACAACAAGAAAAACCCTACACTATAAAAGCATGAAAAATGCTTGGTCTACTAACTATGGAGACTCCAAGCATGTTCAGTCCACCACTCTCTTTCTAAAACTAAAAGGATCCTAGCCTAAGAATTACCTCCTCAATCTTAAAAGTACCAACCCTTATTACACTAAGAATTTTATCTTATATAGGAATGAATGCTTGACGAGTTCAATCTAAATTGAATTTTCCTGCTAATGGGGAAGTTACAAACATTAATTATTGGTTAAGGGAATGTGGTTGAAAAAGCTACTAGAAATATCTAATAGATTAAATGCATGCCCAAAATTGGTGCAACTAAACCATGACTCAATTCAATTCTATAACTGAAATTAGTTAGGATTGCATCATGATTTCTAGCTACTCACATCTCTACACAATTAAGACCATGCCTCTTTAAGACTAAAAGTTGTCTTTTATATTCTATGTTTGATTTTGATGTGCATGCCATGATAATTATTCTCATATCATTTATGATTTGGGTCACCTTCTCAACCATCTTTCCATATAGGACCATGATGTAATTTATTCTATAAATCAAATCAAACACCCAGTTGATTCTTAGCCTCTGATAGTTTTGATGGGTAGATGAGTCATCAAATTTAAATTAGTGATTTAATTGTTATAAAACTAGCATGCCATTTACTTTAAAGGGATGTTGTCACACATATTATCCTCTTTTTTCCTTCACTAAATTACTAGTTTGCTTATATGGGTCCCACTTAGACACTTGGCAACCTTTTATCTCTCCTAAGGCTTTTGAAAGTTTTAATGGGTAGACATGCCATCAACTTTAGGCTCATGCTTTATTAGTTGCACATCAAATGTGACCTTATTTATGATGGGGTCCTACCAAATAGATTAATCACTCTTATATTGTTCATTTTAGGGATTTATGCATATGCTAATTATTCTTTTGATTATGAGGTGAGATTTCTCCACACATCATAATATCACTTACTCAATCTATGATAAATTACAAGGTCTTCATGGATCACTTGAGGGTTGAGGTACAATGAGATTTCACCATGCAACATCATATAAAACACCCAATTTCTTGGAGGCTATACACTTTATATGAACATCTATGAAATAGAAAAGTAGTGGGATGATACCTTGTGGTATCATCTCACTAACCCATTATCCCAAAGGCATAATAATGGTACAAACATATCTGGGATAGTGGAGTAGTAGGATTATTTCAACTAGTAACATCCCCTTGGCCCATCATATTAGAGCATCATTAATGTCATTTCCCTATCGAGTAACCTAGAATATAATCATCTAAGTCTTAAAATAATTTTTAATAGGCTTGATACCTACTAGGAGAGTGACACGTGGAAATGTGTAACCTTGAAAAATCAACTAAGTCTTTTGAAGAAGCAAAAATGTGACACATAGCTATAAGTAAATTTTATGAAATTAGATAAGTTTTGAAAGCCTTTTAAAGACATGAAAATTTTCCAAGTGGCTGTGAGCAACTTTTGTGAAGTGTCAAAAGACTTTTGAAGATGAAAAAATATGCCACATGTCCCCGAGTAACTTTTATGAAATTAGCCAAGTGTAAAAAGTATTTTAAAGACATGAAAATTTGCAACATGTCCCTTGGTAAATTTTTTGAATTTGCCCAAGTCTTGATAAGTGGAAGAGTGACACATGGCACCAAGAAAAAAGTGTAAAATTGACTAAGTTTTGAAAGACTTCTTAGGTAGGTCCAAGCCACCAAGAGCCACATAAAGTTGTTATGTGGTATTAGGATGCATTCAAACACCTATGAGTAAATAGAAAGAATTCCAATTAAAAATATTTTATTTAAAAGGTAAATGGCTAAGAATTTAAAGGCAAATGGTTAAGTCTTTTAAAATATAACAATGAGGCATGAAAACTTAGCAAAATAAAGTGATTTTAAAGCAACTTTTGTCCATTTTAATGAAATAAAATAAGTAAAAATATGAACCACAGGAAATTTATAGCCTATTTAGATCAAATTTACTCCAAAATAGACTAAAATTTCTAAGGATAAGTAGATGAAGACTTTATAAACCTAAGGCAAAATAGACTAAAAGGAAGATATAAAATGTGTTTTGAAATGCAAGCAAAAAAATAGACTAAGACTTAGTAAAATCATGCAAATTCAAATATTTAAATTAAAGTATCCCAATATGTGAATTATACTAAGTACTTATGATCAACATTTGATTATTTAGACTTAGTTAAAGTGATGAAGCATAATCAAATTTTAAATCTTCACATCTAAAAGAATAACTCTCAAAAAGGCAAAATTAAACAAGAAACCACAATGGTATCCTTGAAGTATAAGATTAGAATCCAAACTAAAAATAGGGTCCCCATTTTTAGCCTAAAAATGGGATGCTTTGAGCATACCATTCACCACCATCTACTTGAGTTTCATTGATTTGTTTAATACAAATACATGGATTGATCTTAGTCATGAGATGAATGATTTTTTTGCCTCTCAACATCTTGGATGGACTAATATCAAGATTAAACTCCTATATTTTTCCATCCAATTTCCTCTTATTTCACCCAATTCATTATATATGAGTGTGAGTTTGACAGCTTGGTCAAGAATGATGACATACATCTTGTTCCTCATAATATAATTTTTGAACTTCTTAAAAAATTTGATTAGTGCATATATATGTTTATCTATCACTAAATATTTTAATTCTACATCTTTTAGGTTGGTACTCATGAAATCAATTTTATGTTCATTATCATTTACCCTTTATGTGAAAATATGTTTTATAGTATATGTTGTACCCTAACACACACACACACACACACACACACACACACACACACACACACACACACACACACACACACACACACACACACACACACAACATTTTTAAATTAAAATGGGGGCCAAATATTGCATGATTATATTTATTTGGGGTCCTCAAATCCTTAGAAATATATAACACTAGTCTTGAATTTGCATAAGTCTAATGTTTTATTTGAATTGTAAAGTCATAGAAATTTGAAATTTGAAAATTGTCATCTTGATTATCTTAAACCTTGGGTTTTCATAGTTTTCATGATTTATTTAAACTAACAAAACTAATGTCTTTCATCCTAGTGTTTTATATGTTTTATATGTTGATAATACTATTGACAAGGACTTTCCAAGCATTAATGGGTCAAGCCTTGCTTTATTTTATTTGAGATCACGACATGTGGTGTTATTACATTACCCCAAACTTTCATGCCTTCACTAGAAGTTTCTAAGTCCTTTGAGTCCTTGATCTCTGACAATTAAATGGGTAGGTTTCATACATTTCATGGATCCTTTCATCTTTAAATAAGTTTCCAAGTGTTCAAATTCTTTGATCTCTAAGAATAGGCCATGTGACATGTATATAGAAGCCTAAAACCATAAAATATTTAAAACAAAAGTTAATTATCTAATGGTTTTGAGATTCTATAGTCTTCAATATTGATATGTGGCACCTTTTCACTAACACAAAACCAAGGAGGCATTAAACAATTCTAATCATCTTTTTGCCCTGTAATCTAATACCTTTGAGCTTTCAAGTTTTGAGCAGTTGGTAGTTGGCACAATTTTATTAGCCTAGAGATTCAAATAATAAAAACCAAGTTAATGGTTTAATGGTCATGTGGATCTGAGTTTTTGATTCCTTTAGAATCTAATATCAATCCATGTGTTGACATCTCATCAATATGGATCATTCAAAAGGACATACATAATTTAAAAGGCTAATACACCCATGCCTCTGAGTCATCAAACTCTTATAATCATGAGATAGCTCCATGTGGCACAATCATGTTAACTCATGGCCCCAAAACATATAAAAGGAAGTTTTAAATATAAAGGCTCGAATGAGTGAGAAATAGACAAGTTTTAAAATCCATGAAGTGGATAACCAATGTACACATAAGGAAAATCCAACAACAAAACAAAGAAGTTCGTAAATAAGAAACCAAAAACTATTTCAAGTAGGATGAATAGACATGCAAAGTTAATGAAAAGTTTCCATATGGAAAATATGAACCTACCAAAGTTGAATAACACATTCAAATTGAAATTCAAATGAAATTAAAATATTTTAGCTACACTAAAGTTAGACTAATTAAGCATTCAAGGTGTAAACTTTGGGAGATATATGCAAAATATAACAAAAAACAAGTCACTTCACCATTAATCTACAAGTGAATATTGTTTTTTGAGCTTCTCTATGACCAAAAGATCTATTTTTCCAATGAAACGATGAAAAAAATTAATAGAAATTGAGATTAATGAAATGGCTTCCTCTTCAAATCAAACATGCATTAGGTTTCTTCTTCCCACTCTTGTTCAATAAATAATTATTACATGGATACAATGTTTGATAAAATCACTCTCAAGTTCAATTTATCACACTACTTAGCACTCTATAATGTAGTTGACTATGTGACCCCATACTTTTCACAAGACTAGTTGTACCTCAATGACAAGTAATACATCAATGACCTACTACCCATCAAAATTATGGGACTTCATCGAGTAGTATAAAAACTAGAGGCAATGCCTTGTATTGACATGCTTAGGTATTTATTTTTATATGATACTTATTTTGGGGATTTTTTTCACCTTAAGAAAGGAAAGACTATAATTGATTATATTTCTAGGAGGGAATTTGAGAGGTACCTCAGACTTCTATGGCTTAAGGTAGCTTATAACCAAGTCTCAGCCAATGTGTTTCTCAAGTATAATACCATAGAAAGAAAATTAAAATAATAGCTACTAAAAGGCCAAAGGTTAAATCCCAAGGGGGATATTTATTCTAATGGAACTATCAAGTTCAAGCCTAGGATTAGGATAGTTATGGCCATGTTAAATATTTTGTATGGTTTTCCTAGTATCACATATTTACAAGTGGATTGGGTCCATTTGTTGGACATTTTATTGACCTTAGACAATATTTTTGCCTTGGATGAGGTTATCAATGTTAGGCTAAGGGAATAAATATATAAATTTAAATAAAATCTTTTAGATGGAATCTTTTACATGACATCATATTTACTAAATGTAGTCATTGGCATAGTTCATAACACAAATGGAAAATAATGGAAACTATCAGCTTAGTATGTTGATAATAAAGTCTATGAAGATTATTCCATTTTGTTCATCTATAGATTCAAAAATGAGATCAAGAGGATTTGTTAAGAAATCTACCCTCAAGTGTGCCAAGCAATCCATGGCACTCAGATACCTAGATTATCTGAGAATTTGAAAAAAAATATTAGAAAATAGATGGATTACTGGTAATACTCGATGTAATAATAATCTATATTGAAGGGATAAGGGAAACTCCTTTTTTCTTGTATCTTCATATCCATAAAAAACATTATAACAATAGGTAGCCTACCAAATTTATAATAAGATGGATGAGGAGCTGGGCCAAAAACATCTGGCACATTACTTCAAAACTCCTCTAAGTATTGAACAAATTCAATTTTTGGTGAGGGCCCATTTAAATCAAGTTGAGAAAATAAGATTCCATTATAATTTAGATGAGTCCCAATTCATAGAATTGGATTTGAGGAAGAATTTTAGGAATTATTTTCAACTCTTCAAGAAGAAGAAGAAGAAGGTGAACCTTACATATTGTCACTAGGAATATGAACATGATGTAATTTTCCTAAATGCACATGATGATTCAAAATTATGGACACAGATGAAGAATTAAAAAATGTCCTTGATGCTCACCCATACCATCTAATATAATATTGAAGTCACACAAGAGTAGGAAAATGATAGGGTAGATCAAGCACAATAATCATGGAGTTACCAATGGCCTCCAACTTAACCTAAAGACTCATCAAGCCCAAGTAAAACTCCCTCTCATATAGCATAGATGATAAATTCATCAATATATTCAACCACTTTGATGGTTGATAAGACTCCTGGTTTAACTAAATTTATATCGAAGGTTGATCCATAGAGGGAACACTCACTATAGTAGAGGATTTTTTTACCCCTCGTTGTAGTTTCCAATTCAAATAAGTGTTTCATTATCACCTTCAACATTGACTCCTCCAATAATAAATACTCTTATGACACATCCACCCTCTACCTCTAAAGACTTGAGTCCATGAGGAGAATAAGGAGAATTTATTGTTCCTAAATGGGTTAGATAAATGTAGGGAAAGAAGAATGAGAGTGAGATTTTGGTTATCATTGAATTACCCATAGTCTCCACCAGATTTGATAGGTATAAAGGTGCCATCCAAAGGGAAAGGAAGAGGAAGGTAATAAATATTGATACAAGGGAGGAAATTGATTTTGAACAAAGAGAAAATATATTTCCCTTGGTTAAGAAATCCAAAAGGAATCCCATTGGTATAAATAAATATACAAAAGATTTCTATACTTTTTTGGATTGCAATAGAGAGGTAATGAAGGAGATGTATAAGATTAAATAGGATTCAAAATAGAGGATACTTTAGAGTTAAATTATACATGTTCCTCATGAAATTATTGATAGTTTTTAGTATAGCGACCAGGTTGTATGACAATTTGAATAGAATTCAAGATTCTAAAGATGAAATCTAAATAGAAAGAAATAAGGTTCTCAAATTGTGGAAATAATTGAAGGAATATGATAAAAGGCTTATTTTTTGATTCAATGTTCTAGGAGTAGTGTTTTTAACCAGTTCAACTTGATGTCTAGCCAAGATGCAACATGGGCCCTAAACTATGTAATTACAAAAATGGATGCTGATCTTGCATGGTATAATTAGATGAAGTCTCTATTAGCACATATTTTGAACCATGAGAACTAAGCCTTAGAAATTTTTAATGACATGAGGTTCACTGATATGATCACCTCTAAGGGTGAGTTGGTCAACAGGGCAAATTTTGAGACCCTCCTTAAAGCATTAGAAAATAGATTTAAAGAGGAGGTTGAGGGAACATTATATAAAAATAATAATGAGATTTTATAGATAATAAATTTTTCTAAAGATTCAGTGACAAATTTTGAATCCCCTATAATGAAGTTTAAGATCTCAAAGTTAGAGCACATGAAGTTGATGGTTGAGGCTATCAAAATATTTAATCCTACCTTTATCAATTTTGATTATCAACAAAGAGTTCAAATACACCCATGCATTTTTCAAAGAAATCAAGGCTAAGGATTTAAATTCAAGATTAGTTCCTAACAAGAACCCAAATATAAGTGTTTCCAAGTCATCACAAGCTTCCCAATTTCTTGGATATGTAGTCTTGCATACTCTAGGTAAGGTAGTATTGATCCCTCAAGGAACTTTAATGGCCACTTTAATTTTAATAGTCGTCACTCCACTAACTCCTTATAGCAGTTACCAACAACAAACCTCTAATTATACATATGTATTTTCATTTTTGGCTAAGTTTAAATGTTAGTTACCAATTTATTTTTGCATGTATATATCATATTTTGGTTGAAAGACTCTATTTTGGATAATTCTTTTATACATATATATTTGCATCATTTGTACGTAAGTCCTATTTATGAAAATGTATTTTTTGACTTTGATTGAGATATGAGGCCTTCCACATACCAATATTATTTATACTTTTATCCTTCCACTCCAAAGGCAGGATAATTTTGGCTATTAAGATTAATAGGAAATTTTATGGATCATTCTATAACTATTCTTGATGTGCAAATATTGATTCTTCTCCAAACCTATAGATTGTGTAAGAAGTTATATAATTTTAGTTTATTAATATTATGGTTGTGAACAATTTATCTTTTTTAATATAGTTATTCATATTGAGTTATTGCTAATTTGAGTTCCTTTTGCATATTAGTCATAATCCCCCTTGTAGATGTGCTAACACAATCTTACAAATGTAACAACCTTCTATTATATGTGATTAGGTTTTTTATATTATATTTACCTTTGAATATTAATTATGTTTTATTATTGGTGTGTGAAAGTATCCAAAAACAAACATTTTTCCTTGATTCCTTATCCAACCTTTAGTTCAAGTACTGGCCTAGAAAATTTTCATCTTGTGTGGTCTACAATCCTTGTTTTCTACCCTCATTTCACCTCTCTTTTTGAGTTTATTTTTAAGTATTTCCCACCTTAGGTTATAACCATCAACCATATACCAATATTAAGTAGATTTAGATTCATCCATAACTAACCCATCCATGGTAAACAAATTACTTTGACCACTACTATTACACCACTAGGTTGTTTAAAAAATGGAATACCTTGTAAATCATGCCTTAGAGTGAATATTTTTCATTGATCCTATGTTAGAGGATAATTAATAAGGTTTATGGGGTGTGCATAAAACCACATCAACAATATGATCTAAAGAAAATGAATAAATGTATAAATCCTTAGTGAAATATGGGTTGATCATAACTAGAGCTTGAACAATGGTAGTTTTGATGTCTTGAAAAGCTTTTTTGGATTCTTTTGTCCTTTATATTTTAACATATTAATTCAACATGGAATTAAATAGCTAACTAGAAAATCTATACAAATATAGAAATGAATTTACTTACAAATTTTATCTTACCAAAGAAAGACTTGAACTCTTTTTTGCTATTAAGAGGTGTCAAATTAGAAATGGCTTGGATTACTCTAGGTCAATTGATACCCCATCCTTATTAATGACATGGCATAATAGTTTTCCTTCAATGAATTTGGATATGCTCTTCTTTATATTGAGTGAAAATCCATATATTATACACCTATCAAATACTCTTTACATATGTTTAACATGAGCATCTCTATCTTTAGAAAATACTATTAAATCATCCATATAAATGATGATGCACTTGCCAATGAGTTATTATAAGTCAAATTCCATAGCTCATTGTAAGGTTACTCCTAAATTGATTAGGACAAAATTCATGCTTTTATATGCAAAATTCCCCCACTTGGTGGTGTAGGCAGTCTTCATTCTATCTTGTACTTATACAAACACTTGATTATAGCCTAAGAATAAATCCAAAAGGACATCATCTTAGATCCACTAACCATTTTAATTACCTCATATAGGGAAGGAAAAATATAATTATCTTTTTCTAATGCTTAGTTCAGCTTTTTAAATTCAACATAGAGCCTCATTTCTCCATTCTTCTTCGTGGTCAGCACCAAGTTGGTTACCAAGGTAGAGTGCATGATTGGAAAATAATCTTAGTATCTAAAATATTTTATACTTATATCTAGATGAGGGATTCCATAATTGGATTTATTGGCCTCTGTATCTACTTGAAGGTATTATGCTTTGGATTTAGTGGGATGGTATGTGTGATGACCTTAGGGTTGAAGACCTTAAGATCTTTGTATGTCTAGGAAATCTCATCTTTGTACTCTATCAAAAGACTCCTAAAATTTTATTTCTCACTTTTAGTGAAACTCAAGCCAATGTTTACATATTGGGGATATTGGTTAGTGCTTATATTCTCCTTGACAAAATTAGACTCAATTAATTTGAGCTATTGCCACTTCTAAGTTTTTGGGTCCACATAAAAATATCTCACTAGGGAAATAATACCCATGTAAATATG
The DNA here is from genome assembly GCA_037957365.1 of Torreya grandis. Classification (NCBI taxonomy): domain Eukaryota; kingdom Viridiplantae; phylum Streptophyta; class Pinopsida; order Cupressales; family Taxaceae; genus Torreya; species Torreya grandis. Next base: position 914,820 of record JARHVA010000037.1, read on the forward strand.
ATTCTCTATTAGCTATAAGACACCATCTTATCTAAGATATTTAATGTGCATGGTTTAATATATTTTTCTTCCATTATCTAGGACTCAAAGACTCTAGAATTATTCATGAATTTGACAATCTATTAATCATCCTCAAATACCTTGAAGTTATCCACATTATCTAGGATAGATGGTTAAGGAACCATCTCCATAGAGAATTTATGCATTTTAGATTCTTGGAGTGGTGTCAGATTGGTTGTTAAAGTTGCTAGTGAATCTACCATCTAGTTTACTTCCCTATAGATGTCTTTGGTGTTGAATGCTTCAAAATATTTTATTATGTCCCATGTTGAGTGATTTTACTTATTTAATTAATTGAGTTTACATTGATATTTATTTATGATTTGGTTAACAACCAGTTCTAAATCATTGAAGATTTACAATTGCTTGATGTTATGCTTTAGTGTAAACTTTAGGCCTAAGATTAGGGCTTCATATTTTTATATATTATTGGTGTAACGTAATTATAAGATATAGATAAAAATATATTTTTTATTTTTTAGATTGATCAGGGCTACATCAACACTTGAACCTTACTTTGATCAGGCTCCATCAAAATTTAGAGTCCATAAGTAAGAAGGTCCTTCAAATTCTTGTTTATGAGGTTATTTCTTGGTGGTGAAAGTGTACACACCTACATATGAGGATACAAAGTCAAAATTTAAATTATTATCATTATACTCCATGATTAGGTACTTCATATATACTTCCCTATCTACTCAGATCTGGTTGGCTACTCCTTTCTAAGGTAACCATATGTGTGAGAAATCGATGGCCATGTACCTATTTCATGCCTTTGATAAATAATGAATTATTATAAAGACATAATCTTATGGAATATCCATGATTAGAATGTCTATATACTATTGTACACATGGTTTAGATGCAATATATATGTGTACATTTTTTAGTTCGCTAACACGTGGGATAGAAGACTTGTCCATTAACTTGTTTAGGGTCAAACGTAATTTATTGCATAAAGTTGTAGGCATGAAAATGGTTGAGGCACCTAAATCAACCAAAACAAATTAAATTTATTTATGAATATTCTAATGGATATAAAAGGTGGTACTTAATGTTTGTCCTTGTAAACAAATTTTTCATGTGTGGTTTTTGATTTATTAGTAAATGGTCTTCTAGTCAAAGCTTTGATTAATAACTATCTCTATTCGGTTATCTAGGATAGCTCATGAAGGCTGATATTAGCCTTGATATTATTCATATCTTCAATAATGTTTTAACCTCCTCTAATCTATGGTTATGCACTCTAAAAATGATCGTTCCCTTATAGAGGGTCAAATTTGTATTGGCATTAGGATTCAAAGGAATGGTAGCACTATTTTTTGGGGGCATGAAAGTAGTAGAAGGATGTTTGTTCCTCAAATTATAATTATTCCTATGAAATTGTTGGAAAAAATGGATATCATATGTATTTTCATTAGGTTTATTCTCATCCTCCACTAGGAATGGGAAGTCATATGTCTAAAAGACTATGGTTGTGCTGCAAGGACCTAAAGTAGTAGAAATGCTTCTGGCTAATTTGAAAAAACTTATTGTCTATCCATTTCCTTCTTAAATATCTCAAATCTAATGTAGAATTATATAAATTCTAGCTCAACATATTATGCAGTGTTATGGACTTGGCACCAATTAGTAATAACTGCTTCCAAGATGTTTCTCTTTGACATCTTGTTAGTTAGTTGCTACTCTATTTTATTTCTAGGTCTATTAAAAGGCCTATTTTACCTCTAGAATGAATTTTTTTGATTGGAATTATATCCCATGGTGTTTCCCATTTAATTATACATGCTCAAGAATTCATTACTCAACTTTTTTACCATTAGGTAGATGGCATCCAATTCTACTTTTATGGAATCATAAAAAATACCCTATGTAGTAGCAGTATTGACTGGTATTAAAGATTGGTTTACGATTTATTGGTTTGATCTATACAATTGTTTATTTAGGAATCTAAGGTGTTGGATAGGTGGAGCATGGGATAAATTAAATTGGGGGTACTCCTAGTTTTGATTATGGGACACAATACAAAATTTTGATTAGCATTTGTAATTGGTTTGAAGGTTGGAAAAGTAGGGCCAATACTAAGTGGGACCAGGGCTTGTTACTAAGGGTTCAATTGTTTATAAATGTTGATGGATTCAACTTAAACCAAATGTATCATGTCACTATTAATCACTCTATAGATAAATACAGTAATCATAGGCTCTAGGGATTTCTTGAACATTTCAATGGCCAACACATTAGTAGATTTATAATTGGATTCATGTTGGTTTTACATTTTCTAAAATCTAGAATTAAAAAATATAATTATTTCATTCATATCTCTCTTCATGCTTGTAAATTATTTCTAAATAACACTTTCACTAGTGACTTGTCTAAACTATGCCAAAAAGGTATTTTGACATTGATCACAAGATGTAATTGAATCTTATAGGACATTAAGGAACCACTCATAAGAAACATCTTCTAATGTAAATAGAAATAGACTACAGGCTACATCTTCATGAGTTACATTTAATATTATTAAAGTAGTATTAAAATCCTTTACGTGTTCTTTAGCAGTCCTGCCTCCTAAGGGAGAAAAGAAGGAAGATACTTTTCAGAGCATATAGGTAGATCATGCATGTCTCTAGGGATGGTAATAGTAGAACCTATCAGTGAAGTTTGGGCCATTGGGCATATAGGAAGAGGGGGTCATCTATTTCAATAGTATGATTGATGTTAGGGTATTCTTAAGATAATATTATCTGACCTAAATTTTTTATGTATTTGTAAAAGTGTGTATAGCAAGTTAGTGTCTAAGATGGACCTTGTTAATCTTTTGAGTATATCCAATGCAACTCAAGTAATTTATTTCAATAAAATGAAAAGGGACATATTTTTAACACCAGACAAATTCCTATTTATGTGGGTTTTATGCACACCACAAAACATTATGAGGTGGTCTCCAACATTTTAGGATTAGTGAAGAGAGATCTAAGGCATGAGTTATGAGGTATTGGGTTTTGTAAAAAACTTGTTGTTAGAATAATGATGAGCAAAGTAGTTATTTACCTTGGATGGATTAGATATGGTATGAATATAGATCTACTTGAAATGGGTGGATTGATGATGGATCTAACCTAAGGTGAGCCTGACCAAAAGAAACTCAAAAAGAGGGAAATGTAGGGAAGGAAAGAAGGCCTATGGATCAAACAAGGTGAAAATTTTCTAAGCTAGTTCTTAAACTAAGGGTTGGACAAGTACTCAGGAACCAATGTTTTAAATAAGATACCAATAAGCATAATAATAAAAAAATATAGTTAAGAGTCCAAGGGAAAAATAATATAGTAAACTTTAGCATATATAATCAAATTTTGTTGCATTTGTTAAATTGTAATTACACATCTACAAAGGGAGATTATGATTATTACATGAAAAGAATTCAACTTAATAATAGCACAATATAAATAACTATATTAAAAATAATACTCATGCACATAAAAAATACTAAGATAATAGTTTGATGGAACTTATATCAAGATTCATAGGTTTGAAGAAGATCAATATTTGCACATCAAGATTAATTGTAGAACAATCCATATAATTTATTATTAATCTTAATAACCAAAATTATCCTACCTTTGGGATTGGAAGGATACAAATATATATAGGATTTGGTATGGGATGCCTCATCCTCTAAACAAAGTCTAAATTTACATATCTAATAATAGAAATGTTTGTCAAAATCATGCAAAGCATGCATGTACAAAAGTGTTTACATAAATAGGATCCCTCGAATAAAATTTTATATATATATATATGCCAAATAAATTTGGAACCATTAGTTCTAAATTAATTTTAAACATAAAAATATCTATACATATTTAGGGTGGTGTTAATGTGTCACCACTTGAAGAAGCAAATGGTTGTGTGAAAACTATTGAGGGATAAGTAGTCATTGTATCCCCTTAAGGGATCAAAAATAGCCCTATTAAAGTATGCATTACTATATATCCAAAAAACTAAGGACCCTAAGATGATGTGGCAGCAATTGTATTTGACTAGATGCTTAGTAATAACCTTGATGTTCTCTTTGTGGCTCTGATTTTTTCAAACAATACATGGGTTGTCTCAAACTCTTTATTAACAATATCAAATTTGGTAGTGTAAGCTTAAATATTTTTATGGCCTCAACCATCAACCTTGTGTACTCTACTTTTTAGCTCTTAAAATTTTATCAAAGTACTTCAACCTTCATCACTCTATCCTTAGAAAAATTGATAATCTAAAAAATCTCATCATTAGTCTTGTAAATAGTTCCCTCAACTTCTTTCTTAAAGATATTTGTAGCTAATTTAAGTTGTCTCAAAATTGGGCCTATTTATTAATTCTCTAGTAAATTTTATTACATTTTTGACCCTCATATCTATCAAAATTTCTAAGGCCTCATTCTCATGGCTTGTTAAATTTCTAAAGCCTTCATCAATGTATACCAATTAAGGGAAACATCCCTTTTTGTAATTACATAACTTGGGCCCCGTGTAATATCTTGGTTGGACATCAAGTTCAAGTATTTGAATGTGATGATTCAATAACATTAAACCAAAAAGGTAATCCTTTTATTAAATTATTTCAATTGGTTCCAAATTTTAAGTACCTTGGTTCTCTCAAGCTGACTTTCTCCTCTAGATACTTGAATATTATTCAAAATGTTATATGGCCTTGTGGCTACACTCTGTACACTATTTATAATTTCCAAAGGGGCATCAATATTATATATTTATTATATCTTATACTATGACTCTTTCTTGATCTTATATATTTCCTTCATTGCTTCTCTATCCAATTCTATAAAAGAATAAAAATCCTCTATAAATTATATTAGGTTAGTTGGATTCTTTTTGGCCTTTTCAGCCAAGGGAAATAAGTTTTTCCCTTGTTCAAAATCTATCTCATCCCTTGTATTTATGTTCACCACCTTTATCTTCTTCACCATCTAAATTTTTTCACTTTGCCAATAAAAATGAGTTGATAGTGTAGGTATTTTAGTGATGACCAAATTTTGTCTCTCATCTCTTCAGTCTTGTAGTTATTTAACCCATTAGGCAACAATAAGTTCCCATTCTTATTTTGGTTCCATGGGTATTTACAAGTATATATTAGAGTGATAAATTAAGGGGGATTTATTTATGGAGGTACTAATGAATCATTTATTTGAATAGGGAACTAGAGGGGTGTGTGAATAATTATATGCCATCTTGAGGTTTCTCTCTGAGGAGTGACTTCAGACATGTATTTGGTTAAACCTAGAATTTTTCTAAGTATTACTATGGATGACTATACATGTGTATATTTTAGAAACTATATATCCAATTGAGATAAATAATTTGGAGGGATTAGTGTCCCTTATGGATTGAAAATGGAAATTAAAACCAAATTTTCAAAATGGACTCTCTTTTTTAAGTCATTATTTGGGATGATGTCAAAAGAATGGAAGAATCAATTTAAATATAATATGATGGCCTTGTAAGGGTAGGTGGAAAATGTGAATCTTGAGTATCTACAAAATTAAAAAAATAAGTAAGAGAAAATACTACCTTATTTATTTTTTATCTTTCCTCTTTAGTAAAAATATGCTAGCCTAATGCTCTAGCTATAATTTCTTCTCCTTGCAAGCTTCACAAGATCATTGCTTTGGCATTTTCTAGTTATGCCTCCTATTCTATTTGAGCTTGGGCCTTCTCCTCACTTGACCTTGGCTCAGTTCCCATCATTACTTATAAATTCCCTTCCTCTTTATTAGTAGGATAATTCACTAGTGATATGACATGTCCATGATCTTCTTCTTCTAATTTTTTATCAAGGGATCCTCCTGGAGTAGAAAGACCTAATTAAAATATTTATTATACTTTTTATATTTGAAGGAGGTAAGGAGGAATTTAGGTTTCCTTTGGTATGTGACTATGGGGGGAATATGATGTGAGGGATAAGGTAAAACTAGTGAAGGAACCATAGTAGTGATGACTACCACTATAGGTGGTGGTGAAGGAATGGAAAGTGGAAAAAAATGGTGGAGGGAATAATGGATGGATATGGACCTTGTTAAGGTTCTTGAGGGGATGGAGGATTTTATGGGAGAGATGAGAAGGAAGCTTTTATTAACTTTGGGAGGTTTACATGATATCCATTATAACTGGAGGGAGAGGTGTAAAAGTGAATGTGTTTTTTATTCCTAAGGCAGTGAAGTCCTCTTTATTATAGTAGTTGTGCCCATGATGGTAGCATCTAAATGGGTAGAGGGAACATGAGGGATAGGAATACCTCTCAGAATCTTCTTTCTAATCTATAGGTTTTCCTCTCTTTGGTAAATAGACTCTTCCTTTTATAAATTGGTCTCTCCTATATGGGAAGGAGGTTGGTCTTGTTGCTATAATAGAGGTGATTGGTGATTCCATGCTTGTTTTTCCTAGATTACCATCTCATTTGATTAATCTTTGGTAATTTTTGTGTCATACTAAATGGCATAGTCAACAATCATTGAAATTTTATTGTCCCTCATACAAATTCATACTTTAGAATATTTTAATGCATTATCAAAGATAACATCATGTTCATACTCTTGGTGAATGTTTGTAATTGTCAGCCCCTTCTCCTTGAGGAGTTGGAGATAGTTTCTAATTTTTCCTTTGCGATCCCATTCCATGAATTAGACCACCTTGAAATTATAATGGGATATAATCTTCCTTTCCTGATTGAAGTGTACCATCATCACAAAGTGGAGCTTTCCAATACTTAGAGGGGTCTTATAGTAATAGGCCTTATGTTTAATGACAAGTTATTCATCTATAATGTTGTATAATTAATGAGACACCTCTTGTTTTATAAGCTTGTCTAGAACATGGTGTGGTAAAAATAGAGGGTGTGACCTTATTCTTTCAATTTTGATTATGGTTTAATCTAGATAGTACCAGTAATCCCCCATTTTGGCTATGATTATTCTCAAATTATTATATATTATAGGAATTTGAGTTCCATGAATATATTGGTAAACTTGAAGATAAATTTCCTCAAAAATATTTAAAATCTCATTTTTTTAATTTATAGACAAAGAGAAAATAATAATCCTCATAGATTATGTAATCTAAATATTTTTTAGATGGATACCATAATTGTCCATGGCCCCTATGGACAATCTTAAGGACTACATATAATAAATATGACATCATGTGAAATTTGTTGTCAACAGGCCTTTGTTCATGATTTAGCATCTATGCCTTCAAATTGACACTAATAATCTCTCCTAGGGTAATAATTTTATCAAAAGTTAATACAATGTTCAACAATGGGACCCGTTCCAATTATACATAAGTTATTCTATAAAAACAATATAGTCAATTAAAAAGGATCATGGCTATTATAATACCAAGATTAATGATTCTATTGGAGTAAATTCCTTATTTGGGGTTTAATCTCTAGCCCATAACTAGCCACTCTTTTAATTTCCCTTCTATAGTGTTGTGATTGAGCCATACATTGGTTGAGACTTTGTTATAGGCAACCTCAGGCACTAAGATCCTAAAATACCTCTCAAATTACCTTCCACAAATATATGCAATTGAATTTTCTCCTTTCCTAATATGTAGATATTTTTTAGAATAAGTACCATTGAAAAACAAATCACAAATCAATCGATTCAAGGCATTACCTCCTATTTTCATGTCACTTGATGGAACCCCATGGTTTTGAGTAGTATTAGGTCATAAATTTATTTCTTATTCTCATAGGATAATATATCCTATGAGGAGTACAATGCTATTGAATCTATTTTATCCCAAAGTGTCAAGTATTAAGGAAACATTAAATCTAGGAAACGTTTATTGAATATAGTGTTTGTGTATTCAATGTTTCTAGTAATGGATTAGGAAAAATGAGTTTAGAAATGTTGTTTCTTTGGGTAATACTTTTTAATAATCTAGGGATGTATAATTCCTTTTCAAAATATTTTAACTCTCTTCATAAATTTATTGAGGAAACTAGGGATTTTTGTCACTAAAAAGCTCTCAAATACAATTTTCAACTCATAGATTAATGGCAAAGTGACTTACCTTTGCGTGGATTTCACATATATTGATAAATAATATGCCTTGAATGTATAGTTTATGTGATATCAATGTGAATAATGGATTTTTTTGTTTTCATTTATATTTAAATGTTTTAGTTGATATTGGTGGGTTATTTTATTTTCAAAATGGAATTTTTTCATCAATTCATGTATGTGTAGTCACTTATTTGATACAAGTGTCATTTTATCACTTAAATATTATTTATTACCTTTTAAACTCATTTATTCATACTTTATCCATATATCTCTTGAATCATGACACTTGTCTTCTCCTTATTCACCCATGTCTTTAGACTTATGATCATACTTTATATGTTCCAAGGCTACGAGTTGAAAAAATTATACTACATGGAGTGTTCTTAGGGTTGCAAGAAATCAAAGACTCAGTGTTGGGAGGATGTAAACCGAAAGCACACAATTTGATTACCAATACCAAGCAACTTAATATGCGGAAATTAACCAGATTCACCAAGTAACTAGAATTCAGAATAACACAGCATATGAGAGACAATACCAAATTGTATTAACACTTTATACAGAAAAGAATACAATAAAGAAGATGCCACTTCTTATCCACCACCTTACAGAGGTTTCCCACACCTCAAGTGAACAGTACTTCTTCTCCCCAAAGCTCTCCCTCTCACAGGTCCCAACACCCAACTCAAATACAGAGTTGGTGTTCACCTCCCGTGCTCCACGCACACCACAAGTGCTCCACGCACTCCACAAGCACTCCACGTGCTCCACAAGTACTCAAGGTACTTCAAGTAGATCTCCCATGAATCTGCAACAACCTGCAATTCAACAGACCATACTTATGGAAGGAACTCCCTTGCCTTCCTCTTGCTCTATCTGAGTACACACCTATACTCCAAGTAGATCCTGCCTGATACTGCTCCCTGTTGTGTTGCTGTCTGTATGACCTTGCACACCTGCAAATCAAGCAATGGTTCTATTCACCTGTGAACCTCGACCTTGCACACACATACACCTGTAGATCAATGATCTTACTTACCATGTAGATCTCCTATATAGGCCATGCAACTGTGACCAAGATCCTACACTCTTGAAGAACCCAGCTGGCTCTCCAATCCAGCACCAACACACCTGGTACTGTGGCACTAGGAGGAACGCACCATAGCTCTACCTCACACACAGAAGGAGCTTATAATTATGCTCTCTTACTCCCTAGCACACTTTTCCAATACAACCATGAGTCTATTATATAGATCTCATCCAAACAATGATTAGACATCTAATTACAATAATTAGATCCGCAGCTATGAGTCTAAAATTAGCACTCATCATGCAAACACTTGGTTCGTTAGCTAACTGCCCGTAAATAGCTCGCAGTCAAACCACACAGGCGACCGACGCCGGTCCCTGTCCGCCTGGAGGTGACCGACGTCAGCCGATATATGACCGACATCGGTTGCTTCTCTGTGCTCTCCCGCCGACGTCGGCTGATCAGACCAACCCCAACTTCTTCTGCAACTCAGCAACCTTCAGCAACCTCCTCTCCTGTTTGCATCAGTGAAGCTTTTAGCTCCACAATCCTAACAATCTCCCACTTGGAGATAAACAGCTGCACTGTACCTGTACCTGTACTCCGTCTAATCTGTTTCCTGGTTTGTATCCCTCTTCAAGCTCCCACCTGAAGACAACCCACCACACATCCCGTGGTGTACCACCTGTCATCCGAGTAACCTGCCACATCCGAACCTACAACACCTGTAGTGAAGTCCTGACCCTGCATAGCAACACCTGCTGCCGGTCCCTCTCAGAAAACCTGAGAACCCACTTCCCCGAATTGGCTCCTAACTCTCTGACAGCTCCCACTGAATGGGAATACTCAGGTCTATACCAGACCTCATGTGATTTCGGACACTGTACCTGTCCAGCCCTTAGTGTGCTCCGGCTCTGCATCCCGAACCTCGCCAACACCTGATTCACATCAGCTCCCACTCGAGACAAAATCAACCTGTGATCTCCATGCCTCCCATGCCAAAGAATTCCGCTGATCCAAACTCCCCATGACATGCCACTGAACTAATCTTACCCTTAGCTCAGCAAAACCCTGTATGTACACCCCTGCTAGCTAGCATACTATCCACATACAGCAACAGAATGATGTCATGACTCATCATCCCCCTGGTAAGACAAAACCACAGTAGTTACCCTGACATTGACTGAAGCCATGCTCCGTCCTCCACCTGTCAAACCTGGTACCACTGTCCTGCAGCTCCACAAGACCATATACCTGGTCTTCCATCTCACGTATCCATTCTCTCTATTCTTCTACTAAGGTATCCATTCATCTCTGTGCTTTTATACCTGCTGGCATCTCTACCAAAACAAAACCTGTCTGGTTCTCCTCCAAGGAATCACATCCTCATCCATGCCAAGCTCACACCTGTTTCCTGGATCCTTCCTGCTATACAATCAGCAACAAGTATGAAGAAGAGGAACAACGAATTTGAGGGCCTACTTACGCCTTCAGTCCTCCGTATGGGTGTTTGAGACTCCTTGACAGCATGCTGTCCACCCAAAATCCGTTACAGTGACCGACCTCGGTCACCCCACAGTCTGCATCTGACTGACGACGGTTCCATGCGTCTGTACCTGACTACCAACCTGCCTGCGCTGGTGTCCCTTCTGCCGATGTCGGTTCTCCTAACCGACATCGGTCTTACATACTGCCGACGTCGGTCCCATGACCGACATCGGTCTTATCCTGCCCGACATCACCGGCTTTGGTCTGCACATGACCGACATCGGCACCTGTCTGTTCGACGCCGGTTCCACCTGACCGACATCGGTATCTGTGTTCGCCTGTGAGTGATGACTTTTTACCCGCGAGCTTCTTTGAATCAAAATCCATGTCTAAACTGCCCTGCTCAGAAGTATCCAGCCACATCCACTGGGTTCTGTCCGCCATCTCCTCCATAAACACCAAGGCTTTCCAGTTCTTAAGCCTGTCAAATATATCTGTGTTCCGCTTAAGAACATGCATCTCCTTCCTGCTCATGTGACCAAGCCTACGAAGCCACGTCTCTGCAACAAAAGAAGAATCAGTAATATAAACAAGTAGATAAAGGATACCTGTTTTCTTACCACCAGCTAATTCAAGTGCATCCGCTGTGAGAGTTCTTGTGCATCTCTCATCACCCAATCTTTCTGAAGAAATTAGCCATATCTCCAAACCTGGGACCTGCATGACCTTCATCAACACCTGTGTGTTGGCCGCCTGCAATTTCAGCTTCACTTCCCCTTTGCCAATTCTTTGGCAAGGCTCACCAGCTCCTCTACCTGGAACTGCATGGAAAGAGGCAACCGAATCTTTTATCCAAGATTCAACTTTATCCAAGAAACCTGCAAACACATCCTGTGCAACAACACCTGCTACATCTGTATCTTCAGTTTCTTCATGCTGATCTGTTACCAACCAACAATAATCTTTTACCTGCTCTTTCTTTCCATAGGACCATGAGTGACCATCTGTGCTTTTCAACTCCTCCATTCTTAGCTTACTTTGATCTGCAGTTGCTCTACTCCCACTCGATCAGAAACCCCTGAGAGTGACCTGTAACCAAAAACAAAACCTGCTTCCTCCAACCTCAGCTCAGATACCACTTGTTGGTATCAAGCTCAAGAACCTACAACCAAGGCTCTGATACCACTTGTTGGGAGGATGTAAACTGGAAGCACACAATTTGATTACCAATACCAAGCAACTTAATATGCGGAAATTAACCAGATTCACCAAGTAACTAGAATTCAGAATAACACAGCATATGAGAGACAATACCAAATTGTATTAACACTTTATACAGAAAAGAATACAATAAAGAAGATGCCACTTCTTCTCCACCACCTTACAGAGGTTTCCCACACCTCAAGTGAACAGTACTTCTTCTCCCCAAAGCTCTCCCTCTCACAGGTCCCAACACCCAACTCAAATACAGAGTTGGTGTTCACCTCCCGTGCTCCACGCACACCACAAGTGCTCCACGCACTCCACAAGCACTCCACGTGCTCCACAAGTACTCAAGGTACTTCAAGTAGATCTCCCATGAATCTGCAACAACCTGCAATTCAACAGACCATACTTATGGAAGGAACTCCCTTGCCTTCCTCTTGCTCTATCCGAGTACACACCTGTACTCCAAGTAGATCCTGCCTGATACTGCTCCCTGTTGTGTTGCTGTCTGTATGACCTTGCACACCTACAAATCAAGCAATGGTTCTATTCACCTGTGAACCTCGACCTTGCACACACATACACCTGTAGATCAACGATCTTACTTACCATGTAGATCTCCTATATAGGCCATGCAACTATGACCAAGATCCTACACTCTTGAAGAACCCAGCTGGCTCTCCAATCCAGCACCAACACACCTGGTACTGTGGCACTAGGAGGAACGCACCATAGCTCTACCTCACACACAGAAGGAGCTTATAATTATGCTCTCTTACTCCCTAGCACACTTTTCCAATACAACCATGAGTCTATTATATAGATCTCATCCAAACAATGATTAGACATCTAATTACAGTAATTAGATCCGCAGCTATGAGTCTAAAATTAGCACTCATCATGCAAACACTTGGTTCGTTAGCTAACTGCCCGTAAATAGCTCGCAGTCGAACCACACAGGTGACCGACGCCGGTCCCTGTCCGCCTGGAGGTGACCGACGTCGGCCGATATATGACTGACGTCGGTTGCTTCTCTGTGCTCTCCCGCCGACGTCGGTTGATCAGACCGACCCCAACTTCTTCTGCAACTCAGCAACCTTCAGCAACCTCCTCTCCTGTTTGCATCAGTGAAGCTTTTAGCTCCACAATCCTAACAATCTCCCACTTGGAGATAAACAGCTGCACTGTACCTGTACCTGTACTCTGTCTAATCTGTTTCCTGGTTTGTATCCCTCTTCAAGCTCCCACCTGAAGACAACCCACCACACATCCCGTGGTGTACCACCTGTCATCCGAGTAACCTGCCACATCCGAACCTACAACACCTGTAGTGAAGTCCTGACCCTGCATAGCAACACCTGCTGCCGGTCCCTCTCAGAAAACCTGAGAACCCACTTCCCCGAATTGGCTCCTAACTCTCTGACAGCTCCCACTGAATGGGAATACTCAGGTCTATACTAGACCTCATGTGATTTCGGACACTGTACCTGTCCAGCCCTTAGTGTGCTCCGGCTCTGCATCCTGAACCTCACCAACACCTGATTCACATCAGCTCCCACTCGAGACAAAATCAACCTGTGATCTCCATGCCTCCCATGCCAAAGAATTCCGCTGCTCCAAACTCCCCATGACATGCCACTGAACTAATCTTACCCTTAGCTCAGCAAAACCCTGTATGTACACCCCTGCTAGCTAGCATACTATCCACATACAGCAACAGAATGATGTCATGACTCATCATCCCCCTGGTAAGACAAAACCACAGTAGTTACCCTGACATTGACTGAAGCCATGCTCCGTCCTCCACCTGTCAAACCTGGTACCACTGTCCTGCAGCTCCACAAGACCATATACCTGGTCTTCCATCTCACGTATCTGTTCTCTCTATTCTTCTACTAAGGTATCCATTCATCTCTGTGCTTTTATACCTGCTGGCATCTCTACCAAAACAAAACCTGTCTGGTTCTCCTCCAAGGAATCACATCCTCATCCATGCCAAGCTCACACCTGTTTCCTGGATCCTTCCTGTTATACAATCAGCAACAAGTATGAAGAAGAGGAACAACGAATTTGAGGGCCTACTTACGCCTTCAGTCCTCCGTATGGGTGTTTGAGACTCCTTGACAGCATGCTGTCCACCCAAAATCTGTTACAGTGACCGACCTCGGTCACCCCACAGTCTGCATCCGACCGACGTCGGTTCCATGCGTCTGTACCTGACTACCAACCTGCCTGCGCTGGTGTCCCTTCTGCCGACGTCGGTTCTCCTAACCGACATCGGTCTTACATACTGCCGACGTCGGTCCCATGACCGACATCGGTCTTATCCTGCCTGACATCGCCGGCTTCGGTCTGCACATGACCGACATCGGCACCTATCTGTTCGACGCCGGTTCCACCTGACCGACATCGGTATCTGTGTTCGCCTGTGAGTGATGACTTTTTACCCGCGAGCTTCTTTGAATCAAAATCCATGTCTAAACTGCCCTGCTCAGAAGTATCCAGCCACATCCACTGGGTTCTGTCCGCCATCTCCTCCATAAACACCAAGGCTTTCCAGTTCTTAAGCCTGTCAAATATATCTGTCTTCCGCTTAAGAACATGCATCTCCTTCCTGCTCATGTGACCAAGCCTACGAAGCCACGTCTCCGCAACAAAAGAAGAATCAGTAATATAAACAAGTAGATAAAGGATACCTGTTTTCTTACCACTAGCTAATTCAAGTGCATCCGCTGTGAGAGTTCTTGTGCATCTCTCATCACCCAATCTTTTTGAAGAAATTAGCCATATCTCCAAACCTGGGACCTGCATGACCTTCATCAACACCTGTGTGTTGGCCGCCTACAATTTCAGCTTCACTTCCCCTTTGCCAATTCTTTGGCAAGGCTCACCAGCTCCTCTACTTGGAACTGCATGGAAAGAGGCAACCGAATCTTTTATCCAAGATTCAACTTTATCCAAGAAACCTGCAAACACATCCTGTGCAACAACACCTGCTACATCTGTATCTTCAGTTTCTTCATGCTGATCTGTTACCAACCAACAATAATCTTTTACCTGCTCTTTCTTTCCATAGGACCGTGAGTGACCATCTGTGCTTTTCAACTCCTCCATTCTTAGCTTACTTTGATCTGCAGTTGCTCTACTCCCACTCGATCAGAAACCCCTGAGAGTGACCTGTAACCAAAAACAAAACCTGCTTCCTCCAACCTCAGCTCAGATACCACTTGTTGGTATCAAGCTCAAGAACCTACAACCAAGGCTCTGATACCACTTGTTGGGAGGATGTAAACCGGAAGCACACAATTTGATTACCAATACCAAGCAACTTAATATGCGGAAATTAACCAGATTCACCAAGTAACTAGAATTCAGAATAACACAGCATATGAGAGACAATACCAAATTGTATTAACACTTTATACAGAAAAGAATACAATAAAGAAGATGCCACTTCTTCTCCACCACCTTACAGAGGTTTCCCACACCTCAAGTGAATAGTACTTCTTCTCCCCAAAGCTCTCCCTCTCACAGGTCCCAACACCCAACTCAAATACAGAGTTGGTGTTCACCTCCCGTGCTCCACACACACCACAAGTGCTCCACGCACTCCACAAGCACTCCACGTGCTCCACAAGTACTCAAGGTACTTCAAGTAGATCTCCCATGAATCTGCAACAACCTGCAATTCAACAGACCATACTTATGGAAGGAACTCCCTTGCCTTCCTCTTGCTCTATCCGAGTACACACCTATACTCCAAGTAGATCCTGCCTGATACTGCTCCCTGTTGTGTTGCTGTCTGTATGACCTTGCACACCTACAAATCAAGCAATGGTTCTATTCACCTGTGAACCTCGACCTTGCACACACATACACCTGCAGATCAACGATCTTACTTACCATGTAGATCTCCTATATAGGCCATGCAACTGTGACCAAGATCCTACACTCTTGAAGAACCCAGCTGGCTCTCCAATCCAGCACCAACACACCTGGTACTGTGGCACTAGGAGGAACGCACCATAGCTCTACCTCACACACAGAAGGAGCTTATAATTATGCTCTCTTACTCCCTAGCACACTTTTCCAATACAACCATGAGTCTATTATATAGATCTCATCCAAACAATGATTAGACATCTAATTACAATAATTAGATCTGCAGCTATGAGTCTAAAATTAGCACTCATCATGCAAACACTTGGTTTGTTAGCTAACTGCCCGTAAATAGCTCGCAGTCGAACCACACAGGCGACCGACGCCGGTCCCTGTCCGCCTGGAGGTGACCGACGTCGGCCGATATATGACCGACGTCGGTTGCTTCTCTGTGCTCTCCCGCCGACGTCGGCTGATCAGACCGACCCCAACTTCTTCTGCAACTCAGCAACCTTCAGCAACCTCCTCTCCTGTTTGCATCAGTGAAGCTTTTAGCTCCATAATCCTAACACTCAGGGTCATGCCTATTTGAACTATAAACTATGTACATCTTCTAAGAAGGCTCTAAGTACAAAAATGTTGACATGTGGCATGCTCTCAATGTTGTGGGGCCTCAAAGACTTGGATCCATTAAACTACATGACCATTAACTTGATGTTTTCCCTTTGAAGATCTAGGTTAATAGAATTATGCCAACTATCAAAACTTTGAAGCTATAAAGGCTTAAAGTAATTAGACTATGTGACCATGGGGCCATTATATTATTAACTTTGTTTTGATCTTCCATGGTTCCTATTTCATGAGATTACACTATGTGGCATGTTCTCAAGGCTCCAAATACTTAGAACAATTATAAATTTTATAAAATAAACTTTGTCACATTTGAACATGGGATTTCTATGTGAAATACTTATGGTGGCCTAACTATCTATAAGGTACAAAACTTCTATTAAACTATGGTAAGTTCAAAGTAATGTGATGATTCCATCTATTAAGATATTGAATATTAGATAATTTATAACACTTATAATGTTTTAAAGGATTAAGGACTCTCATGGACATGATTCTACAACTTATCTTGATCTTGGATCTTGGAAACTTTAAGGACATGATGAAGGTAGTGTTGACTATTTTGACCATAAGTTAAAATAATTCAACCCACTATAGTTTAAAACTTATATAGGGGCTTATTATGATATTATAGAGTGTATCATGGTCATAAAAATGTTATTTTATGTGTCTTTAACCTTGGTCATAGTCACTTTTAGTCCCCTATGCCATTTCATGTAATTTGAGATCATTTTGGGCCATTTAATGAAGCTTGTATGATTTACCATATAAGAAAAGTGTTATAAAGTTTCTTTCAATGTTAATGTGTTATCCAAGTGTTATATTAACTATATTGAGATGACAAACTACAAATTTTAATGTTAAAACAAGAAAATTAGATAATTAAAGATATGTTTTAGTTGGTTATAAGGCTTATGTAGGTGTTTTGGCATGTGTGGAAGGATTTGTAGTGACCCTTTAGGTATCTTGAACTTATTTCCATGCTTGATCCACCTTTAACATTTTAAAAATGGCATAAAACAATTTAATTATTCTATCACTCTACAAGGCAGGTATAAATGACTAACTAGTTTTGGTTTAATATGGATAACAAGAGATGAATCGGGTCAAGTACACTTGGTGGGAGGTATTACTCTTTGTCCACTTCAAATCCATGGTAGGATTTCTAGGATTGTCTAATTCTGATTTATGAACCAATGCTAATAATTCTTCCACTACTTTCTATTTACTTATTCCCATTTTTTGAAAGCTTATCTTCTGTTTGTATTAGTACATGCTACAGTAGAGTTCCCTACAGACATTCACCTATAGTCAGGTGAAAAGAAGCCTCAAATAGTATTTTAGAGGAAGTGTAAAGGTTTAAAAAGTATTGAGAAGTCTCCCAATGTGGATAGGATCAGTTTAAAGACTTCAAGGAGGCCTAAGATTGGTTCTATAACTAACTCACCATGCACATAGTCATATGCATATACATGTAAAAATTCTTTGCAAAAAAGAACCTACAATCATGGTGGTATGATAGGAATAATTCAAGGTGTTAGAGACATTCCCAAGTTAAAAAAATTGGGCTTGAGATTTTCCAAAGGTTAGAAGTTAGTTTTGAGAACCAAACTAACACTTGTAGTCTTGTATCATATCTTCACCCACAAGTTTCCTACATGTGCATCTATAGGTAGTCCTAACAAAGGAGTAAACATTGGATGTTAGGTGTTCAAAAAAAAATTTAAACTTCATTAAAGTTTTGAAGAATTAAATAATACCATAACATCAATAGTGGAGTTATCATATTACAAATAGAATTAAGATCCATGATCATAGGTTGATAAAGTCACTTCTGGGACACTTTACCTTGACTTTTCTAAATAAGGTCATGGTCATATGTTGTATCCTCCCATAGTGAAGTGTTTGGAAGTTTAGCTAGACCCAATTGTTTTCATCATGTAGCCTAGGCCTAGAGATGGTGTTTTGGAATGAAAAGTAGATTGTGTGGTCAAAATGGGATACTAAAAATAAGTTTCCAATGTAATCAAACTTCCACTATAGGTATTCATTTATGTTTGAAACAAATAGAACCTTAACAATACAAACTTGTAGCATGATGATAATATGGAATGAAGATATGGCTTTAATGGACTAAAGTGACTCTATTTAGTTAGGATTGTTTCCATTAGCATTAAGAAATATCATAGAGGTTTAAACCTAGTTTAAATATAAATTCACCACCTTCAGGTCTTATGGCCTCCAAATTGGTATCTACAATTAGTCTGATTGACAGTGGATAGATTATGAGACCTAATAGAAGTAAACCCTATAGACAACTAACTTATTTGGAATTAAAATGGTATTAGTGTCCCAAAAATAATTTGAATGAGTTGAGACATATTTTTTTGACTCAAACTACCACCTATAGGGGTCCCTTTTGGTCTTAAAATGTTACCTACAGTTGACTATAGAGTGACAATGCAAGTTGAATATAGCAATTTGGGTATTAGTTTAACTTAAGGAATGATATGGAAAGTTTAAAGTATGAATATGAATCCAAGGGATTAAATTAAAATATAATAATTATACAAATTTTTTATTAAACCCTATATTAATCCCATTGTCTTGATAACATGCACCATAGTCACACAATCTAACTACAGACTAGGTCTAGGCAGTGGACAGAGTACTTGTTGAGAAAGTTGGTAGAGGTTAAGATGGTGGATATTAATGGGACCACTCTCATATTGGTGATGAACATCTAATTTAATACTCATAACAATTAAATAGGATAAGGACCAATTTTTAAAGTACACTTACAGCCATGTTTATAGTCCATGCATAGTCAGTAGGTTTGATAAGCCTATTTTGAGATTTTTGAAGAGATGGGGGGTATATGAGTATAATATAGCTCTAAATTTTGTATATATGGTCCTTAAGACCTATTTTTTATTCTCATATCCTCAATTTTAATGAGACAATAGGGTAAGTTCCTTTTATTCTATCTTAGATAGAGGGTACTCCTAGACAAACTACCCTACAACTTTAGTATGGATATGATACAAAGATGTGTTTATAAGTGTAGGTACACTAAATAAAGGTGTTAAAGATTTATTTTAATATAAAAATTCATGAATGAGACCTTAAAATCTTTATAAACCAATTAGAGGTGGTTATGAGCAACTATGCATAGTCAGGCCTATTAGTCCTAGACTAAGCCTAAAGCCCTAAAGGGGTCTAATCTCATATCTAACACCAAGTGAACATTAAAATTAATTTTATGAATTTAAAGGAGATATAAATTTTAATTTAATCCATTTGTGTTCTAGTAGATCATATAGGTTAGTCAAACTTGACCTTTTTTAACTCAGGGGCACCCAATCTTCACTCTCAAGCTTGAGAGGCCAACTTCAAGAGCTCATGCTGGTAAAAAAACATTGCATGAGACCATAAGGATATATTAATTATTTAATAGTTTCCATAACATACTTTTAAAATAATTATTATGGGGTTTCAATGTTAGGATTGTATGAGAAATCCTTAAGAGTATGAAACACTAGAAACCCTCCAAAACCCTTGATTTTGACTTAATTGGAAAGAGATGGATGGAAATGCATGAAATATAACTAGTTTGATCTTAAAATGGTTTTTAAACTATATAATACTCTCCCATGCTCTTCCCCACATGGTTTTTCTGAACCTTACTTGTATGGAAATGATTTAAATAGGGTTTCATGTAGGATTTTATATGCTTTATAGGTGTAGAGGAGAGTTGAACGATGAGGGTCATTAGGGGAGGTCAATTGAGACTTTATATAACCATCCATGTCAATTTATCAAATAAAATTTTCATGGAAACACTTCTAAAAACTCATTTATTTCAGGTAATATGTGGAAGATAATGAGAATAGAGGATGACTATCAAGTGAGAAAGTGATAAGTCTAATTGGGTGGCCTTTTAAGGTTTGATTCATTAATTGGAATATAATGGGACTATTTATAAGTGTTATGATACCCAATAAATTTATTTTATTGAACAATATAAGGCCATTTTAGTGACAAATGTCAAGACAAGCTTATAAGGCTAGTGATGGTGAGTGCAGATGATGAGAACAAGTGTCTAGAAGAAGACTAGTAGTTAGGGACACATATCATTATTATTATGGCATGTTTCTAACAGCTCCTTGATATTTAATATGTGTTATATCTCCTTATTATTCTTTGGAGTGATCAATAGATGCATAAATATGAAGATAATTTCAAGAAGTAATTTGAAGACCTCTATACCAAGTTTGGATAGTTGTCATGCTTCAAATGGACATTTATCAAAGGATCCCTTATAGAAACCTATTATATACTTTATTAATATAAAAAATAACTAATTTTCATGCCTTGACATGTGTAATTATGACCATTTATCTCCACTTATCTCTCTCCTCTCACACATTCTATAAATGCTAGCCATTTTGGATCTTATATTCAAATTCTACATCGGGTATGGTGAAGCCCTATTGGTTTGATATTATATTTTGACTTTGAATATGATATTCGATCTGGTTTTGAGTTTACAAACATCTTGTACAATTGTGTAAAGATATTTATGGTGAAGTCTAGTGATAAATATATATCCTTCCATTCTCTTTGTCCTTTCATGTTTGGTGCAAGAAGTTCTCATTCTAACAGGTCATATAGAGTATATCTAGTGTGTTTGATTAACTTCAAGTGTAAGAGTATCCTTAGTGTTATTAATATTAATTTTTTTCCACTTACCTTGAGTATTTTCATGCATATCACCTCTATATTTGAAATATTAATGTTAGAGTGTTCTAGGACTTTGAATCTAGTTTTGTAGTTCATGTCTCTTAGTGCAAGAGTATGATGATCTTGTGGATATATTTATGGTTTATCACACCCTTAGATTAGTTTAATATCATGAATAATTATAACCATTTTCATATAAATAATTATTTAATGTAGGTGATAATAACTTAAGGATAAATCTAGGGAGCTATCCCTTAAACCTAGAGGTCTACCTCTACTATAGGCAACCCACAGGCCTAGAGGTATTCCAATGTTGCCTAAATCTTAGAGTAGGATTAAAAAACCTCCAATATGGTGTGATATTTGGTGAAAATAGTTATGGAATTACCTATGGGACATTTTCCTAAAGATAACTTCTCAAAGTGAATGATGGTCTTGAAAACATCATAAGTACATATGGTGTTCTACTCAGTATTTGGTGACTCCATTCAAGGTAAAATATGGTTGTAGACCATTTTTTTTTCATATCTTTGTGATAATACTTCATGATCCTTACTAGGTAATATTTTATTAAATATTTCAATAACATCAATCCACCTTTTTAACTTGAAATTCCTCTTGAAGTTCAACATACTCAGCCTATTCTATCCTTTGAAGAGCAAGAGGACTTTGCTAGCTAGACAAGACTAGTTTTGGACCCTGCCTAACCAAATGAGGTGTCATGAGGTTTTATAAAGGAAAATTAAGGATGTTTGACATTTTTTAATTATTTTATATGTTGTGTGATCATGTAAGTTAGGTGAAGATGACATGTAAATAAGTTTGAAGATTAGTTCAAGAAATAATGAGGTATGAAGACTCAGTTGTAGAAAGCAAAAAGAGAGATGGTGGCCAAATGAGATATATGATCTAGTTTATAGGACAATAATGAGAATGTGTGAATTTTAAGTGGTGTAATATGTTTTCCTATGTGTTTTTACCAAGTTTGATTTCAATTTTTTCAAGAAAAGGCATGAAAAGAAGTTTTAAGGTCTCTCAAATGTATAGGATGAAGAGTCATCTACTTGAGAAGGTTTTTCAAGTGATTTTTGGCACATGCAACATCTACATGAGGACATAATTTATTCATGGTAAATGGGTAAGATTATTATCTTAGATTTTTAAGCATTATTTTTGTAATGAGGGGCTAAGCTTTATGAATGATCGCTAAGACTGGAAGATGGTTTAAACCCTCAAAGAACTCTAATAGTGATATAATATGAAAGAAATTAATAAAAATTTCCATAAATGGTTTGGTATAGATATAAAAGTTATTTTAGTTTTTTTTAACTCTCTTAGGTACCTATAGGTGTGATTAGTTTCTTAGGTGAGTGTGTAGACCCTATAAGAAAGTGCTTATTTCTAGGAAATTTGTTATGGTAGTCATAGTTGACCAAGTCAAATTTGTTAAATGGATGAATGTTGAAGCTTGATACTTGTATTATATGTCCATGGTGGTTTATAAGTAAGTTTTATAACTAAATTATGATAAATTATTCATACAATTTAACCTATAACTAATAGACCTAATGGTACAGATAATGAGAAAACTAGGCAGAAGTGAGAAGTTCATTAGGGATGTGTTGTCATAGATT
The DNA here is from genome assembly GCA_037957365.1 of Torreya grandis. Taxonomy (NCBI): domain Eukaryota; kingdom Viridiplantae; phylum Streptophyta; class Pinopsida; order Cupressales; family Taxaceae; genus Torreya; species Torreya grandis. The sequence continues at coordinate 937,570 of JARHVA010000037.1, forward strand.
AGGGATGAATAAAATTACATGGAAATGATTTTTAATAAATTTAATGCATTTTCATGCTTTTTATAATATTGGAATTTATTTTAAGATATTGTAACATTGAATCCAAAATGCCTTGTCTTGTTGAGTAAGGACTGTGAGAGAGAAAGTCAATAGATTGGTCTCTAAGACCAATAGTTTCCATTAGAACTTATGATATTTTTTTTGGATGTTTTTATAAATATGTTATAATATCATTTTAATACATTTTAATCCTTTTATTATGTTAAATTATGTGTCATAATTTTATGTTTCCTTGACTATGTTTTGAGGCTAGTTGGCAGTTCTAAGGGGGTTACTTGTAAAGAAGAGTTTGAGCCTGTATACCCTAAGTTAGACCATATGATGAAGCTTTTGATGACCCTGAGGTCATAATTTTTTTGAATATGTTATTTATTTTCATGGTTATTAATCAAAAGTGTGTTTATTCTTTATTTGGTCATGACAAATGTTCTATATATGCACAGGCCTATTGTGAACAATGTTTTGAGAAAAGGTTCAAGTGGTGGTTGGACCTAAAAGGTGTTTTGGATATAAATTGAAGTTAGATAATGTATATTTTAATTAAATATGATGTGTTATTTATATATTTATTTGTATAATTATTTTGAGAAAGCTAAGTGTAACATGTGATTAAGAAGGCCTAATAGGTCTTCATAAGACCAAAAGGAAACATTAGGGCTAATTGAAATAGGTCAGACCTAAAAGGAATAAAATAATATTTGATCCATGTATATTAGATTTATTAATATAAATTACATGTCTGACCTAATAATATAATAATGTTTTACTGACTAAGAAGGATATGATCAAGTGACTTGTATATATACAAGATAGTTTTAGGCCTATATGAGAGAATAAGATAAGGATGTGAGAAGGTAAATAAAAGAGAAGAAATAGGAGAAGAAATGGGTCATTTAGATCATCATAAGGGTGTCATAAATATCTAACATAAGGTATAAATATGAGGATTAAGTTCATATGACCTAATCAAGTCAAGAAGAGGGTTAGTTGAGCAAAGAAGGCTATAATCTAGTTTGAGAGGGATAAAAGTGTATGAAGAGATAAGGAAGAAGATCATCATATATTATTTTAAAAAAAAGGTATTATAAATTTGATCAAGTATTTCAACTGGCTAAGTTAGTGATGAGTCATCTAGGGGCTTTGTGCCTCCTTGTAATTTGGTGCTTGCTAAATCCTAACTGAGTTGGTGTTTAGCTAGTTGGGTTTGGTGCTCCATGTGAAGTTGGTACTTTAAGAAAGTTGGTTTTTGTCTTATAATAATATATTCCATTTTCATCATCAATTTTTTCCTTTCCCTTACAGGTTTCCCATATATATAATGTGTTCATGTGTTTCATGATCTTGTGGATTAGTGCTTATGCTTGCTAAGATATACATGCTTGTTTAAATGATCTATGATTATTTAAGTAAGATTGTTAAAGAAAGTTTTGAATATTGATTCACTATCCCTCTCAGTCATTTTAATTCCAACATCATGACATTAGTGATTTTCCTCTACTATAATGTGCCACTCAGTCAAAGGTATCAACCTATTATAAGATATGCGATGCATACACTCATGATACCAATAATTATCATCTCATTAGTGAAATTCATGAGGAGTGAACATGTGATATGCATTAGAAAAATGTTGATAATAAAAAATAAAATGGAAGTGGTTATCATGGTCATCGTTGAGGTTGAGGAAGTGGAGGTGGATTTTTTCCATGATGAACTTGTTATAAGTGCAATTTCCTAGAGCACTATCAACATGATTACCCAATATATTCTACATGTGCCTTTTATAAAAACAAACATTATTTGGAGGAGTGCCCTAACTTGTACACTATTTTTACAAAGTAAATAAATGATAAAGGTTCCAACATAATATGTATTGAAAATACATAATGGATACCATTCCCTATCACTCTAATGGATCCTAAAGTTAATATTACAACACAGAGTGGTGGTCAGTCCCAGTCTATGTCCAATCCACCTATTGAGAAAGTTCAACATAAGGAACCTCATGTTACTTGATATCCATATGCTCCACAATATAAGGAGGTGATCTATGACACTATGAACTTGTTAAGATAATTATAAGGAGAGATATAGTTCCTCAAAGATCATGATATTGTTGCATGTGGTGATATGCAGAAAGCTACATACCTTCATGACATGGTGTGAGATGAATTCCAAGAGTTGTGAAAATGACTAATATATGAGGACATTATACCCTTGTTATTCAATTGGCTAAGGAATCTTACACCTAGGCTTACTAAAGATCATTGATTAAACCATGCACAATAGCAATAAACTCACATCCATCCTAGCTCAAAAGTGGACAAGGAGATATTGGTTAATGACACTATAGATGGATGGTTATCTAAGATATCTTAGTTGATACCAACATTGAAATAAATGTTCTTACCAAAGATGTTTGACAGAAGATGACCAGCCTGACTTTGGAACCTTTGCCCCATGTGTTATTTATGACCAATAAGACTCATGTTTTTCCCATTAGTGTACTTAAAGATGCCACTATGGATATGCTCAATGTCACTTTCAAAGTTGATTTTGAATTCATATAGTTGGCTAAAGATAATGACTTCCCAACTCTATTGGGTCACCCATGGTGTTATGAAAATAATGTTAGTTTGAGCTTTAAGAATTGCTAAATCAACTTTGATAATGATAATCAGTGCGATATGATTCATTTAGACCATGATCATGGGCCTCCCTATGTTTATATGGTAAATTTTGATGAGGAAATTAACCACATCTATAAGGCCATATTTTAGGGTATTTAATGCCTTGTACTTACCCTGAATGGCATCTTACATTAGATGGATGCATAATCTTTGTTTGACACCACTAGTAATGATTATGACTAATGGGTTGAAGGTGAATATGATCTTACTAGGAGGATCTATGGTACCATAAGAAGTCATGATTATACTCCATGGAAGTATCATAAATGCCATAAATATATTCATCTCCTTCATGAATAAATCATGGTTATGCCACCAACAAGATTAGATGAACCTCCAAGGTTCCATGGTCAAATATATATTGACAAGTTTGTATAGCAATTGAAATCCTTCAATGAATCTTAAATTTATCAAGTATGATCAATTATTCATATTTTTTATGGCATAGTTACTTGGTGGTGGAGAACTCATTGGGAGAACTAACTTAATTGGGATCGATTTTATTCTACTTTACACCATTGCTTTCACTATGATAAACACCTATATGGCACCATCAGTTATATTGGAATTAAATTTCCATAACCTGGCCTTGAATCTTACAAGATTATGTGGATGGTGTAGACATCTAGTTCCTAACACCATTTATATTGAAATTGTCAATCTTACTCAAAATTTATCAAAATGTATAATTTAGGCCAAAATCACTTAAACGTGATATATGGTTTGAGCTTGTTATAAAAAGTGCTGATTTAGGCTAATGTATCCCTAAATGAGGCAATGCATTTTATGTGATTATTAACTTTTATCAAATCATTTTGAGTCAAAATGATGAAAACACATTTTGGTGCTCTGGATCACTCTTTTCTTCTAATTCAGAAGCACATGACATATGTATGCGTTATTTTGTGTTGATGACATCCTAAATGGAATAATGATCCATATGTAACTAACATCACTTTATAATTCCTCTCTAATCAAATTATGACCCAATAATATGACTTTATGACCTATTTGATAAATGAAGTGCACCAATTTCCAGAGAATTATACTAAATTTGATTAATCTTACTTAGTAAAATTTAAAAAAATTATGAGCTTAAGTAATAATTTCATGGAAGTCATTGAATATTTATTTATTGGAAATTTATTCTTATTAACTACATCATCAAGTGAGGTCATTTGTCGGGTGGCATCCATAAGCCATAAATGCAACAAATATTAGGATTATGGCTTCCCATGCCTCTTTAATGCCCCTTCCTCTTAAATATTTATGATGATATTTATGGATATTATTTACATAATTTGGTTAATTCATGGCCACACATCTTCATCTTGAGATGGATGGTCATGGTAGATCCTGATCAATTTAAAAAATCTATAAATAAGAGTCCTCTCACTCACATTTTTAAGCTTAATTTGTGTAAACTTATAATGTAGGTTTCTCTCCACAACCTTTCTTTGTGTTGATTATTATGCTTTATTTACAATGGGATAGATTAATTTGATAGGCATATATTGATTCTCATATCATGAGCCTAGATTATACTTGGTGTTCTTATGATGGTGGAAGATCTTGCCTTGCACCATTATTGAATATTTGAGAACCAAATCAAGGGCAAAAACATGTTTTTATCCACTTATGGATGATGGGATGATCTTGGGAAGGTAATGTATGTTTGCTTTTTTTCATTGAGTTCTTAATTGTCATTTTCACACCCCATTGAGTAGGCTGGCCTAGATTGTTATGTTATTGTGCATTTCTTGTGATCTAAAAACAATTATAAAGCATTTTCACTTATATCATTTTATTTTATGCAACTTGAATTAAAAAAGGGAGTTCATATCCTTTTAATGAGTTCTTTAGGGAAACTTTGACCTAGGGATTCATCTCCTGACATTGTCTTCAACCCTTATCCATGGGGGGTATATAAATTTAGATAATGAATCACTAGGATTATGGTTTAAGATATTAAACCACCTCCATTAGTAATTATTTCCCTTAGAATGTATGACCGATCAGGACATTGTACTACACTAAGTAATTGATAGATGTATTAGTTATGAAAAGGATAATAACTTTTTATAACAAGCTGATTTATGTGGATCCAATTGACATGTTTGTATTTATAGCATTAGCCATGCTTGGGACCATCTAGACAATCATAAATTATAAGTTTTAGACAACCCCACTTACCACAAAGTATTATTGATTCAATATGAGTAACCCAAAGTTCCATGTCATTGTACAGTCTCTTGGGAGAAAGGGGTGTAAAATACCCTACCAACTCATGTGTTTTTATTTTTGGATTAACAATTTAATTCCTTTCAAGAGCACATATAAATATTGTTTTCAATAATATAAATAAACTTTATCATTTTAGGTCTTAGGATGATTTAATTAGTTTTAATTTTTTCGTTGTCTTTAATTAGTAATTGATTTGAGTTAAAACTTGTTTGTAAACAACACGTCATAACCAAACACATTGTCCACCATTTCTTGAATTAGAACGCATTACATTGGTCAAATCTAAAGCATATTTTCCTTATTCAAATTCTCATCATAAACATTTGTGTTTGTATTGTCTAAATAGCATAGTTATGCTAAACATTTTAGTCTAAAACACTTTCCAAAAAACTTTGAATCCTTCAATAATAATTCAAATTAAGAATTACACCTTTCTAAATTATAGGTTAACATGTTAATTAGTTTTACCATTTGCACTTGACTTGAGTTAACTTGGGTTAAAATTCCCACTTAGATTGAAGGCCATTTATAGACTTATCATCATCATTAGATCATTGTGAACTTAGGTAATCAAGTGTATCACTCACACTATAAGTTCTAGAACACATTTTATTCTACCTCCTATTACTATGTGATGGTGTTGTGATGCCCATTTGGTTGTAATTTTATACTTAGGAATTCTTGATTATTTTCACATCTTGAGTTTCTTGGTTTACATTATCACCTTCCTAATCCAAAGGGCTTTCTTTTATTTTCCTAGTAGTAACTCACCTAAGTTGAACTAGTTTTTGTGTTATTGATGTATCTCTCAACCTTGGTTAGTTTTCTTGGCCTCAATTCAAACTTGGTTATAGAATATCAGTTTTGAACACATCTTGGTCTTTCAATGATGGATTTAGGAGAGGTAATGATTAGATCTATTGTGGCTCAAATAATGACATGGGTTTTTTAAAGTGGGGTAATTTTGGCACTAGATGAAGAATGATCAATATTTAGATAATGAACTCTTTATGAATAAGCTCATCTATGATGGGCTCAACAAAGGCTATTTGTTGATATATGATGGTAACTATGACCGATCTAGTCATAATTTCACAACCTTATTGGGATAATAAGATACCATACTTGGAAGGGCCTAGAATGGTAATGGAAGGGCATTGTGAAGTTTGGTTGATGACACAAGACAAAGGATGAGGGCCTGGACTGGTAATGAAAATATGTTGAGAAGCTTGGTTGCTAGCACAAACCATAGGATAATTTCCTATAATGGTAATGGGTAGGCATTATGAAGCTTGGTTTCTAGTGAAGGCCAAAGAATGAGGTCTTGAAATGGTAATAGATGGGCATTATGAATCTTGGTTGCTAATGTAGACTAAAGGATAAGGGCCTAGAATGGTAATAGATGGGTATTATGAAGCTTATTTTCTAGTGTAAAACAAAGGACAAAGGCCTAAAATAGTGATCCTTAGGCATTGTGAAGCTTGGTTGCTCATGCAAATTGAAGGAGGGTTAATGGTATAAGAATGGTATCGAGTGCCATTCTCATTAATAGGGTGAAATTGGTATGTTAATTAACCCAGACAAGGGTGATCATGGTATATGATAATCATCATGGATGGGTTTGGTAATTATCCCAAATAGGGTGGCCTTTGTCTATGAAAATGGTTTGGGTTTATATCTAGGTTTGAAAGCAACATTGGTCTAGGAATTGGTATACGGTCTAAAATTATTTCAAGGACTAATGTCAAATGTCTCACATAAAGAGTCAAGTGAATGGATAAATCCAAATGACAAACTTAGTAAAAGTGTTTCAAACAATTTTAATTTAGGATTAAAGATGAAAAAATGTTGTTAGGTCTTTGGGAATAGGGCAAAAAGCTAGGTTCAAAATAACTAGGTATAAAATAGAAGGTAAAATGCTAGGTATTTTGGAAACACAACACAAAATTTATACTTTAAAATACACTAAGTATAAAAAAAAGGGAATTTTTAGGTATTTTTTAAACATGACACAAAATATATACTTTTAAATACATTAGGCCTAATACAAATAGTAATTTCTAGGTCTTTTGGAAGCATGACACAAATGCTAAACTTTGAACAAAACTAGGTCTAAAAGGTGAGATAATTAATCTAAAATTTTGAAACATTTGGACTCAAACTAGACATTTAGATTCAAATATAAATTTGACCTTTGAAAAAAGTCTTTGGAATTTAGGCACATGGAAAATAGACCACCTCAAACATTTAGGCATAAAATTTGATAAAACAAGCAAGGAATCAATCCAAGTTGCACAATCTAAAAACAATAGGTATATGTCTAAGCCAAAATTACGTAAGGCATAGGTATAAACCAATCAGTGTTTGAATCTAAACTTATCAAGATAAAATTTAAATTGATTTAAAAGGATTTAAATGGATAAAAAGATATACCAAAAGGGATGGCATATCGATACTAGTCGTAGACCAAAAAAGCACACATGGTTTTGAAATTACAATTGGATATAAAGAAATAAGTATTTAAAACAATTCAAGTAGTGTAACGATGTTATCTTAATCTAAAGGTATGACAAACGGTTTAATTTAAAAACTCTAATGCATAATACTTGGAATGAAATTGGTAGTGTAACAATGTCCCTTTCAAACAAGTGACACACACACACAAAAGTTTGACAAAATGACCAAGGCAAAGTGTGGTGTCAAATGGATGGCATAACATCTCTTTAGGAAAAAATTAGTTTTATAAACATGATTTTTTTTTAATTTGGTATGAAAAAAAAATATTTTTTACTTAATACAATGTAAGTAAAAAATAAAAATAATAAAAACACCTAAGTGTATCGTCTTAATCCTAAAAATTGACAAGGTGGCTTCATACTGTCAAATTACATATATATACTCTATTTTAAGAGGAAATAATATTTTTAATCCAAAAAAAATAGTGCACATGAAAATTAGGGTTTTTAGACCCCCTCTTCTCTCAATATTTCATATGGTGACATAGAACTTTGAGCTACTCACCCTACATTGACAATATATATGTGGAAAGTGGGTTTGTCTAAAAACTATCAAGTTTCATACATTTTAAATGGTCCCACATGTGTGGTTAACACTAGGGCACAACATGTCATTTGGATACATGTTAACCAACTTGTTATGAAAAGTTATTTTCCTTTTCACAACCACTACATCCATTAATTACTCAGTGTAGTGTGATGTCTAAGTTAAACCTAAATTCTAAGGTAATTTACTACTAACAGAGCTTGTTTAACCGCTCAAAAAATAATTCTAATAAATTTATCTCAATTTATATAACCCTATCATGGAATGGGATTAAAATTATTCTAGGATATTAATTCTTGCGTCAACACTTTCCTAGAGGACTCGTGGGGAGGTGATGAACTCTCGCCCACAAGTCAAGATGCACAAAAATAAAAATTATAAGACTTTAGGTTCATTTTTGGATCACCCAAATCACACATATTTTGGGGAGTGCCTTAACAAATTTCCTTCCATGATTTGGATAAAGCAACAAACTAAATAATTGAAGCATTTTTTATCACCCAAGTTTCCTAAATGGGATAGGGGAGAGCATACACGCTACACTTGGCTTGTGAAATAAACACACAACAATAACCAAAAAGGTAAAATCCCTTATGAGAACTTTAACTATAGTGTGAGATCATTTTTAGAGCACTAAACAAAATATGATATGAATTTTATCCCCTTGGTGTTGTTTGAGAACTTTGAAAAATGAAAACAAATCAAGTAAATGATTTTTAAACACCCAATGTAAATGTGATTTGAATCTTAAAGTGTTAAAAAATGTCTTTCCTTGGCTTTGGGGTACTACAAAAAGTGTTAGGTGGTCCTTGTGCTTAGAAGATATAATCAAATTAGCAAATGATAATTGAAATTTATCTCTTGGGTTTCTTATTTTTTTCACATAGTAAAATACCATAGATACATAGAGTAAAACCACAACTTTCCTATAAAACCACAACTATTTAATGCAAAATCACTACTACCCAAAAAATAAATTGTTAGTGCAAAACCAAAATTATTTAGTGAAAAATCACAACTGATAGGACAATAACATAATTGGGCAAGCAAAATCATAACTAGAAAGTCAAAAATGCAATTGATAAAGCAAAACTACCACTGTCAATGCAAAACTACAATTGAGAATGCAAAACCACAATTGAGTAATTCAAAACCACAATTGAGAATGAAAAACCACAATTGGGCATGCAAAACCATAATTAGGCATGCAAAAATGCAACTGGCATGTAAAATTCACCTAGGAATGCAATATATACCTAGGCATACAAAATATACCTAGGCATGCAAATGCACCTAGGCATGAAAAAATGTAACTTATCGTGCAAAATTGTAACTATGGGTTGCAATAACACAACTGAGCATGTATAAATGTAACTAGGGGTTACAATAACATGATTTATAGGGTCAATATCACAAGTCACACTTGGCTAATGCAATAATTCTTATTTTAAGGCAAAACTACAATAATTAAGGCAATAACACAATTATTAAGGTAATATCACATTTATAAAGACAAAACTACAAATAATAGATGCAAAAAGTCAACTTTAATATTTATATTCTACATTAAAATATCGTTAGTTCACAGTGCTAAAAATGCAACTACACAAAGCAAAAATGCAACTACAATGAGCAAAAGTACAACTTCCTATGAAATATTCGTCAACTTCAATTTTTCACTTTTTTGGTTAGTAAGTTAGGATTTTGACAATAAAATGTTAGAAATAGGTCCTAAAATTCCATGGTAAGAACATTGTGTGGTATAAATCCCACTGGGCATGCCATTATGTGAACAAGGAATCTAGAGAGGGGAGATTAGTATAGTTTTAATCAATAAAATCCAAACAAAACTAACACAATAAACACTACCACCTCTAGCCTAAACACTAGGGAGAGCATATGTAACAAGTATAAAATGAAAATACAACTAGAAAACAAAATAAAACATCCTTTTACCTTCTTTTTATCTCTAAAATGGCTTATTGAATTGGCTTGCTCGACTATGTCCTCAAGAAATCTTTGTCAATGAAGTTCCATTGGTCCACCTTTCCTTGACACCTTAGTAACATTGGTTGGCTTAGATTGGCTTATGAATTTGGTTTGGTAATTCTAATAAAATATATTTTTCACCTATTTGAGCATAATAACTTTACACCAAGATAGCTTATGGATCAATAGGTAAGGCCTTGTTTTTATAACCTCAAAAGTTAACTCTCACCCAAGTTGAGTTAGGCCAGGATTTAGGCATGGAATGAGTTCAAACAAAACCTAGGTGAGTTGAGTATAACTCTAGTTGATTTAAGGAGGTGGCATGCAATTATTATTTCAATTAATAGGCATGGATCACAAATTAGGTATTTGTTATATATTTTGTGAGAGCTTGACAACTCACAAAAGCAATGATGAAGAAGCTTGATATTTAGAATTTTTAAATTTTTATTTTTAGACATTAATTAATTTCAAATGGGTTATTTAGATAAGTATTTAATATATTTTAATTAGTTGATTCATTTTGATAATTATTTTCTCTTTTAAGAATTGTTCAAGTGCCCTACTTATTGGGTCTATAGTCCAAACTACTAGTTATTGGGTCGCAAGGTAACTTGGGATGAATCCATGAGAGGTTATTGGTGTTATGGTATAATAACCCAAATATGGATGAATCAACATGATTATTATCATTAATTAATGATGTACAAATGAAATTAGGATGTTTAGTGATTCATAAGCTTAATTTGCAATGTTTGGTAGAAATCAGTTAGAAGTTAGTTGTGGCCAGAATGGGGTGTATATAGTCCCTATCTGAGATGATCATTTTTTAAAACCCATTCAATATATATATACTTTATTTATAAACCTATTTATAATTATTGGTGCATTATTGGTCAAATACCTGGAATGAAGTATGCTACTTTAGTAAGTTTATCAACACCCACCAATATCATATCATGATGATTCCTTAACATAGGCAAGCCTTGGAAAAATCCATACTGATGAATTTCCATTTCCATTATAGTATGGAATGTGGGTAAAAAAACCCAACAATATGGATGTGTTTAACCTTAACTCACTGACATTTTAATCATCTTGACATAAAATTTAATGCATTCTTTTTTATTCTTTTCCAAAAATACAATGGTTGTATCTCTGTTAAGAGCTTAGTCACACTAGGGTATCCACAATATGGAGTGTTTTACAACTCCTTTAGCATATTCATCCTCAAATTTTATTTATCATGAACATAGACTCTTCCATTGTATCTTAAAATTCCATCACTCTCAAATTATAACCCTTTATACTTAAGATCTTGAGGATTCTCTGATAGAGATTTGTTAACCTATTCAAAGAACTTGTCTCCTATTGAGAATTTCAATACCTAATCTCAAAAGGTGATCATGATAGTATCAAAAAATTTAATGTACCTTCTATGACTAAGGGAACCTTTAACCCTATTTTTATTACCCTTAATATATCTTATATCAAATTCATAATCTGGTAGAAATTAAAACCATCATATTTTCTAAAAATTTAGGTTGGGTTGGGTAAATATATACTTTGGTCCCAAATTATTTGTTTTGAGTTTGAAATGTTTTCCCAATAAATAATGCCTCCATATCTGTATAACACATAATATGGTATCCAATTATAAGTCATTTGTGGAATAATTAACCTCATAAAGCTTCAACTTCCTTTATTCATATGCTACAACTGAACCATCTTGCATAATAACTCTTCCCAAACCATCCCTAGAGCCATTAGTTATCACTGAAAAATCACCATTTGGATCTAAAATCTATAACACTAGCACTGAAGTAAGCCTCTTTTTTATAATTTTAAAGGATTATTTGTAATTATCATTCCAAAAAAAATGGTGCTCTTTTCATTTCAAAGAGGTGATTGGATTAGTTATCTTAGATAAATTTGGCATAATTTTTTTGTGTAATATCCCACTAAACCCATAAATCTACACACCTCATGTACATTCCTAGGTTTTGGCCATTCCATGATGACCCTAATATTTTTTGGGTCTAATAAGATTCCCTCTATAGATATAATATTCCCTAGGTATTGTACTCTTATTTATAAGAAGGCACACTTAGACAATTTCACATAGAAATTGTGCTTTCATAACTATTATAAAACCAAACATGAGTTCTCAATATGCTCCTCTTCCCTTTTAGAATAAATGAGGATGACATCAATAAAAATAAGCATAAATTTACCAAGATAATATTTGAACACATTATTCATGAGATTATTGAATGTTTTAGGTGCATTCATTATCCCAAAAGGAAGCATTGTGAACTCATAATGACCATATATAGTCTTGAAGATTGTTTTAAGAATGTCCTCCTCCCTAATCCTCCACTAATGGTGTCTTACTCATAGTTCAATAGTTGAGAATATTATTACACCTCACATTTGATCAAAAATATCATCAATGCAAGGTATGGGATACCTATTCTTAATTTTTTATTTTTTCAACATCTTGTAATTTATGCATAGACAAAAGGTTCCATCCTTATTCTTCACAAAAACTACAAGTGCACCTCATGGTGAAATACTTGGCCAAATAAATCCTTTGGCCAACATTTCTTGAAGTTGGGATTTTAACTCAACTAATTCAATTGTTATCATTTTGTAGGGAGCCTTAGATTGAGGTTATGATCCTGGAATAATGCCAAAAGTGAAGTCAAATTCCCTTTTGGGACATAAACTAGGTAACTCTTCTAGAAAAACATCCTGGAACTCTTGTATAAATGGGTAGTCTTCAATATAGGGTTCCTTAGTTCCTTAAATTTCATCCAATAATACTTGACATCCCTTCCATTGAGCTTTTTTCAATTGAATGGATGAAATTTATCTTAGCTTCGACTCTCTCTTTTCACTCTAAATTTGGGTTTAATTTCCAAAATAATCTAAGCATTCAACCTTCTTTATAAAGAAGTCAACCTTAGCTTTATTCCTAGTGAGTCAATTCACTCCTAGGATTATGTAATATGATCCTAATGGTGTTGTATATAGGTCAACTATCATGGTGAATTCTGGTAACTTCACCTCAACCTCAATAAGACATGTGTCAACCTTGACTTTGGATTCATTCTCATATTACACTATCTAAGCATTTACCATAAAACCAACCTTCCTAAATAATTTATCTAACATTCTAGATTAGATTAAAAAAATTAGTGGTTCATGTATCTATCAAAATAAAAATAGGATGCCTAAATAATGTACTTGATACTTCTATGGGAGAAGCTTGAAATCTAACTAAATGGTTGTCAACAGTTACATGAATTCACTACTAGAAAGTTCTTTGTTATGATGTAGAGGTATATAAATTCTTATTTTTGCCTTTTGCCTTCCATCGATGATAGTCCTTAGCATAATGATCTCCTTCACATGTAAAACATGTACCAGGTGGTCCCTTCCTCTCAAATTGATACCATTTCCATATTTCTTATTATTTACAGTATTATTAAACCTTTCATTATGACTATTGAACCTATTCTTGGAATTCCCATTCCATTTCCAATAATTTTTCTTGAAGGTAATTATTGGACCTCCAAATGTATTTTTAAATTTATCTCTGACCTCAACAAGTTATTTCAAATTCTATTCTTTCTTAACTAATTTCTTAAAAACTTGGTTCATGGTGGATGGCCCAATAACATCCACTTTTCACTCAATTTGAAGCTTTGCACCCATGATGAACTTCTTGATCAAGAAGCATTCATATTTTTAGTACTGACATACATATTTCAAAATCTTGGTGAATTATTCCTAGTATTCATTTACTGGAAGGTCTCCTTTTTTCATATTTTGAAAATATGTTAACTTTTGATCAAAATACAACTATGTTAAATACTTCATACATGATATTTTTAAACTTTATCAATTATTGATGAATTCTCTCTTATAGGAACCTATCGAGTCTCAATTTCTTTGAGTGCACACCTTAAGTAATGCATCGAGAAAGGGGTGGGTATACCATTGGTGATTTTTAATATTTTTGTTCCCTATACCACACTTAATTCCAACACAAGTTCCTCCTATATGTTTTCCTAAGCTTTTGCACCTCCCTTACATGCTCCTCCAAGAAATTCACCACCTCAATTAGCCCCTACTTAATAAAAACCCTCTTTTACCATATTATAAACATATTCAAATGGGTTGACCATATTCTATGAATTGAGTAGATTACAAGAGTAAGTCAGCCCAACCAACTTAGTCTAGACCTAATTGTTTTATTTCCTAAACAACTAGGTCAACCAGACTGACTTTGTCATCTAAAATTATAGAAGGGTTTAGGGTTAGATCTAGATATATAAATGCATATTTAAACTCATTTACAATAAATAGTATCATTCATTTACACTTATTTATGATTTTTTCTTCCACCATTCTACTTGAGGAGTCATTATTTAGGGTTTCATACTTCCTTTGGAGAAGAATCTTGTCTTATGAAAATGTCTTAGATGCATAGGAGAAGTCTTGTATCCTATAGATAACCTATATTTGTGATCCTTATGAGCCAAAATAACCTCTTTAAAAGTACCATTGGCTAAGGGAGAGGTTGAGCCTCAATGGGTTCATCTTTAAGGTAAGTATTCCTAACTCTTATTCCTCTATTTTTGTAGATAGAATTGCATAAGTAATAGCTCATGAATGTATTTATCTCTCCATGCTTAGGATTACCTATACATTGAATTGAGTATATTTATTCTTTACATGTTTATTTTTTATGTTTATTATCCCCCATTTGTTCCAAAATCTTTGGTGAGAATTGGATTAGATTTACTTTACTGTGTTACAAAACATAGGACCTAACTAGGGTTATTGTGTGGTATTGCTTGACTAGAGGCTTTAGAACCCTCTCTAGTCATGTTTTATGGTAAGATATCCCTTATTTAGGTCTATAATAACCATATTGTTTATTAACCCAATTGTTTAAATGTACCAACAAGCAAAATGGATAGTTTGATTTATCTTCTCAGAGCTAGGATTTATTTATAGATCAGCGTCACTTTCCCATGTATAAATTTTGGTGAACCAACATGAAACTAACCCTTGTAGGTTTTATTTCACACTTTAATTTATTATTTATTTAATTTTTATATCATTTAATTGACTTTATCGACATGTTCTAACATTTAGTGTGTAGTTTTTAGCACACAGTCAATCTGATCGACTGTGTTTGGCTTTATGCAGG
Organism: Torreya grandis; assembly: GCA_037957365.1. Classification (NCBI taxonomy): domain Eukaryota; kingdom Viridiplantae; phylum Streptophyta; class Pinopsida; order Cupressales; family Taxaceae; genus Torreya; species Torreya grandis. The sequence continues at coordinate 952,840 of JARHVA010000037.1, forward strand.
TTATCTTCAATTATTGATAACTAGATTGATCTAATGACTAAATTTACTTTTTTACATTCATGTTTTTAGACTCAATTGACTTGGTTGACTCTATTATTATCTTTAAAACCTTCACCTATATGACACAATATAAAAATAGAAAGTCAACATTATTAAATCATCAGGTTCATTCTCACCAACTTAATCATTTATTTTCCTCATTTCAGTCCTATTTTTCATAATTTTTAATTCAATAAAACTATAACTCTATAGTAAACTAAGTTGATTTGATCAACTTAGTTCCTTAGTTTTTTATTTCCCAAGAGACTTAGTTGACTTATTTGACTATGTTTCTTTGACCTTTTCTTCAACAGATAAAATCGATCAAGTCAATTATGTTATATGCTATTTGCATACTCGATCAACCCAATCAACCCAATAATCTAAAAGTAAAAATAATTAACCCACATTATCAATAATTAATTCATCTTTAATTTTGATGCTTAATTTCTTAGAGTAACACACATAGTCTAACTAATAAAGTTCAATTTATCAATTTATTCACATTGTTTTTTCTTTTATTCACACACTTCCAAATCATAAAATATTTGAAAACATTAAACAATTCTACCCAATGTCTACCTACTTTTATTTCATCACCAAGGAGGAAGTTGACTCGATTTTTTGGTCGAGTATAAATATGTGGTTGATAGTATATATTAACAAAGCAACTAACACCCTTATCGATGGGGGATTATGAAATGAGGGGTTAGGCCCTAATACCAAACTAGTACCATCACCAATACAAATCCATTTTATCCTTAAAAATATAAAACCATCTTTAGCTTACCTCTTTGTATCTCTTTTCTAAATTCAAATGCCCTATCACATTTATTTTTAAAGCTATAATTTAAAACATTCAGGAATGACTACATATATTAGCATTTTTATTTTCAGCATTTTTGCTTGATTTTTGTCAATTGTATATCATATTGTAAAAAATTTATTATCCAAAATTATTATAATGTTTGTGTAGTGTGCCACAACTAGATCAACTAGGTCAACTTAATTATCTGTTTGTTTATTTTAATTTATTTGCTAATCAACACTAGATCATCTAGAGTCATAACTATCAAAACCTGTCTTTACCTTCAAAACATAGTCAACCCACTCAACTATGTTTGTTATAGTTTTTCTCTCTTATTGGACATAATCATCATATTTTACCTAGTATCTCATAGGCTAGTCTATTTACCTTTCTACTAGACACAATCATCTTGTTTGACCCAGCCTCTCACTAGCTTGTATTTTTACCCTGTTATAGGATATAGTCATCCTATTTGACCTAGCCTCTCATAGGCTAGTTTTTTTACCCTTATACAGTACACAACATCTCATTTGACCTAATCTCTTATAAGATACCTATACTATTTTTATTCAACACACAATCAAGCTATCTGATTGTGTGTCTTACATACTTTCTCAGTTTAACCATCTGTAGAACATAATCAACATATTTTATTATATCTCTTGCAACCTATCCTACTTATTTTCTTACAAAACAATATCAACTAGTTCAACCTAATATCATACCATTTTATCCTCATTTTTAACAAGTTTTTAGCTCCCTTCCCTTATCATGGATTATTTTTTTGATGATAATATATATTTGAATCAAACCAACAAGATAAATTTCACTAATTTAAATAGACATCCTAAAACACCTTTGTGTCACTTAACATAGATTAAATAAATTTCCATGTTACTACCTGCACTACCAACTATGGAACTCCTCCTTATTATTCCATGGCACTTAACCCTTTTTTATGATAGAAGATGAACATGACCTTGATTACACTACTAAAATGATCCTTTTCATCAACTAAAATATTCAACATTGAGGTAAGGATCTTATAATCATTTATAAAATCATGTTGGGACCTCATATTTTTGAACCCATTCACCTTCACCTATATTTTCTAATGGATTTGGGGCAAGTCATTTTTTTGTTTACACCTTTCCCCTTTATCATGTCTCCTTCTCAAACTATGATATCATCCTCTATGTCTTCTTTTACCCCCATGAAAATTATTTAAAAAAATATGGCAAGTTCAACCTTTAGTGGGGATATTCAAAATACCCACATGCATACACATGCTACTCATGCTTCTTATGCCACTAGTGCATCTCATGTTACTAATGCTTCTTATGCTACTAGTGCATCTCATGTTGCCAATGCTTCTTATGCTACTAGTACATATCATGCTATTAGTGCTTCTCATGCCACTATTATGGTGCATGACACTACCTTATGTCATACTCATAGTACATCTGAAGATAATAATACATCACCCAACACTAATACATCAAATGTTACTTTTACTAGACAAAATAGTGCTCAAATGAATAAAATTTTATTAAAAACTATTAATCAAATGCATATTTTCAAAATAATAATGCAAATAAAATGATACAAATTAAAAATCACCTATTAAATATCCAAAACCAACCCCAACATGCTCAATGAGGAACACACAATCCTAATTCCCCCTCCAAACCCCCTTAGGGATTCACATGGTAACCTCATACCATAACCCCCACTTATCAACAAAAATATTAGCCACTTTCAAAATGAACCTCTTATACCCAAAATTTACAACATTGACATAGGAGGTATCACTCCCACTATCACTTATAATGTATCTATGGATCCTACCTTGTATTTAAAAACATTTGTAAACTTAAGACTTTCACTTCCACTAAACTCTTAGCTAGAATGCTTTAAAGAAATGCTTTAGATTGGTATAATATATTTAAAATTGACTCCATTAATAGCTTATAAGACTTGGTTAATTCATTGGTTCAATAATTTCAAACTATTAATCTTCCTAAAAATATCTTAGCTCATTTCATCAATTGTAAACAACTGAAATGGTACAAGTTTTCATCAAACAATGGAAAACTTTGTCTAATAAAGCTAAGCATAATATGGAGGATGAGAAACTCTTCCCATTATTTACTAATTTTATTCACCTTAAATTACAATATTATGTTAATAATATTTCCAAAAAAACTTTAAAAGAGGCTCTTGACCAAGCCAAATGTCAATATTTTCATATACGTCAATATGAACCTCCCTAACCTACAATAGGAACTCGCATGCTTATTATAGCTAAAAATCACCATGTAAATAATGATGGTTTTGTAGATACTTATGAAACCATATATACCATCAAAGCCATTTCTAAAAATAATACCATGGAACATGTTCCTCCATATAATAATAAATCTCATCGTAATCCTACATTCTCTCAAAACAATCATACCAATGTGCATAAACCTCTATCATTAGAAAAAATTCAAAAATGCCTTCCAAGATCTTTACCACGATATCTTGACCCTACCCATTCTATGAAAACATGGTATCATCCAAATAAATTTTGTTGGTTTCATGCAAGTTGGACCATTTCATGAAACTTATAGACAATTAAGAAATATTACTATGGATTTTCTTTTTGAACCCAACTTTGACCAAGAATCCCTTGTACATAAATGTCAACAAGCTTATGACATAGAATTTAAAGCTCCTAAAACTCAAACTATAAATAAATATTTAAACCAAACCAATGCAAATTTAGCTATTTATAAGGATCCCCTTCCTAATATTCAAGACAACATTGATCAACATACCCCTACTACCAATAACATTGAAAGCCTTATAGATTTTAACACCAACAATGAAAATGTGGTTAACATGACTATTATGAGGACTAGTTTATAATATTGATTCAATCCAAAAAATTACCCATCATGTATACTTCTCCATCATGTCTCATAAAATTAAGGCATGTGTAACCAACACACATAAAAGCATCACCTAAAACAACACAAATTGGCCATACCTCTCATACAATTGATATAACTTCTACTCTTTCCCAAAATTCCATACCTCAAGTAAACATCTCTCAAATTTATTCTAATAAACGACATGAAATACCTAAAAAAACAAGCACATCACCTAAGATCAATCAACCTACCTTAAACTAACCTAAACCAAAAATACCTTATCAACATAAGATTCACTGCACATCCAACCCCCTTCATCAAATTTATTACAACATTGTACACCTTTATACAAAAATCCTATCATAGGTTATAATGAATAGGATCATATCATGGAACTTTCCCATCTTCCATCCCAAATTCCTTTCTTAGATATTATGCTCACTTCTCCTCACCATCATAATCGATCAATGTAATTATTATTTAAAATTATCATCTCTCATCCTCCACCTATAAGGAAAGAAGTTACCTTATCCAGATATCAAGATAAAATTATTCAAAACTATGAATAAATGTCCATCCATGTTGATCAAATAATGGACACCTATCTCTTACTCAAATTTCTTATCTCTTTTATGATTCCCGATGATATAGTACTTCATGCAAATGATCCCCCTTTAATCATTTTTGTATAAATAGGTGTTATCTAAGTTAATTATGATTCAATTGATGAAGTCTTAAAAACTTATGTTATTTCCATTCATTTTATTAAAACACTTAAATATTTTGATTGTAACCTCAAATCCACATGCAGTGCATACCAAGGATATGATAGAAGACAAATGCCTCATTTAGGTTGTGTTTGGATTCCCATCACTATTTCTCCCATCACCATTTATGTAAAATTCATGATATTTAACTTTCCACTTTACTATAATATTTTACTCGATCAACTTTAAAAACATTGCATGAGACCCATTTCTTCATTTATATGTCAATGTGTCAAACTCCCTTATAATAGTGACATTTACAAGATTCAAGGAGACATGAACCCTTGAAATTTTGAACATTTCCAAGAAGAATGTGTTTTTAAAATACCCAACTTAGACCCTTACCTAGCATTCCATTTCAAGAATCCTAACATTTTAACTATCCTATCAACTCTACTAGAGGTTATAATGGTCATCCATAATTAAGCAAAAATATTCCCCTTAACCTCTTAAACTCAGATGATGATGAACCAGATGAGATAAGCTTAAATATCAAAACTTTTGATCTCTCCCCTAACATCATCACTCAACTACCTCCCTCTCTTCAACCTCACTCCCATCAACAACCTTTTGATGAAATACCAATTAATCTAACCAAAACTAAACATTCTATTACCATGCTTCCTCAACTGATAAAATAGTTGACTCATCTACTATCAACTTACATATACCCAATTGTGATGATGGTTATTCTTTAGATGACCCATTTTTAGTTAGATCCATTCAAGCTAAAAATGTTGAGGTTATTATATATCATTTTTATTATTAAAGTCTTTTAGTTCTCTTTTTATCATTCCTTATCTTATGGTACCTGATATTAGTTTTTCCAATACTATTCATAAGTTAGAGATGGAGCACACATGTACTACACCTCTAGTCACTATTCAACCTCTCATGAGTATGCTTATAGACCATGACATGATAATACCTTACCATTTTTCCAAATATCATGATCATTCTAGTTTATTTCCTATATAAATGTTATCCACTTTGATTTAACCCATTTCACAACCACCCATACATATGGATGAGCCTAGTACAAATCCCACTCTAGCTTCTCCCTTCCTTGGTGATGGTCTTCTCCCATTACCTAAGTTTGATACCTTACCTACATAATGGGCAGATGAGCCCTATTATGATATTCATATATTTTTTGGTCATTGGACCAAGGATTATCATCTACATTAGTAAAAATAGCCTTCTTCCTTTACCACTTCAACTAGTAGACCTTCACCATCTACTAACAGACATAATTTTTATTTTCATGGTACACACAACCATTCCTCTATTCAGTAATGATAGTTTAGGTAGTACATTGATACATTACATCTAGACATTGCACAACCCAAAGATAAGACTATCCCACCTCCCAAGCTACTTCTAGAGTACATCCCTAAATATGTGGAAGTATATTATCTTTGGCATCAGTGTACAACCCATCATACTGATAGATGCTAAGTGATTCAGTAGCATCTTTGAGATTTCCCATAGTCTACATTGACACCATTTATTCCTCTTACAATAGGTCACATATGAATGAAGGTTCCTCCTTTGCTAGTTGCACCTCCACATAGATCCAAAAATACCATTCATATTGAGATACCTATTCCTCACATTGAGTATTCCACATAAGAGGTATTGCATGAGCATCACTCTTCTTCTACCACACCTAATTTTTTTGTAGAGATGATATGAAGGAAGTATTTTCATGACTTTTGTAAAGATTGATGAGGCTTTGACTAAAATTAGATTATGCATAGTGATGTGTCAGATGTTATTGATGGAATTTGTGGTCAGATCTATAAATATTTATGAACACAGCATGGTTGTCTCTCACATTATACATGATTTGAATAAAATTTGTGATTTATTTATATATCTTATATTTTTGACTATTTTTCAAACATGATTTCACTTATCTATTTTGAATGAACCATTATATTATGCTTTATATTATTTACATGGTTTCATTAGCTTTAGCTTTATTTTATTGCATATTCTCATTTTTCACGTATTCAAACTTATGCTTATGGTTTCAATTATTTCACATGGATTCCTTTATTTTTTATTTTATGATTTTTTGAAACTTTCAACATAAATAAAGATAATTATTTTTGTGACATGGTTGTAAAACCCTCATTCCCTTACTAATTTATCTTTACCATATGATCATTTAGTAAACATGACATCTCATTGTATTATTTATATACATCTATCTATCTGATCTCCCTTTTTCCCTTACTTATTTTTCACATACTAATCATACACATAGTTAAAACTTGAGATTACATAATGGTTCATAGGTAAGCCTAAGTTATCTAGTCATTCATATCTCTAATTGCTTAGCCTCTTATAACCAAAATCTAAAGCTCATTCATGTGTATCAATTTTATCACTCATGTTGGTTATTCCAAATTCATATGGAGGATGAATCACAAAAGCCATAAAAAATTTAAAATCCAAATTATTTAAACAAAAAACATTGATCAAAAAGTCACATATAACATATAAAATTCTAATCACCTCTCTTATTCTTAATCAAATCTCAAAATTCATAATTGGCATCATGATAAAGTCAAGGTCCATTGGGTTATGGTAGGCCAATACATCATGATAGGAGAATAAAATAATTATAGTGGTACATACTTTCTCACACAAATATCCAGTCTTCACAGTAGATCGACAACTTTGTAATAGGTCCTAAGATATGGGTAACACGTTGTGGGAAGGTAGATCCATTTTAATTTCCTTATTTATATAACATTCATGATTTGATCTTAGTATTCCACTTATTTTTCTAAACATATTTTTTCTTATTACAAGAAGGTATCCTTTGTATTTTGATGGTCACTAGCCCCTTAGTGATTTCCTTCTTACCTAGTATTCCTCATTTTTACTAGGTTTTATTATAAATGCTTATACATGGTTTTTACACTCCTTGTTTCATTACAAAAATCCCAATATTTTCCTTCTAAGAATATTATTTTGTTAATTTATTATGCCCCTGGGGTTTCCCTTTGTGAGTTGTAGTATAAGACCTTAGATAGGACCAAGCATTCCTCACAAAACATTTCCTTATTTATTGACTTATTACCATTTACATCATTGGTGTTCTCCTTGTGAGTTAAAATATAATACCTTAGATAGGACCAATAATTCCTCATAAATTAGTGCATTAAATCCCATTAAAATATTCTAATAATTGTATTCACCTCATTGGTGTTCCTTTTATGAGTTTTAGTAGAAGACCTCGGGTAAGACCAAGCATCCTCACAAAACATTCTCATCCAATTTCATACAATGACCAAGTCAAAATAATATTATATGATTGAAATTTGAGATAATCTATGTTAAAATTATGAATTACATGTCATTTACATACTTCCCATCTTGATTTAGTATGTTTTATGCTTACTTCATGAACATTTCACTTTGTCTTTTTATTTTTTAATCACATGTATTTTTACAACCATTTTATTAAATTTTTGATCTCTATCATAGTAGCCATATGGGTAGCTCACTCCTGGGCCAATGCCTATCAGTCTCATTCCTCTCCATATCCAAATCCTATGAGTAGTTTTAGGCCCTCTCCATATGTTTATAGTTGCCTAGCTACCTCTCCCACCAATCAAAACTAGCTAGCATATTCTAGGGAAGATGGTACCCTAGGGTCCTCCATAGCAATAGTATCAGGATGCCCTAACACCCCATCTAAAATATCTCAATGGATATCTTAAAATATGACACCCCATATGAAATCCTCCTTAGGCATGTCTATAAAATATAAAAACCAAATATACATTAGATATCATATGTATATATCTCCAAAACATCTATCCATATCAAGTACGTAAAAAACTATAAATCTAGTGATCTATCCAAAAACATAAATACTTAAAGCATTACTTACTAATGATAGTGTCACCAACCATGGTCTCCCATCAAACCAAGCATTGATCACCTCCACTATAGGCTACCTCCATCCAAATACAAATCCTAGAGACACCACTTATACTCATCATGGTCATCTCCTTATTTGTATTTCTATAGACTAGTTGTGTCTAGCCTCCACTGTGGGATTTCCATGTGTGACTATTATCTCTCATGTCTTCTCCCTTCAATGATGTTTCTATCTCCTAAGTTCTCATGGTAGGAGCTATAGTGGCATCTATAGTCCCTATTTTGGATCTACATTAGCATCACCTACATCCTCACCCTTTGCATCCAACACTATCACATCCTATTTCTCTAGCCTAGCCACCCTCAACTGTAATGCCTAACCTACCCATGGTCTCATTCGATAAGGCCTAATTATAGGTATCTTTGTAGGTAATCATACACCCCCTCTACCTCTAGGCTTTTTAGCATGTTATGCCCAATAATTAGGTACTACTAAGGGATCACTAGATGTGGTAAGCCCAATTATCTAGGTACATGAGTTACAAGGTGTGGATCCACCCATGAGATATAGTGTCTATTAATGTGCACATGCACTAATCCAATATCCAAAGTTAGCCACCTATCTATAATATTAGTATAGGGCTTCCATATAATCTACCCATGAGTAACTATTTATAATACCAAGGCATGGGGCACAACATGTACTGCATGATCTTTTTACTAACTCACCACCTAAAGTAGCCTATCATCTACTGCATCATGCAACCTAGTTGGTTGATATATTAGAAACCTCTTATATATCTAGTTAATCAATAAAATCATGGGGTCCATAGTCTTCTACCTCTAAGTCATAATACCATACATGTCATGTATGAGATGCACCAAAATAATATAACCTAAATCATATAGAGAAACCTACTCTAAGATCAACTGACATAAGGCTATGACATATAATAGTACCTTCCCATCTGACTTGTGACACAACATACACACTATCACAAGTCCTATCACATCCTTTCAGATATATGGAATGGTCTAGATATATACATCAAATAAACATATCTATAATCTAGAGTAAATCCTATATGAGCTAGTCACCTAATAGATTAGGTCTCTCCTTTCTTCCTCAACCTCTAGTTCATCACAAATAACAAGAGTCCTAATAATTGGTAGTCTAATCAAATCATGGACTCCTCCAAGGTGATGCCCGCCTTTATGGTATCCCCATCCACCTCCCATCAAAAAGTGTTGGTTAGTTGATCCCATACTCTTAAGAACATGATAACTATAAAAACACTGAGAGGGATCTTTCACATCTCAATGATGCCTCCAAATCCTAAGGAGGCTAGCCACACTTAGTCAACATCTAATAATATCTCTAGCAAATATGGTAACCAAGGTGCATCCACTAGGTGCCAAAATCTTTGTCATCTCTACAAAATGTCAAACACCATAGAATGTATTAGATCTCAATATAAAAATGATAAATTTACATTCTTAAAATTATTACATTATTAAAAAAATAACTACTTCATCAACTTATTCCTACTATTTTCTATTTTCCACCCTTTTCCTATATAGTTAGCCCTTTACCCCTTATTCCTAGCTCTATTGACCCTTTACTACATAATCAGCCCATTTCTACAAAAATAGTTATCTATTTTATACTAAATTAGCCCCTTTTCCCATTTTGACCTACTATATTATCCTTCTACTATAGATTCATTCCCATTTAACAAAATACATCAGTACCTTACTACATATTAAATTAGACAACATGCACTAAGTTAGCCCTATCCATTTTCTAACTGAGTCAGTCCTCTATTATGCAATCAGAGACCCCCAAAAACATTAATTCATCCCTATGTTATGCAATTGACCACCTTTTTACCTCTCAATATTTCCAACTTAGTCAACTGGACTAACTTTGTTCAAACTTAGTGTTGACTTTTCAACTATTTACCATGAATGCCTTATGAATTTATTGGTCCAACCCTTTCCTACCCATTATCCCACTTTGTTCTTAGTTTACCTAAGAAAATCCTAGAGAAATGTTTGCTCCCTAAAGTTTCCCTAATAGCTATCTTTATGTACCCAACTTAATTTCAATAAAAATATGAAAAAAATTGAAATTAATGCAACACCTACTTAAGTTATGTTGGCTACTAACATTAGGCATCTTCCACATCATATTTATCATTTCTTCACCATGGCCATTTTTCATGATCATCTAGGTCACTCAAAGCTCTATTTTCTCACAATAACAAAATTACAAATGAATTATTTTTTAACCATATATATGTTTACAATTTAAAATTCTTTAATTACTAATTATTTTTGTCCAAAGTCTATTTTGTGTTCATAAATTTGTTTCTACTAGACCTTTTCCAAACCAAAAGATGTTCTGGAATCCTGACATTAGAGATAATTTTTATACATATTACATGTATAATTTGTAAAAAATTCAAAATTTCACTTATTTTACATGTTCACCTAATGTTCCCTACATTAGACACCTCTGCATTTCTCTCACTTAATTTATACTCTATAGCACTAAGGCAAGTAAATGTATTTTTTAATTATGGCCTTTCATTTATCTTATTCACTTCTTACTATATATTACTTAGCTTAGCATTGTGTGTTGTTCTGTTCTTTTCCCAAAGCACCATCCTGTGTTACAACTACATGACACGTGATGATCTTTAAGTGGGGCATATGTATACACACAATATGTTTAAACTTTATCAATTATTGATCCTTTCTCTCTTACAATAATCTATTGAATCTCAATCACTCTTAGTGCATGCCTTAAAGGGTGCACCAAAAAAGGGGTGGGTAGACCATTAGTGTTTTTTAAGAGTGTTGTTCCCTATAACACCACTTAAAACCAATGCAAGTTCCTCCTATATATTTCCCTAAGTTTTGGCACCTCCCTTACATGATCCTCCAAGTAACCCATTGCCTCAAATATCCCCTATCTAATAAAAACCCTCTTTTAACTATCCTTCAAACACATTTGAATGGGTCAACCCTATTCTAGGAATTGAGTATGTTAAAGGACTAAGTCAGCCCAGCTAACTTAGTTCAAGACCTAACTATTCTATTTCCTAAATAACTAGGTTGATGGGTCTAATTGTGTCATTTAAAACTACATAAATGTTTAAGGTTATATATATATATATATATATATATATATATAAACAAATCCTTCACCTCATTTCCAATAGATAAAATCATTCATTTGTGATCCTTTACAATTTGCTCTTCCACCATTTTACTTGAGGAGTCATTGTTTAGGGTTTAATACTTCCTTTGGAGTATAATCTTATCTTGTGGAAATTTCTTAGATGCATATGATAAATATCATATCTTAAATTTGACCTATCTTTGTGATCCTTATGAACCACAACAACCTCTTATAAAGCACCATTGGCCAAGGGAGAGATTGAGCCTCGACAGGTTCATCTTCAAGGTAAATATTCCTATTTTTATTTCTATATTTTAGTAAATATAATTTCATAAGTAATGGCTCATGAATGTATTTTTATCTCTATGATTAGTAATACCTCTATGTTGACTTGAGTAGAGTTCTTTGTATGTTTATTATCCCCAATTTATGCCACAAGCTTTGGTGAGCACTAGATTAGATTTAATTTACTTTGTTACAAACCATAGGAGCTAGCTATGGTTATTGTATGGTATTTATCAAATAGAGGCTTTAGAAATCTCTCTAATGATATTTTATGGTAAGATATCCCTTAGTTAGGTCTAGCATATCCATATTGTTTAAGAATCCAATTATCTAAATGTACCAACAAGCGGAATGGTTAGTTTGATTTATCTTATCCAAGCTAGGATTGATTTATAGATCAACTTTGCTTTCCCTTGTATATATCCACCAAGTCCTAAACAAGACTACTTATTACTCCCAAGTAGTGGTAGTAGAGTCAAGACCCATTTCTGGCTTCTTATTGGCCCACCAAGTTAATACTTCATCGGCAGATTGATACATTCCCCAAATAGCCTTGGTCACTTCATAATAATTTTGATATTTTAAATATTTCTCCATCTCTATAAGATAGGCTTTAGCTCTATCACCCAACATTGTACCATCAAACTTGGGTGGGTTTATTTTATTCATATCTCACACAAGTTTTGAAGCTAATTTTGCTCTTGATACTTATTATTCCTCAACATGCCCTTGATCCTAAGGCTCTTCTTAACCACCTCATTATTCCTCTAGTCCTTATTATTCATTTTCTTCACATTACCCATGAACTTCCTACTTTAGGGATTCTAATTTGTCCCTTGTTTTATTCATGATAGTGAGTATCAAATTAAGCTTTATAACTTATTCAACTACCAATTGATTAAGATCAGTTTGAGGATTCTCATTAGAATTCTCCTTAGTATTTGATCTTCCATGTACCATTCTCCTTAATAAAATAGGATAAATAGTTTAACATTAGTTGACTCATTATGTTCGAGCATTTAAACCTACACTTTAACACCACTTGTTACACCCATCTCAGATTCACTAAAGAAACCACATATTTTTTCTTTTTATTTTTTACTTCAACATAATTTAAGTATAATTATATTCCCTAATTAACTTAATTTTTTTACTATTTGAGAGATAAATACACCTAATACAACATATATAGGAACACTACTAACCCGTTGGTTAAGTCCTGATATATTTAGCTTAAAAATAACATTTAATAATTCAAAAGATAAAATCCATGTTATAAAGCATATACATAATGAATGGTATAAATTTACACTAAAATAATTCATTCTTATAGATAAACAAAAATTCACAACCACTCTTATTCTCATTATAATGAATCATGTACAAACACACAACTACTAATGTAAATAATCATAATAATATTGAATGTGTAAATAATATAATTTCCACTAAATATTATAATCATGCATGATATAAATTACAATATTACATTAGAGATTCATAAGACATCTAAAAATTAATAAAATGGCCATGAGGATGCATCTAGAATGGTTGATTAGCTAGAGAGATGGAGAGCATCATCTCAACATTTTTCCTCTAACCACAAAACATCAATCATCCTCACACCTCCCCATCAGTAATGAACCTTCCCTTCATAGAGGGTAAAATAATAAAAATTTAGATATTAAAAACTCAACTAGAAATATGTATAATATAGTCATTAATACATACAATAGTCATATAGACAAAGGAAAATAATCCCCTATCTAATATGACATCACACACATGCATGTAAACTAGAAATTATAATGGATTGACAATGTTTCAAATATAACATTAATTTTTTCAAAGTTTTTCATTATATATTTTAGATCTATCACAAATATGATTCAAATCCACACACACACGGATACTCTCTACTGATGAATCTTAGTCTCCTTTGTGTTACTAGATGATAAGTATTTACATTTCATGGCCTCAACCTTATATAATAATCATACCTTAACATAAGAGAGCATAAAATTGTACAAAATCATAAAAAAATTCAAAGACATTCTATCCTCAAATTTGTAGCTTAAATTCAACTAGTAATTTATGGTATATTCCCTTAATCATTTAATCCAAGTTCATAACATCTTTCACTTACAGAAAACAACTTTACTTTTCCTAAAAACATATTATCATTTTCACATCCAATCCATTCATATTTATATCTATCAACTTACATTATTATTTTACATAAATGAACATGGCTAATGCATTAAATCTTAATTAAAATAGATTTATTATTATCAACTTGCTCAATGCACAATTTCAAATGTTTTTAAAAAATCATAATAATCTACCTATCATTATATTTTCCTAACACTTTACAAATAGAGAAATAGTTTAAATAGGCTCAAGAAGACTTAGCATAATAGCATAGGCATGACAACCAAGACTTACTATTTTTATGTTTGATAATTCATTCCAATGTTTATATAAAGTAAATTCTCCTCCTTTACACCAATAACTAGTTTCATCATAGCATTTATTTAATATAATTCTCTCTCATTGATTAATTGCTTAATACACCTTTAACTAGTGTCATTTTATATTTAGAGAGTTAAAAATATATTCTCTATCCAACAACTCCACTACCCAAGTGAGATGAAAAACCATCTTTTCTCAATATTCTTCCAAGCAGGTAATGTATTTTTTCACACCTGAAACTTCTTAAGAAATTTCCTTTTAGAATCCTTGTTAATGATTTACTTTTTTGAATCCCATAACACTATATAATTTGTCATAAATTTATCTAAATGTCAATTCCATGAAAGACTACCTAGAAATCATATATATATATATATATATATATATATATATATATATATATATATATATATATATATATATATATATATATATATATATATATATATATATATATATATATATATAGGTGTTTCTAATGTTCATATTTTGGCTAAAATGTGTTGATATTTATTCAATATTAGTGAATATATTTTTGGTTGCATAATAGTCAAAAGAGGGCCCATGGAGAACTCAAAGAGTAATAGGGTAAAGACAAAAGAGGAATAGGATGCATTTTCCCTAGAAGAGTCATATTGAAAAATTCCAAGAGTCACCAAGTGAAGACAAAAGAGGGTATGACACATTTTTCTATGAAGAGTCACCTTAAAGAATTCAAAAGGTCACCAAGATAAACACAAAAGAGGAAAGGATGCATTTACTTATAAAGGGTTACCATGTAGCTTTTCAAATACAAGGATTTGAAGGGTCATGCAAGTTTGGCACCATTTTCCATGAGGAGTGAAGAGTCACCAAAGGTCAATGCCAAAGGTCATTTGGAAAGCTATAAATAAAGGCTTGAGAAGCCATTTGTAATATGCAAGAGAGTGCATAGTTTGTAATTGTTTTATATAAGAAAAGAGGAGAGAATAGAAAGAGATATTGTAGAGTTATATTATTTTTTGAGAAAACAAAATTGAGAGATAGTTGTGTTTTATACACAAGAGGGGTTGGTGCTCTTATGGGTTGGTGCTCACAAATAGTTGTTGTGTTGGTACTCAATAAAGGGGTTGGTGATCCTACAAATTGGTGCTTGTGAAATTTGTAATTTGAGTTGGTGCTCATTCATATACTTGAGATTGTTCTCCATGGTTTTTCCCACTTTGAGTTTTCACATAAAAATCTGGTCTCTCTCTCTCTCTCTCTCTCTTGTGTGGTGCATATTATTATTTTATTTTTATTACATATCTTGAATGTATGGTTAAGTAGAGTTTGATTGAGTAAAAGATTTATAAGATATATGATATACTGATTCACCCCCTCTCAGTATATTTCATGCCTAACAAGTGGTATCAGAGCAAGTTCCTTTAGAAAAAGTTTTATAGATTGAAGGTAGATCAGGGCAAGCACGATGGTTGGATCACATGAAAGTTTTTCTATAAATAAGGAAACTTTTTTTGATGAAACAAATAATGGTTTTTAGAGCATAAGGATGATGACTTATTTGATGTCTCTTGGATTTGACATTTAACAAGCAGTTATGGAGGAATACGAAGAGCCACAGACAGTTGTGACTACTCTATCAAAAAAGAAGGCACGTGAAAATAATGCTAAAGCTTTAAATGCTATTTTATGTGTTTTATGTGAATCAAAATTTGTTAAAGTTATGTAATGCAAATCTGCTCATGAGACTTGGGTAAAGCTTGAAAATATTTACAAAGGTGATAGAAAGATTTAGCAAGTTAAGCTCTAGACTTTTAAAAGATAGTTTGAGAGTTTGAAAATAGAAGAAGAAGAAAATATAGTGAGCTATTTTTTACGGGTTGATCAAATAGTTAATCATATTCAAGTCCTTGGAGAAAATTTAGAATAATTAGTAGTAGTACAAAAGGTTTTAATATCTCTACCAATGAGATATGATGCAAAGGTTTTGGCAATTGAGGAGATGAAGGATCTAACCAAGCTAAAGATAGATAAACTATATGGTATTCTTACAGCATATGAGATGCAGAACAAACAATAGAAACTATCAAAGAGGAAAGTTGCTTTCTAGATATCAAAGAAAGACAAGGCTAAGATTCAAGAATCAAGTGACAGCTCTAGTGATGATGAAGATGACAATGGAGCTCTATTCATCCACAAGTAAAAAAAGGGCACAGGTAAATATTAAAGAAAATTAATTTTTAAATATTTTAATTAAGAAAAGATTGGACATTTTGTAGCTAAGTCCCAGATAAGAGTAATAGTGACAATGAATAAGGAAGGTCTACATACAAAAAGAATTTCAAAGGCAAATTTAAGAAGAGATTTGAAAAGAAGAGTTTATACTCTAAAGATCTTAGCTCAGTCGAAGACAGCAGAGTTAGTGATTCAGATGAAGAAGAGATTATATTTATGACCATACATGAAGATGCCTCTACAAATAAAAGTATAGATGATCAAGAAGATCAAGATGAAGCTAAGGTGAATCTGGAAGGAGAACTCATTTTTGCCTTAGAATAATTAAAATATCTTGAGAAGAAGAATCGAAGATTGAAGTGCCAAATCAAAAAAAATGAAAAAGAGTCAAAAGAAATAATTGAAGATCAACAATCACACATTGAAGAAGCCAAAAAGACTGAATATCTAACAGCTCAGTTACAAAAATTAAGTAAAGAATGTGAAAGGTATGTTGTTGAAATTACCTCTTTGAAAATAGATCTTGAGAAAATAAATAAAATATTAAATGATAGAGCAACCAATGATTTAAAATTTGAGAATAGTGATAATATGTTGAATAAGATATTAGAAATTCAAAGATCAATGTTAGATAAGACAAGTATCAAATCTAAAAAAGAGAAAGAGGAGGCCACTAATTTTATAGAGAAAGTTTAACACAAAAAAAGAAAGAGATATTCTGAAGCTCTTACAAAAGAGGAAATGAAAAAGGAAGAAGTTAAGAATACAGAGGACATCTCAAATAAATAAGGATAGAAGGAACAGAGCTACAAAAGACAACTAGGTCAGAGATACACAAACAAGTTCTATTTTTATAGTTACTATTTTTATTGTAATGGATATGGTCATAAGAAAATAGAATGTCAAAAAAGGGCTAATAATTTCAAAAATAAGGAGAAAGAAACTCATGCCAAAACTCTTTTGCTCCTCTATTAGGATCTAATGAAGAGGCCATAATATGTTATAAGTGCAATAAATTTAGACACATTGATTGGCACTGTGGAATCATGTTCGAGTTAGTCAAGAAAGACCAGAGTTTCAAGGTTTCATTCATCAAGAAAAAAGTTTAGACAGGTTCATGATAGAAGAAACCTAAAAAGTCTATGTTGGTCCAAATAACTTTTCATGCAAGAAATGAAGAAAATCCATAGTTCATTGATAGCGGATGTTCGAGGCACATGATAGGAGACAAGAAAAAGTTCATAACCTTGAAGAAGATCAATTATGGCACAATAAAATTTGGAGACAATACTACTATTAGAATTACTGAAAAAGGTACACTAAGTTTAGATAATGGTAGAACTAAGACTAAAAATATTTTGTATGTAAAAGGTCTTAAGAATAATATTTTGAGTGTAATTCAAATATGTGATTAGGGAACACACACTAAAGTTTTATGTATAAAGTTATGAAATTAGGAGAAAAGATTCAAATGTGTTGATTGCAAATGCTCAGAGAACAAGCAACAATTTATATATGTTATCAAGTATCAAAGGTCAAAAATGTTGTTTGAGTCAAGTTGAGAAAAGTTAGCTATGGCACAGGAGAATGAGACATAAATTTTAACAATATTATCAACATAAACAAGAAGCAAGCAATTATGGATCTTTAAAATATTACAAAGCCCTCCAACACACTTTGTCAATCATGTCAACATGGGAAACAGGTCAAAAAATTATTCAAAACAAAAGAATACTCAACCACTCAGATGTTAGAGCTTATTCACACAGATTTATGTGGACCTATGAGAACTCAAAATACTCAAGGTGAGAAATATTTCATGTTACTTATTGATAATTTTACATGTATGACTTGGGTGATGTTTTTGAAAAAAAATTAGAATCTTTCAGCCACTTTAAAGCATTCAAGGCTTTTGTTGAGAATAAAATTGATTTGAAGATTAAGTGCTTGAGATCAAATCGAGGAGGAGAATTCATGTTAGATGAGTTTATTGAGTATTGTGAAGACCATGGGATAAAGAGACATTATTCAAAAGCCAGAACTCCACAACAAAATGGAGTAGTTGAGCATAAAAATAGAATAGTTCAAGAGATGGCAAAGATAATTCTAAATGAATTCAAGGTATCAGATAAATATTAGAGAGAGGCAGGAGGTATAGAAATGCATATTTAGAATAGAGAATTTTTTAGAGTCAACAGTTAAAAGACTTCCTATGAGCTATGAAAAGACAAACCAACAACAATTGATGACATTGGAGTTTTTGGCAGCAGATGCTTCATAAAGAGAATTGATAAAAAATTTAGGTAAGTTTGAATCTAGAACAGTTGAAGGTATATTTTTTAGATATTTTATCAAAATTAAAGCTTATAAATGTTATAACAAAATAACCAATAATATTTTTGAAAGTGTAAGTGTCAAGATAGATGAAGATGTAGAGCCAATGATCTAGTAGACACTCCTAAAATCATTGAGAAAGAAGATTTTGAAAAATCAAATGAGGATGAGGAGAAAAAAGATATAAAGACCCCATCCAAATATGTTCAGAGAAATCATAATAAGAGTAACATCATCAGGAACATAAATGAAGGAGTTCACACCAAAAGGATGATGGTAAGTGAATCTGAGCAAGTAATTTTTTTTTGTTATCCAAAATTTAGCCTAGAAATTTTTTAGAAGTTAGACATGATGAGCATTGGGTTAAGGCAATGGATGAAGAATTAAATTAGATATAAAATAATAATACTTGGGAATTAGTGCCTATACCAAAAGATCAAAATGTGATAAGAATAAAATGGGTATACAATAATAAGTTGAATGAAGATGGGGAAGTTACCAAGAATAAAGTAAGGTTAATATGTAAAGGATATGCTCAAATTGAGGGTATAGATTTTGAAGAAACTTTTACACCAGTGGTAAGGTTAGAGGATATTATAATGTTTATTTCATATGCAGTGTTTAAAAATTTCAAAGTGTTTTAGATGGATGTCAAATTTTCCTTCCTAAACAGGAATCTAGAAGAAAATGTCTACTTTGAGTAGCCTGAGGAATTTATTCTCTTTAATGATAGTAGCCATGTATGTAGATTGAAAAAAGAACTGTATGAATAGAAACAAGCTCCCAAAGCTTAGTATGAAAGACTTGATAATTACTTGCAAGATCAAGGTGTCAAGAGAGGTTTTGTTGATAGTAATCTCTACATCAAAACAAATAGTGAGCATCAGTTGATTGTTGTGGTATATGTTAATGACATAATATTTGGACGAAACATTGAAAAGATGAAAAAAGATTTTTTTGATAATATGTAAAAATAATTTGAGACGTCTATACTTGGAAAATTGTCATTTTTCTTAGGGTTGCAAATATTTTAGTCAGATAAAAGAATTTTCATATTTCAAAGTAAATATGCTAAGAAAATATTGAAATTTTTTGGTTTTGAGGATTGTGCGCTAGTTGGCACACCAATGGGTATAGGGAACAAAGTGAGTAAGGATGAAGATTCACCCATTGTAGATCAATCTTTGTATAGATCTATGATTGGTAGTATTTTATATTTGATAGCATCGAGTCCAAACATCATGCACATAATAGGCATGGTTACGAGATATTAGGTAGCCCCAAAGGAGATTCATACACATTTGATGAAAAGAATATTCAAATATGTGAATAGGACATTGGATTATGGATTATGGTTCTCATAGATAGAGATTTCACTTTGGTTGCTTATACATATTCAGATTAGGCAGGATGCTTAAATGACAAAAAAAGTACAAGTGGAGGAGCTTTCCTTCTCGGTGATAGCTTAGTATCATGGCTAAACAAAAAATAAAATTTAGTATCACTTTCTACAATTGAAGCAAAATATATTACAATAGTATTGTGTTGTGCTTAAGTGCTTTAGATGAAGCAAACTTTGGAAGATATCAAGTTAAATATGATGAACCTATTTTTATTTTTTGTGACAACATAAGTGTTATTAATATTTCTAAGAATCTAGTGATGCATTCAAAAACAAAACATATTCTTATCATATATCACTTCTTGAGAGATCAGGTTGTAAATCAGTAAGTTAAGATGGAATTTATTAGTACTACAAAATAGATTGTAGATATTTTCACAAAGGTGCTACCAAAAGACACATTTGAGTATCTATGAAAGAAGTTGAGAGTAATTTCTTTTACTTCCTGCCATTGAGGATCAACATCATTTGAGGGAGAGCTTAGTGTTAGCTCTAGGATAGGCCCTTTGTCATTGATGTCAAAGGGGGAGAAAAATAGAAATAGGTACAGGAAATAGGTGTAGAAACATGTACATAAACAGGTATAAAGAATAGGTTTAGGATGATATAGTAAGGGGGAGTTACTGCATATTTTTTAGATTGGCTGTATATACAGGTTGGCATGTGTAGTATAAGTTCAAGATGTGGCAGTTTCAATTTGAGGTTGCCATCAATGACAAAGGGGGATATTGTTAAAAATATTGTCATTGATGTCAAAGGTCTAACATTGGGGATAAAGGCCCCACAACATTTATTGTCTAAAGGTGTTTTTAATGTTCATATTTTGGCTAAAATGTGTTGATATTTATTTAATATTAATGAATATATTTTTGGTTGCATAAAAGTCAAAAGAGGGCCCATGGAGAAGTCAAAGAGTCATATGGTAAATACAAAAGAGGAATGGGACATATTTTCCCATGAAGAGTCATCTTGAGGAATTTCAAGAGTCACCAAGTGAAGATAAAAGAGGGTATGGTGCATTTTTCCATGAAGAGTCATGTTAAGGAATTTGAAAGGTCACCAAGATAAAGACAAAAGAGAAAATGATGCATTTGCTTATGAAAGGTCACCATGTGACTTTTCAAATACAAGGATTCGAAGGATCATGAAAGTTTGGCATCATTTTCCATGAGGAGTGAAGAGTCACAAAGGGTGAATGCCAAAAGGTCATTTGTAATATGCAATAGAGTGCATGGTTTGTAATTATTTTTTATAAGAAAAGAGGAAAGAATAGAAAGAGATATTGTAGAGTTATATCATTTGTTGAGAAAGAAACATTAAGAGAAAGTTGTGTTTTATACACAAGAGGGGTTGGTGCTCACAAATAGTTGCTATGTTGGTGCTTAGCAAAGGGGTTGGTGCTCCTGCAAGTTGGTGCTTGAAAAATTTATAATTTGAGTTGGTGCTCATTCATATACTTGAGATTGTTCTTCATAATTTTTCCCACTTTGGGTTTCCACTCTCTCTCTCTCTCTCTCTCTCTCTCTCTCTCTCTCTCTCTCTCTCTCTCTCCCCTCTCTCTCTCTCTCTCTCTCTCTCTCTCTCTCTCTCTCTCTCTCTCTCTCTCTCTCTCTCTCTCTCTCTCTCTCTCTCTCTCTCTCTCTCATGTGGTGCATGTTATTGTTTCAGTTTTATTGCATATCTTGAATGTATGGTTAAGTGGAGTTTGATTAGGTAAAAATTTTATAAGATATATGATATACTGATTCACCCCCCGCTCTTAGTATATTCTATGCTTAACACTTTTATGGGAATTTATAGGGATCTTTGGCTCAATAAATTAACACACCATATATATCAAGGAATGTCATCCATTCTTGGGAAGTGGGTTGATCATATTTTATTGAGTTCAATAAGGTTAAAAAGAATATGGTATACCACATTAGCCCAATATGTAACTAGATTCCCTTCTGAAGAATACAACATATCATATTTAAGCAAGCACTTGGTGAAAGAATTATGAAAAATATAAATACATGGAAATACCTCAGTTTTAGCCAATACCTAGCGAATTCCTAAATTTTTGTTTGAAACAAGGTCTATGTTTTACTCATATTGTGTTTGATTTGAGTTAATTTTGAGAAAAATGAGATGGGCATACTTAATATCATAAAACACCTCATTGTAATTATTTTGGGCCACAATACTTGGTGAGAATGTATTATTTTTGAACTCCTATTTGGGAGTTGATGAATAAGATGCTTGTACTTTAGGGGCCATCTATGTGAATTGTGCTTAAAGAATTATGTGTAATCCAATGAACTCAATTAAATATATGGAAGTTTTTAAAATTATGCACTCAACGGTTTTTTGAATTAACACAAATGTTTCCCTCAATGAATTCCAACTTTATTATTTATCAACAAGAACTTAACAAAAAATGGTTATTAATGTATGCATTCAAAATGGGTCATCACCATACTATTATAGTGGTTATTCATTTGAATTTAGGATCATTATGTCACTTCCATTCACTTTGAAATTTTCACTCATTGGATTTTTATTTGTGGGATATGCCATACTTTATTTTAAATTATTTTTTAATTTTAATTCCACTATAGATTTAAGTTATATGGAATACTCAATCACCACTTTCTACGTCTCTTTTCTCCCAGTGGTGCATTCTCATGTGTATATTATAGTGGAATCTTATTGTTACCCATCACTTGGATGTGACAAATTATTATACTATTTCATAACATGTTGAGTCTACTACCTAACATAACTTTCTAGTTGCCTTTTATATATCCAATGAGAGTGAACCATTTTTTTTTATAAAACACAATGTCCTTTCACCTCATGTTGCCATCTGACCATGCCACATGTCATTACTATGCAACAACATAGTTCACACTTTTTTTTGGTAAAAGGGTCAGTATGGTTGTGTGGATGCGTAAATCATCAATTTTTGGTTGATAAAATGATATGCCCATACTTTTATTTTCATTTATTATATCTCTAACGTACATGTATCTTAATAATGTAACTCCTTAATCATGTAAATTATTTTTATCCTTTTGGAGAGTGTAGAGTGTTTGTGTAAATGTGTCACAACTATAAATCCTTTTAAGTAAAATGGTGTCTATAGATACTATTTATGAATTATATAGCACCTCAATCTTGTACACTTGAAAATTATATACCTTGGCTATTCCTCTCAGTTCTAGACCTTTCCCACTACTGAAAGACTCACACCTACTATATCTCTATGCTCATTGATTATATATTATTCTGACCAATGCCATTCTGATGACCTAGGCTTTATATATTTCCTAAAATGCTAAAAACCTACTTATCTTCCATCTCTGTAAGTTATAGACATGTACTTGCCTTTTGAATTCTCAGTCACTTACATCCCAATCAGATACCTACGTTGACGTAAGTGCCCTGACATGACACAAGTGTCTAGTGACCTAAATTCATTAAATTTACAAATGAAACATATTCCTATGGTTAGCCTAAGTGATTTTATGTGAGATATTATCCAAAGGGATTGGTATAAATACGTGATCAATCCTCATTCATTCCTCACCTGTCACAAACCTATCAACTTCTTATCTACTCACAAGCAAACTTACCAAAGGCATTCAATCAAACACTCAAGTGAGCAAAACTTCCATATTTTCCCCTATTTCCATATCAATCACATGAACACCACAACTATAAGTTTAAAGTACTGAAGGAGAATTCCAAGAGACACATTTTCTAAGTTACAAGATAGGTCACTATTGTACTTATTTATCACACATTGCATGATTCACACACAAGCTGACACATAGGGGAGAACTACATAAGTCCAAGAACCTTTTTGGAGATTGCTTATGTAAGTAATGCTCATTTATAGAATGGTATTTAAGGTAGATTGACACCATGTGCTCACTAACCTATTTTACCAAAGCCACTATGAAGATGAAGAACTAAGGTTTTCTCTTTTGACAAGGAGCGACGATCTATGACCCAAATATAAATGCACTAGAGTGAAGGTGACATAAAAATAGAAACATCCATGCACTATGTTTAATACTTGTTGCTTATGCTTTCATTCATGTATTTTTTTGAGTATATCACCTTGGTATTATCTTGCTTATTTGATCATTTGAATATGATCCATTTTTGTGTCGCCCATAACTTTGTTTACCTCTTTAACATTTGAATATGTCATTTCTTGTTGTATGGATGCTTTAATATGTCATTCTTGCTTTTACATACATTTTACCAAGTTATATCCTTTTGATTGTGAAGCATTTGAATATGCCCCTTGCTTGAGGTCTCCTGGACCATTGTCTTTTGACTTGATTTTAAGTGCTCTTATGTGTGTGATTGGTTACTTGTTGAGCTTCTACTATTACTCTTTAGTCATTACCATGATCGATATCATAAATCTTAGGCTTTGATGTGATCACATTTTGTGTGCTTCCATGATATATCTACCTAGACTTATTCCCTCTATCTGCTACATGGTACATTAATAGTTTACATGGTTACTATTATTTTGAGGTAAGGTAATTACCTATTGCTAATTACCCTCACCTCAAAATGGGGGGTGGGGGCATGCCATAAAGGCATTTTTGACGTAGTGGATTGCACCTGGGGTAGGAGGTCGAGCTCCTGCCTTCCACACACAACAATGAAAACTCCCCTCTCGCCTGTGGGACTGGCGAAGCTGGAGGGAAGAGTCTCTAGATAAGGGCTAGCTCCCCCTGATGTATCTTTTAGGCCCCTAGTTTCTCCTACTACTAACAAATACAATGAAAAAAGGGGGGGATGAAAAGGGAGAGAGAGATGCTAAAAAATATAACCTAAGCCTAAAAATGAAAAGGTGATACACCCCAAAAAAGTTGACCCACCCAACCCAAATATACACTTTTCACCAGAAAGAATTGCCCATACACTTCATTTGAAGTGGGAAGCTCTTCTAAAATAGTCAGCTAGGGGTCTGTGGAAATACAAGGAGGAAGAAAACTACCAGAGGCATCCTCAGGCAAACTTATGGTAGCTTATTCATAGGTACCTACATTTCCCTAGGAACACTTCTGGCAGACCTATAGAAAAGAGACTTCACAATGCACTAGACATGTTGTAATCAATCTGTGAGAAGCATGAAAGACAATGCTTAACACAAAAGAAGAACACAAACATATACTTTAAAGCGCAAGTCTAGATAGAGGTAAAAATGCTAAGTCCTGATTCAAGGTAAAATCTGGTAGTGCTCTGCCTTACAAGCCTGATAGATTTTTGGGTAGAGTTTTGCCTTAAGGCTAAGAGAGTCCCCCCTTTCTAAAATGAGGAATTTTACAATGTATAGAGAAAGGGGAAGAGAATTTGGTGCTTTCTTGACAAGCTGGCCCATGTGTGCTGAGAGCGTCGAGAAGAGGAAGTCACTATTGTTGATGTCACTCTTCTAGAAGAGGCCTCCTAGAACCATGTTGTGTGATCACCGATCTTGACTTTGGCATTTAAGCATTAATGTGGAAGCACGGGCTGCACCTCTTTTCTACAAACAAAATGCTCTTTCTAGATATTAATTGGATTTGTCCCCTTTTAAATGCAAACTGGGTAAGACAGGCCACACCATTTACTATTTTCACCATTTGGTGAGCATCTGGTAATAACTTGCCTCCCCTTTGCCACTTGGATTGCTTTGTCTATTCCTACACTTTGTCTTCTTCCTACTTTGTCTCCTTCTACTCTTTCATCCCTTGAGGGTGATCTTCTGGCAGGTCGTTGCGTTCCTTGGGCTCTTTTCATGGTTGGCACTTAGGTAATTTAAAAGCAAATAGCTATTTCACTGTCTTAAAATTGACATCCGCGCACCCGTCATCGCTTAAAAAATAATGGCTAATCTATCTCCTTGAAATTGATGGCTTTTGGGACGTCACCATCCTTGGAAAATTCCTTTGAGCCTTTTCTAAGGGATTTTTCCTTCTCACGAGATTTTTCTACGAGTTTTTTGCTTGGATAATTTTCCCATAGACAAAAAGTCCACGAGAATTATCTCAGTTTGTTTGTTATTCCTTTGAGTTCTTTGGCTGTAGCTTCCCTGAATTCCTTCAAAAAAAAAGTCTAAAAGAATTTTAATGCCTTAAGATTTTTTCACATTTTTGAAATCCTTCAGTTGCCTTCGAAGTGTTCCCTGCCCTCCGCAAGGGCTTTTAAACTCAGAACTACCCTCCGCAAGGGCACTCACCCTTTAGCTTTTTGGGATGCTACTTTGAACTACTTGATTAAACTAAGTTATAGAACTGACTGATTGAACCAAAAATGGTTCAATGATTTAACGATTCAACATTGCACGCTACTCCTTTGTTGAACCAAGCCTTTAAACTTGTCGCTTGAATGAAGTGTTTAAATCATTCCTTTGAAACAACCATTGAACCAATCCATTGAACTGGTTCAATGGTTCAAACATTTGTTAAAAACAAGGCATCAAACCGTTTGATTGAACCTATCGATGAAATTTGCATTGAACTGACATGTTGAACCAAGCCATTGAATTGAAACTATTGAACTCAGATGTTTGAACCAAAGCGATGAACCAAGCGATGAACTTGAGCTTTGAACCAAAACATTGAACTCTATCATGAAACCAAAGCATTGAACTTTGTTGAAGCATTGAACCAACTAAATTGAACCAAGCTTTTGAATTGAGCTGATGAACTTAGGCATTGAACCAAAACGTTGACCCGATTCAATGGTTCAAAAATGCTAACCTTGTGAATTTCTAGGCAAGAGTCTAAAGAAGCTTTGCTGCTGAGTCTGTAGAAATCCAAGCTCTACAGAGTCCATAGAAATGGACTTATAGACTCCATAGAAAATTTTTAGATTCCATAGAAATTGCAAGACTCATGGAAAATCAAAAGTACTAGCTCAGAACAACATAAAAAAGAAGGGGGACCGATTTTTGGCCTATTGGGCAAAAAATGGTCAACAAATTGGTGACTCTCAGGGGAAGCATGCCTACTATGGTTAGAGACCAGTTGTCTTGAAGTCCATTGGGCACAGAGTCAGATGCAGCTTGAATAAAGTTAGCAATAGCCCCAAAGATCCAAGAATCAAACATGAAGCCTTTTACCCCAAACACAAGGGAAAGCACACACAAGACTAAAAACACTACTTGTGCAAACTGCACTTAGAAAAAGTAGGAAAAGAAACTAAAAGCAAAATACTATATACAACTAACCAAGAATATTTGCCTCCCTCCTGGATCAAAGGGAAAACTTCTTAAGTCTCCTTCTTGGCAAGGAAACTTATGGTGCCAGACAAGTGGCTGAATGAAATGGAGAGTTGGTGACCCACTCCTCTTTCCTGCCACCTGGGTTGGCTTGTATCTGAGTGGATCAAATTCAAACATGCTTCCAACATACATGTATTCCTTTTGTTCCTGGAAGCTTGTTGAATGCTGGTCCTTCATTCTGGTGCATATCACCAAGAAATCTTTTGTTGTTGGCTCATCACCATAAGCCCTTTGATTTGCACAGTCCCTTTGCAATGCATCATGGTTTGACTCATTTTCTTCTACTTCCTTGAAGATCCTGTCAAACTCATCCTCTACTTCCTCTTGGCCTTCTTGAATAAAGGTGATTGTTGTGATGTCTGAGCAGGAATCACAAACTAATTGCTCATCCCATAGAACATCACTTCTTTGTTCAAAGATCTCTTCTTCAAGGTTTTCCTCAAGGTAGACAGACCTCTCCTTTTCCTCCTCAAAGGTCCAGATCTCTAGATGTTCAAAAATATTCTCCTGATCCTCTTCCAACTCTAGCTCTATGGCATGGCCATCTTCCTCATCGAAGCAACAAGGAAGTTCATCAAACAAAGGGGGAGAGAGCTCACCATGCTTGTGTTCTTCCTCGTATTCCTAGAACATCTGCATGTATGCATGTCCTGTGTCTTCTCCATTATTGATGAGGTCTTCACAAGGAGCATCAATGATGATTTCTTCTTTATTATCACTCATGATATCCTCCTAGAAAGCTACAGATTGGGTCTTTTTCTCCTCACTCACCTCCTATAGAACAGGTTCTTCTTTGAGAAGGGGTGAAGTGAAACAACCATGTGAAAGGGGAGGCAGTCCTTGAGCTAGAATCGAATGATTCTCCTCTTTCATCTATCTAGAAGTTCATCAACATCAGGTGTGGCCTGATAACTCCCTTGGAAGTGTGTAGATGGGGTGTGTTCAAACATGAAATGTGTTATTGGTTCTGAACCGTCCATCACACCTTGGCTAAGGAATCTCTCTTTGGATTCCAACTCTGCAATTCTTCTGGCTATATCCTCTTGGAAGAGCCTTTCTTGGGGGTCACCAGCATCATCATGTGTAGGAGCAACCTCATCTTCTTCAAGTTTTTGACAAAAACCCTTATTCTCCTCCTTCTTGCCCCATGATTCTACTATTTTCTCCCAGTTTAAGATCTTAAAATTGGAATTTTGCTCCTATGAACAGGCAGCAACTTTGTTTTCTCCAAGGTCCTGGGGCTCCTCCACAAGGTCTGAAGGTTCTATCTCTCTTTCATGAATTAGTCTCATCTTAGCCTCTAAATCTTCAATTTGCTTAGCTAGATTATCTTGAAAGAGTCTTTCTTGGAGGTCACCAACATCATCATGTTGAGTAGGAGCGGTTTTGAGAGAGATGTGTTGGTTCACAAAGTTCCCTCCAAAAGAAGATTCACAATCTAAGGAGTTTAGAAGGTTCATCTCCATGGGAGGTTATTCTAGTTCCCTTTGATGTTTGAAGGCTAGGTGCACAGGGTCAAGAGTAGGGTTGATTGATGCATCAGATGAGCCAGAATGAGCAAGTGCCATCTGGTAGAAAGGATTTGGTGCACAAGAGGGGGCTTTCTTTAGGATAGGAGGGGGCGCACAAGGCTGATTGCCTTGAATGAATGGATTCATCCATTTTTATACCTCCTCCTCCATGGATTGTAAGGCCTGAGCTTGCCTGAACAAACACACCTCTTTATACATTAGCTCCTGCTGATAACCATACTACTCATCCAGTCTGTCAACCTCCATTACCTACTTCTCAATATCCAGTGCCACCTCCCTTATGGTTGAAGGGCAACTAGAAGGGCTGCTTGAGAGGATTGCATAAATTTTTTGAGCTTGATCAAAGTTATATGAAGGAAAATAAGGCCCATGTGCACCAAGAGCATCGGAAAGAGGAAGTCATTATTGCTAATGTCACTCTTCTAGAAGAGGCCTCCTAGAACCATGCTGTGTGATCACCGATCTTGACTTTGGCATTCAAGCATTAATGTAGAAGCACATGTTGTACCTCTTTTCTACAAACATAATGCTCTTTCTAGATTTCATGTGATTTGTCCCCTTTTAAATGCAAATTGGGGAAGATAGGCTGCATTATTTACTGTTTACACCATTTGGTGATCATCTAGCAATAACTTGCCTCCCCTTTGCCACTTGGACTATTTGTCTATTCTCGTGCTTTGTCTTCTTCTTGCTTTGTCTCCTTTTACTCTTTCAACCCTTGGGGGTGATCTTTTGGTAGGTCACTGCATTCTTTGGGCTCTTTTCATGGTTGGCACTTAGGCAATTTAAAATCAAACAACTATTTCACTGTCTTAAAATTGATGTCCATGCACCTATCATCACTTAAAAAACAATAGCTAATCTGTCTACTTGAAATTGATGGCTTCCAGGACATCACCATCTTAGGGAAATTCCTTCGGGCCTTTTTTGTGGGCTTTTTCCTTCTCGCGGGCTTTTTCTGCAAGTTTTTTGCTTGGACAATTTTCCCACAGACAAAAAGTCCACAAGAATTGTCTCAGTTTTCTTGTTATTCCTTCAGGTTCTTTGGCTACAGCTTCCCTGAATTCCTTCAGACCTTTTGTCCCAAGGAATTCCTTCAGACAAAAAGTCCAAAAGAATTTTAATGCTTTAAGAATTTTTCACATTTTTGAAATCCTTTGGCTGCCTTCAAAGTGTTCCCTGCCCTCTGCAAGGGCTTTTGAACTCATAACTGCCCTCCGTAAGGGCACTTGCCCTTTAGCTTTTTTGGATGCTCCTTTGAACCGCTCGATTGAACTAAGCTATTGAACTGACTGATTGAACCAAAAATGGCTCAAAAGTTCAACGGTTCAATGATTCAACATTGTGTGCCACTCCTTTGTTGAACCAAGCCTTTGAACCTACTGCTTGAACCAAGTGTTTGAACCGTTCCTTTGAACCAACCATTGAACCAATCCATTGAACCAGTTCAAGGGTTCAAACATTTGTTAAAACAAGGCATCGAATCGTTTGATTGAACCTACCGATGAACTTTGCGTTGAATCGATGCGTTGAACCAAGCCATTGAACTAAAACTATTGAACTCAGATGTTTGAACCAAAGTGATGAACCAAGTGATGAACTTGATCTTTGAACCAAAATGTTGAACTCTACTGTCGAACCAAAGCATTGAACTTTGTCAAAGTGTTGAACCAACTGAATTGAACCGAGATGATGAACTTAGGCATTAAACCAAAACATTGAACCGGTTCAATGGTTCAAAAATGCTAACCTTCCTTGTGAATTTCTAGGCAAGAGTTCAAAGAAGCTTTACTATTGAGTCCGTAGAAATCCAAGCTCTGCAAAGTCCGTAGAAATGGATCTACAGATTCTGTAGAAAATCTGTAGAGTCTGTAGAAATTGCAAGACTCATGGAAAATCAAAATTACTAGATCAAACAACATAAAAAAGAAGGGGGACCGATTTTTGGCCTGTTGGGCAAAAAATGGTCAACATGCATGACTTCCACATTACTTCATAGATTCAGATTGTAGTGGAGGCATTTTTTGAAAACATGTTCTCGATATTTGTCATAGTTTTAGATTTAGTGTGGAATGTTTTGGAAACATGTTATCCACACTTATTCAATATTAAACATACCCTGATTACAATAAGAGCATATTTTAAAATATGTCCTCCACATTGACACTTATCAATTTTTAGATTTCTCCATATATATTGGGGGTATGTTATGATAAACATGTCCTCCACACTTGTTCAAATTTTAAATTGGCCAAATTCATAATTACATGATTCAAATACACATTTGTGATAAAATTATATATATTAATACCACTATTATAAATAGTTTCAACATGAAACATATCTAAGGTGAATATACTCTGCAATGTGCACATAATGTTGAAAAATCAAATCAATTTTAGATTTGAAATACTTTTATAGATTGTCATCACCCACTAGGTTTAACTAATATAGACTGTATTAAGCCAATCTAATGTAGTAGTTGGTTTGATTTTTGGTATGGTTTATGTGATTAAATCATTCAATATTTCCAAGTTTATAAATTGGACTTGATTATATCATCTAATCACACTAGATTTATAGTGTGAGTTGACTTGGTTCACTCACTCTCACCAGGTTATAAGTATGATTGGGTTGCATGGTTGAGTTAATCTCAATTATCGGGTGGTAAATCACCTTTATCTCTAAGGTTGGGGGAAAGTTTTATCCTTCAATATTTTTATATATATGCACTTTGAAAATTTATACTTGTTCTAATATTAGATCTAATGCTTCATAATGATATATCTTTCATATTTTTAAATTAAATTTCCAAAAGGCAAGGTGGTTGCATCGATGCACATGTGTACTCCTAAACCTTGCTTCCTTTCAATTTCAATCATTTAAAATTCTTTCATTGTCATATTATATACACTGATTATATACTATAACATGCTCTTGGTTATAGTTTAGTCATCAACACATCACTCAAGTTAGGCTCACACAAAGGCAAGGTGTGATATATATATATAGAGGTATGAATTTATTCTCATTTAAACCAATAATTTAATTACTATATTAAAATTATGTAAAATGTAGACACTATTTATAAAATTTATAACACCTCAGCCTTGTACACTTGGAAACTATAGATCTTGGCTATTCTTCTTAGTTATAAGCCTTTCCCACTACCAAAAGGATCACATCTACTATCTCTCTATGCTTATTACTTCTCTCTTAGTCTGAATAATTTCATTTTAATGACCCAAACCTTCTATCTTTCTCAAAATTCTATAAACCTACTTATCTTCCATATTTACAAGTTTTAGACATGTACCTACTTTTCTACTTCCTGAACATTTGCATTCCAGTTAGATGCCTATGTCAACACAAGTGTTCAGAACTTACACAAGTGTCCAGTGCCCTAAATTCATTTAATTTACAAATGAAAAATATTATTATGGTTTTCTTAAGTGATTTGATGTGAGATATTCTTCAAATGGATTGGTATAAATATAATATCAATCCTCATTCATTCCTCACCTAGCACATACCTAACAATTTCTTATCTACTCATAAGATAACTTACCAAATACATTCACTCAAGCACTCAAGTGAGAATATATTCTATATTTTATCCTATTTCCATATCAATCATAGGGATAACGCATCTACAGGTCTGAAGTACCGAAGGAGCATTCTATGAGCCAAATTTTATAAGTTAAAAGCTAGGTCATTGTTGTCATTATTTATCACACATTGAATGCTTCATACAAAATATAAAATGTAGGGGAGAAATACATAAGTATGAGGCCCTATTTGTAGTATTCGATATGTAGGCAACACTCATTGATAGAGGGGTTTTTGAGGCAACTTGACATCATGTGCCCATTAAACTATTTTTTTCACAACCACTATGAAGATGAAGAATTAGGGTTTTCTCATTTGACAAGGAGTGAATGTCCATGACCCATACTAAATGCACCAGAGTGAAGGCAACATAGAAACAAAAAGCATCCAAGTAGTCAATCTAGTTTTAGAAGGTATTATGTACTAGACACCTACATCTAATCTAGATATAAACATCAACACAACTGTCTCAAGTCAACACAAGTATCTACAACTACATAGGTACAATTTACAGAACTAGGCGACTGATCCAAAATCCAAATCCAATATACTTTTTGTAAGATGGATATTTTAAGTGATGGGTTTAATTATGCAATTTATATCAATATCTACTCAAAATATCAATCTAATTCATAATTTAGATCTAATAGATCACAATGCACATAATTGAACATTAAAAATCATCATTATAAATCTAAAACTAAATGCTCCATATAAAATTCAAGATAAGAAAATGATCAAATCTTTATGAATTACCTTTTTAGACTTAAAATTTTGATAGCATATGATTGGATTGATTCAAGACTTAGATTGGATGATTTTTTGACAAAATACTATTGGATTATGATAAAGTGATTGGCATGAAGGCTCATAGATTTCATAGTTGGTTCAATGAAGGGTGAGATTTGTTTAAATAGAGTAAGGAGAAGGATTTTTAAATGTATTAAAATTTCATTGGAAGTATCAAGAGAAGAAGACCCTAGAGAGGAAGGAGGGAATTCTAAGGAATTAAAAATTCTTTAGATTTCTCTAGAGAGAACTCTCTAAATAAAGAGAAGGGTGGTGGAGAGTTATAGATTCCATTAAAGAATCTAATGATGATTAGTGGAGGTTAGATAAGTTTATAAGAAGGGTTAGTTGAGGAATAGGGGATAGGTTTGTAGGAAATCTTAGGAGTAGGTAGGTAGGTGGGTTATGGGTGTAGTAGGATTTTGAATTCTGTATGAATTAAACAAAGTAATTCAATCCAAAACTCAAACTACCTATTAGGAAGGATTATAGAAATGAATTAGAATGATGAAACTTACCAAATTCTTTATCTCATTTAACCTCCTTCCAAGATGTTCAAATGGATAATTGATTGCATATAGACTTAGATTTGACATGGTGATGGCATGATTGTTGCTTGATTATGGATGCTTGCTGATAAGATAATTGGACATGGATTGGTTATGCATTCATAAGATTCAAGTTGGCTTGGCCATGGCTCAAGCATGGCCTTTGATAAAATAATGGAGGGATTTTTAGAGGAATTTAAAATTATTTAGACGTCTCTAGTTTAGAGACTTCTAGAGTCTTAGAGGAGCTTCTCTAGTTATAGAGGCTTATCAATTAGTTTAGGGGATAATGGAGGGATTATATGGGAGTTAATGGGGTTTAGAATTTATAGGGATATAGGAAAGGCTAGGGTGTAGGCTAGTAGGTGGGGTCATGAGAATTTAAAATTCTAAAATAATAGGTAAGTGGGATTAGATTAGGATAATAAAGATTATGAAGAATTAATGGAGTGGGATGACTAAGGTTAATGGATGAAGGAGAATAAAGGAGGGGAATATTAGATAAATGGATAGGATTAGATAAATTAGTAGGATAAAGGAGGATATTATAATGATATGAATTAGAATAAATGGATTTAATAGAATTAGTGTCGATTAATAGGAATATTATCAACGGTAATGAGGTGAGTGAATTTAGGTGCATATATTTTTCCCCTATTTGAAAGGACATTACGAGTGGATGAAGTGGTAGGATTAATGGTATTTAATAGAAGAACTATTTCATAGATGAATGTTATTAAATGATTTTAGGGGATATGATGCCTCCTCAAAGGGACATGCAAGGAAAAATGAGATAGATGGCCACTCAAAAGAAGAAACAAGGGGTGAGATGTGATGGAGAGATGAGGGGATGGGATAGAAAATGTGAGATAAAATATGAGGAAGATGAAGTTGAGACTATCAATGAGCTAAAAATTGATGATACCCCTGGCAAAGACACATGTACAGGGAGTAGAGATGGTGTGTGTTACGATTGTCAACACATCCTAACAGGAAATCAATCGTAACATGATGATGATATGATTAAAATTTTGAAAGCTTTAGGTGTATCCAAAGAAAGGACACATGTAAAGGAGAGATATAAGCCATGATAAGATGATGATTTGATAAGATTAATGATGGGTATAGCTCAAAGCTAAAGTTGATCAATATGATGAAGAGGATAAGAGAGAATTAATGATGTGATCGAGTGACTAAAATACTAGGGGATGAGGATGGAAAATAGAGATAGTGGCCAAGTTATCCTTGGGTATTAAAACATGTACAAGTGTTGCCTACATCATCTGGAAAGACCTCATGTTGATGTATTTTTAACTCAGGGATAAATGATAATTAATGGATGTAGATGATGATGATGAGGAATATTAGTGATTAGAAGATATGATTCAAATGCTGAGATGAGGATTAAAGATTGAATGTTGGACAATGGGTTGTAAAGAGTGGATTAATGATGAGAATAAGGATAATTAGATGATTAGATAAGAGATGAAAAGTTAGATGATCAAGCCATCACAAATGTCATAAATCTCATCATAGTCTAAGCAATCCAATGAATATAACACTTGGTACTTTTCCCCATGAATATAACCAAGAGGACATTATGCCAAAGTGCATGTGAAAATAGCATACTCTACATCCTCGAGGGCACATTTGGTGTCCTCATAACATCCTCATTCATTACCAAATAGGAAAAAAGACATGATGCAAATAAAAATAAGACAAATAAGATGCAAACAAGATAAATAAAACAAACAAGTAACACACAAAAGTATCTACATGTAGTGTTCCAATGTCTTGTCTAATGATGGGATGAGTGACTAGGTGATGGGTTAGATGATCATGATCTGATTGTGGACTTAGGATGGACTTGGATTTGGATAGGGTGATCATGATTAGGATTAAGCTAAGATGTTTCCCCTAGTTGAGGATAGAAGGATAGAGGATGGGATAAGGTCTTTGAATACTATTTTGGTATAGAAATTGAATCAAAAAGTGGCCAAGGAAGGTGATTTAGAAAAGTGATGACCAAGGATTACCAACATATTAGGCCCAATAAGAGTTGAATCTAACAATGAGACTAGGAGATGATGGGATCAAATACCTTTCATACTAGCCAAATTGTGATTGGATGGGTGCTAGGTATTAAGAGGAAATTCTAAAGATAGTGATGGGATCAAGTACTTTCCACACTAGCAAAGAGGTTATGCGATGGGTGCTAGGTGTGAAGAGGCATTTATAGGGAAATGGTGGGTGCCAAATTAAATTATTTGACAAGGTTATGTGGGCTAATAATACCTAGGCCAAGGATGAGATTGAAGATATGAAGGGATGGGTGACCACTAAGATTGGATTTCAAGACTAAATGTTGTATCCAAGGATGACAAATGGGAAGATAGACAAATGACATAGAGATGGATATCATATGGTATGGAGATGGATGTGATCAGGGGATTATGCATAAGATAAGACACCATGGATTATTTTTGGATTTTTTAAATTTTAAGTTTTTTAGGGTTTTTAACACATTTTAAATTTTTAGGGATTTTTTGGAATATGTATGTACATTGTACAACTAGGGTTACTAGCAAAGGGAATACCAAACCTAGAAACTAGGATGAGGATGGATGGAATGGTGGATGAGAGTGATGCTAAAAAGGGGATGAGGACCAAAGAAGAAGGGACTAGGGATTTGATAATGACCACATCATGAAGGAACTAGATGATTAGTTGTCTAAGTGTCCATTAAAGGATATGCCAAGATAATGTCAAAACATGTCTTAAAACACCTTCCACTTCCTTATGAAGGTCAATATGGGAAGGAATGAGAGATAGGTTGGATAATGGAATAATGGATGGAGGGGATAGACAAGGGATGGATCAACGAGTATGAATGGTGTGACAAAGGATATATGGATTTTGCCCCAAGTGTTGAGGTATAATGCAGATAATTATTTATTTTACCATGACACTAGAAATCAATTTTCATCATAGTACTTGCCCAAGGTGCTAGAAGACTAGTTTTCACCATTGGATGAATGACGTTTTTTGATTTTTTTTACTTTTTTTATTATGATTTTTTTAAAACTTTTGATGGCATCTCTATTTATTATTAGATGTGTGTATGAGATGCAAGATGAAAAAATTTGATGGATATTTTATACAACACCTATTCTAGAGAAGGATGATAGTTGGATCATGTCGTCACTACTAAATGTGTTAGGGTCCATGTGACCCTTGGTGATGCTTGATGGAGAGCCCTCAAGATATCTAGATTAGGTGTCTTCATTTCCCCTAGTAGAGATAATGCTACCTAATGAGGTGATGTGAGGTATGGATTCACTTAGAGCTTGATTTTGATGGATGATAGTATTAGGATAGGATGATATGATGGGTGATAGAGAATTAGGACTAAAATGAATGATAATATCATGATAGGATGGGGTGATGGTGATGGAGGATTATGACTAAAATGAATGATAGGATCATGATAGGATGGGGTGATGGGTGATGGAGGATTAAGACTAAAATAAATGATAGGATCATGATAGGATGGGGTGATGGGTGATGGGTGATGGAGGATTAAGACTAGTATTCATATACATCATTGGAGACATTGGACATTCTTCATTTGATTGGTGCCACTTGACAAAGGAGTGTAGGAGATCCAAGACACTGTGACTTTTTGATTCATCTTTGACTGATCACTTGATGGATGATCGACCATGATTTTAACATTATTTGGATTTTGACTACCCCTTGGTGCCTAATTTTGGGATTCACTAGGGGAAATTGATTTTTGACTTGATATATAATGATTATTTTGATTTTGATAATCCCCTAGTGCCTAATTTTGGGCTTCACTAGGGGAACACACTTTATAGTTAAGCTGATGATTTGATTCTTCTTGATTTTGAATGATAGGATCAAAGATGATTTGACTATTATTATTGACTTTTTGATAATGGTCTTGGAACTTTGGATTTATGGCACACATTATATTAATCAAGGGTCTAATGATGCATGTTCCTATTCATCTCTATGGAGGAGATGATTAAATGATCATCAATGGGGATAAAAGGGTTTATGATGGATGAAGGTGGTGGTGAGCACATGATGAGGTCAATGTGTGGTGATGGGGCATCATGGTATTCATAGGGTTTCTTAGGAGACCCAATTTTAACATCAGAAAAAATATCCTCAAGATCAGTAAAAGGATCATGAGGACCATTTGTAATAAATGCATCCAAAAGAGGATCATATTCACTCTAACAATATTCAATTGATAAAGCTTGTAAGAACTCATTTATGACATCATCATCCTAATTGGGATATAAAGATATACCCGATAATAGATTTAAAGTGTCTGGATTAAGATTATCCTAAAAAACATAGGCATTATTAGTATCTACTACAATAACATTGATGAGGGATGACACTTTTGATAAGGAATTTGATTCAAATTTTGGTGTTGCACTTGATCCTGATGAAGATAAGACTTATGATGCTAACTTCAATGTATAAAATGCAATGTTACTAATACAAGGTTTGTTGTCCATGATTGACCTCTCAATAAGGGGTATTTGATGTGATGGGTGAGAGGGAAATGATGGATGAATCATGGATTCCATAAAGAGAGGGTCATGGATGGATTCAAGAGAGACGGGAGGACTAAGGATATAGGTAATAGACTCAGATTTGATGGAGGATTTGTCAAAGATGGGGGGGATCATGGAGGATGCGTGTGAAGTCTTGACCTTAGCTTAGAAAGAGAAGGGCTTGATCATGATCAAGATTAAAATCTTAGCATTTCTTTTCTTGTTCACCGATGGATGTGAAAGCATCTGGTTCATCCTTAATCACTATATCAACATGGTCAATTAGGTCTTGTACATAGTCTTGAAAAGGTTGACATAGATTAATGGTATGCCACTAGGTTCGGTGATATGCACAATATTGATTATCTTTATACCAAGAGGGATTGGGCTTGGTGGGATTAAGATGTTGAATGGGTGGATAAACCAACATTTTACCATTGAATAGTTGTTTGAAAAGGGCTTCCAAGGACATGGAAAGGGGAGTATAAGGACCCACTTCACATTGGGACTTAGATGTGGAAGCATTGGACTTATGATTAGATGACTGTTGACATGGATGGACTATTAGTAGCCAAGATTAGATTCCCTTTTCTAGAATGGGAATGGGAATTTGATGGTTTATGACTAGGGAATGGAGGATTGGTACATGACTCACATGAATGGGATTAGATGGGAGGTGCCATGAGTTGAAGGGGGTCAACACCTTTGGGGAGTGGTACACCCATCATAATGAACTTCAAGAGGATTTCAGCCTTATGGGAAACTATGTATTATTCAATGAAAGTGGGGTTTAACTTCATGGTGATGGTTAAGGGGTGATGGATGATGGTGTTAGGATAAGGATTGGATGGGGTTCTTGAAAAAATAGGTCAAAATGACCAAGCTTGTATGATAAGTGATGATGATGATGATGAGGTGGACTAAATGTGATTAGGATGATATAGGACTAAGGTCAGATTTTAGATTAATAGTTCAATAAGTGCTAACATCCCATCAATGATGCTTATTTATCAAGCTGGTAAAAGGATTGAGTATTTTGATGGGTGCCTAGATTAAAACTAGCAAGATGATGGTATGATGAGTGCTAGTTATGAATACAGAGGATGATTGGACTAGATACAATTGATGATTGATGGGTTGATAGATTGAGATCGATAAAGTGATCAGATGCTAACATGATATTGACTAGGGTATGAGATCTGAGCAAATGATAATGGACTAGGATGATATGGATAGGTGATAGGAGGACTAGCTCAAGGCCTTAAACTGATTTGCTCAAGATGGAATGACTATGTGATGAAGATTATTAGGATGATGGGACAAGGACAAAAATGAATGATAGGTTGTGATAATGATAACATTGATCATTTGAAATGTGTTTTTAGGTAGAATGGTTACACAGGGAAACAAATAAATAAGGCTATCAAATTGATAACAAAAAACCAAAATAGTTTGAATCTTGTACCCACTAAGTGCGGGTCCACAAGCATTTTATTAATCGCCAAAAATCAAGTACATAAAAAGGGTGCATTTAATCTATTAACCCTTTTACATGAAATAAACATTCATTTATAAGATTTCACCTAATACCGGTAAGACCAACTAACCTATTAACTAACTCCTATGGGAATTCCACTCGATAGGTAGTTTACATTATTAATTAACTTAAACATAAAAACTACCCAAATAAAGTTAATGTAATTTATTTATGGGGGTGTCTTTATAAAAAATGCATGCCCCATTTACAATTATTAAATTAAATTAACACAACAAAATCCTAAGCTAAGTTAAGACTTTGGATAAGTCTTAACAAACTCCCCTATGGTCCGAAGTCAGGTCTTTAGATACATACCAAGCATTTTTCTAAATTTTTCAAATTTGATTCTATTAAGGGGTTTTGTGAAAATATCAGTTATCTGATCAGTAGTTGGGTAATATATCACATCAAGAGCTTTCTTCACGACCAACATTCATAGATAATGATATTTGACATCCAATTATTTGTTTTGGCATGAAACACTAGATTTTTGGACATCTTGATTGAACTTTGATTATCAATGTATAATTGTGTAGGAGCAATCTGAGAAACATGAAGATATTCAAGAATGCACCATAAGTAAACAATTTCTCTAGAAGCATCCCATGCTGCAATGTACTCTAATTTTACTGATGAATTTTCCATTGTATCCTACTTTTTACAACACTAAGCAATGATAGTTGAACCCATATGCATAGTGTATCCTATTGTGGATAATCTATCATCCACACATCCACCAAAATCTACATCACAATACCCAACAAGTTTGAAGTTATTATTGTGGTATTACTCAAGGCCATACATTTTTGTTCCCTAAAGTTAATGAAGTACTCATTTTTATACATGCCAATGAATTTCTCTAGGCTCATGCATAAACTTAGACAAAATTCCAACTAAAAATGATATATTGGGCTTGGTAGTCATTAAATATATCAAACCTCCCACCAATTGTCTATACTTGGTGCCATCAAAAAAGGCACTGCTATCATCCTTAGACAATTTTACGTTACTCTCCATGGAAGTGAGGGTAGGTTTTCAATCACTCATGCCAAACCTATCTAATAACTCAGAAATATACTTAGTTTATGAAATGAAAATACTATGATCTTTTTGAATTACCTCTATGCCTAGATAGTAGTGAAGAAGTCCAAGATCTGTCATCTAAAACCCATCTTTTAATTCTTTCTTCACAGACTTGTTATGGTTTGCATCATTGCCTGTGATAAACAAGTCATTGGCATAGAGAACTAGAATCACCAATTTCATACCCTGCACTAAAAATAGAGAGTATCATCAGATTCAATACATTGAAAACTAATGGATTTCAAGTATGAATCCATTTTCTCATACCAAGCTTTGGGTGCCTGTTTGATCCCATACAAAGCTTCTATCAATTTACACACTTTGTGTTTTGCACCCACCTGTTCAAAACCTTGAGGTTGTTTCATGTATACTTCTTGTAAATCACCATTCAAAAAATCACTTTTAACATCCATTTGATGGACTTTCCAACCATTTTGTGCTACTAAGGCAAGTACCATACGAATAGTGTCCCATTTGGTAGTTGGTGGAAATGTTTCCTCATAGTCAATACCTTCTTGATGTTATCCTTTTGTAACAAGTCTTGCCTTATGTTTTTCAATGGAGCCATTTGATTTATACTTAGTCCTAAAAACCCATTTGCATCTAATGGGTTGAATATGTGGAGGAGGATCAACCAAAACCCAATTATTATTTTTAAGTATTGTATCATACTCACTTTGCATTACCTATTTCCAAACATGTTCAGTAGATGCCTCCTCAAAAGTAGATGGCTCAGTGGAAGTAGTAACAACCATTGCATAATTCACCTATTTACAAGAACTCTTGGCACTTGTTAAACCAACTTCATCTGCTTTCAAGTCAGAAAAAGTACTTTGAGCCTATTTTGGATACTTATTCAAATTATTCAAATTAGGAACACTAGAATTCTCATTATGTGCACCATCCAAAGGGAGACTTAGAGAATTTTCAACAATTTATAAGTCATCAACCTATGAACTAGTAGATGAAGGAGAGGAAAATGAAGGAATTTGAATTTCATACCACAACCTTGAGGAATTGTCCCCATTATTCAAACCATTATCTCTTTTTGCATTTTTCCTCTCTAACCTATCAAGTTGAGAATCAATCTTTGAAATGTTCATAGTCCCAAATTCATCAAATACTACATCTCGACTCACTATGAATTTGCCTGTATGTTGTGCAAGTAAATGATACCCCTTTTTGTTTTTTGAATATCCAAGAAAGATGCATTTTAGAATTCATAGTTCTAACTTAGTTCTATGTTTAGTGGGAACTAAATCAAAACAAAAGCATCCCAAAACTTTCTAGTGTTTAACTTTTGGTTTAAACCCATACCAAGCCTCATATGGAGTTTGTCCTAAAAGAGCTGCTGTGGGGGACCTATTTCTCAAATACACTGTAGTACCAATGGCTTCTACCGAAAACTTATCATCAAGCTATTTATAGTGAAACATAGCTCATGCTATGCCCTCTAAGGTTCTATTCATTCATTTAGATACTCCATTCTACTATGGAATGTAATAAAAAAAACTCAAATAGGTTGAATCTTGTGCCTACTAAGTGCGGGTCCACAAGCATTTTATTAATCACCAAAAATCAAGTACATAGAAAGGGTGCCTTTACTCTGTTAACCCTTTTACATGAAATAAACATTTATTTATATGATTTCACCTAATACCGGTAAAACCAACTAACCTATTAACTAACTCCTACGGGAATTCCACCTGATAGGTAGTTTACATTATTAATTAACTTAAACATAAAAACTACCCAAATAAAGTTAATCTAATTTATTTATGGGGGTGTCTTTATAAAAGATGCATGCTGCATTTACAATTATTAAATTAACCTAACACAACAAAATCCTAAGCTAAGTTAAGACTTTAGATAAGTCCTAACACAAACAAGCTCAAGATAATAGAACTAATTGTAATAATTCTATAGTGGAAGGTCCTGTAGCTTATTTGACTTATGTTGAAGGCATTTATAACAAATTAGCAAAGATTCTCAAACTCCAAAATATAAACTCTAGTTTCTTTCCTATTAATAAGTTACGTATGATGTTAGGATCTTCCAAAGACCCTTTGGACCCTAGCTTACGAAGTGGAGTTTACATTGTTGATTATTCTTGTGGTATTCCTTACATTGGAAAAATGGGGAGGTCTGCACAAACTAGAATTAAGGAAAATGATGCTGA
Organism: Torreya grandis; assembly: GCA_037957365.1. NCBI lineage: Eukaryota > Viridiplantae > Streptophyta > Pinopsida > Cupressales > Taxaceae > Torreya > Torreya grandis. The sequence goes on from JARHVA010000037.1 coordinate 996,314, forward strand.
TATCTGCTTAGAAAGAAAAGATAAATCAGTGCTTGTGGAGCATTCATGCAAGTATAAACATGATATCAACATTGAAGATGATAGATTAATTGTGGTAGAGGACTATTTATAAAAATGAAAATTTAGGGAATCCATTGAAATTTTAAAGTACCCTATTAATTTAAATAGAGACAAAGGGAGTGGGATTAGCCATGCTTGGAAACCTTTGGTTTTTAATTGATAGTCTTTCTTGTACATTTTTTTAGAGGTTTGTTTTTTATTTTCATTCATTAGATTGGCTCCAATTTTATTAGACATTAGTTTGTCACAGGTTTTTAATTCTTTTTCTTAATTTCTAATTATGCTCTATTTTTAGGATTTTATTTCTTTTATTTATGTTTAATTTATAATGTAAATTATCCTGTCTTAGTTTCCTTTATTAGGTTTCCTTATTTATTTTTATTTTCCTCTTTATCTATTCCTAATGTATTATATTGTTAGGATTTTATTTCTATTTGAATTTATAAACCTTTTATTTTATTTCTATTTCTATTTATTTGGTTTCTAGAAGGTTTTTTGTTTAGAATCTTTTTTCAACGGTTAGTTTTTTTATTTTTAGTATTTTTTTCTAATATCTATTTTCTTAAGCTTTAAAAGTAATGTTGGTCTTGTTGTTCCATACATTTATCTTGTATTTCTCCTAATGATGGATCACAAATGCTGATCCAAAATGTTGATAACCAAACATTTTAGACAATTGTTGCAGAAGCTTATTACATTAATATATGGACTATAAAAGCATAAAATCTTTGATGATAGATGATGTTGAGATGATAAGGGATAAGATGAATGAGATGAGGATGGTTTAGACCCGTATGTTACTTAAAAGCCAACTAGGATAGGATTAGGATGAGGGTAAAATAGATGGGTGATGATGACGAGGTCAAGATAAGTGATGAGGTATGGATTTAGGATAAGACGTGGATAAGAGATGATGTGATTAGGATATGTAGGTGATGGAAGGATTACCAAATGATGGGTATGTTAGGATAGGATATGAATAAAAGGATATATAAGAGAATAAAATGTATGTACAAGAGGGTAAGACAAAGATATACAAGATGATGATTAGGTAAGGATGTACAAGATGATGGGGTGATGACCAAGGATAAGGGGATATAGTGGGACTAGGAAGGGATGAGGGATGTACAATGGGATGATGGAAAGGTTATAAAGGATGTGAATGAGGTATGTGATGGAGTATTATTAATGATTGGTGAGACTAGAATAGGATGTACAAAGAATAATATATAAAATGGGGTGATGAGATGAGGATGTAGTAAGGGGATAATGAAAAGGATGTACAAGATGTGATTAAGATATAGTTACTGATGAGGGGATATAACTAGACTGGGATGGGATTAAGACAATGTGAGAGATCGGAAATGATGAGATAGAGATGGGATGGTAGGGTATGATCAATGATGAGATAGAATAATATGAGGATGACTAGAATAGGATGGAACAAAATGAGGTAGGGACAAGGATAAGGATGTTAAATAGAGTAAACTAGATATAAAGGGATGATGAGATATAAGATGTGAAAGATAAGATATAGGTGATGGAGATGTGACTAATGATGAGTGGGTATGACTAGCCTAGGAAAGGAAAATGATAATAATGTACAAGGATAAAATGTGATGATTACAAAGATGATATCTACAAGATCAGTTTGTGCAAGACCTAAATAGGTATGTATAGGTTTGGGTAAAAGGATGACTCGACTCACAAATAACATGGGTCTAACACAACATACATCCAATCCAATCAAGCTATAAACCTATTATTAGTAAACTGATGGGTGTGTAATCTGATGCCCATACCATCCAATGACTTCACAAGTGAGGATGTAGGTTGGTGTCCCATTACAATATTGACTGAACCCTCTTAACCCCACTTTCACACAATGGTTACTTTAGATATGATACTAACTCCTATAGTAGTACACCTATTATGGCTGAAAGGTCCTATTCTAGGTTTGCATAAGGCCTCTAGGTGCATCCTCTATATACATGAAGGTACATTAGGGCCCAAGTTTGTATAGGGTGCTATTGAAAGCCTAGTTTAGAGAGTTAACTCTTCCCCTTCATGGATGACCTATATGGGGTCAACTACTTAGCCTAATGATAGTTGTCCCTAGTTTTTATACTCTACAAGAACATGAGTTTGGTCAATGCAAAGTGATGAAATCCATGATAATAACCCTTATAAACTAAGCTCATGTATGGGGATCAATTCCACATCACGTGCTATCCTAGATGGGGCCTTAAAAATCAATAAAAAATGATATGATTAATTACCTATGTATCAAGGGCAGGATATAATGATTATTTACAAGTTAATCACACACACACAAACAAGTATATATAAGGAATAATTTTTTTATAATAAAAAGATATATACAAGATAAAATAGATAATCTAAATTAATTTTAAAAGTTCTAAATGGATTATTTGACAAACAACCTATAAGTACATAGATTAAGAGTTTGATAAGGGTACTCAAAAGAGGGGTCCTACAACATAAGGATTAGTATTTTCAGTAAATCACTCTTGAGGGATAACTTATAAAATAAATGTTAGGCTCAAAATCTGACCTACAAAAAGATGATGTTAGCCAATAAAAATTCACCCCTACAAAAAATAAGATGTTATTCTGATATACCTTAATAAAACACCCTAAATAAAATCATGATTTGGCTCTATAATTTTTTTGGGGTGAATGGGACATAATGTGGGGGTCTGGGGGCAACAGCCCCCAATGGGGTCAAGGGGGAGAGCCCCTTTAAGGTCTGAGGACAGTGCCCCTGCTGTGCTCTCTATCATGGTATAGGGTGAGGTTGAGGGGTGGATACCCTCACTACCAAAGGAAATTTGGGCCTTGTAAGAGGCCCATAATGACTAAATAAATCATAAAAAGTGACTCAAAAAGCACACTCAAAAGGACAAAATTTTAATGAAAAATCACAACTGTAAAGAGCAAAATTGTAAATAAAGGGACAAAACCACAGATTGTGAGTTGTGATTTTGTATAAGTTAGCTAACCATGGTGGTTAGACTACAAAATCATGACTGTGATCAACAAAATTGCTATTCACTATAATTTGATAATGTCAATTTTATCGTAAACCACACAATCATGACTTAAGATGACACAATCGCTACTACAAATAAATTGATAGTTGCAATATTGTTACAAATGACAAAACTTTAATGTTTAAATATTTGACAAAACTAAATGATCATATAGATAATAAATTGATTTGAATGCCAAAATGATTATTTTTAGATGACTTTCAAACCAATTTTTATGATATATTCAAAATTTTGTCTAAAAAGATACCAATATGAGCAGAATCCAAAATGCTAAAGGGGTGATTTTAATTCTAAATCTACCCTACAAGATCCAAAATCAATAACCAATAGAAAAAATGAAAAAAATAGATAGGATTAGATCAGGATTATAAAACCACTACTATGTTTGCAAAATCATGATTCTATAGAACAATATTGCAACTCTAAAAATGTTGAGACTTGTAGTTTTGTCAAAAATGAGAAAAGGGGTCAGGCTTATGTTTTATCTTTGTCTTCAATTAACTCCTACCTTGGCCTCTTTCCCTATTATCCCTACAGAGAGATCAAATGGCAAAAATATAAAAGTTTGATATAAATTAAGGTTATTTAATGGATATTGTTTTAAGAAAAAACCCTAAAAAATATTAGATGACAGACTATATTGATGATAAACATTCCTAAAATATCAAAATAGACCATATAGATTAATAGATAGATTATTCTATTTCACTAAAATTTATCTATTTCAAGTCTAGAAAAAATAGAGAAGAATGATAGGGATAAGTGATTAAAATGAATCCATATTGGTTTGCACATTGTAACTAGACATTGTGAGCACTCCTATTTGGATGGAGAGGACTACCTACAAGTAAGAAAGCACTGCCATAGAATATTTGTTAGTAAATAAATGAGTGGGCTGCCAAACTACGTGCTTATTCTAGGAAGTGTCAAACTTTCTTAGAGATGACAATCCACTTTTGAGAGACAAAAGAGTAATAAATAACTAAAGAGAGGTAAAGAGAGAGTGAAAGAGAGATAATGTTACCATTATTTGCAACTTGATTGCAGTAGAAAGTAACAGAGTGTAGGTGGTATATTTTGTTTGTATTTTAGAAGGTGTTTGGGTAGGTTTTAGAAATGTTAGGAAATCCATAGTCATTGACATTGGTAAGGAAGTGACTGATATCAGTTATTCTATTGAGGTCAGTGGGTGAAGGTGACCGATGTCGGTTAGGCTGTCGAGGTTGGTAGGGCAATAATTGCCTAGGAGATTGCAGAAGGCTTTTTCAATTTTGGGAAATGGTTTTGGTCAGGTTTGGGAGATTGGAGAGAGTTGTGTGAGAGAGAGTATGGTTTAGATGGATTTGGTCAGAGGTTTGGTGTGTCAAATTAAGGGGAAACAAGTAGGGAAGCTTTATAACTCCCTCACAAGGGTTCGATCAAGAATATGTAAAGTGATAACAAAGTAACTACTTAAAATACCTATAGAATAAGTGATATACTTAGTTATATTGGTGATTAAATGATAAGTGTCAAATGAATGCCTCCTATCAAGTAGTTTGAACCGATGCCCTGAATAGAGAAAACAAGCGGGTGATGTTAGTCTTCAAGAGCTTGGTTTTTGATCTGGATTAACTTACACAAGATAAAAGTAAGCCAAGATGTCAAAAGTTGATTTCCAAGAGCTTAGATGCAAATAAGAAGGATTTTTATTGATTCCTACTGACTTGAACATCTGTTTAGAGTTTGGCTTATATAATCAACATTGGTGATCCCGTCGACGTTGGCCATGGGTTGACCAACGTTAACAGCCTTATAATAGGTAAAACTACTATTTTTGGCTAGTTTTCTATTGCTCCTCATGCCAAGTGTGGCACCCATTATAAAATGATAAAAATAGGAGGTTAAGAAGGATGTAGTTGGTTAGGAATTTAATTTTGAGGTGATAATAAGTCTTGGGTAGTTAGGATAAGGGGAATAAATCCTAAGGTGACTCATCAGGTGAGAATCAGTCTTAGGAATAGGTGGCTAGGTAAGGGGGCATAAAGGGTTTTTAATTAACTTAACTAAGTATTTTAAATTAATTCAATGTGTGAGGGGTAAAAGCATGGGTTAGGGAGGTTAATCATTATTATTGAAAAATAGGCTTAAAGGGGGTTTCAACATAGGGAGTTATGCACATGTGTGTGATGTAGTTTTGGTGTCTAAATTTGCCCTTTTTTGTCTTATAATTTACATTGACAATTTTTAAGACAAAAATAAGAGTTGGATACTCCAAGTATTGGATGAGGTATCCCCCCCTCAAAATGGGAATTGATGGAGGAGAAACTGGAATCGGGTACCAGTTTGATAAGAAGTGAATTGGGTGAGTGGAGGAGAACATGGTATCATTGCTTGTGCGTATACTTATATGAGCTATAGTCAAAAAAGTTAAGAATAAGTAAGGTTGAGGAATCAAATAGAAATAACCAAAGCATAACTTGTAAGTGATAGTTGAGAAGGTCAAAATAATCAAAGTTATAGCTCCAATAGTCTATGTGTGCCAAGTATCCAAGGTAGAAAGTGCCCATGGGAAACACAAAAGGGTTACAGGTGACATGATGAGCTTGGTTGCCATCTAAAACACCTAATATACATGCATATGTACAATATCCAATTATAAAGAAATAGCATAAGCGGTCAAGACAAGAATGTAAGGTTGGTGTAAAAAGGTCAATGAGCAAGGAGATATTCATGATCTCCAAGAAAAGTCATCATGGGTGGAGATTTATGTGATCTTCAAGTGTGGTTATCAGGGTTAGGGAGGTGTATGTGATCTCCAAGTTGGTGGTTGTGGTCAGGGGGATATACGTGATCTCCAAATTGCCCCAGATTATGGGTAAAGTCTAAAAATTTGGGGTGGTTGGCAGAAACATTAATTCAATGGTGTCAACATCGGTGACATCACTGATGTCGATAATAAATAGTATCGATGTCGATGGCTTAGGAAAAAGTTACTGATATTGGTGGGCTTAAGTGTTGACATTGATGGATTAGGTCAAGGATGCCGACATTGATGACTGACCAAACTCAATAAAAATGGGGTTTAATAGTCAACCAAACTCATTTACAACATTTGATTGGAGAAAAATAGAGATATAACTATGATTGAGATGGTTGAGCTAGGAGGGGACCTAGCAGGAGTTGCACCACCAAAAGAGCCAGCTATGTTATCTTGAAGGAGATAGAGAGATGAGGTAAGAGTCTCTATGATTTGGTTTGGAATGTGAATTGGTTAATTTGCTTTGGTAGGTTAATTTGAGAATTGGGGGGAAGAAAATGTTAGTAGAGGGGTAGGAAATGGGGTGGGGTAGGTTCAAGGTAAGTTAGGATATATTTGGGGTAGATTTTAGTTGAAAATTTGTATTTTTAGGGATGGGTCATTTAGCCCTAGGGCTGAACTAGTCACTGACGTTGATGGGGTCCATCAACATCGACTGACACAACACCAATGTTGGTAGGTTACTACCGACATTAGTCAACACCAAGCACTGATGTCAGTATTAAAATTGACATTGATGACTATGAAGAACTAAAAAATAGAAGAAAGGGTCATTATAGATCCTTAATTGAATTAGTCCACTAACCTAATGGCTGAGTTAGCCTCAGAAGATCTTACACCGACTAAGTGCTACCTACATGACCTAATTAAGGTCCTCAAGCCAATGTAGTTCTCTCAGAGCCTATGGAAAAAGATCTAAGGTATGGTTAAAAGTATGTTAAAAAGAGAGGTTGAGATAGGTTAGCAGACCTAGGGATTAAAATATAGGGCATAGGATTGAGGGGTAGGGATATAAGCCATGGGGTGTAGAGTTGTGATAGGAAGTTGGGCCTAGGGTGGAGAGAGAGAGGCAGTGAAGCCTAGGGTAGAGAGGGGAGAGTAGGGTAGATAGTTAGGTAGGTATATGGCTGGCTAACCTCAAAAGACCCTGTGTCAATTGAGTAATATCTACATAGCTTAGTAGAGGGCTTCAAACCAATGTAGTTATCCCAAAGAGAAGGGAAAAATGTGGTGATAGATTATATTATAAAGTATGTGACTTGAGTTATGTGTGTATGGATGCAGGTGAGGCTAGAGTTGACGTTACAGGATCATCTATCAAGGTTGCTGACATGGATGAGGAGGGATGTCACCCCTGATGAGTGGGAGGATATGGCAGCTATGGGGTTAGGAGTGTGATGATGTTGTAGAGTCACCTGAGATGTGAGTCTGATGATAACACTAATTTAGAGGTGGGATCGCACCACCAACACCTTTCATCTGTTGACCAAAGAGTTGATAGTGATGCAGGAGGATGTATATAGGATATTATGATTAGCACTCTAGAGTGAAGAGCTCTTTGCATTCTTGAGAGAGGAACATGATATGCACATGGTGGCATTATATGGAAATCATGTTAGTGAGGTGACCTATCATTCAATGAGTTTTTCCTAGGAGCTACTATGTATGGCTGATGAGGAGCAACATCAACTAAGCATCCTGGTGATGATAAGGATCACAATGTATGCATTACCAGATGTAAATGGTGGTAGATTTATGATTGCATTGATGGGTGTGCTAGAATATATGGTTGATCAGTGGACTATTTTTGCATGGGGACCAATGTTTTTGGCTCAATTATATATAGAGCTATGGGGTTTGAGACTATGATGGTGGTACAATTTGTGTGTCAGCCATTTACTACATTATTGGGCATATGAGTATATCATGATGACATGACCATTGGGGTTACCTACTATGATTCTATCCAACTTCAAAGCGGGTTTCAGATGGTGGAGGGCTAATATGTCATAGACCCAAGTAGACAACATAGTGCATGACATTGCTTATTATAGGTGCATGATTGAGGGTTTGATCCCTATAGATATTTTATGGAGATCCTACCTAACATACCCCATATTCAGAGGATAGGCATAATAATTGGTTGGATTATAAAGCTCATTATGGGGTAGAGGGAGATGAGCTGATGAGATGGAGATGGTACCCATTGCACAAGTCAGGAGGCAATTTGGCCTACTACAAGATGTACGTCCTACCTTACCTTGATATAGGAGGGATGATATAGAGGCACCCCTACCTTTGCCACAAGAGACAGATGAGCTAGATTTTGAGGAGCTATCAGTAAGGCTGAGCATAGTATATCTAGGGTGTATAGTGGTATATATAGCTTGGTGAGTAGGTTTACATCCCATGGTGGAGGTCAGGAGGCTGCCACCAGATTTATAGGGATTGGTGAAAGAGAGAGAGATGCAATCGTACATGCATGGGATGCAACAATGCAAGCTAGAGATATAGCTCAGGCATAGGTATTAGCCTTACAGGGACATGTGGATACATTATAGGGCCAAGTGGGTGCATTACAGGGCCAGGTTGGGGCACTACAGGGCCAAGTTGGGGTGTTACAAGGTTAGGCTACTACACTGACAGTGGAGAGGGATAGTTTGAGAGTAGTAGGTCATGTTACTCCTCCTTCTCCACCATAGGGACCAGTACAAGCTGGGCCTTCAGTCGGTGTGATGGGACCACCATAGATCATATTATTGGTGAGATATACTACTACCCTGGATGAGATTACCTATTATGAGAGGGCCATCAGGGAGTTCTTGTAGATTTAGAGGTATTCCAAGTTTAGGGAGTAGGAGAGATTAGTGTCACATGCCACAGCTTCTAGCTCATGCAGATGTAGACACGTTGAGAGTGGCAATGATACGACTTTATCACCAGCACATGGAGAGCCTTGAGGACTCTGAGTGCTAGAGTTTATTTTTTTGGTTATATAGGTTATATACACATCAGCCTGTGAGCTGAAGATGAGAGATGTATATTTTGAGAGAGAGATGATATTGTGATGATGTATCAATGTACATGTATATTGATCACACACACACACACACACACACACACACACACACACACACACACACACACACACACACACACACACACATATGAGATGTATATTTATTATGATTTTATGATGTTGATGTGGATAGTTATTTTTATGTCATATTAATTTGAGCATGTTAGTTGAGTTAGACTAGCATTTCCCATATATGTGATGGTATATGCATAGTTGGTTTGTTAGCTTCATCTTAGAATTTTACCATATTTGTGATGGTGTATGCTTAAAATGAATAAGTTGATTATGTTATTTTATTTTAATATTTTTCCATATTTGTGATGGTGTATGCTTAAAATAAATGTAGTAGGCTTGATAGTGCTTGTATAACATTTTCATCTCAGTAGAGAGATCGACATGTGATTTGGATGGGAAAATAAAGATGCAGAATACTCATGTATTGGCAAAGACCATTATCATAACATAAATAGGCTCAAGAATATGAGCCTCTTTCATACTTTGTAGCATTGGACCATTTTGTTTGTTAGAAAAGCATCGTGTTCACCTTGTGTTAAGCGAGATCAAAGTCCCTTGAAAGAGTATGAGGGAAAAAAGGGTAAATGAGTGAAATTATTTGAGGTATCATAACCTTCAAAGTGGGGATGATATGCCCCTATTGTTGATGACTCAAGAGCTACTATAGATAAGTCTATTTTTTTTTTGTGTATAAGCTAATCAATGCGGGAAGCCTACAATGGGATTATGTATGTGTAGAGGTCGTATAAAGCTGATCAATATGATAATATTTTCATTTATATTCCTCTTTGATAATAAATCTTAGCATATCCATTGATGAAAATAGACCATAGACAGCTCTGGCATTTAACTGCAAATAGGGCAACAAACATTTTTTTGTTTTCTGGATGTCATAGATACATCTGACCGCATATAGTTGTCAGGCACAGAAATAAAACACCCATCACAATGGGACAATGTTACACCTTTTTGTTTACATTTGAAATAACTTTGTCCCAGACAATCATTACCCAGTAATATATGATACAGTTCTGGAAGCTCCTCAGCCTCAAGCAAGTGGTCCTCCTTTCTAGCTTTAGTATCTGAATCTTTTTCCTCCTCTGGTCCACTTATTTGTCATTCCAAGCAATGAACCTCGTTATCAATGCTCTCACTACAATTTTGGCTTCTTATATTATTAGTTGATTCAGTGTCACTTGATGCCGGTAGTATTTCTTCATAGTGATTTGGTGCACAATTCTGAGTCTTCTATTTGTCAGGGTTTATAGAATCATCAATGACTATGTTTGGGTACTGAGCCAGAATATCAAGCATAACAAGAATATTTTGGACACATTGTTATTATTTTGTTTCCTATCCTCAACACTCGTGTTTCTTTCATTTGCCCGCTTGACTTCTATTTTAATGCTTCCTTAGCAAGTTTCTTTTAGTTAACATTTGCTTCCTGCTCTTGTGCAATGATGGACTATCTTTTGAGTTTCACATTCCTCTTATCAACTGTCATGGCCTTACAACCTTTATTAGCTAAAATAATGGAATAGACTTAATTCAGTGACATTTCTATACAGATCCTTCTGTGTCCTCAGCCCAAAAGGCTGTATAAAAGGACATCTCGACCCTCTAGCTGAATATAGTCCTACGCCAAATCTAATTGCAATTCTATTCAAAAAAGTCAAAATAGACTTCAAACATATTTATTGCGAATACCAAGTCATTCAAAACAGATAGGCAGACTTATTTAAATAGTAAACAGGGGTTCATCGGTCAGGGAATCTGCATATCCTACTCATAGAGCTAAGGATTTACACAAAGCAAGTCCATACAGGGGCAATAACGTCAATGATTTAGGATATATGAGCCATCTAGCCAATCTGCATTGGAAAACATATAGGTTATGGTATTCTTGTAAAATTCTAACAATCCTCAACTGTATAACATGGCATGCATCTTCCAGCTTATGAGATAGAGTCTTTTCGATTGCTTCATTCCATTCCAGCTATGAATGAAAGACAAGACATATAACTATTCCATGGCTTTTAAATAAGAGAATGCGTCTTTATATTCTTTCTTGTTGTTCTACATAACATACAAATCTATAGCATACAAATCATGACCAAGAGATTTACAAACTGGATATATGAGTCTCACAGATTTGGTTCTGCCCAAATGAATTCTACCTAGACTCAATTTTCTCACTTGGATCATATATTCTCACTGGAATCAAATTTTTGCTTACAGTAATACATACCAATTACTATGGTCAAAACAAGTCTCCTCTTCTTATAGCAACGTTTCTTTCTTTTGCTTAATGGCCTTGGCCAACATCTTAGCTGCCTTCCTTCCTTTTACGTCCCTCTGCTCTCTCTTTCTCATTTTACTTTTATTTTCTACCATCTGCAGATGCATGGCCATAGAGGAACGCCTTCAGTCCTTCCTCTCTCCAAAGGAGATCTTCCTTTTCTCTTCTACGCCCTTCTGTTCCCTCTCCTTCTCTTCTTCATTTCTACCTTCTTCTCTTGAATGAGAGAGCCTTTTTTTTTCTCTCCTCTCTACGTACTCTCCTATCCTCATATTTAATTAATTTTCACTTTAATTGGATTTTGTCTTTTTTGGCTATATTTTTTTTGCTTTTAAAAACCTCCTTCAAACCTCCATGCCCAACTTGGGCTCAAGCAAACAAAATACAGTTTTTAATTTTCCAGCATATTCTAATATGAGAAGATTTATCTCCAATGTTATCTTACAGTTGAAAATCTTTCAACCATTCCCCTCATTTCCTCAATAGCTCCACATTTACCTTTTTACTTTTAATTTTTACATTTTCTCCTTAATTTTTAACATTTTAGAGGAAAATACAATAATTTGAAATTCGTGATGATGCTCTTGCATCATCCATCCTTCAAGGGAGTGGTCTAAGAGTTTGTTTTTTATTTTTAAATAGATGTCCTTCAAGGGAGTAGTCTATTGATATTAGCAAAGAGAAGTTACGAAGCTGTCCTTCAAGGGAACAATCTACATTGAGAAACATGACCTTAGAGATTAGAACTTGTCTACATATTACTTTTTTTTTGCTTTTAGTCATGGACAAGTCTGTAGAGGCTTAGGCGGTTTTTACTTTGAGGGAAAAACCATAGCACATTGTAAGTTAACTAAGTGAGTAGGAGTAAGGGTTAAGAGGAAGGGAAATGAATGTAATAGGGGTTCTTAAGGGATGAGCTCAAGTTAAACACGAGGTGAAGTGACACTTGGTTAACAAAACAATGGTTGTAGGTGTAAAGTATTTAAAGGCCTGGGTTCTAGCCTTCCTTCGAAAGAAGACAAGTGATAAGTTCTTGAGCCATACTTGTGAGTTATGATGTAGGGTCCAAGCCAATTAGGAGCAAACTTATCCTATTTTCTTTTCTCCATGTTCATCACATGTTTATTTTATTTTAGGATGATATCTCCAATATTAAAATCTCACTCTTTGAGGTTTTTGTTATAAGCATGTTTGATACGCTCTTGATAGTTTTGGAGGTGGTTGAGGGCTATGAGACGGTGCTCATCAAGTAATTTGAGTTGAGCCAAATATTCTTGGCAAAATTCATCATTAATAAGTATGTCTTTTAGAGAAATATGAAGAGAAGGAATTTGAACCTCAAGAGGCAAAACAACCTCCATCCCATATACCAAGGAAAAAGGTGTAGCACCTATAGGGGTTTGAATGCTAGTGTGGTAAGCCCATAAAGTAAAAGGAATGTGTGTGTGACAATCCTTGCCCATATCATTGACTACCTTCATCAAAATTTTGGTCAATGTTTTGTTAGAAGCTTCTGCCTATCCATTTTCTTGTGGATAGTATGGCGATGAAAAGCTTAATTTGATTCTGAATGTATCACAAAGACTTTGGATAGTCTTGCTTTTGAAATATTTTCCATTATTTTTTATAATTTTATGAGGGACACCAAAATGAAATATGATGTGATGGTTGATCAAATCAAAAAAAAAATTAGTCTTAGTGGAAATGAGAGGAATGACCTTGACCCACTTGGTGAAGTATTTAGTGGTAGTAATGATAGAATGATAACGGAGGGAGGAATGAGGGTTAATCTCCCCGATTAAATCTAAGCCCCATTAGGAGAAGGACCAAAAGTCTATGGTGACTTGCAATGCATGACTTAGAACGTGAAGGAGGTTAGCATGTTTTTGACATTTGACATAATGTTGAACATAATCATTACAATCTTGATGGAGTGTGAGCCAATAATAGCCAAGTTGAAGGATGCACTTGGAAACTGTGTGACCATTGAAATTTCCACCACAAATCCTATCATGGACCTCCTTAATAACAAAGGGTATATCAGTACTAGTGAGGTATCTAAGAAGAAGACCATCAAAACCTCACTTGTAGAGAATTCCCCCTAGCATAGTGTAATGAGCGGCACATTTTATGAAGGCATGTCTCCCATTATTGGAGAGATCAAAAGGGGTAATAGAAAAAGAAAGATAATCCATGAGTTGCTTGTACCATAAGTCATGTGGGTTGGATGTTAAATTTTTGATAAAGAGGATGTTAGTTGATACATAGGAGGGTAATGTTAAGCGATGCATGGTGACATAAATTTTTGAGGAAGAGGATGAAGAGGGTATGTGTAAGGCAAGTGAAGCCATTGTTTCAACAAACTTATTTTTAGATTGAGGAACAATTTGTAAGAGATAAGAGCCAAATGATTCCAAGAGCGTATCTACATGATGTTTATACTATTGTAGAATCTCATTTTTGCATAGATATGAAACATTAACTTGGTTAACCACTAGATGAGAATCACCAAAAATGGTAATGGATTTGATACCAAGAGAAGAGCTATTTAAATTCCTAAGATCAAAGCCTCATATTCAACCATGTTGTTATTACATTCAAAATCTAGTTTAAATGACAAAGGCATAGGCTCACCATCTAGAGGAATAAGAATGACTCTCGCAGTCCCACCATATTGACATTTAGACCCATCAAAGAACATCATTATTTGATAAGAGATGTCATCGATAGAGAGCATTGTGATGGATTCATCAGAGAATTTGAGGTTTGAAGGTTGGTTATTAGGCAAAGGGGTGGCAACTAACTGGTCAATGATTGTTTGCCCCTTAATAGACTTATGTTGAATAAATCATAAGTCAAATTTAGAAAGGATTATGAGCCATCGAGCTACACATTGGTTGTGATATGGCTTGGAATGCATGTATTTAAGGGGATCAATATGGGTGACCACATAGGTTTTGTGATTTAAGAGATAATGGTGAAGCTTAGAGGTGGAAAAGACCAACACAAGGCAAATTTTTTTGGTATGGGTTTATCAAGTCTCATAATCAATAAGTGTGTGGCTTATGTAATAAACCACTTTTTCTCAATGTTGATGATCTCGATGTGCAATAATAGCACCCAAAGAATGGTCTATTGTAGAGATGTAAAGGTAAAAAGGCTGATTTTCCTTAGGTGGAATAAGAAATGATGGGGAAAGGAGATATTATTTGAGTGCATCAAAATATTTCTAGAAATTTGTATTCCAATGGAAGGAGACATCTTTTTTGAGGAGATGGTGAAAGGATTGGCAATGATCTGACAACTGAAAGATGAAATGATGAATTGAATGAAGTTTACCTTGTAGGCTATGGAGTTGTTTGATATTAGTAGGTGGAGGTATCTCTAGTATTACTTTAAATTTAATAGGGTTGACTTCAATACCATAGAGAGAAATTATAAAACCTAAAAGCTTACCGAAAAGAATGCTAAAGACACATTTTTTTGAGTTTAGTCAAACATTATTTTGGAGGAGACAAGAAAATATGGTATTGAGAATTATCAAGTGATCTTGGTGAAGTTTAGAGTTTCTAAGTCATTCATGTAATCTTCCATAATCTTATGTAGGAGATCATGGAAGATGTAATTCATAGCGTGTTGATAAGTGGTACCAGCATTCTTCAGACCAAAAGGCATCACTCAATAATATAAAGTTCCCCATGGGGTGATAAAGGTTGTTTTATGTTGATCCTCAGGAGCAATCGAGATTTGATTATATCTAGAGAACCCATCCATAAGTGATAACATCTCAGGGCTAGATATTAGATCAATAAGTTGGTTGATACTTGGTAATGGGAAGTCATCTTTTGGACAAGTGAGGTTAAAGTCACGATAGTTGGTGCAAATGTGGATTCCCTAGATCAATTTTGTGATAGGAACAAGATTGGAAATCCATTGTGAGTAGTTGATAGGTTGGATAAAATTAACAGAAAGGAGGAGTTGGAGCTCTTCTTTGACAAGGAGAGAAATACAAGTATGCATCTTGCAAAGCTTCTACTTAACAGGTTTAACATCTGATTGGTGACAATGTTATGGGTGACGATAGAGGGGTCAATACTAGGCATGTAAATATAAGACCAAGTGAAGGCTTTTCTATGGTTATTAAGAAATGTGGCATAATTAGCTTGCTCAGAGGAATCCAAAGATTGGCTAATATTGAGGACATGAGGGTTATCATGAGAGGGTAGATTGATGTCAATGGTTGATTCATTTAACATAGCTTGTGTTTCGAATGGGAGAAATCATTGGATATATTAATCATCCACACCCATGCATGTGAGAATAGCATCATCATCTTGACATTAGATTGTGTTAATAGTGGGAGAGTCTTCATCAATTATTTCAGGATAAACGAGAGGAAGGGACCTTTTTTCCTTACCTTGACGATAGGTGAGAGGCCCCAAATGGATGGCATTTATTGAAAATAAAAATAAAAACTAGGAGGTATAGATACCTTTGATTATATAGGTGATGGTGGAGAAGGAGAGACTCATTCTTCAATAATTGGTACATGGTAAGTTTTAGTGAGTTTACTTGGTTCATCATATCCCACCCCATGCCTCCTTTTGTCATTTTCAATGGTTTGGCTAGTGGGATATTTAATAGGCGTATGGATACCCTAATCGTAATGACCCAAACCAAATCCTTTCTAGGCACACTGATACAGATAGGTGTGTGAAAAACTAGGGTTGCTTAGGAAAGAGAAGTCATAGGTAAATGGTTGTGGCAAAGAGGATGGATTACCGATAGTGGGAGCCTGATAAATTCCCCCATATGTGAAATTAGTTGGAAGGTTAGGGGGCCCATAAGGAATGATCATCGCAATGTAGGGATCATATTTTGGTGTATGTGAAGATTTCCATACTCTTGTGGAATATAGAACATGTCAAGCTTTAAAAAATGATATTCGTCGAGTGACAAACATTGAAAATTTTCCTCCATGGGATCCTTTTCAAGGATTTGTTTTGTCAATATCTATGTAATCGGGGGAGTGGAGCTTGTAGAAGCTTCAGAAGTATCATGCAAGGAAGATGATGTCTTCAATGAAATAAGAACATCATTAGGACTATAATTCATGTTGCATGTTTTTAACGAAGGTGGGTCAACAAATATAACATGCACTTGCCCATCATGCTCAAACTTGACATAATGGTGCAAAGTTGAGGGTACACATGTCATAGCATGTATCCAAGGTCATCTAAGTATGTTATATTGAAATTATCCTTATACAACATAGAAGTGTGCTCTAGGAATTTGACTCAAGAGTAGATGGTTAGTATGGTGTTAGTTCCAAAATAAAAACAAAATGAAAGAAACACACAAATAGCATAACATCTCTAGGCATAGACACTAGGGAGAGCTTAGTTAACAAAAAAAAAATGATAAAAACAACTAAAAAAGTAAGGAATAAAACACAAAAATTCCTTCACCTTCTTTAGATAATTCAAATGCCTTTGTAGTAGTGGCTTGCTCAGTTTTGTGCTCATAAAGTCCTTGGCAATGGAAGCTTGGCTACCTCCATCTCTCATTGGCACCTTTGGCTTGTAGCTAGGCTTGGATTGGAATCAATTTGGAATGATAACACTAATTATAATGGCTTCTTGAAGATATTTTTACATTATAACTTTGCACCAAAATAACTTAGAAATGATGTTCATGGCCTCTCTATTTATAGATTTTTGAGAATGTCTAGAATCAACTTGAACCATCCATACTGAGATTGATACGTGTGGTTGAGGATTACTTAAATTTTAATAATTAAGTTTATAATTATCCTCATCATGAAATTGGAATAAGGGTAAATTAAGATGCATGGAGGGCATCATGGAATGCATTGATGAGGCATAGAGGGCATGAATCCTAATATTTGTGGCATTTATGACTTAGAGATGTCTTCCCAATAAATGAGGTCACTTGATGATGTAGAAATTCAATATTCATTTCTAAAACAAATTATACAACAAGTTTCTATGGAATTCTTGATTAGGCCTTTGATTTGGGTTAATTAGCTCTTAAGCATGTTTAAGCACTTTATGCACAAATTATCCAAATTGACAAAATGCCTTGTTATTGGTCCAAAATTCAACTAGACAAGAATTTAAAGATGATGTCAATTGTGTTGGAACCATATTCCCATTTAGGATGTTACCAAAAAAAAAATGGCACATGTCTTATGTAGAAGATTTGATAAGAGCAATCCATAGCACCTAGGTGCAAAATTGGCATTTTGACTTGGAATGATCTGATCAAAGTTAGCTGGTCCATAAATTACGTTGCCCCATTTAGGGATACCCTGGACAAAAATAGGAACTTAAATACATTATTTTTACATCAGTTAATGTGTTTTAGTGTTTTTAGGCCAAATTATACATTTTGAATGGAAATTAGCCAAAAATATGGTTGGAGGTTATCGATGGCCAAATTTAGGTGTTTATAGTTTGCCCCTATTTGGGAAAGCACTGCAAGCTATAAGCATAGTAACATCTTCTCAAAGAATGAAAAGGTCTTGTATGCTTACAACTACAACTATGATAAACTAACTATATGGTTCCCCCTCGAGGGAACAGATGGCACAAGTAGGATAATAAACGGTCCCTCGATAAGAAGCAAAATGAGAGGACCAAAGAAAGGAAAGCTGATGGGGTGAAAACACAATGATAATGAAAAAGTATTCAAAATCATTGAAAATGCAAGTGGGATGGTGTGCAATAGTTTGCCTAAAGGCTGTTATAAGCATTGTACCCTGATAGTGGTAATGTGGTATGATAACACAATGATTTGCCCAAAGATGGTTATGATTATTGAGAAGATGGAGCTACCCCAGTTAAGATAAACAAATAAGATAACATGCCCCTGTATAGGCAAAAAAAGTAAAGTGGTGACAATATAATGATTTTTCCAAAGATGGATCTACCCCAGTTAGGATAGACAAATAAGATAACATGCCCTTATATAGGCAAAAAAAATAAAGTAGTGACAACACAATGATTTTACCAAAGGTGGTTATAATCATTGAGAAATGCAGGTGGGGTGATGTGCAATGGTTTGCCCAAAGATAGTCATAATCATTGGACCTTGATTATGGAAAACATGATAAACTTGGTTGAGGATGATGATGACTTAACACAGAGGGTAATGATGAATTGAAATAACCTATTAGTAGGGAGATGCTCATCTAAACTAATAAAGGTTGAATTTTTTTTGTGGTTAATTACTCTATTTGAGGTATGATTAGGATTGAATTAGGATGTTAGTGTCGAGGAGATGCCATCATTACTGAATAAACTTCTTGAAGCTGAGGTATATTGTAGCATGTGTCGGTAGGCATCATGGCATAACATCACGAACACTTAGATGAAATATGCATGAGGACTAATTATTGTAATCCAATACTTAATAGAACACAATGCACCAATGATATAAACCATGATGGAAATATAAAGATATGAATATGGATGGATTCAAGTGTAAGTATAGATAAGGAATCACCCAATGAACACACATAAACTGAATCAAGGCAACAATACTGAAAGTAAACAAATAGGTAGACAAATAAATAAAATAAGTAGAAACAAACAAACAAAAAACATAATAGAAACCCTATGAACATTGCCCCTAGAAAATAAGTGACAACTTAACTAATGAACAAAATGAGGGAATAGAAGAAAAAGAAGGCGGTGGCTGAGTTGTCTCCATATGCACTATGTAAGTGGACGCTACCTACATAGTTCCATGGATGTAATATCTAATAAAAAACTTTAGGCCAAATGTAGTTCTCCCAGGGAATGGGAAGAATGTGATAATTGAGAAAAACAAATAGAATGGATGCAATAGTATAATAGGAATGGTATTGAAAAATGACAAGTGCATGAGAGAAAAAGGCTAAAAAGGATGGGGAAACTAAATGACAAGTGATTTGCTTGAAGCTTAGTAAGGGTTCCCAGAATCCTTAAGGCCAAAAAGTGGTCAATGTTTTTGTTCTTTGTTAACAAATTTTCAAATGTTCTTAGAATTTTTTTGGAGTGTCTCAACTCAATCAAGAATGATGAGACACTAAATGATTCAAGCTAACAAAATAGTGAGTGCATGGCTTAGGTTGCTCACAAAATGGTGAAAGTATGGTATAAAGGGTGATTAATCTGACCTCAATAAGTATCGAGCACTACTTACATAGTCCTAGAGTAGGACCTCAAGTCACTGTAGTTCTATCCTTACAATAGAGGGATTAGACTAGTGCAACAATCAATTCAAATAAAATAGGCACAATTGGTAAAAAAAGGCATAGTACAATATAAGAAGGGGCAAGTTGGTACATCAAGGATTAATATTTCCCTTGGTTTTCCCATAGGTGATTATAACTAGGACATAATGGCATAGATCAAGGGTACTAATTTACCCAAAGGTGGTTATAATTAGTAGCAAGATCGGTTGTAAGAAAGGAATAACAAATGAAGGATGCAACTGCCAAAACTTCTATTGCATTGTCCCAAAATATGCTCTATATCTAAATTACTTGAACTAACTAATGAACTGATCAGATATCTTGATGCTAAAAATGCATAATGAATGGAAAAAACCAAGGTCAAATGGGCTAAGTTTTAGAACACACTGGGTTGATAAGTCGAAAGTGGAAAGTGGATACGATGAAGAGGACAGATAAAGATAGTATTTGTGCAAATAAGAATAGTGATAAAATGGCACAACTAAAATGATCCTTATAGACAATACACCTTAGTGCTCAAACATAGTACCACTTGAGATGAAAAATATTCTTTAGCTCTAGAAGTTCATCACCATCTGGTGTGGTGAGCCTGTATGTTCCTGATCCATAATCTACAGTGATGATGAAAGTTCCTATTTAGTTTGGTTTGAATTTTCCTTTATGCTTCTTCTCAACTATGGTATTCTTTTAGTTTTCTTTAAGAACAAGATCACCAAGTTCAAATGTTTTATACTTAACATGTAGATTATATTGGCCTTTGAGTCAGTTATGATATGCTTGAAGATTATTGAGCGTAGCTATGCATTTATCATCAAGTAGGTCTAGCTCTTGCAAGTGAGCTACTCGATAGTCATGATCATCCAGGACATGCTTGAAAAAGATGCATAGTGAAGGCAATTCAACCTCAATGGGAAGGATGGCTTTAGTACCATAAACAAGTGAGTATGGACTGGCTCCTGTGGGAGTATGATGATTGGTATGATATGCCCAAAGGGTAAGGAATATTTGTAAGTGCCAATCATGATCAGCATCATTGACAATATTTTTGAGAATATTGATAATGGTTTTGTCGGATGCCTCATCTTGGCTATTACCTTAAGGGTAATATGCTATAGAAAAATATTATGTGATGTTATATTCAGTACATAGCTAGTCTACATCCTTGTTCTTGAATGATCCTCTATTATCAGATATAATGTCAGAGGGGATACCATAGTGGCAAATGAGATGGTTAAAAATGAATTTGGAAATTTGCTTTCCAGTCATGTAAGTGAGGGGTATAACTTCAACCCACTTAGTGAAATACTCAGTGGTGGTAAGGATATATTTATGGTTGCCAGATGAAGTGGGGTTAATCTTTATAATGAGGTCAAGTCTCCATGTAGAAAATGGCCATGGTGTCAACATCAATTTTAAAGTTTTTGTTGGGACATGAATCAAATTAGCATGTCATTGACATTTGTCACTCTTTTTTACATATATAACAGCATTTGCATCCATTGTGGGCCAATAATAACTAGTACGCAAAAGCTTTTTGTATAGGACTGCCCTGCTAGAATGAGGTCCACATACTCCTTCATGAACTTCTCTTAATGCTAGTGTAGACTCTGTTGAAGCTAAACAATGAAGTAGAGTTCCATCAAAACTATGACAATAAAGGGTGGATCCAAGTAAAGTATAATGAGTGGAATGATGAATGAAGGCTTTGGTTTGTTTTTGAGATAAGTTAGGTGGTATAACTTGGTCATATAGGTAGTTGTAAATGTTTGAGTACCAGATAGAATTAGGACTAATAATATCACAAATCATTGCAATGGTTAAAGGTTCATAAGCTGGTGCTGATAATTTTTGATGAGGAAATAATACTCTCTAGCTTTATCTATTTATCGAATCAGAGAGCCAATAGTAGCCATGGCATCTACAGTTCTGTTACTAGCCTTTGGTATGTGCTCAAAGTAAATGTTGGCAATTTGTTGTTTAAGAGTGTCGACCATGGCTTTATATGGAACTAGCTTATCATCTTTCATTTGAAAATAATCTGTAACTTGATTGATGATTAACTGAGAATCACCATAAACTTGGAGAGGAGATATATCCCAATGCACTACTTGTCGAAGTCTTGCAATAAGTGCTTCATACTTGTCCATGTTGTTTATATAAAGAAAGCTAATTCTAAATGATTTAGGGATTAGATCCCCTTGTGGTGTAATAAATAATAGGCCTACCCTCGATCTATGTGAAATAATGAACCATCAAAATATAAATTCTAAGGCTAATCCTCAAGGGGTTTATCAATGACGATCATTATGGATTCATCAAGAAATTGAAATGTGAGTGTTTGTGTGTCTATGAGAGGTGCTTTAACAAGTTGATCTATAAGAAATTGTCCCTTAATTACCTTCTGATTGACATAATCTATGTCAAACTCACTGAGAAGCATGATCCATTTAGCCATTCTACCTTGCAAAGATATTTTAGATAGTACATATTTGAGTAGATATACTTTTGAAATGACCATGGTCTTATTATTCAACATGTAATGGCATAGTTTTTGAGCTGTAAAAACCATGG
This sequence comes from Torreya grandis, assembly GCA_037957365.1. Taxonomy (NCBI): domain Eukaryota; kingdom Viridiplantae; phylum Streptophyta; class Pinopsida; order Cupressales; family Taxaceae; genus Torreya; species Torreya grandis. The sequence goes on from JARHVA010000037.1 coordinate 1,018,472, forward strand.
CCAAACAAGCTTTTTCAATAGGTGTATAGTTATGTTCATATTTAACCAAGGTATGTTTTAGGTAGTATATGACATGATCCTTTCCATTATCATCATGTTGAGCCAAGAGTGCCCTTAGAGCATGATTGGTAGTTGATAGGTATAACAAGAATGGCTTTCCTAGCATAAGAGGTAATAGAACATACAAATTAACAAGATAGTCTTTGAGTTATTAAAAATCTATTTGGTAGTGATCATCCTAGTGAAATACAACTTCCTTCTTTAAAAGGTGTGTAAATGGATGACACTTGTCTACTAACTGAGAGATGAAGCATCAGATTGACTGGATCTTACCTTATAAACTACAAAGTTGCTTTAAATTGGTTGGTGGTGATATCTTAGTTATAGCATGGAATTTAGTTGGATAGACTTCAATACCTCTACGAGACATGATGAATCCAAGTAATTTTCTTGAATTTACACTAAACACACATTTTTTTGGATTGAGTCTGACTTTTTACTCTATTAATCTTTCAAAAATTTGACACAACACTGTTGAATGGTCAACCTTGGTTTTGGATTTTCCTAATATGTCATCAACATAGTCTTCAATAATATCATGCATCATATCATAGAATATGATAGTCATGGACCTTTGATATGTACCTCCAACATTCTTAAGGCCAAATGATATTACTTGATAACAAAATGTTCCCCATCGAGTGGTGAACACTATTTTATGTTGGTATTCTGATGCTATTCTAATCTAGTTGTATCCTAAAAATCCATTCATGAGTGAAAACATTTCATAACCTATCATGAATTCAATGATCATATCAATATTAGGTAAGAGAAAATCATCTTTAAGACAATCTTTGTTGATGTCTCAAAAATTAGTACAAATTTTGATTCCTTCAGGCTTTTTACTAACATGTACCACATTAGAGATCCATTCTGAGTAGTCAATGGATCAGATACATCCTGCTTTTAAGAGTTTTTCTAACTCTTTTTTACCAATATAAAATGCAAGGATGTATCTTACATAACTTTTGTTTTATCAATTTGGCATCAGGATTAACTATAAGGTGGTGCAGAACCAAGGTGGGGTCTAAAACTGGCATGTCAAAATAAGCCCATGCAAAAATATCTACAAATTCTCTTAATAGAGCTGTAAAGATGTCAAGTTACTCCTCAGTGAGGGACATACCTAATTTTATCCATTTTAGGTCTGATGGAGTCTTGATATTTACCTCTATTGTAGCTTCAACTAGAAGGGTAAAACTATCTTCTAGGATAGTAGGCAATGACTTGAATTATTGGATTATGTCAGTGTCCTCTGTTAGGACTTGCTCTTCAACTTCTCCTAGGCATGATGAATCTGAGTCCCTTAATGGAGAATCTGGCCATGTAACAAAAATAATAAAAAATTCTTAGAGAATATGATTAAATACTTCTTGTTTCTCAAAGATGAACTTGGATTCACAAACATGTTCATCATTGGTGGTCTCCTGGTCTAAATTTGAATAAGAATGAACACCCCTGTCTAATAGCACTTGAAATAGGTTTTCACCACTAGACTGACTTTTATCTTTACTTTTTGCCTTGTCAAAAAATGCCTCCAAGAGGTTTTCACTTTGGGACCTCAATGTTTTACTTATTTATTTTTGGCTAAGGGTGTTCACTCACTCTCCAAAATAGGCTACAAGATCCAATGTGATTGAAAATCTTGATTTGTGATCTCCCAATGAAATGTTGTCTCTAAAGCCTAAGAAATCACAGAATGCCTCATCATTCTAAAACACATCAATTGATAGAATGGATTTTTTTTGGTCCCAATCTATCAGTTGGGGATAATATAATGATAAAGGGTTACGATAAATGACCAAGTTATGGGTACAAATGACATTATTGTCAAACAAGTTGGTTTTAGCTAGGTTATCAAAGGTGAGGCTATGATCAAACTCTGCTTCACTATCATCATCATCATCATCACTAGTCATTGGTGATGGAGTTTGAATAAGATATGTGGGGTCACCCCTAGGCAGTTTAAATCCAAGTTCATAAGGTCTTTCATACTTAGTCATGGAAATTGGATTGATGGTTCCTTGGTGATTCGGTTTGAGGCCTCTTCTTTCATAATTGTGATGCTCCATGATCCTACTGGGAAAAGAATACTTTGTATTTTTATAACAATCAGCTTGGTTGTCATTGTATAACCATAATTCATCCCCTTCAAGAGGGTTAGGTCCTAGGCTAGATGCTGGCACAAATGAGACAGGTCCCTTATCTTTGTTATTTTATTGCCAATGCATATGTGGAATGACTTTAGATCATCCAAAGATTTTCAGATTTAAAGGAAGATTGGTAATATGAAATGTATCATGGGTCACATACTCTCCTAGTCCATTATCTGAAATGGTGAAATGATTAAAAGCTTCAAGAGGTGGCATGTGGGAAAGAGAATCCAAGGTATTAGGATCTATGCAATTATCTGGTGAAGGATAAATAAGTATAGCTTTTCCTTTATCCTACTTGAAACTGGGATTCATATCATATTGACAATTGTAGCTTTGAAATTCAGCCTCGAGATGTTTTTAGTGTTCATATGGGTGTAAATCTATTAGAATATTCACTTCCATCCCTGAGTTGGAAAACTTGATACATTGGTGCAGCGTTGATGGGACTGCATGAATCTCATGTGACCAAGGCCTTCCTAGAAACATATTGTATGATAACTCAAAATCAAGTACATGGAAAAGTGTATCATGGGTCAAATGCCCAATGATAACTGAAAAGCTAATGGTGCCTTGCGATTCTCTATCTTGATTATCATAGGCTTTGATGGTGATTGTTTCTGGCTAGAGATCTATCATTATGTACCTAAGAAGCTTGATGAGCTTTAGAGACACTATGTTGAGGCCAGATCCATTGTTGATAAGGACACATTTCACTTTATGCTATCTTATATAAACTTATATATATAATTGATTATTATGGATTGGACCAAGGGAAGACATATCACTTTGGTTGAATGAGACTTGTTGGGCTAGAGCTAGGTGTCCAACCAAAGCTTGAAATTTATCAAGGGATATGTCACTAGCAATAGTGGATTGGGTCAAAAACTCATTCAAGATGTTCTTGTAGATTATTGATGCTCGCAACAAATCTAAAATAAAAATTTATGATGGTGTCTTTTACAATTGTTTCACAATATCAAATTTATTATCTTTGTTAGTAGTGAATGGTTTATTCTGAGGTTGAATGGTTGGTTGGATGATAGGCAAAGTAGCAGATGGTTGTGAGCATGATGAGATAGTAATATTTGACCATTGTGTTGTGATTGCATAATCAAGATTAAATAATAGACCATTATTGCTAACCAATGTTGGGAATGGTGTAGGACCAAACATGATAAGTTTTGGTTGTCGGTGCACTTGCATGTGGTCACATGGCAAGGATGAGTTGTCCATATAAGGCCCAAAAGGGGAAGTCCTAGTTTTCTAGTTTGTCTATATAGATTCTTAGGTCAAAGAAGGATTATCCACATAATTTGGTTGAATATTTTTGTTTAGTAATGGTCTAGGATCATTAGTGTTTGGTCTAGTATTAATGGAGATGGTATTAACGCTACCCTTGTAATATGATCTACAACCCTATTGTAGTCATGTGCAATTGCATGATAGGTTTGTTTGTTGTTATCGTTATAACCATGATTTTGTCCATTGTTTTATCATTGTGAGTTCAGCTACTAATTTTATTGATTCTGTGGGTTCATCCTTTGATTTTGATGTTATTGATTTTGCTATTGCACTGGTTGTCATTGTTGTTGTTACTAATTATTTTATTGATATTGATTGTTATGTCAGGGAAAGGGGTTTTGATAAATCTAAAGAGTTTGATTGGAAGTGGAAGCACCATTATCTAATGTTATCTCCCCATTATCTAACATATTCTCAATTAAATGCTTGATTTGGACACATCTTCGTAGATTATGCCTATTGACCCGATGATAGTCATAAAATTCATTTTCATGGTACCAATCAGGATAAGGAATGCCTTATGAATATTGATTTGGTATAGGCCAACTAATCATATTAGTGGTAGGAAACTTGTAAAATACAAACTCAATTGGTTATCTTAGGTCACTAAGGACATGATGTGTGGGCATGATTCTCTTAGGAGGAGGGATTTGTAATGATAATGATTGTTGTATTTGTTGTGCAGATCTTGGTTATTATGCTTGTGGTATTGGTTGAGTAAGAGTAAGATAAAAATGTGGTGTAGATGATGTTTGCACCATTTGGATATGACAAGATTTGGTTACTCCATTTCTCACAACATTCTTATTATGGTTGAATTTCCTCAATTTTTCTTGGTTATTGGCCTGTGTCGATTTTGATGCTAGTGCTTGAATGTGATGTTGGTCATTTCCTTGATTGGTACCTTGATTTTGATTAGTTAAATTAAGCTTGATATCTCTTTTATTGATGAGCTCCTGCTCTATCAATAAACCTTTATCGATGATTTTCTTGAAAGTATGCGCGCATTGTAGTTTCAAATGATAAGCTATCTCACTATGAAATTTTTTGGTAAACATAGCGGCCAATTATTTATTTGGTAAACTATGGGTGAAATGACTTGTAAGGGCTCTCCATCACTATAAATAACTTACAAAACTCTCACCAGATTTTTGCTTTGCTTGCGTTAAGTCCACTAATGAAATCTCATGCTCAAGATTATAGGAAAAGTGTTGCACAAACTTATCAAAAAGATCATCAAAATCCATTATTAAATTTTTGGGTAACTTTAAAAACTACTCTAAGGCTTATTTAGCCAAGCTCCTTGGAAACAATAGAAAAAGGTATAAGTTGTTATATGCCACTGGTTGACATGCGACAAAGAATTCAGTCAAATAAGCCTTAGGGTCACCTTTCCCTTTATATTTATCAAATTTTGATGGTTCATATCTTGGAGGAAATGGTATCTAAAAATAATACATCTTGAATGGATAGGAACATACGTCATCCAATTTGAACTTTTTAGTTTGTTTACCAGCTTGAATGGTAACAATTACATCATTCATTTATTGCAATTCTTGGGATAGAAAACTGGAAGGAATTTTGGTTTGAGGGATAATTTGGGTTTGGATATATGGTTGGGAGGTCATAAGTGGGAAACTTTGACCAGGGTAGGATGGAGATATCTATTGGGGTACATTGGTTTAGTTGGGGAATAGACCAGGAATACGCATACGTAGATTAAGATGTACTTGAAATTACACACTTGGTTGTATGATATTCTAGTTGGGTTGGCAATAAAGGTTTGAATTATAATATTTTATGGTTGGGATAGAGGGATATAACTATATTGTGTCTGCTATGGTTGAAAAGGGACATACTGCCGACTAATCAAACCTTGTTGTTGAGTGAGAACTTGTAGATCAAGACTCTATCTTTAGATTTGTGGCACATTTTGAACTAATGATTGTCTAGTAGGTATCTGAGAAACATGGAGACCTCCTTGTTGCATGAATCCCTATGAGGAAGTGAAAACAAGTTACATATTTGGCATCTATTGCTGACTAATATTTACACATTATTGACTAGTCATTGCTTGGTTTTGGATTGGCATATTAGTTTGTGATTGAAGAGGTATATTTGTCATTACTTGGCAGGGTGGAACATTAGTTGCCCCTAATTTGAGGTGGTAATGTATTTGTCCTCTATTGCATTGATACACTAGATTGTCCCTATTGTTGTAGAATACTACTCGTTACCTATTGAGGAGGAGTAGGGTTTGTCACATTTTGTCATTGAGGTGTGACATTAGATATTATTTAATTACTTAATCCCATAAGTTGTACATTTGAAGAAGTAACTAGTTGAGGTTGAGGTGTAGAAACTCCTACTCCCTGGTATGATTATCTATTCATAGGATTATCTATAGGCACATGTTGTTGGCTAATTTTTTTCATGTTAGTACCACTTTGATCAAGACTGGGCATTGTTTGCACATTGTCTACTATGTTTGGCTCACTATTCTGTGTATAAGCTGAAGACACTTCTTCAATAATGGGCATATACATCAAGTTATCTATCAAAGTGGTTTGTATAAATGGGTTGGGATTTGAATTCTCTTGTCTAGTTAACGCTATCAACACTCCTATTAAAGGAACTAGGTCAATAAGAGGCTTACTTACCATGTTCATCTGATTGAAATTATGTGCTAGATTTAAGTAGGTTTGATATTCTCTCTACATTTTGTTAAAGTGATCTTCTATGATGTTTTTGCCTCAATTAGATATATTAGGGTCTTGATACGTTGTTTGGACTAGAGCCATAGGATTTCTAGAAGAATCCTATTAATTGTAAATGATATTGTGGGGCACTCTTACTAGACTTGGTAAATTCTCATGGGAGAAGTCTACTGGAAACTTGGTCCCTACCTCTATGGCTCTAATCAAAATATCATCTTTATTCTCTAATAAATGTCATTCAAACAAAAATGGATCATACGTGGAAGCCATATTAGTAGAATATGATTGTTGAAGTACTAACTCATCCACTATAGGTATTATATCTAGGTATTGTGTGGTTTGCTCTTGGTCTTGTTCTGAATAAGGTGTTGTGTTAACCAGATAGTTAGCCAACGGATCTTGGCTTTGTGCCCCTAATTGAGTATTATAAGAGGGATAAGAATCCATCTCATAAAAAATATTATCTGCATAGGGGTCTTGCACCATTTCTTCCTATACAACTACAATACTAATCCCTGGATTATATATGAGTCCACTACGAGTGTAGGAATACATGTTAAGATCCATAGTCAATACTTTTGTGATAAAAGGTCAAAAAGTGATACAAACTCTAAAAATAACAATGTCTAAAATAGATGATGTTCCAACTTGGTCTAGATTTGTCAGAACGATCAAAAGATTTATGCAAAGGTTTGTGAGGAAATAAGCTAGCATGAAGTATCTAACATTTCACTGTTCACACAAAGATAAGTGAGTAAATGGACCTAAAATCAAAATGCCAAGCTCTAAAGTCGAAGTGTTTCAAATCAGTCTAATCTAGAAATTTAAAAGTTGCTAGGTCTTTTGGCCAAATGCAGCATATAAGGTATGAACAAGGCATATGCTAGGACTCTTGGCTAAATGACATCAAAAGCTAGACTTTGAAAATAGATGAAAGTTTTAGTATAAAGGATTTGAAACACTTCTAACAAACACTAGGCATTTGATTCTTGAACATGAACTTGATCAACTAAGTATAAGGCATGAAACAAAAGGCACTTTAGAAATAGTTTATTTTCTCACAAAAAATGGTATAAAACTTTGTTCTTTTGACAAACAAACCAGACAAAAGTGAACGATATAACTATTTTAGATAGAAGATCACAAAATTACACTTGGATGAGTCTAAAAATGTAGGAACAAATTTGGAAATCTATGCAAGAGGGTCTATGAAATAATATTTGAAATGTTTTGGGTAGTGTAACGGTGCTATACTACCCAAAAGGTGTGATAAAAAGGTTTGTTTCAAAAACTCTCTAAGGCAAATATGTTTTCCTACAATTTTGAAAGCATAACACTACTTTTCTTGATTCAAAAATGTTGTGGTGCATAGACTTAAAGTGCAAGTGTTTTAGCACAAAATGGCTTAAGTCTATCAAGTGATGATAATGATTATGAGTCTTAAATGACCTTCAACCCAATAGAAATTTAACCTAAGTTCCCTTGAGTTTAGTGCAAATGGCAAACCCACTTAACACATCAACTCTATGAACTTAAAAAAGTGCAATTTTGAATTTAGATTATAAGTGAAGGACTTAAACAACTTTGGTAAAGGTCTAGACTCAATTGGGTAGCATAACTGTGCCAAAGTAGATGATATGACTCTAAAGCTTTCGATGAACTTTTGAACAAGGCAAATTGATGATCTTACATGGGCAACATAACACCTCTTTATTCAAATGAAAATTTAGACTATGTGTTTGGTTTGGATTGTTTGTTTACACCAAGTTTTGACTCTAAACAAGACTTTAATCTAGGATAAGACCCTATAATTAATCGCTCTTAGATCCTAAATTGACAAGGTTTCTTGGTATTTTTGGAATCTGTCAATATACATCATTTGAGAGGATTTTAAGTGTTCAGCTAAAAGTAAATACACATTATATAGTAGGGTTTTTATACCCTCCCTTCTCTCAAATGATAGTACTATGACATGGACATTTAGGTGCACCTTACACCAATAATACTTTTGTGATAAGTGGGGATTTGTCTAAGATCTAACAAGTTTTCGAATGATCTAAGAGAATCAATTGCAAAATGACTTTCACCTCAAATAATGTAAAAGATAAGCACTGGGTATGTATCACTTGGCTTATTACAAAAGGTCTAGTCCTTTTTGTAACCACTACATCCTGTTGTTCACTTAGTGTAGTGTGATGTCTAAAGTACCACTATGTCCCATGTGCAACTCCAAAGGAGCCAAATGAAGTCAATGTCGAAAGATGAAACCCCAGGTCAAATCTCCCCTAAAAAACTTATGGGAGGTGATGAAGTCCCCCTTGCAAGCCAAGTTTGCATAAAAATAAATAAAAAATGAAATAGAAATACTTTAGGGTCATTTTCAAGGTCACCCAAACTTTGATGAGTTTTTAGGTAGTGCTTTAGATGACTTTCTTTCTAAGCCTTGGACTAGGCTATTTGCAATAGGAATGGCACTTTTGATTCCAAGGGTTCCCTATAAGAGACAAATGGAAGATCATACATGCAACATCCCTCTTTTTCCAAACAAAAATTTGATTAAATAACTATTGAAAACAAAAATTGATAAGTGTGTTCAATTTTAAGCTCAAAATGAAAGATTTGGTGGTGTTCATCTGACCCCTTGGTCTTAGTTGTAAACTTTGAAAACATTCACCAAAAACATATAAATTCTTTGTTAAAAACTTAAAACAAGATTCTTAATTGAGTTTTAAGCATGCAAAGGTGATTTAAACATGTTTTGAACAAATATCAATCTTGGTCCTACAAAAAAATGTTATCATGTCCTTTAGCTTTGAAGCTCTTTTTGGTTTGAAATAATGAACTTTGGAAAAATAGCTCTCAAGTCTGTATTTTTAGAAAAAACATAGTGATCGATGTCAATTATATACAATCAATGACAGTTACCTTGGCTAACCAAAATCTGACCAATGTTAGTTTTGCTAACTGATGTCGATTAAGCTATGTAGTTGATGTTAGTCTTACTTGCTGATGTCAGTTCTTGTGTAAAACTATGGCAAACAAAAATGGCAAAATAAAGTTAGAAAATCAATTTGCAAGAGTTATAAGGTTCTAAATAAATATTTTATAGTTTCAAAATACTCTTCTTCAATTGTGAGATGCATCTAGTCCCATTGAGTGTGTTATTATGTGGTCTAGGAATTTGACTCAAGAGAGGATGGTTAGTATGGTGTTAGTTTCAAAATGAAAGAAACACACTAATATCATAAAATATCTAAGCCTAGACACTAGGGAGAGCTTAATTAATAAAAACAAATGACAAATACAACTAAAAAAGTAAGGAATAAAACACAAGAATTCCTTCACCTTCCTTGGATGCTCTAAATGCCTTTTTAGTAGTGGCTTGCTCAGTTTTGTGCTCATGAAGTCCTTGACAATGGAAGTTTGGCTACCTCCATCCCTCCTTGGCACCTTTGGCTTATAGCTAGGCTTGGCTTGGAATCAATTTGGCATGATAACACTAATTACAATGGCTTCTTGAAGATATTTTTATATTATAACTTTGCACCAAAATAGCTTAGAAATGATGTTCATGGCCTCTCTATTTATAGATTTTTGAGAATATTTAGAATCAACTTGAACCATCCACCTTGAGATTGAGATGTGGGGTTGAGGATTAATTCAATTTTTGAAATTAAGTTTATAATTATCCTCATCATGACATTGGAAGAAATGGAAATTAAGAGGCATGGAGAGCATCATGGAAGGCATTGATGAGGCATGAAGGGCATGAATCCTGATATTTGTGGCATTTATGGCCTAGGGATGTCTTCCCAAGAAATGAGGTCACCTGACGATGTAAATATTCAATATTCATTTCCAAAATAAATTATTCAACAAGTTTGCATGGAGTTCTTGATTAGGCCTTGATTTGGGTTAATTGGCTCTTAAGCATGTTTAAGCACTTAGTGCACAAATTACTCAAATTGATCAGAATGCCTTGTTATTGGTCCAAAATTCAACTGGATTAGAATTTGAAGGTGATGTCAGATATGTTGGAATTGTATTCCCATTTAGGATGTTACCAATAACAAATAACAAAGGCACATTTTTTTTGCAAAAGATTTTATAGGAGAGAGCAATCCAGAGTACCTAGGTGCAAAATTGGCATTTTGACTCAAAATGATCTGAAATTGGCACTTGAATACATTAGTTTCAAATAATTTAGCATGTTTTAGTGTTTTTAAGCCAAATTATGCATTTTGGGTAGAAATTAGCCAAAATCTTGGTTGGAGGTTATCGGTGGCCAGATTTAGGTGTCTACAAGAAGAGATCAAGAATCCTATATGGATATGTAAGACAACAATGCCCACCATAGTAGCTGTGATATCCTTAAAGGAGAGGAGTACCACATCAGTTTAATACATGCAATTGTCAAGAAGAGCTAGTTGTTTGTAGGCATGGGTGGAAATAATATTAATACTAGCTCCCCCATCGATCATGACTCTCTTGACACAAATTTGATTAATATATATGATAATAAAAAGGGAAGAATCCTAATCTTTAGGGTGTTGAAGTGAAATTTTTGAATTACTAAAGGAAATTAGGGATATGTAATTAAGGGAACTGACCAAAGCTGTAAGAGGTTGGGGATCATTAAGTTATACCTCAATCACTTGTAAGGCACTAATCAAAGCTTGAAGATGTTGGGGTGAGTTTTGGACTAACTCATACAAGGACATTTTCATAGGTGTTTGGTGAAGCTATTTCACCATCAAGCTTTGAATAATGTCTTAAGATGTTAGTTTAGGGACACCCAAGATGGAAATCTTAGGATTAGGAGGAGGTCTTTGGTGAAGGGATGAGCCCAGGGAGTAGTGACCTTTTCTTTACCTTTATCCTTTTGGTTTTATGACCGTGTGGCCACATTAACTATGTTGATCTGAAATATAGGTGAAGGAGGTGGCAAAGGGGGTACGACCACATCTTTGGGTTTGAATTTAGTTAGAATAGTAGGAGGCATTGTGGATGTTAGAGGTGGAATAATGGGAAGGTTAATAGGAGTATCATCAAAGAGAGTATCGACATCAAATTGTTGCTAAATGATTGCTATGAGAGATTTATAACTCTCAGTATCTTGTCTAGGTGAATGATGATATAGACACACTTGTGTATCATTAAACCAAGATGGCTTCATTCCAAGAGGACTATAATTTTTAATGGGAGGAAGAGTTATTACAAAATATTTCAACAATTGACGTAGGAAAAAGCTTAGAGATCCTATAGGTGGGATCACACTTGTTGTGGTAATAGGAGTGGAGACATTTTATTTAGGAGTCACAGAGGTGATTTTACATGTTTCCTTGTTTGGTGGAGGTGGAGTTACATGTTCTAATGACACTTTTTTTGTATTAAGTATCATGGTGTCAGATGTCAAAGGCCTACCAAGTTACAAAGGTAGTATTGGAGGTAACTTAACCTTTTGTTTTACTTAGGTTAGAAATATTCCAACTAAAGTAGAGGGGTGTGGTTCCAAAATTGATGGTAAAGTTAAGGGTTGAAGAGGGAAGGATCGATGAGATCTAGGAAGCTTAATATTTTCTTGTAGTTTAGGCTGTGAAATTCTAACTTGTGGTTGAGGAGTCAAATCTAATTTCACCTATGGATGAATTAAATTAGAGATGGGGCATATGCCTAAAGGCTTGATCTACTTTAATGTGGTAGATGCCTATAAAGGTGAGGGTTCTAACATAGATGGATGAGCTTCTGGTGATTTTGATGAAGAATCTCTAACTTTGTCAAAGACCTTGGGGTAAAGGGTAGTGAGAGGGTTGGTGGTAAAAGTTGACACTCATTGTGTTGGATAAGGAGTTTTAAGCTGGTTCTAAAATGCTATGTGATCTAGCTTCATGGAGTCAAGAAATTCTAGACTTTTCACCAATCGTGAGAAGGGTTTAGATGAATTTGACATAGGCCTTATGGTTGTGTCTTTAAAAGGTTGAGGTGTTTGGAAAAGAGGGAAATTTTTGGTCTGTGCTACTTCGGGCCAAAGACGAGAAAGAACCATAATAGGTTCTTCTTCAAAAGAGACAGGAGAAGAGGCATGGTCTTCCATGGGTGGAGGAGAGGTAGATGAAGAGGGTTACTTAAGGGGTAAATCATAGGTATTATTTCTCCCTCAACATGTGGGAAAGGAATAGGTAAAATAAGGGGTAAGAGTGGTACAATTGGAGTAGGAAAAATAGGTATCTCGTCTAGTGTGGGAGGAGATAATACTGACTCTTCTAGGTGTAAAGGTGGAGTGGATGGGATACTACTCTCTATCGGTGGAGGAGAGGTAGGTGAAGAGGTTCCTCAAGAGGGTATAACATAGGAATGGTGTTCCCTTCAACATGTGATCGAGAAATGGGCAGGGCATGGTTTTCAAGTGGTAAGAGGATAGGTAATATTGGTGCAAAGGGAAGTGGTAATACTAGCTCCTCTAGTGGCAAAAGAAGTGGTAAAGGAGGCTCTTCCTCACATGGGAGTAGAATGGGTGAAATAGGCTCTTCTACCTAGGGAGGAAGAATGAGAAAAATAAATGCCATTAGATATGGGGGAGGAGTCGATAAAATAGGTGCCTCTTATTAAGTGGAAGGTTAAAATAGGGTAAAGGAAGGACCATATTAACCGTATGGATATTATGATCACCTAAGTTAGTTATGGTCTGAATAATATTTTGATTGGGTGAATGGTTAGGAAAAGGGTGTTTAAACACATCCATACTTTGATTAGGGGATACATTAGAATTATCCAAGATGAGATCACCTCTATCAAGCATGTCTTGAACACTATTCTTGAATGCCTTATAGTTATTAAAATTATAGCATTTAACTCGAAGGTAGCCGCAAAACTCATCTTCCTTGTACCAAGTTGGAATATAATAGGAGGGTCAAACTATATAGGAGGTTTGATTTGAGGAAGGGTTATGACACCTTGTTGTAATATTTTTTCCAAAATGGATGTATATGACTCCCCAATCGGAGTGTATTGTCTTTGTTCATACCATTGTTGGAATTGCTTGGTCAGATTTTGGGCAGTCAAGGAATTAGATTGGTTTGTGGTTGTGGAAGAAGCTGACTTAATAACCACCACATTGGTGGATCCTTTAGCTTTTTGGTTAGAAGGAGAATTTTTAAAAGAGGAGTCATTTGATTTATAATTGGGTTTCTTATAGAGAAATGGTCTAGGAGTATTTGTGTGAGTTGGGTAAATGAAAAAAGGGAGTGTTGAGTTATAAAGCTATACCAATCTAAGGCATCACCTAAAAGAGACATAGGGAAAGTGTGAAGCAGCAACACATCATTGTGCCCTATTAAATAATAAGCATGCCTAAATGCTTACAAATTCTATTGTGGGTCCTCTTTACTCTAGAAATGAGTAAATTTAGTGAGTTACCATTGGCTTGGATAAGGGCGAATAGTTGCAGAAGGATGGATGGGTTCATTGCATATCTGATCATAAGATAATACATTTTTTGAACCAAAAATGGATGTCTCTAGATTAGACATATTGTCCATTAGCATATTAATGAGGTCTAGAGGGGGATTAGTCTGGGGGATACCTCATAAGTTATAAAGAACCTGATAGGAAGTAGAGGGAGCATATGACATAGCTTGTTGAGGTTGTGTTGGGGAAACATAAGGATAATGAGTCATAAGTTGGGGGGAAAAAAGAATTGGGGCTTGTCCCATTAGGTTAGAGACTATACTTTGGTTGGATGTTGTTATTATAGGTTGGATTATTAGCATGGTGAGGCTAGATGAAGGGTGAGTCATAACTTGAGTAATTATAGGTGTGAAAGTAGATGGAATAGGTACCACTAAATTTTGAAATGAGGTGAGACTTGACTGAACTGCTTGTGGTTGTGAAAGCAGGGAAGTCACACCAAGATTTAGGTGAGATTGGATAGTTGGTAATGATAAACTTTGGATATTGTTTATGGTTGGGTTACTTATCGAGGTGGTGATTTGAGTAACTATAGAGTAAAAAATACTCTACGTTTCATTCTGATTTTTAGTTGTGTTGCAAAATTTTGTTCCCATATATCTTGGTTCGAGATGGTCAAGTTTTGAAATAGAGAGCGGGCTCTAATTTCCTTTTGATTCATTTTTCTCTAAGTGTCAAAGTCAGGTGGAAGCTGCCAAGTGTCATCAGCTAAGGCACTTTTCACAATTTTTATAAGTTGGTCAAGATGTGCCACGTATCTCATAGTAACTCAGTAGAACGTGACAAGTGTCAACATCCACATTTCATATCAGCATTCGCATTTCAAATCTCTTTTGGGTGAAAGGTTTCAACAAGCTAAGAGTCAGGACCAGGTGGAGGGTGCAAAGTGGCAATCACAAAAGGTTTCAATTTGCTTTTCTAAAAGTGACAGAAGGTGCCACGTATCCTAGCTAAAGAGAGCGGAAGCCACCATGTGTTGAGATCTGAATTATCTTCATTTTTTTTCACTGATATAGCAAAGACTGTGGTGGGTCTCAGGTTTTGTTTTTGAAGCAAGCGAAAGCCGCCAGGTGTCACTGTCCATGTAAATATGAAATGAGGCCCGATTATTTCTATAATATAAATAGAGTAAAGCAGAGACCAGCATGTGTCACCTTCTGCAAGTTTCTCAATAGGTAGCTAAAAGTAGCAGAGATTGCCACATATTCATAGTTAAGTAAAACAAAGATTGCCACGTGTCCTTTGTTGAGGCAAGCGGAAATCACCACATGTCCTTATGCCTTTTAAAAGTTTCTAGGGTGAGAAATGCTATGGGTATTATTTTTTGTTTAAGTTGTTAAAGTTTCAAAGAAGCAGATTGTGACAGGTGTCAAAGGCAGAACACTCCTAAGCAAAGATACAAAAGAGTATAAGTTACGCAAAAAGTGCCGCGTGTCTTCAGTAAGTGTTACGGAACACACCAAGTGTCATTCTCTAGTAATAAGAAGGTTTTCAAGGAATTGGCCAAGTGTCCTCTTCTGTTTAATAGCAGGGAGCATCCTATGATCTATTTTAGCCAATGAACTACTGGCAGACAGAGCATTTCAAAATCTAAGAAATATCTTTTGTTAGACACTTCCAGTTCAGTTAGATTTCAGTTGGGCCATTAGATTTGGAACATACAGACAATCCAAAGTGAGTCCAAGGCTATAAATAGAGGTGCAGAGATCACCAGGGAGAAGAGATACTAGAGAGAATTTTTTGAGAGAATTATTGTCAAGAGTTTAGACTTTCTAGAGCTTTGATTAGGAATATCATTTGCCTTTGTTCTACTTTCTTAAGTTGGAAAGTTTATGTAACTGTGCATGTTTCTGTGCCTCTTATGTGAATGGAGAATTAATGAGAAGATTGAATCCTGTGCCTTTGTTGATATTTTCTGTGTCATTGCAAAAGTAGTCTAAGATGTGTTGTCAAGATTTTTAGACTTTCTAGAGCTGTGATTAGGAATGTCATTTGCCTTTGTTCTATTTTCTTGAGTTGGAAAGTTTATTTAACTATGTGTGTTTTTGTGCCTCTTATGTGACTAGAGAATTCAAATAAGAAGATTGAACCCTGTGCCTTTATTGATATTTTTGTATCACTGCAAAAGCAGTCTATGCTATGAGCCTCTGTTTCTATTGTTTCCATCTTTTACATTGATCATGCCTTGTTTGCTCTTAAATGTAATTGAATCTTACATATAGTCTCACTGTGCTCAGGATTAAGGTTGAATTACATTCAGGTGCATCACCATAGTTATATTTTCTTTCTTACATTTGTGTTTTTGTTAAAATTCTTATCCCTTTTCCCAGTATACACTTGATATAAAGAAGAGACCATCTTCTTAAAAATTTGGAGGTTGTTTCAAATCGCAAGTCCCACATCTTTAAACTTCCCATTGTTGGTGTTAGAAACAAGCACAATTTTAACCATCAACAGTTTTTGGCATGCCTGGTGGGACACCATCTTGAAGTTTCTTTCAAGACCGTATGAACCAGAGAGCTACAAGGAGTCAGAGTTGTGGATCAGTAACAAGATCTAAATCTTTTACCTCAAAGAATCAAAGTTAAGAAGAAATCACCATTTGGTATGTATAATTTTGTTACTCAGAGTTATGGGTCTTATGCCCCTTCATATATTTTTAATCAAGATTAGGTTGTTCATGGAATCACATCAAGCAACAAGGATGCATATGGTTATGAGTTTTTCCCTTCACAGGTCCAATATGACCAGCCTCAGCCTTGTCATGAGCTATATCAGTCTTATGCTCAGTCTTCCCAATATGTTACATCTCATACTCAACCTAATCTCAGTTTCACCTTCAAACAAGCATTGCTAGGATATAAAAAACATGTATTAGAGCTTGACAAAATAAGGGGATGTGGCCAAGAAATTCCTAATCATGTCATCCATCAAGTAAGAAATGCAGTAGATATGGTTAAAAGTGAATGGGCTCCCATTGAAAGAGCAAATTGGAAAAGGCTTACATATGAGATGTTGGATGTGAGTGGCTTAATTGCATCTTTGGAAGAGAAGCTGAGTATTCATGAGAGGCAGCCTTACCAAGTCTATAAACCTGCATATCCCCTGCCCCAAGTTTCATATCATACATACTCAACCCTTGCTCAGGAGCCAAGTCGAGCTTGTCATGATTCTTTCCCCAATCATGTTGAGGAAAGTTTTGAAACAATAAATCTGGCATTTAAGGCCAATCTTGATAAACAGATTGAATTGGCAAATCTTCAAAAATAGCAATCTATGTTGGCAGCAAGGGAATTGGAATCCAAACCCTCACTTCCCATTTACCTTGCAACCCCGTCTTCTCAAGAGAAAAGTTCTAGACCTAAGGTCATGAGTTGGAAACAAACAATGGAATCATGGGGCAAAAATAAGGAGAAAGACATTGTCCAAGAGTGTGAGATACAAAATGAGGCTAGTCCCTTTCAAGTCTCTCCCACCCTTCCTCAAGAATCTTCTTGTTTTTCATGGCAACCTTCATGCACTCCCCATTTATCTGATGATTCCTATGAGCTCCAAGAAAGACTCTTTCAAGAAAATCTAGCTAAGCAAATTGAGGAATTAGAGGAAAAAATGAAATTGCTTGGTGAAACAAAGATAGAGCTTTCAGACCTTAGAAAGGAGCCTATGCCAAAAGATACCTCTTATACCAATCCTCAAGTCATTCAACATGATGACAAGATTCCAAGTTGGAAGAAAGAAAATCATGAACCAGCTGAAAACCTTGAAGAAGATAAAATTGCTGACTCTTTCCAAGAGAAAAGTTCTAGACCTAAGGTCATGAATTGGAAACAAACAATGGAATCATGGGGAAGAAGGGAAGAAGAGAAAAGTTTTGCTCAAAACCTTGAAGAAGTCGAGGCTGCTCTTACTCATGGTGATAATCAAGTAGAAGATCCTACATTTAAACACACCCCATCTACACCCCTCCAAGAGAGCTATCAAGCTACATCTGATATAGATGAAGTGATGGACAAATGGAAAGAAGAGAATCATTTGATTCTAGCTCAAGAATTATCTCCTCTTCCGCATATGTATAACCATCAGTCTTCTTCTTCATCCCTTTTCAAAGAGGAATATATTTTGGAGGAAGCAAGTAAAGAGGAGTATACTCAGTTCATGGCTAGTTAGGAAGATTTCATGAGTGCAGATGAAGAAGAAATCACCATAGGTACACCCTTTGATGAACCAGAGGACAAGTCACAAAATTTTGCCTCTATCTCTGATGAAAAAGAGATAATTTTGTATCATGTTTTGAATGACTTGTTTGAAGTCATTGGGGTAGGTTACACTATTCTTCAAGAAGGCTGTGAGCTAGCTTCAGGTGGAGAAGGCAGCATTGGGACTCAAATAAATATGCAAAATTGTTGTAAACTATTAGGCTTATGATTTCAAGAGGTTGGTAAATTTGAAGATGATATTTTTGAATTCATTAAAGAGGATGATCATGCAATGGAACCTGAGCATGAGGCAGAAGGAGATAAGCCAAAAAATGATGTATATCAAAAGACATAGGGTGGAGAGCCAACAAACATTAATTTCTTGATGAGACACGATAGCATAAAGAATCAACATTCAATAAGCTTTAAAGAACAAGAAGAGTATGTATATGTTGGAGACATGTTTGAGTCTAATTCATTTAGATGCAAGCGAATTAAGGTGGAAAACAAGAAGAGCAAGTCATCAGAGTTTCATACCATTCAATCACTTGTTTGGCATCATAAGTTTTTGTGTCATAAAAGATACTTCAGAAATCTTCCCTTTGATCTGGGAGATAGGAAAATATACCCGATTATTTGTATCATAGTTAGATAGTTTCCTTTTCTTTGTTACTTTGTTTTCCTATTTTGCTTTCTCACTTTTCTTTTAAATAAGTGTTTTTTGAACACGTAGTTGGCAACTCAGAGAATTTTCAAAATTTCTCAATACATTGAATATCTTCCAAATCTTTAGAAATCCCCAAGGTACCTTGTGCTGCCACTTGCATAACATGTCTATCTCACTGTCCCATAAAGATTGAGTAAGATTTGCTAACAGTTATCTAAGTTTAAGGTCATTTTGAGACTTGATAGGTCAATAAATACCTCTTAGCAAGAGTTAAAGCTTAAGGTTTCTCAAACATTCCTGCATATGCGAGAAAATATCCTGCTAAATGCACAAAAATTGTGTGAAAAGGTGGAGAATTTAGTTGCAAACACTCTGGCTACATTTTTTGGGAGAGTATTGGACTCTAAAATGCTACTGCAAAAGCTTTATGATGCAACAGATGGAATGTTGTTAGTAGCAAGAATTGAGAACAAAATGGTTGTTGCTCAGCGAGTGAATGAGGTTCTCAATTTCAATTTTGCAGCCATCAATTGTAAAGAGCTTCTCGATGTAATGAAGGATGGAATCAGTGAAATGAAACAACACATTGAAGACCTAGTGCAATTAGGTCTTCCTTCTCCATTTCCTAATGACAATACCATGCTCATGGTTGATAAAATTGAACCTTTGCTGTTGGCCAAGTAGAATGATTAAATAGTTTTTCAAGATTTAAGGGATGATTCATCAGTTCCTAAAGTAAAAACTATTTTGATTCCTGTTTCCCAGCTCTAATTCAAATTGAAGGCTACATTTTAGATTTTGCAAAAATTTTCACACAAGGATATTATTAACCTTGATTTGGCCTTCAATGAATTGTAGAATAAACAAGGCTTATCTAACGATGAGTGGTCCACCTACCAAACAACATTGCTGAAGTTGTAATTTTGAAATTTTGATCGAGTGGGAGTCGTGGTTTCTTTTTTAGTAGGCTCAAAATTCCTTGGGGTCGCCAATAACTGTAGAGTAAAAAATAATCTACGTTTCATTCTAATTTTTAGTTGTGTGCTACAAAATTTTATTCCCATATATCTTGGTTTGAGATGACAACATTTTGAAATAGAGAGTGGGCTCTAATTTCCTTTTGATTCATTTTTCTCTAAGTGTCAAAGTTAGGTGAAAGTTGCCAAGTGTCATCAGTTGAGGCACTTTTCACAATTTTTATAAGCTGGTCAGGATGTACCACGTATCTCATAATAACTCAGTAGAATGTGACAAGTGTCAGCATTTGCATTTCATATTGGCATCTACATTTCATATTAGCATCTGTGTTTCAAGTCTCTTTTGAGTGATAGGTTTCAACAAGCTAAGAGTCAGGATCAGGTGGAGGGTGCCAAGTGGCAATCGTGGAAGGTTTCAATTTGCTTTTCTAAAAGTGATGGAAGATGCCACACATCCCAGTTGAAGAGAGCGGAAGCCACCATGAGTCAAGATCTGAATTATCTTCATTTTTCTTCATCGATATATCAAAGACTATGGTGAGTCTCAGGTTTTATTTTTTAAGCAAGTGGAAGCTACCAGGTGTCACTGTTTGTGTAAATATGAAATGAGGCCCGATTGTTTCTATAATATAAATAGATTAGAGCAGAGACCAACACGTGTCACCTTTCAAAAGTTTCTCAAAAGGTAGCTAAAAGTAGTAGAGATCACCACATATTCCCAGTTAAGTAAAGCAGAGATTGCCACGTGTCCTTTGTTGAGGCCAGCAGAATTGCCACCTTTTTATATGCCTTTTAAAAGTTGCTAGGGTGATAAATGATATGGGTCTTATTTTCTATTTAAGTTGTTAAATTTTCAAAGAAGCAAATTGTGACAAGTGTCAAAGGTAGAACATTCCTAAGCAAAGATACAAAAGAGTATAAGTTATGTGAAAAGTGCCACGTGTCTTCAGTAAGTGTTGTGGAACATGCCAAGTGTCATTCTATGATAATAAGAAGGTTTTCAAGGAATTGGCCAAGTGTCCTCTTCCATTTAATAGAAGGGAGCGTCTTGCGATCTGTTTCAGCCAATGAACTATCGAAAGATAGAGCATTTCAGAATCTAAGAAATATCTTCTGTTATACACTTCCAGTTCGATTAGATTTCAGTTGGGCCATTATATTGGGAACATACAGACAATCCAGAGTGAATCCAAGGCTATAAATAGAGGTGTTAAGATCACCAAGGAGAAGAGATACCAAAGAAAATTTTCTAAGAGAATTATTGCAAAGAGTTTAGACTTTCTAGAGCAATGATTAGGAATATCATTTGCCTTTGTTCTATTTTTTTAAGTTGGAAAGTTTATGTAACTGTGCATGTTTTTTTGCCTCTTATGTGACTGGAAAATTAATGAGAAGATTAAATCCTATGCCTTTGTTGATATTTTCTATGTCATTGCAAAAGTAGTCTAATCTGTGTTGTCAAGAGTTTTAGACTTTCTAGAGCTGTGATTAGGAATGTCATTTGCCTTTGTTCTATTTTCTTGAGTTGGAAAGTTTATGTAACTATGTGTTTCTGTGCCTCTTATGTGAATAGATAATTCAAATAAGAAGATTGAACCCTATGCCTTTGTTGATATTTTTTGTATCACTGCAAAAGCAGTCTATGCTGTGAGCCTCTATCTCTATTGTTTCAATCTTTTACATTGATCATGCCTTGTTTTCTCTTAAATGTAATTGAATCTTACATATAGTCTCACTGTGCTCAAGATTAAGGTCAAATTACATTTAGGCGCATTGCCATAGTTAGATTTTCTTTCTTGCATTTGTGTTTCTTTTAAAATTCCTATCCTTTTTCCTAGTATACACTTGATATAAAGAAGAGACCAACTTCTTAAAAATTTGGAAGTTGTTTCAAGTCACAAGTCCCACATCTTGAAACTTCCCATTGTTGGTGTTAGAAACAAGCACAATTTTAACCATAAATAGTAACCATGGGGAAAGTAGTGGAGGTGGTTAAAACTAAAGTTGTCTCCATTAGAGTGGTTAGCATACCATAAATTGGGTCACCCAAAGAATTATGGGTTTGGCTCATGGAAAGGTAATGCTGAAGGTTTAGGCACAATGGGAATTTGGTTGGGGCTGAGAGTATGTTTGTATCTAAAGTATGCTCCATGACAGACTCAACAACAAGAGGGGAAGGTGGAAGTGGTTGCTGGATTGCATAATCATCAAGAATTTTGACTTGATCTCACATCAATACCATGTAAGAGGAAGTATAAATAGCCTTACTACTCTATATTAGTGATAAAATAAAGGAAAAAGTAGGTTCAGGTGTAGGTAAGTGGGTTATTTTAGTTTGTTATTTTGAGAAAATGAAAATTACATAGTCATCGATGTTAGTTGTGTTAACCGATGTCGATAGTAAAAGTTTGTCGATGTTGGTAGGATTAATTGATGTCGGTATCTAAAGTTTTCTAACATCAACGTAGTTAACTGATGTCAGTCATTGTGATATCCTGGGAGATGGAAAATCTAATGTTTTAGTAACATATAAGTAGAAACTAGGTAAAATAATGGATATAAGAGGTCTGTGTAAGAAGGAAGAACATTCAAAAAACTTGATATAATAGGTTATACAAATTGAGTATTAGAAATAGTGTTGATTTTATGAATCAATAGAAAAATATCCTTTCCAACTCTAAAATACAGAAGGCAATCAAAAAGAAGAAAAAGAAAATACAATCACTATTTATTAACTCCTAGAGATTAATTTTAGTCTCGTGTTGGCTTATGCCTTAATCAAATAGTGAGAAGAAAATCTGGTTGTTGAAGGTACTAGAAAGCAATCTAGAGCTAATTTCAAGTTAGTTTTAGTGCTCAAGAGGAAATCTATGTTAGACTAGGTATGTGGCTTGTTATAGGAGCTTGCTCCTTGCACTTCACAGACCTGAAGCCAAGCCAGGCCACTTAGCAAAAATATACCTTCTACCTAGATTCTATACTCCACGAGAGAATGGAGTGGATTCTTCCCTTGGTGGTGAAATCCAAGTAGGATAGCTAGGTAGGGTAAGGTGATCCAATAGGTGATGAAATCCTTATGGGACTTTTCTCAAGTGAGTTTAGATGTTTGTTTTTGTGAGTGTGATTTGGTTCTGTAACATAGGTGCACTATAATTCATTCATAATGCTTGTAATTAATTGGGTGAGCTAATATGCAACAAGCAAATAATGAAGTGCAGTAAGTTTTAAACCCAAGTCTAAAGTGTTTAGATTCAAATGAAAACAAAGCTGAAATAGGAGTAGAGAATGAAATTCACTATCCTAATGTGCATGCAAGAAGTAAATAAGAGATTCTTTTAACTTGTAAGAAAAATGATGAATTACTTTTAAAGGCAAAGAGAAAAGAAGAAAATTTTAGTTTATTGCTTTTAAACAGAAAATAAAATGTTAATTTTTTTGTTTTAAGAGAGAAAATAAGGAGAAAGTGCAAGAAATGAAGTTTTCACTATAATTCACTTATATGAATGCTTAAAACAAGCAATGAACCCAAGGAAAACTCCAGGTTCCCATCAGATGTGCCAAAAATGTTTCATTAAAATTTGTCTATTTCAAATCTAAATAAAAAAAGAAGAATGATAGGGATAAGTGATTAAAATGAACCTAGATTGGTTTGCATGCCATATCTAGATGTTGTGAGCATTCTTCTTTCACTAGGGTGGACTACCTATAAGTAATAAAGCACTACCACAAAATGTTTGTTATTAAATAAATGAGTGGGCTACCAAGCTACGTGTTTGTTCTAGGAAGTGTCAAACTTCTTTAGAGATGATAGTTCATTTTTGAGAGATAAAAGAGTAATAAATAACTAAAAGAGAGGTAAAGAGAGAGTGAAAGAGAGATAATGTTACCATTATTCACAACTTGAGTGCAAAAAAAAGTAATAGAGTATAGGTGGTATATTCTATTTGTATTTTAGAAGGTATTTGGGTAAGTTTTGGAAAGGTTAAAAAATCCACGGTCGTTGACATCGATAAGGAAGTGATCGATATCATTTTTTCTTCTGAGGTCAGTGGGTGAAGGTGACTGGTGTTGGTGAGGTTGCTGAGGTTGATAGGGGCAATAATTGCTTAGGAGCTTGTAGAAGGCTTTTCTGGGTCTGGGAAATGGTTTTGGTCAAGTCTGGGAGGTTAGAGAGAGTTGTGAGAGAGAGTATGGTTTAGATGGATCTAGTTAGAGGTTTGGTGTGTCAGGTTAAGGGGAAATAAGTAGGGAAGCTTTATAACTCCCTCACGGGGGTTTGATCAGGAATGTGTAAAGTAATGAACAATAAATGTAAAGTGATAGAAAAGTAATTACTTAAAAGACCTACAAAATAAGTGATATACTTAGCTCCAATGGTGACTAAATGATAAGTGCCAAATGAATGGATCCTATCAGGTAGTCTGAACTGATGACCTAAATAGAGAAAACAAGTGGGTGTTAAGGTCCTCAAGAGCTTGGTTCCTGATATGGATTGACTTATGCAAGATAATAGTAAGCCAAGATGTTAAAATTTGAATGTTGAGAGCTTGGATGCAAATAAGGAGTTTTCTTGATTCTTGCTGACCTAAACATCAATTTGGAGTTTTTCTTATATAACTGATGTTAATGATCATGTTGATGTTGGCCATGGGTTGACCAACATCGGTGGCCTTAGAATAGGTAAAACTATTATTTTTGGCTAGTTTTCTTTTGATCCTCATGTCAAGTGTGGCACCTGTTACAAAATGATAAAAATAGGAAGTTAAGAAGAACGTAGTTGGTTAGGAATTTAATTTTGAGGTGAGAATAAGTCTTGGGTAGTTAGGATAAGGGGAATAAGTCCTTAGGTGACTCATCAGGTGAGAATCAATCTTAGGATGAGGTTGCCAGGTAAGGGGGCATAAGGGGTTTTTAATTAACTTAATTAAGTATTTTAAATTAATTAAATTTGTGAGAGGTAAAAGCATGGGTTAGGGAAGCTAATCATTATTATTAAAAATGGGCTTAAGGGGGCTTTTGACTAGGGAGTTACACATGTGTGTGATGTAATTTTGGTGTTTACATATTCGTTAATGATTTTATGAAAGACTGCAATACCATGATTCTCAACCACAATATCATGATTATCAAGGTGATATCATGATTTTGAGATTTAAAGTATTGTCCAATAGTAAGCAACTACTTGAGTCTTGGTCATATTTTCCTATCCTGTACAAAGAGAGTCAAAACATATAAAAACACATAGGAATAAACAAAAGAAGCATAAAAGAGTCAGAATAATAATAAAAAAGGTAAAACAAAATGATTCAAGGCTTGCATCTGAGAGTTGCAATATCATGACTATCGTCCACAAAGTAGCTTATGGCAAGACAAAATCATGACTCAAAGAATCATGGTTTTGTCAAAAGATATAAACCTACCAAGGACAAATTATTAGTGTTTAAAAAACTCATAACTTAGGTTAACAAAATCATAACTTACCTATCAAAATCACTTATCGTGATTCATGATATTATCAATAGGCTAAAAACCTATACAGTCAAGAAGACAGTTAGTGGTTAATCAGATGATTAGTACAATATCATGACTTAAGAGGTTAATATCACAACTATGTAAGAAAATGTCATGATTACCAGTGTAATGTCATGACTACAACTTGTACATGCAAAAATTTCAAAATTCCAAGATTTTCTCCCTACTAATTGATCCTGCAAGCTACCAAAAGGGATTCTAACAAGAAAAATAGTTAAATTGGGAGCAATCTCCCACTATTGTTACCAAAATATAGTAATATTTTGAGCTCTACATAAATTAAACAAATTAATTCAACCTAAAACTTATACTACCTATTAGGAAGGATTCTAGAAACAAATCAGAATGATAAAACTTATCAAATTCCATGTCTCATTTAACGTCCTTCCAGGATGTTCAAATGGATAATTGATTGCATGTAGACTCAGATTTGACATGGTGATGGCATGATTGTTATTTGATTATGGATGCTTGATGATAAGATAATTGGACATGGATTGGTTATGCATTCATAATATTCAAGTTAGCCTGGCCATGGCCCAAACATGGACTTTTATAGAATAATGGAGGGATTCTTAAAAGAATTTAAAATTATTTATAAGTCTCTAATTTAGAGATTTATAGTCTTAGAGGATCTTATTTAGTTATAGAGGCTTCTCAATTAGTTTAGGTGATAATGGGGAGATTAAATGGGAGTTAATGAGGTTTAACATTCATAGGGATGTAGGAAAGGCTAGGGTGTAGGCTAGTAGGTGGGTAGGTGGGGTCATGGGAATTTAAATTCCCAAATAATAGGTAAGTGGGATTAGATTAGGATAATAGGGATTAAGAATAATTGATGAAGGAGTGGGATGACCAAGGTTAATGGATGAAGGAGACTAAATGAGGGGGATATTAGATAAATGGCTAGGATTTAAGATTAAGATAAATTAACAGGATAAAGGAGGATATTAGAATGAGATGAATTAGAATAAATGATATTAGCAAAATTAATGTCAATTAATAATAATATTATTGATGGTAATGAGGTGAGATAATTTAGGTGCATGCAATGGGAATTTTAAATTCTTAAATATTAGACAAGTGGGATTAGTTAGTAGATAATGGGGAGTTAGGTCAATTACTTAAACATGAGATGTTATAAGGTTAGTTTAGGATGGAGGATATATTATAAATATTAGATTAGAACTAAATCATATAATTTTAGGATATATTAGATGAAATTAGTGATGTTAATGATGAAGTGAGCAAATTTAGATGCATACATTTTGCCCCTCTTTAAAAGGGCATTGTGATTGAATCAAGTAAAACGAGTAATGGTCTTTCAAATATGAAAGACACTCATGGATGAATGCTATTAAAGGATGTTAGTGTACATATGATGATACCCCCTTGAGGGGACATTTAGGGATGAAGGAGGTAGATGGCCACTCAAAAAAAATAAATGAAGGGTAGGATATATGAATTAATAAGGGTTTGGGATGCTAGATGTGATATCGATTATGAAAAAAATGAACTTGACATGAGTTTTGAGATACAAACCAATGATGCTACTAGAAAATACCTATGCATAGAGAGTGGAAATGATTGTGTCATGATTATTGACACATCCTAAGGAGTAATTAACTGTAACATGATGATGATAAGACAAAATTCTACAAGATTTTGATGTATCCTAGGTAAGGACACATGACAAGGAAAGCTACAAACCAAGATGATAAAGGCCATAAGCTTTTAACATATCCCAAGAAAGCACACATGTTAGGAGAGCATCGAGCCAAAATAAAATGATGATTTGATAAGCGTAACAACAAGTATAGCTCAAAGCTTAAATTGAGCAATATGATGAAGGAGATGAGAGAAAATAAATGGTATGATTGAGTAAACCAAAGATGAAGTGGAAGAATTAAATTTCATTGCATTTAATCAATGAGCCATAATGTGATTAACAATGATGATGCCCCTATCAAGGACACATGCAAAGGAGTGAGAGACAATAATAAAGTTATGGTCTTGGTCATGCCCCAATCAAAGGATAAAATTGAAAACTTTAAATAATGAATTGACCAATGGATGACTGAATGGAATAAAATATGGATGTTTTGATTTATCAAGCTCAATCAACAAGTGCAGGTGATTGAAAAAAATTAGGGAGATGATTGCGAGGATGGTGATTGATCAATAGATTGATTGATAACTAATTAATATTATAGCTCAAGGATTTGACTGATACAAGACTTAAGGATGATCAAAGACAAGAGAGATGTGATGATAAATGATGGGGAAAGAGGAGAGAGTGGCCAAGCTAATTGTAGACATGTTATGTGACAAAGTGATATCTACATAGTCTAAAAAGGCCTCAGGCCAATGTATTTTAGATTAGAGGATGATGATGATGGATTAGAATATTAGGATGATAATGATTTATAGACATGTTAGTTATTAGATATATGTTAGGTATGATGATGATTGTGTTGGGATGTTGATGACTTGGGGATGATAAATGATTTGGAGGAATGATTGGATATTAGATGAGTGAACTTGGATGATTGGATTGAAGATAAAAGGACTAGGATAAATCATTAGATATGGGATGTTAGACATTATGACAAATGATAGAGGATAGGAGAAATGATGAGTGTAGTCCATTATCAAGCCATCATTATTGTAATAAGGTTCCTCATAGTCTAAGCAATCCGATATAAACATAACACTAGGAAGTATGTCCCATGATATAAGTATGACCAAGAGGAAATTATGACAAAGTGCATGATTATAAAAGGGGAAAATAGAAAACTCTACATCATCGAGGGCACCTAAAAGCATCATTGTAGATTTTTTGGCTCCATCATATTATCCTCATGTATTGCACCCTTGATGATAGAGATATGAGGCAAGATTAATTAAAAGACTAATAAAATAAGATAAATAGAGACAAGAAAACAAATGTATGTAAATATATACATAATAAAGAAGACATGAAAACAAGTCAAAAAATAAATATCAAAGAAGTAACACACACAAGTATTTACTGGCAGTGTTATTGTGTCTTATATAATTATACTGACGAGAGTCGATGGGATGATTAATTAGGTGATGAGTTAGACTAATTTGGTCATGATGATGTGAATTTGGATTCAAGATAATAACTTAGACAAGATATGGACTTGTATTAGACTATGGAATATGATTAGGATAAGGTTATGGATAAGGACGTGGATGCCAAGATGAGGACATAAGACAAGAAAAGATGACAAAATGATAAGACCACTGTATATAAGACAAGACAAGATGATAAGATGATAAGGTAATTAAGAGATAAGATATAATGACTAGGATATTTAGGACATAAGACAACATGAGATATGACAAAATAATTGATATGTTTATGGATTTTTGTGAATTTTATAATTTTTAAGGGTTTTTCAGAATATTTCAATTTTTAGGTTTTTGAGAATATGTATGTACACTATACAAATGAGGTTACTAGTAAAGGGAATACTAAGACTAGAAAACAAGATAAGGATGGATGGAATAATGTATGGGACAACAAAAAGATGAGGGTGATGTTGAAAAGGGGATGTTGACCAAGGAAGAATGGACTAGGGATGGCCAATGACCACATCGTGAGGGAACCAAATGTCTAGTTTTCTGAGTTTCAAGTAGAGGATATGCCAAGATGATTCTATAAAATTTCCCAAGAAATATTCCACTCACTTATGAAAGTCAAGAATAGAAAAAATGATGGACATAATAGGATGCAAGATATGATGGTAGATGATGGGCATGAACAATAGACTGAGGGATAAGATAGATAATGATGTCATGGATGGGATATTTTGTGTATGAAATGGATTTGACCCCAAGTGTTGAGGTACAATGTAGAAAATAAGATATTTTACCATGACATAAAAAATTGCTGTTCATCATGGTACTTGTTTAATGTATTGGAAGACTGGTTTTCACCATTGGGTGAATGATTTTTTTTGACACTTAATATATAAACTATAAAATTTATAATAAGTTAGGCATAAAATATCTTAAGGTGCATAATGTTCATAGTTTCATCAATATCCTCTCCATATTATATGGAAAACTTGTAAGTGCCTAATCCATATTTGATAATAATTATATATGACCCAAACCAATAGGGTTCAAAATTTCCATTCTTCTCCCTCTTGGCAATAGTATTCCATTGGTTTGATTTTAGAACAAGATCTTCAATTTCAACTCCCTATATTTTATTCATTTATTATAGCTACGAAAAAGGTGATTTTTGTATACTTGCAAATGGTTTAAGGCGTTAAGTCATTTTTTATCTAAAAGATCAAATCATTGAGGCGTGAAGTGTGGTAAGATTCTTCATCAATAATAATTTATAGGGATATGCACAAAGATGTAATCTTAAATTCTATATTAGAATAGACTCGCTGCCATAAATAAGTGAGTATGACATTTCCCTCATAGGTGTATGGATGCTAGTGTAGTATACCTAAAGGGATGGATAAAGCTGCACATGCTAGTCATGATCAAATTCATTGACAACTCCTTTAAGGATTCAGAGAATGCTTTTATTTTTTGCCTTTGCTTTGTCATTTCCTTTTGGGTAATATGGAGTGGACCATTTATGCTTTATGTGGTAGGTTTTGCCAAAGGACTTCACTTATTTATTCTTTAATGATGTTTTATTATAATACATAATACCAGAAGGGATACCAAAGTGGAAAATAATGTGGTTTAAAATGAACTTATAAATTTGTTTTCCAGTGACATGTAAGGGGCATTGATTCAATTTAGTTGGTAAAATATTTAGTTGCAGTATGTGTTTGTGACCATCAGATGAATTAGAATTGATTTTTCTAATGAGGTCTAACCCCTATGTGGAGAATTGCCAAGGTATGGTAATAGGCTGCAAAGCTTGTGAAGGGCTATGTATAAGGTTACCATGCTTTTGACAAGGTATGCATTGTTTTAACATAAGCACATGAATCAAATTTTATTGTAGGCCAATAATAACCTAAACATAAGATATTTTTATCTAGGACTATGCCACTAGAATGTGCACCACATATTCTCTCAAGAACTTCTCTAATATCCAAGTTAGATTCTTCAAGATTTAAACAAAGTAGAAGTTTCCATCATAGTCTCTTTGATACAAAGTGTTGCCAAGGATTGTGTAATGAGATGTACATTGGATGAATTATTTAAAATGGTTGTAAGATAAGCTGGGTGAAAGTGTGTTATCATGTAGATATGCATAAATATCCGAATACCAAAAAGAAGTGGGACCAACCACCTCGTAGTCCATTTCAGAATTAACTTAGAATGAACTTAAAAATAATAGTGGAAGGGATATCAAAGTGGAAAATAATTTGGTTTTATAGTGAACTTGGTAAAATATTTGATGGCAGTAATAATGTGTTTATGGCCATCAAATGAATTAGGATTTATTTC
Organism: Torreya grandis; assembly: GCA_037957365.1. NCBI lineage: Eukaryota > Viridiplantae > Streptophyta > Pinopsida > Cupressales > Taxaceae > Torreya > Torreya grandis. The sequence continues at coordinate 1,049,000 of JARHVA010000037.1, forward strand.
CCCAATGAGGTCTAACCCCCATGTGGACAATGGACAAGGTGTGGTAATAGGCTGAAAAGCTTGTGAAGGGATGTCTATGAGGTCACCATGATTTTAAAAAGGCATGCATTTTAAACATAAGTGAATGAATTAGATTCTATTATAGACCAATAGTAACCCACATGCAAAATATTTCTAGATAGGACCATGCCACTATAACACACACTAAAGATTACCTCATGAACTTCTCTAATAATCGAGATAGATTATTTAAAATTTAAATAGCATAAAAGTGTTCCACCATAGCCTCTTTGATATAAAGTTTTTCCAAGGATTTTTAAACAAGATGTGTGTTGGATGAATGATTTATGTTGTTTATGGGATAAGTTGGCTGGAAGTGTGTTATCATGGAAATATGCATAGATATCAAAATATCAAGGAGAAGTAAGACCAAACACCTTGCAAACCATTTCAGAATCAGGCATGTCATATGTTGATATCATTAGGTACTCTACAAGGAATATGTTGTGTTTTGTGTTAAGGTCAAGTAATGAACTAATGGCTTTCATGGTGTCTATTACTCTATTATTGATCAATGGTACTATTGACCAAATTTGACCCCAAGTCAAATTTCGGTCAAACCCTACTATTTTCAGCTTTTAATAAGGTTCCCATGTGTCTTATAGGGTGTCATATTAGTCTATTATCACACTCATCTTCTCCTTAGTGCTTGTTGAAGTCCACCCTCTTTGTGTTAGGCTAGTCAACTAAAGTCAAAGGTTGGTCAACCCTAGTCAAAGGTATTCAAAGGGTAAAATTATGTTAAAAATATCCTAAGGTGGTCCTTGACATGTTTTAATATGTTTACAAGTCATAAATTGGTCATAGGTTATGTCTCATGTGGAAAAAGGGGCCTTTTGGTCATATTTTAACCCATTTAATGACTTGTACAGACTTCCATGCAAGTGAATTTGACACCATGGTGAGTTTCAATGTGGAAGATGTCAATAAAAGTTATATGTTAGACAAGAAGTAGTTATGTTTAGTGGATGGTAGTTTCTCCTTGATTTTAGGAGCTTTTGGGCACTTGTACAAACTTCTTGAGACCATCATTAGCTAAAAACATGGGAAAATTAACTCTTCACCTCCCATAATATATTTCAACACTTGATTTTCAATGAGAATGCACAAATTTTTATTTGTAACTTCTTTTCCTCCATTTTCCCTTGGTAAGGAAAGAAAGGTCAACTTCAAGCACTTGGCATGGGCCATACAGGTGGAATTGGGAAGAGTGATTTTGAGGGTGGATATTAATCTAAGTGAATTTCATTTTCATAACAAGAACTTGAGATTTTGGGCATTCCCATTTATGAACAATCAGTTTGATTCTAGAAAACTTTTTATTCTTATGCAACCATGAGGGGGTCACTATTTGAGCTATTAGGTTGTGGAGCTAAAAGCTTCACCAGGATGTAAACAGGAGGAGGTTGTTGAGTTGCAGGCAACCGACGTCAGTCTGATCAACCGATGTCGGTCATCTTCAGTGTTCATAGTAACCGACGTCAGTTATGGGTCGGCCGACATTGATCAGATAGGAATTGACGTCGGCAACCTGTGTGTGCATGCATTTGCATGTGTCTCCCGAACTGGTCTATTTTTGGACAGATAATTTGTTTGCATGTGAAAGACTAATTTTAGTCTTAGAGCTATAGTTCTAATTATTGTAATTGGAAGTCTAATTATTGTTTGTATGGGATCTATATAATAGACTCATGGGCTATATTGTAAAGTGTGCTAGATAGAGAGAGCAAGGTTAGCTCCTTCAGAGGGAAGAGACAAAGGTTAGCTCCTCATAGTGCCATAGTGCCAAGTGTGTATGATCAAGTAAATTTGTGGGAGAGCAAGATCTGGTAGAAGATCCATAGGGGTGCTGGTTTCGAGAATCATAAGGACTTGGTGAGGCAAGGACAAGGGTTCTTCAGGGTTTGTAAGATCTAGGTCAGTAGGTGTGCAAGGCTAGGTTGATCTACGGTATAGCAAGATCAGGTGAGATCTACATGGTAAGTAAGGTCGATTGATCTGCAAGTGTGTGTGTGTGAGATCTAGGTTTGCAAGTGTGTAAAACCAGGTTGATCTGTAGGTGGTAGCAAGATCAGGGAGATCAGCAACACAATAGGTAACAAGGTCAGGTGAGATCTACTTGGAGTACATTGAGTACTTGGTGGACTAGCAATATTGTTACTGACTGGTGGACTGATAGTATTGTTACTGACTGGTGGAGGTGAACAACAACTCTATGTTTGAGTTGTTTGTTGTGACTATAATTGAGAGAGTGAACTCTTGAAGGAGAATAACTGTATGCCCTAGAGGTGTGGGAAGCCCTAGAGGTGTGGGAAGAAGAGTTTGGCATCTTCTTTATTGTATTTCCTTCTGGGAGAGTATTAATACAATTGGGTATTGTCTCTCATATTCTGTGTTGTTTCTGATTTATAGTTATATTTTACTTTTGGTTAAATTTTGTGTTTAGTTGCTTTTACAAGGTAATCAATTATGCTCCTAATCTTGACAGTGGAATTAGAGCTGTGTTTGTTCTAAATTCCTGACAAAGTGGAATCAGAGCTATTTGTTGTTCTAGATTCTTGACAAAGTGGTATCAGAGCTAGGTTAACCAAGTGATACCACTGACAAAGTGGTATCAGAGTGAGGTTGCTGGTTCACAGAGCCTAGTTCAGAACAGGTTAGTGTTTGATTACAGGTCACTCTCAGGGGTTTCTGATTGAGTGGGAGTAAAGCAATGGCAGAAGAAAGTACACTAAGAATGGAGGAACTCAATGGCAAGAATGGTCAATTACGGAGTTATGGAAAGAAAGAGCAGGTAAAGAAAGATTGTTGGTTGGTAGAAGATCAGCATGAAGGAAACAAAGAAGTAGATATTTTTACATGGATTGTTGCACTAGTTGCTCTTATATGTTCTTTGGATAAAGTAGGATCTTGGTTTATAGATTATGTTGCCTCTTTCCATGCAGCCCCAAATAGAGTATTTTTCCATGTTAAGGTCCATGGAGACTTTGGAAAGATTTATTTAGGGGATGGTGAGCCTTGTCAAATTGTTGGCAAAGTGGAAGTGCGGCTGAAATTGTAGACGGCCAACACATGGGTGTTGAAGGATGTCATGCAGGTCTCAGTCTTGAAGAGGAGTCTAATTGCTTCAAAAAATTTGGGTGATGAGAGATGCACAATAACTCTCACAGTGGATGCACTTGAATTAGCATGTGGTAAGAAAGTAGGTACTCTTTATCTATCTACTTGTATTACTGATTCTCCTTCTGTTGTAAAGATGTGGCTTTGTAGGCTTGGTCACATGAGTAAGAAGGGAATGCATGTTCTTAAGAGGAAGTTAGATGTGTTTGACAAACTTAAGAACTGGAAAGCCTTGGTGTTCATGAAGGAGATGATGGACAGTGATCAGCTAGGGAGGCTGAATAAAACTGAGCAGGGCAGTTTGGATAGGGTTGTGATCCAAAGAGAGCTCACGGGTAAAAAGTCATCACTCACAGGAAAACACAGGTACCGATGTTAGTTAGGTGGAATCAATGTCAAACAAACAAGTATCGACATCGGTCATGTGTAGATAGGCAAAGTCAGTGGTGTCGGGTAGGTGGTGGCCGACGTCAGTCAGGGAACTGGCATCGATGACCAGGGGACGACTAACATCGGTCAAGAAATTGACATTGGCGACTAGGACACCCACGTCGGTCAGGGAACCAGCGTCGGTGATCAAGTAGATTCGATATTAGCCGGGTACAGACTAGGGTCAACTAGGGAATAGATTTTGGGTAGACAACAAGTTGTCAAGGAGTCTCAAATGCCCATATGGAGGACCGAAAGGTTAAGTAAGCCTCAAATTCATTATTCACCTTCTTTATATTTGTTTCTCACTGAAGAGTAGGTAAGATCCAGGAAATAGTGGGAGCATGGCATGAATTCTTTAGAAGAGAACCAAATGGGAGATTTGGTAAAGTTTCCAGCCAAAATAAAAGCACTAAAAGATGAATGGATTCTTTGGTTAAAGAAGAGAGAGAATGGACACGTGAGACAGAAGGCCAGGTCATATGGTCTTGAGCAAGCTGTAGGATAGTGGTACATGTTTGACAGGTGTACAATAAAGCAGGGCTTTAGTCAATGTCAGTGTAACCATTGTGTTTCCTTTACCAAGTTGGATACGTTATCCTATTACTGTATGTGGTGTATATGCTTGTTGCAGGGTCACACATGCAGGGAGTCGCTGAACTAAAGGTAAAGTTAGTTCACTAGTATGTCATGAAGAATTTGGGAGTAGAAAAATTCTTGGCATGAGTATTCCTAGAGACAGGGAAGATCACAGGTTGATGTTGTCTTAAGATGATTGTGTGAATAAGGTAGTGGCGAGGTTCAATATGCAGGATGCAGAACCAATTAGCACACCTATCGATGGACAGTTCACAAAACAAGGTCCCCAATCACATGATGAGGTTGAGTACAAGTGTACTAGACCTGTTGTTGCCCCAATAGTGGGTGTTATCAACAAGTTTGTGGCCAATCTGGGAAAGAAGCACTAGAAAGTAGTTTAGTGGATTCTCAAGTATCTGAGAGGGATCAGCAGTAGGTTAACATGCTATGCAGGGTTAGGGACTTCTCTACATGGGTATATATATTCGGATGTGGTAGGTTACTTGGATGACATGAGGAGCACCACAGGATGTGTGGTGGTTGGTCTTCAGGATTAAGCTTGAAGAGGGATACAAGCCAAGAAACAAATTAGATGATGTATAGGTATAGGTACATGTGTAGCTATTTATCTCCAATTGGGAGATTGTTAGGTTGTGGAGCTAAAAGCTTCACCAAGATGCAAACAGAAGGAGGTTGCTGAGTTGTAGGCAACTGATGTCGGTCTAATCAACCAACATCGGTCATCTTCAATGTTCACAGTAACTAACGTCAGTTATGGGTCGGTCGACATTAGTCAAATAGGAACCGACGTCGGCAACTTGTGTTGCATGCGTCTCCCAAACTGGTCTATTTTTGGATGGACAATTTGTTTGCATGTGAAAGACTAATTTTAGTCTTAGAGCTGTGGTTCTGATTATTGTAATTAGAAGTCTAATTATTGTTTGTAAGTGATCTATATAATAGACTCATGGGCTGTATTATAAAGTGTGCTAGATAGAGAGAGCAAGGTTAGCTCCTTCAGAGGGAAGAGAGAAAGGTTAGCTCCTCATAGTACCATAGTGCCAAGTGTGTATGATCAAGTAGATCTGTGGGAGAGCAAGATCTGGTTAAAGATCCACAGGGTTGCTAGTTTGGAGAATCATAAGGACTTGGTGAGGTAAGGACAAGGGTTCTTCAGGGTTTGTAAGATCTAGTTCGGCAGGTGTGTAAGGCTAGGTTGATCTGTGGTATAGCAAGATCAGGTGAGATCTACATGGTAAGTAAGGTCAGTTGATCTACAGGTGTGTATGTGTGTGAGATCTAGGTTTGCAGGTGTGTAAAACTAGGTTGATCTATAGGTGGCAGCAAGATCAGGGAGATCAACAACACAACAGGTAGCAAGGTCAGGTGAGATCTACTTGGAGTACGTTGAGTACTTGGTGGACTGGCAGTATTGTTATTGACTGGTGGACTGGTAGTATTGTTACTGACTGGTGGAGGTGAACAACAACTCTATGTTTGAGTTGTTTGTTGTGACCATAATTGAGAGAGTGAACTCTTGAAGGAGAATAATTGTATGCCCTAGAGGTGTGAGAAGCCCTAGAGGTGTGGGAAGAAGAGTGTGGCATCTTCTTTATTGTATTTCCTTCTGGGAGAGTATTAATACAATTGGGTATTGTCTCTCATATTCTATGTTGTTTCTAATTTCTAGTTATATTTTACTTTTGGTTAAATTCCATGTTTAGTTGCTTTTACAAGGTAATCAATTGTGCTCCTAATCTTGACAGTGGAATCAGAGCTGTGTTTGTTCTAGATTCCTGACAAAGTGGAATCAGAGCTGTTTGTTGTTCTAGATTCTTGACATGAGCTTGTCTCAAATTTTATTGATTTGGATTGATGATTTTATGTGTTTCAGGGGTTTCTATATGATTTTTAAGACATTTTAACTATTATTATTGTTTTGGAGATTTCAATTATTTGAGAAAGCCTCTTTTAGGATTACAAAATGCCTAATTTGCACTTGCAGTCATTTCACTTGCCTTGGAGATCTTTCCCCCACATTGGAAAAAAGTTGTTTTGGTAATATTTTGGAGATGATCCTGATGTATGTAAATCATATAAGTGTTTATAATTTCTCTTAGGGTGTTTGGAAATCCTTCCTTGCATGTTTCTTGTCATTTTATGATTTCCATGTATGTTATGGTCAAGAAGCTCCACTTTGAAAAGCATGTTGATGTCACAAGTATGATTTGGAGGGTTTGATATGGTACTTAACCTCTTGGGACCACTAATGTATGTTGAAATGTTTGATGGAGGCATATAGGTGCTACAAACTTGCATATTTAGAGAATGAGCTCAATCTTGCATATGTAGAAGGAATGATTATCTTTCATTAATGCCATAGATATGCCTTTTGGAGGTATTACAATAGTTAGTCAATCCCTTTCCATGAAAAAGGTCTAAAAAAAACTTCTTATAATGCTTTTTGACTAATAAATGTGTCAAAACATCAAATGGGAAGTTGGACTGTGATCAAGCCCTTTTGCTCCAAAATGACCAAATAGAGGTCCATAAGGTTTTGTATGACCTATTTAAGAATGCCCCTTAAGTGACCTAATGCACCTTGAGAATTGAATCCTATAGTCATCATATAAGACAATGTATATTAAAATTTTGAGAAGCAAAGGATGAGTGGATATTAGATTTTCAAGTTCCAAAGATGGCTAGAAAATCACTGAAGCAGGGCAATGTTATCTACAAGACATTGATCAAAATGTTAACCTTGCTCTTCATTATGGTTTTCTAGGTTGTGCCATCAAATTGGAATGATTTAAATGGTTAAAATTAATCTTAAAATTTACAAATACCATGAGAGAAGGTGAATTAAATCTCTTAACCCCTAATGCATACTCCTCTATCCGTACATAGGATTGTGAGGAATCACCTACAGGCAGAAAGGTCAAAGTTTGTGAAATAGGTATAACCAGGAATAAGGTGAAGAAAGTTTATGGTTTTTGAGAAAACCACTACCTCAAAATCATCATCAAGATCCATAAACAAGCCTATTAATCACATAAAGACACCTATAGGCCTAAAATGAATGAAAGATAGCCACCTACAGATGGGACAACAATGAAGTGAGATGCTGGACCTTGGAGGAGTCTTAAGGCATTTTTAGGATAAAGGAGATATAAATGTCAAAGATAATGACTTGGATGACCTAAATAAGTTGTAAAATAATCAATAAAGATCAATTTCATGCCATTCTCACAGTAAAACAACCTACAAGTAGGGTCCTGGGACTGTTTTAGTCCATGAAGGATAATGAAGCAACTGGAAGACCTAAAGGGCCAAGATGATAGGTTTGAAATATGGGATCACATTGGAATATGAAGGTGAGTTAAATATTATATATAATTTTTTGAAACCTTAATTATAACCTCCAAATAAATTTAATTAAGAGAGAATACCCCTCTTCACTATCATAGTCAGACAGGGTATTAAGCTTGAGAGGAACATGGTGAGAATTTGATACCCAAGGAAGGGAAGAAAAGTTTAAAAAAATATTATGTGGATTACCATGATAAAATTAATTATATATCATGTACAAGACACTCTCAAGTCACCCAATCCCCTTTCCCACAAGCAAAATGGGCTCAATCCATACAGGCAGGTTAAGGCAACCCTTGGTTCAAAGGGTGAGTATGGGATTCCACTTAGGAGAGAGGTTTTGAGTGGATCCATAGGCTCCATAATAATTAAATTAGGGTTAATAACATTCATGAACACCTTTTATGAATCAAATAATCTTGGAAGGAGCATCCATGAGGAGGTTTGGACAAAAAATAAGGCTTTTTACCCCTTTTTTAGAAGATTGAGATGGTTAGACCCCCTCATCATGGAATAAGACAAAAAACTTTGGTAAATTTTGTCATTATGATGATATGGAACTTATAAAATACTAATTTTTCATAAATAAATAGGCCTAATACTCTCTATTTTGTCTCAGAGCAGGGGCAGTCCCTTCATGCACAAGAATGGTAGTTTTGGGGAAAAGTGATGAATTGATGATATCAAAGAAAAAAATGACCAAATAAATATTGGATAAGCTGGAGGACACCTAAAAAAACCTAATAAAAATTTATATAATTCTTGAGAGCATACATGGTACCCTACACAACAAGGGTTACAGTCAAGTTTGAACGAAAGCCTTAGGGCTAGAAGCCAAATTGGAGGTCATACACATTTTCAACCTGACCTATACTTTCCAATTGAGAAATTAATGTTTATAGAGGTATTTTTGGTGTGTTAAATCATCACATTACAAATTTAACCATTGGAGGGTCAGGTAGAGTCCAAAATAGTAGGTAGACTTATTGGCAAGGTCTAGGCGTAATGCCAAACAAGGGTCAATTTCCATTTCAAGATTTTGAAAATATATTTTAATAATTATAAGATGTTTTTAGGGTATATAAAGAGGTTTTACAACCCTTGGTTTGTAAATAAAGTCTCCAAGAAGCCATTTTTGGCTTAGGAAGCACTCAAACCCTACCAGGAAGTAAAAAATGAGCTCGAATGTCAAATTCAAGTGCTTGAAACTTCCACAAAACTTTTCATGGGAACTTGAGACATTAAAGGAGGTCGAATGAGGCCATCTAGGATCCATAAGAGGCATTTTATAATATTTCAAAAATGCCATGGCTATGAATGAATGCTAGGAATGAAAACCACTTCAAAACCCTTGCAAACCCTTCTCAATGACTTAACTGGGAAGAAATTTAAAATTAAGCATGAATATGGAATGTAAATGACATGAAAATTTTATAACATGTAGAATAATCTCCCAGACACCCCCCAAATTCAATTTTGTTGTACGGACCTATACAAAATAGGGTAAAACAAGGCTTATTTTGACCATTTTTATTGTTTTGTAGGCATGGTGAAAGTTAAAGAGGAAAAATCACTTTTGGAGGAAATTTTAGGAATTTTTATAAGTCATCATGAACATTGGATCAAGTTTATAAGCCCCTAAGTGTGCCTACTGGTTCTCTCATTTCAACCAGTCTAGTGAGCCAACTAGGGAAGACTTAGAGAAAATAGTGAATCTTCATTTGGAAAACCTTTTAAAGATTATTTATTGTAAATAATACCATGGAAACTTTGAAAACATGTCATTAATCTTCTTTTATGGATCATATTGCAGGTTTTAAGTTTTTTTAGGTGTCAAGTGTGACAGGTGTAGCGAAAAGGGCTATTTTTGGACTACCAAAGATGATTATGCATGGCTAGATGATCATGAGTGGTTTAGGACCTCACCAATAAATGTGAGGAATTTTTTATAACATTTATTACTCAAATAAATAATTATAACTAATCATTTTTAGTTATAAGGTAGTTTTAGAAGGCTAATCATAAAAGGTAGTTTTTATGCAAAAGGAGTTTCTTGACATTTTACAAGTCCTAAATAATTGTAAATGACACTTGTTGCTCCTGATGTTTCATGTATTGATACATATCCTCATATACATGAATTGTAATTGATTTTATCTTTTGGACACTTATCCTTGTGCCTCTTAGACTCCCCTTCTCTCTCTCTTCCTCAAAGTTCTATAAATTGAGTCATTTTGGCTATTGTAAAGGAGACCACAGTTGGTATGGTGAAACCCTACTAAAATGACATTACACTTTGAATTTTAACATTAGATATAAGTCTAATTATGAGTTTTGAACATTTTATCTAAGTGTGTGAGTGATTTATAGTGGAGCTAAGTGATAGTATCATCCTTACTCCCTTTATCCTTCATGTTTAAGCAAGAGTTTTGATGTTAAAAGGTCATGTGAAGTGTGTTGAATGTACTAATCTCTCTTTCAAGTATGAAATTGTCTCTACGGTGTGCAATCTACCCCTAGGTCAAGTATCTTGTTGATTGCCCCAAGTATGCTACCTTCACATTGAAACACTATGTTAGGATCCTTCAATGCATGAAATTGGTCTTGGAAAACATTGTTTCTTAGTATAAGTATGATAGTATATGGAATATATCTTGGTGGATCACCTCTCTAGTATAGTTTTCATTTTATGTAAACTCTTAACTCTTTTCATGAATAAGCATTAGATTAGGTGATAGGCACTTAGATAAGAGTCCAGGGAGATAGCCCTTTCAATCCTAGAGATTCATCTCTCTTACAAGTTCCCAAAAACTTGAGAGATGATTCAATGTTGTATCAAATTAAAAGAACTTATTAGAGTGTCCTAGGGTGCATAATTTGATGACAACATGTAATTTTTCAAATTAAATAAATCAAAAATACAACTTTAAATTATCTGCCATATAATTATATGGGATTAAATTATCATCACAAGCTTGAAATTCATTAGTTGGTTTATTATAAGTCTAGAAACACCAAAGACAATAAGATGTTGTATACCCCATTATATGGAAAGTTTGAGACCAACTATGAGATCTTCATACTCCCCAATATTGTTGGTACAAGGAAACTTGATTCTCAATACTTCTGGAATATAATGCTCATTTGGTGTGAGTAGTAGAATATTGACCCTTCAATTCATAGCTTGTGAAAGAACCATAAAAACATATCTACCATCAATAGACATTATTGCTTCATCTGAGAAGTCCATAATAAGAGGTGTTTTATCTTTAAGAGGTGCCTTTACTAGTGCATATGCTAAGCTTGTCCCTTACTTGATTTTTGATTAACATACTAAAGATCAAACTCAATTATAATAATAAAACACTTAGACATTCTACCTGTTAAATCTATTTTGGATAAATGATACTTGAGAGGGTGAATGTTTGCAATGATTTTGGTTTGATTATTGAGCATGTAATGCTAGATTTTTTTTGAAGTAAAAACAACTATGAGACATGCTTTTTCCATTTGATAATAATTAAGCTCTTAATATGCCAAGATTATATTTAGATAATACACTTATATTTCTAACCCAATATCATCGCGTTGTGCCAAAAATGCCCCCAATACATACCAAGTAGATGATATGTACAAAAGGAAAGGACTACTAGCAATATGTGGCATTAAAAATGGTGGATTGGGAAGATAATGTTTAAGGTATTTAAAAGCTTTATCAAAATTCTCATTTTAAGTTAATGGATTGTCTTTATTTAACAAAGATGTAAACGGATGATAAATATCTACAATTTGGGATAGGAATCATCTGATTGTTGGGATTTTGCCTTGCAGACTTTGAAGTTGTTTGATATTTTTGGGTGGTGGCATATCCATGATAGTTGATACTTTAGATGGATCAACTTCTATGCCATATTGTGAAATAATGAAGCCCAATAACTTTATTGATGTTACCCCAAACACAAATTTCTTTAGATTTAATATCATCTTATATTCTCTCATTCTTTTAAAGATGTGACTAAGTACTTTTGGATGCTCTTCTCTAGATTATGATTGTCAAGTATGTCATCTACATAATCCTCCATGATGTCATGAAGCATATCATGAAAAATGATAGTCATTGCTCTTTAACATGTGGCTTTGAAATTATTTAGACCAAAGGGCATCACTTGATAGCAAAAGGTACCCCATGCTATTGAAAATACTATTTTATGTTTGTCTTCGAGAGCTATTATGATTTGGTTGTAACCTAAAAAACTATCCATTGAAGACAAAATTTTAGGACCTGTGGTATAGTCCACAATCATGTCGACATTAGGCAATGAGAAGTCATCCTTAGGACATGATTAATTGATATCACATAAATATGTATAAACCTTGATTCCTTCTAGCTTCTTTGACATAGGTGCAATGTTGGATATCCAATACAAAAAGTCAATCGGGTGAATAAAAAAATTCTAATTACTTCTTCAAATCTTCCTTCACTAATAATACTATCTTGGAATGCATTTTTCAAAGATTTTTTTTGATGGGTTTTTCATCTAGATATAGGACAAGATGATGCACTAATAGTGATGGATCAAATCTTAGAATATCCACATAAGACCATATAAATACATCAAAATTTCATCGAAATAAAATAGTATTTCTCTTTCTTCTTGAGTTAGGGAAGTAACAAGCTTGACTATTTTGGGATCTTCGTCTATTATAATGTTGATAACAATAGTGTCCTCAACTAAGAGAGTCAACCCTTATTTATAATTTAGGATGGTGGAGGAAGATTGAATTCCTCTTATAGGTTGCCTTGATTTGATGTTGATGCTGAATTGATTTGGTGATGTGATTTTTGTTCCCCAAAGTATATTGAATTATCTAATTGAATGGAAAATCCATTCTTATTATCCCTTGTCAAAATGTGTTCTCGTGCAATCAAGAATTCTAAAATTGCCTCATCATTTTGAAAATGATCAAGTGAAGGTATTTCATGTTGGTCCCATTTGATTAAATATGGATATGTGAGGTCGAGTTAAAAAAAGGCATTTTCATGGAAAATACTGGTTAGAGAAAGGTCTTTGAAGTAGGTAAGAATGGAATCTATTTTACTGTCCAAAGAATCTACCTTTGAATCACTAGAAGAGTCACTTTGGAAAATTATGGTATTTACATCGAGTGGATTAAACCCTATGCCATGTGTGGCTTCATTAGTTTTTAGCATGATTGGTTCAATTGACCCTTGTTCATTAAAACCAAAGCCCTTACCTTTGTAGTTCATTATTTTACACATAATGGATTTTATGATGGGGTATTTTTATTAGAGAAGTAAGTAGCTAGTTCATTGGAGTAAAGCTAGGAAGGATTCAAATCATTGATGTGTTCATAAAAAATAAGACCACCTTCTACAAATTTTGTTTTTCCAAATTTTCTAACAACTTGAGTATTTATTTGATGGCAAGGTCTGCCATAATTATGTGGGTTCATATGCATTGTGATTGTATAATTAAAATCTTGGATTATGTATTCATCCATGCCTTTATCAATGATTTTGAAATGGGATGAAGGGGATAAAGTTTCTTTGAAAGTGAATGGTTGATTGGAGGTTTGATTGGTGGATAGTGTTTCTATGGAAGTTGAGATAGTTGGTAATGAGATTGGTTCAAATATGCATAGATTAAACTCAAAATAATGGAGTCAAACATAGAGATTGATTTAAAAACAAATTATGTTTCTCACACTGTAAAATATATTATCTATTCTATTACATATTCATTCAGGTGTTTACAAATATATAGGAATGTCTTTGATCTAAACATGGTGAACCATATCACCAAAAATATCTCCCATAATATCTCCTCACACCCTATTCTTACTCACAAACCTATAATTGTAATATTATTGTAACATACAACAATATATCTAACCAAATAATATATTCTAACAATTAATATATATTCATTATATTGTTGTAAAAATATTATAGTAACCAACTATAGTATACCCAAATATATATTATAGTGAATTATTAATTTCATAATTATTCACCCAAATTAACATGATGACTAACCATTTCCTTTCCCGCCTTAGGCCTTACATGGTAATTTGTGTTTCATAGGACTTAATGAAAGTAAATAAGGAAAACATCAACTTCTTATCAACCATTCACTATTGAGAACACATCAATCAAATCAGTGTGGGAACTTCAAACAGGTACATTTGACATCAACCATTCAGTAAAGGAACTGCATCAACCCATATAGTGTGGGAACTTACCAGTAAGAACCATCTATTTAAATTTCACTCCTATATCTCCAAGAACTAGCTCAAATAGAATTGTATGCCAATGCATACTTTTAGGTTTGCATACTACTATATGAATCTTGCTACAAATGACCACTATTATGAGAAGAACACATCCCACATTTACTCTATGTGAATGTAGTAGACGTTTCATTGGCCGATCATCTTCATAAATAATATTGATAGTTATAGTATCTTTGCAGTTAAATACTCTCCTAACTATTAACACATTCTATGACACTTTTCTCCAATCCATTTGGGGTAAATAAGAAATATAACTCTTACTCATCACACATACAAATAAGTGCTGAAAATAAAAAAATATATATGTGCCACTATAGTAGAATAATCCCTTCATTAGTGGCTAATGAGAGGCGTAGAAAGCCTCCATCCTCTAGTGTCTTCCAACCTCCAATAGGTGAAGCTGCTTATTCAACAAATGTGTCGATGAAGCTTAGATGCATGAATATTTTGAGGAGAGATCCCCCCCATAATTTAGACATCACGTACAAGCGATAATGCAACTGTAAGGTAATACTTTTTACAATTTTTGACTGTGATGACTCAATATAAAACCTAAGCCTAAATGAATTTGATTTTTTATGCCATAAAAATACTCTTGACATGATTTTATTAATAGAAAAACAACTTTTAATTTTTGACTTTATTAAAAAATACATATTCTAGATTCTATTTGATAATAAGATGATAATGACTATAAATGAAATTAGATTTTTAATAACAATTTAATTACAAATCTATTTATTTAAATTAAAAACCACCTAAAAGGCTAAAAATAAATAACTGGACAATATAATACATAAAAACTAAATTGACTCTAAAGACTAAAAATAATATAAATAGCTTTTCAACCAATTTTGAAAACTATAACTATAGGCATAAAATTAAAAAATACCTAAAAATTTAAAACTAACCCTACTATGCTTCACCATAAGATTAGATTGAGTTCCTAATATTGTAGATCTTGACATCAAATGGTGAGGATCTCAAGGAGTGAATGTTGTTATATTACACCATCACCATTTTATCAAGAAGCTTGTAACCATGGATGTGAATGGTGAAGGAACAGGTCTACAAATGATGAATTTGAGTAGATTTATTTATTAGTGGAAGATCCAAGATACAACTAAATGTAATAGAGTAGAGATTGATGATGGACAAGCTTGTGGCCAATGTACAGGCTGAGTTGAATCTGTAATGTGGCACCAAATTAATAAATCAGTGGGCATAAGAATGCAAATATTTCTCAATGTTGATCTTGTCATAGATGAAGATAGATCACCATTGTAGGTCTATGTTGGATGCCAACAATATTTTAGGGTTATCATATGCCAAATGAAATGAATAAATATAATACAATATGGATCAAATCCATATTTGGATTAAATGCAAACAGGTTCTAATGAGTTCTATCGATGCACCAATACAACCACAAAATGTGAGACCTAATGAATAGCACAACATGCAAGCTTAAAAATTTACTAAATAATATTTTCCTTATGATTAGTATATAATATTATAACCTTCATACACCATTCATATTAGATTCTTCTAAATGGAAATAAGAGTTCAAATCTGTTGCTTCTTCTCAAAATATTGCATTGAAAATAACTTTATGCTCAGGTTTGAATGGGAACCTATGTGGGGATAAAAAATAACTCCTACTCCATAAGGCCACACCTACCTATATTCTATAAATCTTTTGATAAATTGAATAACTGCACTCTCATCTTCTTCCAACAACTCGCTCTCATGTATTAATACTAATTAAAAATTACATTTATATTACACATAAATTTAGTGTAATGTGATTTACATCAGATGGGGTAATATAAAAGAATTTAGACTACCCCTTAAAAAAATCATTGATCCATCAATAGAATCTCCTGCTATGATACCAAATAATGAGACTAGTTCAGATATGCATAGATTAAACACAAAATAATGGAGCCGAACATAAAGACTAATTTAAAAACAAATTATATTTATCACACTGTAAAATATATTCTCTATTTTATTGCATATTCATCTGGGTGTTTACAAATATATAAAAAAGTATTTCCTATAAATAGGGTGAACCATACCACCATAAATCTCTCCCATAATATCTCCTCACACCCTATTCTTACTGGCAAACCTATAATCATTATATTGTTGTAACATAAAATAATATATATAACCAAATAATATATTCTAATAACTAATCTATATTCATAATATTGTTATAACAATATTATGACAACTAAATATATTCTACCTAAATATATATTACAGTGAATTATTACTTTATTAATTATTCACACAAATTAACATGAGGATTAACCATTTTCTAATAGTTGGTGTGTTTATCCAACCACCAAGGGGAGGTGTTTGAAATAACATATCAGGATGGAAATAATTTTCAAGCATAGGTGATTCCTCAATGGGAGTAAAGTTATCGATAGTAACTAGGAGATAGTTGGATTTTTGATATTGACCTTCCAATAACTTGTAATATTGTAAGGGTTGAGGACCGCATTGAATGGTTAATTCCATGCCATCATGGGAGAATTTTAAAAAATGTAGAGTGGAGGGTATGACATTGATTTAATGTATCCATGGACGTCAAAGAAGTAGGTTATAGGGTAAATCAAGATCAAACACATGGACTAGTGTTTATTTTATAACAAACCCCACCATCAAAGGAAGATAAATGGTACCCATAGATTGATGCTCATTATTATCACATTCCTTTATTGTGATTATGTTGGATTCTAATGTTGTTATTGAATATCATAAGTGCTTAATTAACCTTAATGTACATAAGTTTAATGTCAAGCCATTATAAATAAACACCCTTTTTACCTTGTGTCTAGAGATATTAACTTTTATATACAATGGAAGATTATGAATAGATCCCAAAGGGGACACATAAAAATGGTTGAATGTAACCTGATTGTTAGTGGACAAGTTGAGCTAACACTTGAAATATTGAGGGGTTGATGTCTTGAGGGAAAATAGACTCTTGAAGGACTTTGTAAAGAATGTATTTATATACATGTGAGGTCCTAAAAAGTTCTAAGATGGAAATGTTTGTAAGTGTCTTCTCAAGATGATCAATAATGTTGTACTTTCATTCAACATTGGATGATGATGTACTATGATGGTAATTTTTACATGCCTTGTGATAACTATGTGATCTTGGGATTGTAAAATAATGAAATTAACATGATTATGTGCATAATAGACATAATTAACTATGGATTTTAAGGGGTGATTGGCTTGGTTTACATTACTTGTTTAAGGTGTTTCTTGATTTTGTTTACCCTTTCCTTGCCCATGTTTGGGGAATGGTTATTTATATTTCCCCAATTTTTGGTTGTTATATGTGGTAGATGGTTGGTTTTTAAAGGACGTGTCCCCTCAATTGATGAGGTCTTGGACATAGTGCTTGAGGCACATACACCTATTGGTAGAATGTCCCTTTATCTTATAATACTCACAATATTCATATTTTTTGTACCAATCGGGCTCAATAATATTATCTTCAAAAGTTTTGGTGTTAGGCCAAATTATCATGTTATCTTGGGATAAATTTATAAAAATGAATTTTCAAGTGTTACCCAATTGAGTGAACTTATGTTTGTGGTTTCATTGTTGTGGTTGACCACTCAGAATGGTAATGTTGTTAATAAATTGGTTATTTATGGGTTGTGTGTAGAATTATTATTGTCTAGGTTGATTTTGGATTTGTTTAATGTCGATAACACCATCACCAATAATGTTCTTAGTCTTGGAAAAAACTTGTACTTTTTAGGTTGTTTTTAAGAATTGTTCTTAGGTTTAAATATCTTAATAACACCTCTATTGATTAAATTTGTTTCAATTTGAACCCCTTTTTCAATAATTTCATCAAAAGAACTTGGGAAAAGAAGTTGTAAATGGCGTCACAACTATGAGTTAAGATTATTCGTAAATATATCCACAAGTTTGAATTTGGGAAAGGACCATAAACAATGGCTTGCCAATGCCTGCTATCTTTGCAAGGAGGCAAATGTTTCACCATTGCATTGTTTAGTGTTGTGAGGTCTATTATGTTCAAGTCCTTTTTGATGTTGTATGAAAAGTGATGAACAAAATTATTAGAAACATCCTCAAAAGTAAAGATAGATCCTTTAGGAAGGTATGAAAACCATTCAAAGTCTTGACCTTCAAAACTTCATGAAAATAATCGTAACATGTACTCATTGCTATAAACAACATCTGCACATGTGTGATAGATGTTGTTAAGGTGATCCTTAGGATATACCTTACCCTTGTGTAAAATTTGGGAAGTTCAAAGTGTTTAGGAAAAGGTGTTGTCATTGTACTTAAATCATATGGGTAAGAACAAATTTCTTCAAATTTATATTATTTTTGCCATGAAAAAGTGTTATCTTGCAAACCTTAAACTCTATCTTTTATGTTTTGAAATTCTTGAATAAAGTATGGTGATAGTTGGTTAATTTGTGTTTCAAACTGTTTTTGCTTTTATACATTCAAAGGAAGTAAGAAACTAAAGTAATGGTCTAGGGTTAGATGTTACCCAGATGAGGTCTGTGCACCGTTATCCAGACATTGTAGGGACTCCTCTTTGGTTGTGGAGGATGACACCTGTAGAAGAAAGAGACTTAAACAAAAAGATCATTAGATGGATGTAAGGTGGACTACCAAGCGATATGCTTGGTCCCAAAAGTGCAAAGACTTATTTGTGGGATGATAGTCCACTGTTAATAAAAAAAAATGTCAGATAAAGATAATAATGACAGACTAAGCTAGAGAAATATAAACAATGCATACCTGTTGTCTGTTGTCGATCTGCCACAGTCGTCGATGCCAGTTGGTTTACTGACATCAGTTGGTTAAGGTCACCGATGTCGATTAGTCTATCAATGTTAGTAGGGGAAATGGGCCTAGTGGCCGGCATCAGTCGAGGTAATGGTCTTGGACAGGGTCTGGATGGGTTCTTGGTCGATAGAATGGTCTACAGAATGGTCTGTGGTAGTCTGAGAGTCTGTGCAAGGTTCGTGATAGGTTTGTAGGGCAGAGAGTGTGGCTAAAAAAGGGATAAGGGCATGGGGAAGGCCTCTCAGCCCTTCTGGGAAGAATCCAAGTCTGGTCTGGTTGATAGCCGAGTCTAGTTCATAACACTTAGAAGTAGCAAATGGGAACTGATTATCAAAGCATTCTGAAATACTGAGATGAAACAAAAAGAATAATACTTACCTCTTGCCTGCTAAAGAAGAAGTGTAGGAGACCTGTTACTGATGTTGTTGATGTAGAAGACTACCTGTAGAGTGGAGTGACTGATGTAGAGTACCTATATCTTGTGATGTTTGCTATGCATTTTGGGAGAGAGGGAGCGAGAGAGGTCAGAAGATTGGAAGGTTGGCTAATTGGAAAATTGAAGGATCCACATTCCAGACGTAGAACATTGTTTTAAAGGCAACTGACGCCAACAATACCACCGATGTCGGCTGACTACTGACTAACATCGACAGCCAAAGAATAGGAAAAAGAGCTAAAAATAGCCTTTTTTCCGTTCTTCCATCTGTCGAGGTCAGTTGGTCATGGGAAAATGGTCGAAGGTGGGTTAAATGAGCGTGAGGATGAGTGGGAGGAATGAAATGGGGGTTATGCAATTAATACTTGGCATGGGGTAGTGGAGGGCATCCAAGGAAAGGTATCCAAGGTAGGGTGAGGTGTCATGGGTGATGTGGCAAGGGGGGTTTATTAATTTAAAATAGTCAATTTATTTTAAATTAATAATTTGAGTGGGTTAGAAATGTTTAGAAGAGAGTCAAGGGGACTAAGGGGGAAGATGACCAAGGGATAGACACGATTTCAGTGTCTACATTTGCCCCTTTTTGTCTTGTTGGTTGTTCTTGACAAATTGCAAGACAAAAATAGGAGTTGATTTCCCCAAATATGGGATGAGGTTTCTTTCATCTTGTTGGTTGTTCTGATGAACTGCAAGACAAAAATGAAGAGTAGGTTGCCCCGATTATGGGATGAGGTATTCCCCCTCAAAGTGGGAGTCGAGAGAAGGGAACCTGAAATCGGGTGCTGATTTGATAGATAGAGGATGGATATGGTGAAGGTTGGGTGTGAACGCTACAAAAGTTGAGATTGCATGCATACCACTTCACGAGATGGTCAGGTCAAATTGTCACAGGTCAAAGGTCAAGGAGTGCCAAAATCAAAATAACCAGGCCCCAGCATTTAGTCATAGCTGATTGGGTTATTCGATCCAAGTTGTAGCTCCAATGGTCATCATGTTCCAAGTATCTCGAGCTCAGGAAGTGCTCTTGAAAACATGAAAATGTCACAAGTAGTGGGGATCAACTTGCTCGTGATCCAGTACTTGTGAGGGTCAAAATATGGGTTGCAGACAATTTTGCTAACCATTCATGAGGTAACACACATACAATCAAAACAACTAAGGCAAAGTTGTCTTAGAAGTGGTCATGGTCAGAGGAGATAGGCGTGATCTCCATAAGTGATGGTCGAGTCAAGGTTGAGATAGATAGTTGGTCCATTAGATGGATGGACGAAGGAATGGCCAAGCTAACCTTAGAAGACCCTGTGTCACTAAGTGTTGCCTATATAGCCCCTGTTGGAAGGGCCTCAGGCCAATGTAGTTCTCCCTAAAAGGGAGGAAGAGGGTCAGTTATGGATGGGTTGGATGAGGTTAAGTCATGGTTAAAGGTCAGATAGTTTGTCCACCAGGTAGATGAACAAACGGATGTGGTCGAGCTAACCCCAGAAGATGTCATGTTGACTGAGTGCCGCCTACATAGCCCATGTGTGAAGGGCCTCAGACCAATGTAGTTATCCCTAAAAGGGAGGAAGAGGGTCGGTTATGGATGGGTTAGATGAGGTTAAGTCATGGTCAAAGGTCAGATAGTTTGTCCATCAGGTAGATGAATAAATGGATGTGGTCGAGCTAACCCCAGAAGACGTCATGTCAACTGAGTGCTGCCTACATAGCCCATGTGTGAAGGGCCTCAAACCAATGTAGTTCTCCCTAAAAGGGAGGAAGAGGGTTGGTTATGGATGGGTTGGACGAGGTTAAGTCATGGTCAAAGGTCAGATAGTTTGTCCATCAGGTAGATGAACAAACGGATGTGGTCGAGCTAACCCCAGAAGACATCATGTCGACTGAGTGTTGCCTACATAGCCCATGTGTGAAGGGCCTCAGACCAATGTAGTTCAGATGAAGGGTCAAAGTGGTTGATGGTTGGTTTTGGACTAGGTCAAGTCATGGATAAAGGTAATATGGTTTGTCCATCAGGTAGACAGACAAACGGATGTGGCCGAGCTAACCCCAGAAGATGTCATGTCATCTAAGTGCTGCCTACATAGCCCCTATTAGAAGGGCCTCAGGTCAATGTAGTTCAGACGAAGAGTCAAAGTGGTCGATAGATTGGTGGTGGTCATGGTAATATTACAGCCTTTTCCATATGTCTGAGGGTACATGCTTGAAATGATGAGGGGAAGATGATGTTATAGCCTTTTCCATATTGTGTGATGGTGTATTCTGTAACATTGTTGAGTGGTCTTTCATCCCTAGCAAGTTTCCATATTGGTAATGGTGTATGCTAAAAATGAATTGAGTCAATTTATGCTTCAGCAAGTAATGGTTTATGCTTGGCATAAATTGTGTCTGGTTGATAGTTTCCATGTGTATTATTTTTCATAAAAACTATGTGAAATAGACCATGTCATGTCAGTGGTCTAAAAATGTCTGGTTTGGTTTGGGTTTGGTTGGATTAGATAATAATTTGTTTGAATGTGACCAAGGTGTAAGAAGTGAAAGGTGTGTTGCTCTTTCATTGACAAGGACCATAATGATGGCATGGATAAGGGTTTTTAGAAACAAAAGCCCCATTCATGCATTACGTCTTTGACCATTGATTGTGTTAGAGAAGTACTCGAATCACTTGACGTTAAGTGAGCTCAAAATCCCTTGAGTATGTTGGGGTGATAGGTTTTATTATGTGAGATGGAAGGAAGGGGGAACCCTTTTTGGCAAGAACAACTTTGCCCCTTTTATAGGTGACCCCGAGAATGACTATAGACAAGTCCATGACTTTATTATTTGTCAGTCAGTTTTTTTTTTTTGTTTTGTTTTTTTTTTTTGAGTAGACTGATCAATGCAGGAAGTCTACATGGGGATGTTTTTTTGCTTTATGGTCATGTTGTGAGGCTGATTGATGCAGAAAGCTTCTGAGATAGTGTTGTTTGTAGCAAGATTTAGGCATAGCCATCCTTTAAGGGAGTGGTCTATATTCTGCTTTGTATGTTTAAATGTCTTTGAATAACTGTCCTTTAAGGGAGCAGTCTATCAATTACAGCAATTATGTAGCTATCCTTCGAGGGAGCAGTCTACATTTATAGTTTTATGACCTTTGAATAGGCATCCCAATTTTATATTTATATATTTTTTTTTGTTTTTGACTAGACTTTTGGTCATGGACTTGACTATAGAGGTTTAGAGGGTTTCCCTTTTATTAGGATGAAGCATTCATGCTTGACAAAAGGGTTAACTGATGTTTATAGGGTTGAGGGTTGAGAGGGAATAGGAATGACGGTGATGGGGAGTTGCTCAAGGGATCGAGCTCAAGTTAAACATCAAGTGAATAATTACTTGACTAACAGTAGACTGGTCGAAGAGGTAAGGCATAAAGGGGCTTAGGTTCTAATAAGTCCCTGACCCATGCTTGTGTTATGATGTAAGGTCTGAATCAATTAGGAGCAAACTTGCCCCATTTGCTTCGTTCCAAATTGGTCACATGTTGGTTGATGATGAAGAAGTTGGTTGATGTTTGTTTGAGGTCAAATGTTTGATCAAGGCTTGGTCAATGCTTGGTCGAGGTTTGGTTGATGCTTGGTTGATGCTTGGTTGGGGTTGATGTTTGGTCGAGGTTTGGTTGATGCTTGGTCGATTGATGTTTGGTGTTTGGTCAAGGTTACGATAGTCAAGGTAAGGTCAAATTCCCCCATTTGTTAAGGAGAATGTTTGATCGATTTAGTTTGAGAGGGTGAGATCTTGATCTGCCAAGTTGGAGGCAGGAATCTCAAAATCACGGATGGTGATAGAGGAAATAGTTGGTAATGATTTGATTAAAGTAGCTAATGGTTGGGGGTCATAAGGCTGGACCTCCATCAATTGTAAGGCTTGGATCAAAGTTTGATGATGCTGTGGAGAGTTTTGTATGAGATCATACAAAGACATCTTCACAGGGGTCATGTGGTGAGGTTGTTTCACCACGGAGTCAGGGATTGTCTTTGAGGATGCTGGTCGAGATGTCCCCAAGACATTAATCTTGGGTTTTGGTTGTGGTGAAGGCTTGGTATATGGGGATTTCTAAGGGATAGAAACATGTCTTTTCCCTTTATCCTTTTGGGTTGGTGGGCTAGTGGTCAAGTTGACTATGTTGATTTTGAATAATGGGGTTAAAGGTGATGGAGGGACCATAGTCTGGTGTTGAGATCCTGATTTAGGTGATGATGTTTGTGAGGCATGTGATGGTGTCAAAGATTTGGCAAAGGGGTAGTCAAGAAGATCCTTGATGAGAAGGGTATCCTTTTTCCGGTGTTGACGAATGACAGCTTTAAGAGTGCAACAACACTCAGTGTCATGTCTCGGTGTGCGATGATAGTGACAAAATTTAGTGTTGTCGAACCAAGATGGTCTTGATCTGAGAGTTGATGAGTGTGAAGGTGAGGAGGTATGGGAAGCATGGGATGATGTTGAAGGTTTGTTGATAATATGGTCAAGAAGAAGGGTGCCTTTCTCCAAGCATTGGCAAATGACAACCTTGAGGGCACAACAATGCTCAGTGTCATGTCTCGGCGTGTGATGATATGCACAAAATTTAGTGTCATCAAACCAGGGTGGTTTGGGTCTGAGAGATTGGTATGGTTTAAGAGGTGGAAGACTGATGTGAGAAGACTGCAACAATTATTGTAACAGCAAGGCATAAGAACCCGCCAATGGATTTGCATGTTTTGTTGTAGTAGGGGTTGATGACTTTTGTTTTGGAGGTGTAGGAGGCATTGGTCATGTTGGAGGAAATATATATTTAATGGGTAAAGGGGATAATGGAGGGAATTTACCTCTATGAGGTGTTGGATTAGGAAGCTCTCCTATTAAGGTGGATAGATGTGGGCCCAAAATAGAGGGCAATGATGAAGGTGGGGGAGGAATTCTCCGGTGTGGTTTAGTGGCCTTCTTTAGTTTGGTTTGAGGGCCACCATTGTGCGAGGCAAGATTAGATATGGGGCGAACACCAAGAGATTTAATCTCTTTTGGCATGGTGGATGCCTGCGTGGGTTTGGGTTCAGATGTGGACGGAGGTGAGTGAGATGTAGCGATCTTAGGCAAAAGGCAAGAGAAAACTGCCACTGGGTCTTCCTCAGTCGAAGTGGGTGAAGAGTCAGGGTCTTCTCTTGGTGGAGAAGAAATTGGAGAATGTGACTCCTTAAGAAGATAGAGGGCAGGGATGATGGTGCCTTCTCCTTGTGGTTGAGGAGTAGGAAGGGTATGGTCCCCCATTGGTAGGAGGAAGGATGAAGGTGGGGCTAATGGCATTGGTATGGTCGAATCATCCTCCAATATAAGAGAGGTCGATGGAGAACTAATAGGAGAAGAAAGCTCTTCTACCTGTGGAGGAGGTTGGTCAGGGACGAGAGGTGAGACCGTGTTGATCATGTGTATATTATGCTTTTGGGAGCTATCGGCCATGGTTTGGACATTTTTTTGGCTAGGATGATGGTTAGGAAAAGGTTGTTTGAAGATGTCCATGTTTTGATTTGGTGGCACGTTTGGGTTATCCAAAACAAGATCTCCCTTATCTATCATGTCTTGGACAATGTTCTTAAAGGTTGTGCAGTTGTTTATGTCATGGCCTTGGACACGGTGATAGTGATAGAAATTGTTTCCCCTATACCATGTAGGGATGGCTTTTGAAGGGTCGAATTGAGGTGGTTAGATTGGAGGAAGATTAAGGACCCCCTGTTTGACAAGTTTATCTAAAATGGAAGTGTATGATTCTCCTATAAGAGTATACTGACACTGTATGTACCATTGTTGGAATTGTTTGGTGATGCTTTGTGATGTTGATGGTTGAGATTGGTCAGTTGTTGTAAAGGATGGTGATCTAATGACCACAGTGTTTGCCACTCCTTTGGACTTGGAGTGGGAAGAAGAAGGGTCATTGGTTTTTGCATTGGTATTACACAATTTGACCCTGTTTTCTTCAATAGTGCAGAGTTCAAGCTTTCAGGCCATGGTGAAAGCTTCGTCAAAAGTGCAAAATGTTTAAACCCGCAAGGTGGATGAGATGTACGTGGCACATGCTCGAGAGAAGATCTAAATGAGCTCGGGTTGAGGTAAAGGGAAGGAGAGTTGGTTGATTAAGCCTCTCCAATGGGCAACAAAATTGGTTATGGATTCGTCATCAAACTGCCTGATAGAGTATAAGTCCGTGATTGAGACCTTTTTGGTGATATTGATAGAAAATTGGTCAAGAAATAATTGGGTGAGTTGAGTGAAGGAAAAGAGAGAGTGTCTGGTGAGAGAGTTGTACCAATCAAGGGCAGCACCAGAAAGTGACATGGGGAATGTGTGTAGCAGTAACGCATCATCATGTGCTATCAAGTAACAAGCATGTCTGAATGCTCGCAGATGTTGCTATGGGTCTTCCTTACTATGGAAGCAAGTAAACTTAGGAAGCTCCCACTGACTGGGATACGGTTGGATTGGGACGAAGGGATGGATGGGTTCATTGCAAATTTGGTCATATGAAAGGACATTGCTTGAACCAGAAATGGAAGCCTCAAGATTAGACATTTTTTCCATCAGCATCTTAATGAGATCAACTGACAGATTGGTAGATGGTGCACCCCCTAGGTTGTAAGGCACTTGGAAGGTGCTAGAAGAGGCATATGATGTAGTCAGTTACACTTATATATGTACAACATATTGATAACTAGTCATTAGGATAGATGTGGAAGCTAGGGGTGGTTGTGCCATGGAGTTAGAGGGCACAAATTGAATAGGGGCCGCCAAAGGTGGTTGAGGGGTGGCAGCACCGGTTGAGGGGTAGGTAGTTACTCTTGTGTTGATAGGGGCAAGAGTAGGCGAGATGGAGACAACTAGATTTTGGAAAGGGGTAGAATTTGTTGAATAGTCTGTGGTTGATGGGGGGCCGAAACCCCGATGGAAGTGGGCCCAGGGATAAAAGGAGAAGCCATACTTTGAAGATTAGTCATGGTTAGGTTGATGGTCGAAGCAAAGGCCGGAGTGGTAATGGGTTGGGTAGTGGATGCTATCGATATCGTTGCCGCTTTAGCTAAGGAGGTTGACATCCCATAGACTAGGTTGCCTGAAGAGTCTTGCATTTGGCTTCTCGCGAGATAATGTTGAAGGGCCTTGACATTGAGGTCAAGGAACCTTTTGAAGTCTTGATCCCTTTTGAGAACAATAGATGGTTGCATCGGGGTTGGTTGGGCAGGAGTATGTTCGGTCTCTGAATGATACTCCATTAGAGGACTAGTTATGGAAGGTGAAAGCGGAAGCGGTTGTTGCCTCGCATGGTCAACAAGAGTCTTGGTTTGACTACATGTCAAAACCATTCAAGGCAAAAAGGGTCAGGTTTTAGAAACTGTGTTTTTCAGTCTCAAAAAACTAGAATGGATGTTGGACAGCAAGAAAGCTGGGTTTTAAGCTTGCTATTTTGAGAAGAAAAATTTGGCCAGTGACCGACGTCGATAGAAAAACTGATGCCGGTGAAACAGGTTGCTGATATTGGTCAGATAACCGATGCCGATGAAGAAAGGTTGCCGACATCAGTGATAAAACCAATGTCGGTTAATGTGTTTTCCATAAACTCAAAAAATTTGAGAGTTTTTGGAAGAAAGAAGAAAACGTCCTCACTAGCTCAAAAAACTAGATAAAGACAGAAAAGAAGATGAAGACAAGCAGACCCTAACGTTAATTCCTAAGAATAAGTTTTAGAGTCTTGTTGGCTTATGCCTTAGAGTGTGTTTGGGAAGTTAGCTTGTAGAACGGGTCCTAGAAGAAGTAGTCTAAGGTTGATTTTAGGTTAGTTTTAGTGCTCAAGAGTCTGTATTAGGTTATGTACATGGCCTGGTGCTAAGGAGAAAGTTCCCCTCACTTCACGAGCCCAGTGATAAGCTGGTCTCACTTAGCTAGTATATACTTCCCCTAGAGTTTATCCTCTGCCAGAGAACAGAGTGGGCTTTTCCCTTGGTAGTGAAGTCTAAGTGGGATTACCGGGACGGGTAAGGTATCCGCTAGGTGATGAAATCCTAGTCGGACTTTGTCTCAAGTATGTTTTGATGTTTGATTTGTGAAAGTGGTCAGGTCATGTAACATAAGTGTGCTACGATTAATTCATGATGCGGTTTTAAGTTACTAGATGTGAGAGCTAAGTATGCATTTAGGAAGAAATGGAATGCAATGTATTTTAAGCCCAAATTGAAATGTGTGTTCGTATGCAGACAAGTGAGAAGAGGTTGAAGAGTATGACTTTGACTAGTCTAAGATGCAGAAAAGAAAGAAGGGTTCTTTTTAACTTTGCTAATGGTGTCTTTTGGAAGAGATATAAGAAAGAGATGTAAGGAGAGACCTAATACACCTATATTAAAAGTTTTGTCTAGAAGGAAAAAGTATGAACCCAAGGAAAACTCCTAGGGTCCCATCGGGCGTGCCAGAATGTTTCAAACTATTTTTGCTTTTCTACATTCAAAGGAAGTAAGAAACTAAAGTAATGGTCTAGGGTTAGATGTTACCCGGATGAGGTTTGCGCATCATTATCCAGACGTTGTAGGGACTCCTCTTTGGTTGTGGAGGATGACACCTGTAGAAGAAAGAGACTTAAACAAAAAGATCGTTATATGGATGTAAGGTGGATTGCCAAGTGATATGCTTGGTCCCAGAAGTGCAAAGACTTCTTTGTGGGATGATAGTCCACTGTTAATAAAAAATAATGTCAGATAAAGATAATAATGACAGACTAAGCTAGAGAAATACAAACAATTCGTACCTATTGTTTGATGTCAGTCTACCACAGTCACCGATGCCGGTTGGTCTATCGACATCAGTTAGTTAAGGTCACCGACGTCGGTTAGTCTGCCGACATCGGTAGGGGAAATGGGCCTAGTGGCCGGCGTCAGTCGGGGAAATGGTCTTGGACATGGTCTGGATGGGTTCTTGGTCGATAGAATGGTCTGTGGTAGTCTGAGAGTCTGTGCAGGGTTCGTGTTGGGTTTGCAGGGCAGAGAGTGTGGCTGAAAAAGGGATAAGGGCGTGGGGAAGGCCTCTCAGCCCTTCTGAGAAGAAGTCAAGTCTGGTTCATAGCACTTAGAAGTAGCAAATGGGAACTGATTATCAAAGCATTCTAAAATATTGAGATGAAACAAAAAGAAGAATACTTACCTCTTGCCTGCTGAAGAAGAAGTGTAGGAGACCTATTGCTGATGCTGCTGATGTAGAAGACTACCTACAGAGTGGAGTGACTGATGCAGGGTACCTATATTTTGTGATGCTTGCTGTGCATTTTGGGAGAGAGGGAATGAGAGAGGTCAGAAGATTGGAAGGTTGGCTAATTGGAAAATTGAAGGATCCGCATTTCGGACGCAGAACATTGTTTTGAAGGCAACCGATGCCGGCAATACTGTCGACATCGATCGACTACTAACCGACGTCGGTAGCCAAAGAATAGGAATATATATATATATATATATATATAACTATCAATAACTTTATCATAATCCAAACCTATAATTCATACATAAATATATATGAATATAACAACTTTGATTAAAATATACATCTACAACTTGTATAAATTTATGAATATGAATACAATCAAAATACATACCTAAATCTCCTTATAAAAGTATGTATGGCTATAGATAATTTCATAAAATATGAACCTACAACTACTTGGTTTGTAAATCTTATTATCAAGCCAAATAGATAAAAACTCTTTAATAACGTTGATTAAAAAACCCACCTATAAATCTTATGCATCCATGTATATAGCAATAACATATTTAACAAAATATATACCTATATTTGGTCCACTCTATAACATTATCTATAGTTATAAGGTTCCTAGTATACGGAGGTGAAAGAATAATTTCCATTTGTTTACATAACTACAACTTACAGCTCAAACAAGGCAAGCAAAATAAATCCAAAACATGTTCCATATCCATTTAAATTTCATGATAAACATTTTTATTAAACCTCTACATAACCATAAAATAATAAGATTGTGTTTTCATACTTTCACATAAGTGAGTTGACTTACAATAATTTTTAATAGTAGACAAGAATGTACCAACTCTCCACAAAGGTTTCTAGTTTTATGTGACCAGTGTATCCTAGATATTATGGGCCTATGGATGGAATATAGTTCCATCCATAGGTTTTTAAGAGTGACCTTTATTTAAACCATAAATGGTATTTATACTCAAGTTCAAAAACCAAAATAAAACCATGTTGACTTTTTTTTCAATTTGGCTGAGTGTGAAGGCCCTGAGTGACCAAAGAGGAGTGACCATTTTAAGCATTCAACAACCATATAACATAACCCATATAAATAAGGTTTATAATTCTTATTTATAGACTAAAATAATTAACTAAATATTCCATATAAAATTAGACAAATCCCACAGTGTTTCTATGGCTTAAAATTTCAATTACACCACTTGCCTGGTTACTGAAGATAACAATGGTCAATGCCTATTGAATGCCAATAATGGTATTCATACCTCTTGATCCTAGATAATCCTTTACACTTATTTCCCCCATGTTTTATTCTTCCCTATTTTTTCTCTCTTATTCTATTTTCTTTTTATTTTCCATGTTCTGCATGCCCTTGAGTTTCTCCTAGAACTTTGCAAGTTATCTCTCACAGGACTTGAATTATATAAATGCATAACCATTTTACTATATTTATCTTTAATTTCCATTAAGGCCATATTATCATGGTATTTGTATGCCAAACTTCACAAACTTAGCTCTCCACCAAATGGCAAAGTCAAAACCATAATGATAGCAAAAGACCTCATTTCTTTCAAAGACTTCAAGATAACCTTAATTTTTGGGTTTGAATTTTTTCATGGTAGTGATTCATGCCAAAACCCAATTATTTTCCAAATTAAAACATTCTAAACCTTTTCCCTATATTTTTTTATTAATACTTTACAAAATAAAAGTTACTTGGGTATCTTTTGTCCCATCTCCCCTAGGCCATAAAAAAGGGGTTAATTAAATCAAACAAACTTTGCATATTTAGTTATGAATAAAATTGTTTGAATAACATCCTAAACCTCATTTTATTTAAAAATGAATAAATTAGATTAATTTTTAATCATAACTTATCAAACCACAATTTATCTCGCATACTAGTTTTATAGAAATCCACACAACAAATATGCATAGCAGGGTTAATAAATAACACCAATAAGAAAATCCATATTCAAATTGGTTTTAAAATATCATAGAAATTTCATGATCCATAACCAATGTAGAGTATGTAATAATAATGAAACTAACATCTAGTTAAAATCAATCACAAAACACATTTACAAATTACCAAAAACATTAACATTTCAGCATGAAATGTGTTAGTGTGTGTGATTTCATTGTAATTATTTCAAAACCCATTGTTGAAATATACTTAATCCTCCCCTATGGTTTTCTCCCTCTGTTCCACTCAATGAGGGTGTGACAGTCGTGCAAGCACCTTGATCAAACAAAATAGTAGTTAGATTGAGCTTACAATAAGATAACAAAAATACTCAGAATGTATATACATCAAGTGAACTATTGTATGGCAAATAAAATATACAAATTAAATCAACTCAACATAATATTATAATAAAAAATAATATAGTATATCTAAATACATGTGAAAATCTCTTCAATCATAATACACCATGAAAGAAAACAACAAAGTTGTCTAATCAAACAATATACCAAATATATCATCATAGTTAGAAAAATAAATAATCATTATTTTATTTCATTTCCTAATAATAATTCAATTTTTAAAGAGGAGGATGGGATGTAATATAACAAGCATGAAAAAACCTTAAGTACAAGGTGAACAAGTAGGAAAATAAAAACTACTAAATATTAGTAAAACATTAGTTATTTATCAACAACATAGCACAAGGCATTCTTTCACATTTAAACCATGTCCTAAATATGTTTAGATTCTTATATCTCTTCCTAGAATTAATTTATCTTGATTGGAATAAGGAATCACATAGCATCCTTTACACCTTTCTCCTTTTTTTTATTTTTGGCCCCTCGTGCATCTAGAGTATATTGAACATTCCTCTTCCTAGTGTTCACACAAACCTCTAGGATGTTATATACATTGTTTTTATTATTCAAATTTATTTCTTACAACTTAATCTTAAAATATTTCATATCATCCCCAAGTCTATCCATAATTATCCCCAATCCAGTCATGTAAATTTTTAACATGTTTGTGTCTTGATCAAGATCCATAAAATCTTGATTGTCTTTTTTGTGCTCATGTTTAACCCTAAAATGAAATGTGTGTATGCTTTTAATTTAATATTAGGTTTAATAATATAAAAATTAAATGGCATAAGGGTGATAATAAAATCTATAACAGGGTAATTAAATGTTAAACTTAGATATAAGCATACACTGAATTTATTATGTTAAGATAGTCTAAATATGAAAAGTATGACTAAGCTAGATATATAATTGAAAAAGAAAATAAGTAATTATCTTTTTCTGATGATAATGTAATATTGGATCTAAAATAGGTTGAAGATATGTAGGAAGATAGTTATAGAACAATTGTCATATTCTAGATCTAGTGCCTCTAGTTATCTAGATAGTTGTATCAAACTTGGATGGTTACATTGATGCTACTATATGTCCAATGATAGTGTCATATATGGAATATTTGATGAAATAAGATTAAACCACGTAGATACTTTTGGATTTGAATTCGACTTCACTTTGGTGCATTCATATCTAGGTCATGGACAATCACTCTTGATGAAATGGAAAAACCTTAACTTTCCATATTCATTGTGACCTTAGGGAAAAATGAGTTAGTGGGCACATGATGTCAATTTGGCCCCAATAACCCCTCTATTAAAATATGTTTCTTACATATCTAATACTCTGAAGAGGGTCTCAAACTGATGTAATTCTCCCCTACATGTTGCTTATGTGTGAATCATGTAATGTGTGTAAAGTAAGTATAATAGTGACTTATCTTGTAACTTGTAAAATCAAGCTCTTGGGATACTCTTTTAGTAATTCAGACCTATAGATGTGCATTCTCTATGACTATTTTATAAATAGGAAATTTTTGATCAATTGAATGCTTGATAGAGTGTTTTTTTATTAGTGTCTTGGTCTCTTTGGTATATTCTAGGTTTCATAGGTGAGGAATGAATGAAGGATGTTATTATATTTATGCCAATCATATCAAGAGATAAATCACATTAAATAATTTAGGATGACCATCATAATATGTTTAATTTTCAAATTGGATGAATTTAGGTCATATGACACTTAGGTCAAGGTAAGATAGTAATGTTGATATAAACATTTGTCCTAGACGTTAATGTCTAGAGAATAGAAAAATATGTAAAAGCTCAAAACTTGTAAAGGTGTGAGATAAGTACATTTTATGAATTTTGAGAGATAAAATTTCTATGTCATCAATATAAAATTAGTTTTACTAAGAGATAGGCCAAGGGGCATAAGATAAACTAGATCCAAGGTTTGTGGAAGCAAGGAGAGTGTAGAACTAAGAGGAATAACCAAGGTTTGAGTTTACTAAGTGTATAAGAATAGGGTGATAAATAATCACAAAATATCATCTACATTCTCCCCTCTTTAATATAGTAATGAAATTACTAATCTAAAGAAAAGGAATAAGTACCTAGTTGTGTATGTGCACCTTATCTTTACTTGAGTTAAATTTGAGATATTTATTGGTGACTAACCTAAAACTAAGATCATGTTACAATGTAAAATTAGTGTATATAATATGGGTTAAAATTACTTGAAATATATTTAAATTTAAAGATCAAGTTTTAGGATTACACATGTGTGTTGATGTAACTGCCCTGCCTATTTACAAGTTATTTTGCAAAAGATGTATCATTATAAGGCTCTAAAGATAAGATTAAGATAAATATAGATTAATATTGAAAGTGCATATATCTAAGGAGATAGAGAGAAAGAGATAAATATATTAGAAGACACATGCCCCCAACTTTGGAGCAAAAGTGAGTTGCCACTTGGTAGTTGAGATTAGCTCAATTGTGTAACCCAATGATACTTATAACCTAGTGAGATTGGATGATTAAGTCCGACCTAAAAATTTGGAAAGATTGAGTGATTTAATCACCTCAATCATAATAAAAGGTGAACCAACTATTATAGTATTTTGGTTCAATATGGTCTGTAAAATCTTATGGGGTATCAATATATGCAATAGTTTTAAAATCTGAAACTGATTCAGATTTTTCAATATTAGGTATATGTTGTATAACATATTCACCTTAGATGTGTCTCATGTTAAAACTATGTGTAATGAATTTTAACTCAAAAATAATCATCAATGACATATCATTAAAGTGTGATAAAAATTAATAATGCACAATACTAAGTTACCTCTTAAGAGTAAATCATAAGTGACAAGAGTTTTAAAGTAGAAAATTGAATGTATCAGAAAAAAACCCATGTGATCTTATTAGAAGGTTTGAAACCAAAATCTCCACAAGTACTAATTTCAATAAAGATCATAAGAGAAGAATAGAGAGAGATATTAAATTCTTATTATGGAAAAAAGGAGAGGAAGGACTCTTTTATAGAGCTAGAAGAGGGAAATGGGAGTTACATAAAATCCCATTATGACCTTACAAGCCCTCTAAGTGTGTGCCACTTGTGTCCTAATCTCTTATAAAGTGAATAGAGGTGTGTGACATGTGGGAAAAATATTTAATCATGAAATTAACTCCCAAATCATAAAGGAGCACAAAGAGGTGAGTGACACCTCATGGAATCTAGATCTATGTGAATTAATAATTCACATAAAGATAAATTCTTCGCACATGAAAAATAAAATTAGAATAAAATAAATTATCTTAAATAAAGGGTAATTATAACACTCCCCCTTAAACTTTATTTATGTATTTATAAACAAAAAAGGGAGAAATTTTCACTAACTCTCTCCCTTGATGAGAAATTTCTTCAATCCTAACTTGTTACAAAAGAACACAAACTTGTCTTTACGTTGTGGCTTAGTGAAGATATCAGTTATTTATTCTTTGATATGATAGAAAGAGAGAATAATTTTATTGTATTCAATAATTTTATAATAAAAATGATGTTGAATTTCAATATACTTGGAACTTGCATAGAAAACTATATATTTTGCTAACACAATGGCACTTTGATTATCACTAAAAATTAGAGTAGTTGAATGTTGTCGGTGGACCAAATCTACAAGAAGTCTTCTAAGCCAAATAGGTTCCTTTGCATCATGATTAAAAGATTTATACTTAGATTATGTGGAAGATAAAGATACATTAGTTTAGTTTTTACTATTCCATGAAATAGTGTTAGAACCCAAATAAAAGTAATAACCACTTGTGGATATATGATCATTAGGATAGCCAACCCAAATAAAATCTGAATAACTTACCAAAAAAAATTATTATTCAAGGTATAATTGATACCAAAAATTATAGTACCTTTAATATGATTAAGAATCCTTTTATCATCTTTAAAATTAGTAGATTGAGGTTTAGACATAAAATGAGAAACCAATCCAATAGAAAAGGCAATATCAGAATGAGTATGAGTAAGATAATTCAAACTACCAACTAATTATATATATATAGTTGGATCAATAGTTTTTATTTCCATGTCATTAAGTAATTTAACACCAAGTTCACAAATATTAGCAGTAGGTTTGCAATCTAACATATTAAACCTAGATAATAAAGCATATGCTTATTCAGATTGAGAAATAGAGATGTTATCCTTTTCTTGCCAAATTTGAATGCCTAAAAATTAATGTAGGAGACTCAAATCAATCATTTCAAAGGTATTATTTAAATTATTTTTAGTGCCAAAAACTATTTAACTATTAATACCATTAATTATTAAGTCATCAACATATAAAATAATAATAACTATGCCATTTAGAATATTTTTGACAAAAAAATTAGGATCATTAAAACTATGAGTAAAGCCTTGAGCTATAATAAATTGATAGATTTTAGATTGCCATTCTCTAGGAGATTATTTTAAACCATAAATAGTTTTGTTTAACTTGCATATAATATGTTCATTATCTTGATTAATAAAACTAGGGGGTTGAGAAATGTAAATTTCTTCATGCAAGTCACCAGGGCAATGCATGTGAGTAGTTAAAGCTAAAACAACTTTAATTATGAGCATCTTAGCAACAGGAGAAACTTTTATTATAATAAATTCCTTCAATTTGCTAAAAACTTCTAGCAAATTATCTAGCTTTATATTTTTTGATTTTATTATCATAGTTAAACTTGGTTTTAAATAACCATTTACAACTTACCAAATGATGCCTTTTAGGTAGTGGGACTAAGTCCCAAGTGTTGTTAGAAATCAAAGAGTTGTATTCATAATGAATTGATTTTTCCAAATGAGAGTGACCTTGAACTTGTTTTAGTGTTTGAGGATCATTATATTGTATAAGTTTAGACATCAAAGCATAATTACAAAATTATTGCTTAGTTATACGAGTATCATTTAGATCTACATGAATTCTAGAATCTTCTATAGTAGTCTTGGCTCACTTCGGCATAGCTTTAGGTGGATAAAGACTATAAAAATGAGATGGAATTGGAGGAACAACATCATTATGCAACATATCATTATGATCATCACTAGTTTCAAAAAGAAAATAAGCATAAATTATATCAATAGAATATGAATTATAAGCACAATCAAGTACACCATTTTTAGCAATGTTAACATCCCTTTTAGTCTTGATTTTGTTAGTTTGAATATCATACACTCTATAAGCTTTAGATGATTCACATAACCAATAAATATAAAAGTATCTACTTTATAATCTAACTTCTTACACTTTTCAATTGATATATGAACAAATGCATCACAACTAAAAACACATAAATGTTTTAAATTGGATTTTATACCACTCCAATTTATTCAGGTGTAATGTTTAAAATAACTTTAATGGGAGTCATATTAATGAGATAGATAGTACAATACATGTCTTCAGCCCAAAATTTATAATATATATTTTTAACATACAACATACATCTAGCCATTTCAATGATAGTCCTATGTTTATGTTCAGTAATTCCATTTTGCTCAGGTGTGTAGGAAACAATTTGGTCATACTTAATTCCATGTTGCTTACAATATGCAAGAAAATCATTGTTAACATATTTTATACCATTATCAATGTGTAATATGTGTAAAGAATAATGAGATTATTTTTTAACAAAGGCATGAAACTCAATAAAAGTATTTAAAACTTGATCTTTAGTTTTCAAAAAATAAATCTAAACTCACCTAGTGCAATCATCAACAAAATTTAAAGCATACTTAAAACCATTAATAGGAGTTTTCATAGGGCCTAAAGTATCACTATGAACTAAATGAATATTTTCAGTAGCATGCCAAGAGTGATTTTAAGAAAAAAAATCTCTATGAATTTTATCAGACATATAACCAATACAAGTTGAAGTAAAGGGAAAAATTTCAAGAAAACATTACACCATATTAAGTTTGTTCATAAGTGAAATACTTTGGTAATTAATATGTCCTAATATTTCAAGTCATAAGTTAGCATCATTTAGAACAAGCAAAAGATGAGAAGAGGCAGAATAAGATAATCTAGTAAATTTGAATAAATTATCATTATCTAGAAAAGTAATAGCAACTACTTGACAATATTTCTTAGTAGATTTAACATAAAAAGTATCATTAATAAATTTGATTTTTATAGTCTTGTTTTCATAATTGATGTATGAAAATTAAATTAAATTTCAAATCAGGAACAATCAAGACATCATGAAAATCATCATTAAGGATTTTAATATTTTATATGGCTTCAACATTGCAAGAATCATGATTTATAAGACTTAAATGATTGTTAAATATCTGATTCTAAAGAAGTAAAAAATTGAATATTGTATGTCATATGTTGAGTAGCACCAAAATCAATAATCCATTCAACAAGAAAAGCACACAAAGTACAAGTAAAAGTAGCTCTAGTATTAGACTTTAATTTTGCTTGAGTCTTATTTTTACTAGTGCTAGAATTATATTTGACTTCAAAATTTCCACTTTTGATATCACATTTCTTTTTAAAGTAGTGATCTTCATCATGAGTGTTTTTATCATAATAATTACACTAACTTTTTCTTAGGTTTAGAGTTAGATTTTTTATCTTTATTTTCATGTTTATTAATGGAATTGGCTTGTTATTTATCATTATTATGTTGGTGTTTTGAAACAAAACTATGTTCATTATTCTTAAGACTATCAAATCAAATCAACTTTTGTTCTTATTGATGCAATAAAATACAAAATAATTCAAATGTCAACATAGAAAATAGATTAGAAAAAGCTAGTTGAGAATGAATATTAGTAATAAACTACAAAAAAAGTTGAGGAAAACATTTTTTCATGATAATATAAATTAAATTCAAATCAGAAATTTTAATGCCTAAACTAGCTAATTGGGAATGCAAATAATGAATTTTAATCAAGGAATCATCCATAGTTTTGAATTCATTGTACTTTAAATCACATAATCAATCTTAAGTTTGAATTTTATGAGATTCATTCACAATGTCATAAATAGATTTAAGTTTCGACCAAACATTGGAGGCAAGAGAACAACCATAAATATGGACATGTAATTTAGGGTTCATGGCCATGCTAATGAATCCTACGGCCTCATCATTTTGTGCTTACTATTTCTCTTGAATTTTGGTGGAGGTAGTCTTTGTATATGGTTGAGGTCTATGTCATCTACTACACGCACCAAATGTTTGAAAGTGAAAATATATTCCATAAATGGTAATTGATGGATGTGAGTTTAAATTCAAGCAACAATTGAGTCATTATGCCTTGAAAGTTTATCCAATGATTGAAAAGTAAATAGGCAAAAAATCACTTAGGCACCAAAGGCCTAAGATGGGAAAGAAACTAAAGGAATGACTTTTTTGAAATGTAAAATAAATAGTGAGAAATATATGAGAGTTGGAAAAAGTATAGAGAATTTCAATAAACATACCAAGTTGATATGGAAAAGATAATATCAGTTAAAAAAGACCTATTGATTTGTTTAAATGAAAGCCAAAAGATGAAAAAAAAATGTCTCCCCTTTTTTTTAAAAAAATTAATTAATGTGCTTTGAGACAAATTATTAGAAAAAGATAGATTT
The DNA here is from genome assembly GCA_037957365.1 of Torreya grandis. Classification (NCBI taxonomy): domain Eukaryota; kingdom Viridiplantae; phylum Streptophyta; class Pinopsida; order Cupressales; family Taxaceae; genus Torreya; species Torreya grandis. The sequence goes on from JARHVA010000037.1 coordinate 1,087,405, forward strand.
TTTTTTTTTGGTATTAATCTAAACTCATACACTACTTAAAATATAGCCCACTTAGAGTGTTAATTCCAAAGTGAGAATTAATTAAGGTAAAAATGTGAGATATTAAACTAAGGTTAACAAAAAAGAAACTAAAACAAAAAGATAAATTATATTTTTTATTTAACTTTAATGTTTTAAAAAAAACTCAAATGTAGAAGGCATTTATAAAAAGCAAAGAGGATTTAAACCAATTCAAAGTACTCTTGTAGAGAAGGCATATGGCCTTAGTTTTTAAAAAAATGATTTAGATTTTATAAGAGGAGGGCAACTTTAAGTTGAAGAAGATTTAGAAATAAATAAATAAGGGTGACTTTACCAAAGGTTCTTAGCTAGAAAGAAAGAAAAAAATTCTAAAAACTAAAAAAAAGTGTACCTAATGGAGTGATAAGACCTTGGCTGGAATATTATAAAAATTCAAAAAAAAATTATGTTAGAGCAGACTTGAAGCCTCTGGAACATCGACATAGAGGGCTAAGAGGGAAGTAAAAATGTAGAGGCTAGCTAAAAAAGGTGATATACGACCTGAAGTGATTTACAAAAAAATCAATAAGGAACCATTCCATAGCTTATAGAGGTCATACAACTTAGAGGCACCTTAAAGGGGAACCAAAAACTCGTAAAGCATAAAAAATCCTCTATGTAAGTCAAAAAGATATAGATAGAACTAAAAATTCTATGTGAAAAACCAAAACAAAAAGATTAAAAAACATGAATTTTAAATGTTTTTTTTTTTTTTTTCTACTTTCTTGAAATATCTAATCTAAAGGGGCGTCAACCTATACTCAGAGTGATTCACATAAAAAATATGATTACTTAGAGTTTGAAAAAAAAAAAAGATTAAGAAAGGGTTAAGGACAAAGATCTGTAGAAAACAATAATAGGTAGAGATTAGTAAATTGATGAGCCAAGAAATATAATATGTCTGTATATAAAATAAATATATTACAAGTTTTAATACTCATCAAAAACCAAAACTAACTAAAGTAGTAATTAATGACTTAAAAAAATTGATTTAAAAAAATAGGTTAAAAAAGTTTTTTTTTTTTTTTTTAAATTAATGTGGTTTAAAAAACCTACAAAAAAAGGATTTAAAGACCACTAAATTTAACCAAGGAGAAACAGATATGGATTTCAAATAATTAGAAAGGGTTAGAACCCTTGCAAAAAATAATTTGAGAAATCTCCTTAAAAATATTTACACTTTTAAAAAAATGTCATTAAGATGACCATAACTCTAATACCATGAAGGATTTTAACCTAAGAATAATCATCAATGACAGCATGAAAGTGTGAAAAAAAACAAGAATGCACAATACTAAGTTATTTCTCAAAATCAAATCATAAGTGACAAGAGTTTTAAAGTGGAAAACTAAGCGTATCAAAGAAAAACCCATGTCATCTTTTTAGAAGGCTTGCAACCAAAATCTCCACAAGTATAAAATTGAATCAAGAGCAAAAGAAAATAATAGAGAGCTATGAGATTCTTAGTGTCTTAAAAAGGAGATGAAGGTCTCTTTTATAAATATAAAGGAGGAAAATGGGAGTTACATAGAATCCCATTATGACCTTACAATCTCCCTAAGTGTGTGTCACTTGTATCCTAGTCCCTTACAAAGTGAAGAGAAGAATGTGCCATGTGGGGAAAGAAGTTACTCATGCAAGTAACTCTCAAATCTTAAAGGAGCATAAAGAGGTGAGTGACACCTCATGAAATCTAGATTTATGTGAATTAATAATTCACATAAATATAAATCTCTCACACATGAAAAAGAAATTTGGGATAAAATAAATTATCCTAAATAAAGGGTAACTTTAACAATGTATAACAATGGTACCAATGTATAAAATTCTATCATAACTATGAATCTGAATCATATAACTATGTGATTTGACCAATTCAGATAACTATGTAAGTGTGGAGTATATGCATCCAAAGTATGTCCATACTATATATGGATAAAATTTGAAAACTGATATAAGTACCAATGTGGAGGATATGTTTCCAAAACATGCCCCCACTATAAACTAGAGATGTTGAATATTGAATAAGTGCAAATAAAATCTAAAACATGCCCCCGTTAAATCTGTGAACTAATATAAGTACCAAATATTTAATAAATATGGATAACATGTTTCCCAAGCATGCCTCCATTGAATCTCAAAATTATGAATGTATGGAAGCCATGCCCATCTAACATGCCCCCACTAAATTTTCAATCTAATATAAGTACCAAAAATTGAATAAGTGTGGAGAACATGTTTTCAAAGCATGGCCCCACTAAATTTGATATCTATGTCAAATGTGGAGAACATGCTTCCCAATCATTCCCTCAATAATATGTCCCCCTTTGAGGTGATGTAAAAATAGAAACTAGGATTTACCTCACCATAAAACGTAAGACAACTGTAAAATCTATGAGTGTAACCATGTAGCATATAGAAGGAACATGTCTATGTAAATATATCATTGAATCACATAAAACTAATGTGATCACATTTATGTCTAAGATGCATGATAAATATCATGGTAATGTCTATATAGTAATAGTACAAGATCAATAATAAAACAAACATACACACAAGAGCACTCAAAAGTAAGTCAAGAGTTAATGGTCAAAAGAGACTATAAATAAGGGGCATGTTTGAATATCACATAATAAAAGGGACATGACTTATTCAAATGTCCATGAAAGTAAGGATGAAATATTCAAATTTTGATACAAAAAACAATGATATGATGTAAATTTCAAAGAAAGCATACATAGGCATAGGGGCCACAAGCAAAGGAGCATATTTAAATACTCAAACAAGCAAGACAAGAAACTCAAGGAAGTGCATAAAGTAAAGCATAAGCAACAAGAATAAACATCATAGTGGCCCATAGATCCAATGTGTTATAAAATTATGTCAAGTGTATAACATATGAAGTACCCTATATAAGACATAATCATGGATAATAGGTATGTGTAAGTATATATGTAAGTTTAAACATGATAGTGTAGAGTAATCATCAAATCATTTAAGGTATGTGTATCAAGATCAAAGAAGTGGATGCCCAAATATCCATATGACATGAGTAGAGGGAAAGCCCAACATCTAAAATAGGAGTGTATCATATATCTGTGTATGCATGTATCACACCCAATGTATAAGTGTGACACATATGTGTATGTAGGAGAAACTGACTATGTCATCCATTAATATTAAAGCACCACATGGATGCTAAGGAGCCAATAAAATAGGTAAGTGCCAAAATTATTTTTGAATTTTTTGATTTTTTGAGTATTTTTGGATTTCTTGGAGAGACTAAGCTATGAACCTATCCAATGGATGATCACAGGTATCTCCCCCATTCAGTGCCTTGCAACCTTAAGTTGGGTATTTTACATTATTTACATCATCATTGGATATGTTGAAAAGGTAAATAGCATGTTCCTCCTCACGTTTTGCTTATGTAGTATAAGAGTTAATGCTATCATTTGGAATATATATTAATTTTCATTCATGATAAAAGGAAATACCTTGTTGATTTGGGTCAATTGTTTCTTTGATTTGGTATAACCAAAGAGTTCCTAGTGAAAATGTGTGTTAACCTTTTAGTACTTAGTGTATGTAAATAATATGTTTTTTTATAGAGCTAAGTAGACTAAATCATTGAAATATTATGCAATAAATACAACCACTAATTTGTTATATAATTTACTAGATTTGACTTTTATAAAAATAAAAATAAATAGTGCAAGTAATGACATCAAGAAAATAACTGATATCAATGATTTGGGTTCTAGAAAATGAGATGTAAGCTAGTTTGAGTGTCGTAAACTACATTTTGGTGTCAAAACTCCTGGATAGTATCATAATTATTAGAAAAGTTGTGGTAGTGTCTTAATATTAGTAGTAGTGTCCTCTATGCATGATTGTCCTAAATTTATGGGTGTACTTGTGTCTAGATTTCTATTATCTATTCTTATGTGTATGAGTTATAAAACCCAATATTTTACCTATAATGGCTAATTTATTATGTAAATCTTAATCCTCCATGTAACTAGGGCATGATGTAAAAAGTGTGTTCATTGGTAGGGTAACCTAGACATCTTCAACACCCTGCTATGAAGAGATTTGCCTACATACCAATACTCTAAAGAGGGATCAAGCCCAATGTCGTTCTCCCCACCTAAGTGTTATTGTAAGTGTAATTGATGATAGTATGATAGTGTCCTTGAGTACCTTGAATGTGCTTGAGATTATAAATATAGATAATCTGAGCTTAAGGTTTTTGTAGATGGTAGTACATAGAAGTAGGGAATAATAGGGATTGATAACCTTAATTATGCTCAACTTATTCTATGTTTGAATGTGTATTTTGCATATGATTTCCATCTAGTTATAAGAGGGATAAAATTCATGTATATATATTGTTATGTTGCTTGTGAAGATGATAAAAGATGTCTAGGATGATCGTAAAAGGTTTTAGTTTTGAAAAGATGCCAATTTGGGAAAGATAGAGTAAAGGACATTAGTACCATTTTGGGGACACTGGTGCCATGTGGTGCTAGTGTCCTTATTATGGCACTAATGTCTAGTTGGCTGAACACTAGGCTTGAAGGGCTAGGATCAGGAAATGAGGATCTAAGACTACTTTGGGGCTGATTAGGGATGCATGTGGTAACTTCATGAAGGTTGGATAAGTTTGATAGTAGGCTCTAGAATAGTTTTAGGGATAATATAAGGATAGGTAGTCTCAAGTAGCACTCTTAGAACTCAAATACCACTTGTGGGTGATTACATTCACCTGTTTTATTTTATAAATGAAACAAAGTGAAATGATTAGGATAAAGGAAAAATAAACATTCCTAGACTTATGTAGGAAGTGAAGCCTATAAAGTTAGGTCTAAGTGTGTGAAACATACTCTAATGTGTGTACTATAAATGAAATGTGCATAAATTAGTCCTTAAGAGATATCAAAATCAAGAGACTAAACTAAGTAAATAAGTAAAACTAACTAAATATATGGAAAATAATAAAGGAACAAATACACCTCACTAGGTATATAAACTAATGCATGAACCTAGTGACAACTTATGTGTGTGCATGTATATAGTTATTAATTAGTACATAGATTTGACTAAGATTATAGCTTGCTCAATCCTCATGTGTAGTTGGATCAATAACTCAATCTAGTTTTGACTCCATCATTTCCCACCCCTGCTTCGTGGATCATGATCTATGAATATCTTGGATTGGATTAATAGTGTGTCTAACCCTCTCATATAGGTGTGTCAAGAACTCAAGTGGGATGTGACTCTATAATTTAACACCCATGTGTAGTAGATTCATATGAAACTTAACTACACAAAATATTGTAAATGTCTAACTAGGTCTATCTAACTATGTATGTCAGTGTTGTGACCACTCGGGTACATTAGGCGGCTCCAATCCACTATGAAATGCCAACCACTACAAATGGAGTAAGGCATGAAACTGGTGTGAAAATTTGAATATGATGTCATGTGTATACATCATAGATAATTATAAGTAATTTATCATTCGATATGATCAATTGGTGTATAAGTGAGCATACATAAATAATGTGTCGCACACAAGCCCCCAAAATTTGATATCTAAGCATATGGATTCTAAACTAAGTTGTAGTAAACTATATTTGGGTATCTAAATTGAATATAGGAATGGTCATGATATGCATAATGCCCCCAATCTAATCAAACTAATATGAGTATGAGCTAAACTAGTATGACTCTGAGTAAAATTGAGTATAAATGATAAATCAATAATTGAATATGTGTAAACATGTATTGTACTAACTATATTGTTATAGATAATCTAGGTTTTTATAAAACTAAAGATACCAGACAATAATGCTAGATCTTGTACAGTAGCTCTATGTGGCACTAGTGTCCCAATTTGGGTACTAGTGTCCTTTTGGTCTAATTTTTTTGCAACTATACTACTTTTTGGGTCACTATTTTCTCACTATGTTTACCTGTGTCGGATTTTTTGTAACTAAACCTATGTGCTATAAAATGTATTGTAAGTGAAATATAGGAGCATTACCTCTATATAAAACCCCTATGAATACCCCCTCTTTTGAGGTGATTTTTTGAACCTATGTAATAATTTTCCTCAAAAGAAAAAGCTTTGCAAAAAGCGTGTTAGTTGGAGCATTTATGATATTTGCATAATAATATAATATAATATAATGTGTATACATAACATCAAAATGTAAGATAATCTAATCATAAGTATGTAATTTAATATGTATGTCATGTATAACATTCACAAGGGTGTTAATATAGATATAATAATGTATATAATAGTGAATTTGAATAAAACTAGGTAGTTATCTAGGGGGATGGGGCATGATTTCTATCATGGCAACCAAGTAGGAAGGGTAGACGCATGAGATCCATCATGGCATAAAAAAATAATGTTTGTAACAATCAAAAACAAGTGTCATGGCCATGATGCATAAAATAAAGCATACATATAAAACAAATGAGGCACACAAAGTAGGTTAAGGGGCCATAATACAAGGGACATGGGCACATGTCATTAAATCTGAGAAAAATAATACACACAAAGACATGTTCAAATGTCCACATACGTAAGTAACAAACAAGTTAGATTACAACCACATAGGACATGTTCAAATGTATGAATACACAATCAGAAAGGCACACATAAAGACATGGGCACATGTCCAATGCATACATATTGTGAATAGAATTGGTATAGATGCAAATAATAATGGAAAATTTAAATTCCCTTGAATAGAAGAAGCATAGAGATGCAATAAAATATAAACTATTGAATCTATAAATGAAATTATGCATAAATATGTAATACAAATTTGTGTAAGAGCTAGCATGTACATATGCTGAGTCTAAAGTAGTAATAGCCGAAAAAAATCTAATAGTAACATGATCAATGTCAAGATGTAACATGCTAAAGTTAGTATGTATAGTATATAAATATAGAACTTAGTAATCAAAATTTTGTATAGGGTACCCCAAGTGTTCTAATGTGTCAAGTGAAAACCCATGTATTGGTCTATGTATATGCCCCTAGTAGGTAGATAATAGCAAGTCTAGATCGGTGTAGTGGACCTAATTCTTATAGCAATTTGCAAGCACTCGATAAGAAGTGAAGTATGTATGTATGATAAAACTATATATACTAAGATAGCTAGCATATTTAGTGTCTATAAAATATAATAAATGTAAACATAGCAATGCCTAAAATCTATAATTTTGTATTTTTTGAGTAATATTTGATTGTTTTTGTGTTTTTTTTGACATATTATATAGTTTTTTAATTTTCCAAATATAAGCTATGTACAAGCAATATGATAAATAAATTTTTGAGTTTTTATATGTAAAATCTCCTTGGATACATTATGTTCAATGGGTTTTTGATTGCCTTACCAGCAAGTGAATCTAGATAGTATACTTTTGGGTTAAGCTTTTTTGTGATTATGTGCAGTCCAAGCTAATTTGGTTTAAACTTTTCTTTGTTCTCATCCTTGGCATTGATGTTTCTGATATTTTCTTTTAAAACTATATCTTTGACTTAAAATTCCCTATCATGGACATGGTTATTGTAGATCCACTGGATTTGCTTCTAATATGCCTTGAGATTTTTTATAACTTAAATGCATGTGTGATCCAACTATTTTAATTCATGGAGATGTCTCTTTTCGTATTGATCACCTGTGATGAGCCCTTTTAAGGAGACCCATAAGGAAGGGATTTCTAACTCCATTGGCATAACTATTTATGTTGCATATACTAGTGAATAAGGAGTAGCTCATGTCAGTGTATATATACTAGTGCAGTAAGCTCATAGCGCATAGACAAGTTAATTATGTCAGTCATCACCAAATTTGGTAATTGTTTTTTTTAGGATACTATTGATTATCTTGTTTGTTTATTTTTCTTGACCATTTACCTATGGATGATATAGACTAGAGAATATGTGTCAAATTTTATATTTGGCACAAACTTTCTTCACTATTTTATTTCTTAAAATAGGTTCCATTGTCAGTGATTATGGCCATTAGGAGGCCAAAGTAGGAAATAATATTGATCATGAGGAAACAACATATATCTTCTCCATTTATGTATTTTAATGGGATGGATTTCACCCATTTTTTAAAATATTTTGTAGCTATGCTAATGAATTTATGACCCCCTATGGATTCTAGGTTTATCTTATTAATCGTATCAAAACCCCATAGCATGAATAGCCAAGGGGATATGATGGGTTGTAGTTTTTGCAAAGGTACATGGTGTAGGTTACCATGGCATTGACATTTATCTCATAACTTGGTGTATTCTTAGCATTCATGTTCCATGGTTGGCCAATACTAACTTTGTCTAAGTAATTTGTGTGACATTTCTTTATCACTAAAATAACCACCATATTCACTATCATGTACATGTCTGATAACCAACTTAGCTTCCTTGGATATCAAACATCAGACTAAGTGTCCCTAAAAATATATTTTAAATAATTCCACACCAATAATGACATATCAAAAGGAGTTTTTTTTTATGACATGTGAAAGTATCAGGTGTAATAGATTTATGTAAAAAGTTGTATATTTTGAAGAACTATTTAGATGGTGTTGTGATGCAATTGGTAACTAGAATCATTAGAGTTATGAGGTACACATGAGACACTGATAGAGATTTTAATAATTTGATAGTGAAAATAAATTGATCTTCATCTATGTTAATGGGGATTATTGATGCAGCACTAGCCATTACATCAACATGATAATTATCTTTACATGGCATGTTTTTGATAGAGAAGTTATCAAACTAAGCCTATAGACATTGAACCATATTCTTATATGGAATGAGGCATTATTATTTGGTTTGGTAGATATATTTAACTTGTTTTATAATTAATTGTGAGTCCCTATGAACTTTAATTATTTTGATCTAGATAGCCTGAGCTACTTGAAGGCCTAAGATAAGAGCTTTGTATTCTATGATGATGTTGGTACATGAAAAACTGAGTTGATAAGAGGGGTATTGTGTGTCTAGGTGGGTTGGTGAAAATAATTATAGCTCCAACACCAAATTCATATCTAAAACTATCAAAGAATGTTATTCATGTATCATAAGTGGTTTTATAAGCTGTGAAGTCATCTCTTAAATCATCATTAATAAGATTTGTAACTAATAATGGTGTTCCTACCAATTGATTTTTAATTATCTAGCCTTTAATTATTTTTTTGTAAAATTATCTTAAGGTCAAATTTTATGAGTAACATAACCCATTTTACAATATGACCTAAATGTGAATTCATCATGAGGAACTTTAAAGGATCAACTTTTATAATGACATGTGTCTCACTATTAATCTTATAGTGTCAGAGCTTCTAAGTAGAAAATACAACTGCCAAAAAAAGATTTTCAATTACTAGATAATTTATTTTGTAATGAAGTAGTGTAAAATTGATGTAGTAAATTTCTCTCTCTATATGTTGATCATCATGTTGTGTTAGGAGTACACCTAGTTCATGATCTGTCATTCAGAGGTAAAGTAGAAGTGGCTTGTCAAGTATTGGTGGGACTAAGATAGTTGGGTTTAGTAAGTACTATTTAAGTGTGTCAAATATTTCTTGATATGTGATGTCCCATTCAAATTTCACATCTTTTTTAAGTAATTTGGTGAATGATTGGGTCTTATCTATGAGTTGTCCATAAAGTGATGTATTGCCTGAATCTTTCCTTAGAGGGAGCAAACTTACTTCAAATTGGTAAGAGGAAGATCCATGATTGTTTTGACTTTATTGAGATCAACCTCAATGTTACAATAGGATATTATGAATCCCAAGAGTTTGCCCGATGAAACCCAAAATATACATTTCTTAGGATTGAATCATATATTGTATTTTTTGAGTCTTTTGAAAATTTATCGCAAATCTATTGCATGATGTTGTCATTCTTTTGATTTTTCAAGTAAATCATCAACATAATCTTTGATTGTCTTATGAATGAGATCATAAAATATATATGCCATTGTTCATTAATATGTTTTTTTTATGTTTTTTAATGAAAAATACATGATTATATAGAATAAAGTGCCCCATGGTATGGTAAAAGAAGTCTTTTCTTGGTCTTCTTCAATGATCTTAATTTGATTAAAACTGGTAAAGCCATCTATTAAGGAGAGCATCTCATAGCCTTCTATGGAATCAACTATCATATCGATGTTGGGTAAAGGAAATTCATCCTTAGGACATGCTTTGTTTATATCTCTATAATTAAAACAACATCATATTTGAATGTTGGGATTTATAAAAGGAACAAAATTAGCAACCCATTATGGATGAGTGACTGGTCAAATGAAACTAGCATTCAAAAGCTGTTAGATCTCATCTTTGAATAAGAGAGCAAGTTTGGGGTACATTTTTTGAATATTTTGTTTAAATGGCTTGGAATCGAGATATAGTTTAATTCTATGTACTATGATTGAGAGGTCAATGCCAGACATATTAGAATAAGCCCAAGTGAATACTGTAGGAAAATGTTTTTAAAATATAATGAATATATGTATCTTCTTCTTTATGTAAGGTAGCATCTAATAGTATGATATGAGGATCAGTATTTATTCCATAATTAAATTTTATGGTTTCTTCATTAAGTAACGTAGATCGATCCATATTGTATGGTGTTGTAGTGATAGTATCATATGTGTCAGGTGACATATCATCTAAGTCATCTAAACACTCGCCAAGGTATGCTTGGGCACTTTGGAATGAGGAAACCTATTATTATGATATAAGTAAGGGATATTCTCATATGCACCCAAGAATTCTAAGATAGCCTTGTCATTAGTGAAATCATCAAAACTAGGTAGATCTAGAGAAGCTATATCATCAATAAGATCGAAGTAAACAATTGAGAGTGTATTAACATGGTTTCCCATATCATATACCTAGGGAATAGGTGGAAAAACATGATATGCTAAGAATTATGGTGAGATAACTTTGAAATAGATGTGATATCTCTATATCCAATTCATGTCTACCCTATTGATCATATGCTTCAATGGGATTGAGGATTCCCTACTTATGTTTGCCAAGGCCCTATCCTATGTAACCCATTTTTTGGAAGTATATTAATGTAAAAGGATAAGTGAACTTATTATCATGTGTTTTGGAAGTAACTAGGGGACTGATATGTGTGTTCTAGATAGTAGACTAGAGTGGTGTTGTAGTAAAATCCATGTTAGGAATATATTTGTGTGAAGTTTTTATATGTCGACAATACTTGAATGGTTCTTTATCCATAGGGCATGTATAGATATGACCTATATAGTTGGAATTTAAAAATGAATTTAAAGTGGATGGAACTATATGCATATCATGAATCCATGGTCTTCCAAGCAAAATATTGTAATTAAGACCATTAGGCATAACTTGACATGTTGTGGGTAATATTCTAGGTGTAAGGTTTAGTGTGATCTAACACAAGACTTTGCATGGAATATTATTGAAGCCTTAGATGTTCATATCATAAGGATCCAAATCCTTAGAATGTTTATTAATAATTCAAATAAAAGAGATATTTAAAATGTTCAACCCTGATCCATTGTCAACTAAAACCCATTTGACATACACCTAGTTAATATGTAATGCAATGTAGATATTCAAGTGTAAATCTATGATGTGATAAAGTGGGAGATCTTCCCTCTCAAATGAATTATGATCTCTAGTCCATTACATAGTATTAATTATGGAATCAACATAAGTGTGCTCATATTTTCAAGGCACCTAAGTGTCATAGAGTGCATCATACAAAATGTTTTTGTGCGTGTAAAAATGTTGTAGGAGCTCTAAAATGGAAATTTTAGCAAAATAAACACTACTTTGATCCAAAAAACTATATCCATAGGTGTTTCTAACCTACCAATCTTGGGACCACATGTAGACATCATAACCTAGACCACATGGTCTATTAAGAGCATGAATTTGGTAGTAGAGGTGAAATGGTGGTTAGATATGTGTGATCGAGGAGGGATAAACAAGACCATTGATGTTTTCTTACGTCTAAGAGTGATAGGGAAGGAATCAAAATGAACCACATATAAAAATGCATCTAAAGGAGACTTTTTAATTTTAGGTAATACAATTGTTATCTTATGTAATTTATTCTCTATGTAATTAAAGATTAGTGTCTTAATTGAATTCCACATAAGAGAAAGATATCATGTTAAAGAAATAATGAAACATGATAAGCATTTTAATTGATATGAAGCACCATGTATACATGTGTCTATGTATTTTATGAGTTCATTCCTAATTAAAGGGATAAAGATGCAAATTAAAGTATTAAAATTTTCGACAAAAAGTGATACACGTCTTCTATCACTATTATCATGATGATATAAAATAAAATTAAAAAATGTATGAATCTAAAATCTGAATTTACTAGAAATGCAAACCCTAAGGTTATCTAGGATTAGGGTTTGGATAAATTTTCAAAGTAATTCAGGTTCCCCAAATGTTTTAACCTTTTAGGTATTGATGTATGTAAATCCTATGTTTATTAAAGAGCTTAGTAAACTAAATTAGTAAAATAATATGCAATAAATACAACCATTGATTTGTTATAGAATTGATATGGATGATATGGGTGTTGGAAGCTAAGATGGACATTATTACAAGTATTGTAAATAAGTTTTTGGTGTCATAACCACTCCTAGATAGTAGTGCCATAATTGGATAGTAGTACCATTATTGGAAAAGTGGTAGTAGTCTCTTGATATTAGTAGTAGTGTCCTTTGTGTAGGACAATGCCAAGCTTCTAGGTGTACCTATGTCTAGATAGTTGGGGTATGTTCTTATGTGCATGATTTTTAGATCCCTATATTTTACCTTTAATTATTTATTTATTATTTAAATCCTAATCTTCTATGTAACTAGGGCATGAGATGAAAATTTGTTCATCAGTAGGGTAGGATGGGTATCCTTAAGACCCCATGTGAAGAGAGTTGCCTACATACCAATACTCCAAGAAGGGATCAATCTCAATGTAGTTCTCCCCACCTAAGTGTTGGTGAAAGTACAAGTGATGTTATTATGATAGTGGCCTTGAGTGCTTTGAATGTGTTTAAGACTATAAATCTATATAATCTAAGCTTAGGGATGTTGTAGATAGTAATGTGTAGTAGGGAAGAATAGGGATTAATAACCTTAATTCTACTCAACTTGTTTTATGTTTGAATGTCTATTTTGCATCTGATTTCCATCTAGTACTAAGAGGGAAAAAATTCATGTATATTTATTGTTTTGTTGCTTGTGTGGATGATAAAATATGTCTAAGCTAACACTAAGAGGTTATAGTTTTGAAAATATATCCATTTGGGAAAAGATAGAGTAAAGGAAATCAGCACCATTTTGGGGACACTTGTGTCATGTGGTACTACTATCCTTATTATGGTGCTAGTGTTTGTCTAGTAAAACACTAGGCATGAAGAGCTAGGATCAAAAAATGAGGGTTTGGAACTATCTTGGGGCTGATTAGGGATGCTTGTGGATCACACGAAGGCTGGATAAGTGTGAAAATAGGCTTTAAGATAGGTCTAGGGCTAAGCTATGGATAGGTAGTCTCAAGTAGGAATCTTATCACTCAAATACCACTTTTTGGTGATCACAAAATTCATATGAAGATGTGGTAGGCATAACCTAAACCCATGCTTGAATCACTTTAAGACCATAATAAATTGGTATTATTATGTTTACCGAGTTTTTCCAAGTGACCTTTTTCAAGTCTTGTAAGTTAAAATTGAGCTACTAAAAATTCTTTATATTACAAGTGGTTTTTGTTTGTGTGGGATTAATATGTATATGGAAATAATAATCACCACCCACGTATAAGGTAATTGTTAAATCTTGTTGGCATGGATGTTTTTTGAGTTTTGGGGAACTGATTTCTTTTAGAGGAACCTCAAATGTAAGCTTTTGATCATCGATAAGATCTTGAATCTTGGACTACAAGGTATAGTAATGGTTTGTATAATGCCTTTGTACTTGTTAATAATCGCAATAACATTCACATCATATCTTTTGGGTAGATATTGACTCATATCAATATAGATAACATGAGGGAGAGATATAAACTCATACTCTATTAACCATCAAATTAATGAAGTTGCAGACTCATGTAAGAGGTAAAATTTCCTCATTGATGCCTTAGATAAGATAATATTCTTAATTTTTTGTAATGGTATAATTTGATTTTGCAATAAAGTGATCTTTAAGTCTAAAGGCTGATTTTGATTTTGTAACTTGTGCACTATCTTGGTCATATTTGTGATTGGATCTTTTAGGGTTTTAAAAGTATAAGCCATAGGTATTTCAGATTAAACATTAATATGTGTACCTATTATCAATTGTATTTTTACTCTTTGGGGATATTTCTTAGCTCTCCTCATCCAAGTGGCACAATTGAAACACCTCTAGGTTGTGGATAGCCTAAGAATGAGGTGAATCTCTAGATAGGGATAGCTCCCTTGATGTACCACTTGTAGACCCCTACTACACCTATACTTGTGAGGGAAAATGGAGAGAAAATTGAAATTAAACTATCCTAAATGAGGTGATATGTCAAATTAGTTGATGACTACCAACCAGCTGCATGTTACACATGAGAATGAGGGACTAACCAAACATACACTTCTCCAATATGAATCTTCTCACATTAATATTTCATTATCAGGTTGTGATGAATGTTTAAGCTAAGAGGACTAAACAAGAGACCTAGGATGGCATTGTTTTAATATACTAACTCACTCAACCTTGACACATCAATATAACACTTCACATGACTAATAAGAAGAAGTTTCCAACTACAAATAGGTGAGAGAATGAAATAATAATCCTAAGGAAACAACAAGTCATCACTAAGAAAATAAATCATCCAAGTGAACACACTATGAATATTCATGTAAGAGGTAAAAATTATTAGTCTTTATTGATCCATGGTATGCAAATGAGTAGGGCATCACCATACTCAAGTGGAGCATAGTTTACAATAGCCAAAATGGCTAGTTATTATAGAACTTGAAAGAGAGAAGATAAGAAAGAAGTCCAAATGTCACAAGGAAAATTTTCAAGCTAATAAAATGAGTTAATTATGCATGATAATGGAATTTTAAACTGATCATGCAAATTCAATAAACACAAGTGTCACCCCAAGTCATGAAATTCTTAAAATGTGGTATGAAATTCCCTTTGCTAGCTCAAAAAAATCCCTTCATAATTCACCCATATTTGAATGTCCCAAAACTAATTAGGGAGTGTATTTATATTTAATGGTTTTATACATGCTTCTTCATGCATTGGTTGCATTTATAGTCATTTGAAATCATCTAAAAATGAGCTATCACCACCTGCACTTAGAGAAAACTCCTCTTTCAATCACCCCTCACACTTGGATTCCAAAAAGGATTAAATTTTCCATGAAAAATCATACAATATATTTTATGACACTTTGAAAGAGCCCCCATGGCCTAAGAGGCATCAGGCACACTTTAAAAAGACTTCCAATTGAAGTTTTCACACTTCTCACCACCATGTTCACTATGCCAATTTTAACTGGCTAAGATGAGATCTCTAGTAGGCACACTTAGGAGTTATTATTATGAATTAAATTAACATGGGTATTTATCCCAAGTCTTAATATTTCTCCTAAATTTGGTTTTGTCTCTTGGAATCTCCTCTACACAATGCATAAAATAGTCAAAATAACCAATTATTTACCCTATTCATATAGATTTTATACAACTAATCTTAATGGTAGGGAGATTTATTGAGTCTTCTACAACATAAAATCATAATTATAGGAAAAATATGACATTTTTGTACACTTCTTGCTCAATCTTCTCAAATTGGTCACTAACAAGGGTTTTGATGAGCTTAGGCATGTTTTACCCTCTTAAGCTTCATTCATAAAGATAGGATGTTGGAAATGCAAAAAAAAATCACTAGATCACATTTCAAGACATTCATAAACTTCCCAAAACTCCTTATATCCCCATGCACAACCTCCAAGGAGATGTGAACACTTCAACTTGGCCTATTGAGCTTGTTTTCTCATTTCCTACATGCCTAAGTTATCTTAAAGTCCAAAAATGACCCTTCTATGGCCTAAACTACTTAAAAATAGATTATAAAAGTGTATTATTACCCTATAAACATTCCCAAATGTATTATAAATATTATCTCATTCTATAATTAGAAGTGACTCTCCATTTGGCTTCTAGGCCTAAATCTTGCTTACTAGGCCTGCCTGCAAACTTGGCAACCAGACCATCCTATTAGGACCCCTCCTCTTGTTATGTGGTTTTAATATTTACCTATATGTGTTTAAACTTTAAAAACCTCCTTTTATGGTCCAAAAACCTCCTATTTTATTCTTTTGTCACTCTTTCTAAACCCTGTTAGTTTATGCATAAGGGGAAGTACCCTCTATCTAAGACAAAATAGAGGGTACTTTCCCTATTTACTGAGATAATTTGAATGTTATAAAATATTATCCAAGTTTTTATGATGATTTATTCAATATTATACTCCTTTATTATGTATCTAAACCCCCTAACTTCTTCAAGATCCAAGATAGACTCTTTAAAAGGTAGACTGTGCAGGATTCTTTCATGTGGACTATGTGTTACATGTTTAGGATCCTTTATTTTCTATTTATACATCATTATGTTATTAAATTATTATAATTATCATTATATATGTCTTAAATATGCTCACAAATCTTTCTCATCCATTTTTACACCTTGAACTGTACTCTTACTTAATTAGGTATGAGTGATAAGCTGACCCTACTTGCATATTCCCCCTACTTGTAGGTGTAAATCACACTTTTAGGATTCTTAAATTGACATATAATCATACTAAAACCTTAAATTCCATCACATTTTTCCTTTATTCACCCATGCCATGTATTTTCTATGCCAAAGACTTAGAATAGTTATCAAATAAGTCATTGTCAGTTGTAGGTGGATGTTTGGGTTATTTGTACGGACTATCTTCACCTCCTTATGTGTAAATAAGGTATTTAAATGTTATTAGTATCTCCATAATTCCTATTCCATTCATACAATTATGATCCATACTTAATCACTTATTTTAAACATGGCGTTAGGTCTTGTTTCCTTCCTTGACCTACAAGACTATGTTTTCTCTCTTAAGTTTGGTTGTAGGTTCTCATTAGATGTTGATGAGACCTAGAAGGTGTTTTGGATTCAAATTTTAAAGCCTAAAACTCATTAATTCTTAATACACAATTTAATAATCATCTAAGAAGATAACTCATCATCTAGCAACCAATTCAAGCATATGTGCATTTTTAGGCTTAGTTGGTTGTAGGTGCATGTTTAAGAGAGTAGACACCTGTATGTGTGTATGGGCTCAAAACTCTTCCTATGAACCTATTTTATGATCTTATAGATGATAAATTTTATTTCCAACCATCAAAACCCATTTAAATATTAAGGTATGGTTTAGACTATGAACTTGGAACACAAAGGTCACTTAGTCATCCAAATCATGTTGATAACAGTGAAGGAATTTAGTGCATAAAAGTGTGATTTTGGGTCCTTCAAAAACCAATTTATACCAATCATCAACATTATAAACATTTCATGGTTCTTTTACTATGTATGAGGTACAAGCTAAAGTCACTAGGATGCATCAATATTATTTGTAACCTTGTTATAAGACCTTGACCAAATGACCTAGGCTTTTGTTATGTGTTTTTTGGGATTAAGTCCCTGAACTCAATCATTGATTCCTTGAACATGGTTTTCAACTTATATTTTCCAATACACACCTAAAATAGGTCTAAATTTATCTCACCTCATGTTTTGACTTCAAATAAGGTTTCATCTCATGCTTCAATGCTCCAGAATGACCTCTTAGTTCTCTATTAAGCCACATGTAGGTGGTTATTCTAATATATAAGTAGTATATGTGGAATGCATGTAGTGAGTTAGACATGTGTGTTTGTGATTAATTATAAACCCTCATAAATTTTTAAAATACAATTTTATCCCTCAATAGTATTTAAAAACATATCAAATCTCCCCATTCCACCATGACATCATCCTAAGAGGCTCTTATAGATGCACTTTGAGTTATATGCAAGCAATAAGCATGAAATGTTCCATATACTCAATAAATATGCCTTCTATGTCAACTGATGTCTTCTTATTATGTTGGAATTAAACATTATTATGTTTCAAGTCTTCATTAAGTCTTTCAAACCCCATTTTCAACATGATTTCTTTTTTTAAATATGCCTGCAGACGTTCATTCATGGTTGCTTGACTATATATGTGACTGAGTATAATTGGCATAGCATTTTATTCACCATTTACTATTTCATATTCTAATAATATATACTACACATTTTAAACCATCATTACACTTATATGGATGCCCTTAGAACCTTTACAAGTCATGACTGAGAATGAGGAGGAGCTGGGAGCTGACTATGCATGCCAATGAATTGCAAACTCAATGATGCTTACCTTGGAGGTTGAAAATTTTGAAATAAGGATGTTACCATGACCATTTAAGTGATAATTACACCATTTTACATTTTATTAAATCCATTTCAAAGAAATATACTTTCTGTAAATGGTGAAATCAGAGTGCAAGTCCACTATCAGCACCTTCCTACAAAGTGAGTTATTTGAGCTATAAAATCAATGTGAAAAATTAAACAAAGAATATATAGCATATTAATAAAGAGCCAACATCATCTAGAATCAACATCAATAGTTTTATTATATGGACTTGTCCAAACAAGAGCAAAACCTGTATGGTACACAAATTAGCAAGCAAATTGGATAGGTCAACTTATTAGGAATGCTTCATAAAGCACAGGCCACCATTACTCTAAAAAAAACATAAAATGGAATATAACTGAATGTATAAGACACCCCTAAGATCAATTTTTTTGAAACCTCCCCTACTGCCTAAGTACAAACCTATTGACTAGTTTTGTGTGCATAGAAGGGTGAAAAAGGATTAAAATGGTTTTAGCTCAATTTTAACACTTCTAGGGTACCTCAATAATGTAAATTTATCTAAGTAATCTAAATAGTCATCTAAATATCTTATCCCACATTTCACACTCCCTTATGGTTTGTACAAGTGCCAAACTCTTCCTTTTTCAAAGGAAATTGCTCTTTCTTTTGAAGAACCTATCATTTTTTAGTTATTAAAAGTTATTAAAGACTTATTAGTATGCATTGGATGTCACATCACCTTTTTAAACCTTCACATTTCCCAATGATGTTGTATAACTCATTTAATGCTCTATTAATGACCTTCAAAATGACTTAATATGATATATTGACTAATTAGACTAAGACTAAGGCTAAGATGACATTAAAGTAGATAAAATATATTATAATACACCCTATGACATAATATTAGACCCATAAAAACACTTAAAAATAAATTTTTTCCTATAGGGCTCCAAATTTGAACTGTAGGGTCAAATTTGGTCAACAAATTAGTGACTCATAGGGGTAGTATACATGTTATACTAAATATTAGTAGCCTTATTAGTCCATTGGGATTATGGATTCATCTAAAGTTTGAATAAAAATAATGAGACCTTTGACCATTGACCATAAGCTTTGATCAAGACAAGACCACTTGACTACCTCAACCACATAAAATGAAGGACACACACAAAACAAAGCAAATAAACTAGCAAGACACACACACATGTGCTCAAGTAACTTAGGTAAATAATTTTTAAAAAAAACTATGCACAAATAGAAACTAAACATACCTCCTTTCTAGGATCAAAAGCAAAGTTTCTTGAATCATCTTCTTGATAAAATGAATCATAGTGCTAAGCATGTTGCTCCTTAGATTGGATGCTTAGTAGATCAAACCTATTCCTTGGAACTTTACTTGATCTAATCTCAAGTATATCAGCCTCAAATAGGTATCCAATGTAAAATTATTCCTATTGAACTTTTACACATACCTCATACTACTGCCTAGTCTTCATCTCATTATCAAATTATATCTCTTTGCTAGGCATCACTTCAAGAAGAGTAGTTTCTTGTTCCTTAGAAGATTGAGGCTAATAGAATCTTATCCCATCCTTAAAAATATTATGTGTTTCTCCTAATTGGTTGAGATTATGATAACCCATCTTTATTATTTCAAACATATCATCATGAGATGCATATGCTTCTTGAAAGGATAGATTTGATAAGTTGTTTTTTCTTTGCATACTCACTTGATTGTCAAGGTTGTCTTCTCCATTATTGATTAGATCATATCCTCCTTGAAGAGGAGTATAACCTACTCCAATTATTTCATAAAATTCATCCCAAGGCTCATTAGATACTTGCTCTTTCTCATCTATGACATTTTGAAAAATGTCATCTTGCTTACCATCACCTACAATCAACTCTAAGGAAGTTGTAGACCCTTTGAGAGATTAAAACTCATTAAAAATGTTTTAAAACTATTTCCATAAGTATTCATCTTATTTTTTATTAGCGTCATGGATAGGAACAACAATATAATCTCCTTCATCCTCTTATTTAGAATCCAAAAAGACTTCATCCAATATATCTTCTTTGGCATAAGGAAGGCATTCTTCATTATCAACCAAACAATAAGACTCAACATAAGGACTCACCTCTTATTTATAATTTAGGACCTCTTGATGACTCTCAAGTTGTATCTCAACTTTCATAATCTGATTTTTCTTTTCAAGGGTTGAAATATCTTCAATCTCTTTCTCCTTCTTTGTGATGCCAAAACTAGGCATCTTGTAATCAAGTGACTTATCCCAAAGAGGATACCAAGGAGTTACACTTTATTCAAGAAAGATTTATAAACTTTCCTAAACCAAATTCTCCTCTTTATTCTCCCATACAATTCAAAGGTGATGGGCTGAAGACAAGATGAACTAATTGGTGGAGGTGGAATATAAGACTCAAAATCAGATTGAGAATGAATTGTAAAGGATGATTTAGGAAGTTCTTGAGGAAGGGGAGGTAGATCTTGGGCTAAAATTTCTTGGTTTTATTCCTTCCATTTAAAAATAACTTTATTTACATCTGATTCAAACTGAGCATTCTCTTGAGGAAGGTTAGATGGGGTGTGTTTAGGCATATGATCTTTTTTTGTCTCTAAACCTTCTATCACACCTTAACTTAACAATTTCATTCTAAACTCTAACTCTTCAATTTGCTTGGCTAGTTTCTCTTGGAAAAGTATTTATTGAAGTTTATAGGCATCATAATGATGATAATTAGTACAATATTACTAACATGGAGGATAAGAGGTCTCTTGAGGAAGGGACTTGCATAGGATCAAGCTCTTTCTCCACTTCACACTCTTTATCAAGGATTTTATCCCCTTTATTTCCCCATGATTCCACTACCTTATTCCATCTTATGATGTTAGGATTAGGAGTATCTTCTTGAGGTAGTGTTTTAATTTGAGGATTGGATGAAGTGTTTAATAAACTTGGGATCTCCTTAGGCTTGGATTCTCACATTGTCTCTAACTTGGGATTTCATATCTAGGAGTCACTTCTTGATGTAGGAATGTAATGGGAAAGGGAAATGAGGGCTTATATTCCACTTATTTTTCTAATAACATGGATTTATTCATCTACTTGTTTTATAACTCAATTTTCTTATCAATATTTTCTTTAAAAATAAGGTTTGTCTTTCTAACTTTTTCTTCCAGCTGATTGCGAAAAGGATGACTTCGATAAGCTTGATTGGGTCCATGAGTAAGGATCAAGTAGGACTAATAGAAATCTTGGGGATGTGGATATGAGGGCTGATAGACTTGGTGAGGTTATTCCTCATTCATTCTTATCCTATCTTCTAAAGATACAATCAATCTACCTACATCTATAATCTCACTTGTGAGCCTTTGCCAATTGGCTCTCTCAATAGGTGCCCACTCTCTTTTAACCAGCTCTAATTCATTTCTCATATTATGAATGAAATTACTAGGAACATCTTGACCATGTCCCCTTAGTTTATTAATCTCTATCATGGACTTCTTATATCCTAAGAGAGTTTGCTTAAAGGTTGAAATGGACTAAGTTGAGAAGTGACTAAGTCAACTAAGAGGAGCACTATATTGAGAATGCTGGTTATAAGATGGATGCAACTCATGACAAGGTTGATAAGGAACATATTGGGGCTGGTAAAGATCATATCGAGCTGGGAAAGACCCAGATTAGGAATGCCATAAGCTTAAAATACCTCACTAACTTGTGTAAAAAAATAATCAACACCAAAATTAGCCATGAAACTTCATTGGGAAGCAAGAACATAAATAAAAATATACCAATAGTCTTTAAAAGGAAAACCTGGGCTACTTGACTAATTGATGTAACTTTAGAGTCACCATTGATGCTTGGATAGATGCCTCCAAAGGTTGTTGTGTTGAAAGACAACTAAAAATCCTTCAACTTATTAGACTAAGATTCCCACTAGACATGCCAAAAATTATTGTCACTTGCATTTTCACTCTTTGAGGATATGTCTCAGCTCTCCTCATCCAAGTGGCACAACTAAAACACCTCTAGGTTATGGGTAGCCTAGGAATGAGGTGAATCTCTAGATAGGGCTAGCTCCCTTGATGTACCACTTATAGACCACTATTACACCTATAATTTTGAGGGAAAAGGGAGATAAAATTGAAAGTAAACTATCCTAAAAGATGTGATACACAAAATTAGTTGATTACTACCAACCACATACATGTTACACATGGGAACAAAGGACTAACTAAATATACACTTCTCCAATCTGAATCTTCTCACATCAATATTTCATTATGAGGTTGTGATGAATTTTTAGGCTAGGAGAACTAAATAAGATGCATAGGATGGCACTATTTTAATATACTAACTCACTCAACCTTGACACATCAATAGAAAACTTCACATGACTTGCAAGAAGAAGTTTTCCAACTGTAAATAGGTGAGAGAATGAAACAACAATGTTAAGGAAACAAATCATCACTAAGAAAAATCAATAATTTAAGTGAACACACTATAAATATTCATTGAAGAGGTAAAAATAATTTTTATTTATTGATCCATGGTATGCAAATGAATAGGGCTTTTCTATACTCAAGTGGAGCATAGTTTAAAATGGTCAAAATGGCTAGTTCTTATAGAACTTAAGAGAGGAGAAGAAATAAGTCCAAAGGTCACAAGGACACTTTTCAAGCTGAAAAAATGAGTTACTTTTTCATGAGAAGTTAATTTTAAACTAATCATGCAAAGTTAGGAAACACAAGTGTCACCCCAAGTCATGAAATTCTTAAAATGTGGCACAAAATTCCCTTTTATGGCTTAGAAAACTACCTTCATCATTCACCCCTATTGGAACATCCCAAAATTTATTAAGGATAGGTATACTGATTGGAAAAATAGGGAAAGGTTTTATACGTGCTTCTTCATGCATTGGTTTCATTCATAGTCATCTGGAATTATCTAAAAATGAGCTATCACTATCTGTACTCAAAGAAAACTCCTCTTTTAGTCACCCCTCACACTTGAATTCCAAAAAGGATTATATTTTCCATTAAAATTAATACAATAGAGTTTATGACACTTATAAATACCCTCCATGGCCTTAGAGGCATCAGGCACACTTTAAAAATACTTCCAATTAAAGTTTTCACACTTCTCACCACCATATTCACTATGCCAATTTTGAATGTCTAAGATGACAGCTCTGGTAGGCAAACTTAGGATTTTATTTTATGAATTAAATTAACATTGGGATTTATTCCAATTCCTAATATTTCTCTTAAAGTTGGTTTCATCTCTTGGAAGCTCTTAGAACCTTCATACTGCACAAAATAACTAATTATGTACCCTATCCATATAGATTCCATAAAACTCATCCTAATGGTAGGGATCTTATCTGAGTCTTCTACAACATCCAATCATCATTCTAGGCAAACTATGCCATTTGGGTACACTACTTGCTCAATCTTCTCAAATTGGTCACTAGCAAGCATTTTGATGAGCTTAGGCCTATTTTACCCTCTTAAGCTTCATTCATAAAGATATGACATTGGAATTTTTAAATAATTTCACTATATAGTATTTAAATACCTTAATCAACTTCCCCAAACTCCTTACATCCCCATGCACAACCTCCAAGGAGATGTGAACACTTCAACTTGGCTTATCAAGCTTATTTTCTCATTTCTTACATGCCTAAGTTATTTTAAAGTCCAAAAATGACCTATCCATGGCCTACACTACATACCAATAGATTATTCACGTCTATTATGACCCTATAAACATGACCAAATTTATTATAAATCTTACCTCATGCTATAATTATAAGTGACTCTCCATTTGGCTTTTAGGCCTAAATCTTGTTTACTAGGCCTACCTAAAAACTTAGCAACCTAGACCATATTTTTGGGTTCCCTCCTCATGTTAGGTGTTTTTCATGTTTCCATATATGTTTTAAAACTCTAAAAACCTCTTTATATGGTCCAAATAGCTCCTATTTTATTCCTTTATCATTCTTTCTCAAACCTGCCAGTTTATGCATAAGGGGATGTACCCTCTATCTGAGACAAAATAGAGGGTAATTACCCTATTTACTCAGACAAATTTGATGTTATGAATGCTTATCCAAGTTTTTATGATTTTATATGTAATATTTTACTCCTTTATCAGGTCTCTAGACCCCCTAACTTCTTCAAGATCTAAGACAGACTCTTTAAAAGGCAGACTGTGCAAGATTCTTTCATGTGAACTGTGTGTTGCATGTTTAAGATCCTTTATTTTATTCTTTTTATGTCATGATTATATTAAATTATGTTAATTATCATTATATAGGTATTAAATATTCTCACAAACTTTTCTCATCCATATTTACACCTTGACATGTACTCTTACTCAGTTAGGTTTGAGTGATAAGCTTACCTTGTTTGCATATTTCCCCCTGCCTGTAGGTGTAAATCACACTTTTAGGATTATTAAATTAATATATGGTCTTATTAAAACCTTAAATTACATAAAAATTTTCTTTTATTAACCCATTTCATGTATTTTCTATGCCAAAGACTTAGAATAGTTATCAACTAAGTCACTGTCAGCTGTACGCGAATGTTTAGGCTATTTATATAGGATATCTCCACCTCCTTATGTGGAAATAAGGTCTTGAATTGTAATAATTAGTTCCATAATTTGTATTTCATTCATATAATCATGCTCCATACTTAATCACTTCTTCAAAACATGGCTTTAGGTCTTGTTTCCTTCCTTGACCTACAAGAGTGTGTTTTCTCTCTTAAGCTTCGTTATGGGTTCTCATTAGATGTTGATGAGACCTAGAAGGTGTTTTAGCTTCAAATTTTAAAGAATAAATCTCATTAATTATTTATACATAATTTCATAATAATCTAAGAAGACAACTCATCATCTAGCAACCAATTCAAGCATCTTTGCATTTTTAGGCTTAGTTAGTTGTAGGTGCATGTTTAAGAGAGTAGACACCTATATGTGTATATGGGATCAAAACTATGCCTATGAACCTATTTTATGATCCTATAGCTCATAAATTTTATTTCCAACCATAAAAACCCATTCAAACATGAATATATAGTTTATACTATCAACTTAGAACACAAAGGTCACTTAGACATCCAAATCTTGTAGATAACAGTGAAGGAATTCTGTACATAAAAGTGTGATTTTGGGTCTTTCAAAAACCACTTTCTAAAAATCATCAACCTTATAAAATTTTCATGGTTCTTGTCTTATGTATTAGGTATAATCCAAAGTCATAGGATGCATCAAGAGTGTTTTTAACCTTGTTATAAGACCTTGACTAAATAACCTAGGCCTTTGTTCTATGTTTTATGGGATTAAGTCCTTAAACTCAATCATTGAATCTTTGAACATAGTTTTCAACTTCCATTTACTAATACACACCTCAAATATGTATAAAATGATCTGACCTCATGATATTACTTAAAATAGGGTTTCATATCATGCTTCAATGCTCCATAATGACCTCTCAGTTCTTTGTTAAGCCACCTATAGGTGGTTATTCTAATATATAAGCAGTATATGTGGAATGCAAGTAGTGAACAAGACATATGTGTTTATGATCAATTATAAACCCTCATAAAGTTTTCAAATTCACTTTTAACACTCAAAATGACTAAAAAACATATCATATCTCCCCATTCCACCATGATTTCATCCCAAGAGGCTCCTGTAGATGCACTTTGAGTTATATGTAGGTAGTAACCATGAAATGTTCCATGTACTCAGGAAATATACCTTCCATGTCAATTTATCTCTTCTCATGATGTTGGAATGGAACATTATGATGTTTCAAGTCTTCATTCAAGATTTCAAACCCCATTTTCAATGTGATATCTTTCAATATAGATGCTTACGGACATTCATTCATGGCTACCTGACTATATATGTGACTGAGTATGACTGCCATAGCATTTTCTTCACCATTTAGTGTTCCAAGAAGATATATTATATATTTTAAACCTTCATCACACTTATATGGACATCCTTTAAACCTTTACAAGTCATGACTAAAAGTGAGGAAGAGATGGGAGCTGACTATGCATGCCAATGAATTGCAAACTCAATGATGCTCACCATGGAGATTGAAAATTTTGAAATAAGTATGTTACCATGACCATTTAAGTGAGTAATACACCATGATACATTGGATTAAATCCATTTCAAAGAAAGATATTTTCTAAAAATGGTGAAATTAGAGTGTAAGTCCACTATCAACACCTTCCTACAAAGTTGTTTGAGCTATCAAATCAACTTGAAACATGAAACCAAGCATAGATAGCATCTAAAGAGAGATACAACATCATCTGGTATCAAAATTAGTAGTTGTATTATATGGACTTGTCCAAATAAGAGCAAAACCTGTAAGGTACATAGATTAGAAAGCAAATTGGATAGGTCAACTTATTAGTAATGGTTCATAAAGCATAGGCCACCATTTCTATAAAACCAAACATAAAATGGAATCTTAATAAGTTTAGAAGACACCCCTAGGATAAATTTGTCTAAAGCCTCCCCTGTTGGTCATACCAAGTACAAACCTTCTAACTAGTTTTGTGTGCATAGAAGGGTGAAAAGAAGTAGAATGGTTTTAGCTCAATTTTGACACTTTCAGAGTGAATCATGTAAATGTATTTGAGGAAGCTAAATATTCATCTTAAGATCTTATCCCACATGTCACACTCCCTTGTGGGCTGTACAAATGCCAAATTCTTCCCTTTTCAAAGGAAAATGTTTTTTCTTCTAAAGAACCTATCACTTTTCAGTTAGTAAAGTTATTAAAGACTTATTATGACATATGGGATGTGACATCACCTTTTAAAACCTTCACATTTCCCAAGGAGGTTGTATAACTCATTTAATGCTTTATTAATGACCTTCAAAATGACTCAATACGATATATTGACTAATTAGACTAAGATTAAGGGTAAGATGACATTAAAGTAGATAAAATAGATTATAATACACCCTATGACATAATAGTATACCCTTAAAACACCTAAAAATCAATTCTTTTCCTATAAGGGTCCCATTTTTACCTATAGGGTCAAATTTGGTCAACAATACCATCAAGGGATGTTGGAAGGGTTTTATAATTACCTAGTTTTTGTATAATAGTATGATCCACCTTACCCTTTGAAGAGGGGATAACATGAACTTGGTTATAGGGGTGAAAAATATCATCCTCCTTTGATTTTTAATGGGGAATAAAATTATCTTTGTCCTTTGAAATGTTCTAAATATCAAATCGAGGACCAGATAGGAAAAACATACAAAATCTAGGGAGCAATCTATGTTTCACATATTTTATGACAATTAGGGATCAGTAACATAATAAAATAAAATAAAAAATCCTAAGTAACTTAGGGTTTGGTATTTAAATATTAGGTTAACCAAAGGTTTAAACCTAAAATGAAAAATGTGTATGCATTCACTTTAATCTTAGGGTTAAGAATATAAAAATATAACGGCACAAGGGTGATAATCATATCTATAGAATACTAATTAAATGTTAAACTCATATATAATCATATACTAAATTTATTATTCTAATATAGTCCAAATATGAAAATTAAAAATAGGCTAGATATATAAATGACAAATAAGATAAGTACTTAGCTTGTTTTGATGTTAATACTATTCTAGATCTAGAATAGGATGGAAGTAGGTAGGAAGATAGTTTTATAATAGTTATTAGATTCTCAATCTACTACCTCTTATTATCTAGATAGTTGCATTAGACCTGGATGGTTGCATTGACACTACTATTCAAGTCCAATGATTGTGTCCTATATAGAATATTTGGTGAAATAATATGCAACCACCTGATGCTTCTGGGTTTGGCTTTGCCTTCACTCTAGTTAATTTAGATCTAGGTCATGTAAAATCACTCCTTGTGAAATGGTAAAACCCTAGATTTCCATATTTAATGTGACCTTGTGGAAAATGGGTTAATGTGCATGTGGTTTCAAGCTAACCCCAATAACCCCTTTGTTAAAGGACACTACCTACATAGTCAATACTCTGAAGAGGGCCTTACACTAATGTAATTCTCCCTTATGTGTTGGATTATGTGTGAATCATGTAATGTGTGTAAATCAAGTTCAATAGTGAACTAGCTTGTAACTTGGAAAATCAAGATCTTGGGTTACTCCTTTAGTAATTTAGAACTATAGATGTGCAGTCCCTATGACTAGTTTAGAAATTGGTAAACTTTGATCAACTAAATTCTTGATAGAGTGATTTTTTATAAATGCCTTGGTCTTTTTGGTCTTTTTTAGGTTTCATAGGTGAGTAATGAATGAAGTTTGATTTTGTATTTATAACAATCCCATTAGGAGATAACTCACATTAAATCCCTTAGGCTAACCATTGGATTATATTTCATTTATAAATTGAATGACTTTAGGGCACTAGACAGTTGTATTGGGGTAGAAAGGTAATGTCGACACTACCATCTATCCCATACATTAGTGTCTAAGGAGTATAAAAAAAGGTACAAGATCAAAAGTTGTAAAGGTATGAGATAAGTACATTTGAAGCATTCTAAGAAAGATAGAATGTCTATATCATCAATATAAGATTAGTTAGACTAAGAGATGGGAAAAGGGGCACAAGATATAGTAAATGTGAGTCTGGCAAAAGCAAGGAGAGTGTAGAACTAAGAATAACATCCAAGGTATGAGTTTACCAACTATACAAAATTGAGGTGATACATAATCACAAAATATCATATACAACTCTATCTTTAACTTCTCTACTTTATCTTGAATTTACCCCAACATCTTCCCATTCTTATTAAATACCCTGATGATTTATTTAATGAAATTGAGTTAAATATTGATAGAATGTTCAATTTTATCCATTCTAGTTCAAATGATATTCCCTTAATCTTCCAAGTTCTTCATTACATCATAAGATAGCTTACCATGTTATAGTTTCAGGTAGCTCTTTAGATCTTTTGAATTATCCAAGTAATCCCTACTTTTGGTCAAGTTCTCCATACCTTTAGAAGAAGATCCCAAGATTAGCTTCTTATATGACTTAGGGGCCCAATGCACCAAAGTTTCATCTCCATCTTACCCATTATTATTACTAGGATCTTCTTCGACCTCCAACATGACCCTCTCCATGGGTTGTTTGACTAGATGGTTAGAAATATGGCACTCATGGTGGACACTTTACAAAATTAATGCTTGGTGAACTAGAAAATCAACATCCCCATATTTGAATTAATAGAGTTCTAAAGAGACTTTAGAAAATAGAAATGGAAACTAATAATCTCTCCACACCTAAAATGGTTGAGAATAAATAAGTGGGGAGAGTATAATTTTTGTAACCTCCCCTCCATTATAATGTATTTCATTATATTTAGACACACTTCCAACCACAACCCTAATAGAGATATACGGAGGAAGCCATCTTCTTTTTCATGAATCTTCTTGTTCTTGGCAAAGAAACTATGAATAGATTCATATTTTTAACTATCTTCCCTATAGAATTTGGTGTCTTTTATGTTCATCCCCATGACTTATACTATTTTATACTCTATTACTTGAACAATAATGCCTCTTAACTTCTCGACTCTATCTTTTCATGCTTCGGTAAAATTAATCGAGATAACTAGGTTGACCCCATGAATTTTTTCCATGTATTTGGTTAATTCACCTCTATTGAGGATGTGCCAAACAAATTTATTCTCTTAAAATTAATGTAATATATAGGTTCAACCCCCTTCCTATCATCACCCATGATTTTATATCAGGTCCTAGTTTGGCTTTCAAGGATCAAGAAATGTCTAATGTCATAATAATCAAAGCAATTTATGTCCATCAAACTCTCACACTTCATAATGAAGGAGATGGAGACATAAATCATGATTTACCTATGTTTACACCTCCTAATTATGTGATGATTATGTCTTACAAAATAGGAGTAGAGGGTCTCAATGTTTTGAACCCCTTTTCATGTATATAAAGGGGTTGTTATGATTAAAATAACACCAAGAAAAGAAGACCCCACGAATAAGAATTCAATTTTTAAATTTTGGCTTCTTCATTCAAATTATTGGAGAGGGGGTGGAGAATAACATAACCTAAGTTCTAAGAGAAGAAATTTAGACTCAATGTCCCTTTATTCACCATCCAATCTACACATCTATTAGCCTCACTATAAGTGTGAATAATTTTGAGGTCATTAAACTTTTTTAAAAGCATCTAAGCATCGATAATAATACTTTTAATTGTCTAACTTATCCTAAAATTATCTTTGAGACTGTTAATGATGTTCAATGAATCTCCTTCCATGATGAGATGTTTTAGACCCAAATCATAGTCCAATTTAATTCCCTAGAGAGTAGCCTTTACTTCAGCTAGATGGTTTGTTTAAACCCCAAATGGCCCCATATAAGCCACAACTCAACTACACATATCCATTATAACTTTCCTTCCACATGTTTGTCTAGGATTTCCTTTATGTCATGATCAAAATTCAATTTAAACCAAGATTCCAAAGGTTTCAACCATTTTACCTTATTTTGTATATCTTCACCTCAAACTCAAATTCTATCTTTAAGACTTCTAATTTCCACCAATGTACAATATTGGATTCATCTTCTGATATTGTTTTATTTACTTCAAAATAAATAACCTACATATTTTCCTTAATAGCTTTTATGATTTGCAAACCAAATATAGTCAGACCTACTTTTCTAATGTGAAAAATCTTATTGTTCCTTTAAATCTAGATGCCCTAGAGAAGGTGGGAATAGTTAAAGTTCAAAGCTTTTTTAGGATAGGTGAGAACCATAGGAGTTTCCATTATAAGATTAAATATAAAATGAAATTAGTTCTAACCTAGGCCAAGTTGAAGAGGGACAAAATAACATCCATCAACTTGATGGAGAAGGGGAATTCTAAAAAGAGGTATCTGACATATTATTCCTCCTCCTCACATAGAACACACCTATTGGGGATGGTCATAAATCTATTGATCAAGTTATCAATTGTAAGTATTTTATTATACACAACTAAAAAAATAAAATATTAATATTTGGAGTAATCTCCTTTTGCAACAATGACATATAGGGTAAGGCATTCTTCTCCAAATCTAGATTCCCAAGGTACTCAGATTTAACCATGTATTTGTATGTACTAAAATTGTCTCACCACACTAATTTAACCTAATAACTATATTTCCTATCCCATTGTCTCATATCCCATTTCCTACATCCTACAATACCTTATTCAATGCCATAACCAATTAATCCCCTTCATTAATCTACTAACAAAACCCATTTACCTACTAACCTACTCCCTAAGTCACTTGTCAATTTAAAAATATAATTTATTCTATCTACCCATCTACCACCCTATTCCTATCTATTCCTATAACCCTAAACCCTATTAAAGATTTATAGAATTGGATAATTCTATAAATATCCTTCATTTTATCACCTTATCCTCTAGAATTCTCCATTCAAGATATTTTTAAGGAATTTTAAATTCCTTGGAAATATCTTATCCATTGATCTCAATGGCTCAAAATTATAATTTGAGCCATTGATTCTTCCCCCCACCTCCTACATAACTAATCCACCCCTTCAATGTAAACTAAATAGAAACTTAAAAGCCACCTTTATATCTTTCTATCTTTAATCCATAACCAACACTTCTGGCATCCATCAAGACCCATTATCAAGCACAATTGTCCATTGGAATCCATTATCAAAAATATACAAGCAATCCAACATCCATGAAATTTGGCATCAAGCATACATTTATAAATATTGGAGAGGATTTATAAAGAGGTAAAATGGTGGTAAGAGTTCTCCTAAAAATATGATTATCTCTTTTATCCCCTCCTATTGATGTGTTTAGATTTTAGGTTTTTATTGCTAAAAATAGTAATAAGAGGTGACTCTAAAATTTAGACTACATTTTGGCAACCATAGTGGGACATTACTCCTTAATCTAACCTATTAATTTTTTTGGAAGATATTTAAAATCTTATAGGGATAAATAGACATGAATTAAGCATCATATTTTGAGAAAGCCATCATGTATAGGGGACTCGTGATCTTGTACTAGTATTAGCGATATTGAAATCACAATTTTGCAGGCTGAATTATGATATTGCCTAATAATTAGTTTTGACAGATAAAGGTTTAGGGGTTTTGTAGGTTTTTATCTTTATGCAAAATTTCAACTTCATAAATAGTGGTTTTTCTCTATTAATTATAATCTTACATGTGTAATTTTAGTTTTTTAGGGTCTGTCGATTGGGGTCATATCTCTATTTTTTTATTTTTATTAACCCTTTTGTAAATTCATTGGTTCTTTGGAAGTGTCTTAATCTCTTCTTTGTAGGAAAAAGAAGATTTAATCTAACATCTTGGTAGTTTTATACCAAATTACAATACCAAAACTTTCAAATTAGTGATTTTACCCTGGTAATTATGATTTTACAAATAGAATTATGATTTTGTCAAACTTCTCGTTTGCTTTATATCCCAGTTTCTTATTTGTCACTAACTTCTCTACAAGTTATTATTATGTCTATGTTGCCTGAAGGGATATTTTCTCTCTTGTGTATAGGGAAAAGAAGAATTAATCAAGCCTTTGATTATTTTGTGCATAAGGCACAATATTACAACTTTTTTATTTGTGGCCTTGACTTGATTATCATGGTATTGCCATCTAGAATTGTGATATTGCATATCTTAGTTAAACTATTAAAATTTTGATATGTTAAATCTTTGTTTTCCAGATAAGGATTTCTTAGCTTTTGTTAAACATGTATAGGATATCCTTAATAAGCTAAGGCTATCTCTTTCTACCTTAAATATTTTGGTATTTAACCACTTTGGCCTAACTGTGTGCTTGAAAGGAATATTTTAAGTTTGTTGTGTGTGTAGGGTTAGCAAGTAAAGGAAAAAGAAACAAGGAAAAATACTAGACAAAACCCATAGTCACCTATCAAGACCCCTTGTCACAATACCATGACTTTTGAAGTTATATTTTTGCCTTACTATTTATTATTTTGTAGTTACAATAGTGATATTTTTTTAATATATTTAAGGTGCATTTTAGTATTTTGAATTCATCTACTAGATAAGGTAGTTTATTATTCTATCTGCACATCAGAATACATTGTCTAGATAACCTTTTTTTAAATATTCTAGCAGAATAGTCCTAAAATCTATCAATTATCATAAACTAGTTACTCAAAGCTTTTTTTGATCTATTTATTTTAAGATTATTCTGAGGGTTGAATTATCTCATTAGTCCTTCTAAACTACATCAGCATCAAACAAACCTTAAATCTCTATAATTATCCATTTTAGTGCAAAATCACTAATCATGAATTTACAAGAATTGTAATTTTGCTTTAATAGTTATGATTTTACATAACAATCATAGTTTTTTAAGCTAACTATCATGGTTAGCTAGCTATTATAATATCGTAACTCATAATCTATGATTTTGCCTTGAAGTTACATTTTTTTAGTTTTTGTTTACAATTTTATATTGTGTAACTATAGTTTTATAGGGAGTTACGGCTTTGTAGTAGATAAAACTACTAACCCCTTTGTGCATGACTCTTCAAGATCAAGGCATCCCACTTTATTTACCTAACCTTTGTGCTTGTAGGAGGGGTGCCAAAAACATAATATTTCAATCTCATTGCTTGTATATATTTTTTTATTATGCATGTTTTGATTGTATATATTTGTGTTTTTCTCACATAGATAATTAGTTGGGGAAATTAATTGTGCTTGCCTATTTATTACCCCCTTTTAAGTCTAGGATATCACCTAACATGGAATTCATCTCCATACATGGGATTAGAAATTAGGGGTTGATGACATGGATTTCATCACCACACACTAGACTATACTCCATGTTCTAGTAGAGTAGAAAAAATAGGAGAGATATCATTAGGCACCTAAGTAGAATTCCCCATAAAGGGTTCTATAAAGTGATGTGTGGTTAAGCTCTAATACTAAAGTAGTTATACATCATCTTATAAATACTTGGGCCCCATTATACTTCATGTATATCAAGGATGCCCCTATAAAACCTTATGTAAACCTAGCATAGGACCTTTTGGTCATAACATGTGTTTTGTTATAAGAGGTAAGATTAACTCCTAAGAAGCTATTAAGTACAGATATGCTTGAGAGGGTTTGGTCAATTCCATAATGGGTCATCAACCTATAGCCTCACTCATAAATTCATTAGATGGTGTAAGCATTAAGTTACACAACCTTTTCAGTTTACTAGATTAAGGCTTGTCATTGTGTGTGTTATTTGTGTGTTATGATAGACCCATATTATTTGCAAACCTAGTCAGTCATACCCCATTTTTATTTTTGGTACCTTAGATACCCTTATGCTAATATCCTTTCTTAGACACCATCATCATATCCATCCCATCATCATATCCATCTCATCATTATAAACTACATCTATCTTATATCTTTCATCCTCCAATCATCCTATATCATCCACTTATCTTATATCTTCCACTCCCTATCCTAGACAACATTTAATATCTATCATATATCTTTCATCTTCTACCCATTTAGTACCCATATTACATCTTCCATACCCTGCATATCCATCTCACTATTTTAAACAAAATCCATTGTATAATTATTCTCTATCCTAATTAACCTCTATAATCCATCTTATATCCCTTATCTTCCATTCATCCTATATCTTCCATTACTTATCCCAAACAACATCTCATATCTACCCTATATTTTCTATCCATTTGATACCCATATTATAGCTTCCATTCCTCTAATATTCATCTCATTATCTTATATCTTCCCATCTTATATCTTCCATTATCCATACCCCATCTATTTCATATTCTCCCCTCATTGTTGAATACTATATTTATCCTTGGAATCAAATTCTAGTGGTCACTCATCCCTTTAATCCCCATTATCACTATCTAAATCCTTGGACTAGGTATTATAAACATACATATCCCTATCAATATTCTAATCTAGCACCCATCACTTCTCCCATAATCAAGTGCCTTTTCATACCTAGCAGCCATCCAATCACCAATTTGTTAGTATAAAAGGTATTAAATCCCATCATTCCCATTCATTATTACTAGATCAGACTCTTAAAAGGATTTGTCTTTTGGTAATTTTTAGTCATTTTAATCTCCCCATCCCTTTCTAAAAATCACTACATCACTTTCTTTGACCACTAGTAGATTTGATTTCTAGACTAAATTAATGTTTAAAATTTTTGTATCGCCTATCACACTTCATCATATATTCACCTCCTTCATCCAATATTGTGATCCAAACTTGTGCCCAACAGCTCATCATAGGAAAAGTTTCCAACCAAAATGATTTAGTGTGGAATCTAGGTGATCCAACTCAAGATCATGATGATACAAATAGTGATATGCATACCCCTCTAAGAGAAGACAATTGATTCAATCCCCTCCATAATGATGAGGTTAGGAATTTAATTTACTGGTACCTTTATGAAAACTATGACCAAGTTTTAACCTGAGCCATTAAAATGGGGGTCACACTACCCTCAAACTTTGACCATAATCCTCTACAACATATACTTTATCCCTCCACCCATCTTAATACACCACATCATAATATAAACACCAATCAAATACCTAAATAATAATAATGTGTGGACCAAGAATTTGAAGAATAATAATGACCTGCACCTCTTTGAAATAACCGTATTGAGGCTAACAGGAGGAAAACTATCCTAGAGGATCAACTAGACCAACTCACATAACAAATAAGCCTCTTACTTTGTGCATAAAACTAATGACCATCATCCCCTTGTCAAAATACCTATAACACCCATAAACCCCATAATAGTTATGATCAAACTTTCAATCCCTTTGGAGACCCCATATTTGCACCAGATTGGAAGGTGATGAAGGAGACTCTCTAACAAATTTACCCATGTTCACAAGTAATGAAATATAAATATGAAGATTTTTACTCTTCTCCCTTGGATATGAGCATCTTAAAAATGCCTTTCCCACCCTACTTTGAAGTGCATAAATTTGAAAAGTATAGAGGGAAAGGTGATCCCTGTAACCATGTAAATGAGTTTTATGTGGCATGTCATGAATTTGCATATGAAGATGCCTAATTACTAAGAATTTTCATAAAAAGTCTCACTAGACTAGCCCTAGAATGGTTTGTGCATCTGCCAAAGGGGTCTATATCTAATTTTAGATAATTAACTAAATAATTTGTAAGATGTTTTTCATTCAACAATGAACACAATGTCTCCATTATAGACCTTTATAATATAAAACAAAGAAGTGGGGAAAGTTTGGAATCTTTCTTGAAAATATGGAGAAGCTTAGAAATATACCTTTGATACATAGTACATTAAAAGGAGCTATCCAAAATATTTGTTGATAACCTTAATGCCAAGCTCAAATATCAGTTAAAACTCTAATGTGATAAAAAAAATTGATGAAATCATTGAAAAGGGGATGCAAATAAAAAAAATGCTTATCGAAAAGGGAAAAATTAAATTGTACTCCCAAAATTAAAACACTCATAATCAAGATAACACCTTTTTGGGAAATTCAAAAATCTTCAACAAAAATAAGAATGTTTTAGGAGATGGGGTTATAAATTCCAAATAGCAGCATATATAAATAGTATAAAAGAAGAACCCCATAGATCAATAGAATGTCTCCTCTATTTTAGTACCATGAGGTAAATCAAAACCTTGAACTCAAAAAATACTTGTCACTAACTTATGAGTACCCATTGAAATAGTCCTTAAATAATTAATTATTGATAACATGATCACTCTTCTTGAAATCTAAACTTTGGATGATCATCAACCTTGACCTGATTGGTACCACAAGGATGAATTCTACAAATATCATAAATTCAAATATCATGACATATAAAGGTGTATGAAATTAAAGTATTATATTTAGGACCTAATTTAAATAGGTGATATTGAAATAAAAGGGGAGAGTGCTCCAAATCAGTAGCTATTCATTTATTAGGACCCCCTACCAAAGCATGATCAAAGAAATAAGAAGCCACTAAGATACCAAGGCCAGGCCTCCTCTTCCAATCACACTAACTATCATGACATTCCATATTACTACATCAACACCATTAAAAATTTTATCCCTTGATATCCCACTCTACCATAACCCACTATATTAAAAATCAATTGGGCCATTATTGATTGTGTGGTTACTACAAGATGTAGAAAAAATATAGTTCCTAAGGCACCCAAAAGGACCCATCTACCTCTTCATCTCAAAAATGGAATATCTCTAAGAAATTTTCAATATCTTTCGATAAATATTATGATATAATTTATCCACTTGAGAATACACCCACTTAAATATCATTAATAAAACTTCTCAAAACATCCCCTCTACATTGGGAGATACTCAATTAGGTTTTGAATAACCTCAAGGTCCCTAGGTATATTGACACTAATCAATTCTAGGAATTAGTGGGTCATTTATCCTCTTCTCATAAAATTACCTTTGGTGTCCAGGACATGCCTCCCATTGGCCCCCATCACAACTATCCAATATTCATAGAAGTCTTCATATCCCATCATCTCATTCCCCAGGCGCTCATAGATGTAGGGTCAGCATTAAATTTATGTAATTTGGATTTATTATATAAATTATGGTATTTTAAAGCTTCTTTAGGGCCTACTTTGATTATGATAAAAGTGTATGATGATAATTAATGACCATCTTTAGGCACTATCTATCTTCCTATTATTGTGGGACCTATGGTACATCAAACCCTACTTGATGTTGTGGATGTTAATCAACCCTATAATATGTTTTTAGGTCATCCTTAAATACATGAGATGAAATTTATTCCATCTACACTTCATCAGTGTCTAAAATTCCCCCACTCAGGAATGGAAGTCATCATTCTTAGGGAAATTGATCATTTTCACAATTATCAAATGGATCAATAATAATCCTCATATTATCATCATAGCATGGATAATTCCATTTTATCCTAATAAATATTAAATATGCCTCTTATTCATTACCTGATCTCACTCACTAGAAAATCACATCCACAGGGTGTGAGGAATATGAATATAAACCCTTTTGTGTAGGTGACTTACCACTTTCCCCACGAAATTATAGTCCTCATCTATACAAAAAACCAATCCTATCAAATATAAATTTGGAAAAATGGCCTTCTCTAAAATATGTCTATTATCTAAAGAGTATATTAACGAATCATATGAATCATGGCTTACTTTAGAAGATAAGTCCCTCACATCTCCTAGAAATGTATACCATCGCATCTAGAAAATGTTACAAAACATGCATTATCAAGGTAAAGGACTAGGGAGACATGAGTAAGGCAGGATTAAACCCATAATAGTTCAAGGATGTTCATAATATCTTGGTTTAGGGTACAAACTACTTGATGATGACTTAAACAATATTATTGTGGATACTGCTTTGGTCCTTAAGGAGTCCCTCTCCAATGAAGAGATCAAGATGGGCTCTGTTTATAGTCACTACAAGGAGCTTGCTACCAAAAACCTTTTTATTTATACCACTATTTCCACCATCAACATATCCCTCTTATATCCCTCTTTAATTGATTGGGATCAACATTAGGAGCCCTCCTTTCATATGTTTTAAAATGATGAAGCAATTTTGGAATTTCTAGGAGCTCAAGATTTCATACCCTCCAATGATCATAAGAAAGGATTTTCTATTAATCTTTGTAAATCATCTTAGTTTGGGGAACAATAGTATCCCCTTGGCCAAAGTGAATAATAGTGATCTAAAGAAGAAGAGCCACCTCAAATTCTAGAAGAATTTCCACATTGTCCATCTAAATCATAAGAATATGCTAAAATACATATAGAACTCCTAGATGGTTTCACTTCAGATATCTTGAATCAATTATTACCCCCTTATTTCCAAGATCATTCACCCTCTATCATTAAGGAAGTGATTTAAGTTAACATTGGAACTAAATAAAATACAAAAATCATCAAACTAGGGATAACTCTAACACCTAAGGAGCATCAAATAATTATTAAGCTACTCAAAGAATTTATATATGTTTTTGCATAGTGTTATTTTGACATGCTTGGGTTTGATCCCTCCTTAATAGTGCATCATTTGGTTTTTCAGCCTAATGCTAAATCAATAAAATAAAAATTATGAAATATTGACCCTAAACTAGATTTATTAGTTAAGGAGGAACTACAAAAATTCTTGAAAATAGGCTTTATCAGACCTATTGATTATTCTGATTGGATATCCTATATTGTTCCTATGGCTAAGCCACAAGGAGGAATTTATATTTACACTGACTTCCAATACATAAATAAGTCATTTCCCAAAGATGAATTTCCTCTTCTAAATATTAATATGATGATGGATTCAATAGATGGATATGAAATGTTGTCTCTCATGGATGGTTTCTCAAGCTACAATCAAATCAAAATTTCACCTAAAGGTCAACATAAAATAGCCTTCATCACTCCATGGGGGACCTTTTACTATCAATACATGCCCTTCAGTCTCAAAAATGTTGGTGATACTTATCTACAAGTAATGATAGTTATTTTCCATGATATGATATGTGATATAGTTGAAGATTATGTGGATGATATCTTTGAGAAGTCCCAACTCAAATCAGAACATCATGAAGTCTTAAGAAAAATATTTGAGAAGATGTGAGATTATAAATTCACATTGAACCCAAATAAATGTGTGTTTGGCATGACTTAAATAAAATTACTAGGGTTTATTGTATCTAGGAGAGGCATAGATGTGGACCCAACTAAAGTTAAAGAAATCATGGAAATGCCTCCTTGCAATCTGAAGCAGCTCAAGAGTCTTCAGGGAAAAGTGCAAGGTATCTAAAAATTCATCTCGCAGCTCAAAGATAAATATCACCCCTTTACTCATATCTTAAATAAAGGGACTAATTTTGATTGGAAATCTAAATGCCAATAGGACTTTAATAATCTCAAGCAATATCTAATAAATCCACCTGTGTTATCACCCCTACATAGGAAGGCCCTTGCTCTCGTACATTTCCACAAATTTGTGTGTGATAGTTGCCTTACTTATACAACATAATGATGAGGTAAAAGAGATAAATTTATTATCTCAGTTACACTTTAATCTCTTATGAGCTAAATTATACTCTAATTGAAAAGGCTTGCTTAGTTGTAGTATTTGCCTTGCAAAATCTTTGGCATTATATGCTTAAAAATCAAGTCCAGCTCATTGATAAAGATGATCCTCTCAAATATTTACTATCAAAATCATCCCTAATAAGATGAATGGATAAATGGATTATGTTAGTGAATTTTATATTGAATATGTTCATCAAAAGGCTATAAAGGGATAAGTAATAGTAGATCAACTAGCATAATCACCTCTTGTTACGACTAAGCCTCTTACCACAACCTTCCTGGATGAATCTATAATGACTACCTCATAGTTTAATATATGAAAGTTATATTTTGATGGCTCTTTTACCATGCATAGATTAGGAGTAGGCATTATATTAGTTCCCCCATAAGGTGACCTTATTCTAAAAGCCTTCCACCTCACTTTCCCATGTACCATTAATATTTCAAAATATGAGGCTTTAATATATGGCCTTCACTTAGACATCCAATGGAATATATATAATTTACAAGTATTTGGTGATTAATAGCTCATAATAAAGTAGGTTAATGATGGGTTCCAAACTAAAGATGAAAAATTACTCCCTTATAATAAATTGGTAGATTAGTTGAAACAAAATTTTCAAACTATTACATTTAAACAAGTGCCAAGAGGGAGTAATAAAGCAGTTAACTCCATGGCCACTATTGACTCTCTAATTGATCTCCCTGAAGACATTTTAGAAGGGAACTTTCTAATAGAACATTTGATTTTCCCAGCTCATCAATCTATGGCTCCTTTAAAAATTTGTGTTATTCTTGATCCCAATATTCCCTAGTACCATGAAATTTATAATTACCTCCATGATAACATCTTGCCACCTAATCTCAATC
The DNA here is from genome assembly GCA_037957365.1 of Torreya grandis. Lineage (NCBI taxonomy): Eukaryota > Viridiplantae > Streptophyta > Pinopsida > Cupressales > Taxaceae > Torreya > Torreya grandis. Next base: position 1,129,146 of record JARHVA010000037.1, read on the forward strand.
ACCATCAGCATAAAGCCTTCCTCCACCATACTTCTTGTTATACTATCCTCAATAGCATGCTCTATAATAGAGGATATGATTGGATTTTATTAAGATGCCTGACTTGGGATAAGGATTCTCTTGTGATAAAAGAAGTCTACAATGGTATTTTTGGTGGTCATATCAGTGGAATGGCCCTAGCCAAGAAATTACTCCAAACTGGATACTATTAGCCTACCATGAAATAGGGCACCTACCAATATGTGAAAAAATGTGTATCTTGTCAAAAACATGGTAATATTATCCATGCACCAACACAAGAATTACAACCTATCATGATTTCATGGCCATTCTCTATATGGGGACTGGATCTAATTGGTAATATAAATCTTACATCTTCAAATGGACACAAATTTAGTATTATCGTTATGGAGTATTTCACTCAATGGGTAGAAGCCATGTTGTTTACCTATAATATAGGTCTTTAGATTTATAAATTCATCTTAAATTAGATCATTTTTCATTTTGGTATTCCTACTAACATCATCTCAGATAATGGAAAGTCCTTCAAAATCAAGAAGTTGAGGCTTTGTGTTAGCAATACCACATCAAGCATCATTTTTATTCTCCTTACTACCCCCAAGGAAATAGATAGGTTAAAGCAAAAAATAAGACCCTTATCAAGATTCTCAAGAAAATAGTTAATGAGTTAGGGAGGAATTAGCACCTGTAATTATATCTTACACTTTGGTCTTATTGAACAAGTGTCTAAACACCTAGTGGGGATACTTCATATGATTTAATATATGGGACCTATTAGTGCCCAAAATTGCACTAAAGAAATTGGGCCCTTATCAAGTGAAAAAGCCTAAGTCCTTAGCCCAAGTCATTTTTTCAAGTGTTCCTTCAAAGTCAAGTTCATATGAAATTGGCTAAGTCTTGATCTGGGCGCTTTGCTTGGTGAATGTGTCTTTCCCTTAGACTCTTTTGGGCAATTTGCACAAACATAATGTATGACAGAAATAGGTCTTCAAGTTTTTTATCTCAGACAAAAATTCTAAAGACTTATTTTTGTTGAACATTTTATCCACTAAGAAATATCTGAAGGAATTCAATGCCTTATTTTGCATTGGGTTAAGTGTTTCACAAAATAATCTAAAGGTTTATTTATTTCAGACTTTTATCTATGGAAAAAAATCTAAAGGGCATTTGCCCTTCAAGCTTTTTTCCCACATAAAAATCTTGAAGGAAATCCTTTGTTTCAAAAAAGGTGCAAAGTCTTATTCTTTTTGTCTATGGTAAAAGTTGGAAAGGCACTTACCCTTCAGGCATTTTTCCCATGCAAAAAGCTCGAAAGAAATGTAAGGATTTATTTATTTTGGTCAAAGTATTTACAAAAAGTTTGAAGGATTTTTTCTTCAAACATTTTATCTACATAAAACGTTCAAAGGGTCATTTTGCCTTTGTAAAAATTTTGAAGGGTCATTTCCTTTAGGCATTTTTCCCTTGTAAATTTTTTTAAGGACACTTGCAAAGGGTCATTTTTCCTTTGTAAAATATTTGAAGGACACTTGTAGAAGGTTCATTTTACCCTTGAAATTTTTCTAAAGGACACTTGCAGAAGGGTCATTTTACCTTTGCAAAAAATTTGAAGGACACTTGTAGAAGGGTCATTTTTCCCTTGTAAAATTCCCGAAGGGCACTTTCAAAAAATCTGAAGGATAAGTCCAAAGGGCACTTTCAAGAGATCCAAAACACCATTCTAAAAGGCCAAAGTGTAATTCTATAAGGTAAGTGCCCTTAAAAAAACTTCCAAAAGTTAATTTCAAAAATTTTTAAGGGTACCTTCGGCAAAGTTATTGTGGAACAGAAGTCTTATTTATTTTAGGCATTTTTCTTATGAATTTTTTTTTAAAGAATTGCATTTCTTTGGGAAAGTGTAAAGTTCAAATTCTTCAAGAGAAATACAAAGTTGAATTTTTGTGAGGAAATTATTTTAGATAAAATGTTCGATATAATTATCTTGATGAAGATAAAAGGAGCTAATTCAAAAAAAATTTGGAAAAAGTACTAAGGTACAATTCTTTTGATGAAAGTGCAAAAGACCAATTTCTTTGAGGAAATTATTTTAGACAAAATGTCTGAAACATTGTCTTGAAGAAGGCCAAAATCCTCTAGGGAAATTATCTCAGACATTTTATCCAAGATAATTGTCCTAACAGAGTGCATGAAAGAATTGTTGTGGGATAATTATGCCAAAGTAAATCCCAAAGTAGAAGTGCTAAGGATTAAAAAAAGCCAAAGACAAAGATCCCACTGACCAAATTATCATGAAACAAGTTCCCCAAAGGGATTTTCAAATTGCAGGTATGATGGTTTTATGGACATTTTTTATGAGTGTACAGATGTCAACCTTAATCTATGACAAGTAGCCATTAGGATTCAAATGTTCTAGGATGGTCATGTGATCAACAATTTTAGACCCCATGAAGTAGTTGTTTGTTTTCAAATAGAGGTAGATTTAACAACACATGTTTGTGTGAAGTAGGATGATCTGAAAGTGTATGATAAAATTTGAATAGTCAAAGTGACACAGGAGGCCCATAGGGTTGCCAAGTGGTATGTCCTTGAGGTCAAGAATAAGTAGCATCCAATAATGTTCCACCCCTCATATCATGATCCAATAGAGTGCATTTTTTCATCCCATCTAGATCTAATTGTGCATGGCCAATGTTGAAAATTCAAGGACCCTGTGAGTAAACATAAAAATGACAAGTGGCATAGCTACATGTTACAAATTAGAAATTAAGAATCTTATGTAGGATATATGGCTCGCATTTTCTTGGGCAAGGATGATCCAATGGTGTGAGTTGAGGTGGATTATTCAAAGGGATCAAATTGCATGAGGAAGTGATAGGTGTCTAGACTGGAACCAATCAATCAACTTATTCACTCTTAGACCCCATAAATACTTAGTTGGATCTATTTTGGTGTGATAAATGTTGGTATGTGGCATTATTTGGTCTAAAAAGTTAAACTTGATAGCTCTTTCTTGATTGGGCAATGAGTCAAAGCACAAAAAAAGGTCCATGATCCATTTCAAGGAAAATATTTCCAATCATGATCATGAATCATTTTCTATTTCAAGTCACAACTAGATCATTCTCAATCCATCATTAAAAAAGAGGTTATTCCATGGTGTGCATAAAAAAAGGCAGCTATTTAGGAGGTTCTAGTTGTACAAATAACCGTTCACTGACATCTCTAAATAGTTGTATAACCATTAGAAATATCTACGAGCATATCTATATGTCTCCTCTATCTAACATGGAGCAATTCCACCATGCGTGTCCCCATGGTAGCATTTTTAAATGTTGATGTATATAATATTTTCTTGGAAAGTTAATGAAAATGTTTGTAGTTTTATGTTATTTCATATTTATGAAGTGTAGCAATGTGTTTTATAAATTATGTTGATTGGATATTTGGGCCTATGTTCTTTATTGGTTATCATTCTAAGCATAGATATAGATTATAAACCCTCTTTATATTAGTCTATGATATATTGTTGAATAACTTGTTAGGACACACTAGGTTTATGAAGTTGATAGGGAAAAGTATTTGAGATTATAGTTTTAGTATATGTTCTAGGGTTTTAAGATCATTTGTGTATTTTCATTTCATTGGTACCAATAAATACAAATCACTCCTGACAGTTCCATTAGCTAGCATTTAAGTTTTCTTCATCTTTTCCATAAATGATGTCATCAATGTTGAAATAATCCTTATTGATTGAAGACCTCCATCACACCATCCTCCCTTTTTATAAATAAAGAACTATCCTATCCTACCCTATCCTAATCTACAAATATAACATGATTTTTTATATCTTAAGTCTTATTTGCCTGTAGATACATAAACATTATATATATAACATGTGTTTGCATTTTATGCTTTAAATCCCATCATTGTAATCTTTTATTCAGTACCTATATTATTGAAGATTATTTTGAATGAAGGTTGTAATCACATTCATATAATTTTTTAATAGCTTGTATTTAGCCTAGAATATTTGTTCATTCTGTGTGACAACCCCTCCTAGGTGGAGCGAGTGATTTTGATTGTGTTCTAGTCATATTTGTGTGCTTGTGCAATAATAATCCCATGAAGGTTGAATTATAGAATCTATCCATGTGAGAAAGGTACCCCATAGGTCCTCTCACCTTGGTTTAGGTAGAGCTTGAAGTATTAGGGATCTAACCATACCCTCTATAGGTGCCTCTCAATCATTTTATGTGTATGGTCCATTTTAGATACCAAACCCTCCCCCATATACAATGACATTCTAGTAGGTTTTCCATCTTTGTTTTCCATTTTCTTCAAGTGTGAAAGGTTGAGAGTAAGAGGTGTATAACTAGGAACCAACACTCTAACTGGTGCCATTACCAGGGAATAATTATTGTCACCTATGTTATCAGGGAATCTTGTAGAGCGTTGTCATTTTTTGAAGTTCTCTACCTATTGTACTGACTTGACTATCTTTGGTTCATCAACATCGCAACACTTTTTTAGTTCCATCACCAAGGATAAAAAAGACACCCATGGCACTTGTGTTGTTGGGGACTCTTGTAGAGAGTTAGAACTATAATTAAATTATGTTGTAAATTTCTCTGTTGATATTTGATTTATATCTTGGCTATCAACATTGTAGTACTCCACTAGAGATGTGTTAGGAACTTTTGAGATTTGATCATTGACATTTGTTGAGTTTGTTACAAAGATTTGTGGATTTATCATGTTTTGATGAGGTTTCCCCTTTCTAAACATGAATTTGAAATTTTTTTTGTCTTTTCTTTCATACATCATCACTAAATTTAGAAAGATATGGTTTCAATATGTATCACTTCAAGTTTGTAAAGGGTTATATTCTAGAACTTTGCTTCTTGTGGTGACTCCAAAAAATCATCTAGTTTCAAAGAAAGATCAATGTCCATCTTCAATATCTTCATTTTTGAGAGTTATCTTGGTTGCAAAGCTAAAAGGAATAAAGTCATCCGTCAAGGGTCACTCATCTAAGAAACGTGTCTTACCCCTGAGTGTTCATCAAAGAAGAAGGAGACAAGTTTGGAGGCCTATTGAAGAACTAAGTGTAGATACTAAGAACTACTTGGGTTGTCAAGATTCTAGTAATCCTGAGCTTCTATTTGATGAAATTCTTATTGCTAAATATTATCATAATTATTATGATCATATCTCTTCTAGTGATTTAGAACCATACATCCCCATCTTCTCAACTAGATGAATCCCCTCCCAGGTTTAATCCACCTCATTCACCCCCTCACATCCCTTTACCATTTGTTCCTAAGCCTAACATTGAATGAATCATGAGGCATAGGGATCAAAATGATAATGATCATCCTACATTTAGAGTTCCTAGGTTTAGACCTATCAATTTTGATGACATGGAAGGTTATCCTAATGAAGTCTCAAATGAATTAAGGAAATTCCTTCCAAGATTACAAGGGAATAATGAAATTAGTGGTGATCAATATTTAAGTTATTTTCACAATATCATTGAATAATATGAGGTTGAGCATCAGGATGTGTGTATTAAATTGTTTGTACACATGCTAGAAGAATATGTTCATGAATGGTTCAATTCCCTTCCCCATGGATGCATTGATTTATGGGAAGAGATGTTGAATGTTTTAAGAATTTAGTATGGTGATATAATTAATCCAACATTTATTTTGGCTAAGTTTGAAAATATGAGAAAGAATCCTAACAAGTGTGTGCATGAATTCAATACAAGGTTCAACAAAGTTATGATGTGGTTACCTGAAAATATTAGGCCTAGTGAGATAGTATGCTTGATTAAAAAATATGATGCATTTGACAAGAGGGATACAAATTACTTGAGGGACAAGGCTCCCACTAACCTATAGTTAGCATTTAATATGTCCATACAAATTGAAATCAATATAAATGTTGTGGGTATGCTCTTGAACAAGTAGGCTGATGCAAAGATGGTTAATCTAGAAGAGACACAGTCTAAGGTAGCCAAGCTTGAGGATAATGTTAATACTTTGGCCTCAAACTCTCAAATTGATGTCCTACTAGTTAGCTAAAACTAAGAATGGGTTGCCTCATAGGCCTATATGTGATGTTGGAATTCAAAATAGAGGGGTTTTAAAAGAAGTGTCTGAACCATTACATACCAAGATAAATGTTGTGAATTATGATTTAGATATTGATTAGTGTGACAAGTGATTTCTTCCACATCCCACATTTGATACAATTTAACATAATGATGGATATGTAGATGATCCTAAATTTTCATCTAATGATGATGATGATGATATTTTGATGTTCAATTATCAAGACTCCCAATGTAAGTTTTATGCCTCCATGGAAATGATGAATGCTACTATTGCAAAACAATTTTGGAGTGCAATTAATAGGGTGTGTGTCTTAACATATGAATTTTATTATGATGATAGTATAACATAAGAATATGAGTTACCCAATCATGATGTAATTAAAGATCCAGAGTGTGCTCTAATATAATTACTAAACATAGGTGTATAATTGGGTGACTTTTTTAGGAGTATGAACATTGTTGAGCAACTAGTTATTCTTGATACTAGGTTTGAGAGTGAGGATGCTATTTTGAAAATTTTATAGAATGAAAATAGGGTTGTATTTTATGCCCCTAACGATTAATTCTTTTATTTTTCTTTCAAATAGTACCTTGAGTGCACAAATGACATTATTGATCTTGATGCATTCTTACTTGGAACTCACATGATTATAGTTGAGAAGTATGTTTATTTACAACTGCTAAAGGAGTACCAGAATCTATTATCTTGGTCTTATCCAAACTTGAGACCATACAGAGAGGATTTTATTAAATGTGTCATCTTATTACAACCTAGTAGTAGGACCATCAGGCATGTGCAGAGATTGTTTTACTTCATCTTAACCACCAAGTTTCTAGAAAAATTCAAGAAATTAAGGGATGGTAGAATCTAGAGCCACCAGATAATGGAAAGTATTCAAATCATTTCCTTAATTTAAATTATGATAATGTACCATATTGTATAGTGTTTTACTACTTTATCTTTCTATTATTCTGTTGCCTCTATATTTTGGGCCTTGTTTGTGTAGTTTTCTTTTGTGTTTCTATGATGTCTTCATTTTTAGATCCTCCTAATCTATTTTTGTTAAGTCTACCATGTTTTGTTAGCCTTCATGGATGTTTTCTAAAATTATAGGTATTGACTTTGTATCCCAATGGATTGGTACCTGGTCTTTTATTTTATGATTTTTTTCACACCCACAGGGGGTATGCATCCCTGAGTGAGAGCCAATGTTAGTGCCCAAAATTGCACTAAAGTAATTGGGCCCTTGTCAAGTGAAAAATCCTAAGTCCTTATCCAAAGTCATGTTTTCAAGTGTTCCTTCAAAGGTCAAGTTCATATGAAATTGGTTAAGTCATAATCTGGTCTTTGCTTGGTGAATGTGTCTTTCCCTTAAACTCTTTTAGGTAGTTTCCACAAACACAATATCTGATGGAAATAAGTCTTTAGGATTTTTGTCTTGGATAAAAAATTTGAATACTTATTTTCATCAAATATTTTTTTGCTACAAAAGGTTCGAAGGAATTCAATATCTTGTTTTGCATTAGGATAAGTGTTTCACAAAAGAATTTGAAGAGTCATTTGTTTCAAAAAAAAATTCCATGGTAAAAAATCTAAAGGGCATTTACCCTTCAGTCATTTTTCCTACACAAAAATCCCAAAGGAAATCCTTTGTTTATAAAAGGTGCAAAGTCTTATTTGTGTTGGAATTTTTATCTGTGGTAAAATTTTGAAGGGCACTTACCCTTTGGGCATTTTTCCCATGAAAAAATATTGAAAGAAATGTAAGGACTTATTTATTTTGGCCAAAGTGTTTACAAAAATTCCAAAGGATTATTCCTTCAGGAATTTTATTCTCACAAAAATTTTGAAGGGTCCATTTTCCTTTGTAAAATATCTAAAGGGTCATTTCCTTCAAGCATTATGCCCTTGCAAAATGTTTGAAAGACACTTACAGAAGGGTCATTTTGAATTTACAAAAAATTTGAAGGACACTTGAAAAAGGGTCATTTTTCCCTTACAAAAATCTTAAAAGACACTTTCAAAAACTTTGACAGATAATTTCGAAGGGAACTTTCAAGAGATCTAAAGGACCATTACAAAAAGTTGAAGGGAAATTCTATAGGTAAAGTTCCCATGACAAAACTTTTGAAAGGTAATTTAAAAAATCCCAAAGGGTACCTTTGATAAAGTTATTGCAGATCAAAAGTCTTATTTATTTTGAGCATTTTGCATGTGTAAAAATTCCAAAAGAATTGCATTTCTTCAGGAAAAGTGTAAAGTTCAAATTCTTTAGGAAAAGTGAGAAGTTCAATTTCTATGGGGAAATTATTTTAGATAAAATGTTCAAGAAAATTATCTTGATAAAGATAAAACGAGCTAATTCTCAATTATTTTGACAAAAGTGTTAAGGTCCAATTCCTTCAACGAAAGTGCAAAAGGCCAATTTCTTTAGGGAAATTATTTTGGATAAAATATTTGAAACAATTATCCTGATGAAGGCCAAAATCCTTTATTGAAATTATTTCAAACATTTTATCTGAGATAATTATCCTAATAGAGTGCCCAAAATAATTGTTGCAAGATCATTGTGTTGAAGTAAATCCCAAAGTAGAAGTGTTGAAGATAAAGAAAAGCTAAAGACAAAGAGCCTACTGACCAAATTACCATAGAACAAAGTCCCTAAAGGGATTTCCAAATTGTAGGTATGACAGTCTCATAGACATTTTTTAATAGGTGTGTGGACATCAACCTTAAGTTATGGCAAGTAGCCATTGGGATTAAAATATTCTAGGATGGTCATGTGAGCATCAATTTTATACCCTATGAAGTAGCCATTTGTTTTCAAACATAGGTAAATCCAATGGCACGTGTTTACATGGAGCAAGATGATTCGATAGTGTATGATCTAAGCTAAAGATTCAAAGGGACATAGCAATCTCATTGGGTTTCCAAGTGGCACATCTTTAGGTTCAAGAACAAGTAGTAACCAATAATATTCCACATCTCAGATCATGATCTAATGAAGCACATTTGTTCATCCCATCTAGATCTGATGGTGCATGGCCAATGTTGAAAAGCTAAGGACCCTATGAGAAAATGCAAATATGACAAGTGGTATAGTTGCACACCACAAATTAGAAATATAACATCTCACATAGGATTTATGACTTTTATTTGCTTAGGTAAGGATGATCCAATGGGGTGAGATGAGGTAGATTCTTTAAAGGGCTCAGATTTCATGAAGAAGTAATAGGTGTCCCTATTGGATCTAATAAATAAACTTAGTCACTCTTAGGCCCCATTAATGCTTAGTTGTATCCACTATGGCATGTCAAATGTTAGTATGTGGTAAGCTTTGGTCTAAAAAATTAAACTTGATGGCTCTTTCTTGGTCAGGCAATGAGTCAAAGCACACAAAAAGGCCCATGAGCCATTCCAGGGCAAATATTTATAATCATGATTATGGATAATTTTTTGTTTTAGTTCACAATCAGATCATTCTCAACCCATCATTACATGAATAATTTATTCTATGGCAAGTATAAAAAAGAAATGCAACTGTCTAGGAGGTTTCATATGTATAAGCAACCATTCAATGTTATCTCGAGGTAGTTTCACATGGTAATAAAGATTTTTTGGCCTCTACCATGAATTTCACCTTCTAATTAGGTGTAAAGGGGCATATTTATGTGGTTTCACATGAAGACAAAAAAAATTTAACTCTTCAAATTATTTTTTCCCTCTAGTTATCCAAATAAGTGGTCAAGAGCACCTCTAGGTAATTGTGATTCCTCATCATTCTTTGTAGAGGTAGTTATAACAATGTTTATTTTCTTGAAAGTGGATGAGGATCTCAATAATTGAAAAGGGCATGTTCCATATAGAAGTATCTTGGTGGACTTGAAGGCTTATTCTACAATTTTTCAAATTTCAATCCATAGTTCTAGAATTGAGAAAGGTAAAAATCTATAAATAGAAGGCTTGTCTTCTATTTGAGAGGTTGTTTGGCCATTTATTATTCATTATGTTGGTCCATGTCTTCCTTAGTGTAGTATATTTCACATTTTTGGATCACTATTATGTGCATCTTATCTCTCTTTCTAAGGTCATTGCATATATATATCCATTAGCAAGCTTTGAGAGCAACTCAATATGTCTCCCCTGTCTAAAATGGATCAAATCCACCATGCTTGTCCCCATGGAATATTTTGAAATTTTGATGTATTTAATATTTTATTACAAAGTTAATGAAAATATTTGTGGTTCTATGTTATTTCTTATTGATGAAGTACAACAATGTGTTTTAAAAATTATGTTGATTGGATATTTAGGCCTATGTTCTTTATTAGTTATTATTTTCACTTGTATTTTCACCCTTTGAGGAGATGTCTCATCTCTCCTCATCCAAGTGTCATAATTGAAACACCTCTAGGTTGTGAGTGAGCCTAAAAATGAGGTGAATCTCTAAATAGGGCTAGCTCCCTTCATGTACCACTTTAGATCACTACTAAACCTAAAATTATGAGGTAAAAATGAGAGATAAAACTAAAATCAAACTATCCTAAGGGGATTGATACACCAAAATAGTTTATGACTACCAACTAGCTACATGTTACACATGAGAACAAGGGTCTAACCCAACATACACTTCTCTAATCTGCATCTTCTCACATCAATGTTACACTATGAGGTTGTGATGAATGTTTAGGCTAGGAGGATTAGACAAGAGGCCTTGAATGGCACTAGTGAATATACTAACTCACTCAACCTTGACACATCATAAAACACTTCACATGTCCTACAAGAAGAAGCTTTCCAACTGTAAATAGGTAAGAGAATGAAATAACAATGTTAAGGAAACAATAATCTATCACTAATAAAAATCAATAATCCAAGTAAAACACATTATTAATAGTCATGGAAAAGGTAAAAGTAAGTAGTTATATTGATTAAATGGTATGTAAATCAGTAGGGCTTCACCATACTCAAGTGGAGTAGAAGCTACAGAGGCCAAAATGGTTAGTTCTTATAGAACTTGAGAGAGATGAGAAGAGATAATTCCAAAGGTCATAAGGACACTTTTCAAGCTAATAAAATAATTTAATTTTTCATGGAATGAAAGTGTGGAATGGACCATGCAAGGTCATAAGATACAAGTGGCTTACCAAGTCCTAAAACTCATGAAAAGTGCCATAAAATTCTGTTTGTTAACTCAAAACAATTCCTTCATGATTAATCCCTATTTGGACATCCCAAAATTGACTAGGTATAGTTATAATGATTTTAATTAATTTTAAGGGTTGCATACATGCCTCTCCATGTATTATTTGTAGTCCTACTCATCTAGAATCATTTAGAAATGAGTTATCACTATCTGCAATCTAAAAACTCTTTTTTTAGTCACCCTTCACACTTGGCCTCAATATTGAATTTATTTTTCCATTAAAATACATTGTAGGTAGTGGATGACATTTATAAAGACTCTACATGGCCTTATACAACTCAGGTAGACCTTAAAATCCATCCACTTAGAGTTTTCACACTTCCCACCATCATGCTCACTATGCCAATTTTGACTGGTTGAGATGAGATTTATTGTTTGAACACTTAATATTTTTTTTAAAGAATTATATGACCATATTTATTTATTAAAATTCTATATCTTCTTCCTAAACTTTATCTCATCTCTTGAAACCTCCTATAACCCGCATAATGCATAAAATAGTCAGAAATACCCTATTTTGTACCCCATCCATATAGTTATATACAGTTAAAAATCATGGGGAGGATATTTATAGAGTTTTATATAAGGTTAAAATACTTTCATTTTCATAATATTCCATTTGGATAGGTCACCATCCTCATCTTCCCAATCGGGTCCTTAACGAGGGTTTACAAGGGTTTAAGCCTATTTTAACCTTTAGTGATGTTTCATAAAGGTCTGACATCCAAATCTCAAATTAATTCCACAAAATTTATGTTCAATACTCTATATAATTCCTCCAAACTTCCTTTACCTCCATTCAAAACCTTTAAGGATATGTAAGCACTCCAAGTTAGCCTATCGAGTTTGATTCTTCATTTCCTATAAGTTGGGTTATTCTAAAGTCTAAAATAACTTCTTCATGACTTCCCATAAATAAAAATATATTAAAAACATTTTTTATGGTCCCATAAACATTTTATAATAGTTTATAAATCTTTCCCACACTTGGAAATGAAAATGACCTATCATATGGGCTTTAGGCCAAAACGCTGCCTAAAGGTCTTGACTACAACCTTGAGGGTTTAGACCTCCTTGTTTATTTTCACCCTTTATTTCTTGGTTTATTATGATTTTTATAGGTGTTTTAAAAATTTAAAAACATTTCTAATGTTTTCCTATAGCTTTTGGTCTACCTTTCTCACCCATTTTCTCCAAAATTGTAGGTTTTGTGCCTGAGGGGAGTGCCCTCTATCTGAGACAAAACATGTGGAACTTCCCCTATTTTCCCAAAATAAAAAAGTATTTTATGGGACTATAAAGTTTTATAAACACTCTACACAAATTTTTAACCTTTTTTCAGGTCTCTATACCTTCTAACTTCTTGCAAAATCCAAAACATGCTCCTAAGAGGATAAATTGTATGCAAGATTCATCACATGGACTGTATATTGATTTATTAGGGCCCTTTTCTTCCCCTATTTATACATCATGGAAGTTTAAAATGGTGATAAATACCATTTTATATGTTCTCATTATTCTTTTAAACCTTTATCACTCATTCTTCCACTTTGGACTATGTTCTTACTCAGCTAGGCCTAAGTGATAAGTTGACTCTACTTGCTCAAGAAAAGTGAGATAATAAGAAATTTTTATGTGCTCAAGACCTTGGTACCAAGATTTTTTTCCATTATTTAATCTTTAAAAAACTATTTTCACCCATTCTCCAGTCCATCTCAAACCTTGAAGTTGAAATGTTCCTCAGACCAATTAAGGTAGCTGACTATATTTTCAATGTTCTTTCCTCAAAAGTAACCCCTCTAGATGTTCATGTACATTTTAAACCTAGGCATAGTGTCTACTAATATTATTATAATCCTTTAGCATCATTGATACTTTTTTGGACCTCATTTACTTACCTTGATTAGTCTAGATGATTACTTAGGACCCAAACCTGTTCACTATATGACATAGTCAAATAGGGTCAATTATGTTTGAAATAAATGAGATCCTATAGGTGTTAGGGGACCATGTTGGACTATGATCATAATTTAAAAATAAATTAATTTAATTTTAAATGTCATTAATAAATGGTTAGGACTATACCAACACTAGGAATCATCACCCTCTTTGTTCACTACTTCTCACAGCCATCTAAAGTTGGTTGTAAGTGAATATTTCACATGAAGGGACCCATGTAGATGTAAATTTCACTTTGAAAATACTTAACATCACCTTATTAACATTGATTAATTTTAAAACATCTTCCAATAACCAAAATTATATCTATTCCATACTTGAGGCTTTGCCATAAATGATGCAAGAGCTAAAGTCTATTGTAGGTCAACCTCTTGGGCAAAAGGAAACATGTGAGTATATGACCCAAAACACATTATTCTAAAATATCTATATGATCATTAGATCATAAAATCTTAATTTCAACCATTTTTAACCATTCAAATGTGAATTTATGGTCTAGCATGCAACCTTGGATGAAGGGTCACCTTGGGGCTCAAAACTGTAGATGTCAATGCAGGAAATCAGTGCATAAATTGGCAACTTTAGGCCTCTTAACAATTATCTTACCCTAATCCTCTTGACTCCCTCTTTTGTAAATATATTCTCCTTCATGTAGAATACAATATTTTCCCATTAATATACCCCAAATCCTTTTGTATCTTTTTCATATGACATCCACAAAACCTATAGGTGCTCTGTTTTACATTTTTAGGGAAAAGAGCCCTGAATACAGTCATCACCTTGTTAGAGGGTGATATTCAACATTTTTTTGAAAAATAGCACTTAAAAAATGGGATTAAATTATATTAAAAATATTAAGACTCCAAATAATGTCTCAACACATCCCTCAACACTCCAAAATGGCTCCTTAGCTTTCTATTAGTATCACCTGTAGGTGGTCATTTTCATACATAGGGAGTAAAGTGCAAGTATGGACAATATGCCTATTTTACAAATTTATGAGTTTTAAACTCTTATAAAAACTTTAAAATATAATAATTTGATTTTTAATGACCCTTCCTATCTCAAATTATCATTTTCAAAATGCTTGGTTTCCAAGAGGACACCTGTAGGTGCAAATTTTGAGTTGTATGCAAGTAGTGAGCTGAATATGGACAATGTTAAAAATTTCCCAAATGTTTGTTCATAATTATTATGGTCTTGTTAAAAACTTCAAAACATCCAAACCAATGTGATTTTATTCCTTTATAGCACTTGTACATGTTCATTAAGGGCTGTCTGATTGGTAAGTTGCATATGACTATAATTCTATATAGATTTCTTTGGGAAAATAGGTTTAAAGGTTAATGTAAAAAATATAACATTTTAAACATATAAAAACACCCATCTTCACCCTCAAAAACCACTATAAAATCAATATGATCCTACAAATGGTGAAAAATTGCCTACAATACAGAATGGTGCATTCACTTGTAACCTGAGATGATTTGCATATCCAAACACTTTGAAATAATAAAAAAAGAATGTATAGAATTATTTAATGGATTAAAGATATATAAAACTAATATTATCAACTAGATTGTATAGAACCATCCAAACAAGAGCAAAACCTATAGGGTGCACAGATTATCAAGCATAAAAACATAGTCAACTTCATGAGGATTGTTCATAAAGCACAAGCCACCATTATTAAAAATATTGTGATGAAAATTAATATTTATGAGTTTAATTTCACCTCCTAAAAGTTTTTTACATGTAATTTATCTAACTAACCATACCAAGTACAAACCTAAAAACTATTTATGTGTGTCTAAAAGGGTGAAGAAGGAGTATAATGGTTTTAGATAAAAATTTGAACTTATAGATCATTTAAAACATGTAATTTAGATTTATTAATATTAATATACATCTCATAACCTTCTCCCATATGTCACCTTCCCCCATGGGTCGTACAAGTGCCAAACTCTTCTCTTTTTCCAATAAAACTACTTTTTCTTCTAAATAACCTATCAATTTCAGTTATGAATAGTTGATTAATGCATAATATGAAACATTTCATGTTAAATCACACTTATTAAACCTTCACACTTCCTTAATAATCCATACAATTCATTAAATACCCTCTTTTGACCCCATAATGACTGAAAATGATATAAGGACTAAAATGACTAATGACCAAGGCTAATATAACATGAAATAAAGTGACTTATAATACACCTTAAAAATATATATATTAGACCCCTAAAACACCAAAAATAAATTTTTTACCTATAGGGATCCCAATTTGACCTATAGGGTCAAATTTGGTCAACAGTTATCATTCTAAACACAAATCTAGATTACAAACCCTCTTTGTATTAGTCTATGATATATTGTTGAATAACTTTTTAGGGCACCCTAGGTTTACGGAGTTGATAGGAAAAATTATTTTATATTCTAGTTTTAGTTTATGTTCTAGGGTTTCATGATCATTTAGGTATTTGCATTTCATTAGCACCAATAAGTGCAAATCACTCCTAACAGTTCCATTAGCTAACATTTAAGTTTTCTACATATTCACCATAAATGATGTCATGAATGTTGAAATAATCCATTTTTATTGAAGACCTCCATCATACCATCCCCATTTTTTATAAATAACTATCCTAACCTATCCTACCCTATAAATATAACATTGTCTTGTTTATTTAATAATTTTGTTAGAAATTTGTAGATACTTTATCTTTTTAACTTTTAAGGTAACAAGGATGGTATAGATGACCCCTGAACTTGTTTCAAACAAGGTCACTTTCAAATAGAGTTCCCTCACACACTGGATACTTATTTTCATTTGACTTTTCTTATGTAATTTGGCACATACATATTTACCAGTGAAATATTAAAAAGGATTACATACATTTTCAATGGCTTACAAATTTGTCACCCTTCTCATTCCCTCAATCCTATCACTTATCCTATCTAACCTATCCCCTTCCCATCTATTACCATCCTATCTAAACCTAATTATCCCCCATCCTACATTATCCTATCTCCATGGTGCAGGAGGATTCCTACACAAACCTACCTTGTGAGACATAATGAATTAAAATGGATTAATATTTCATTACATATCTCAATACCATGATCCCATGAATATATCAAATCTAATCACATAATATGTTATTTATCTAAATATTTTATATCACATATCCATCAACCTATGCCAATACATCATCTACCATGATCCTATAGTAATCACATCACACACATGCATCAAACATGTAAATCAATCAACATCACATCCAAATGACATCCATCATATCATTATAAACATAAAACTATATATATATATATATATATATATATATATATATATTTAAAACCATTACATCATAATCATATACATCATAAATAAACCCAATTCATCATCACATATCCATCATTAATATCATAAACATATAAATCCATGACATTACCTCATCTAACATCATATAAAGTAAAATTATAAATAGACAAGTCCATCACATGGAATCAAATCTAATCACATCCCATCATGTAATCAAAGATAATGTGCCCATCAAATCTATCTAAATCCATCAAATACATGTAATCACATCATCACTACACAAGCTATATAACACATCACATCATCATCCAAAATCTCAATATATATATATATATATATCATCATCATCCAAAATCTCAATATATATATATATATATATCATGTCTCATGAAATCATGGTTGTGGTCCTAGTGGTCCTCTTAGAGACTGATAAACTAATTGCGAAGAGTTGGCCCTAAATAAATTTACACATTGACTTGGTGGCACCTCTTCCTCATATAATGGAATGTAGTACTAGGCCTCTCAATTCAATATCATAATATTCTTCATCATACTAGACATCCCACCCTCCCTCATCAATGTATCAACCTCCTCCTTGGTCTCTTCAACCACCTCTACCTCTCCCATCAAAGTTTGAATTCATGCCTGCATTTGGGTGATCTAGATCTAATACCTTATAATCTATACATCTCAACTATGGATCTAGGTCTACAACATGACTATATATGCTTATAACACTATAACCTAACCCTATAAGCCAATCACCTATGCTTGAACCTAGGCTAACTGACTATTTCTCAATGCCATTTGGGCCTATAGCTATGCCTGTAGCTGATCTCTCTCTCAAGTGATCCTCACTATCTTTATAACTTAAGCCTGAATCTCTACTTGTAACCATAAAAGTAGAGATATCTCATCCTCTAATATAGTTTTTTTTTATGGATATACACCATCCCCACCACTATTACCCCTAGCCTATGTACCAATCTACAATTGTGCTTAAGCCTAGGCCCCACTCCCTTCAGCCTACTATATAACTACTACCTGATCCCCATCCCCTCTATCCACATCCATAGCATCTCTATCCCCTTAACCATCTTAGCCATCCTATGTGGGTGCCTGCATCCTCCACTATAATTTTGCTCATGCTTGTATGACTTTTCTCACTACCCCCTACAACCCTAGGTCAAAGTAATATCAATAGAATCCTTTGTGTTTACCTTATCGTATAAACTACTATAACTCCAAGATTATGAATTGGCATTTGAAAATACTATGTGACTAGGTTAATATTTTCATAATATGCATTAGTTAGGGTTATATCTACTAGATAACCCCACTAAACTCTCTTTCAGTCATTCTTGTAAAACAAGTGTTCCCCCTAGCACATCCTGTATGAAATTGAATCACCTCTATACCCAATCAGGTTTGTATCCCTCAATGATAAATTCTTGATGACCCATCAAGTATCACTTAGTTGACATATACTGGGTCACCACCACCTCATCATCCTAACCAAATTATAAACCCCTTTAGGGCACCCATGTGATGTACTCAAGACATAAACTATCAAATGTCTATTGGTAGAAACACATCTCCCTAACATGAGCCCTGTTCACTCTTATTAAAATATACCATCTAAACAACATAGGCTGGTGAGGCTCCCTCATTGCTAAGGTACCCAAAGGTCATTAGATCATAATATACTCCTAGCTCTATACCTACAATAATAGGGATGGTCCCAAACTTGTTACTCCCATATATACTCCCAAGTGTAACTCTTAGTATAGATGGGCCAATACCACTAGCCCCTAAGAAAAAAATATGTGATCCTGAACCATATCTTCTACTACATCTCTCAAGCCTAGGTGAAACCACTGCTCACTCTTATTTGATAGGAGTAGTCTAGTAATAAAATACATAAATACTAGATTTAGATGATCAATATTCCCCTCTTGGAGATGTCTATCAATATCCATACATTTATCTCACAATCCTACATGTAGTCCTCTTCCCAGTCTTTATAAGGTAACCTTTAGTGTATGGGACCTCTAGTAGATCCTATCTCCCAACATTGGTAGGTGCAAGATCTGATACATGTCCTTGAGCATCACTATCATCTCTCCTATCACAAAATGGAATGTGCTAGTCTCTAAATGCCATTGCTCCACCAACATTATGATCAAGGCCTGACAATGTGCACCACTAACATCATCATTATATAATACAGGTCCTATCAGCTCTAGGACTCCATAATCTACATTGATCAAAATGTACATCTCATGTAAAACCTTATGTCATTATATATATGAATCCATCACACCTAATTCTTCTTATACCAATCACCACATGCACTATCACTAACTCTATTCTCTCACCAATTAAAAACCCCATACATGTCTATAACACCCTCTACCTATTTTACATTGACCTCCAAGATCCTAAAAACCATATTCATAACCCATGACCAAAACTATTCATCCCTTACCAAAAGGGTCACCTAATGTATCTTCATCTTGTTCACACCCTCCCAACCTAACCCTAGCTTACCTTTACCAAACCCACATCCCTCAATTCTACTTCCTAGCCTCACTCCATAACCCTAACCACCCTAACTTACCCCCTAACCACCCTAACTTACCCTCCCCATCCATCATTTACCTAACAACTAACCTACTTAACCCTATCCTACCTTACCCCTTCCTATTCACACTAACATATAACCAACTTCATCACCCTTTAGCCTATCTAAGTAACTCTATCACTACCCACCTATAATCACCTTAATCCTACTTATATAACCTCATCATCAACTATCTATATCTAAATACACCTTAATTATCTCTAACCCCCTCATTCTCTCTAACATCCCTTAACCATTTAAACCTAACCCTTTCTCACACCCACATCAATACCCCCTAGCCTATCTCCCATCCTTTAACCTCTTTTTCTAACCCCTATAAAATCAAAAGTCATGAGCATGTCCTAACCCATAGTTTTGGAAAAACCCCTACTCACAACCCATGAATTTGTATAACCGTATGGCTATGCAATACTGCAATTCCCTAATTAATGATATTACAAAATCATGAGTCTAAGCTTGTGGTATTATAATAACATATCTCTAAACTCATGGTATTGTAATATCACCTTTCCCTAGGTAAAACCATCATTCACAAACATAATATCGTAACTAAGGGCATTACCCTTAATCATGGTATTGTGCCTATGATATAGACCACCTCATTTCATACCCAAAATCTAATAAATTAATCAAAAATTCACAAAAATCACAAGAATGGGCCTCGTTACTCACTGGTGGTCTAGCCTCTGTCACTCTGTAGAACTCTTGAACTTATTCACTATGATGGGAAGCTCTAGGCAGTTGGTCCATGGTGTTAGCTCAGAGTAAATTTTCACTAAGGACAAAAGTTCAAATGAATTTATTTTTACTATTTTATCCTATTTGATCCCCCTATATTTTACCCCACTTACCCCTAACCACCCTTTGCTAACTACCTTGTACATCCACATCCTATCCCATCCCTTAACTATCCCAATCATTTATTTATTATTATCCCTAAAGCCATTTAGGGCATGAATTTTCCATTTCCCCATTGTCCAACCTAAATCCTACATAAGAACTACATCATCCTAAGGTCTCTTAATAATATGTAGGTAACAATTGGTCATGATTCTATGACCAAGGATAGCTCATCCACCATTAACTCCTTATTGATATAGGTTTTATGCACACCATAGCCTTAACAAGGTAGCCTCTAAATTTTTAGGATCTCAATGGAGGTAAACCCCACTCTAGGGCATGAGTTATAGGTATGTGGTCTATTACAACCTATTGATGGAATAGCAGGTAGGGCATGCAGGTTATTGACAAGGTTTTAATATGGAGGTGTAGTTCCTAATAAGAGTAGTAAATCTCTATGTGATTTAGATGGGTGGATGGTTGATTATCTAATGTGGGTGGATCTCAAAACAAACTCACAAAGGGAGGGAAAGGTAAGGCAAAAAATAAAGCTTCTATGGTTTTTATAAACTACTTCCCTAGTTGGTTTATAAAAGGATAAGTGCTCTCAGAACCTATGCATGTTACAAGTAGCAATTACACACACAATCAAACATGACTAAGAAATCTAAGGAAATAACAATGTAATAAATTCATAAACCTTAAATAAATGTTATTCTTTTTAGGACAGCTATTGCACATGCTTAATTAGGAGATTATGGCTTATGTTAGTGAAGTATCTAAGGTAGCTATTACACATGCACAAAAAACTACATCCAAAAAATCACTCATACACAATAAAAATTATGAATCAATTTGAACCTGACTATCTTAACCAATATATTTACCAATCTTTTAATAGTCATTGCACATCTACATATTAGTATATCAATCAAAATAATCAAGAATCCATTTACAACTTTTGCACACTAAAGATTATTGAAACATACAACTGATGAAAGTAATAACTAATTACATAGAAATTAGAAATAAAATACACAAACACATTTTTTGATGCTCAAAATTGATGTTGCTATTGTATTAAAAAATTATCTTAAAAAAATCCAAGTTGGATTACAATTATTTATATAAACTTGGGTAAAGTTTCACCTCATCCTCTAATTTCATGTAAGGTCATTACATATGATAGTCAGAACATGAGTTCTAATTGTGGTCTAAAATTGTATAAGATTCTACTTATAGTTATCAGCTTAAATTAGCCTATGCCAAAGCTATGCAATATGTGCATGTGTATAAAGATAGAGGTAATTTAACAATTATATCTTAAACTACATGCAAAACTTCAAAATATGTGCTACTTTCCAAAACTATAGATGCCTCCTTTTATAGGTTGTGAGAGCAACTTGTTAATCTTTCAGATTAGCCACCTTCAAATATAACTCTGACATATGCATGAAGGAGCAAAATCACTTTACCAATGTTTTAGAACCAGTGATTCTACTATTAGTTGTGACTAATCTAAACTATGTGTTGCATGCTTACCCATGCCTTTTATAGAATCTAGATCTTCACTTTTATATTCATTGTTTAGATTAATACATGCATGTTCATACTCTAGCTTAACTATGAGATCTAATTTCTATTGATAAATATAGCTCAAGTGTCCAAGGATCTATGTTTTCTATCCATAATGCCCTGCTAGTTTTCAAAATGTTACATGTGTCAACACCTAATTGAGTCTAGGATATTTGAAAAGTCCATGTTGATCTTTCACCATCAATCTACTTATTCTTGATTTAACATAGTTCATAGATATTAGTGTTTTGACTCATTGACTCCCATGAGCTTGACACTTGTCACGTCCTCATTCCTTTCAAAAGTCTCTATCAATCTTGTCCCATTGGATCAACTATATGAATCAATGCTGGCTATCCACCTACCTAGTTCCACTAACCTTTGTTTCTATATAGCTAATTTATGAGGCTAAATTAGATGTCTACATGATCATCAAATATGTCCTCATGACCATCGATGATGTCCACATAATTGTCACAATTTAATTCTTTATTATTTTCTTGTTGATCTTAAATTTGACATTCATGTGATTGTTAAAGATGTCCTCATGACCGTCGATGACATCCACGTGACCATCACAATTTAAACATGTGTCTTTTTGTTTCTAAGCTTAATTTTGGCATTCACATGATAGTCAAAGGATGTCCACATGACCATCACATTGGTTTAACTCCCTACGAGTTGTACACTTATTATTTTTTGGTTTGCTCTGCTCCTATAAGTATAAATGAAAAGAATACTTATCACAATACTTTGGGAAACATATATAAAGGACCTTGTATGAATATATTTAGTCTAAGGTCTTAATATTAATAAAATATGATTTAGACCTGGGATAAAATCTTAAATTAAGCTCAAAACATAATGAAATGATTTCTAAGCAAGGGTTCCACTTGGCAGCGTGGTATTTATTTTGGGGTAATTCTTGTAGGGGAATTGTGTGGGAGAATTGTTTTAGGCCTTTTATAGGGGAATTGTGCAAAGGGTAAAGTTTCTCAGATAAAAAGTCTAAAAGAATTGGCCTGGGGGAAAAGTCCTAGGACAAAAGTCTTGAAGGGTAGGTACGTAGGGAAATTTGCCCAGGACAAAAGTCTTGAAGGGTAAGTCTTGGAGGGGAAAGGGTCCAAGACAAAGTCCCAAAGGGTAAGTGGTCACTTTAAAAAATCCCAAAGGATCTTTCTCAAATTTTCCAAAGGGCAGTTTCAAAAAAGTTTGAAGGAATATTCTATCAGGAAAAAAGGTCAGGACTAAAGTCCAAAGGGTCTACTTCATAGGGCAAAGAGGGCCCATGACAAAAATCTTGAAGGGTAGGTCAGCAAGGCAAAAGGGCATTCTAAAGGGGTATAAATCCAAAAGGTCTAGTTTGTAGGGCACTTCGTCTATGAAAAAAGTCCTGAAGGATCTACTTTGTAAAGGTAAAAGGGCTATTCAAAAGGGCCAAAGGGCAAGTCTATAAGGCAAAATGCCCATGATAATTATCATAAAGGGTAAGTTGTACAAAGCCTAAAGGGTAGGTTAATTTCCTTAAAGAAAATTTCTTGGAAAAAATGTTCAAAAGATCTTAATTGGCTCAGGGAAATATCTCATACAAAATGTCTAAAGGATCTCAATTGGCTCGGGGAAAATGTCTCGAACAAAATGTTCGAAGGAATGGTTTTAGAGGGAAAAGGCTTAGGACAAAAGTCTTGAAGGAATTTCAAAATTTTGAAGGGTAATTTCAAAAATTCTAAAGGAATTTTGTTAGGAAAAATGGCTACAACAAAAAGGCCTAAGGGCATGTTCAAAAGTCCAAAGGGTAAGTCTATTTCATCGGGTAAAATGCCCATGGCAAAAAGTCTATAGACCCAATTCTATCAGGGGAATTATTTCAAACAAAATGTTTGCAACAATATCCCTGATAAAGATGAGTTCATGGTTAAAAAAACTAACAAAAACCAAATGCTTTGGGGAAAATATCTGATAAAGATAGGTCCAATAAAGATAAGTCAGATAAAAGACCTAAAGGAATTAGAAAATAAGCCTGATAGAAATAAGTCCCAAAATGAAAACACAATATCAATGTCATCTTACCAAAGTATAAAAGGCTAATCAGTCAGTCTTTTACCTTAAGTTTACCCAAAAACACATAGAAGAGGGGCTCAAAATCAAGACCATAGTCTAAAAAAAGTGGGTCCCCATTTCCTTATGGGAAAAAGGGGGAGTATCGAGTACAATAAATAGAGACTCACAGGGAGAATACTCCTGAGTATTTAATAACCCAAAACTCTAATTTGTAATCTCAAATTAGACATGAAGTGTGCCATAGAATAATACTTAAATTAGAAACATGAAAGAGACTCCTAAGTTAATTCACATAACATACTTGCCTTTTAATTTCTTGGATCTGTGTGTGTTAAATGTGTAGTTTATTTAACCCCTATTGTGATGATTTTTTCAAAGGCCTGATGAAGCTATAGATTTCATTCTAGTATCTCTTAAATCTTCAAAAAATAAGGGAATTTCAATAATTGCGCTACTACCAACTAGGTGTCCATAGCCCTGACAAAGATACCTTAGGCTCCTTTTCTTCTCATTCCATTATTTTATTTTAATCAGGATGTGTGGTATATTAACCTTATTTCATCATGTGAGCCTTTGATTTTCTTTATATTTTTTTGAATCCATTGGTTATTTCTTCTTTTGTTTTTATTTTTCTCTTCATTTATTCTTGAATGGAAAAGAAAAGAGTTAGAACCCTAGTGAGCTGGTATAATTATAAAACAAAACATTACTAGAACATCCCTATCAGCTACACCTATACCCAAAATTATCACTTTTAACATGTATTTAATGTGATAAATGCATCTGATCTAAGAAAATAAGAAAATTTTATAAATTTATATGAAGTACTCTAAGAGCAACTTCCATATGCTTGATGAAAGTATGCAATTTTGACACCATTCAGAATAATCCATGATTACTTACCTTCATCCTAAAAACTCATAAACATAGAAATATGTCTAATCTATAAAGTAGTCCCAAAGTGTCAGGATTTTAATTTTCCCATTTTCCACAAGTCATAAGCTTAGTTGGTTTGGATTTTAACTTGGTTATAGTCAAATCAAATGCAATTTTGATCATCAAAGAAGGCAAAGAACAACTAATTTAAGAAAGTAAGAAACTAAACAAAGAAAGTGCTAAAATCAATCTAGAAAACAAGAAACTAATCTATGAAAGTAAAATACTAAAAGCAAGAAAGATTAATCTAGAAAACAAGAAACTATTCTATGAAATCAAGAAACTAATTTAAGAAAGTAGGAAATCTAATCTAATCCTACAACTACATTCATTTATCCCTCATTACTCAATAATATCAACTAACAGTACAGCCCTGAAGTAGTGCTTTAGGAACTATCTATTGACTAGATATGTAAGTTCATTACCTTGGATGTCCTTCAAATGAAATCCATTATTTCTCATGATCTCTAAAATATGGTATGGTCCAATCCATAGTGGGGTAAACTTGTCATGTTATCTTTTCTTCTCATGGGCTTTATCCCAAAGTAACACTAGATCTAAAATCCTAATTGCTTTGACTTTCACTTTCTTATCAAACCACTTCTTGACCACATCCTAGTGTTTTTTGAATGTCTGTAAGGCCTCAGTCCTTAAATCTTCCATTTCTATTATGTCTAGCAACCTTGATTCTATTTTATCACTCAGTTCTATATAGTCCTACATAAACTGATAAGTGGGTAATTTTAGCATAATTAAGAACATAGGCTTACATCCATACACTATAAGGTAGGGTGAAGCTTTAAGGGCTTGCTTGTGTCTATTCTGGTCTACCCAAAAATCATACTTCAAAAAATTGTGCCAATCCTTAGGCTTGTCTCCAGGTGAGTTCTTAATTGCATTGATCAAATTTTTGTTCATTGATTCTACTAGTCCATTTCCATGAGGGTAATGGTTAGAAGCTACCCACTCAATAAATTCTATTAATATAAACATGGTTCATTATCAAAACCAAATAAATGGGCATGCCAAATCTAGTTTTTATGTGTTCCTCTAAGAAGTGAACCACATCTTGTGCTCTACAATTCTTTGTGGCTATGGATTCAATCCATCTAGTGCAATAATATATAGCAGTAATTATAAACCTATGGCCTACTAATTAATTTGGGTTGATGATACTAATGAAGTCTAAACCCCACTGGACAAATGGTCATCTTTCAACAACTAGCTATAAAGGCATTATTGTGTGTACTTATCTCTTGGCTAAAGCTTGACATTCATGGCATGTTCTCACATAAGAGTGAGCATATTTGAAAATTGTTGGCTAGTAGTAGCCCATTATAAATATATTATAGGTTGTGTTATTCCCAGAAGGATGACCACTACCTATCTTATAATGCAAGTTATCTAAGATTTATTTAGCTTCATCTACAAACACACATCTGAGGTAAATACCTTCATAATTTATTTTGTAGAGGACTCCCTTATTAATCATTTAATGAGAATATTTGAGCCTCAAATCTCTTCTTATATTTATTGGGCTTCAGGGAACAAGTTCCTATAATTAAATATAATATTATATCAGTATACCATTCTCTTTTAGATACTTGAGCTTCACATACCTCTTTAACTATGATATGTAGATCTGGTTAAACCATAAGTTGAATAATGCCTTACCCTCAAATGATCTTTGTAGGCTTGATCTCTATGTCAAATTATTACATCTTGTCCATCCATTTACCTCATCATTATCCTAGCTCATTTTGTGATAGGGTGAGCTTGATAGCAAGATTAGGCATGATGGAAATGACTTTATTCCTCAAGATGTAGTAACAAAATTAATCCAAAACTTATAAATTTTTATTCAAAGATATTTCAAGAACACAAAAATAACACAGTAATAATGATTTCTTTGAGAAGAGATGTTTTATTATTCAAGATTGTAAATATAAACATATGTTTATCTCTGGGGAAGAGATGTCTAATTTCTTTTTCAGGTTACATCTTCATTTATACACATTTTGAAGGTAGGAGGATGTGGAAAGTCACCAATCTAGAGGGAGATTAAGTGGTTCAACTTCCATGATTCACAAAAATATAGATTTCAAGGAATTACTATTTTAGAAACTTACTATTTTTAGACTACACTACTAAAATTGAAATGTGAGGCACTTCCATTAGGTTTTTAGGGGTAAAACCCCATCAAGCAAATCTCAATGCCATCTTACCATGTTTTCCTCATTATTAGCTTTCCAATGGTTCAAATGGGGAGTCAATCAGAGCTATGGTGTAAAATTTATGGCTCCTAAAAGTTCCATCATCAATTGGGGTAGAACCGTCACCCAAATTATCACCTAAATTATTGCCCATATCATAAATTTCTTCATGAAATTGACAAGGGAAAAAATATAATTATCAATCATAGATTACCTGAGTTCTACATATTTCAAGTTTGTGATCATGAATGTAATTAGATGCTTGGTCTCATCTTTCTTCTACATGATGACAGTAGTAATCGTATGCTCTAAATCAAATGAGTATAGGTAGAAATCTTTATTAAAATCTGGACTGATCAACATTAGAGCCTATGATATTTTATCTTTAATGTCTTGTAAGGACTTTAGGGCTTCATCTATCCATTCTATTTTGGCATCTTTCTTCAGCATGGTTTTAAGAGGTTAGACAATATCTACAAATCCTGAGATGAACTTCCTTACAAATATAATATTTCCAAAAAATGATTAAACTCCTTGTTGTTTGGTGGTTGAAGTTTTTAAATTGATTGAATTCTATCTAGATCAATGGTGATCCTATCTTTGGTGATGATGTGCCCCAAAATCTTACCTTTAGTCACTCTGAATATGCTCTTATTTAGGTTTAATGAAATATCAAACCTTCTACATCTCTCAAATATGGATTGTAAGTGACTTATGTGGTCCTTCTAATTCTTTAAAAATACCGTAAGATCATCCATGTAGATGAATTATGCATTTTCATGTCAATCCCTTGAAAGTGTGATCCATCACATGTTAAAAGATTACTCATGTGTTTATTAGGATAAATGGCATCCTCTTATACACATAAGTTCCCCACTTTGTGGTGAACATTATCTTCATTATATCCTCAAATTTCACTAATACCTTATTGTAGCTTGAAAATCCATCTAGGAAGGACATCATTTCAAAACCACTTACTATTTGTATCACCTCATCCAGAGAAGATAGGGGATAATTTTCCTTTTTAGAAGCCTTATTCAGGTTCTCAAAATTGACACATAATATGATCTCACCATTCTTCTTTATTTTTGGGATAAAATTGGCCATCCAGGTAGAATGTCAAACTGGGAAGATGATTTTTGCATTTAAAATCTTCTCTACTTCTCTCTAAATGAGAGGGTCTAGAATAAGATTGACTAGTCTTTACCTATGTCTAAATGGTTTATGATATAAATTCAAAGGAAACATGTGAGTGATGACCTGAGGGTCATACAAATTTAGATCTTCATATTTCTAGGCAATGACATCCCTATGTCAGGTAATTAAATCCTTCACTCACTGCCTCTCTTCTAGGGTGTAGCTGAGGGTGATATTCACATAATGTGGGCAATGTTCATCTCCTAGATTTTCCATTTTGAAGTTTGATTCATTAAATTTTATTTGTATTAGCTATTGTGCCTAAGTATTTATGTTAAATGGTCTTTCTAAGAAGATCAATCTAATTGGAACTTGATTCTCTTTGCACTGAATAATTCCCTCTTTATCTGATTCCTCTTGATAGAGATGATTAATGTCCTTGGCATTGATGATTTGGGATTCAAATTCCCATGAATTGGTTAAAAACTAAATAATCTATTAGTCATCATCAAAGACCTAGAAATTTTCTACATTATCTATAATAGAAGGGACATGGTACCAATTCAATTGAGAACTTTTTTACCTTAGATTATTGTAGTAGTTCCAGATTAGCAGTAGTAGTAGCTAACGAATTAGTAGTTTGATTTTAATCTCTAGGAAGTGCTACGATGTTAAAAGCTTCAAATATTTTAATAAATTCCCATGCTTTATTCTTATATGTTCTCAAATATGATAGCTTACATTAATATTTATTTCTAATTTGGTTAACCATCATCTCTAAGTCATCAAATATTGATATTTGCTTCAAACTGTAATCCTAGAATTAAAGCCTCATACTCAACTCTATTGTTAATGCATAAAAATTACAACTTGTATGCTTCCAAGAATTTTTTACCTTATGGATCAATTATCTCAATTTCCACACTAGATCCTTTCTTAGATCTAGCACCATCAGAGTGTAGAGTCCATAGTTGATTGGAACTTTTAGGTTCTAGTTTTTGTACTTAATTCTGAGTAGTAAAAGTATAAATACCAAGGCTAGGTGACTCATACTTTACCTCTTCATTATTGACATTATACTTTGTAATTGGATATTTAATTCTTGGCTCTCTATCAATTCTAATTTGATTTTCAACTCCTCTCTATGGCAACCATATATGAGAGAAGTCCATAGAGAGATATTTTTTGAGTGTTTTGGACTAATCCCTGCTCAATAGGAAACCATAGCCTTCAGGTATATCCACCACTAAAATATCAATAATCATTTAGACTCTTGGCTTAGATGCCACTTGAATGCACACATTATTTATTTTTCCAACTACTGTGACCACTATCTTATCTAGTTGAGAAATTGTTCTCTTTGAGGGACTTGGAGTGAGACCTACCTTTTGACATATGGATGTAGGCATGACAATTGTAGATGCTCTAGAATTAACTAAATAATTATGAATATTCTTACCAAATTCCTTGATACTCATCAAAAAGGGTAAAACTTATGGCTTGCTCTTATAGATGACATTGGCATTAGTAACTTTCACTTTATTTGTTGATGCTTTAGTTATTTCCATAGGGGCCTTCCATGTAATGGACTTCCATATCATCTCCTTCTATTCAATGATTTGTGCTAACTCATGAAGAGTTATATTCACCTTGATCTTGTTCATATCCTCAATAATATTTTATCTTCCTTTGTTTGATTCTTCTTTTCTATACTACTGATCATTCCCCTTCAGAGGGGGTGCATTATTATATGCCTTGGGATTAGGAGGAATTGCCATGGTATTTGGAAGAGTAGATGTTGTGAGTGGTTGCTTACTCTTTAGATTGTATGTGCCTCTCTAGAACTAAAAAAAAGCGTGAACTTCATCCATATTATTTTATATCTCATTATCATCCTCGCTTGGGAATGGAAAATCATGAGTTTCAAAAAACATAACAGTGCTTGAAGAGCTAGGATACAAATGATGCTCAGGCAGATTATGTATTTGATCTTGTCTAACCACCTCTCTTTGAAATGTTTTAAATGTTTTGCAAAATTTGATGCAATTGAGCTCATCATGCTTAGAAATATTATGAATTTTACACTAATTGGGAAGAGCCATCTCTATTATGTTGATCTCTAGAAGCTTGTTAGGTTGTTAAGGCATATTTAACAGTTTATTATATCTCTAGAATCTAGTATTCTGATTTTCAATTGGTCCATTTACATTGCCCATCTTCCTTTGCATATTTAGGAAATCATTTCTCAAATTTTAAACTATCTTCTAAATAGAATCCAATTTTATCTTTGTGGAATCTGTACATTGTAAAATGGTAGAGGGAAGTGTAGCCACTTTCTAGTTCTACTGATAACCATTGCCTATTGCATGATTGTTCAAGTAGCTAAAATTCAGTTGTGTTGAATACATTAGTGGAGGCAGTGTGAACAATTGGTTATGATTGAATGCCAAGACATTCTACCTTACATGTGGAACTAGATTTTATGCTAAAAAAAATCATTGACATTAGGTTTTCCAGTCGTCTGAGGATTGAGCTTCTTATCTATATTGATAGCTTCTTCAAATGTTAATGCTAAAGTGTTAGTCATAATTTCTCTTCTCAAAACATGGAAATGATAGGATCTAAGGCATTCTTATACATTTTCAACACTAATGTCACCTCTGATTTATATCTTTGGGTTAACCAGTTGTACATCTTCTACCATCTTGCATTGAAAGAATGGATGGGCTCATTAGGTTCCTTCTTTATGTTAGTGAAGTGTTGGTATACTAAACTAGGATTGGTAACCTATCCAAACTACATAAAAAAGTTACTTAACATTGATCCCAAGAAGTGATGGAATTTTTATTTAAATTTAAATACCAATCATAAGTAGCATCCATTAAATTAAAAGGGAAAAATATGCATACAACATCCTCATCTATGACATTTATTAATCTTAAATCAGCTTTAACTAATTTGATATGTTCCTCTATTGTCCTTGTTCTTGAAGGAGAAAATAATGGCAAGTAATTTTCAACATTTTGAGTCAAATAATACACGTCTCCTAAGATGGTGATAATAGATCCAACTAACCAAGGCTATTATTGAGCCATTAGTTGATTAATAGGTAAAGGGTTCCTTACATGTAAGGGGTTTCCTACAGGAGGGGGATTGTTCTAAACTAGGGCTATTGGCACAATTATAGTTCTCTTGTAATTTGATAAAACCAGCTTGGGAATTAGATTTGGTCACTCTCCTGGGTGACTCTAGTGTAACTCTACACAAATGATAAATACTACTATTAGGGGTGTTAACCCACCTTCTAACACTAATTTAGATTGTTCATGCAAGTTTTATGTACACCATATCCTTAATGAGGTAGCCTCTAACATTTTAAGATCTCAATGGAGGTAAACTCCACTCCATGGCATGAGTTATAGGTATGTGGGCTATTACAACCTGTTGATGGAATAGTGAGTAGGGCATGCAAGTTGTTGATAAGGTTTTTGGATGGAGGTGTGGTTCCAAATAAGGGTAGTGAATTTCTATGTGAGTTGGATGGGTAGTTGGTTGCTAATCTAGAGTGGGTAGATCTCAAAACAAACTCAAAAAGGGAGGGAAAGGTAAGGTAGAAAAGAAAGCTTTCATGCATAATCATAATTATGAATCAATTTGAACTTGACTATCTTAACTAGTATATTTACCAATCTTTCAATAGTTGATGCACATCTACATATTAGTATATCAATCAAAATAATCAAGAATATATTCACAGCTTTTGCATACTAAAGATTATTGAAACATACAACCAATAAAACTAATAACTAATTACATATAAATTGGAAATAAAATACATAAACACATTCACTAACAATCAAAATTGATGTTGCTCCTATATTCAAAAAATCTCTAACAAAAATTGAAATTGGATTACAATTATTAATATAGACTCGAGGAAGAGGTCGCCTCATCCTCCAAGTTCATGCAAGGTCGTTACATGTGATAGTCATAAAATGAGTTATAACTATGGTTTAAAACCATATAAGAGTCTACTTATAGTTATCAATTTAAATTATCCTTTACCAAAGTTAGGCAACATATGCATGTGTATAAAGATAAAGGCAATTTTAAATAATTATATCTCAAACTGTATGCAAAACTTCAAAATGTGCACTAATTTTCAAAACTATACATGCCTCCTTTTATAGGTCATGAGAACAACTTATTGATATTTTAGATTATCCACCTTCAAATGAAAGTATGACATATGCATGAAGGACCAAAATCACTTTACCAATGTCTTAGAACTAGTAACACTACTATTAGTTATGACTAATCTGAACTGTATGTTGCATGCTCGCCCATGTCTTTTATAGAATCTATATCTTCACTTTTATATTTGTTATTTAGATTAAGACATGCATGTTCATACTCTAGCTTAACTATGAGACCCAATGCCTATTGATAAATATAGCTCAAATGTCCAAAGATATACTTATTTTATCTATAATGCCCTACTAGTTTTTTAAATGTGACATGTGTTAATATGTGATTGAGTCCAAGATCTTTGAAAATTCCATGTTGATCTTGCATCGTCAATATATTTGTTCTTGATTTAATGTAATTCACAGATCTTGGTGCTTTGACTCATTAAATCCCATGAGCTTGACAATTGTCATGTCCTCATTCCTTTGAAAAATTGCTACCGATCTCACACCATCAGTTTAACTATATGAATCAATGATGGCCATCGATCTGCCTGGGTTCACTAACCTTTGTTTCCAAATAGCTAATTTATGAAGCTAAATTTGACATCCACATGACAATAAAAGACATCCTCACAACCATCGATGGCATCCACATGGTCATCATAATTTGATCCCCTATTATTTTCTTATTGATCTTTAATTTGATGTTCATGTGACTGTCAAAGACATCCTCATAACCATTGATGATGTCCACACGATAGTAATAATTTAAACCTTATGTCCTTTTATCTTTGATACTAATTTTTATGTCTGCATGACCATTAAAGGATATCTACGTTACTGTCACATTTTTTTAACTCCCTATAAGCTAAACACTTATCATTTCCTAGTTTGCTCTGCTCATATAAGTATAAACAAAAAGAAGAGTTACCATAATACTTTATGAAACATATATAAAGGACCTTTCATGAATATTTCTAGTCTATGGTCTTAGTATTAATAAAATATGATTTGGACCTAGGCTAAAATCTTAAATTACGCTCAAAACATAATGAAATGCTTTCTAATCAAGGGTACCACTTGGTAGTATGGTATGTATTTTAGGGTAATTATAAAGGGGGAATTGTGAGAGGGAATTATTTTAGGCCTTTTTAAGAGTAATTATGTGAAGGGAAAAGTTTCTCAAATAAAAATTCCAAAGGAATTGGCCTAGGGCAAAAGTCCCAAAGGGTAGGTGCATAGGACAAAATGCCTAAGACAAAAGTCCTGAAGGGTAAGTCTTAGAAGAGAAAGGGTCCAAGACAAAGTCCCGAAGGGTAAGTGGTCACTTCAAAAAATCTCAAAAGGTCTTTCTCAAAATGTCTAAAGGACACTTTTAAAAAAGTTTTAAGGAATATTCTATTGGGAAAAAAGGCTAGGACTAAAGTCTGAAGGGTCTACTTCGTAGGGTAAAGAGGGCCCATGACAAAAACCCTGAAGGGTAGGTTGGCAAGGCAAAAGGGATTTTTAAAGGGGCATAAATCTAAAGGGTCTATTTTATAGGGCACTTCATTTATGACAAAATTCCTAAAGGATCTACTTTGTAAAGGCTGAAGGGCTATTCAAAAGGGTTAAAGGGAAAGTATATAGGGTAAAAGTCCCATAATAATTATCCTAAAGGGTAAGTTGCACAAATCTTAAAGGGTAGGTTCATTTCCTCAGGGAAAATGTCTCAAAAAAAATGTCTAAATATCTAAATTAGATCGAGGAAAATATATCAGATAAAATGTTTGAAGGATCTCAATTGGCTCAAGGAAAATGTCTTGGACAAAATGTTCAAAGGAATGGTTTCAAAGGGCAAAGGCTCAAGACAAAAGTCCCTAAGGAATTTCAAAAGGTTAAAGGGTACTTTCAGAAAGTCTGAAGGAATTTTGTCAGGTAAAATGGCTGCAATAAAAAGGTCGAAGGGCATGTTTAAAAGTTTAAAGGGAAATTCTATTTCATCGATCAAAAAGCCCATAGACCCAATACCATCGAGGGAATTATTTTAGACAAAATGTCTGCAACAATATCCCTAACAAATATAAGCCCATAGTAAAAAAAAATCCTATGGAAAAAAACCATGATAAAGACCAAATGTGTTGAGGAAAATCTTTGATAAAGATATGTCCAATAAAGATAATTCAGACAAAAGACCTAAAGGAATTACAAAATAAGCTTGATAGAAATAAATCCTAAAATGAAAACATAATATCAATGCCATATTGCCAAAGTATAAAATCCCAATTAGTTAGTCTTTTCCCAGAAGTTTTCCCAAAAACACATAGAAGAGGGGCTCAAAATCAAGACCATAGTCTAAAAAAAGTGGGTCCCCATTTCCTTATGGGAAAAAATGGGGGTGTTGGGTACAACACTCCTCATCCCTATCCCATCACCAGACTAGTCCCTTGATAATCCCACATCATTTTAAGCTATGAATATTACTAAAGTGGCTCTCTATCATTAATTATTAATTCTTATCTCTATTATCATCTTTAAATCCTTCCCTAACATTTGTCCTTGTTACAAGTCATGTCCTAGGCTTGCATCTCATCTCAATCACTTTAGTCCTATCAATCCAATCACTTTCTAGACATTGGTTGTTTGTCTACAACCCATCAAAATTAAGACACTTTATCCCCTTACCTCTAAACTTGGAAAACATAGCTACATCATTACTTGGGGCATCCCAACCCTATTTTATTGTCCTACTCTCATCACACCCATGGGATTTATGTTTGAGTGACCATATGGGTTAGTTCTCCCTGCGTGCTCCCTTGAGGTGGAATTGTATCCACTACCATCATCTAACATTATTTCCATACATGATTATGGTTTTTCTTTGAAATACCATTACTTCCTCCCTCTTTTCCACTCATAGTTCCCTTTCAAAAAAGAGCAAAATATATGCACTAAAATCTGCTCACCCTACTAATTACATTAATTTTTCTAATTTAACCTAATAACTACATTTCCTAGCTAATTTAACTAATGTTATGTTATCCCATATCCCATTTTATACATCTTAAAAAATCTTATTCCATCCAATAACCAATTAATCCCCTTCATTAATATACTAACAAAACCTATTTACCTACTAACCTACTCCCTAAGTCACTTGCCAATTTAAAAATACAATTTATTCTACCTACCCATCTACCACCCTATTCCTATCTATTCTTAAACGCCTAAACCCTATTAGATATTTCTAGAATTGGATAATTTTATAAATCTCATCCATTTTATCCCCTTCTCCTCTATAATTCTCCATTCTAGATATTTCCAAGGAATTTTAGATTCCTTGGAAATATCCTAGCCATTGATTCTTCCATCCACATCCTATATAACTAATCCACCCCTTCCTTGCAAACTAAATATAACCTTAAAATCCACCTTGATATCTTGCTATCTTGCATCCATAACCAAGACTTATTGCATTCATCAAGACCCATTACCAAGCACAATTATCCATTGGAAGCCATTATCAAGAAAATACAAGCAATCCAACATCCGTCAAATTTGGCATCAAGCATCCATTTGGAAATATTAGAGAGGAGCTATAAAGAGGTAAAATGATGGTAATATTTGTCCTAAAAATTTGATTATCTCTTTTATCCCCTCCTATTGA
The DNA here is from genome assembly GCA_037957365.1 of Torreya grandis. Taxonomy (NCBI): domain Eukaryota; kingdom Viridiplantae; phylum Streptophyta; class Pinopsida; order Cupressales; family Taxaceae; genus Torreya; species Torreya grandis. The sequence goes on from JARHVA010000037.1 coordinate 1,165,018, forward strand.
TGTGTTTATATTTTAGGTTTTTATTCTTAAAAATAGTAATAATAGGTGAATCTAAAATTTAGACTACAGTATTCACCAAAATATTCAAGATGACACACCAAGAGTCTTCATTTATAAATTAATTGGTGTGACTTTTATCTAGTGTATGATTAAGTTGCTTAAGATTTTGTATGATAACATGATTATCAGACTGGAGGGTCAGCATTTTCTAAGTTTTACTAGTACTTTTTTCTTCCCAATAAGATTGCACTTTATCCTCATCTGATCTATTAAAGTAAAGATTCAACCTATCCTAGGGTGTTTTAGAAATTAATGGATGGACAAAGAGCCAATAATCATCCCAAAAAGAGGCTTTATCACCATTTCTAATATTTCATTTACACCCTTTAGAAAGAAGATCCATGTTTTTAACCAAAGCATCCTAGAAGGCTAACCCTTTTGAAGGCTCATCAATGGTTAATAATTGGTCAGTGTTTCTTCCCTCCAAGTATTTGTACCTAATGATGTTGATCCAAAGAGAATCCTCAGTAATAAATTCCAACTCATCTTAGCAACTAGGGCTTTGTTCATTATTTTGATTTTTTTCAAGCCTAAACCTCCCTAATCTTAGGGGAGACAAATATTGCCCCAAAAAACTAAAGGAATTATGTTCTTAGTCTTAGATCCTGACCATAATAAGGTTCTCCAGATATCAGTAATTTTTTCCACATTTATAGGTATATTAAATAATTACATTAGGTAGATAAGCAGACTTTGAATTAAACTTTATAATAATTGAAGTTTGCCTACTTGAGAGAGCAGGTTGCCTTTCCAGCAACTAGTCTCCTTTGAAGCCTATCCATTAGAGAATTCTAGATATTACTTTCTATATTACTAGAAAAGAGGGGAATTCTTAAAAAGGAAGAAGGAAGGAAATGCATCTGTCATTATAATATTATGGTGATTCTTAATTATCTACCTTGAGGAATATTGATAATTAAGATGGAGATTTTGTTCATGTTGATTACATGTCTTGTAGTCTCAATGTAATCCTTAAGAAGCATCTTTATATGTTTGACCTCAACCATAAAAGCTTCCCCAATCATAAAAGTGCCATTGATTAACTGTTGATGAGTGATAAGGTCCATTAATGGGTAATATGAAGACCTTTGAGGAGCCCAAAAGATCTATCGACCATCAAATGTATACCTAAGGACTCTGCCAAGATGATAATGAGAAAATGAGAGATAATATACCCTTGATGAATCCCTATTTTCCTTGAGAAGAAGCTCATAAGAGAACCATTGAATAGAATAAAGAAATTTGGAGTTGAGATGCAATAATCAACAATAATCTATCTAATTTTAGGAAGGAAACCCAACTTATCCAATATTTTTTCCAAAAACTCCCATGAAACCTAACCTATCCAATATGTTATCGAAGAACATGCTTTCCCTATTCAAAGAGTCTAAGGAATGAAGAGATTCATGTACAAGGATGATACTATCTATTATATGTCATCCTTCATAAATACACCTTGTTGAACAAAATCAATTTTGGTAATAGGACTTGAAGTCTAAGGGCTAAAGTCTTTGAGACGATTTTATAATTAGTATGACAAAGACTAATAATATGCAATTCCTTAAGAAATCTTATTATGACCTATTTTGAATAAGGATCAAAAAGTTATTATTGATTTATTTAAGAATATAACCTAACTAAAATAATTTTATCACTGTAGCCACAATGTTAGCCAGGATAATATCCCAAAAATGTTGGAAGAACAACATGGGAAACCATCTCGGCCCAAAACTTTGTCCCCTTCCATAGAAAATACTACAAACTTAATTTCATTTAGTGATGGAGGACAAGTAAGTTTGTCATTATCTTGGCTATAGATCACCTTATAAAACAAGTCTAAGAAGGTGTAGATACTAAAATCTAATTTATATAACATCTCAGTATTGTATACTTGAAAAATAACTATCAGGGTTCCACCCTTCAATTTTATACCTTATTATTGTCAAAAGGCTCACATTCACCATCTCATTATGCCTAACTATTTATCTTATGGTCTAACCCTATCATTTATTATGACCCAAATCTCTTTCTGAGAGGAACCTCGTACTCACACTCACATAATAACAAAATAAACTACATAAATTGAACTCAAATGCTGATTACACACAATTCCTTTTATGGTAGGAATAACTTCATATCATGGGCCACTTCAAGGGGGAAATCTCTTATTAGAGAAAACTCTATTACAAATAAATTTTTGGATGATCTTTAACCTCATATGCCCCTTTATTTATACTATTTCTCATCTACCCTACTCCTCATTCTAATGCATATGGGATTATTCACTATTATACTATTATACCCCTATCTAGGTACATTACATTGCATCCCCCTTAAATATGTTTCACCCTCAAAACATGATAATAAATAAGATGAGGACCAAATAAAGTATAAACCAAAAAATAGGTTGAAGACCAAATAAAGGCACATCCATGTGTCCTTTTCTGCTTCCATTTCTTTAGCATGTGCTCGGATATGAACATGTACATAAATAGGGTGAACATGTACACTATAACTAATGGTTGAAGTAAAATTTTAACCATGATGATAATATCCTTAAAGTGAGAGAAAGGGTGCTCAAAATATTCATCCTGATGAATAAATTGAGGTTACATGCCATCCCCCTTATCATTTTTCTCTAAGGTATTTGAAAACTCAGTTCCCAGCTTGGGATATATGATTATCACCTTGGGCTCATTGGGGGCCTGCTCAAGCATGGTGATTTCCTAAATGGGCTCATCTAAAACATATTATGTTACATCTAAAAAGGAATCAATATATGTTTTTTTGATGTCTTGAAGAGGTGGTGTGGTCTAGGATGTAAAAACAAAGTTGTCTCACCATAATAATAGCATATGCAACCTTTTATGAGCTTATATAAGCCCACAATTTCCTTTATGAATTGTGGTTACCACATGTGAACCTATGCTCAAATCTCATCATGAAGTATATTGATGAAGAAATGAATGAATAATGTAGTAGATATGTCATTTGTTAATGTTTCAAACTTAATCTAATATTCCCTAATAGTACCAATTTTTTTAAGTTGAATTAATACACCAGAAAGATTATTGCTAGAGAAAATGGGAAGCCCCATGAGAACCAAAGGAATAGACGTCAGTTTCAAAAAAAATGCATCTTTTAAAATATGACCAATATTTTTATTTTTATTTTGTATATTATTATTATTATTTTTAAAGACTAACTGGGTGTCAGGCTCTATTGAAAATGCACCCAATTAGAAGAAAACTTTCTCCTTCTTGTATTACTTATAATTGTGCAACTGTGAGTTTTAATACTTAATTCTTAAAGAAAAATAATTGGATAAATAAAAATTTATATAAATCCTTATATTATATCTATAAATAAATTATTTCACAACATTCTTCTTGAAAAAATATACATTTTCAAAAAAAATAGTACCTAAAAATTCCTTACAGATCTCAAGTATGAGTCCACAAAGGTACTTTCAAACTATAGAAAATAAGGTTTTACTAAAGAAAATATAATTTTTGAATAATAAAATGAGCTCCAAAAAAATGATCAAATATCATTACCAGGTTTGCATCAAAATCACAATTCTAAAAAAATAAATTAGAGGTTATAACCCTCACAGTTTGAAAGATATCACCTCTAGAGTGATAGCAGGTCCAAATCACCTTTGAAGTGATCACTAGTGATTAAATCCTGACATTTTGCCCTAGTCACATGAGATGGTTTACATTGATGGTTAATCCTAGTGGTCAATGAATGTGTAGCATGCATAATGCACCAAGCATGCAGATCAAACCAGAATGTATTATAGTCTTCAAATGCATACCACGGGTGCCTCATTTATCCATTTTTAGCAAACGAATATTTTTTAGAAAGATCTCAGAGAGAGGAATACAAAAATATATTTTCATTAAATGTTTTTAATATAAAATTAAAATAATATATTGATTTAAAACACAACAATAACCAAAACTTATACCTGATAAATTTGGGGATTTAATTTCTTGAGCTTCAAATGTCAGATCTAAACAAACTAGATATGCATACCTATGTTTTGAGGTGCTAAAGATGCATTTATGTATTCATAATCATTGTAAAATGCACCAAAAAATTATTATCATAAGAGCATACACCCTAGTCTATTTGAACCAAAATTAATACCAGATGAGAGGAACCTCGTATTCACACTCACATAATAACAATATAAACTACATATATTAAAATCAAATATTGATTACACATAATTCCTTTTCATAGAATGAATAACTTTGTATCATAGGCCACTTAGAGGGGGCAACCTCCTATTATAGTAAGCTCTATTAAAAATAACTTCTTGGATGATCTACAATTTCATATGCCCTTTTATTTATATTATTTCTCATTTACCCCAATCCTCATTCTAATGTATGTGGGATTATTCACTATTCTACTATTATACCTCTATTTAGGTACATTACACATTCACTATATAGAAAGCATAAAACTTGATAAATATCTTTCACTGTCAGTTTTAGATCCTCAGTAATTTTCTATCCTATTGAGAACTGGCATTCCACATAGGAACACTTGTGTTGATGCAAGTGTCTAGATTCTTATCAAGTTCCTAGTCCTCAAAGTTCATCAAAATTATAAAGGTTTTGAAATATATGAGTCAACCTATTTATATTATCCCTACCATGAGATATTTCTAAAAGGTGTGTTACAAATCAAATCTAAGCCTACTCATTACCCATATAGTAAATACCAAGCAAGCACCTATTCAAGCTTATTCAATCAATTACATAACTAAGTTATACTGACCTTATTCTTCCCTATTTTAATATCAGTCATATTATAGGTCTAGCACTCAAATAATAGCCCATGAGTAGTATTTTTCAAGTTACAATCTAGATAATTGTATGGCTTTGCATATAGAATATTTCACCCTTGTGCACACATAAAACAACATAAAAGGGGAGAACTACATATATATGAGGCCCTCTTTACAGTATTGGCTTGTAGGCAACACCCATTGATAGAGGGGTCATTGGGGTCAATTTGACACCATGATTCCACTAAGTTTCTAACCCATTTTTGAAAAAGTACAAAGACTTAAGGTGAAGATCTAGGGTTTGATCCACATACATGTTTAGATCTCAAAATGTACTTATTGAATTGAGCACATTTAGAATACTAGAGAGAGTTAATTAGATTTCACCCTCTCATTTTAAGATTATTTTTGAGACAATCCAAGGCATGAGTTAGATTTATTAGTCTCCATTATGTAGCCTAGTTGGAATGAGTCTCTAAGATATATAATACTACTAATTGAAGCTTAATAGTACTTAAACACACCAACTAACCTAAAGATCCATCACCTCACTAATCTATCATCCACAGCTCATCGGTGTAGTAGGTTTGATTCAAAGTGTTTTATAGAAACCAAAAAAAATGAAAGAAAAAGAGTAAGGCAAAAAGAAAAGGCTCATTGGGTGAGTATGGAGACACCAATGTCTAAGACCAAATATGAGCCCAACTGCAGTTTTACCATTGTATGTTATTTTTCACATTAGCTCAAACTTCTACCATACAATAAAAGGATTAAAAGAAACATTATGTGCTTAGTTCCAACATTTCCATTCCATAGATAAAGCTTATAATATTTTTATTAATACACACACATGTTTATAATTATTTTAAAATATAGATAAAATGCAAAAATTAATTATAATAATATATAGCTCATCCTAACTAGATACATATATAGTACATAGACTCATATCATAGTATTTTACATCGATATTCTCCATTGTCACCACAAAGTTGGAAGACATCCATAAAGTAGACACAACATAATATAATGAAAACCAATAGGATATAAAAAATGAAAGTATATTAATCATGTCTTCTATTACAAAATGTTGACTTTTAAACAATACCGCAACATAGTACTTATAAAAAGAGGAGGTTTGCCACCTATTTTCATCGAATCCCACTTCAATCCATCATGGCTAAGTGGTTGCAACATAATAATGACATGCCCAAAAAGAGGCAAAACAAGAGAGAGGCCCATAAAACATGATAACCACTTTGCTAATCATGACCATAAGAGAAATAATGAGATCTTTAGTTAGTACCTAGAGGGGGACCACTTCCCAACTGTATCTAAGCACCCTATTGAGTTATTAGTGCATACATAATTATATTTACTTCTCTATCTAGATTGGGTAGGTTTTAGGTGGCTCCCTAAATAGAACCCCAACTTATGTCAATAATTTGGCATGTGTTCCTTTAGGGGATTTAATAAAAGACTTGACTACATTGACTTGGCTGATGTTGGCTGTACATTGCGTGGCAATCTCCATAATAACCTATGCTCAAATCTTATTGTAAACAAGGATTACAATAGAGGGGAGGTTAGTCTTGTCTTAGTTCAATAAAACAAATTAAATTAACACACTAAAATTCTAACACCTCTAGCCTAGACACTAGGGAGAGCTTAGGTAACAATCAAACATATGAAAACACAACTAAAACATAAAATAATACTCTTTTACCTTCCTTGGAGCTCCAAATGGCTTGTTGAATGGCTTACTCAAATTGTGCATCAAAAAATCTTTATCAATGGAGCTTTATTAGCTTCACTTTTCCTTGTCACCTTGGCTTTGGTTACTTGGCTTAAGATTTAGGTATGGTAACATTACTCGCATGAGACTTATAGAGGAAATTTTGCATAATAACTTGTTACATCCTAATTCCTCACCAGACAAACTTGATAGATTAGATGTGGATATCTATAGATGGAAATTTTAGTTTAGGATATTTTTAACTAAGCTTAGATATATACTGATATAGAGTAGTAGGATATTACTTAGGTTATATGATCATGTTGTTATAAGTTAGCTATAAGTATATGTTTAATTTATGATCATGTTAATTTGTCATTCAGCTAAATTTTATGATGCATGTATATCACGATTGTTATGACCTAACTACCTATTTTATTATGAGGTGGATGTAGGATAACTCATCCTTTAGAGCATGTCAAAGGGAGAGCATCATTAGAAAGGATGATATAGATCAAGATTTTAGAGGATGATAGAGAAATCAACTAGTACCTTGCATACACCATAGACAATTAGTACATGATTAGATGTGTAAGTAAATGGTTAGTAAATTATGTTTAATTCTCTTTGCATTAGAAAGTTGTTCATACTTTAGTTTGCTAGCATAGTTTAATGGTTTGTAGAATTGCCATGTGAGTGGCCATAAATGTTTTGAAATTTATTTTATTAGACTAATTCAGATTGTTAGACTATAATCTAATAATTAAATTATCATGACAATTTGAAATGATAATTAATAAATATATTGATTATTATAAATTTTTGTAAATGGAAATAAAATGTTGTAAATTTAGAAATTTTCATTTAGAAGGAAAATGGTAAAACAAAAAGAAAATAGGGATTAAAAAAATAGAATTTACCATAGAAAAAAAAATAAAGGAAAAGTAAAGACTAAATTTAGAAAATCAAAAAGAATCAAATATATTAAAAATAACTAAAATAAAAAAATAAAAGAGAAAAACAAAAAAATTAAAAAAAAAATCTTTAAAACAAAGGTAAAGGCCTATGCTTATTTTATATAGGTAGAAATTAAGAAAGAAAAAATTATCATAAGTATTTTTGGGAGTCAAAAATTAAAAGAAGAAAAAAAAGGTGTAGTTTTATCAGAAGAAAACACAAAAAGAGGTATTAGAGGAGAGAAAAATCAGCAATGATAGACAAATCACAAGAAGTTCTTATTGCTAGGTAGGTAATATTTTAAATTTATATTTGTTATCATAATTTAATTAGTTAATTTAAATTATTTTTATATGTCTAGAATTAATAGAGTACCCAATAGAAGAATTAAAATATTATGGTACATGAAACTCGGATGTGTAGGGCTTTAAAAATCATCTTATATATTCATTTTGACAAAAAATAATAATAATGATTATAATACAAATAAAAATATAAAATCTATAAAAAAGATATGCATAATAGGAGGTATGATGTCAAAATGACAAGCAGAGATTATATAAGCAAGTACTAAAATTCATAACATCTCTTTTAACTTATCGATGTTGCTATAATTATTCAACCTGGAATGTAGAGCTAGGTGCCTTTATTTTACCCATAAGATAAAGTATGTGATTATCCTTTCTTTCTTACTAAGTTTATTTTATTGTTATGGCATTTTCCCAAATGAGATGGGTGTAGCCTATAAAAATATTTCCCTCAAAATAATCTATTTTCTATGTGTTGGCTAAGAGAATTTATTGGTACTCATTAAGAGAAAAAGTGAAATAAGAAAGAAAAATTGAAATAAGAAAGACCATAAAATTTATTTAAAGTTCAAATGCTTCATAAATTAATAAAATCATGGGTGAAGCAAGGCACATTAAAACAAAGGGGAAAAAATAATAACATAAGCCAAATTTAAGAGATCTTCTCATGTTTCCAACTGGGAGACTGCGCACATCTTGATATATGTAAAAAATTCTTGCCTTTAATATCATTTTATGATGCCACAAATATCAATGACCTAGTGAGGTTTGTCATATGCTAGAAATTCTTGATGTTTTATGACCCACACAGGAAAATTATGTAAGAGATCTTTTGAGAATTATATTTATTCTGTGACCTCCATTGGGGTTTAGGATTAGCAATATTGGTATGCAAAAAATAAATAATGATATTTGGCTAAGTGCAGGTCTGAAAATTAAAAAAATAGATTATCAATAGAAAATGTAGGCTCATAAGATAAAATTCAATTGAGCATTATAATTAATAATGCTAGTTATGCCAGAATGAAGGTGGCACCACTATACTAGTTTACTTTTCCACTAGGACATCACCATGATCCTTAAAAAAAAAAATTATTATTATTATTATTATTATTATTATTACATGAGTTGTTGAATTTAATATTTTCAGCTATGTTTTTTAGAGTTACTATATTTTATATAAGAATATAATTATTGTTAGTAATATAAAAGGGCAATAATGTAATATATGAATAATTTTTAGATTGTATAATACATGTTAGTCATATTTGTTTATACATATGATTTAGAAAACAATTCATAAATAGATTTCCTTAAATATGGTTTAAGACGTGTTTACTAAATATGATTCCTTTTTTAAATAATGATTAATGTTCTATATATGAGATGGTTGGAAAATATAGAACAAAGTATCGTATATTATTCTTTTGTGAACATTTAATTTAGTGTATAGGAGCTCTTATAGAGAGTTCAAATTAACTAAACATGGTTGTTAGCTTTTAAAATATATTCAACCATTTTGTTATTTAAATGATAGAATAATCACTTAATACCTCATTTGGGAGTATTTATAATCGTAAGTGTTATGTGGGGTTAGTATATTTCGAACCTTTATAGATTTTTATGAGATACAAAAAGGATAGAAAATCCAATGAAGTCATCATCAATTATTCATGAGTTGCACATTATATATATAACTTGTTAAGTCAAATAATTGTGGTGTAAATGTAACATTTAAATAAATTGTGGTATGCATAATAAGTAATATAGATGTTCATATATATATATATATATATATATATATAAGGGGTGTATTCTTATGATTTTAGTTCTACGGGTGGATTATTAACTACATTAAATAATTACGTATAATTAAGTTAACAAATAAGTGCATTCAAACCCCTAAATGTATTACAAATGCTAGTTGGAATATCCTATGTTTCATATGTGTTGAGTCTTGTTTTATTATATCTACACATGAATTTAAGTATGCAACATAAGTACATAATTAAAATGGTTGTGTTAGGTCATAAGACTAAGCTTGTAATTAGAAGTATGATTTTACCTAATAACCAGATGTTTGTGGGCCCGAATCTATAATCATATTAAAACAATCTTCTAAAAAATAGAATAAGATATATAAATGAATGTTATAATGGGATTATAGTTATCTATTTTTAGCAAATGCTTAATGGACTGTTAGTTATATGTATTTAGTATTGAATATTTATGTTTAGTACATATTATGAGAGTGATAATATGTATAAATATTTAGTTATATTCAACATATAATAGTGCATCATGACGTATGCTTATAAATTATGTTATTTTGGAATGCTAGTATATAGTTTAATCTTAAGGTAAATCTAGGTGGTATAATCTCATATTTGTTTGCTTATTATTATCTGCATGGATCATTGATTCTTGAAATCATAATTTTGAATTATGTTTTATTATGTAGTTGGAAACCTTTGATAGTATGAGATATCATAGGGTGATATAGTATAAAAGTATATTGTACCTAGATGGTACATAATATAATTATTATACCTAAAATCATAATTGCATTTGGTTGATTTACTGTATGCATGCTGGTTATTATCATGGATAACATCTTTTGTAATAGTTGGTAAGACTTTGTGTATACATACATGAAAACTCTAAGATTTTAACAAATTTTGTGTTGGTATGTTATTATGTTCCACGAGAACTATAATTTGCTTTGTTGTATATAATTACTTATAAAATTGCTTATGTTTTCATGATTTTAAGACTATTTTATATGCCTATTTTTGACAAAACTAGTAGTTAATTTAAAATACTAAACTATGATAATATGGGTTATCATAGGTGTAGTATGTTTGGAAACAAATTGTGGTAGTTGGAATCTACAATTATGAATATATACCTAGGTGGTATAGACCATAATCATTATTTCTAATATAGGATATAAATTAATGTAAGATTCATTCATGCATTTGATTAAAATAAATGTATGCTTTGATTACTCTTATGTATAACATATTATATAAAGTATTTACTAAGTAATATGTAAAATTAATCTTGTGATTGAATTATATTTGACCAATATGCATTGTGATACATAGTGAGGAGTGAGATGGACTTCACTGACTTACTAGTCTCACTAAGACAGATGTAGGTAGTTTGATCAAGTGGTGTGTATGAAATTGATTGATCTAAATCATTATTATTTATTATTTATAAAACTTTGGATCAAATTATGTTTAGTGAGACATTATCATTTCATGAGTATGATTCACATGTTTGTGTGAAATCTTTCAATAGAACAGATTCATATGATACATTACATGTTTAGTTTAGAATCATATAACACATGGATACTTGCTTGTCTCTTTAGATTCTCACACCATCACTATATACTCATCCATGAAGGGAAGGCCATTTCCTAATGGGATTAGTGTGGGAGATCATTGGTCTATGGTTGGTTTGAAAAATCACTTGGATGATGCTCTCCCTCCACACAACAGTACTACTTATTAAGATGACACTTGAGATTGCCATAAATAATGGAGAGTGGCAAACTCATGCTCTAAGAAGTCAAGTATATAAATTATATACATTATATTAGATTGTATATTATTATTTAGTATTTTCATGAATAATTATAATTAATTATTATTATATATTGACAACAATGACTGCATAGTTGTATCAACCATGGCTGAAATGCTATATTACTTTCTATATTCATTTTATATAGCGCTCTCATGACATTAGAGATATGTGATATAAGATGTAATGTGTATTTACTATTATCACTTGAGTATATATGAGCTCTATTTATATTTTCATGGTGTAATCTATTTATTTCATAAATGTTTAACTTTTTAAAAATAATCTACGTCTAACCTAGTAGAATCGTTACATATGGTATCAGATTTGTGGCTCGAAATATAGGACCTAATGAGTCCATTAACATTTTCATGTCTTTCTGTTCACCAGTGTGAACCTAGTGACATAAGGTATTACATTGATATTTTAGATTTGTTTTACCTCAGTGCAAAACCATGTACACCATGATTGGAGTTTTGAGACTTGATAGATCTTCCTATATGGATTGGTGACTTTTGTAAGTATGTGACATTCATGAAATAAGTGTGGTACATTGAGTGTGTACCTTAAAATCATTTTTTACCCTTTTAGAGTTTTTATAGGGTTGGTTATCAAGATTTTTGATGGAGTTGGATGTAATCAAGGTTTTAATAGGTGATTGCATAGCTTAGTTCATGAGTTTTGAATAAGAGTATACTACTTATTTATGATCATTTAGATTGACACCTCAAGGATGATTATAGTCTTGCTTATTAATTACATTCGCTTTATCATTTGTGTTTTATGTTTTGAGTGCTTATAAGTTTGGGATGATTCTCACTTATTATATATATTTGACATTTAATTTTTGTACCTTATTTTCACTAATCCTAGGAATAGAAAATTTTATAAGACTAATTTTAGTTTTAGTACCACCTAGTGCGGTGGAAATTTTCTTGTAGTATAATGTTGTTATGTTTGACAATTCCTATATGTTAGGAGTTTAAGGATTGGCACCCTTATGTTTCTTATGGATTAATAATAAGTGTCATCTCTCTCTTATTAGCTTAGAGGTGAGTTATTATTATCTCATTCTCCTTTGACATCTTTTAAACCATTGAGAGGATGCATTTTTCTATGATGTTTATTTAGTATATTCCTAAACAAGAATGTGTTTTTGGAAATGTTATTGTGACCATATTCCTTGGAGTTCATGGAATAAATATCTTCTACTTTTTTTAATAAGTAATTTTTAGGATAGGACAGATTGATACATCCTTATGGTAAGTATATTTCTCTTTCAGTTGTGGAAATAGATTGTGAAACTATACTTACATATCTTGTAAGTAGGAAGAGTTTTGGCAATTTAAGTTGTCGCATTTTTACCTTATAAGGGTATATAGGAATTTTTGAAATGTTATTTCTTAGCTTTTCACTTTGTAACCTTTTAGAGTTATTACTTTGTCTAATTTATGATTATAGACCATGTGGTATGGCCAATGGTAACTTAATGCAATTATGAATTGATTGTATGATTTCCCTTGTATGTATGTTGATACATCTAGAATTATTTAGCATGTATGAATGATTTCTATAATCTTATAGTATAGATTTTTGTTTCATTGAAACCTTATGCATATTGTGGAGATCATCAGGTCATGGATACTTGAAGAAAGAGTGATGAAATAAGAACATGAGTTTTAAGTGATAGGATGGTATCTTACTTAGACTCACATTGACTTGGTAGTTATTGAGTTTGGATCTAATAGATGTACTTTTCAAATCTAAGTTTGATAGATAAATTTGTCAAATTTATTTGTATGACCATACACATATATAGTGTGGACAAGTATTCCATGATTTTGTATATATTGAAAAATGTAATATTTTTAGTTCCTATTCATCATCATACTTGTAAAAAACTCCATGGAGTAATGATAGTATTGATATGTTATAATTATCAGGAGTTGTGTAGGGTAGTGATAGTATTAACTTATACATATCATTCTTACCAAGTTCCTTAATTACTTTTCTCTAGAATGAGAAAAACACTCTCTAAAATTAGAGAGATGTGTAGAGGGGCTAAAAGGTTTTGTATAACTCTCCTTGGTCATTTGTTTTGACTTTTATGATGATCTCATGCGTTTCTTTTGAAAGGTCAATGAAATTTTTACTAAGATATATGAACCCTTCAAGATAATATAGGTGGTCAATTCTATAATATATAGACTTTTCTCATTAATTTTAGACCTCAGATTGGTCATGATAAGAATATACAAAGTAATACTTGCAAACTATGTTTGCATAATTAAGAGATGTCATAGAGCAGGTTCTTAAGGACCAATACTCTAAGAATAGTATAATTTGAAGGAACTATAGTGAGTTCTATAGGTAATTTTTCCATTTACTTTTCATAGCATGTTTTTACTTTGTTAAAAAAATGTTTTTTATCATAACTTATGATTGAAAAAGAGTCATCAAAGATGATGACTAGTTTTAGGGGGGAAGGATGCTACATCCCAATTTTTTGCCAAATAAACTTGCTAGATTAGTTATGGATACTATAATTGGCAAATAAATTTGGCTATTGTTAACTAAGATTAGATATATACCGATATGGGACAATAAGATATTACTTAGGTTACCTGATCACACTGCTATGAGTTAGTTGTAAGTATATGTTTACTTTATGATCATGTTAATTTGTCATTTAAACTAAATTTTATGATGCATGTATATCATGTTTATTATGGCTTAACTACCTATTTTTTTATGAGATGGATGTAGGAGATGTCATCTCTCAGAGTGTGCTAGAAAGAGAGCATCATCAGAGAGGATGACATAGATTGAGATTTCAGAGGATGACAGAGAAATCAATCGATACCTTACACACACCATAGACAACTAACATATGATTAGATGCATAATTAAATGGTTAGTAAATTGTGTTTAATGCATTTTATGTTAGAAATTCATTTATACTTTGGTTTGCTAGCATAGTTTAATGATTTGTGAAATTATCTTGTGAGTGATCATGAATGTTTTGAGATTTATTTTATTAGACTAATTCAGGTTATTACACTATAATCTAATCATTAAATTATTATGACAATTTAAAATGATAATTAATATAAATACTAATTATTAAAAAAATTTATAAAAAGAAATAAAATCTTGTAAATTTAGAAATTTTCATTTAGAAAGAAAATGGTAAAACAAAAAGAAAAGAGGGAATTAAAAAAATAGAATTTGCCATAGAAAAAAAGAAAAGAAAAAGTAAATACTAAATTTAGAAAATCAAAAAGATTTAAATATATTAAAAATAACTAAAACAAAAAAATAAAAGAAAACAAAAAAAATCTTTAAAACAAAGGTAAAGGCATATTCTTATTTTATATAGGTGGAAATTAAGAAAGAAAAAATTATCATAAGTATTTTTGGGAGTCAAAAATTAAAAAGAGAAAAAAATATGTAGTTTACTAGAAGAAAGCACAGAAAGAGGTATTAGAGGAGAGGAAAATTAGCAATGATAGACAAATCAAAAGAAGTTGTGATTTTCAGGTAGGTAATATTTTAAATTTATAATCATAATTTAACTAGTTAATTTGAATTATTTTTATATGGTTGAAATTAATAGAGTACGCAATAGAAGAATTAAAATAATGTGGTTGCATCAAACCCAAATACGTAGGGCTTTAAAAATCATCTTATATATTCATTTTGACAAAAAAAATTATAATGATTATAATACAAATCAAAAAATAAAATCTAGAAAAAAAATGTGTAGTAAAGGGGATACGATGTCAAAAAGACAACCAAAGATTATAGAAGCAAGTACTAAAATTCATAACATCTCTTTTAGCTGATTGACATTGTCATAATTGTTCAACTTAGAACATAAAGAGCTAGGTTCCTTTATTTTACCCATAAGATCAATTATGTGATTATCCTTTCTTTCTTACTAAGTTTATTTTCTTGTTATGTCATTTTCTCAAATAAAATGGGTGCAGCCTATAAAAACATTTCTTTCAAAATTATCTATTTTCCATGTGTTGGCTAAGAGAATTTATTCGAACTCATTAAGAGAAAAAGAGAAATAATAAAGAAAATGTGAAATAAGAAAGATCATAAAATTTATTTAAAGTGAAAAGGCCTCATAAATTAAGAAAATCATGGGTGAAGCAAGGCATACTAAAACAAAGAGGAAAAATAATAAAAGAACCTGAATTTAAGATATCTTCTCATGTTTTGGTCTAGGAGACTGCGCCATATTTTGATATATGTATAAAAATATTGCATGTAATATCATTTTATGATGCCACGAATGTCAATGCCCTAGTGAGGTTTGTCATATGCAAGAAATTCTTGATGTTTTATGACCCACATGGGAAAATCATGGAAGAGATTTTTTGAGAAGTATATTTTTTTTGGGACCTCCATTGGGGTTTAGGATTAGCAATGTTGGTATGCATAAAATAAATTATGATATTTGGTTAAATACATGTCCAACAATAAAAAAAATAGACCATCAATAAAAAATGCAAGCTCATAAGATAAAATTCAAATGAGCATTATAATTAATAATGCTAGTTATGCCAGAATAAAGGTGGTGCCACTATACTAGTTTACTTTTCCACCGGGGCATTGCCATGATCCTTAAAATTAATTATTATTAGTAGTAGTACTACTATTGTTGCATAGGTTTTTTGAATTTAATATTTTCAGCTATGTTTTTTAGAGTTGGTATATTTTGTATAAGAAGGTAATTATTGTTAGTAATATAAAAGGGCAATAATGCAATCTATGAATAATTTCTAGATTATATAATGCATGTTAAATGTATTTATTTATACATATGATTTAAAAAATTATTCATAAATATGTTTCCTTAAATACGGTTTAGGATGTGTTTAGTAAATATGATCCCTTTTCTAAATAATGATTAATGTTCTATATATGAGAAAGTTGGGAAACATAGATTAAAGTATCATATATTTTTCTTCCATGAACATTTAACTTAGGGTATAGGAGTTCTTATAGAGACCTCAAATTGACTAAACATAGTTGTTATCTTTTAAAATATAGTCAACCATTTTGTTATTTAAATGATAGAATAATCTCTTAGTACCTCATTTGGAAGTATTTATAACCATAAGTGTTATATGGGGTTAGTATATCTAGAACTTTTATAGATTTTAATGAGACACAAAAAAGATAGAAAATCTAATGAAGTCATCATTAATTGTGCATGAGTTTCACATTATATATATATATATATATATATATATATATAACTTGGTAAGTCAAACATGTGGTGTAAATGTAACATTTAAATAAGTTACGATATGCATAATAAAGGGGTGTATTCTTAAGATTTTAGTTCCATGGATGGCTTATTAACTACATTAAATAATTACATATAATTAAGTTGACAAATACATGTATTCAAACCCCTAAACGTATTATAAATGCTAGTTGGAATATCCTATGTTTCATGTGTGTTGAGTCTTATTTTGTTATATCTACACATGTATTTAAGTATGCAACATAAGTACATAATGAAATTAGTCGCGTTAAGTTATAAACCTAAACTTATAGTTAGAAATATGATTTTACCTAATCACCTAATGTCTATAGGCCCAAATCTATAATAATATTAAAATAATCTTCTAGAAAACAAAATGAGATATATAAATAAATGTTATAATAGGTTTATAGTTCTCTATTCTCAAAAAATAATTGATTGATTGTTAGTTATATGTATTCAGTATTGAATACTTATGTGCGGTACATATTATTAGAGTGATAGTATGTATAAATGTTTATTTATATTCAACATATAATTGTGCATCATGATACGTGTTTATAAATTATGTTACTTTGGAAAGTTAGTATGTAGTTTAATCTTAAGGTATATCTAGACGGTATAATCTCATATTTATTTGCTTGTTATTATCTACATGGATCATTGATTCTTAAAATCGTAAGTTTGGATTATGTGTTATAATGTAGTTGAGAACCTTTGATAGTATGGAATATCATAAGGTACTACAATATAAAAGTATATTGTACTTGGATGGTACATACTATAATTAATATGTCTAAACTCATAACTGTATTTGGTTGATTTACTGTAGACATAATGATTATTATCATGTATAGCATCTTTTGTAATAGTTGGTAAGACTTTGTGTATGTGTGCATGAAAATTTTGAAAGTTTAAAGAATGGTGTGTTGGTATGTTATTATGTTCTGTAAAAACTATGATTTGTTTTATTATATATAATTACTTATATTTTCATGATTTTAAGACTACTTTAAATGACTATTTTTAAGAAAATTAGTAGTTATGTCTTAAAATACTAGACTATGATAATATGGGTTATCATAGGTGTAGTATGTGGAAACAAATTATGGTAATTAAAATCTATAGTTATGTATATTTACCTAGGTGATATAGACTATAGTCATTATTTATAGTATGAGATATAAATTAATGTAAGATTTATTCATGCATTTGATGAAATAAATGTATGCTTTGGTTACTCCTATATGTAGCATATTATATGAATTATTTGCTAAGTAAGATGTAAAATAAATCTTGTGGTTGAATTGTATTTGACCAATTTGTATTGCTAATATGGAGTAAAGAGTGAGATGGACTTCATTGACTTACTAGTCTCATAATGACAGATAAAGGTAGTCTGATCAAGTGGTGTGTATGAAATTGATTGATCTAGATCATTATTATTTATCATTTATAAAACTTTGGATCAAAGTATGTTTAGTGAGACATTATTATTTCATGATTATGATTCATATGTTTGTGTGATATCTTGTAATAGAATGAATTTTTATAATACACTACATATTTAGGTTAGAATCATATAGTACATGGATACTTGCTTGTCTCTCTAGATTTCCATACCATCACTATCTATTCATCCATGAAGGGAAGGTCATTTCTTGATGGGTTTAGCATGGGGGATCATTGGTCTACGGTTGGTATGAAAAATTACTCAGATGATGCTCTCCCTCTCCATCACAATATTACTTATCAAGATGACACTTGGGCTTATCATAGATACTGAAGAGTTCAGGGAACTCATGCTCTGGAGAGCTAGGTATCTAGATTATGTATATTGTATTAGATTGTATATTATTATTGAGTATTGTCATGAAGAATTATAATTAATTATTATTGTATATTGTATATTGATAATAGTGACTGCAGAGTTGTATCAATTGTGGCTGAAATGTTGTATTACTTTCTATATTTATTTTATGTAGCATTCTCATGACATTAGAGATATATGATATAATATGTAATGTGTATTTATTATTATCACTTGAGTATATATATGACCTTTGTTTATATTATCATGGTGTAATCTATTTATTGTATACATGTTTAATTTAAAAAATTCTATATTTAACCCAACAGGGTTGTTACATGTGGTAGCAGAGTTGTAGTTCAAACTCTAAGACCTAATGAGTTCATTAGCATTTTTTTGTCTTTCTATTCACCAGTGTAAACCTAGTGACATGAGGTATTTCACTAATATTTTTTATTTTTAATGCCTTGGTATAGAATCATGTACACCATAATTAGAGTTTTGAGAATCTTATAGAGATTGGTGACTTTTATAAGTATGTGACATTCACGAAATAAGTATAATACATTGATTGTGTACCTTGAAAGCATTTTGTACCTTCTTAGAGTTGTTATAAGGTTGGTTATCAAGTATTTCAATAGAGTTGGAGGTAATCGAGGTTTGAATAGGTGAGTGTGTAGCTTAGCTCATGAGCTGTGAATAACAGTATACTACTTATTTATTATCATTTGGATTGACACCTCGAGGATGATTACAATCTTGATTATTAAGTCCTCGCTGTCATTTGTGTTTTATGTTGTGAATGCTTATAAGTTTGGGATGCTTATCACTTATTATATATATTTGAGATTTAATTTTTGTACCTTATTTTCACTAATATTAGGAATGGAAAATTTTATAAGACCAATTTTAGTTTTAGTACCACCTATTGTGGTGAGAATTTTCTTGTAGTATAGTGTTGTTGTTATGTTTTACAGTTCCTATGTGTTAGGAGTTTATTTAAGGATTGGCACCCTTATGTTTATTATGGACTAAGAATAAGTGTCATCTCTCTCTTATTACCTTAGAGGTGAGTTTTATTATCTCATTCTCCATTGACATCTTTTAAACCATTGAGAGGATGCATATTTCTATGATGTTGATTCAATATATTCCTAAACATGAATGTATTTTTGGAAATGTTGTTGTGACCATATTCCTTGGAGTTTATGGAATAAATATCTTATACTTATTGTTGAGAATTAATTTGTAGTATAGGATGGATTGATACATTTTTGTGGTAAGTATATTTCTTTTCCAGTTGTGGAAATAGATTGTGAAACTATACTTACATATCTAGTAAGTAGGAACAGTTTTGGCAACATTGAGTTGCAGCATTTTTACCTTGTGAGGGTATATAGGATTTTTTGATATGTTAGTTCTCAAATTTTCACTTATAACTTTTTAGAGTTACTACTTTATCTAATTTGTGATTTTTGACCACGTGGTGTGGCTAGTGGTAACTTAATACAATTACATATTGATTGTATGATTTTCCTTGTATGTATGTTGATACATTTGGAATTATTTATCATGTATGAATGTTTTCTATGATCTTATAGTATATATTTATGTTTCATTGAAACTTTATGTACATTGTGGATATTCTCAGGTCATAAAGACCTAAAGGAAAAGTGGTGAATTAGGAACATGAGTTCTAAGTGATAGGATGGTATCCTAGTTAGACTCACATTGACTCAATAGCTACTGAGTTTAGATCTGACAGATGGACTCATCAAATCTAAGATTTGACAGATGGACTTGTCAAATTCAATTGTATGGCCATACGCATGTATATTATGGATAGGTATTTCATGATTTTATATACATTTAAAAATGTAATATTTCTAGTTCCTATTCATCATCATAATTTTAAGGAACTCCATAGAGTAATGATAGTATTGACATAACATACTTATCAGGAGCTACATGAGGTAGCAACAGTATTAACTTATGCACATCATTCTTACCAAATTCCTTAATTAATTTTCTTCTGAATAAAAAAACACTCTCTAGGATTAGAGAGATGTGCAGAGGAGCTGGAAGGTTTTGTATAACTCTGTCTGGTCATTTATTTTGACTTTTATGATGATTTCATGTATTCATTTTGAAAGATTAGTGAAATTTTCATTGAGATATGTGGACCCTTCAAAATAATAGAAGTGGTTAGTCTTTTAGTATATAGACTTTTCTTGTTATTTCTAGACCCCAAAGTGGTCATGATAAGAATATACAAAGTAAGTAATACTCACAAACTATGTTTGCATAAGTAAGAGATATCACAAAGCAGGGTCTTGTGGATTAACACTCTGTGAATAGTGCAACTTGAAGGAACTATGATGAGTTCCACAAGTGATTTTCTCATTTATTATTTAATTTGATATTGCATATCATGTTTTTTATTCGATAAACAATGTTTTTTATCATAATTTATGATTGAATAACAGTCATTGAAGACAATGAGTAATTTTAAGGGGAAAAAATGTTACATCTCAATTCCTCATTAGATAAATTTGTTAGATTAGCTATAGATATCTATAACTGGTAAATTCATATTTGACTATTTTTAATTAAACTTAGATATATATTGATATAGGGTAGTAGGATATTACTTAGGTTACATGATCATGTTATTATGAGTTAGTTATAAGTGTATGTTTACTTTATGATCATATTAATTTATCATTTTATCTAGATTTTATGATGCATGTATATCATGATTGTTATGGCCTAACTACCTATTTAATTGTGAGGTGGATGCAAGAGAACTCATCTCTAAGAGCGTACAGAAGGGAGAGCATCATCAGAGAGGGTGACATAGATCAAGATGTCAAAAGATGATAGAGAAATTGACTAATTCCCTGCATACATCATAAATAAATAACACATGATTAAACGTGTAATTAAATAGTTAGCAAATTATGTTTAATATTTTTTACATTAGAAAGTCATTTATACTTTGGTTTGCCAACATAGTTCAATGGTTTGTGGAATTGTCTTACGAGTAGCCATGAATGTTTAAGATTTATTTTATTAAACTTATTTAAGTTATTAGACTATAATCTAATCATTAAATTATCATGACAATTTGAAATGATAATTAATAAATATACTAATTATTACAAATTTTTGTAAAAAGAAATAAAATCTTGTAAATTTAGAAATTTTCATTTAGAAGAAAAATGGTAAAACAAAAATAAAAGAGGAAATAAAAAGAATAGAATTTGTCATAAAAAAAAAGAAAAGAAAAAAAAGGACTAAATTTAGAAAATCAAAAAGAATAATATATTAAAAGTAACCAAAACAAAAAAATAAAAGAAAAAAAAATATTTAAAAAAATATTTAAAACAAAAGTAAAGGCCTATACTTATTTTATATAGGTGAAAATTAGGAAAGAAAAAAATATCATAAGTATTTATGGGAGTCAAAAATTAAAAGGAGAAAAAAAGGTGTAGTTTACCAGAAGAAAACAAAGAAAGAGGTATTAGAGGAGAGGAAAATCAGCAACGATAGAGAAATCAAAAAAAGTTTTTACTGTCAAGTAGGCAATATTTTAAATTTAAATTTATGATCATAATTTAACTGGTTAATTTGACTTATTTTTATATGGTTGGAATTAATAGAGTATCCAATAGAAGAATTAAAAGAATGTGGTTGTATGAAACCCGAATGCATAGGGCTTTGAAAATCATATTGTATATTCATTTTGACTAAAAAAGTATAATGATTAATACAAATCAAAAATTAAAATCTAAAAAAAAGATATATGTAGTAGGGATCAAAATGACAACCAAAGACTATAGAAGTAAGTATTGAAATTCATAATGTCTCTTTTAGCTAGTCGATGTTACCATAATTGTTCAACTTGAAACATAAGGAACTGTGTGCCTTTATTTTACCCATAAGATCAAGTATGTGATTATCTTTTCTTTCTTACTAAATTTATTTTCTTGTTTTGGTATTTTATCAAATGAGATGGGCATAGCCTATAAAAATATTTCCCTCAAAATTATCTATTTGCATGTATTCTAAGAGAATTTATTCAGACTCATTAAGAAAAAAAGTGAAATAAGAAAGACCACAAAATTTATTTAAAGTGAAAAGCCTCATAAATTGAGAAAAACATGGATGAAGCAAGGCATACTAAAATGAGGAAAAAAATAATAATATAAGCCAAATTTAAGAGATCTTATGTTTTGATCTGGGAGACTGTGTCACATATTGATATATGTAGAAAATTCTTGCTTGTAATATCTTTTTCTGATGCCACGAATGTCAATACCCTAATGATGTTTGTCATATGCTAAAAATTCTTTATATTTTATGACCTATATGGGAAAATTGTGGAAGTGATTTTTTGAGAATTATATTTGTTCTGGGACCTCCATTAGAGTTCAGGATTAGCAATGATGGTATGCAGAAAATAAATTATGATATTTAGCTAATCACATGTCCAATAATTTAAAAAAAAAACTATTACTAAAAAATGCAGGCTCATAGGATAAAATTCAATTGAGTGTTATAATTAATAATGCTAGTTATGCTAGAATGAAGGTGGTGCCACTATACTAATTTACTTTTCTACTGGGGCATCATCATGATCCTCAAAACTTATTATTATTATTATTATTATTATTATTATTATTATTATTATTATTATTATTATTATTATTATTATTACATGGGTTCCTAAATTTAATATTTTCAACTATGTTTTTTTCATAGAGTTGGTATATTTTATATAAGAAGGTAATTATTGTTAGTAATATAAAAGGATAATAATGTAATATATGAATAATTTTTAGATTGTATAATACATGTTAAACATATTTGTTTATACATATAATTTTGAAAATTATTCATAAATATGTTTCCTTAAATATGGTCTAGGACTTGTTTAGTAAATATGATCCCTTTTCTAAATAGTGATTAATGTTTTATATATGAGATAGTTGGGAAACATAGAACAAAGTATCGTGTATTTTTCTTCTGTGAACATTTAACTTAGTGTATAGGAGATCTTATAGAGACCTCAAATTGACTAAGCATGGTTGTTAGCTTTTAAAATATAGTCAATCATTTTATTATTTAAATGATAGAATAATCTCTTAATACCTCATTTAGGGGTATTATAACTGTAAGTGTAATGTGGGGTTAGTATATCTAGAACCTTTATAGAGTTTAATGAGACATAGAAATGATAGAAAATCCAATGAAGTCTTCATTAATTATTTACTATTTGCACATTATATATATAACTTGTTAAGTCAAACATGTAGTGTAAATGTAACATTTAAATAAGTTACGGTATGCAAAATAAAGAATATAGATGTACATATATATATTCAAGTGGTGTATTCTTATGATTTTAGTTCCACAAGAGGATTATTAAATACATTAAAGAATTACATATAATTAAGTTAACAAATGTGTGCATTCAAACCCCTAAATGTATTACAAATGCTAGTTGGAATATCTTATGTTTCATGTGTATTGAGTCTTGTTTTGTTATATCTACACATGGATTTAAGTATGAAACATAAGTACATAATTAAAATGGTTGTGTTAGGTCATAATCCTAAGCTTATAGTTAAAAAAATAAGATTTTACCTAATCACTAGATGTCTGTGGACTCGAAGCTATAATCATATTAAAATAATCTTCCAAAAATAGAATGAGATATATAGATGAATGTTATAATGGGTTTATAGTTCTTTGTTCTCAGTAAATGATTGATTGATTATTAGTTATATGTATTTAGTATTGAATACCTGTGTGTGGTATATATTATGAGAGTGATAATATATATAAATATTTAGTTATATTCATCATATAATGGTGCATCATGATGCGTGTTTATAAATTATGTTATTTTAGAATGTTATTATGTAGTTTAATCTTAGGGTATACTTAGGTGGTATAATCTCATATTTGTTTGCTTGTTATTATCTGTATGAGTCGTTGACTCTTGAAATCATAAATTTGGATTGTGTTATTATGTAGTTTAAAACCTATGATAGTATGGGATATCATAGGGTGTTATAATATAAAAGTATATTGTACCTAGATGGTACATACTATAATTATTATGCCTAAAATCATAACTACATTTAGTTGATTTACTGTATAAATGTTGGTTATTACCATGGATAACGTGTTTTGTAACAGTTGGTAAGATTTTATGTATGTGTGCATGCAAAATCTGAGAGTTTAATAAATGTTGTGTTGGTATGTTATTATGTTACATGAGAAATATGATTTTTTTTATTATATATAGTTACTTGTATAATTTCTTATATTTTCATGATTTTAAGACTACTTTTTGTTTTTGAGAAAACTAGTAGTTATGTCTTAAAATACTAGACTATGGTAATATGGGTTATCATAAGTGTAGTATGTATGGAAAAAAATTATGGTAGTTGAAATCTACAATTAGTAATATTTACCTATGTGGTATAGACTATAATTATTATTTTTAGTATGGGATAGAAATTAATATAATATTCCTTCATGCATTTGATGAAATAAATGCATGCTTTGGTTACTCCTATACATAGCATATTTTATGAAGTATTTGCTAAGTAGGATGTAAAATAAATCTTATTATTGAATTGTATTTAATCAATTTGCATTGTTGATACTGAATAAAGAATGAGATGGACTTAACTGGCTTACTAGTCTCACAATGATAGATGAAGGTAGTCTGATCATGTGATGTGTATAAAATTGATTGATCTAGATCATTATTATTTATCATTTGTAAAACTTTGAGCCAAAGTATATTTAGTGAGACATTATCATTTCATGAGTATGATTCATATATTTGTGTGATATGTTACAATATAATGGTTTTATATGATACACTATGTGTTTAATTTAGAATCATACTTCACACGGGTACTTGTTTGTCGCTCTAGACTCCCGCATCATAACTATCTACTCATCCATGAAGTGAGGACTATTTCCTAATGAGATTAGTGTGGAGGATATTTGGTCTGTGATTGTCATGAAAAATCATTTGGATGATGCTCTCCTTCCCCATAATAGTACTACCTATTGAGATGACACTTGAGATTGCCATAGATATTGAAGAGTCTAGAGAACCCATGCTCTAGGGAGACAGGTATATAAATTATGTACATTGTATTAGAAAATATATTATTATTAAGTATTGTGATGAATAATTATAATTAATTATTATTGTATATTATATATTGATAGTAGTGACTACAGAGTTGTATCAGTCATGATTGAAATCTTGTATTACTTTCTATATTCATTTTATGTAGCATTTTCATGACATTAGAGGTCTATGATATAAGATGTAATGTGCATTTATTTTTATCACTTGAGTATAAATATTACTTATGTTAATATTATTGTGGTGTAATCTCTTTATTTCATATATGTTTAAATTTAAACAAAAATATATGTCTAACCCAACAAGGTTGTTACATAACTCTACAATATCCAAGCTTAAAAATGAAGGGCTATGGCCTTATATTTATAGTCTCAAGAATTAACTCTCATCCAAGGTGATTTAAGGTTGAGTTTAAATATGGAATGGGTTCAAACTAAATTTAGGTGAGTTGATACTACCTCTAATTGAGTTAATAATTTTCATGTAATTATGATTTTTAATTACTAGGCATGGCTCTCAAATTAGATATTTTGAGATATTTTTAAAGAGCTTGACTACTCATAAAGGCAATGATGAAAAAGCTTGAAATTTTTAATTTTGGAATTTTTAGTTTTAAATATTCATTAATTATAAATAGATAATTCAACTAAGTATTTAATCATGTTTAATTATATAATTCTTTTTTATTGATATTTTTTCTCTTTCTAAATTTGATCAAGTGCCTCGCTTAATGGGTCCATAGGCCAAATTGATAGTTTTTATGTCATAAGGTGATTAAAGATGAATCTGTGAGAGGTTATTATTGCATATAGGTTAGTATCCCAAATAAAGATGCCTCAACATGATTCTAAGATTTGATGAATGATCACATCTAAAATTAGGATGTTTAATGATTTTTAAGCTCAATTTGTAATGGTTGGTAGGAATCGGTCTAAAGTCTGGTTGAGAGATAGGTGTGCCCAGATTTGAGTGTCTATGGTTTGCTTCTATTTGGGAAGATGTTGCAAGTTATAGGCATAGTAACATCTTCTCAAAGAATGAAAAAGGTTGTTAAGAATGAAATAGTATAATGATTAAAGAAGAATCTCTAAACAATGTTTGGAAAGCCTATAATGATGCCCCCTCGAGGGAGTGGCTAACACATATGTTGATAGATAGTCTCTTGAAAAGAAGTAAGAAAAAGAATGAAATTAACCCATGGGTGAGATTAATCCAATCAAGATAATGCTTGCATACATTGATTTAAAAGAGTATCAATTTTCCCAAAGGTGATTAGAATCAGTAATAAAAGTTGGGACATTGAGTTACCTAAAGATAGTTATAAGAGAAAATGAAATGAGGAATAGAAGAATAAGAATTGATCAATGTGAATGATTTGATTATACCTTCCAATGTGGAGATGATCATCCCTATTATCACTAATACAACTAGAATGGTCAATGGGTTGATTCAATCAAGGAGGGTGGGAGGATTTTATAAAGGTTACCAAGAAGAAGTATCATGGCTTCATTATTTGTAAGATTTTTTGATCTAATTTTTATTGTAGCACTTGATGGTATGCATCATGATATAAAATATCATGATAATTTAGCCAAAATATCTATAAAGACTAACATGCAATCCAATAAACAATGGAAAAAATGCACTAATGATAAAAACTATGATGATAATGTTGATGTATGAATATGAATAGACTCAAAAATAAGGTGCAAGGAATCACTCAATGAACACATATAGACTGAGTCAAGGCACAACAATAAAAGTAAACAAATAGGCAAATAAATAACTAATCAAATAAATACATAGAAAACTTGAAAGTAAAATCAATAGAAAGCATCGTATCATCAACCAAGTCAATATCTACACGTGAAGGCTCAATGAAAGGATAAATAGGTGGTTCCCCCAAGCAAGGATACATGCAAAGGGAAGGTCACACTCCCAATGGTAGTGGAATGGAGTAGAAACAATAATGGATTTTCCCCAGTATGGTAGATCAAGGATGACTGACTAGGTTTAAATAGGATAAATGTTTTTATATTTTTAAGTTACATATCTCTATGAGATGATAATCCAATTTTATAGATTTTAGGATTTGGAAATGTTTTGAATGTTTTTTGGAATTTTTGGGGTATCTTAACTCATTAGATATTGAAAATATACCAATCACAAAATGGAAATAACATTGGCTTAAGTTTTTTTAAAATGGTGAGAGCATTGGAAATAGGGTGATAGGGGGACTGAGCTAACCTTAATGTGAATTGAGCATAACCTACATAGTCCCATAAGGACCTCAAGTTATTATAGTTTCACTTACATAAAATGTGGTAAAATCCAACTAGGTAGTATCAATTTCACAAAATTAGGCAAATGGTAAGTCAAATGATAATAGTAAGGGAGAGGTGATGTAGTAATGCATGGTAAAGGTTTTGTTCCTAATCTGTCCATAGGCATTTATAATTAGGAAACAATGGCTAGTTTAGTGATACTAGTTTGTCCATAGACAGTTATAATTAGTAACACAAGGTGAAATAATAATTTGGCCAAAGGTAGTTATAATCATTAACACCATTCAAATGTAAATAAAATATGTAATTTCCAAATCCACTATCACACTACTTTCATACACTGCCATTTGAATACAAAATTTTAAAACTGCTAAAACTAGATTGGAATCCCTTTGTAGAAGGTGTCAAAAGAACCAATGGAACCAAGGTCAAAATGGTTAGGTAGGGAATTTACAAACAATTTTGGTAAATAGTGGGAGGATGATATGGGGTAAAACATAAAGAAGATGATAAGAGGGTAATTGGATATAATGGTAATAGGGTTTCCCCTAAGTGATAAGGTAAATCGTAGGGTATGAAATAATGGTAAGGCCAAGGCAAGGTGAATGGTAAATGAAATTGGCAAGGTAAATATTTTTGTTGTTCCTACTGATGTGAAGATGCACATTCTGATCAACATATGATATAACCATAATAATCATTCATGGAAATTGCTATCCCATACCTCTTTTGAATAGTTGCTCTATCAAGAACCTACTACAGATTTGGACTCTAATAATGTTATGGTGATCTTTTTTGGTCATTGATTATGTTTCTTTCAAATGTTGAGACAAGATGTCTTTATAGCTTTTATAAAGAAAAATATATCTAGGGATTGTAAAAATAGATAATTTTTGGCTGATAGGTCTAATTTGGCTATGTAAAAGTGGATGGCAATGGAATGTATAATGGTTAGGCAAAAAATGAAGATTGGGATTTTCATACACATACATTGTTGTTGATTTCAAATTTGACATAATTTTAGTTATGGTGGAGCCAAAGACTTCTAAATATTCTCTCAATAGGGCCATCATATTTTCTGTTGTTTGAGCCTGAGAGTAGCTACCATCTAATTATGATATATATTATAAGTTGTATTGATGTTATGTTTAATAATGTCTTCATCAAGTAATGAAAAATTGTTGTGCCTAGTTACTGGCACCTTGAAGAAGTTTTCAATAATAAAGATGTCTTTATTGTCCCATAGTGCTTCTAATAAGGTTTCACTAAGGAATGTTGACTTTTGAATTTTATTATCTTTTAGCACCTCAAACAAGGTTTCACTAGAAAATGTTGAGTTTGGACGTTGATTATCCCCTAGCACCTCTAAAAATGTTTCATTAGGATATCATTCTTATTTTTCATGAATGTGGTCTTAGTCCCCTTAATATTATGCAACTGATATGTCACCATGGATGTAGTTAAACAAGCTATGATTGTGTTGATCCTAATCAACATTTGTGGGAGGTAGAAGGTCAATATAATGGCTAGGTTGGTTATTGTTAATAGCATGTGGAACAATATGGAATGGGAAGTGGTAGCATAATCCTTATAGAAGATACTAGGATAACATATGTCAAAGATGAAGTAATCATCTTCAAAAACTATGAAAGGATCATAAATTTATTTTTAAGACATACGTAACCAATATTATAACAACCATGAATTCATTATGATTTTGAAGTTGAGTCTAATTCAAGGGACTCTTCATTTGATGTGGAAACTGACATTGAGTCTAATTCTGATGCTAAATCTAATATCGGTTCAAAAATAGAACCTGACTCTAATTTTAGTTCTTCATCTAGTGTGGATGATGCTATAATGAAGTCTTGTTGAATGTTTGGTATTGGACCAATAACGGCATGTGATGGCATAATGGGATCCATAAACACTTGTTTTTCAAAGTGAGACTCCTCAACGAGAAGAAAAAGGTCAAGATACAACTCTACAAAGGTTGTCTTATCAAAGGGAGGATATTTTAAAATAAGACAATGGTTGAGATAATGATTTTCTCAAAGGTGGTTATAATCATTATGAAGTGACTCGATAAAGACTGGCTAATCAGAGTTAGACTCCTCAAAAATAGGGATAATATCAAAAGGTGATTCATCATAGGTTGACTCATCATAAATAGTTATTTCAAAATAAACATCATGGATTGGTTGGTTCTCTAGGCCTTAGTTTATAAATAGTTGTAAAATACTAGTTTTGAACAAATCTTGGTCTTCTAATGCTTGGCTTTGTTGGCAAGGTACTGATTGGATTTATTGTGGCTTGAATACTGGCATCAATTTTATAAAGTAGGGGAATTTTGACAATGGATGATGAGTTATCAGTGATTGGATAATGACCTCTTCGTAAATAGGTTCATCTAATATGGGCTTAACAAAGACTAGTTACCAGTCTAGGATAATAACTATGACTCATCGAGTTATGATTACACAAATTTGTTAGGATAATGAGTTAGCATACTTGAAAGGGATTGGAATGGTAATGTTAAGGCATTATGAAGCATTATTTTTATCATGAGCTAAAGGATGAGGTCTTGGAATGGTAATGGAAGGGTGTTGTGAAGCTTGGTTATTGTTGTGAGCCAAAAAATAAGGTCCTAGAATGGTAATAGTAGGGCATTGTTAAGCATGGTTGTTATCAAGAGCCAAAGGATGAGGTCTTGGAATGATAATCCTAGGACACTATAGATCTTGGTGGCTTGCACAATCCAAAGGAAGGTTAATGGTATAGGTATAATTCAGGTACTATTAGCATTAAAAGGGCAAACTTGATACGTTAATCGACCCAAAAAAGGTATCATCAAATATTATGCTTGAGTATCTTGAATTTATTCTCCATTTTGATTATTATAAAGAGGATAAGGATCTATATCACAAACAACATCATCATCGTAGGGGTCTTGAACAAAGTCATATTATGCAACCACACTATTATAACCTGGATTATACATGGATCCATTATGGGCGTAATGATACATATCTAAATCAATGATGAATGTTTTTCAAAAAGGCATAGAGTTATACAAACTCTAAAAAATAATGTTTGAATGACAAATGGTCAAAACTTGATCTAACCTGGTCAAAAGAATGGAGTTGTATCTCCAAAAAGGTCAATGTTAAAACTTGGTATAAAATAGTCTAATGTCAAATTTATAACATTAAATGTCTAAAACAAATGGTCAAGTGGATCAAATAAAAATGAAATGCCAAACTTAAGTATAAAGTGTTTCAAACAAGTCTAAACTAGGTGTAAAGAAATAAAAGTTACTAGGTCTTTTGGAAAAAAAGGCACAAAATCTAGGTTCAAAATAGGTATTGCTAGGTCTTTTGGAAAAGGAGAAAAAGCTATACTTTAAACAAAACAAGGTCTAAAAGGCAAGAGACTTAATCTAACAAATTTAAAACACTTTAACACAAAGTAGGCATTCAAATTTAGACACATACTTTATCATTTGGTAAAAGATATGGAACTTTAGGCATATGGAAGATAGACCACTTCCCCAAATCTAGGCACAAAAATAATCTTTAAATGGAGCAAATATTTAACCTAAGTTACACAAACCAAAATTTAAAGATCAATGTCTAGGCCAAAATTACATGAAGCATAGGTATAAATCAATCAATGTTTGGATTTAAACTTATCAAGGCTAATTTTGAACTTGATTTTAGAAGATTGGGATTTTTAAAACAAAAAACAAGCTAGACAAAAAAGAACGGCATGATGGCACTAGGTATATATCCCAAAAGGCACACATGGTTTGGTTTCAAAATTGGAACTTTGGACATAAGGAAATAAGTCTTTAAACTAATTTGAGTATCATAATATATTATTGTGCTCTAAAGATATAACAAATAATTTATTTCAACACTCAAAGGCACAAGACTTGGAATGAATTGGGTAGTGTAACGCCACCCTTTTAAAATAAAATACACACACAAACAAAGGTTTGATGAAAGACTAAGGCAAATGTGTGATGCAAAATAGAAAAAATGATGCAAAAAAAGGAGTGATACATAAATAAATAAAACTCATTTTTTGGATGTGGTATAGCAAATAAATATTTTAGACTCAATACCTTGTAATTAGAAAAGAAAAAGATGACATAAACACCTAAGTGTAACATCTTAAATCCTAAAACTTACAAGGTTGCATCATATTATTTAATTTCATCTATATAATCACTCTTAAGAGGATTTTAAATTGTTAATCTAAAAATTATAAGTGTATGAAAAGTAGAGTTCTTAGGCCCCCTCTTCTCTCAAAATTTCAAACTGTGACATGAAAATTTGGGCTACTCACCCTACATCAATAGTATGTCTGTGGAAAGTAGGGTTATTTAGACTATCAATTTTCATTTATTTCTATATGGTCCCATATGTGTGGCAAACACTAAGGCACAATCACTTCATTTGGATCTACATCAACCACCTTGTTATGAAAAGGTCTTGCCCTTTTCATAACCACTACATTCATTAATTACTTAGTGTAGTGCGATGTCCAAGTTGCCCCTATCTATTGAGGCTGAGTACCACTAATGGAGATTGTTTTAACCATTCAAAAAAAACATCCCAGTGGGTCACCCTCAATTATATACCCTACCATGGAGTGGGCTTGAAGTGATTATAGGAGATGAATTTTCAGGTCAACATTTCCCTAAAGAACTCATGAGGAGGCGATGAACTCTTACTCACACGATAAAATATATGAAAATAAAGATAATTGAAAGGACTTTAGGGTCATTTTAGAGTCACCCAAATCATATGAATTTTTGGGAAGGCCTTAGCAACTTTCCTTCTATGATTTTGGACTAAAGTGACAAATGCAAAGAATGAGCATTTTTATCACCCAAGTTCCCTAAAGGGGATGGGGGAGAGCATACACATAACACTCATCTTACTAGAACAAATAATTTCAACAAAAAAGTATAAAATTAAACTCTTACGAGTATTTAACTAATGTGAGAATTCATTTTATGGCACTAAAATGAAATATGTAGTGAAGTTTGATCCCCTTGGCATTTGTTGTTGAAAATTACAAAAAATTAAAAAATAACTAAGAGATGAAAACCATTAAGTTCATTTTAAGCACCAAATATAATTTGTGTAAGATTTAACCATGTCTAAACTTTGCTTGTTTCACCTCAAGACCTATAATTTGTTAGAGGGTTTTTGGTTTTCTATCTCAGAGACCAATCATCATCGATCCATAGAGATTGATGTCAATCCACATATATCAATTTTAATTAAGCAAATCGTTGATGTTTCCCTATAAAACATAGAAAAACAAGTGTGTTCGGATAGAAAAACTATTAATAACATGAGCTTAAAAACAAAATATCTCACTAGATCTTGCAAGAAATGGTTTTTAGAGAAATAATATGAAGATCCTCAAACATAGAAAAAAAATAAAATAAATCAAAAAAACCATTGTTATCTCTAATCCTATCATGCTCTATTTTTCACACAGGAATCATGGTTAATTCTAGTAATCGATGTTGATCTAAAAAATCAGCATCGATCGCTACCATGTACGATTGAAAATCAATGTCGATCCCTACAACATGTGACTTGCTTAAAATAGAAAGACATAAAAAATGAAGTTAAAACTTTAATTTTGAATATTTAATGCATCCATTATAAAAACTAAAAGTAGCATATCATTATCCTTTGTTATATGGGATGTTCATCCCATCAAGCATGCCAACATGTGAATAAGGGTTGTAATAGATGGGAGGTTAGTTTTGTGTTAATCCAATCAAACAAATCAAATTAACACACTAAAATCCTAACACCTCTATCCTAAAAACTAGGGATAGCTTAGGTAATAAGCAAACATATGAAAACATAACTAAAACATAAAATAATACACTCTTTTTACCTTCTTTGGAGCTTTGAATAGCTTGTTGATTGGCTTGCTCAGCTTGTGCATCAAGAAATATTCATCAATAGAGCTTTGTTGGCTTCAACTTTCCTTAACACCTAGATTTGATTATTTGTCTTAAGATTTAGGCATGGTAACATTACTTTCATGAGGATTATGGAGGAAATTTTGCATAATGACTTTATAATATCCAAGCTTAGAAATGAAGGGGTATGGCCTTATATTTATAGCCTCAAGAATTAACTCTCACCTAAGGTGAGTTAAGGTTGAGTTTAAACATGAAATGGGTTCGAAATAACCCTAGGTGAGTTAAGACTAACTCCAATTGACTTAATAGTTGTCATGTAATTATGATTTTCAATTACTAGGCATGGATCTCAAATTAGATATTTTGGGATATTTTTAAAGAGTTTGACAACTCATAAAGGCAATGATGAAAAGGCTTGATATTTTAAATTTTGGAATTTCTATTTTTAGATATTCATTAATTACAAATGAATAATTCAAATAAGCATTTAATCTTGTTTAATTAGATAATTCATTTTAATTAGTATTTTTTCTCTTTCAAGATTTGATCAAGTTCCTTGCGTAATGGGTCCATAGGCCAGATTGACAGTTGTTATGTCACAAGATGATTAGGGATGAGTCTGTGAGAGGATATTATTTCATACAGGCTAGTACCCTAAATAGGGATATCTCAACATTATTTTGAGCTTTGATGAATGATGTGTGGCCAAAATTAGGATGTTTAATGATTCTTAGGATTAATTTACAATGGTTGGTAGGAATCAATTTGAAGTTTGGTTGGGAGCCAATTGTGGTTGGTTTTGTGTGTTTACACCTATTATCCTTTGCCACCTTTCTCCTCATGGTTTTTTTAAAGTTTTGGAAGTGGACTCCAAAATCATATGTGCTAAACAAAGTTCCATAAAGATGGAAGAGAATGATTATGCTTGCCTCCTTAAAATAAATAAGGATTTGATCCCTGGTTTTCTCTAAGAGCCCAATGGTTGCCTGAATGTCCTTGACTAGTCCTTGAGTGAAGTTCTCATGCTCCATTTGAATGTATGATATAAGTTAAGGTCCATGATAGGCATGATTATAATCTTTGGGAACATCCATTTGTTGATGATCACTACCATATTTTTTCACTTTTTGTCAAGTCTTATGATCCATTATAATACTTTTGTGCCCTTTAGACTAGCACATTATTATGTGAAAGTGAACTAACCACCTCCCTCAAATGTTCAAACAATTATGAAAGCATAATATCCACTCTACCATTTAGGCCCACTAGGAATGAGCTCTTAACCTAGGATTATAAGGTCCTTACTTTCTCTTTGAGGTCCTCCATGAGTTTCTTCATGATTTTATTTATGTATTGCACCACAAAGATGAGGTCATCTACAAAATTATCCTCTTTGTTCAGGGTCCTTTTATTCATGAGAGAGAAGAGATATTATTTTTTCCTCCATACCACAAGGTCTCCATCATGTATAAATGTATGTATCATCACCCTCTTCATCCTCCTAAAATCTCTATTAAATTGAATCTAGATGTCCAGGACCCCATGGTAGACCATATTGGGTCTCTATGATCCTTGAGCTCCTGAAGGAATAACCCAGCCTTATCCCTCTATTGGTTCCAGGGATATTGAATATAAGCTTCTAGAATTAATATTTCTAAAATCTGATTATTGTATCTTGATCTTGTACTTGCCTATTTCCATCTCTACATATCTCAGATCTACCTATGCATTTTCAAATGAGCTAAGTATTATCTCTTCTTAGTTTTTATGTACATGTAATGAAATTAATGTTTTGAATGTACTTCCTATCTTTTACATAACTCAACATTTAAATTCAAAATATTAATTTATCTGAGTTTTCATTTAATTGGTCATCTCTAGAATAATTTTATTCATCCTTGTGTATATGTTATTATATCCTTTAACCCTCATCAAAAACCATAAAAAGGGTTAAACAAAAGGCATAATCCTTAACCAGGTTAGGCTGAATTTTCCTTGAAAGTATGTTGTGAAAAAAAAAATTTTTGATGCATCCTTAATAACTTCAAAATATTTTCAAACCATTACATCTTCCTTTGACAAGACCTTGATTATGATGGTGTTTATGTGATTGAGGGTTGAAATATGGAAAAACTTTGTGTTCATGTTACCTTATTTTAACCATAGGATTTTTTATTTATACCACCATAACATTTTTTCCTTCACTAACATGTTATGAAAGTTGTTGGTTATGATCTTTTATATTTAAACAAGAGTCCTTTATTTAAACCTTTATCTTGAATTTCCTTCTCAATGGAAACCAACTCTTCAAAAATCCTACTCTTCTATTAAAAAATATTCCCAAATACCTCTTTATTCCACTTATTCAATTTAATTTTAATATTTTTGAGTTTTTGGGATAACCTAAACATATATAATCCTTGGAACTCCTCTTTCCACCATTCTTTAACATGATCCTTCAAGCTAAGGTGTAACAACCACATCTTTTAGAACCTAAACGTGTAGTTCTTGTCCCTTTTTCATATCCGATTAAGAAAAATTGGGTTATGAACAAATCCTATTCTTGGCACAACTTATATATTTTGTAATAGATTTGAACATCTACTCAATTGAGAGTAAACACCTATCTATTTTGATGTGGATAAGCTAGTCCCCTAGTCTTTTGTTGGTCTAGGTAAATCTTCATCCACATTAATCTAAATCCATCAGTGTATTATTAGAAATGAAGGAACTTAAATCTTCCATACTATCTATATAATACTGTCACCCTCCTTTTTTCACATGGATTTAATGGATTATTGAAATCCCCTATATCATCCGTATCCAATCACTACAAGTATTCCTAAAACTCTCCAATACTTTCCATAATCTTTTTTTGCCCATTCTAGAGTTAGGAGCATATATGTTAGACATAATCCATATTTTATTATCTTTAGTATTAGAAACTATGACAAAAATATGATATTTTCTACTAAGAAGAATTTCCCCATCTAGCTCTTGGGGATTCCAAAACATATCAAACCCTCCAAAGGGCCTAACAACATCAACTCTTACATAATTGGCTCACTTCTAAACATAGTTATTTATTTGTTAAATATTGTTCTCAAACATTTTTGTCTCGTGATGATCTGCATCATAAGGCCCAAGACTGAGTGTGTGGGGGACAACTGAGTTTGGTTGTGTAGAGTGAATGTGTGGGGATATATTCATATATAATAATCAAACACATATTCAATGGAGCATAAGTCTTGCTTGTAAAAAATACAACTTCTATTCATAAATGAAAGAATAGGGAATGTTGAGTATAATGTCTATAGTGCATTTATTCATAGTAGATGTGTGGGGCAAGTTATTTATGTTATGACTATGTATTGCATCAACTAGACTCTTGAGGGTTATGTCTATGATTAGATACATATATTACATATTTAGCATGTATAATATAAGAGCAATGATAAATACTATGTTATTATCAATGAGGATGTTAGTAGTGTGTTAGTCTTTTTAGATATGGTAGTTGGTAACTAAAGAATAGTTAATGTCTAGGCTATCTCTAACCACTTCTTATCCTGAGATCCTCTTTTGGTGGCAATGGATAGTTGGGTAATTTGAATTAGCCATGCAATCAAGGCTTCCTGACATATGGTTATGTTACAGTGGGGCCCAAAAGAGTAAGTAAGTTTATGAATAAGTACCAGTGAGGCAATTAAGATAGTGATTTAGTGAGGTGTGTAGTGAGGTACATAGGTTGTGATTTAAGGAGATCAAAACATGAAACTCTATGAGTAGGCACGGGACTTATGTATAAGGTTATTAAAAAAATTTGGGCAAAATAGTGTGCATGATTGGATGAGAGGTGTGAGCTATATGAAGTAGAATAAATTAGGAGTGTGTTTAGCTTGGTAGTGGTTTCACATAGATCATTCACCCTTTCTTGAAGAGCAATGATATCCATTACATCGGTGCATAGCTAAGGGAACTACACTTGAAGCTACTCAGAAGTGTACCACTTAGCTTGATCAGCATATTATCTAACCTTTACCACTTCTAGTAAGGTCATGTGTCTACCACTTTAATGATTTGGTCCTCATCTATGGGGTGCAAGTGTTCAAAATCTAAATCAGAAGGATGTTGTGTCATTGTTAGCTAAAGAAATGGTAGTATACAAGGCTTGAGAAGTTCCACATTGAAGATTAATTGCATGCCCAAGTACTAAAGTAGATCAAAAATGAAGTCATTCTCACCAATTACATGTAAAATGGTGTAATGACCATACCATAGAGGCTTGATCTTTTGATGTGGACCTTTGAAGTTTCCCTTTTAAAAGTGTAGCCAAAATTTATCACCAACTCAGAATGCATGATGTATGCAATGTGCATCATGGCACTCCTTTTACTTTGCTTATATGCAAAAGAAGAGTTGTTGAACCTACTAATGAATAGATTAGATATGTCTTAGAAAATTATTAGCTTTGTCTGCTTCATATTCCTATGTGCATGA
This sequence comes from Torreya grandis, assembly GCA_037957365.1. Classification (NCBI taxonomy): domain Eukaryota; kingdom Viridiplantae; phylum Streptophyta; class Pinopsida; order Cupressales; family Taxaceae; genus Torreya; species Torreya grandis. The sequence goes on from JARHVA010000037.1 coordinate 1,203,494, forward strand.
CTTAGTGCCAAATGATGCATGGTAGGAGATGTCTAGAGGTGTCAAAGGTTAAAACCCAAGACATGTTTAGAATTGACTATGACTTGTAGAGATATAAAGGGCTCTATTGTAGTCATGTTGGATGTACAAGAGATTGTCATCCCAAGTGTAAGCATGTGCATGGTTGTACATTCATAAAAGATGAACAAGTGTGCGATTGACCACTTCAATTTTCCCATCTATTTGTGGATGAAAGATCATCAATTGATCTAGTTACATACCTATCAAGTCCCACAATTCTTACTAAAAATGACTCATAAATTATAGATATCAATCAGAGATGATGGATGTTGAAAGCCCAAAATGAACCTAAAAATGGTTGAATAAAGCTTGCAAAGTGCTAATTTCATCAATGTCCTTCTTGCATGTGACCATGATAGCCATATTAAAAAACCTATCCACTACAATAAAGACAACATCATATTTTCATCTTGTTATAGGTAACCCAATCATGAAATCCATACTAATATATTCCCATGGTCTAGACGTGTTGTCAGTTTTTAGAGATTTAAAAAATGATAAAAATGTAAATTTTTTGGCTAATTTTTGGTTTGGAATTAAAATTGCCAAATTTAAAAAAATAATAATAATACTAATTTTAATTGATTAAGTAATTAAGATCAATTAACTAATTTTAATTAATTAAGTAATTAAAATTAATTAACTAATTTTAATTAATTAAGTAATTAAAATTAATTAATTAATTTTAAAAATCATGGGCAAAACACTTTATATCCTCAACTATGCAAAAGTGCTTTCAAACTCCCATGTGTAAAAAATCATTGGCTTTCCCACAATTTATAGAAGTTCATTAAACCTATTTCAATTTGTGAAAATGTTTTTTATTTTTCCCTAAGTTGTGCAAAATTTCCTTGACACTTTTTTAAGCCATGCAATTTGCATTTAAATTTTACGCACGGTGCAATTGTAATTTATTTTTTGAAACCCCGCTATTGTGTAATTTTCTTAGTCACTTATCTGAGTTGTGCAAATTCATTTTGTCACTCCTCAAGCTATGTAAATTTGTTTTGGCACTCCCAAAAATCATGCAAATGAAATCTTCCCTTCCCACTATTGTAAATGTAAGATTTACTTTCCCCTCACCATAAACCAAACCAAATATCATTCTTTGTGTTTTTGTAAGAAGTAAATTGTACATCATTATTAAAAGGAAGAATAAGTGAAGAGAAAACAAAAATAAAAATAACAATTTATTTGTTTTGGCTGGCAAAGATAGTAATTCATACAGGCCAAAGAGGAGGAAAGGTTTTAAAATTATTTTTTGCTCACCAAAGTAGTCATACGACGTCATACGGTCAAAGAGGGTCCCTATAAATATTAAAAAAAGAGAATAGATCAAAATTTTAATTTTATTTATGCCTACATAGGAGGTCATACAACCATATAGTGATGCCAAGGAAAGGTGAATAGTATAAAAAGATAATAGAAAAAAAAATGCCTACCAATAAGAGGTCATACGACCCATAGGAGGAGAGAGGATTTGTTGAAAAGTAGAAATCAAGAGAAATTTTTGTTTTTTCTTTCTTAGGCCACCAAAGAAGCCATCTGACCCAATGAACGAGAAGTAAAACTTGAATGAAGAATAACTAGTCAAATTACTTTTTATTTTCTTTTGGCCCAAAGAGACCATACTATGATGCCATAGAAGGAAGGTAAGAGTTAAAATCAAAAAACAATTTTTAATTTGTTTTTGCTGCCAAATGAAATTTCTATAGCCCAAGGAAGAATAATATTTTTGGCTTATTTTTATTCTTCCTTCTCACCAAGACACCGTATGACAATATGATCAAGGAGAGAAAGCAAATGGGAGTGCAAGTTCTTGTCACTAATCTAAGGTAGCTTGATATAATTCATGAAAGAGAAGAATATATAATAAAATATTCATAGGTTAAATATGTATGGATGTTTGTACCAGTTTGTAGTTTTCTATAACTTTTATAGTGAGAAAATATTTTAGCAAAGGAGGGAAATTGAAAGATTTATCTTTGTTTTCCATGGAAGTTCTAAATCAAACCGGTACTCTATTATAAGGAATGGATTAAGGTGCTTTAGTAAGACAAAGTACATGTCTACTGGAAATGCACATGGGGATGGCATCTACTTCTTGCATGAAATGAATTATTCATTAGGTTATTCTAAATCTTTGCCTTAAAAAATACATGAGGTTATCAAAGAATACTTTATGATGGTTATTTATGAAATTTTATCTAGTCAAAAGTATTTATGTCCTCCATCTTGTATCTATGTGGTTGGTCCCTAATATGAAAATGGAATTATCATACGTTATTTACTTGTGTTTAATCCTAACCCTTGTATGTATGAAAGAAATGTAACAATAATAGAAAGGCAGATGGTAATAGTAGTAGCAGATGATCAGATGTTGTCACAAGCCAATTTGACCCAACATTATATGAATACGATAAATTAACATGTTAAGGAGGTTACCAATAGTGGGATCTTTGCTAAGGATCAACTCTTGAATTTATTACATAAAAGTAAAACATGAAGATGAGAAATGTAAAGTAAAGTGTTGAATGAATAAGCTAATACATTGGATTGGACAAAGTCACATAGAAGAATATTGAGTGGATTGAGGCAAATAGATGACACAAACTAATTCCTTTCTTTTGATTAATCGTATAATTTTCATAATCTTGGAGGAAATCCTCTACATGGTTTTGTAATTGCTCATATTTTTCTAGCAGGTGTAGCACTCCATAATTTTGTAAATTCTATTATGAATGGGGTTGATGAAAGCATGAGCATGAAACAAGATTATTTAGAACCAGATCTAAATGATAGTGACTCAAATGATTTCATGTTATAGAATCCTGATGTTAATCAAAAAATATGGGAACAACATGATTTGGATAACTCTTAAAATAATGTCAATATTGTTAGATTTGAAATTATTATTAAAGTTTATCTTGACAACCATCATGAAGGCCCCAACAATGATAGATATAAAACCATTAATGAACCTGATCCTAATGAATGTCAATAAAGTGAAACTATCATTGAACCAAATCCAGATGATTTAGTCAAAAGTACTTTGAATGAAAATTTTGTTATTGAAATGCATCATGAAAGTATTGAATATATCCCAAGTAGAACTGGTGGAAGTGGCATTAAAACCATATAGTGAAGTTTAAATAATAAAGGTACAGATTTGAAAGGAATTGAGGAAAACATTTTGCAATTTTTAGTTACAAATTTTGTAAGTGAAAACTTGAAAATGTAATTCATGCAAATGCATTGTGTCAATTGTGTAAGTCTCAAATAGTGAAATTTTGATTTTTGCACATTTCAAGTGGTGTAAAAGCACTAAAGTATTTTTACACCATTCAAGTGGTGCAATTTTGTAATTTCACTTTTGTATGTAGTGTAATTGCACCAACGCATTTTCACATCACTTAAGTGGTGTATTTTTGTAAACTCAATTTTACACCATCTAAAATGCAAAAAATGTGGTTACATACCATAACCACCTTCCCGTGTTATAACTATGAGTGTTAAATTCATTAGGGAGGGAGGCTCTTTGAATAACATAACTCTAAGACATATTTTTAGAAGGCAATATTGTATTACAAATCAATGAAGATTAATACAAAGGAAAAGATTTGTAAATTGTGTGTTTAGATTCTCTTCATGAATTATAATTGTGTGTATGATTTGTTTGTATTCAAATCTTTAATTTTGAAACTATCATAATTTTTATCAATTAGCCTTAATGTGGAAAGTGTACAATAGAATTTATTTTTGAACCTATGTCTGTTATTTTCATAAATTTGAAATCTCAATGGGTTTTAAGCAATATTTTATTTGTCTTTTATGGGTAAATATGGGATGGTTATCTTTGGTTTGATATCAGTATCAGAGAATCATATCAGTGTATGTTTTACACTCCTAAGGGTGTAATTATGTCTTTACCACCCATTGAATGAGATAGATTTCAATGAGGACAATGTTTCTCCTTCTTGGGATATTCTAGTGAATCTTTGTGTTTAGTCACCTAGAGTCATCCTTCATCTTCCCTCGGGTTATTTTAGCAAATTTCGTATTTAACTGGATAAAATCATCCCATTCTACCTTTTTCCCTTTTCTCCTCATTTCCTTTCTATATCCTTTATGTGCTTTCTGGTTAAAAATATGAAACCCCCAATAGAAAATATTTTTTTTGTAAATAGTTGTGAAGAGATTTTCTCTTGGTTTTCCTTTTTTGGTTTTCAATAAAATTAGTTCTACCTATTAATAGGAGAGGGAATTTGTCCCTGCATTGTTGAATAATATGAGGACTCAATTCCCACACTGTTGACTCAAAGTCAATAATTTATTGCCCTAACAAATTCTTGAACCAACAGTTTTTGGTGACTCTGTTAGGGATTGAGGTGATTTATACACATGATTTTCAGACATTAAAGGAACCTCCCCTAGAATGGAGACTGGAAACTCCATTGAGAAGAAGTACCTAGTGCTTGCACCTTCTCAATTGTAGAATGGAATTGGTTCACCCCAACCCAAATGATCCCTATGTCCCATGGGGAAAACATTTAGGGTCATTAGCTTTGGCCCAATACAATGAGTTACCATTAGGCTCAAGGAATAAATTTTTGAATTTTTCTAGGTAAAAATGGTCAAGATGTAGATAACCATATTTTGACCTTCACAGTATCCTGTAGCATCTTGGTAGTTATGTATGAGGAAGTCACTATCAATATTTTTATTGAAACTCTTACCAAACCTATTGTTGAGTGGTTTTGACACCTAGAAGTTGGATGCATTATGAATTTGGACTCTTTGAAGAATAAGTTCCTAAACATATTCAAATTAGTTTCATACATATGTACATTGTTGCCAGTTTTCTTCCAAGTGTAAAAGCAAGATGATGAGCAAATGAAGGAGCTCATAGCCCACTTAAACAAATTATTGAGACTAATTCCTAAGGTAGATCAACTAAGTCCCAAAAATCAACTCTATGTATTCATTAGTTCTCAACACCAAGAGATCAAATTCATCTTGATGAAGAACAAGGTAAATGACTTAGAAATTGCACAATAAGAAGCTATCAAGATTGAAAATGGCATGATTTTGTCTAGAATGTTGAAGAATGAAGTTTTAAAACTTATTATAACTATTATAAATAGTGAAGAAGCAGTGGAACCTAATTTAACCAAGAGCCCTCAACATTCAAAAAAGAGATTCCAAAGGCAAATACTTAATCAAACATGTTAAAACTCTAATAGAGAAAAATAAAAATTCCTTCCTATCACATATGATTATTTTAGTTTCACAATCATGGAAGAAGGTGAACAGTTGGAAGTGTTGTTCCTAAAATCTGTCACTCATTTTTTGGGAAAACATATGAACTATTTTGGTCATGCAGGTCAAAATTATCTCTTCCCTTCTCAAATATTGTTCTAAGCATTCAATTCTTCATTATTCAAGCTTTTTTAGTTAAGGGACTAGTAGGTTCAATGGCTTCAACAAGTGAGCTCTCTCAAAGGAGCAAGTTTCTAACACTTAGGCAAATTCAAGATTGGTTCAATGCCTTGGTTCAACCAAAATTGTTCATCAACAAGCTTCAATCAAAGGATTGAACCATTGAACCATTGAACCCCGCTTCCAAAAGGTTCAAAGGTTCAACGGGTTCAAAGGTTCAATGAAATCGGCAAGCTTAAAGAGTTAAGCGCTTCTTCAGAAGTTCAAAGTTCAACTACTCCAAAAAGTTCAACAGCTTCAAAAGACTTAGAAGAAAAGAAGGCTTCAAAGAACAAAGGAATGAACCATTGAACCTTAAACCAAAATGGTTCAACGGGTTTGACAGGTTCAACGGGTTCAATGGGTTCAATGGGTTCGAAGAGATCAAAAGACTTAGAAGAAAATAAGGCTTCAAATGCAAGATTGAACCGTTAAACCGTTGAACCAAAGTTGGTTCAATCAGTCAGTTTAATCGATCGATTTAAAGGACTGCCCCAAAGCTGAAGGAACAAGTGCCCTTGCGGAGGGCAGGGAACATTGGTTCAAAGATCAAAGAGAAGGCTGAAAGGGTAAGGTTCCCTTCAGATTTTTATCTAAAGAAATTACTAAGTAAAGGAACCAAAAGAATTCCTTTGGAAAGATTTTTTGTGGAAGAATTTCAAAAAGACAAGGCAAATTATTTTGGACAAAAAGTCTGAAGGAATTCCTTCAGACTTTTATCTGAAGGAATTCGCCCAAAAGGAAAAGCCCGAAGAAAAGTAGACAAGGCAAAGGAAAAGTTTCCTTTGGACAAAATGTCTGAAGGAATTCCTTCAAACATTTTATCTAAAGGAATTAACCTGAAGACCACCTGAAGGACCCCAAAGGGCAGGTACCCTTGCAGAGGGCTCTTGGCACCAAGAAAAGGACCTTTCTTGAAGCCTGAAGGTACACCTTCCCTTTAGGATGTTTCAAATACATAGATCTAAAGGAATTTCAAGGCTTAAAAAGACTTACCCAAAAATAAAGGATTCTAAGAAAGACATTAAACCATTAAACCTTGAACCAAAGAGGTTCAAAGGTTCAAAGACAGCCCCAAGCAAAGGAAGAACATGGATGATTCCAGAAGACCAGTTCAAAAGGATGGTTCAACCAAAGATCAAGAAAGTGATTGAACCAGGGGAGCGATGAAACCAAGGCACAGACAAAGATCCTCTGAACCGTTGAACTAATGAACCAATGAACTTTCAAAGATTCATGGTTTAAAATGGTTCAAACAACTAGCAACCATTGACATCCCCACAGACGTCAAATTTAAGGTAATGGATTATCCATTTATTTTAAAATATAGAGCAGAACTTGAAGGATGAACCAAATGACTAGCTGAAGAAGATATCCTGAGAGCTCCAATTACAGCATGAAAGAAGAGAAGGCTACAAAAGATATTGAAATATCTATGAGAGAGTTATTTTTAGTAAGTGAAACAGTTCACCAAGTAGTCATTTGAGCACACCAAATCAAGGATGATACCTATTTTTCTTCCATAAAGTAAAGGCAAAATGGATAGCTGCACAAACATCAAGAAAAGGACTACACAACCCATGCTAAGGAGGAGACATATAAGATGAATGGGCATGCCATAGTTCAGGCAATGCACTATTCCAAGCATGGCCCCTCAATAGAACTGAAAACACATTCAAGGCATTGAATGTAGTATGGGCCGTTCCATGGAAAAAAGTGCCAAGCCTTTCTTGGCTGCCATATATTGTAATCTCTTATTTGATGCAAGGGAGATCTCTCCATTATAGAAGCAAAACTCTGCCCAAATTGAAAGGCGAGGACGGAGACTTTGAGCTCATATTGTTGATCATATTATTTTATCTAAATGAGAAATCAAGTTACTTTCAGACTTTGTGTTGTTATAGCTTGTGTTATTCTAGAAAATTGTTCTTATGTCCATTTCTTAGGAGCATTCTTGTTTATTTAATTTAACAAGCAAAACTAGTGGAAGTAATCAAGAAGGTGTCCTAAAGCCAGTTTTAGAAAGACTTTGTGCTGTCACAATTGTCTTCAGTGTGTGTTTTTAGTTTCTTTTTGTGTAAAGCATCTTGGGATGACTTTGTGCCCCCATTATCCTTCATATTTCACTCTTTGGGTAGTTGAGGTGTAGACTTTGTGATACACTTCATCCTACTAGTTACTACACCCTTGTTATATGTTGGTTACTCACCAGAAAGAACTCATGTGCCTTGCTGCAAGAGCACTTCTGAAAAAAGAGAAGTGCCTTCAATATTATCACCAAGATTTCTCCTTTGTCTGTGAACATCATCTCTGAAAAAAGAGAGATAAATGGTGTAGTCCTACCCCTGAGTGTTATTTTTTGCTTATATATATAGTGTATAGCTCCTCATATTTATAGGGAACCTCCCCTTGATGAGAGGAGATATTTGTCCACCTTTGATGTGGTAAACCTGCACATTTGGCTGACCAATCTCCCTATGTTGTGGTTAAAGAGACCTATTTTATTCATCAGTTAGCTGGTGACAAAATATTCACCCAATAACTTTTTGGTGACTCCACTGGGGAAGAACAAGCAGTTTTAGTTCTTTTCTTTATCCATTTTCTCTGCTGAAGAAGAATGTGTAGTTTCAGTTCTTTTCCAATATCCATTTTTTCCACTAGGGATAGCAATTTTGTGCAATTTGAAGCCTGAAGCTTCAGATTGAAGCATCACCTATGTCTTATCCATTTCCATTATATACTCTGATCTATAAAACTTGAGATGTTGGAGATCGAGCGTTTCATTTCAAAAGTCAATTCTCTGTCAGCTCTATGCCAATAGTTTTTTGGTGACTCTGCTAGGGAAAGAGTGCACAGTTTGAAGCCTCAAGCTTCAAGCTAAAGTAGGACCAATTCTTTCTCATTTTTATTTTTCAATCTGGAAACTCCATGCTATACAAGAAAATAGAGATCCCAAGGTGTTATTGACCCTATTTTTGAGTTGGTGCAGCAGGGTAATTTTGATTTGTTCCCTCCCCAACTTCAAGTTCAATAATCTAGGAGTGTTCCTCCTACCTATACCAGGTCACCAACACAAGGCAGAGCTTCCTTTTCTACTATTAGTAGAGCTTTGCCTATCCATTCTCCACCTAGATTTGTTATCCCCCTTTTTCATAATCAAATCATGGTGGTTCAAGGCCCCTGGGATAACTCTTTTGGTCCACTCAATCTTACTCCACCTCTACATGAGCTACCAGATAGTTCAAGGAAGAATTTCCCCAAATTATTTGGTGATGGGAGAGTTCATCCTGACGAACATATTATTTCCTTCATCATAGCCTGTGGCATGATAGGTGTGGAATTTGAAGACGTAGCTGTCAGGCTATTTGTGGAAACACTACAAGGTGCTGCTACAAACTGGTTCTACCATTTGTAGGCTAGGTTAGTGACTGATTGGAACACTCTTAAAGCTAAATTTGAAGCCAGGTTCAAGCCTACAGAAGATGTGCATGCCTTACTGGCCCAGCTCACATAGATGATGAAGTAATTGCATGAACTGATGAGGGACTTCATTTCCAAGTTTGACAAGTTGAGGAATCAGATTCTTACAATTGCTCAGCCAACAGTTGAGAATCTTAAATGCTTCTTCATCAACTCATAGCTATCTAAAGTGAGTTTTTTATTGAGACGTGCTAGCCACATAGACCTTGCTACTACTTAGGACTTGGATACTGAGGTGGAAGATGACCTTATCTTGGTAGGAAAGATAAGGAGAGATCCAAATAGAGATAAATCTTCTTCATCTTCTGAATACTCACCTACAGTCACCATTGATCCAATGGTGCAGAAGCTGGAAAATGAGTTGCTTGCTCTTAGAAAGCAAATGGTGCAAGGGATGTCATCTTCTCCTTCATATAGAGATGTACCAAGGAGGACATTCCCCCATCAGTCATACCAAGGCAATCCTACCAAGAATCAAGGGCAAACAAATCGTCTTCCTCCCCCATAGGGGAACCTTGCCATTGAAGCACCTCCAACCAATTCAATAGTTGGATATCTTGAAGCTAAATTAGATTTCTCCTTCTAGCCTAAGTTAAACCTAGAAGATGACACTAATCTCTTCATAGAGGAAGAAAAAGAATTAGCTAGAAACTCCAACATTGGTTTCTTAAATTACTAAGATGAACCCAGAAGTGAAGGTAAAGTAGTTGAGGGATCATATGTTGTGTTCACCTGGTCAAAGAATCAATCAACCCAGCCAGCTAATAAATAAAAAATATAGGAGTGACCTCAACTAGTAATTTCAATTGCTAAGTGAGGAACCACTCTACCTTTCTAGCCAAAGGACCCAGTGATTGCAAGAAAGGTAAGTACATCAAACATCCCTACACCTTCTACTTCAAATTTACAGACCAATCCTCCCCCTCCAAAAAATCAAAATGATGAACTCCTATCCTCTGTACCTAGTTCATTTCAAACATTTGACATAATTGACCATATAAAGAAAACTAAAATTTAAATGTCTAAATTTGAATTCCTATAATCCAACCCTGAGCAGTTAGATAAGTTGGTTCAATGTGTAAAGAACTAAGCCATCCCTATAAGATAAGTAATTTTGAAGGTAACTCGTGATCCCCCCAAGAATACATCCACCAAGAATAATCTTGTCATTACTCCTCCTACTACTCCCAAGAGGACTGAACCATTTTATGTATCTTTGCTGATAAATGGACACCAACTAAATAATTGCATCCTTGATTCCAGAGCTTCAGATAATTTCATGCCTGCCAAAGTGGTAGAATCCCTTAGTCTCACACTAACCAAAACATTTGGGAGATGTTTCTCCATGGAGAACAAACAAGTGCCACTACTAGGACAAATCAAGGATGCCCAATTTGCATTTGTAGCATTCCCAGACAAGAGAATCAAGATGACTATCCTAGTGGCCAATGTCCCAGCATCATACAGCATCCTTCTTGGGCAAAATTTCTGTAAGGATGTTGGTGGTGAACTACGCATGGACCTATCTAAGATGAGGATCTCAGTCAAAGGCATTATGTAAAGATTGCTCCCTGAGAAAGAAGAAAAATATGTGGTCACTCAAACATCAGCGCCTAAAGCTCAAATTCTATTTGAGTCTTCAGACATGGGTAACTACCTTTTATCCACAGAGGAAGTCCATGAGGCATTTGATGAAATTCCTGTATGTGTCAACCTAAAAATTGGTTCAAAAGGAACAGCAGAAGGATTGGTGGACCACAATGCAAGTATAGAAGAATCTCCCCTTCCCAACAAAGAAGGATCTAATGAAAATTAGTATCTGATGAGGTATGGATTCTAGAATTTGATGGTAGCTACTCCTCTACCAGTTTAGGAGTCGAGATTGTGTTGGTATCTCCTCAAGAAGATATTTTTCCTTCTTCATACAAGTTGCAGTTCAGCAACACCAAAAACACAGCTGAGTATGAATCTCTACTACTTGGATTGAAGGCCGCTCAAGACAAAAGCATCAAGATCCTTCATGCTAAAGGAGATGTTGAACTGATGGTTTGTCAGGTGAGAAACCTATGTCAAACTAAGAACAAAATATTGTGCCATTATCACAATCTGGTATGGGATCAAATTGAAATTTTTGAAGCTTTCAATATTTTTTTAGTGCCCAAAGAGCCTCATAATCATGCAAATTCATTGGCTGTCCCTACAACCTTCATGGTTCCTCACCCTGATTTCAAAGATAATAGGCACACTATCAAACTGGTCTTTCAACCAAGTGAGCTAGATAAAGCTAACCATTGGTAGGTGTTTGATGTTGATAATCAAATCATGTGTTTCACTAAACCAAAAGAGCAACAAGCTATGGTAGTGGACCATATTGCTGTATGCCAAAGTCAAGAAAAGGAAATCTTTGCCAAGAGAGCAAGGATTTATGGTTTTTAGATTGGAGACCGTGTCTTGCCATGGGGCAAGAAGAGAAAACCAAAAGGAGTGCATAGAAAATGTGATTCCTGGTGGAGAGTTCCATTTGCCCATCACTGATTTTGGGGAGAAAATGGTTTCTTGCTTGTTTATCAGGACAAAATGCCATTTTCATTGTCTCACAATGGGCAGCATTTGAAGTGCCTCAATTCTTGAAGCATCAGATAAGATCATTTTTACATATGTATTTTTGTATAGTCTTTAGTTCTATTTTGTGCTTTTCATTTTCATTTTTGGTGCCTTTCTTTTTTGGGTAGCATAACTCTGTAGCCCAATGGCATACTTAAAGGCATTGGAGATTTTGGTTTCTACTCCCCTCAGCTGTTCCAAGTTTTCAACTGAAGGAAGTTCCCCAACTAGAGCCAACTATTCCCAAAATTTGTCACTCATTTTTTGGGAAAACATATGAACTATTTTGGTCCTACAAGCCAAAATTATCTCTTCCCTTCTCAAAAATTGTTCTGAGAATTCAAATTCTTCATTATTCAAGCTTTTTTAGTTAAGGGACTAGCAGGTTCAATAGGTTCAACGACTTCAATAGGTGAGTTCTCTTAAAGGAGCAAGTTCTTAACACTTAGGCAAATACAAGATTGGTTCAACGCCTTGGTTCAACTAAAATTGTTCATTGGTAAGCTTCAATCAAAGGATTCAACCATTGAACCATTGAACCCCGCTTCCAAAAGGTTCAAAGGTTCAATGGATTCAAAGGTTCAACAACATCAGTAAGCTTAAAGAGTTAAGCGTTTCTTCAGAAGTTTAAAGTTCAACCACTCCAAAAAGTTCAACAGCTTTGAAAGACTTAGAAGAAAAGAAGGCTTCAAAGAACAAAGGAATAAACCGTTGAACCATTGAACTGTTGAACCTTGAACCAAAATGGTTCAACGGGTTTAACAGGTTTGACAGGTTAAATGGGTTTGAAGAGATCAAAAGACTTTGAAGAAAAGAAGGCTTCAAATGCAAGGCTAAACCATTGAACCAAAGTTGGTTCAATCAATCAGTTCAATCAGTTGGTTCAAAGGACTACCCCAAAGCCAAAGGAACAAGTGCCCTTGCAGAGGGTAATGAACTAAAGGTAGGTGCCCTTGCGGAGGGCAGGGAACATTGGTTCAAAGATCAAAGAGAAGGTTGAAAGGGTAAGTTTCCATTCATATTTTTATCTAAATAAATTACTAAGTAAAAGAACCAAAAGAATTCTTTCAGAAAGATTTTTTGCAGAAGAATTTCACAAAGACAAGGCGAATTCTTTTAGACAAAAAGTCCAAAGGAATTCCTTCAGACTTTTGTCTGAAGGAATTTGTTCGAAAGGAAAAGCTCAAAGAAAATTGGAAAAGGCAAAGGAAAAGTTTCCTTCAGACAAAATGTCCAAAGGAATTAACCTGAAGACCGCCTAAGGGACCCCGAAGAGCAGGTACCCTTGCGGGGGGCTCTCGGCACCAAGAAAAGGACCTTTCTCGAAGCCCAAAGGGACACCTTCCCTTCAAGATGTTCCAAAGACATAGATTCAAAGGAATTTCAAGGATTCAAAAGACTTAGCCAAAAACAAAGGATTCTAAGAAAGACATTGAACCGTTGAACCTTAAACCAAAGAGGTTCAAAGGTTCAAAGGTTCAAAGACAGCCCCAAGCAAAGGAAGAACATGGATGATTCTAGAAGACCAGTTCAAAGGGGTGGTTCAACCAAAGAGTAAGAAAATGATTGAAACAGGGGAGCGATGGAACCAAGGAATAGATAAAGACCGCCTGAACTATTGAACTAATGAACCAATGAACTTTCAAAGGTTCAAAGGTTCATGGTTAAAAATGGTTCAAATAACCAGCAACCATTGACATCCCCACAGACATCAAATTTAAGGTAATGGATTATCTATTGATTTTTAAATATAGAGCAAAACTTGAAGGATGAACCAAGTGACCAGCTGAAGAAGATAGCCTGAGAGCTCCAATTGCAGCATGAAAGAAGGGAAAGCTATAGAAGATATTGAAATATCTATGAGAGAGTTATTTTTGGTAGGTTAATAATTTCACCAAGTAGTCATCTGAGCACACCAAATCAAGGATGCAGACTATTTTTCTTCCATGAAGTAAAGGCAAAATGGACAATTGCATAGACATCAGGAAAAGGACTAGACAACCCATGTTAAGGAGGAGACATATAAGATGAATGGGCATGCCATAGTTAACGCAATGCATTGTTCCAAGTATGGCCCCTCGACAAAACTAAAAACACATTCAAGGCATTGAATGTAGTATGGGCCATTCCATGGAAAAAAATGCCAAGCCTTTCTTGGCTGCCATATATTGTAATCTCTTGTTTGATGCAAGGGAGATCTCTCCATTATAGAAGCAAAACTCTGCCCAAATTGAAAGGCAAGGACTGAGACTTTGAGCTCAGATTGTTGATCATATTACTTTATCTGAATGAGAAAGCAAGTTACTTTCAGAATTTGTGTTGTTATAGCTTGTGTTATTCTAGGAAATTGTTCTTATGTCCATTTCCTAGGAGCATTCTTGTTTATTTAATTTAACAAGCAGAACTTGTGGAAGTAATCAGGAAGGTGTCCTGAAGCCAGTTGTAAAAAGACTTTGTCCTATCATAATTGTCTTTAGTGTGTGTTTTTAGTTTCTTTCTATGTAAATGATCTTGGGACAACTTTGTACCCCCATTATCCCTCGTATTTCACTCTTTGGGCAGTTGAGGTGTAGACTTTGTGTTACACTTCATCCTACTGGTTACTGCACCCTTGTTACTTGTTGGTTACTCACCAGAAAGAACTCATGCACCCTTATGCAAGACCACTTCTGAGAGAACAGAAGTGCCTTTAGTATTATCACCAAGATTTCTCCTTTGTATATGAACATCATCTCTAAAAAAAGAGAGATAGATGGTGTAGTCCTACCCCTAAGTGTTATTTTCTGCTTATATATATAGTATATAGCTCCTCATATTTATAGGGAACCTCCCCTTGATGAGAGGAGAGATTTGTCCACCTCTTATGTGGTAAACTTGCACATTTGGCTGACCAATCTCCCTATGATGTGGTTGAAGAGACCTATTTTGTTCATCAATTATTTGGTGACAAAATATTCACCCAACAGGAAGAACTAATGATTAATCAAAGAACAGATGAATAATTTGAATTCCCCCTTGGCAAAGAGGAGAGAGATTTTCCTAATTCATAGGATTTATCTAACCTCACAATCTTGGAAGAAAATAATTTGTTTGAATAACAATTGATTAAACCATAAATAGAAAGAAGTAATAATGCAGAATGTGATGTTTTACTATCTAAAGGTGAAGATAACATAGAACCAATTTTTTAGGACAAATAAGATTCCTCTTATGTCAAAATGGAAGAATCGTAGATCAAAAGTGAAGATTTCCCAAGCACTTCTTTTTCATGTTCCACTATAGAAAATTTCACTGTGGGATCTGAATCCAAAAAGGTCGAGCCTATATAGATTGAAAACCATAGTCACACAAAGGTTGAAATAAAATGAGGCATCAAGGTAGAACAAAAGGAATGGTGCTTGATATTCATTATAATCAAAATTTAAACTTTTAAGGCAGAAGAGATTAATGAAGGTGATGACAATGATGAATTCATTTATGCCATGTGAAGCAATTTGGAAATAAATATTAATATTTTGGTCATTTTAGAAGATAATCATATTTTGGTTCCATCTCAAAAAATATATGTGACACACTTCTCTCTAGTTTAGATATTATATCTAGTAAAGATGCATTTAAAGCTATTTAGGAAAACATTCATGAAACCTAATACTACTCAAGAAAGATCAGAGAAGATCAAAGAGTTCATAATGTTTTCATTCCAAGATATGAAGATAGTAATGATTTGTTCATTCATGATTATCCATGTGTGAATGATAACTATAAGTTACTTTTCCCACCTACTTGGTCATTGCTACTAAATGTGTTCAAAGTTCATAAGTCAAATCCATTGTTCTAAAATGGTAGGTACTCTTAGCCAATGAATGGTTTAGTATACTCTTCTCATTTTCCTGTACACCTTATAAATAGTTATGTTCTCCCAATTTTGGCTTGTTTCCTTTTATAATTTCCTTTTGGTGTGTTGTGTGGTTTTTCATTAAATAAAATAGTCTACCTATTTCTCCTTTTTCTCCATATTTTGGTCTTTTTGCCTACACATTCATAGTTGTGATCTTTATCTATCAAATATCATGGTAAATCACATGAATTGAAAGAATGTTTTAATGGTTTGTGCTTCAAGGTCAATGAAAATATCACATTTTTAGAAAGAAACATTGAATTTCTTTATCTAAGTGGATCTACATGACAAAAATTGACAATTGATTCGAAGAATAGCTTTTTAGTAATAAAAATGATGGTATGAATATTTATTCATCAATTGAAAAAATGGACAAATTATTCATGGATCTCTCTAAGTCAACAGGTGGTAAATATACAGAATTCTCATGAGTAGGAGATCTAGCCCAATAGTGCATGTTCATTTCTAATATGATTGAGATAGGTGAACTAGTTGTCAATTGGTTAGATCAAGATGTACAAATATGAGATATAGAAGTTTTTAGGGATCTTTCTTAATGATAATGATGGTAATTTTTTACATAATGAGACATAGACTCCATAGCTGAATAGACAAGTCTTAGATCACTTATTGAGATTTGTACTATCCTTCAAGCTTCCAAATGGTGAGCCATTGACTGGTTTTTAGAGTAACATTTCAAGGATTTTGAGTCACAAAGTTAAGTTTATTGATAATCTCTCAACTATACCTTTTTCAACAAAATAAGGTTCATCACTCTTAAGTATATGAAGGATAGGTTTCTTTCTTTGCATTTTAGTTTGTGTGAAAACACATAACAAACAATACCCTTGCATAGACTATCCTATCGGATATGTGATAACATCTATCAGGCTAAGTACCTAATGCCCTTGCATACATTTTCCATTGACATACGATAGAATTATGATGGTTTTAGGACCCATCATTTTATCAAAGATTGGTTATTTCTTAGTTGATCAAGTTGTAGTCAATTTAAGACTATGTTGCTAAATGAATAAAATGTTTGCCTTTAGAACTAGAATTTAAGTTCTTTCCATACCTTGTATTTTGAAATCCCAATTAGAGCCATCTGTTGTCATGGTTTTTAGAGATTTAAAAAAATTAGAAAAAAAATGATTTTTTTGGCTAATTTTTGGTTAGAAATTAAAATTACCAAAGTTTAAAAAATTTAAAATTTTAATTAATTAATTAATTTTTAAAATAACGGGCCAAACACTTTATATCCCTAACTTTGTAAAAGTGCTTTCAAACTCCCCTGTGTAAAAATTTAATGGCTTTCCCATAATTTGAAAAAGTTCATTAAACCTTTTTTAAGTTGTATAAATGCTTTTTGATTTTCCCCAAGTTGTGCAAAAGTAATTCAACACTTTTTTATGCCATGCAATTTGCATTATCAATTTTACACATGGTCCAATTGTAATTTTCTTTTTGAAACCCCGCTATGGTGTAATTTCCTTGATCACTTATTTGAGTCGTCCAAATTCATTTCATCATTCCCCAAGCCATGTAAATTTGTTTTGGCACTCCCTAGAATTGTGCAAATGAAATCTTCCCTTCCCACTACTATAAATGCAAGTTTTAATCTCCCCTTACCGTACACCAAACCAAAGATCATTCTCTATGATTTTTACAAGAAGTAAATTATATGTCATCGTTGAAAGGAAATATAAGCGAATACAAAACAAAAATAAAAATAATGATTTAAATTTGTTTTAGATGGCAAAGATAAAAAGCCATTCATCCCAAGGAGGAGGAAAGGTTTTTTAATTATTTTCTACTCACCAAAGGAGATGTACGATGCCATACGATCCAAGAGGGGCTTTGAAGATATAAAAAAGAGAATTGATTAAAAAAAAATTACCTCCATAGGAGGCTGTACGACCGTATGACAATGCCAAGGAGAGGTGAATAGTAAAAAAAGATAATATAAGTTTTTTTTTTGCCTACCAATAAGAAGCCATATGACCCATAGAAGGAGAGAGGATTTATTGAAAAGCAAAAATTAGGAGAAATTATTATGTGTTTTCTTTCTTAGGCCAGCAAGGAAGTCATATGGCCTAATGAAGGAGAAGTGAACTTGAATAAGGAACAACTAGTCAAATTATTTTTTGTTTTCTTTTGGCCCAAGGAAACCATATAATGATGCCATAGAAGGAAGGTAAAAGTTAATATCAAAAAAACATAATTTAATTTGTTTTTGTTGCCAAATGAAAGTCATTTGGCCTAAGGAGGAATAAGAGTTTTGATTTATTTTTATTCTTTTTGCCCACCAAGATAAAGTTGTACGACCATATGGTAAAGGAGAGCAAGTAGATAGGAGGATAGGTTCTTATCACTAATCCAAGCCAGTTTGATAGAATATGTGAAAGAGAACCAGATATAAGAAAATAGTCATATGTTAAATATGTATGGATGTTTGTATTAGTTTGTAGTTTTTTATAACTTTTATAGTGAAAAAAAAAATTAGTAAAGGAGCGAAATTGAAGGATATATCTTTGCTTTCCATGGAAGTTCTACTTCAATCTAGTACTCTATTATAAGGAATGGCTTAAGGTGCTTGAGTAAGACAAAGTATATGTCTACTGGAAATGCAAATAGGGATGGCATCTACTTCTCGAGTGAAATGAATTATTCATTAGTTTATTCCAAATCTTTGCCTTGGAAAATACATGAGGTTATCAAAGAATATTCTATGATGGCCATTTATGAAATTTGTTTTGGTCAAAAGCATTTATATCTTCCATCTTGTGACTATGTGGTTGGTCCCTAATATGAAAATGGCATTTTCATACATTATTTGCTTGTGTTTAATTCTAACACATGTATGTATGAAATAAACATAATAATAATAATAGAAAGGAAAATGGTAATACTAGTAGTAGATGCTTAGATGTAGTCATAGGCCAATTTGACCCAACATTATATGAATATGATAAATCAACATGTTAAGGGGGTTACCAATAGAAGATCTTTGTTAAGGATCAATTCTTGAATTGATTATAAAAAAGGAAAACATGAAGATGAGAAATGTAAAGTAAAATGTTAAATGAATAAGCTATTACATTGGATTAGACAAAGTCACGTAAAAGAACATTGATTGGATTGAGGCAGACATATGATATAGATGATTTCCTTTATTTTGATGAATCATTCAATGTTCATAAGCTTGAAAGAAATCTTCTGCATGGATTTTTAGATGTTCATGTTTTTTGTAGTAGGTGCAGCACTCCATCATTTTGGAAATTCTATTGTGAATGGAGTTGATGCAAGCATGAACATGAAACAAGCTTATTTAGAACCAAATCTAGATGATAGTGATTCAAATGATTTCATGATGTAAAAGCCTGATGTTGATCAAAAAATGTGGGAAGAACATGATCCAAATACATCTTAAAATCATATCAATATTATTTGATTTGAAATTTTTTTTGAACCTGATCTTGACAATCATCATAAAGACCCCAACAATGATAGGTATAAAACCATTAGCAAACATGTTCCTAATGACTATCAAAAAATTGAAACTATCACTAAACTAAATCTAGATGATTCAATCAAAAGTACTTTGAATGAGAGTTCTATTATTGAAATGCATCATGTAATTATTGACTCTGGCCCAAGTAAAACTTATGCAAGTGGCATTGAAACCATACAATGAAGTTTAAAGAATGAAGGTGCAGATTTGAAAATAATTAAAGAAATAATTATACAAAAAATATTTTGTAATTATTAGTTGCAAATTTTATAAGTGAAAATTCACAAATGTAATTCATGCAAATGTATTGTGATAACTTTGTAAGTCTCAAATTCTATAATTTTGATTTTTGCACATTTCAAGTAATGTAAAAGCACTAAAGCATTTTTACATCATTTAAGTGGTGCAATTTTATAATTTCACTTTTGTATGCAATGCAATTATAGCAACGCACTTTCACATCACTTAAGTGGTGTATTTTTGTAAACTCACTTTTGCAGCATCTAAAATGCAAAAAAGGTGGTTACACACCATAACCACCTTCTTGTGTTATAAATATGAGTGTTGATCTCAGTAGGGAGAGAGGCTCTTTAAAAAATAAAACTCTGAGACATTTTTGGAAGGTGAGATTGTATTACAACTTAATGAAGATCAATACAAAAGAGAAGATTTGTAAACTATGTGTTCAAATTCTCTTCAAGAATTATAATTGTGTGTATGATTTATTTGTATTCAAATCTTTGGTTTTGAAACTTTTTCATAACTATTATCAATTAGTTTTAATGTGGAAATTATATAGTAAAATTTCTTTTTTAATCTATGTTTGTTATTTCCACAAATTTGAAATTTCGGTGGGGTTTAAGTAATATTTTAATTGTATTTTATAGGTAAATATGGGATGGTTGTCTTTGGTTTGATATCAGTGTCAAAGAATCATCTCAGTGTATATTTTACACTCCTAAGGGTGTAATTATGTCTTTACCACCCATTGAATGAGAGAGATTTTAATGAGGATAGTGTTTTTCCTTCTTGGGATATTCTAATGAATCTTCATGTTTAGTCACCTAGAGTCATTCTTCATCTTTGTTAGAAACCAAATTTTGGCTAAGTACTTTTTAGAATAACCAATGTAGAGAAGCATGACACAGAAGACCAGGGCATAGGAGTTCATAGTGTAGAAAGACCAAGTCATAGAGTAATTGTGCATGATAAATAAAGAACCTGAGAACAAAAGACTTAAAACTTAGCAAAATAATTGGGGAGCATGTGGCAATAAGAGAATAATTAGGGAGAAATTCACAAGTATGGAAGATAATAAGTTAAGCATGAATCCAACACCAACCCATGTGAAGATAAGCATTTGATGATGAGTATCCAGCATTAAAGAGAGAATATAGGGGCATAAACGCTTGAGTCTTTAGGAAATCAATGCAATTGGATGCCATGACTCAAGTGTGTTGATGATCATTGGCAAGTCACCATAAGTGTAATTATTTTTGTAACTGCTTGGTTGGGAAAGACCAAGTATAAATACCCCTGAATTGAACTTTGTAAAGTTTTTGTTGTTTAGTTGGATATTACTGATAGATTTATATGAGTGAGTTGCATTGTAACATTGGTATTATTTACTCTTTGAATATCATTTATCAATATGATGAATGGAAATTGTGTTTCCTTAACTTTGATATTATGTTGACTATGGAGATAATGTTATTCGTTATATTGTATGTTGTTGTTTAGTTAACTATGTTAAGGTTCATAGTTATTATATATGCCTTTTTTTATTTTTGATCATTAAGTAATGAACATGTGTTAAGATGGATTATAGAATGAGAATAGTAATGTGTATATATTCGAACACCCCTACCTATTAGTACACCCTCACATGGCAAAACTAATGGGAATCGGTCCCTCATTGCATGTTTTGAGTGAGCACGTGAGAACTTGTTTTTATGTGATAAGTCATCACACCAACACATTGGTCTCTTAGTCACTTCGGTGCATGCCTAAGGGAAGCTATGCTTGAGTAAGTAAAATAATACCAACAATTTGGTTTTATTTTCAGGACCATATCACTTGCCTACATGATGGTGGAAGATGCTCGAATGACTATCACTTGAGAATATTGAGTGATGGGTTACTAGTATTATGGATTACTATTTCTTAAACTAGGAATATTCACATGCATGTGGATCAAAAAGAATTTGTACAACTCATTGTATGAGACATTTTTTATGGAGGTACCTATTCACCTTCATGCTTGGATTGTGACCTATGCTCAAGACCAATCGAGAAACCATGGATAAAAGATAGCTTAGAACTAGAACATCAGTCAGCTTTAGCATGATTGGGAGTACCTTCAATGTATGGTGTTGATGTTTAGTGGCATGGGGTTTTGAATAGTTATGTCTTGGAATACACAATCTTGACCTATTCTTATCCAAAGGAAGCTTAGTTTCACTTCTTCTAAGAACTACATGATAGATATATCAGACACTTTTTTCTAGAGGTTCAGAAGCTTTTTGTATATTTTATAATTGATACTTTCTCCATAGAAGGATAAACACTTTCTCACATAAGCAATGTGGTTGGTGGGGAAATGAAGAGGCATTTGTGAAGTAGAATTGATAGTTCAATATGGTAACTAGTTAGTGGTAATTGTGGAATTGCAAGTATGATGAAGATTGATAAAGGATTATGAGTGAAAGCAATCTAGGAATAATATGGGAAGACTCAAGAAGTGTTGTAAGGGTCCATAAGGAAGCAGAAGAGCATAAAGAGGACTAACCAACCACATGACTACAACCAACACCATCTCAAGTATGCATGGGAGAAGAAAGTCGGGTAATGGTGATTGAAGAACCCATTTTGGATAGACCCAATTCCCCACCCATAATGTGAGCTCATTTTTTGAGTTAGATGATATATTTATATGCAACTAGGATACCAAATAGTCTAAATTTAGAAACCAAACCTATGAGTGAGACATTTTTAGAACAATTTTTAGATAGTAGTTTATTGGATATTAATTTTCCTTTGCATGATAATTCTATGGCCCAAATTAGAATGACTAGTGGACAAAGCATAACTAGTGGGTAAAATACCAACCCAACTATAGTTACTCAACCTACCTCAGCACCCAATGTCTTGGGGACTTATGTTGTTGAAAGGGGTTTAGGAGGTGGAACTAATAGTGGTTTGGCTAGAGGAATTTGAGGCATCATAGGAGGCAGTGGTGGACCTCCCCCATAAGGTATAGGAGGAACCAAAAGTGCTTCTTAGCAGACCCCATTACAAGCACCTCAATTGCACACTATATACTATGAGATGACACTCCACTTGCTAGAGAATTGAGGTATGGATAATGCCACAAAGCACATTCACAAGTTTGAACTTATTTGGTGAGTGTGAGGTATCACCTCTTTTGGATGTAAAGTAATCCAATTTGTGAACACCCTTCTAGACCATGCACATAAGTGGTATCATAAGTATGATGTAAAGTAAGGTGTGGTGGATTCTGATTAGCTAAAGGTAGCATTCCTTTAGTAATTTGATATCCTAGAGTTTGAATAATAGAGTATATCTTACCTAAAGGATATAAAGTAATAATTTATTGAGAGAGTGCATGAATATGATTCACATTTTAGGACAATTCTTTATAAACTTTATTTTGAGATAAAAATTGCTCAACACACCTAATGGTTCATAGGAGGTTTATTATTCCCCTTTAGGTGTACCTTGTCATAGAAAACTTTCAACAACCCATGCGAGGCTTTGGAAGCTTCCCTTCATGTTGAAGTTTTTAGAAGTATTCACATGGATATCATTACCTTTATGGAGGCTCAAATCATTGCAATGGCATCTCAACTAGAAAATATCACTACATATAACATTCATGACACCTACAATGTCTTATGGTGTGTAGACTATGAGTCTAACAGCCACAACTAGGATAATTATCCTCACAAGAGTATTCAATTTGTGTTATAGTAATCATGTGACATTTCTCAAGAAGAGCATGTGTTGAGCATTATCGTTGACTGTTGAGTTTGGGAATTGATGTTATCATTGATGTCAAAGGTTCTTGTGAAGGTGCATGGTTAACTAAGCTTTGAGGTATGTGTATGATGATTTTTTATGCCAACATATTAAGTGTTATTATTGTATAAGAACCGTAATATGAGAATACTATTTGAATTTCATTAGTGATATCATTGAGATTAGAATGAGTGAGTACAAGTCAGTGTGTCAAGTGTCAAGTATATTGCAAAACCTTATCTAGACCTTATGATAAGGTATGTGTAGGTGGCATGATGAAATGAGTGAATTATGAAGATCCTTAATTGAGATTTGAAGATCTATGTAAATAGTTTAGAAGATGCTCTAAGTGAGCTATGAAGATCCTTAGTCGAACTCAAAAGATCTATCAGGTAGCTCTGAAGATGTTTCATTGAATCTCCAAAGAATAATTGATAGTGTTTGAGCATGAGAGAGGATGTTTGAGTTTTTACATGAGGTTTTGAGAGATTTGATAGTGGTTAGAAGGTCAGCTCTGAAGATCTACCAAGCGACTTTGAAGATCTACCCAAGCAACTCCAAAAATGTTCTGATAAAGATCTAAAGATGTTTTATTAAAGATCTAAATAAGAGGTTGTATAAGGTTAATTAAGCATTCATATGAGGTTTTATATCACTTAGGATATTTTCAAGGTAAGCCTACAGGGGCAAGGCCTTAAGCCTAAGTCTACAACTAGACTAGTTATAGACCCTTCCTAACCAAATGAGGTGTTGTGAGGTTTTTTCAAGGCAAATGAAGGATGTTTGACATTTTTTTAAGTATGTGAGATGTTGTTTGAGCATGTAAGTTAGGTGGAAAGCAAATGGAAAGAGGTTTGAAAGTCAGTTCAAGACCTAATGAGGTATGAAGACTCAATTGTAGAAATCAAAGACAGAGATGGTGGCCAAATGAGATATGAGATCTAGTTTTTAGGATAATAATGATCATACATGCATTATCAGTGGTGTGATAGGTTTTCCCAGGTGTGTTGACCAAGTCTAAGGTCAAATTTTGTAATAAAATGCATGATAATAATTTTTAAGGTCTCTTGAGTGTACAATATGAATAGTTGTCTACTCAAGAAGGTTTTTCAAGGGCTCATTGCCATATGCAGCATCTGCATGAGGAACTAAGTATTTATGGTAGATGGGGAAGGTTCCTAGCTCAAATTTTCAAGTATTGGTTTCTAAAATGAGGGGCTAAGCTTTATGAATGATTATTAAGACTAGAATATGGTTTAAACCCTCAAAGAACCCTAATAGTGATCCAATATGAAATAATTTAATCAAAAGTACCCTGAATGGTTTTTTATGGATAGAAAATTGATTGGAGATTATTTTTAACTCTCTTAGACACCTTCAAGTGTGATAGTTTCTCAAGTGAGTGTGTTAGAGTTGACCAAGTCAAAGTTTCTAAATAGATGAAGGTTGAAGCTTGAGACTTGTATTATATGTCGATGGTGGTTTTTTATTAGGTTTTAGACCTTAGGTGTGTTAAACTAGTCATACAAGTTAACCTATAGCTAATAGAACTAATGGTGTAAATAGTGAGAAAACAAGGTAAAAATGAGAAGTTGATTAGGGATGTGTTGTCATGGATTAGGGATAAATACAAGTGCATGGAAATATTATTCAATATGTGTAATATATGTTCATATATGTATAAGATTAGAAGTCAGTGTAAGAGATTGGAACATTAAAGCCAAAATGGCTTGTCTAGCTGAGTAAGGACTGTGAGAGAGAAAGTTAATAAATTAGTCTGCAAGACCAATATTTTCCATTAGAACTTATGATATTTTTTTTATATCTTGTTTATAAGATGTTATAATATCATGTTCATACATTATAAGTGTTTGAGTATGTTTAATCAGGTGTCAAAGTTTATGTTTCCTTGTCTGTGTTTTCAGGCTAGTTGGCAACTCTAAGTGGGTTACTTGTAGAGAAGAGTTTGAGTCTGTATACCCTAATTTAAAGCATATAATGAAGTTGATGACCCTAAGGTCATGATTTTTTTGAATATTTGATTTTTTGTCATGTTTGTTCAGTAAAAGTGTGTTTATGCTTTAGTTATTCATGACATATTTTCTATATATGCACAGGCCTATTATGAACAGTGTTTTGAGAAAAGATTCAAGTGGTGGTTGGACTTAAAAGGTGTTGTGGACATAAAGTGAAGTTGGATAAGGTCTATTTTAATTAAATATGATTTTTTCCTATTTTATGTATATTTTTGGAAGTGTTTCAATAAATCCAAGTGTAATGTGTGATTAAGAAGGCCTAATAGGTCTCCATGAGACCAAAAGGAAATATTAGGGCTAATTGAAATAGGTCAAACCTAAAGGGACTCAAAGGATATTTGATCCATGTCTATGAAATTTCTTAATATCTATTTCATGTCTGACCTAAGAAGATAATAATGTTTGCCTGACTAAGAAGGATATGATCAAGTGACTTGTATAAATATAGGCAATTTTAGGCCTATATGAGAGAATAAGATAAGGATGTGTGCAAGAAAATAAAAGAGAAGAAAGAGGAGTATAAATATGTCATGTGTATCATTAAATGGGTGTCATTAATATCTAATAAAAGGTTTACGTATGAGGATCAAGGTCATATGACCTAATCAAGTCAAGAAGAGGGTTAGTTGAGCAAAGAAGGCTAGAGGCCAGTTTGAGAGGGATATAAGTGTGCAAAGAGTTAAATAATAATATCATCATATATTATATGAGAAATAAAGTATTCTGAATTTGATCAAGTTTTTCAGGTGGTTGATTTGGTGCTGAGTCATCTAGGGGTTTAGTTCCTCCTTGCAAGTTGGTGCTTGTTAAAGCCTAACTGAGTTGGTGTTTAGCTAGTTAGGGTTGGTAATCCATGTGAAGTTGGTGATTAGCTAAAGTTGGTGTTTCTCTTATAAAATTTTATCCCATTTTCATAATCATTAGGTTTTCTTCCCTTTGAGGGTTTCCCACATATATATTGTGTTCATGTGTTTTATGCTCTTGTGGATTGGTGCTTATGCTTGCTAAGATATACATGCTTATTTGAATGATATATGATTGATTAAGTAATATTTATAAAGAAAGTTTTGAATATTGATTCACTCCTCCTCTTAGTAAATTTACTTCCAATAATTGGTATCAAATATTGGTCTTTTAAATTAGGTCTAAAAACATAAAGGAGATTCTAAAAGCAAAGATGGATAGTTAACAAGCTCAAGGCGATTTCTCTACCAATAAGGCTCTATTATTACATGGATATAATTATGCCTTTTGAAATGTCAAGATGAAGATATATTTGATGTCTCAAGGTCATGATATTTGGCAGCCAATAGTGGATGACTATAGTGCTCCTCTTATTCCACCAACTGATGCAGCAGGTAAGAAAGCTAGTGAAAATAACTCCAAGGCAATGAATGCCATTCTTTGTGGATTATCAGAGGTATATATTGTGAAGGTAATGTATTATGAATCAACTAAAGAGATATGGGACAAATTTAAGACTATCTATGAAGGAGACACCAAGGTGAATATGGCCAAGTTGTAGACCCACTGAAGATAGGTTGAAAGCTTGAAGATGAATGAAGATGAAATCATTGCATCTCATCTATTGAGGGTTGATGAAGTTGTCAATATCATTAGAGGTTTGGGTGAATAAGTGAAAGAATATACTATTGTCCAAAAGGTGTTAATATCACTAACTCCTAAGTTTGAATCTAACGTGTCTATAGTAGAAGAGATGCAAGATTTGGACAAACTAAAAATGGATGGGCTTCATGGCATCTTGACTAACTATGAGATGAGAACTAATGAAGGAAGACCTCCAAAGAAGGAAGTAGTTTTTAAAGTTGAGAAGAAGTCAAAATCCAAGAAGGTCAAGGATGAGGAATGATTAGATGTTGATGATGATCAATTGATAGCCATGTTTACAAGAAGGTTGAGGTTTGGATTTGGTAACTACAAAGGTAAGTTTCCCTTTAAATGTTTCAACTATGGCAAGATTGGTCACTTTTCATCCAAGTGTCCTAACAAGGATAAATTTGAGCATAATAAACAACATGATGAACATCATGGAGATAACATAGAGTCCTATAAGTCTAAAAAAACAACAAATATTTCAAAAAGAATGAAGGTAGGAAAGGGTCATTCAAAAATAAGAAGAGTTTCTATATCAAAGAAGACAACTCATCTTATGTAAGTAATTCAAACACTTCTAACAGTGATAATGGTAGTAATGAACCTGAACATGACAATAATGAAACCTTGTTCATGGCCATAGAATCAGATAATGAGGGTTGCTCAAGTGGGAAAGGTCTTATGGGTGATATAGAATCAGATGAAGAAGAAGCTAAAGTAAACCTTGAGGTAGAGTTGGTAAGTGCCCTAGAAGATTTGAAGTTTCAAAGGAGAAAGAATCATAAACTAAGATCATTAGTTAATGATTATGAGTAGATTGACTTATTTTAAAATAGATTGAGTAACACCTCTGAGGAGTATGATGATATCATCAATCAAGTTGAGGCACAGATAGAAATAGTTAATTCAAACCTGAAGGATAAAGAGGAAGAATGCATCAGTTATGAAACTAAAATAGAATCCCTAAAAATTGAGTTGGATCAAGCATCTATGAAGGTAAAGATCTTTGTGAAGTTTGAAAAGAGCAGTGAGGCTCTAGATGATATCTTGAGTAGTCAAAAGTCTGTTAGTGACAAGACAGGACTTGGTTTCAAATAAGATTAAAAGGAGGCACCTCTAGTCAAGGAGAAGACTATTGAAGACAAAAAGATCAACATGAAAAGACCTATCAAATAACCTAATGTTATAAGGTATGTTGGTTCTTTCAATGGTTACTATTTTATATACAGTCAATTTGGTCATCAAGTAAGAGAATGTAAAAGACCCTCTAAGAAAGAGTACTCATGGAACTATGGAAGGAGTCACAATTCATATAAGTTAAATGGTATGCATAAGGTGGTTTGTTATATCTATTATAATGTAGGACACATTATATGATTTTATCTTAATATAATTAGAAGGTCATCAAGTCAAAATAGGAAGTTTGAAGTGCCTAGAGTGCAAGAAAGAACGCAAATAAATGTATGAAAACCAAAGGTAGTAAAGATAATTCATGCTCACTCTATAAGCTCAAGTGGACTGCTTGTTGAGATAGAGAATGCATCAGGTATGAAATAAAGTCAAGAATGTCTATTGTTAGCTTAAATTGATGATCAAAATGTTGATGATGAGATCAAGCATATAGTGTCAATCAAGCCCATAAGGACACTGAAGAATATTCAGTCTTGTAAGAGTATGGAGATCTAGGAATCTCCTGAGTTAATGGTGTTTTAGTGCCCTATGAAAATGGGTGGCTTCATTAGGCTTAATGGAGAAATTTTTATATTAGTAAAAGCATAAGGTTGCAGTCAAAGAATTTCATCTTGATAATATTCTAGGTTGTTTGTGTTGCAAGCAAGAAGATGAATATGGATATCATCCATTCCTATGATTGGTAGCTCTAAAGTTAGAAGTGTAGTAGGTAGCATGATGAGATATCTACAGTTGAAATCAGGTATCTAAGGTCAAAGTACACTTAAAATTAGCATTCAATTGGTATATGAGAGGTAATCTTTTGGTATATGTTTGTGTGAGTAGTCGAGCTTCATCTATGTTAAGAAGGGGTATTAGTGTCAAGATGCTTGAAGGAATATGAGGATGGTTTAAGAGTCCTATTGACTCATGTGTTGAGTTACAAAGACAAAATGGGAGTCCCTAATTCTATATTTAGTGTCAAGAGTGTGGTATCCTAGTGTTTGATCAAGAGTTTGATCTTCTTCAGTCATGATAAGGAAGGTAAGTGATCTTGAGTTTCTAGTTTATTTAAAGGAGATATGCTTGGTCTAAGGGGGAGCTTGGTAGCTCTGAGTTCTTGTAAATATAGTTGTTTTTTTTATATAATAAGAGTTATGCATGTGTTAAGGAGAGCATGTCTCTAAGATGCTTCATAGATTTTATTTGTTGAGTTTTTGAATGGACCAACTATGAAAATGAATTGAAAAGGGAAGATAGTTCAGAATGAGGGTGAAGTGACTTGATTGAGAGAATTCTTTGAAAGTGGTTTCCATGGGTGATTGCTATAATTTCCAAAGATTATGTGACATTTAGTGTCTTTAAGAGGTAGTATCAGCTCAAAGGGAGAAAGTGTGATTCCAGTATTTATTGGTGACTCTTTATCATTAATGTCAAAGGAGGAGATAGATCAAAAAAGGCAAGAAAATGTAAGAACCAGATCTAGGAGATGGTTTCCATCAAGAGTGGTTACCATAGTTTTTTTAGTGTGTTTGCCATCAATGATAAAGAGGGAGATTGTTTAGCATTGTCATTGATTGTTGAGTTTTGGCATTAATGTTGACATTGATTTCAAAGGTTATTGTGAAGGTGAATGGTCAAGTAAGCTTTGAGGTATGTGTATGATGAGTTCTTATGCCAACATATTGAGTGTTATTTTTGTATAAGAATAGTAATTTGAGAATATTATTTGAAGTTTGTTAGTGATATCATTAATATCAGCATGAGTGAGTATAGGTCAATATGTCAAGTGTCAAGTATCTTAAAAATCTTTGTCTATAGCTTATGAGAAGGTATGTGTAAGAATCATGATGAAATGAGTGAGCTATGAATATCCTTAGTCGAGCTCTAAATATTTGTGTAAATAATTTTGAAGATGCTCTAAGTGAGCTATGAAGATCCTTAGTCAAGCTCTGAGATCTATCAAGTAGCTCTGAAGATGTTTCATTGAAGATCTAAAGAATACTTGATAGTGTTTGAGCATGAGAGAGGTTAATTGATTTTGTACATGATATGTTGAGAGTTTTGATAATGGTTAGAAGGTCAGCTCCAAAGATCTACTAAGTAGCTCTAAAGATCCACCTAGGCAGCTCCGAAGACATTTTGATAAAGATTCAAAGAAGAGGCTATATAAGGTTTATTTTGCATGCATATGAGGTTTTGGAGCACTCGAGAGAGTTTCAAAATAAGCCTACATGGGTAAGGCCTTAAGCCCAAGTCTGCAACTAGAATAGTTCTAAACCCTTCCTAACCAAATGAGGTGTCATGAGGTTTTATCAAGGCAAATGAAGGATGTTTGACATTTTGTAAGTATGTGAGATGTTGTGTGAGCATGTAAATTAAGTGGAGAGCACATGGAAAGAGGTTTGAAGGTTAGTTCAAGACTTAATGAGGTATGAAGATTCAGTTGCAAAAAGCAAAGACAGAGATGGTGGCTTAATGAGATATGAGATCTAGTTTTTAAGATAAGAATGATCATGTGTGCATTATTAGTGGCGTGATAGGTTGTTCCAGGTGTGTTGACCAAGTTTGACGTCAAAGATTACAATAAAATGCATGAAAAGAAGTTTTAAGGTCTCTTAAATGCATAAGATGAAGAGATGTCTACCCAAGAAGGTTTTTCAAGTGCTTTTTGGCACATGCATCATCTACATGAGGACCTAAGTTATTAATGGTAGATGGGTAAGGCTCCTAGATCAAAGTTTCAATCATTGGTTTCTAGAATAAGGGGCTAAGCTTTATGAATGATTGTTAAGACTAAAAGATGGTTTAAACCTTCAAAGAATGATCTGATATGAAATAAGTTAATCAAAAGTGCCATGAATGGTTTGACATGGCTAGAAAAGTGATTGGAGATCATTTTCAACTGTCTCTCACTTCCAAGTGTGATTAGTTTCTTAGGTGAGTATGCAAACCCTCTAAGAAAGTGCTTGTTTCTAAGAAATTTGTTGTAATAGTCAAAGTTGATAAATGGATGAAGGTTGAAGCTTGAGACTTGTATTATATTTCCATGGCAATTTTTTAGTAGGTTTTATACCTTAGGTATACTAAACTGATCATACAATTTGACCTATAGCTAATAAACCTAATTGTGCAGACGATGAGAAAACTAGGCAAAATTGAGAAGTTGATTAAGGATGTGTTGTCTTGGATTAGGGATGAATCCAAGTGCATGTAAATATTTTTCAAGACCTATAATACATGTTCATTATTTACATAATCTTATAATTTAGTGTAATATATTGTAACATTGATGCCAAAATGGCTTGTCTAGTTGAGTAAGGACTGTGAGAAGAAAGTCAACAGATTAGTCTACAAGACCAGTAGATTTCATTAGAAATTATGGTATTTTTTTTATGTTGTTATAAATATGTTATAAGATCTTTTTCAAACATTAGAATCTATTGAGTAAGTTCAATTAGGTGTCAGAAGTTTGTGTCTCCTTGAATGTGTTTTGAGGCTAGTTGGCAGTTCTGAGTGGGCTACTTATAAAGAAGAGTTTGAGATTGTATACCTTGAGTTGAAGCATATTATGAATTTTATGATGATCTTGAGGTCATGAGGCTTTTTAATAAGTGATTTTTTTTCATTTTTTTTTAGTAAAAGTGTGTTTATGCTTTAGTTGGTCATGACAAATTTTATGTATATGCACAAGCCTATTGTGAATAGTGTTTTGAGAAAAGGTTCAAGTGGTGGTTAGACCTAAAAGGTGTTTTGGACATAAATTCAATCTATATGAGGTATATTTTAATTAAATATGAGGTTTTCCTATTGTATGTGTAGTTTTGGAAGCGTTTTAAGAAAGCTAAGTGTAACGTGTGACTAAGAAGGCTTAATAGGTCTTCATGAGACCAAAAGGAAAGATTAGGGCTAATTAAAATAGGTCAGACCTAAAAGGACTTAAATCATGTTTGATCCATGTCTATGAGATGTCTTAAGATATATTCCATGTCTTACCTAAGAATATAAGAATGTTTGACTGACTAAGAAGGATATGATCAAGTGACTTGTATAAATACAAGGTAGTTTTAGGCCTATATGAGATAATAAGATAAGGATGTGAGAAAGCAAATAAAAGAGATCAAAGAAGATAAAAATGAGGTCATGTGGACCATTATATGGGTTTCATTAATATATAACATAATATCTACATATGATTATCAAATTCAAATGACCTAATCAATTCAATAAGAAGGCTAGTTGAGCAAAGAAGGCTAAAAGCCAATTTGAGAGGGACAAAAGTGTGCAAAGAGCTAAGGATGAAGATCATCATCTATTGTTTGAAAAATAAGGTATTTTTAAGGTGATAAAGTGTTATATTTGGTTGATTTGGTGCTGAGTCATCTAGGGACTTGATACCTCCTTGCAAGTTGGTGCTTGTTAAACCTAGCTGAATTGGTATTTAGCTAGTTGGAGTTGGTGCTCCATGTGAAGTTGGTGCTTCACTAAAGTTGGTGTTTATATTATAATATTGTATTCAATTTGCATCATCAATGTGTTTTATTCTCCTTGATTATTTCCCATATATATTGTGTTCATGTGTTTTATACTCTTATAGATTGGTGCTTATACTTGTTAACATGTACATGCTTGTTTAAATGATCTATGATTGCTTATGTAAGATTGTTAAAGAAAATTTTAAAGACCGATTGACCCCCCATTCATTTTTATTATAATAGCATAAATTGGGGGTTTTACTCTACTACAATGTGCCATTCAGTCAAAGGTATCAACCTATTACAAGATATGCAATGTATACACTCACGATGCCAATGATTATCATCTCATTAGTGAAATTCATGAGGCACGCACATGTGATATGCATCAAACATATGTTTCTAATAACCAAGAAAATGGAGGTGGTTATCATGTTCATGGTTAAGGTTGAGGACATGGATGTGGATGTTTTCCATGATGAACCTCTTCTAAATGTAGTTCCCCAAAGCACTATTAGCATGATTACCCAGTGTATCCTACATGTTATTTTTGTAAAAACAAACATTCTCTAGAGTAGTTCACTAACTTGTACACTACTATTATGAAGGAAAGAAATGATAATGGTGCCAACATGATACATATTGAAAATCCACAATGGAGATCATGCCCTATCACTTTGATGGGTCCTAAAGTCAATATTACAACACAGAGTGGTGGTTAGTCCCAATCTATATCCAATCCACCTATTGAGAAAGTTCAACATGAAGATCCTCATGCTACTCGATATCCAAATGCTTAGCAATAGAATGAAGTGATCCATGACACTATGAATATGGTCAAAAAAAATTTGGGAGAGATCCAGTTCCTCAAAGATCATGATGTTGTTACATGTGTTGATATGCAAAAAGCTATAGACCTTCATGACATGGTACGAGATAAAATCTAAGAGTTGTGAAAATGACTACTAGATGAGGACATTTATCCTTATTTCACAACTTTCTTAGGTATCATAAAGCTAGGCTTAATAAATATCATCAGTTAAACCATAGACAACAGAAATAAATTCACATCTATCCTAGCTCAGAAGGGGATAAGGAGATATTGAGAAATCATGTAGAAAGACCTTCAGACCTTTGACCAATCCCATTTTATTATTTAGAGTCCCATGAAGCTATAATACACCCTTACTATGTGTCTCATATTTTAATCCTAGCTTATCATCCACCACTTTAGGCATAACAGTGGTATTAGCTCCATTATCCACAATTCAATTATAGACTAGCTTGTCTCCCATAATGAGGATGATATAGAAGGGTGGAGGATTTTTAGAATTGGTGGAGGGTTATAAGACATGGCTTGGATCATTGGTAAGTGTTACACCATTTTACATTATTTTATGAAATAAGGATAAATAGTGGATCATTGGTGCATGTGTTATTTTATGTTGACGACATCCTAAATGGGATAACAGTCCATACATAGCTAACATCACCTTGTAATTCCTCTCCAATCAAATTATGACCTAGTAATATGACTTTTTGACAAGTTTGATAAATGAAGTGCACAAATTTCTAAATACTTTCACTAAATTTGATTAATCTTAATTAGGTAAATTAAACAAATTATGAGCTAAGTAAGAATTCCATGGAAGTTATTAAATATTTCTTTATTGGAAATTGATTCCTATTAACTACATCATCAAGTGAGGTCATTTGTGGGGTGATATCCATAAGCCATAAATGCAAAAAATATCAAGATTATGGCTTCTTATGCCTCTTTAATGCCCCTTCTTCCAAAATATTTATGAGGATATTTATGGATATTATTTACATAATTGGATTAATTCATGGCCACGCATCTTTATCTTGAGATGGATGGTCATGGTTGATCCTGATCAATTTGAAAAATCTATAAATAGGAGGCCTCTCATTCACATTTTTAAGCTTAATTTGTGTAAACTTATAATGCATGATTCTCTCCACAACCTTTCTTTGTGTTGATTATTATGCTTTATTTGCAATAGGATAGCTTCATTTGATAGGCATAGATCGATTTTCGTATCATGAGCCTAGGTTATACTTAGTGTTCTTGGAATTGTGGAGGATCTTGCCTTGTACCATTGTTGAATACTTGAGCACCAAATTAAGAGGAAGACATGTTTTGAGATTCTTATGGATGATAGGATGATATTGGGAAGGTAATGTATGTTTATTTTCTTTCATTGAGCTCTTAATTGTCATTTACACACCCCGTTGAATAGGTTGGCCTAAATTGTTATGTTCTTATGAATTTATTATGTTTTTCATGACTAATGCTTGATCTGACCATCTTTGTAATCTATCTCTACATCTTGGCATGCTCGGTGGGACCACGTAGCCCATTCAAGCAAGGAATACACTTTGATAATCTTAGATTTCCTTAAAAGTGATTAAAAATCCTTTAACATCAATTTTTAGCTTCATTTTCCCATGTTTTTAACATTTTTTATTGATACATGGGTCACACAGTGACCAACATCAATTATATGTAACCAACATCAGTTAGGTTACAGGGAAAAATATGGCTAACAATTTCCATTTTAGAGCTTTTCTCAAGTTTGTAGTTGTCAAATTGATTTTTTAAGTCTCTAGTCTAAACATTATTCCTAATTCGAAAGTCTTCTTTTGGGGATTTTATCCCAACATTATACTAACAAGCATTTTTTTTATAAATATTCACCGATAATGATTCTTTTATGATCGGTATCAATCTTACAACAATCAACATCAGTCACTATTGACCAATGTTGGCCTTTGTGTGTAAAAAATAGAGAACCTGAGGGCATGTTTTGTAAAATTACTTGTTTTATTACAAATTGTGCTTCAAAGCTAAAGGAAACTCTCTAAATTTTTCTACAGGACCCACATGGATAAGTGATTATTTAAGCATGATTTATATCTTTAACCTTCCCTTTGGTGTTTAAAAGGAACCTAGATGAGTATGATTTAAATCGTAAACCTTCCCTTTGGTGTCTAAAAGGACCTTAGAAGATTTATTTGATTATTTTATGAATGTTTTTTAAAGTTTTTACAAACTAAGGCCAAGGGGCCAAGAATGTCACTTAACGTTTCAATTTGGTGTATAAAATGAACATTCACTTAAATTTCAATTTTCTTGAAGTGTTGTTTTATGTAAATCATTTATTGCTTGTTAGATCATTTGAGCAAAATAAATTGTGCATGTATGCTCTCCCCCCATCCCTTATGGGGGAATTAAGTGACCAAAAGTGCCTTTTCATTTCAATTGTTCCTTTGTCCAAGGTGTGAAAAAACATTTGTCTAGGATCTCCCCAAAACCCGTATGGTTTGGGTGATATAAAAACAACCTCTAAAGCCTTTTCACTTAGATCATTTTATTTTATGCAACTTGGATTGTAGAGGGGAGTTCATAGCCTTTTCACAAGTTAAGGGAAGATTTGACTTGGGGCTTCATCTCCTGAATTTGTCTTCAACTCCTCTCCATGGAGGGGTATATAAATTGAGATGGTGAATCATTGGGATAGTGGTTTGAGTGATTAAACCACCTCTGTTAATGATTGTTGCCCTCAAAATGTATGATCAATCAAGACATCTCACTACACTGAGTAATTGACAGATGTAGTGGTTGTAAAAATGATAAGACCTTTTCATAAAAAGATGATTGATGTGGATCTAATTGATGTTTTTGCATCTATAGCATTATCCATGCTTGAGACCTTCTAGATGGTCATAAATTGTAAATTTTAGACAACCCCACTTGCCATGGAGTATTGTTAATGTAGGGTGAGTAACCTAAAGGTCTATGTCATCATACAGTCTCTTGGGAGAAAGGGGTATAAAATACCCTACCAACTCATGCACTTTTATTTTTGGATTAATAATTTAATTCCTTCCAAGAGAATGTATAAAGATGGATTTCAACAATACAAAGCAACCTTGTTAGTTTAGGGCTTAGGATAATTTACTTAATTTTAATTTTGTCTTTATCTTTATTTACATGGTCATTGATTTGAGTCAAAATGTGTTTGTAAACAACACATCATAACCAAACACATTGTCCACCATTTCTTGAACTAGGAGGTGTTACACTGGTCAAATCCAAATCATCTTTTCCTTGTTCAAATTCTCATCTTCAACATTTACGTTTATATTTTCTAAACAACATAGTTATGCTACCCATTTGAGTCTAAACCACTTTCTAAAAATCTTTGAGTCCTTCATTGATCATTCAAATTCAAATTTTCACCTTTATAAGTTATAGGTTAACATGTTAATTGGTTTTACCATTTGCAGTTGACTTGAGCTAACTTGGGTTCAAAATTCTCATTTGGATTGAAGGTCATTTATAGACTCATCATCATCCTTGGATCATTGTGAACTTAGGTCATCAAGTGTATCACTCATACTCTAAGTTATAGAACACATTTTATTCTACCTCCTATTACCATGCAGCAGCATTGTGCTACCTGTTTAGTTATAATTTTATACATGAGAATTCTTTCATATTTTCACATCTTGAGTTTCTTTGTTCACATTATCACCTTCCTAATCTAAAGGTCTTTCTTCTATTTTCCTAATAGAAACTCACTTAAGTTGACCTAGTTTTTATGATATTGACATATCTCTCAACCTAAATTTGGTGTACTAGTTTACACTTAGGTCTTTGAGTTATCATACCCTCTTCCAATTTATATGATTTCAACCCTACCTAAGGTTGAGAAATTTTGTGAACACATTCTTCCAATTTTGTGGTACTAAACCACCTCATTTTTATTATAGTATCTTTTGTGGCTTATCATTTGTTTAGAAAAGATCAAAACACATACCTTGTTTAAACATTTCCAAATCTTACCAAACATAGAGAATAACCTTTTAGACATGACTCATAGGTACACTCATAGTGGGGTCTCTTATGGCCCTAGTTATGAGGAGTAACACTTTTATGATGATCAAGACAATTATGTGGTCTTTGAAGACATTCCCATAACTGTAGGATCTAAGGAAGAATTTTTAGAGTATCAACCCCAAGAGGACAAAGATGAAGCTCTCCTAAGGTTGATCAAATCTAGAGTTGGGATACCCTCAAACTTTCCTATGGAGTAAATACATACCTTATTTACAGAAGGAGATTAATAATGAGAACAATCCTTCACAAGCATTGCAAAAACAAACATACCTTCTTCTAGAAAAGGTAAGGAAATTATTATAGAGTTAAAACCCACTGATTAAGATCTTACCACCAAGATCAAAAAGATAAGTCAATAATATGCAGACCAATTTATGGTGGACTTGATAGACTCTTTATTTTCTACTTCAATCCATAATGATGCTTCCAAGAAATAAGGGAATGTGGTTGAACCAACACAAACTCTAGTTGAGAACATAATGACTATGGATCAAAATGTCTCAATAGAATAACCTAAATCCCAAAAGGTTCCACAACATGCTTTGTTAGACATATAGCATACATTTTTCAATCATCAAGAACCTATTATTCCTTTGCAAAATTAAAGACCAAAACATTTGGTATGCATTGAAGAAATCATATAAAAAAATTTGGCTAGTTCATCTCGACCAACATGTACTTTGGAAAATAAAACACAAACTCCTCAAAATCAACATTTAATGTATAATTCAAGGCAACAAATTCCAAGGAATTAGTGTCTTACTTACTCAACTCAAGGATTAAACTAAAATCAAGTCATGGATCATAGGGTATACATACCTAACAAATCCATGCAACAATACATGCACATACCACCCCAATAGCGATAATAGGGGCATATACCAACCCAAAATAATTATGTTCCACCCACAAATGCAACAAACAGGCAAGAGTGGAACTCAATGAATGAGATTATGTCATGATTGGAGACTAGAAATAGAGTTAATAAGTAAAAATTTGATGAGATATGTTCATATCCATTTGATTTAAGTATTCTCTAAGTCCCCTTTTCATGTCATTTTGAGGCACCTAAATTTGAAAAATACAAAGGAAAGGGTCGCCCTTGTGAACACATTCAAGAATTCTTTGTATTGTGCCAAGAGTTTGCTTACAGTAGCATTTATTTGCTTCATTTGTTTCCATAAAGTTTAGTAGGACAAGCCCTAGATTGGATATTTAAGTTACCCAAGGGATCATTTGTAGATTATAATGACTTTTCTGAAAAAAAAATTCAACCATTTTTCATACAACATTGAACATGAATTGACTATTGTTGACTTGTATAAATCCAAATAGAATGATGGAGAAAGCTTCACAATATCTCTACAGAGGTGGAGAGCATTAGTGAGTCACTTTCAACATAACTTGCTAGACAAATAGTTGGTGGACATATTTGCACAGAACTTACACCCTAAGGTCACACATAATCTATGACTTGCTTGTGCTAATTCATTTGAATAAATCATAGATAAAGGGGTACAAATTAATAAGGCTCCTATTTCCAAAGGCCTTTTCAAGATTTTTGTGTAGGGTCAAACATCAAATTCAACCCAATCACTAATTCAAATGGTTGTGCAAGAAAAACCTAAGGTTTTCAACAAAAATAAGAATGTGGTAGGGAATGGAGTAACTAAAATAAGACATGTACAAATGATGCAATCCATGCTAGCTCAAAATATACAATTAGCTCCCCCTAATCCAACAACCAATTTACAAAGACAACTTTCATGTAGGACATTTCATAATCAATTCAAAGTCTTTAAAAATTTGGGAGAGCCTATTGAGATAGTATTCCAAATTCTCATCGAAGCTAATGTAATTATATGGTTGATACCAAGGCCATTTCCTCAAGATCAACCAAAGACATATTGGTATAAGGAAAATGAATGGTGCAACTTCCATCATGTTGTTGGTCACAATGCTTATCATTGTATCCAATTGTGACACCTCATTGAATACTTAATCGAGAGTGGTGAAGTTGAGATCAAGCTTGCTCCATAGGGAACTAATTAGGATATGAGAATTGACTAAGATCCATTTCCTCAACATATTCAAAAACCACTAAGGAACAATCAAAATCAAGGATAGAATTAGCAACAGAATCAAAACCAGCATCAAGGTCAAAATCATAATCAGCATCATAATACTCATGCTAACAACTTGGGTTATAAAAATATGACTTACAACTATAACAATATCATGGGATGCATTTTTGTAACCCAAATTACCACTATTACTATTAAATATCATGACTCATCTCATGTTCCTCATAGTATGAGACCCATTATTATAGGGTCAACACCCTCTCCCTCTAGTAACATTGTGTCAAGTTCATGAAATTATATTGTAACTCCATTTACATAGGTTACTAGTTATGGACAACACCCTTCATCTAATTAAAATGGCTCTTCAATGACCTAAAATTACTCCAATGTAACTAGACACCCATGAGTCACCCTCGAAGGCCCTTCACCTTTGTCTTCTAATTATACTGACTCCTTGCCACCTCTAGGTTATGTATTCATAAATAGATGCTCATAAGTTACTCTCTAGGGCCCTTTGCCCTCTTCTTCCACTGAACCCAATGTAAACATTGTGCCTTTGGGTCCAAAGCCAAAGGTTGTGCCAGCCAAGGCTAAATCATCTCATCCTAATGTTGAAAAGCCTTGTAGTCTATCAGACCAACTACGTAAAACCCCTACATAGATTTCTATTGTGTATCTTTTAAGTATATCTAAATTCTATATAATTATTTTGAATAACCTTTTACAAGAATCAACTATTCCCAAAGATCAAAAAGACATTTCCAAACGCTAGTGGGACATTTGTCTTCATTTTGACAACTTACATTTGATCAAAAAGACATGTCCACCCTAGGTCTAAGCCATATCAATCCACTATATATATATATATATATAGGTCATCATTGAAAACCATAAGATCAAGTGGGTTCTTATAGATAATGGTTCAGGGATGAACATAGTGTCCCTCAAACTTGTACAAAGATTGGGTTACACTACAAAGGACATTGAGCCAGAGACAATCACCATAAAGGCTTACAACAACAATGTGATGGAGTCTTATATTGCTATTTGGTTGTCAATCATTGTTGGGTTTGTTTCCCATCATACTTTATTAAATATTGTGGATATTGAGTTTCCTTATAACATACTTTTTGGTCATCCTTAGATCCATGAAGTATAATTTTTTCCATCCACCTTACATCAGTGCCTTAAGTTTCCCCATGATGGGATCGAGGTTACTATTCCCACATATCAATAGTCTTATCAGTATTGTAAACACCTTGAGGATGAGTTTTACAACTATTGTCTCAGTTTTGAATTTGTTACAAAGAAGACTAAGGAGATAGTTTCATAACCACCATCATCTAATTATATCAACTATAGTGACCTTGCATCCACTTTGGTTGATCCATTTCCCATAACTCTTGTAAAATAGGTTGTTATTGAAGATGTGGGAATTTTCACATATCGTCCTAAGGATGCTTTCCATATTGCTAAGTTTCCAAAGTCTCCAAAACATTTGGTAAACCCAAACCCTCCAAAAGCCCAAATAAACCCAACTTGATCTGGTAACCGAAGAAAGAATCATGGAAACCACCTATGGTATTTATACCTGCTACTTTACCAAAATAAGATCGAGAGTCTTTCACATAGGGAGATTAGTTATATTTTAATGGCATTATTGATTGTTTTCAAAATCCAAAATATTATATTTCTAATCAGATAATGGAAATTTTTGATTATATAAAAAAAGGCCTTTGCCCACAAGCCTAAGGAATCTGTAACCTTTATCAGTTGGAGTACCTAATTTAAATCATGGTCTCGAATTTATACCATTTGGAGGTGACTTCATAATTTTTGATAGTGATTATTCTAAATTGACTAGTGACAAGACTCTTGTTAGTGATGTAGCATCCCATTATAGCCTTTTTGATGAGTTTGATGACGCAGATTTATTTGATCAAAATGCCATTATGACCTTAACACTTCATTGTTCCCTATGCCTTTGTCATCTCAAACTCATTGATTGGGACCAAAAAAATTTGGTCATACACCTTAATGAGCTCCAAAATAAAGATTCAATTACAAAATACATGGGCCTAAGAGATGGATTTCCCATTGGCGATAAAAAACAAGGCTTTGATTTTTCATTAGATCCTTCTACTTACTTTGGAGAGCAGGCAAACTTTCTTGGTCATAATAAAGATAAAACATTGATATCTTCAAGTGAAAACCTATTTGAGGCACTCATTGATTAGGGAAATGGTAAAGATAAAGACAAGCCCTCAAGTGAAAACCTATTTTAAATGTTCTTGGATGGGAAAGTTTGTTCATCCCCAAAGGATGCTCAAGGTCCATCAAGTCCTAACTCTATAGCTAGTACAAGCATCTCTTCAAAATAATAACAAATGTTTGAGTGTCTCACTATTGAGTTTCCAGAGATTTTTGTTACTTGGCCATTACTAGAGATGGTGGATTCAGATTCATCACATTATCCAGATCTTTAGGAGGAACAACAAGAAATTATAGTAGAAGAAGATGATTACAATCATACCTTACCTACTATTCTTGAATATGGATCTATACTTCTTGTTGAGAACACATTTGAAGTGAACCTAGGAACATGTGATGATCCCAAAAAAAATTATCTTAGAGCTTCCCTTATTGAAGCAAAACATGAACAAATTATAACCATTTTTATGGATTTCATTGATATTTTTGCATGGGCATACTCAGACATGCCAGGCTTAGACCCTCACTTGGTGGTGCATCAACTTGTTATCCATCCAGATGCCAAACTAATTAAACAAAAATTGAGAAAGATGCATTCATGCATCGCCCTCTTGGTAAAAGTATAATTAGAGAAATTATTGGGAGCAAGCTTCATCAGACCACTAGACTATTCTGAATGGATATCAAATATAGTTCTAGTTAGCAAGAAGCCACAGGACATACATATTTATACATATTTCAAAGATATCAACAAATCATGCCCTAAAGATGATTTTCCTTTGCCCAACATTGACATGATCATTGATTTTACTATTGGGTATGAGATGTTATCCTATATGGATGGATTTTTTTGGATATAATCAAATCAAGATAGCCTAAAAAGATCAACATAAGACTGAATTCACCACTCCATGTGGAACATTCTCTTACCAAGTCATGTCATTTGGATTGAAGAATGTTGGAGCCACATATCAACATGTTATGATTGTCATCTTCCATTGCATGATGCATGATATTATTAAATACTATGTTGATGACATACTAGCAAAATTAATAACACGTGTTAGACATCTTGACATTCTATGAAGAATCTTTGAGAGGCTTTGTGAATATAAAGTCCACCTGAATCTTAAGAAGTGTGTCTTTGGAGTCACTTTAAGGAAATTGTTAGGGTTCATTATATTATAAAGAGGTATCAAATTCATCCCTATTAAGGTTAAGGCTATTGTTGAAATGCCTCCACCTTTAAATTTTAAATAATTCCAAATCCTACAAGGAAAGATGCAGTCCATCTATAGGTTCATTTATCAATTGGCAGATAAGTGCCACCCATTTACTCATCTCTTGAAGAAAGGGGTCACAATTAAATGGGATGAATACCATCAGTTAGAATCTACATAGCTCAAGACATATTTGGCCAATCTGCTAGTTTTGAGACTACCAACACCTGCACAACCACTACTTCACATATCAACAACTAAGCATACATTGGGGCCACTTTTGGCCCAACATGATGATCAAGGTAAAGAACATGTAATCTATTATTTAAGCTGCACACTAGCAGCTTATGAACATAATTATATGTCTATTGAGAAGATATGTTTAGCTATGGTATTTACTTTCTAAAAATTGTGACATTATATACTGAACAATAAAATAATTGTCATCATTAAGGTGGATCATCTCAAAATTTTATTATCTAAAGCAGCTCTCACAGAATGTATGGCTGAATGGGTCATGCTCCTAAGTGATTTTGATGTTGAGTATCAAAATCATAAATCTATCAAGGGGTAGGTTATTATTGATCAACTTTTAGATGCCCTTATTATAGACACTCAATCACTCAGATTCAACTCTCCAGATGATTCTATCATGATAGTGGAAGAAGTGCAGTATGAGCATGAACAATAGAAGCTATATTTTTATGGTTCCTTCACTTCTCATGGATTTGGATCCAGCATATTATTAATTAAACCATAGGGAGATTTTATTCCCAAATTGTTTTTCATTAATTTTCATTATACCAGCAATATGGCTAAGTATGAGGCACTTATTATAGGACTGCATATTGCCATATAGTGGGATATTCCACACTTAATGGTCTATGGTGATTTCTAATTGATCATCAATCAGAACACTAATTATTATCAAAGTAGAGATGAAAAGATTTTTCCCTATAAGCAAATCATGGATAATCTCAAAGTTCATTTTAAATATCTATAGTTTGAACAAGTACTAAGGGCCAACAATAGATCTACCGATCCAATGGTGACAGTTGGGTCTATGATACAGATTGATGGTGATGCTAAAGAGTGTCAATTTTTGATTTAGAATCTTATATAGCCTACACATATTATGCTAGATTTTGAAAGGGTATGCATCATTGTTGGTCTTAATCGCCCACCTAAACTGCCTTGGTATCAAGACTATTATAATTATTTCTATGATCATGTTTTTCCACTTGACTTATCCAATAAACAATAGAAACTATTCCTTTACCATATATCCCATTATACACTCCTTAGAGATATGCTTTATCATAAAGGCTATGATGGAATGCTACTTCATCTTTTATCTTTGGGAGAATCCAAACTAGCACTGAAGGAGGTTCATGAAGGAATGTGTAGGGCCCACACCAATGATGTAGTCTTAGATAAAAAGCTCCTCAAAAGATAACACCTCTACTACACGTGCCTGAACAAATATTTTTAAACTACACTAACATGGTTTTTATTTGTGTGTGTTTATTTGATTTTTTATTGGTGTTTTCTTGTCAATTCATTTATTTTCTTTCTCCTCATTTGGTTATTTCCTCTTGTTTCTCCTTGGTCTTTTATTTATTTGTTTGGTCTTGTTCTTTTCTTTTATTTTTTCAAGAACACCTTAATGGTCCACATATATCTCGATTATTCATATCTTGATCTCATGTTATTAAGTTGTTCTTACTTTATTTTTAAACATTCTTGTTCCTACTTGAGTCTTGATTGTTCATATCTCAATTTTGAGATAGGCTCATTTATGTTTTCTTTTTCTTTTTCTTTTTCTTTTTTTTTGTTTAACTATAAATGGTTGTA
This sequence comes from Torreya grandis, assembly GCA_037957365.1. Taxonomy (NCBI): domain Eukaryota; kingdom Viridiplantae; phylum Streptophyta; class Pinopsida; order Cupressales; family Taxaceae; genus Torreya; species Torreya grandis. The sequence continues at coordinate 1,248,154 of JARHVA010000037.1, forward strand.
ACTCTAGTATTGGTAGTTATTATCATTATCCTTAGTTATAAACATTCACATTTGAACCAGTTCAATATAGTTGAAATCTAATATCATTATAAGTTATTCATACGTATGATTCATAATTTCATTTTTTTATATCAAGTACTTTATGTTTTAGTTCCAAGTTGCAACGTCAATGTAGCTCTCAAGAACACCAATGAAACTAGGTACCTATGGCTTATCATGTACCTAACTCTATGCAAGACGTGCATCTCTTGGCATACATTATGAGTCTAATTTAACATTGGTTAGTTTTATTCAACCCTCATTCCATTTCTCCCACTTCTGGGTGAACTACATTGGTTTGAGGTCTATTTAGACTATATAGGTAGTGCTTAGATACATGACATATCTCAGGTCAGCTCAACCACCTTCATTTTTCTTTTCATCTCTTTCATCACTTTGTGCATCCTTGTATGCTTGGTTTTTTATGACTATTCCAATCATTCATTCATCGCATCTGTGTTTGCACATGCTGATATTTAATCTATGTATTAGGTTATAGCCTTGAGCTATTACTTGCCAACTTACCTTATAGGAGCACAACCTTTAAACCAAATTTTGAATCAAATCAGCCCTACTGGGGCAAACCATTCTTTATTAGTGGTCAAAATCAGCCCCATTGAGGAAAATTAGTTTATTACATGATCAAACCTATTCTATAGGAACACATTATTATTTCTTATATCTTTGAAGACATGATTATCCTTTTTTTCTAATTTCAAGCTTTGTGGACTTTTTCCCTCATTCTTGTAATATTTTAGTGTGCAACTTGTCTCAGGATTGATCATTCTATAAGTGTGAATCTTGCACCCTAGTTTTGGGTGTGTTCAAAGTGTCTCGATTATATTTTTGGATTGTATCTTTCCCATTCCCTATATCCTTGGGGCCTTTTTACTCTAACATTATTTTGATCATTAATGGAATCAATGCGTGCAAGCATTAGCTCATCTAGATTTAATCTATTCTATGGGTTGATCTCACTTTCCCTCTCTTTTCAAGAGTCCATCCTTCTCTTTCATCCTAGTATGTCCTCTCAAGGGGGCATCATGGGTCATTTCCTTCCAATTTCTTCTTGAAAACTCTTTTCTTTGAAAAGATGTTACTAAGTTGAATGTCTCACTATGCCTTCTCAAATAGGGGGAAAATGTAGACATCCAATTCCCAACACCATTTATGTTGAAATTATCAATCTTACTCAAAATTTGTCAAAATGCATAATTTAGGTCAAAATCACTTAAACACGCTAAATAGTTTGAGTTTATTGTATAGAAGTTCTGATTTAGGTTGATGTATCCCTAAATAGGGCAATGTATTTTATGTTATTGTTAAATTTTCTCAAAACATTTCAAGTCAAAATGATGAAAATACATTTTGGCACTTTGGATAACTCTTTTCTTCTAATTTAAATGTATACGATATGTGCATGTGTTATTTTGTGTTGACAACATCTTAAATGGGATAACAAACCATACACAACTAACATCACCTTCTAATTCCTCTCCAGTCAAATTACAACCTAGTAATATGAATTTGTAACCAATTTGATTAATGAAGTGCATTAATTTCCAAATAATTGCACTAAATTTGAGTAATCTTACTTAGGGAAATTAAATTGAATTATGAGATTAAGTAAGAATTCCATGGAATTTATTGAACATTTATTTCTTGGAAATTGATTTCTATTAACTACATCATCAAGTGAGGTCATTTTTGGGGTGGCATCCATAAGCAATAAATGCAACAAATATCAAGATTATGGCTTCTCATAAATTTTTAATGCCCCTTCCTCCCAAATATCTATGAGGATATTTATTAATACTATTTACATAATTGGATTAATTCATGGCCATGCATCTTCATCTTGAGTTGGATGTCATGGTTGATCCTGATCAATTTGAAAAATCTATAAATATGAGGTCTTTCACTCACATTTTTAAGGATTAATTTATTTAAACTTACAATGAAATATTTTCTTGATAACTTTTCTTTGTGTTGATTATTATGCTTTATTTGCAATAAGATAGCTTTATTTTATAGGCATAGATTGATTTTCATATCATGAGCCTAGATTATACTTGGTGTTCTTGAGATGGTGGAAGAGCTTTCCTTAAACCATTGTTGAAGACTTGAGCACCAAATAAAGTGTAAAAATATGTTTTGAGCCATTATGGATGATGGGATGCTCTTGGGAAGGTAATGTATGTTTGATTTCTTTCATTGATTTCTTGATTGTCATTTGCACCCTATTGAATAGGTTGTCCTAGATTGTTATGTTCTTATTAATTTATTGTGTTTTTCATAACTAATGCTTGATCTAACCATATTTGTAATCCATCTCTATAGATGGTAGATGAAACCTTCTTGTTTGAATACTTCTGGATTCATGCATTCTATGGCACTATATGCATTTGGGCTAGAGCATGGTATGTCCATGAAGAGTGCCATCTAAACATGAGTTTTTGGAATCTTCTTAAGAGTAACATGAATGTAGTGCTATCTTATTTGTCCCCATAGATGGAATTATATCTTACATTACAAGCCATGTGTTAGGCTATCATAGGTAACTTGGCCCTAGTTAAAGATAAGTTTAGATGTATACATAGCACATGGGAGGAGAGCTTGACTATCTTTCATGAACTTGATGAGTAGGCATCTTCTCCACTATCTGAACCTATATTAGACCATGCACTAAGGGAAAAAATCAATAAGGGTAAGTATAAATTGTGTACCAAGTTGACAAAGGTGTTGAATATGATCCACCTGACCTGTCGACTAATTATTTGATTATGTACATGGAGTATGGTGAGTGTAATGTTTATGGCACCATATAAGACGAACAACACCCATACTTGGAAAAATTATAAAATATTCAACAAAATATTAACATGGTAGAAGTGCCTAAGATGGTTATTATGGGGGATTATTGGTCTGATACTAAGATCTCTAAGGTGTTTGAGCTATTGAAAGAGTATTAAGATGGCTTCCCACATAAATATACTAAAATAAAATGTGTGAATTATTCTTTGGGAAAATTCACATAAAGTTTGTAAAAGGCACTCGACCTATCTGGAAGAGGCCTTATTAGATGAATCCTAACTTGCATGCTTGATTTAAGGAATAAATCGATATCATGTTATGCACAAGAGTCATTACTCATATCAATAGTATGAGTGGGTGAGTCTCATGGTTATAAAGCAATAAGGATGGATGCATTTGAATCTATGTGGATTATCATGTACTTAATATTGTTTGCATTACTAACCCCTTTCCAACACCCTCCACTAAAGAGGTACTTTAAGGAACTAATGGGTGTGAAATATATACATTTATGCTTAGCTTCTCTAGATACCATCAAGTTTAGATTTCAGAAGAGGATGAGCCCAAGATGACATTTGTAACTAAGTGGGGATCTTTTGCTTACAATGTAATGCCATTTGGGTTGAATAATGCCCTTATTATGTTCTCTTAGATCACGATTGAAGATTTTAAGGACTTTATTCATAAGTTCATTCAGGTCTACCTTAATGACTAGAATTTTTATAGCTTATTATGAGACCATTGTTCAAATCTATGACTAATGCTTGAGTATTGCCAGAACCTTTAGATTTACCTAAATTTAAGAAATGTCTAGTTGTTATCCCCTTTAGCATTGTACTTGGTCAAGTCATATGTCATGATGGACTTTTGGTAGACCCAACCAAGATTGTTGTTATACTTTACCTTCTAGTTCTGAATACTCTATGATAAGTACATGCCTTCCTAGGGCATACTAGATATTATAGTAAGTTCATTCATGAGTATGTAAGGGTTGTTACGCTTCTAGATGAATTACTAAAACAAAATGGTTAGTTTTTCAAGACTAATGCTCACTAGCAAGTATGTTTATACTCAATGATAAGCTTATCATTGTACCTACTCTCTAGTTTTTAGACTGGACAAAGCCTTTTTACATCTATGTTGATGTTTCTGACATGATGGTTGGTGTTATCTTTGCTCAACCTAGTGAGGTCAACCTAGACCACCCTATATATTTTGCAAGTAGAAATCTTACTCTAACTAAACATAACTACAAAGAGAGAAGCATTATTTATGGTTTACACCTTCCAAAAGGTTTGTCAATACTTGTTAGCAACTTCATTTATTTTCTTCACAGACCATGAGGTACTAAAGCACTTAGTAAATAAACTAATATTGCATGGGTGCATTTACCAAGGGATTGTGTTATTTCAAGAGTTCTAGTTTTTGGGTGATGGTCAAACCTAGTAAGGCCAACTATAGTCCATATTTTTTTTAAACATTAAATCTAGAGAATTAATGCACACTATAGAGGATGAATTATCTGACATGTAATCATTCTATGCCACGCATGTGCCCAAGGATTTGGAAGATATCATCACCTTTATGAATATAGGTTCAGTATTTGCTCACCTCAACACTCCAAAAAAAAAAGAAACTGATTGTTTGTGTTGATCCATTCTAACTTATAGGGGGTGACCTTTATAATCTTGGTCAGGATGAAGTATTATGACACTATGTCATGTAGCATGAGCATGCTAAGGTACTTCAAGAAGTTTATGAGGGTGTCATTGGAGGATACTATGTTGATGATTCTACAATACAAAACATCCTTTTGGTTGGCATATGGTGGCCTACAGTGTTTAAGGATGCTAAGACTTACGTGCACTAGTGTGACATTTACAAATACATGTGGAAGAAGAACTGAAGGGATGTGTTGCCCCTTTATCCTATCTTGTCACAAGAACCCTTTTAAAAGTTGGCTATTGACTTTATTTTCAACATCAACCCAATAGGGAGGTGTATTGGCACATTCTACATTATCACTACTACTAACTATGTTACTTATTGGGTTGAAGTTGTACCAATAATGGATTATACGACTACCACTACTGCAAGATTTATCTAGGAGAATATCATAAAATGGTTTAGATGTTTATTGAGTTTGACTAATGACCGAGGCACCCATTTTGTCAATGAGACTATATGTATCCTCTTGGTAGAATTCATGATTGCACACCATAAAATAGCATCGTATAATCCTTAGACCAATGGTATAGTTTAGGTGTTCAATAATATCTTGTGTAATACATTGACAAAGATATGTAATATTGGATGCATTGATTAGGATGATCATGTGTCTATAATATTATGCACTTATTAGACCATTTACAAGCAATTAAATAAGAACACACCATTCAATCTTGTGTTTGGTATTGAAGTGGTTCTCTTGGTTGAATTATTTGTCCCTTCTCTTTGCATTATGTGTATTGGTTGACTAGATGATGAATCATCCTTAAAAGAATGCCTTGATGTTTTATTTTAGTTAGATGAGACCTGATTTCTCACACACTAGAGTCAAGGAGTGGAGAAATGCAAATAGAAAGCCTGACATGATAGCCATTTGAAGAATAAGACTTTTGCTCTTGACATACAAGTCTTAATATATGACTCTAAGTTCACACGCCAATCCAGAAAACTTTATCGACACTAGGATGGCCCCTTCATGCTTCATAGTATTCATCCCACTAGCATGTACAAGTTGAATTGATTATATGGCCAATTCCTTCTTGGCCATTTTAATGGTAATCAGTTAAGACCATATTATTTTGAATGATCTTTCATTTTTATAATAATAAGGTGTATGCCATTAGATTAGTCTAAGATTTCCATTATTTTCAATAAAGTGTGGCACTAGTTGCACACCCTTGAGTAGTTTAAGGGTCAATAATTTGGTTTTAGGATTCTTTATATTATCGTGGAGGACCATGAACAACTTTTAGTATGGGGTAAGGGTATAACATCTATGGATCATCAAGATATGGTCAATGGGAATATGCACGACAGTAAATGTGTATAAGTAGAAGTACATAAAGACAAAAAGGTATGTAGGATATGGCACATAACCACGAGCTAAGTTGAGATAAAAAAAAAGTAATATTATCACATTTGGAATGGAAAATATTCAAATTCTTTATAGTTATCATGCACTTTGGGAAAACACGGGATAGGATATGTAATTAATACAAGGAGAGCAATGGTAATAGTAAGTGTGTTAAATCCACATCATGGCCATACTATTACCTACATTTATTACATAAAGTGATGGTAGAGGTAGGGAGTAGTAAATTAAATTTAACCCCTTGAACCTATAAAAGGTTAAACGTGGGTCATTTTACTTTTTATTATTGTTATAATTATGAACTCACATAGCTAAAGGAGCATATTTGAGCTTCTGTAAAGTGATTTCCAAGATTTTAGATGAGTGAAAAGTAAATAATTAAGACTATTTTCAATCCTTATGGAGTGTATTAATTAAAGGAAATAGAAAGTGTTGGGAGAAGTGTAAATATGCATGGATTTTTAGATTTTTAGGTTACAGAGGTTAATGTTCACCATTATAGGGAATTGATGTAGGAGAGCTAAAATAAGATAAAAAAGCAATCACATTATGTTCATAATATTTGAAGGTAGTGCCTCAACCTTTGAGCTCCATGAAGGGTGATGTAGTAAAAAAAAAGGCCTAATGAAGTGAACCTTTACTTGTGATACCAGAGGAAGAAGAATTAGAAAGTGTGGGTGGTGAGATTGTGTTGATCAAAAAAGAGGTACTTGAAGAGCTCAAATTGCATGTGAAAGATATATAATTAATAATGGCACACTAGGTAAAGAAGAAGGTTATTTTACCCCCTACACACCCATTAATGATCAAATAAATGCAGTACCTGAAGGTATTATTATGTGTAGAAAAATGGGTATCAAATGTGCCTTCTTGAAATGTTTTTTATTACAATCACCGCTAGCCTAGAAATAAAGTAAAATTATTGCCTTAATACTTATAATGTTAGGGTTTTAACATGTCCTTCCCTTTCTAAAAATCATTGCCCTCACTGCTTAGTAATTCAAAATGTTTTTTCATGAATTTTCCATCCTCCTATGTTGCATATTTAGTGGGTAGATTCTTCCATTTGTTGATAAATTCAAAAATAACTCAGTTGCATAATTTCTCTAGTCATGTCTCTATAAAAACCTTAGGTACCATAGTGAACTTCTCTTCTTCATCTAACTCATGCAACTCAGACTAGACCAGAAGATTGGAACCAATTACTTTCTTCAAGCATGAAACATGAAAGATAGGATGAATTTTGAAAGGTGTAAGTTATAAATTATAAGTGACACTTATGATCTTATGCAGAACCTTATAGTAAAGTTTTGGTGCAATCTTGATGTTATTATGTTGTTTAAGTGACCATTGTTTATAAGATTGCAAGTAAAGGAACACCCAATCTCCTATAAAATTCCTATCACTATGGTCCTGATGGGCTTGTTGTTTTATCCTGTTTTGAGACACTACTAAATTTTCCTTAAGGATTTGAAGCACTTCTTACTGGTATTGAATATGATCCTTGATTACACATGGTTTAGAATGACCCTATAAATAAGATGTAGTAGAAGTTGGGGGTAGCCATAGAGAGCCTCAAATGGTGTCATCTTTGTTTCTATGTGAAATGACGTGTTATACCACCATTCTACCTATGAAATCCACTTGGACCATTGTGATTTTGTTTCTAAGGAAAAATAGCATAGGTATCCATCAAGACATTTATTTGCAATTTAAGTTTGGCCATTTGATTATGGACTATAAGATGAACTATGGGCAAGTTTTGTGCCCCATGTAGAAAATAGTTTAGTCTAAAATATGCTAGTGAAGATAGGATCATGATCACTCACAATGATTTTGGGAATGCAAAGGATTTTTTGTACCTTTTATGTGAATACTTTTGCCATAAAAATAGCTTTAAATGGATGAGAAAGCCCACAAAAAGTGCATATTTGGCAAGTCATGTTAGGTTGTGGAGCTAAAAGCTTCATTGTATGCAGACATGGAGGAGGTTGCTAAGGTGAAAAGCAACTGACGTCGGTCAGGACAACCGACATCAGACATATCCAGTGCACAAAGCTACCAACATCGGTCATGGATCGGCTAACATTGATCATCTCCAAATAGACATCGATTGACGTCGCACCTGTGCGGTTCTAGAACTGTCAGCTTCACAAACAGTTAGTTAACGAACCGGTTGTTTGCATGTTAAAGGCAAATTTTAGTCTTGAGTTGCGGTTTCTAATTATTGTAATTGGAAAGTCTAATTATTATTTGCATGGGATCTATATAATAAACTCATGGGCTATATTTTAAAGTGTGCTAGATAGAGAGAGTAAGGTTAGCTCCTTTAGAGGGAAGAGAGCAAGGTTAGCTCCTCATAGTGCCACAATGCTAAGTGTGTATGATCAGGTAGATCTGTGGGAGAGCAAGATCTGGTAGAAGATCCACAAGGGTGCTGGTGTGGAGAATCAAAAGGGTTCTTCATGTGTGTATGATCTAGGTCGGCAGGTGTGCAAGGCCAAGTTGATCTGTGGTATAGCAAGATCAGGTTAGATCTACATCTGTAAGTAAGATCGATTTGATTTGCAAGTTGTTACAAGTTCATGGGAGATCTACTTGAACTGCATTGTGTACTCAGACCAGGAGTATGTATGCTCGGTGGTACTGGCAGTAGTGATACTGACTGGTGGAGGTGAACAACAACTCTGTGTTTGAGTAGTTTGTTGTGACCGTGATTGAGAGAGAGAACTCTTGAAGAGATTTACTATTTACGCCCTAGAGGTGTGGGAGCCCTAGAGGAGTGTGAAGAAGATTGTGGCATCTTCTTTGTTTTATTTCCTTCTAGAAGAGTATTAATACAATTGGGTATTGTCTCTCATATTTTGTGTTATTTCTAAATTTCTAGTTACTTGTTACTTCTGGTTAAATTCCATGTTTAGTTGTTTATACAAAGGTAATCAACTATGCTCTTTATGAGCTGGGGGTCTTAACAAGTGGGATCAGAGCTAGGTTGTTAGTTCACCAAATGATACCAACTAACAAATTGGTATCAGAGCTAAGATCAACTAACAAGTGGTTGAGCAGGTTAGTGTTTGTTGATTACAGGTCACTCTCAGGGGTTTCTGATTAAGTGGGAGTATAGCAATGGCAGAAGAAAGTATGGAGGAATTCAAAAGCAAGAATGATAAATTATGGAGTTATGGAAAGAAAGAGCAAGTAAAGAAAGATTGTTGGTTAGTTGAAGATCAACATGAAGGAAATAAAGAAGCATGTGTTACAGGTATTATTACACTGGTTGTTCTTTTATGTTCCTTGGATAAAGTAGAATCTTGGTTTATAGGTTATGTTGCCTCTTTTCATGCAGCCCCAAATAGAGTATTTTTCCATGTTAAGGTCCCTGGAGACTTTGGAAAGATTTATTTAGGAGTTGGTGAGCCTTGTCAAAGTATTGGTAAAGTGGAAGTGTGGCTGAAATTGTAGATGGCCAACACATGGGTGTTGAAGGATGTCATGCAGGGCCCAGTCTTGAATATGAGGCTAATTTCTTTAGGAAAGTTGGGTGATGAGAGATGCACAGTAACTCTCAAAGCGAATGCACTTGAATTAACATGTGGTAAGAAAGTAGGTACTATTTATCTACCTACTTGTATTACTGATTCTTCTTCTATTGTGAAGACGTGGCTTTATAGGCTTGGTCACATGAGCAAGAAGGAGATGCATGTTCTTAAGAGGAAGTAAGATGTCTTTGACAAACTTAAGAACTGGAAAGCTTTGGTGTTCATGGAGGAGATGATGGACAGAGATAAGTGGAGAGGGCTTAATAACTCAGAGCAGGGCAGTTTGGACAGGGTTTTGATCTAAAGAGAGCTCACGGGTAAAAAGTCATCACTCATAGGAAAACATAGTTACCAGCGTCGATCAAGGGGAACCGACGTCAAACAGATAGGTACCGACATCAGTCATGTGTAGATAGACAAAGTCGATTGTGTCAAGCAGGGTGGATATCAGTGTCAGTCAAGAAACCAACATCAGCGACCAGAGGACACCGACATCAGCTAGGGAACCGGCATCGGTAGTCAGGTCAGTCGCATGGAATCGACGTCGATTAGATGCAGACTGGGTGGTGACCGACATCGGTCACTGAAATGGATTTTGGGCAGACAGCAAGCTATCAAGGAGTCTCAAACACCCATATAGAGGACTGAAAGGGTAAGTAAGCCTCAAATTCATTATTCCCCTTCTTTATACTTGTTGCTCACTGTAGAGCAGGTAGGATCCAGGAAACAGTGGGAGCATGGCATGAATGAGGAATATGATTCCTTGGATGCAGAACCAAATGGGAGATTTGGTAGAGTTGCTAGTCGGATAAAAGTACTGAAAGATGAATGGATTCCTTGGTTAAAGAAGAGAGAGAATGGACACATGAGATGAAAGGCCAGGTCATATGGTCTTGTGCAAGCTCCAAGATAGTGGTACAGGTTTGACGGGTTTATGACAAAGCATGGCTTTAATCAATGTCATTGTAACCATTGTGTTTACTTTATCAGGTTGGATAATGGTCGTGACACTATTCTATTACTGTATGTGGATGATGTGCTTGTTTCAAGTTCATACATACAGGGTTTTGTTGATCTAAGGGTAAAATTAGTTCAGTGGTATGCCATGAAGGATTTAAGAGGAGCAAAATTCTTTGGCATGAGTATTCCTATAGATAGGGAAGATCACAGGTTGATGTTATCTCAAGATGATTGTGTGAATAAGGTAGTGGTGAGGTTCAAGATGCAGGATGTAGATCTGGATATCACACCTATGGATGGACAGTTTACAGAACAGGGTCCCAATTCACATGATGAGGTTAAGTACATGTGTACTAGACCTATTTTTGCCCCAGTAGTGGGTGTTGTCAGCAAGTTCATAACCAATTTGGAAAAGAAGCATTAGAGAGTAGTTAAATGGATTCTCATGTATTTGAGAGGGACCAACAACAAGTTAACATGCTATGCAGGGTCAGGGACTTCTCTACATGGGAATGTAGATTCAGATGTGGCAGGTTACTTGGATGACAGGTGGTGCACCACAGGATGTGTGGTGGTTGGTCTTTAGGATTGATCTTGAAGAGGGATACAAGCCAAAAAACAAATTAGATGATGTACAGGGATAGGTACAGGTGTAGCTATTTATCTCCAAGTAAGAGATTGTTAGGTTGTGCAGCTAAAAGCTTCACTGTATGCAGACATGGAGGAGGTTGCTAAGGTGAAAAGCAATCGATGTCAATCAGGACAACTGACGTCGATCATATCCAGTGCACAGAGCTGCCAACATCAGTCATGGATCAGTTAATGTCGATTGCCTGTGTGATTCTAGAACTATCGATTTCATGAACAGTTAGTTAACGAACCGGTTGTTTGCATGTTAAAGGCTAATTTTAGTCTTGAGCTGCCATTTCTAATTATTGTAATTGGAAATTTTAATTATTGCTTGCATGAGATCTATATAATAGACTCATGGGGTATATTGTAAAGTATGCTAGATAGAGAGAGCAAGGTTAGCTCCTTCAGAGGCAAGAGAGCAAGGTTAGCTCTTCATAGTGCCACAGTGCCAAGTGTGTATGATCAGGGAGATCTGCAGGAGCGCAAAATCTGGTAGAAGATCTATAAGGGTGATAGTGTGGAGAATCAGAAGGGTTCTTCATGTGTGTATGATCTAGGTCAGTAGGAGTGCAAGGCCAGGTTGATCTAAGGTATAGCAAGATAAGGTTAGATCTACATGTGTAAGTAAGATCGGTTTGATTTGCAGGTTGTTGCAAGTTTATGGGAGATCTACTTGGAGTGTGTTGTGTACTCGGACCTTGAGTATGTATACTCGGTGGTACTAGCAGTAGTGATACTGACTGGTGGAGGTGAACAACAACTCTGTGTTTGAGTTGTTTGTTGTGACCGTGATTGAGAGAGAGAACTCTTGAAGAGATTTATTATTTATGCCCTAGAGGTGTGGGAGTCCTAGAGGAGTGTGAATAAGATTGTGGCATCTTTTTTATTGTATTTCCTTCTGGAAGAGTATTACTACAATTGGGTATTGTCTCTCATATTATGTGTTATTTCTGAATTTCTAGTTACTTGTTACTTCTGGTTAAATTATGTGTTTAGTTGCTTATACAAAGTAATCAACTGTGCTCTTTATAAGTTGGGGGTCCGGACAAGTGGTATCAGAGCTAGGTTGCTAGTTCACCAAATGATACCAACTGACAAATTGGTATCAGAGCTAGGATCAACTAACAAGTGGTTGAGCAGGTTAGTGTTTGTTGATTACAAGTCACTCTCAGGGGTTTCTAATTGAGTGAGAGTATAACAATGGCAGAAGAAAGTATGAAGGAATTCAAAAGCAAGAATGATCAATTACAGAGTTATGGAAAGAAAGAGCAGGTAAAGAAAGATTGCTGGTTAGTTGAAGATCAACATGAAGGAAATAAAGAAGCATGTGTTGCAGGTATTATTGCACTGGTTGTTCTTTTATGTTCCTTGGATAAAGTAGAATCTTGGTTTATATATTCTATTGTCTCTTTTCATGCAGCCCCAAATAGAGTATTTTTCCATGTTAAGGTCCATGGAGACTTTGGAAAGATTTATTTAGGGGTTGGTGAGCCTTGTCAAAGTATTGGTAAAGGGGAAGTGCGGCTGAAATTGTAGACAGCCAACACATGGGTGTTGAAGGATGTCATGTTGGGCCCAGTCTTGAAGATGAGACTAATTTTCTCAAGAAAGTTGGGTGATGAGAGATGCACAGTAACTCTCATAGCGGATGCACTTGAATTAGCATGTGGAAAGAAAGTAGGTACTCTTTATCTACCTACTTGTATTAATGATTCTTCTTCTGTTGTGAAGATGTGGCTTTATAGGCTTGGTCACATGAGCAAAAAGGAGATGCATGTTCTTAAGAGGAAGTAAGATGTCTTTGACAAACTTAAGAACTGGAAAGCTTCGGTGTTCATGGAGGAGATGATGGACAAAGATCAGTGGAGAGCGCTGAATAACTCTGAGCAGGGTAGTTTGGATAGGGTTTTGATCCAAAGAGAGCTCACGGGTAAAAATTTATCACTCACAGGAAAACATAGTTATCGGCGTTCGTCAAGGGGAATCGACATCGAACAGATAGGTACCGATGTCAGTCATGTGTAGATAGATAAAGTCGGTGGTGTCGGGTAGGGTGGATACTGACGTCGGTCAGGAAATTGATGTCGGTAACCAGAGGACACTGACGTTGGTCAGGGAACCAGCGTTGGCAGTCAGGTCAGTCGCATGGAATCGACGTCAGTCAGATGCAGACTAGGTGGTGACTAACATCGGTCACTGAGACAGATTTTGGGCATGACAGCAAGCTATTTAGGAGTCTCAAACACCCATACGGAGGACTGAAAGGGTAAGCCTCAAATTCATTATTCCCCTTCTTTATACTTGTTGCTCACTGCAGAGTAGGTAGGATCCAGGAAACAATGGGAGCATGGCATGAATCAAGAATATGATTCCTTGGATGAAGAACCAAATGGGAGATTTGGTAGAGTTGCCAGCTAGATAAAAGTACTAAAAGATGAATGGATTCCCTTGTTAAAGAAGAGAGAGAATGGACACGTGAGACAAAAGGCCAAGTCATATGGTCTTGTGCAAGCTCTAGGATAGTGGTACAGGTTTGACGGGTTTATGACAAAGCATGGCTTTAGTCAATGTCATTGTAACCATTGTGTTTACTTTACCAGGTTGGATAATGGTCGTGACATTATCCTGTTACTTTATGTGGATGATGTGCTTGTTGCAGGTTCATACATACAGGGTTTTGTTGAGCTAAGGGTAAAATTAATTCAGTGGTATGCCATGAAGGATTTAGGAGGAGCAAAATTCTTTAGCATGAGTATTCTTAGAGAGGTTGATGTTGTCTCAGGATGATTGTATGAATAAGGTAGTGGCGAGGTTCAAGATGCAGGATGTAGAACCGGTTAGCACACCTATGGATGGACAGTTCACAGAACAGGGTCCCAATTCACATGATGAGGTTAAGTACATGTGTACTAGACCTATTTTTGCCCCAGTAGTGGGTGTTGTCAGCAAGTTTGTAGCCAATTTGGGAAAGAAGCATTGGAGACCAGTTCAGTGGATTCTCATGTATCTGAGAGGGACCAGCAGCAGGTTAACATGATATGCAGGGTCAGGGACTTCTCTATATGGGAATGTAGATTCGGATGTGGCAGGTGACTTGGATGACAGGCGGTGCACCACAGGATGTGTGCTGGTTGGTCTTCAAGATTGATATTGAAGAGGGATACAAGCTAGAAAACAAATTAAATGATGTACAGGTACAGTTATAGGTGCAGCTTTTTATCTCCAAGTGGGAGATTGTTAGGTTATGGAGCTAAAAGCTTCACTGTATGCAGACATGGAGGAGGTTTCTAAGGTGAAAAGCAACTGACATTGGTCATATCGAGTGCCCAGAGCTGTTGACATCGATCATGGATTAGTTGACGTCGATCATCTCCAGACAGACAGCGATTGACGTCGATCACCTGTGTAGTACCAAAACTATCAATTTCATGAACAATTTGTTAACAAACCGGTTGTTTGCATGTTAAAGGCTAATTTTAGTCTTGAGCTATGGTTTCTAATTATTGTAATTGGAAAGTCTAATTATTTTTTGCATGGGATCTATATAATAGACTCATGGGCTATATTGTAAAGTGGGCTAGATAGGGAGAGCAAGGTTAGCTCCTTCAGAGGGAAGAGAGCAAGGTTAGCTCCTCATAGTGCCACAGTGCCAAGTGTGTATGATCAGGTAGATCTGCGAGAGAGCAAGATTTGGTAGAAGATCCACAGGGGTACTGGTGTAGAGAATCAGAAGGGTTCTTCATGTGTGTATGATCTAGGTCGGTAGGTGTGCAAGGCCAAGTTGATTTGTGGTATAGCAAGATCAGGTTATATCTACATGTGTAAGTAAGATCAGTTTAATTTGCAGGTTGTTACAAGTTCATGGGAGATCTACTCGGAGTGCGTTGTGTACTCGAACCTTGAGTATGTATACTTAGTGGTACTGGCAGTAGTGATACTGACTGGTGGAGGTGAACAACAACTCTGTGTTTGAGTTCTTTGTTATGACCGTGATTGAGAGAGAGAACTCTTGAAGAGATTTACTGTTTACGCCCTAGAGGTGTGGGAGCCCTAGAGGAGTGTGAAGAAGATTGTGGCATCTTCTTTGTTGTATTTCCTTCTAGAAGAGTATTAATACAATTGAGTATTGTCTCTCATATTCTGTGTTATTTCTGAATTTCTAGTTACTTGTTACTTCTGGTTAAATTCTGAGTTTAGTTGTTTATACAAAGGTAATCAACTATGCTTTTTATGAACTTGGGGTCCTGACAAGTGGTATCAGAGCTAGGTTGCTAGTTCACCAAATGATACCAACTGACAAATTGGTATCAAAGCTAGGATCAACTAACAAGCAGTTGAGCAGGTTAGTGTTTGTTGATTACAGGTCAGTCTCAGGAGTTTCTGATTGAGTGGGAGTATAGCAATGGCAGAAGAAAGTATGGAGGAATTCAAAAGCAAGAATGATCAATTACAGAGTTATGAAAAGAAAGAGTAGGTAAAGAAAGATTGTTGGTTGGTTGAAGATCAACATGAAGGAAACAAAGAAGCATGTGTTGTAGGTATTATTGCACTGATTATTCTTTTATGTTCCTTGGATAAGGTAGAATCTTGGTTTATAGATTTTGTTGCCTCTTTCCATGCAGCCCCAAATAGAGTATTTTTCCATGTTAAGGTCCATAGAGACTTTGAAAAGATTTATTTAGGGGTTGGTGAGCCTTGTCAAAGTATTGGCAAAGGGGAAGTGCGGCTGAAATTATAGACGGCCAACACATGGGTGTTGAAGGATGTCATACAGGGCCCAGTCTTGAAGATGAGGCTAATTTCTTCAGAAAAGTTAGGTGATGAGAGATGCACAGTAACTCTCACAGCGGATGCACTTGAATTAGCATGTGGTAAGAAAGTAGGTACTCTTTATCTACCTACTTGTATTACTGATTCTTCTTCTGTTGTGAAGACATGGCTTTATAGGCTTGGTCACATGAGCAAGAAAGAGATGCATGTTCTTAAGAGGAAGTCAGATGTCTTTGACAAACTTAAGAACTAGAAAGCTTTGGTGTTCATGGAGGAGATGATGGACAGAGATCAGTGGAGAGGGATGAATAACTCTGAGCAGGGCAGTTTGGACAAGGTTTTGATCTAAAGAGAGCTCGTGGGTAAAAAGTCATCACTCACAAGAAAACACAGTTATCGGTGTCGGTCAGGGGGAACCGACATCGAACAGATAGGTACCGACGTCGGTCATGTGCAGACAGACAAAGTCGGTGGTGTCAGGTAGGGTGGATACTGGCATCGGTCAGGAAACCAACGTCGGTGACTAGAGGACATCGACGTTAGTCAGGGAACTGGCATCAATAATTAGGTCAGTCGCATGGAACCAACGTTGGTCAGATGCAGACTGGGTGGTGACCGACATCGGTCACTAAGACAGATTTTGGGTGGACAGCAAGCTATCAAGGAGTCTCAAATGCCCATATGGAGGACTGAAAGGGTAAGAAAGCCTCAAATTCATTATTCCCCTTCTTTATACTTGTTACTCACTGTAGAGTAGGTAGTATCCAGGAAAAAGTGGGAGCATGGCATGAATGAGGAATATGATTCCTTAGATGCAGAACCAAATGGGAGATTTGGTAGAGTTGCCAGCCAGATAAAAGTACTAAAAGATGAATGGATTCCTTTGTTGAAGAAGAGAGATAATGGACACGTGAGATGAAAGGCTAGGTCATATGGTCTTGTGCAAGCTCTAGGACAGTGGTACAAGTTTGACGGGTTTATGATAAAGCATAGCTTTAGTCAATGTCATTGTAACCATTGTGTTTACTTTACCAAGTTGGATAATGGTCGCGACATTATCCTGTTACTATATGTGGATGATGTGCTTGTTGCAAGTTCATACATACAAGGTTTTGCTGAGCTAAGGGTAAAATTAGTTCAGTGGTATGCCATAAAGGATTTAGGAGGAGCGAAATCCTTTGGCATGAGTATTCCTAGAGACAGGAAATATCACAGGTTGATGTTGTCTCAGGATGATTATGTGAATAAGGTATTGGCAAGGTTCAAGATGCAGGATGCAAAACCGGTTAGCACACCTATGGATGGACAGTTTATAGAACAGGGTCCCAATTCATATGATGAGGTTAAGTACATGTGTACTAGACCTATTTTTGCCCCAGTAGTGGGTGTTGTCAGCAAGTTCGTAGCTAATTTGGGAAAGAAGCACTAGACAGCAGTTCAGTGGATTCTTAAGTATTTGAGAGGGATCAGTAGCAGGTTAACATGTTATACAGGGTCAGGGACTTCTCTACATGGGAATGTAGATTCGGATGTTGTAGGTTACTTGGATGACAGGCGGTGCACCACAGAATGTGTGGTGGTTGGTCTTCAAGATTGATCTTGAAGAGGGATACAAGTTAAGAAACAAATTACATGATGTACAGGTACAGGTATAGGTGCAGCTATTTATCTCCAAGTAGGAGATTATTATGTTGTGGAGCTAAAAGCTTCACTGTATGCATACATGGAGGAGGTTGCTAAGGTGAAAAACAACTGACGTCGGTCAAGACAACCAATGTCTATCATATCCAGTGCATAGAGCTGTCGACATCGGTCATGGATCAGCCGACGTTGGTCATCTTTAGACAGATAGTGACCGACGTCGGTCACCTGTGCAGTTCTAAAACTATTGGCTTCACCAACAGTTAGTTAACGAACTGATTGTTTGCATGATAAAGGCTAATTTTAGTCTTGAGTTGCAGTTTCTAATTATTTTAATTGGAAAGTCTAATTATTGTTTGCATAAAATCTATATAATAGACTCATGGGTTGTATTGTAAAGTGTGTTAGATAGAGAGAGTAAGGTTAGCTCCTTCAGAGGGAAGAGAGCAAGGTTAGCTCCTCATAGTGCTACAGTGCTAAGTGTGTATGATTAGGTAGATCTGTGGGAGAGCAAGATCTGGTAGAAGATCCACAGGGGTGCTGGTGTGGAGAATTAGAAGGGTTCTTCATGTGTGTATGATCTAAGTCGGCAAGTGTGCAAGGCCAGGTTGATCTACGATATAGCAAGATCAGGTTAGATCTACATGTGTAAGTAAGATTGGTTTGATTTGTAAGTTGTTGCAAGTTCATGGGAGATCTACTTGGAGTGTGTTGTGTACTCAGACCTTGAGTATGTATATTCGGTGGTATTGGCAGTAGTAATACTGACTGGTGGAGGTGAACAATAACTCTGTGTTGGAGTTTTTGTTGTGATCGTGATTGAGAGAGAGAACTCTTGAAGAGATTTACTGTTTACGCCCTAGAGGTGTGGGAGCCCTAGAGGAGTGTGAAGAAGATTGTGGCATCTTCTTTGTTGTATTTTATTCTAGAAGAGTATTGATATAATTGGGTATTGTCTCTCATATTCTGTGTTATTTCTGAATTTCTAGTTACTTGTTGCTTCTGGTTAAATTTCGTGTTTAGTTGCTTATGCAAAAGTAATCAATTCTACTCTTTATGAGCTGGGGGTCCTGACAAGTGGTATCAGAGCTAGGTTGCTAGTTCACCAAATGATACCAACTGACAAATTGGTATCAGAGCTAGGATTAACTAACAAGCGATTGAGCAGGTTAGTGTTTGTTGATTACAGGTCACTCTCAGGGGTTTTTGATTGAGTGGGAGTATAGCAATGGCAGAAGAAATTATGGAGAAATTCAAAAGCAAGAACGATCAATTACGGAGTTATGGAAAGAAAGAGCAGGTAAAGATAGATTGTTGGTTGGTTGAAGATCAACATGAAGGAAATAAAGAAGCATGTGTTGCAGGTATTATTGCACTGGTTGTTCTTTTATGTTCCTTGGATAAAGTAGAATCTTGGTTTATAGATTTTGTTGCCTCTTTCCAAATAGAGTATTTTTCCATGTTAAGGTCCATGGAGACTTTGGAAAAATTTATTTAGGAGTTGGTGAGACTTGTCAAAGTATTGGCAAAGGGGAAGTGTGGCTGAAATTGCAGACGGCCAACACATGGGTGTTGAAGGATGTCATGCAAGGCCCAGTCTTAAAGATGAGGCTAATTTTTTCAAGAAAGTTGAGTGATGAGAGATGCACAGTAACTCTCACAGCGGATGCACTTGAATTAGCATGTGGTAAGAAAGTAGGTACTCTTTATCTACCTACTTGTATTACTGATTCTTCTTTTATTGCAAAGACGTGGCTTTATAGGCTTGGTCACATGAGCAAGAAGGAGATGCATGTTCTTAAGAGGAAGTCAGATGTGTTTAACAAATTTAAGAGCTGAAAAGCTTTGGTGTTCATGGAGGAGATGATGGATAGAGATCAGTGGAGAGGGCCGAGGAACTCTGAGTAGGGAAGTTTGGACAGGGTTTTGATCCAAAGAGAGCTCGTGGGTAAAAAGTCATCACTCACAAGAAAACACAGTTACCGACATCAGTCAGGGGGAATCGACGTCGAACAGACAGGTATCGATGTCAGTCATGTGTAGATAGACAAAGTCAATGGTGTCAGGCAGGGTGGATACAAGAGTCAATCAGGAAACCGATGTCGATGACCAGAGGACACCGATGTTGGTCAGGGAACTAGCGTCGGTAGTCAGGTCAGTCACATGGAACTAACGTCAGTCGGATGCAGACTGGGTGGTGACCGACATCGATCACTGAGATAGATTTTGGGCAGACAGCAAGCTGTAAGGAGTCTCAAATGCCCATATGGAGGACTGAAAGGATAAGTAAGCCTCAAATTCATTATTCCCCTTCTTTATACTTGTTGCTCACTACAGAGCAAGTAGGATCTAGGAAATAGTGGGAGCATGGCATGAATGAGGAATATGATTCCTTAGATGCAGAATAAAATGGGAGATTTGGTAGAGTTGCCAGCTGGATAAAAGTACTAAAAGATGAATGGATTTCTTTGTTAAAAAAGAGAGAGAATGGACACGTGAGATGGAAGTCTAGGTCATATGGTCTTGTGCAAGCTCCAGGACAGTGGTATAGGTTTGACAGGTTTATGACAAAGCATGGCTTTAGTCAATGTCATTGTAACCATTGTGTTTACTTTACCAGGTTGGATAATGGTCGCGACATTATCTTGTTACTGTATGTGGATGATGTGCTTGTTGCAAGTTTATACATACAGGGTTTTGTCGAGCTAAGGGTAAAATTAGTTTAGTGGTATGCCATGAAGGATTTAGGAGGAGTGAAATTCTTTGGCATGAGTATTCCTAAAGACAGGGAAGATCACAGGTTTATGTTGTCTCAGGATGATTGTGTGAATAAGGTAGTGGTGAAGTTCAAGATGTAGGATACAGAACCGGTTAGCACACCTATGGATGGACAGTTCACAGAATAGGGTCCCAATTCGCATGATGAGGTTAAGTATATGTGTATTAGACCTATTTTTGCCCCAATAGTGGGTGTTGTCAGCAAGTTTGTAGCCAATTTGTGAAAGAAGCACTGCAGACCAGTTCAGTGGATTCTCAGGTATCTGAGAGGGACCAGCAGCAAGTTAACATGCTATGCAGGGTCAGGGACTTCTCTACATGGGAATGTAGATTCGGATGTGGCAGATTACTTGGATGACAGGCGGTGCACCACAAGATGTGTGGTGGTTGGTCTTCAGGATTGATCTTGAAGAGGGATACAAGCTAGGAAACAAATTAGATAATGTACAGGTACAAGTACAGGTGCAGTTGTTTATCTCCAAGTTGGAGATTGTTAGGTTGTGGAGCTAAAAGCTTCACTGTATGTAGACATGGAGGAGGTTGCTAAGGTGAAAAGCAACTGACGTCGGTCAGGACAACTGACGTCAGTCATATCTAGTGCACAGAGCTACTGACATCGGTCATGGATCGGTCGACGTCAATCATCTCCAGATAGGCAGCCACTGACGTCGGTCACCTGTGTGGTTCTAGAACTGTCGGTTTCATGAACAGTTAGTTAATGAACTAGTTGTTTGCATGTTAAAGGCTAATTTTAGTCTTGAGCTATAGTTTCTAATTATTGTAATTGGAAAGTCTAATTATTTTTTGCATGGGATCTATATAATAGACTCATGGGCTGTATTGTAAAGTGCGCTAGATAGAGAGAGCAAGGTTAGCTCCTTCAGAGGGAAGAGAGCAAGGTTAGCTCCTCATAGTGCCACAGTGCCAAGTGCGTATGATCAAATAGATCTGTGGGAGAGCAAGATCTGGTAGAAGATCCACAGGGGTGCTGGTGTGGAGAATCAGAAGGGTTCTTCATGTGTGTATGATCTAGGTTGGTAGATGTACAAGGCTAGGTTGATCTGCGGTATAGCAAGATCAGGTTAGATCTACATGTGTAAGTAAGACCAATTTGATTTGCAAGTTGTTACAAGTTCATGAGAGATCTTCTTAGAGTGCGCTATGTACTCAGACCTTGAGTATGTATACTCTGTGGTACTGGTAGTAGTGATACTGACTATTGGAGGTGAACAACAACTCTATGTTTGAGTTGTTTGTTGTGACCGTGATTGAGAGAGAGAACTCTTGAAGAGATTTACTGTTTATGCCCTAGAGGTGTGGGAGCCCTAGAGGAGTGTGAAGAAGATTGTGGCATCTTCTTTATTGTATTTCCTTCTAGAAGAGTATTAATACAATTGGGTATTGTCTCTCATATTATGTGTTATTCCTGAATTTCTAGTTACTTGTTACTTCTAGTTAAATTTTGTGTTTAGTTTCTTATACAAAGGTAATCAACTGTGCTCTTTATGAGCTGGGGGTCTTGACAAGTGGTATCAGAGCTAGATTGCTAGTTCACCAAATGATACCAACTGACAAATTGGTATCAGAGCTAGAATCAACTAATAAGCAGTTGAGCAGGTTAGTGTTTGTTGATTACAGGTCACTCTCAGGGGTTTTTGATTGAGTGGGAGTATAGCAATGGCAGAAGAAAATATGGAGGAATTCAAAAGCAAGAATGATCAATTATGGAGTTATGAAAAGAAAGAGCAGGTAAAAAAAGATTGTTGGTTGGTTGAAGATCAACGTGAAGGAAATAAAGAAGCATGTGTTGCAGGTATTATTGCACTGATTGTTCTTTTATGTTCCTTGGATAAGGTAGAATCTTGGTTTATAGATTCTATTGCCTCTTTCCATGCAGCCCCAAATAGAGTATTTTTCCATGTTAAGGTCCATGGAGACTTTGAAAAGATTTATTTAGGGGTTGGTGAGCCTTGTCAAAGTATTGGCAAAGGGGAAGTGCGGCTGAAATTGCAGACGGTCAACACATGGGTGTTGAAGGATGTCATACAGGGCCCAGTCTTGAAGATGAGGCTAATTTCTTCAGGAAAGTTGGGTGATGAGAGATGCACAGTAACTCTCACAACGGATGCACTTGAATTAGCATGTGGTAATAAAGTAGGTACTCTTTATCTACCTACTTGTATTACTGATTCTTCTTCTGTTGTGAAGACGTGGCTTTATAGGCTTGGTCACATGAGCAAGAAAGAGATGCATGTTCTTAAGAGGAAGTCAGATGTCTTTGACAAACTTATGAACTGGAAAGCTTTGGTGTTCATGGAGGAGATGATGGACAGAGATCATTGGAGAGGGATGAATAACTCTGAGTAGGGAAATTTGGACAAGGTTTTGATCTAAAGAGAGCTCACAGGTAAAAATTCATCACTCACAGGAAAACATAGTTACCGGCATCGGTCAAGGGGAATCGACGTTGAACAAATAGGTACCGACATCGGTCATGTGCAGACAGACAAAGTCGGTGGTGTCAGGTAGGGTGGATACTGGCATCGATCACAAAACCAATGTCGGTGACCAGAGGACACTGACGTCAGTTAGGGAACTGGCATCAACAATCAGGTCAGTCGCATGGAACCAACATCGGTCAGATGCAGACTGTGTGGTGACTGACATCAGTCACTGAGACAGATTTTGGGTGGACAGCAAGCTATCAAGGAGTCTCAAATGCCCATATGGAGGACTAAAAGGGTAAGTAAGCCTCAAATTGGTTATTCCCCTTCTTTATACTTGTTGCTCACTGTAGAGCAGGTAGGATTCAGGAAACAGTGGGAGCATGGCATGAATGAGGAATATGATTCCTTGGATGCAGAACTAAATGGGAGATTTGGTAGAGTTGCCAATCAGATAAAAGTATCGAAAGATAAATAGATTCCTTGGTTAAAGAAGAGAGAGAATGGACACGTGAGATGGAAGTCCAGGTCATATGGTCTTGTGCAAGCTCCAGGACAGTGGTACAGGTTGACGGGTTTATGACAAAGCATGGCTTTAGTCAATGTCATTGTAACCATTGTGTTTACTTTTCCAGATTGGATAATGGTTGCGGCATTATCCTGTTACTGTATGTGGATGATGTGCTTGTTGCAAGTTCATACATACAAGGTTTTGTTGAGCTAAGGGTAAAATTAGTTCAGTGGTATGCCATGAAGGATTTAGGAGGAGCGAAATTCTTTGGCATGAGTATTCCTAGAGACAGGGAAGATCACAGGTTGATGTTATCTCAGGATGATTGTGTGAATAAGGTAGTGGCGAGGTTCAAGATGCAGGATGCAGAATCGGTTAGCACACCTATGAATGGACAGTTCACAGAACAGGGTCTCAATTCACATGATGAGGTTAAGTACATCTGTATTAGACCTGTTTTTGCCCCAGTAGTGGGTGTTGTCAGCAAGTTCATAGCCAATTTTAGAAAGAAGCACTGGAGACCAGTTCAATGGATTTTTAGTTATCTGAGAGGGACCAGCAGCAGGTTAACATGTTATGCAGTGTTAGGGACTTCTCTACATGGGAATGTAGATTTGGATGTGGCAGGTTACTTGGATGACAGGCGGTGCACTAAAATATGTGTGGTGGTTGGTCTTCAGGATTGATCTTGAAGAGGGATACAAGCTAGGAAACAAATTAGATGATGTACAAGTACAGGTACAAGTGCAGCTATTTATCTCCAAGTGGGAGATTGTTAGGTTGTGGAGCTAAAAGCTTCACTGTATGTAGACATGGAGGGGGTTGCTAAGGTGAAAAGCAACTGACGTCGGTCAAGACAACCGATGTCGGTCATATCTAGATAATAGAGCTACTGGCATCGGTCTCCTGTGCAGTTTCAGAACTGTCAGTTTCACGAACAATTAGTTAACGAACCGGTTGTTTGCATGTTAAAGGCTAATTTTAGTCTTGAGCTGCAATTTCTAATTATTGTAATTAGAAATTCTAATTATTGTTTGCATAAAATCTATATAATAGACTCATGGGTTATATTTTAAAGTGTGCTAGATAGAGAGAGCAAGGTTAGCTCCTTCAGAGCGAAGAGAGCAAGGTTAGCTCCTCATAGTGCCACAGTGCCAAGTGTTTATGATCAGGTAGATCTACGAGAGAGCAAGATCTGGTAGAAGATCCACAGGGGTGCTGGTGTGGAGAATCAGAAGGGTTCTTCATGTATGTATGATCTAGGTCGGTAGGTGTGCAAGGCCAGGTTGATCTATGGTATAGCAAGATCAGGTTAGATCTACATGTGTAAGTAAGATCGATTTGATTTGTAGGTTGTTTCAAGTTCATGGGAGATCTACTTGGAGTGCGTTGTGTACTCAGACCTTAAGTATGTATACTCAGTGGTACTGGCAGTAGTGATATTGACTGGTGGAGGTGAACAACAACTCTATGTTTGAGTTGTTTGTTGTGACCGTGATTGAGAGAGAGAACTCTTGAAGAGATTTACTGTTTATGCCCTAGAGGTTTGGGAGCCCTAGAGGAGTGTGAAGATGATTGTGGCATCTTCTTTGTTGTATTTCCTTCTGGAAGAGTATTAATACAATTGGGTATTGTCTCTCATATTCTGTGTTATTTCTAAATTTCTAGTTACTTGTTACTTCTTGTTAAATTCTGTGTTTAGTTGCTTATACAAAGGTAATCAACTGTGCTCTTTATGAGCTGGGGGTCTTGACAAGTCGATCCAGAACCACTAATATCATGTCCATGTTATTTGATTTAGGTAAACCTATAATAAATTCCATTGATATTTCTTCCCAACGTTGTGTTGGAATGGCTAATGGTTGTAAGAGACATAGGGTCTTAATCATTTCTCCTTTATTTTGTTAACATATCAAACATTTTGCCAAAAAATTATATACATCCCCCTTAAGGCCACTCTACCTACATTGTTTCTACCCTTCAAATTATAATAAATAAATAGCATAAAGTTTTGCTTCCTCTACTTCCTATCAAGAAAGAGCATAAGTTACAATATTCTCCTTTCCTTTTTAGTAAATAATTTCAAAGTCATATCCTAACATATTTGTGACCCATTTTTGTTGCTCCTCTAAATATAGTCATTACTCCAAAAAATAGTTTAGACTCTCATGATTTGTCTTAACTTTAAATGCCTTCCCATGAGATATTGGTGCCTCTATTTGACTGTGTGAATAATTGCTAACATTTCTTTCTCATAAATGGACCTTACCAAGTCTTTCATTTTAATTGTCGACTCTCAAATGATAATGGATGCCCTTATTGCATTAATATTGCCCCAATGCCATTATTAGAAGCATCATAGTCTACCATAAATGTCTTAGAGAAGTTTGGTGTAACTAGCACAAGCATAGAGCATAGAAGTAAGAGCTTATTTTAATTGTTAGAATGTTTGGGTGGCTAAGTCTAACCTTGAAAATGAATCCTTCTTCAATAATGTTGTTAAGGATGTTGTTATGTGAGCATAGTTGTGAACAAATATCTTGTATTAGCCTATTAGACTCAATAATATTCTTAAACCTTTGATATTTTTAGGTTTTGGCCAATCTTTGAAATATATAATCTTCTCAGGGTCCACTTTAACACCTTCATGTGACACCATATGTCTTAAGTACTCCACTTCCTTTGCCCCAAAGGCACATTTAAATTTCTTTGCAAAAATTTGATGGTCTTCCAATACCTTTAATATCTTTTTTACATGTTGAAAATGTTCTTCCCATATTTTACTATAGATTAATATGTCATCGAAGAACACCAATACAAATTTATGAAGAAATGAGAAAAAAATTGAATTCATGAGGATTTGAAAATTAGATGGAGCATTAGTGAGACAAAGGCATAACTAAGGATTCATAGTGACCCTCATGTGTCCTAAATGAAGTCTTATGTATGTCCTCCTCCTTTACCTAAATTTAATGATACCACGAATGTAAATCTAACTTGGTAAATAAAATGACACTATTTGTTGGCACCCTTTTCCCTAAGTAGTGTTCTCATTCCAACATGACAAAACTAGGACCGAGGCATTCTTGTGTAATAATTACTTGGGTTTTATCTTGGTTATACCAACTGGAGGAATCCCATAGATACTTGTACCAATTGGCCAAGCAGTTTCTTATCACCCAAATTTTGGACAGCTGACTCTCAAAGTACGAACATGATGGCAGAGTCATAAAGTTGACAGTTGAAGAGCATCACAAGCCTCGAGGCTTACCTACCTAATCTTACATATGGTGGCTTGGGGATCGAGGAGCATGGAGGTATGAAAGGTGGAATAAATAGGTGAACTACCACCACCTAACCATCCATCGGCACATGCCTACCTAGTCAGTTAGAGGGGTGGCCAACACCTATTTGAAAAAGTGACTTCCAAGAGCAAAAGGTGGGAGAGACAACAATGATGATGAAAAGGAGGTGACATAGCGAAAACTAACACATATGTATTTAGAATACAAACTAGGATGGCTTATGTTTATTGTTGGTAGACCCAGCCTTGATTAGCTCATGCTCACTTGTGAGCTCCTGGACATGAAGGTCTCATGCTGGGTTGAGGCCTAAATTAATCTTGTAACTATCATTTTGAAATACAAATGAAAGCAATCACTTGTAAGAAATATGTGTTGAATACCTCCTCTAGTATAATCTTTAAGAATTGAATATGGTTTTGATATATATGTTCTATGTTAGTATAAGTGGTAATTAGATAAGTCACATGAGGATTTTGGAGCCAATTCTAGTTGACCATAATGATGCATGGTAATCCATAGTTAAGAATGACCTAGCCTGTGCTAAGCACCAAGTGAACCTGACCTATAAAAATAAAGGAGCCAAGTAGCTCAATAAAATATGAGAATGTCACATGGACATCTCGACCCAGTTAGTGCCTAGATCAACTATCAAACTAGATGTGCACTGCTATAATCAAGAATTAAACTCTAAACTCATCAAGCAACCATTAACCTGATCATTAAAACAACCTTGAGTTAATGAATCCCCATGACATGCCCTATTGACCAAACCAAAGTTATGTCATGTTCCAACTATCCCAATGTAGACCTTGGTCCTTTCATCACTGCACTTCGGGTGAACGCTCAAGGTTTGTACCTTGAGTGAATTATATGCTGGTGCAGAGATGCACTAAATGTTATGCCTAACCTACTACTAAAATCCTTGCACCAAGTTATCTTAAAGCACTAAACTAGTAGGGTGAGTTACTAAGAGCAATAGGCACTACTATAAGAAATTAATACTTTCTAATACAATATTTTGGTTTTATTATCGGGACCCATATTGAATTTTATTGTTGTAATGGTGTGATAGAGAAATGCATTGACTCTTTCTCAAGAACATCAAGCACTTGCTGAAATAAGTTGAGGATAGCTTCACACAAAGTCATTCAACTTACCAAGCTTAGGAGCCAAGAGTATGGGTGTAGAACTACCTATACGATCCATTATATGAAGTACTCTTTTGTGAGTTACCAGAACACATATACAAATGGTTGCTTGCTTAAAGCACGTATAGATGACAAATATATGGCTAGCACTAGGAGTGGACAGAAGAGCACCTAGAAAAGCTTAAAAACATAGATGAAGAGTGGATGCATGATGTTGACCATTGGTGGAATGGGGTGCTAAATAGTTATGTGCTAAAATTTGTGGTGTCAACATACTCTTTCCCTGAAGAAATGGAACATGAACTCTATTACAAACCTAGAGGCACATTTTTGAGAGAGATTGGCACTAAATTCAAGAAGTTACTAGTAGATTACGGAATGGAGATCGTAAATATGATCGGCTAAAATTTGGGCACATATGGGTAGGCACAAATGGTAAGAAGGGGAATTGAAAGCAATGTGTAGATGTAAAGGGATGAGAAACTAGATGATCAAGAGCTCTGCAAGCAAAATTATAACAAGAGAAGGTGTATATTGATAGAGGGTTTGAAACCTGGAAGTGTCGAGGAAATTGGTATAGACCAGGAAGGGCATGAGGAAGGATCCCTTAAAATATAATAGTGTTATGAAAGAAGGGATGAAGTTGCAGGGTGAGCTCAAAAGTCCATAGAAGAGGTTTGTAGTAGGTTCTTGGAAGACTGAACACCACAAGATGCAAAAGAGGCACTCACCCCCTTCAAACCAAAAGTGCATACTCATGCACTAGATCTAATACAAGAAGATAGGAATTTAATAATTGAACCTATTACTATAGTAAATTTTGATATATTCTAATTCTTGAGGGAAGAACCAATAATTAAACAAATACTCCCTTACAAAGGATTAAAGGATAGCTTGAAAACAACAAGCATGAGTTTAAACATGAGGACCCCTAATCAGATAATTAATAAGATAAATCCTACTATCCCAGTTCAAAGGATGTCAGCTATTATGATTGGGCAACAACCCAGTGGAGGTGGCTCTACACAACCAAGAAGTAGTTCCATGCCCATTAGATCTACAGTGCAACCAATAGTGGTTGGGATACAATCCAACCTAGGGATCAAAGGAGCACCTCCCACCAAGGCTCTAAGAGGACAAGTACCATAGGGTCAAGAAAATCCTTAGCAGATTTACTATGAGATGGTAATGCATTTACCATAGTACCATGATGTTGAAAATGTCATTGAATACGTGTTTAAGTGTGAACAATAATGGTGTGCTAGGGGATTACCTAGTTAGAGCATAAGGCCACTTAATTTGTGATGACCATAATAGATCGTGCACACACCTGGTATCAAAATTTTGATCCCAACCAAGCCATGGTAGATTATGACCTATTGAAAGAGGTTTTTCTCAAGGAGTTTGACATCCCAGAATTTGAGTAGTAGAGCATAACTACATCAAAAAACACTAGCCAAGGGCTATCTAAGAGCGTGCACCTCTGTGACACATGTTTCAAAACCCTCCTTTTAAAACTCCCCTATGACATCCACCCCTCCCAACATGCATAGTGGTGTATTGGGGGCCTACTTGTACCATTCTGATGAGTGTTATCCATGAAAACATGCACAAATCCTAGAGAAGTGATAGAGTCTCCACTAAGGGCCAAAGTAGTTAGAAGCACAAACATCAAAATTAGTTTATTTATGGAGGCATGGATCACATCAATGGCCTCACAATTATAGAAATTGATAGCAGGATTGGCACATGACACTCATAGTGGGTTGTGGTGTGCTACCTACAAGGAAGAAGGGCATAATAAGACCAATTACCCAAAGAAAAATGTCTGAGCACTACTATAATATGAAGTATGCCACAAAGACCATGATGTTCACAACTACATGTTATTACAATGCACTGCCCAAGTAAATGTCTCTATATATTTTAGATTATGTGATGCATACACCTACATAACCAAAAACTATCATGTCATTGATGAAATACATCAAAACATAGAGAGAGGCACATGACAAGTGACCATTACAGCTAGAGAATAGACACACCAAAGTGATGATGGTTATGGCTAGCAAAGTGTTGGCTATGGAAACCAATGAGGCACAAGAGGGTGAGGCAGAGGACATGGTGGGGGAAGGTTCCCCCCATGATCATGTTATAAATATGGATCAATTGATCACTACCAACATGAATACCCAATGCCTCCCACTTGTGGGTACTATCATAAGCCACATCAAGTCAAAGAATGCCCTGAATCAGACAAAAAGTTAACCTAAAGCTAGCGTGGATAAAGGTGTTACCATGATCAGGTGAGAACCCAAGGTAGAAAAGTGGGTTACAAAGCTACAACCAACCTACAAGGAGACTGCCAAAGTGTAGGTCACTACAAGATGTGGATTCAGTTATCAACCGACTAGCGAAACAACCCCAAAATTACACCTATAATATGGGGAATTGAGCCAAACCAAGTGCATAGCACATTCCAAACCTAAGGAAGTACCATATCCCAATCCTACATGCCAGAAAGATGTCCTATAATAGGCCATATGCATGATTCAAGACCTCCAAGGTGAGCTTTAATTAGCTAGAGATTCAGAGGCTCAAGCTATAGCTTCACTTAAGAAGAGGGATAACTAGGAAACAGAGGTGCAAGAATTAACAAAAATCTTGCACCCCTTGAAGATGGAGGAAATATTACTATTATTAAAAAAATTGTTGATGAAACAAATAGAAAGGTTGAAAGATGAGGTTATGCCTCAATGGATTGAAATCATGGCACCACACTTGGAGTGTGCACGCGAGGTACATCATACTCAAAATGCTAAGTATGACTAGGAACTGATGATAAGTGCAACCATCAATATATGGTCAATATGTGAGGTCATCATTGACACAGGTGCTAAGGTCAACATTTTAACCAAAACTACTTGAGAAAAAATGGGAAGACCACCCTTAAATCCATATCTTCACATCTTATTCATGACAAACAAAACTAGAGCACAACCTATTGGGGTCCTGAAAGGTACCATCATAGATATCATGGGCATAGAATTATAGGCCGATTTCAAAGTAATAGAATTGGTAGAGTATGATAACTACCTAGTGCTCCTAGGTAGACCATGGTACTACGTGAATAATAGGGACATGTGCTTTAATAAGTGTTACATGAATTTTGAGAATGGGAAAGAGAAGGTGGTGATCCCCCTTTCAAAAACTCAAGGACCACCATATGTTGAGAGCATTTACCTTGAGGAAGAGATCAACCACATATACAATATCATGGTGTAGAGCATTGAGTTTTTACAGCTTGATGATCAAGGAGTGCTCGAATGGGAGGATGGCCAATCAATATTTGATACAATAGATATAACATGTGACTGATGGGTAGAGGAGGCATACAAAACCAATGGATGAAGGTACTGCCAAGTTTGCATAAAGGCACCAAGGTTGGTTCTGACATGTCGAATCCAAGTTGAGCAAAATACGTAAAAATGGGTTCCTCGTGCCAAGGTGACTGGAAAAAGAGTGTTTAGATTAAGCAAGGGAAAACTTGTTACCCTTCCAAGATATGAAGGAAGCAGACCTATCAAGAGTTATGTAAATGACCTAGAGTCTTGCATCCCCAAAGAAGTAGATTGAATGGGCACATTGGTGCATACACTAAAGAGCATTGTTACTTGATGGTGGGTAACACACAAGGCTATCCTACCAATGTAGCAAGATGTTAATGTCGCAATAAGCATAAGGTTTGGTAAGATCAATGAGGACTTAGACATAGCATCTTACTTAGGTGATTAATACCCTATTTCCCACATGTGCATCTATGAAGAAATATGGACTAGCTATGGTAAAAATACATCAAAGAACCTAGGGGTGCACACCTTTTACAGAACCCTCAAAACCTAGGCATGAGCTTGATACATCGTAATTGAGATGCACAGGGAGACAACAATTCAGATACACTAAAGGAGATGTTTATGCACACAATTTCCTTTTCCTTTAAATATTTTAGGATGCTTGAGCCATTATAGGTCATACACTAGGTAGTCTTTGAGAACACCACTATACTAGAAGAGCATCTCAAGGACATGTTTGGGGAGAAAGGACTAGCGATTCCCACCTTCTTTGAAGACAAGGTACTCAATAGTGACTCCAATGAAAAAGATGATGAGACTTTGAAGGAGTAAAATTAGAAGGTTTTAGTAGGCAAAAAAAGGGCCATGCACCAAGTAAATGAGAGCATCTTAGATGAAGACATACCTATCATCTTCACATCGACACTATAAAAGCAATAAGGTAGGTGAAAGTCTACCATCAGGTACAAAATGAGCCATATCATGTGCCACTTCTAACCATGAAAGTGGACATTAGCATAGAGGGTGAACCTAAGATCACCACCATAGGTGCATATTGGTCTCAAGCAAAGATGGTATGGATTGTCAAGATCCTAAAAAAATTACAAGATTTATTCCCCCAAAACTATTAGGACATGAAGGGCACCCACCCTTCCCTATGTAAGATGAGCATCAAGCTGATGGATGGCATGAGACCCATAAAGAAATGCCCATACCACATGAACCCCAATCTCCATGCTAAGGTAAAAATAGAGATTGATGGGATGCTAGCCATAGGGATCATATATTTGGTGTAGGATTCAGAATGGGTAAGTCCCATAGTCATTATAATAAATAAAGATGGATACATTAGAATATGCATCGATTATCGACTCTTGAATGTTGCCTATGTTATCAACCCCTTTCCAACAACATTTATAGATTAGGTCCTAGATTGCATCATCAGTTGTGAAATATACATGTTCACTGATAGATTCTTGAGATACCATCAAGTGCAAATAGAAGACAAATACAAGCCAAAGACAACCTTCATAATTGAATGGGGTTGTTTTGTGTATAATGCAATGCCCTTTGGGCTCAAGAATGCACCAGTTATCTTTTCTAGGGTAGTCATCATGACATTTAAGGACTTTATTCATTATTTTCTCCAAGTATACCTAGATGATTGGACCGTGTATCTGATAGGACCTAGGAAGCACAATTGATTACCAAGCAACTAAACATGTGGAATTTAACTAGAATCACAAGTAACTAGAATTTGGAAATAACACAAGATATGAGAGACAATACCCAATTGTATTAATACTCTTTCAGAAAGAAATTATAATGAAGAGACGCCACACTCTTCCACACCTTACAGGCTTCCCACACCAAGTGTACAGTAATTCACCTTCAAGAGTTCACTCTCTCAATTATGGTCCCAACACACAACTCAAACATAGAGTTGGTGTTCACCTCCAACTAGTCAGTATCACTATTGCCAGTACACAAGTACTCCACATATTCCATGACCGAGTACACATCATACTCCAAGTACACAATGTACTCCAAGTAGATCTCACCTGATCGTGCTACCTATTGTGTTGCTGATCTCCCTGATCCTACTACCACTTGCAGATCAACTTGGTTTTGCAACACCTACAAACCTAGACCACGTACACACACACACCTGCAAATCAATGATCTTACTTACCATGTAGATCTCTCTACACCTTGAAGAACCCTTGTCCTTGCCTCACCAAGTCCTTATGATTCTCCAAACCAATACCCCGGTGGATCTTCTACCAGAACTTGCACAACCTACAACTCTACCTGACCATACACACTCGGCACCCTTGTAGAACTAGGAGGAGCTACCCTTGCTCTCTTCACAGACTGAAGGAGCTAACCTTACTCTTACTCAACTAGCACAAATTACAATACATCACATGAGTCTATTATATAGATCCCATGCAAACAATAATTAGACATCCAATTACAATAATTAAATCCACAGCTCAAGACTAAAATTAGTCTTTACATGCAAACAACCCATTCAACTAACTAATTGTTCATCAACAACCAGTTCTAGAACACACAGGCACTGACGTTGGTCCTTGTCTGGCTGGAGATGACCGACATCGACCGATACCTGACTGATGTTAGTTGCTCTTCTCACTAGATATGATCGACGTCGATTGATCAGACCGACGTCAGTTGCTCTGCAACTCAGCAACCTCTCAGTAACCTCCTCCATGTCTGCATCAGTGAAGCTTTTAGCTCCACAACCTAACAATCTCCCACTTGGAGATAAATAGCTACATTATACCTGTACCTATACACCATAATCTATTTCCTAGCTTGTATCCCTCTTCAAGATCAATCCTGAAGATCAACCACCACACATCTTGTGGTGCAACCCCTGTCATCCAAGTAACCTGCCAAATCTGAAGTGCTTGACCTTGCATAGCATGTTAACCTGCTGCTAGTCCCTCTCAGATACCTATTGACTACAAACCTGCTGATAACTCCCACTACTAGGGCAATATCAGGGAGTACACATATACTCAACCTCATCATGTGATTGGGGACCCTGTTCAGTGAACTGTCCATCCATAGGTGTGTTGCCCTGTTCTGCATCCTGCACTACCTTCACACAATCATCCTGTGACAACATCAACTTGTGATCTTCCCTATCTCTAGAATTACTCATGCCAAAGAATTTTGCTGCTCCCAAATCCTTCATGGAAAGCCACTGAACTAACCTTACCTTTAGCTCAGCAAAACCCTGTATGTCTGAACCTACAACAAGCATACCATCCACATACAGTAACAGGATAATGTCACGACCATCATCCACCTGGTAAGACAAACACAATGGTTATAATGACACTGACTAAAGCCATGCTTTGTCATCCACCTGTCAAACCTGTACCACTGTCCTGCAGCTTCCTCAAGACCATATGACCTAGCCTTCCATCTCATGTATCCATTTTCTCTATTCTTTAACCAAGGAATCCATTCATCTTTTAGTGCTTTCATATTGGCTGGCAACCCTACCAAATCTCCCATTTGGTTCTGCATCCTAGGAATCAAATTCCTCATTCATGCCATGCTCCCACTGTAACCTAGATCCTTCCTGCTCTGCAGTGAGCAATGAGTATAAAGAAGAGGAATAACAAATTTGAGGCTTACTTACACTTTCAGTCCTCCATATGGGCGTTTGAGACTCCTTGACAGCTTGTTATCCACCCAAAATCTGTTCTAGTGACTGACCTCGGTCACCACATAGACTGCATCTAATCGACATCGGTTCCATGCGACTGTCTTGGTCGTCGACGTCGGTTATCCTACCGACGTCGGTCGCCACCTGCCTGACACCACTGACTTTGCCTATCTGCACATGACCAACATCGGTGCCTGTCTGTTCGATGTCAGTTTCCCCTAACTGACGTCAGTACCTGTGTTTTCCTATGAGTGATGACTTTTTACCTGCGAGCTTACTTTAAATCAAACCCATGTCCAAACTGCCCTGCTCAAAAGTATCCAGCCCCATCCGCTGATCTCTATCCATCATCTCCTCCAAGAACACCAAGGCTTTCAAGTTCTTAAGTTTGTCAAACACATCTGACTTCCTCTTAAGAACATGCATCTCCTTCTTGCTCATGTGACCAAGCCTACAAAGCCACGTCTTCACAATAGAAGAAGAATCAGTAATACAAGCAAGTAGATAAAGAGTACCTGCTTTCTTACCACATGCTAATTCAAGTGCATCCTTGGTAACATTCCAAGAATCCACTGTGAGAGTTCCTGTGCATCTCTCATCACCCAACTTTCTTGAAGAAATTAGCCGCATCTTCAAGACTGGGACCTACATGACCTTCTTCAACACCCATGTGTTGGCCATCTGCAATTTTAGCTGCACTTCCCCTTTGCCAATACTTTGACAAGGCTCACCAACCCCTAAATAAATCTTTCCAAAGTCTCCATGGACCTTAACATGGAAAAATACTCTATTTGGGGCTGCATGGAAAGAGGCAACAGAATCTATAAACCAAGATTCTACTTTATCCAAGGAACATCCCAGAGCATCCTATGCAACAACCCCTGCAACATCTACTTCTTCAGTTCCTTCATGTTGATCTTCTACCAACCAACAATATATCTTTACCTGCTCTTTCTTTCCATAACACCGTAATTGACCATTCGTGCCTTTGAATTCCTCCATTCTTAGTGTACTTTCTTTTGCCATTGCTATACTCCCACTCAATCAGAAACCCTTGAGAGTGACCTGTAATCAAACACAAACCTACTCCCTACAACCTTAGCTCTGATACCACTTTGATAGGACCTAGGAAGCACAATTGATTACCAAGCAACTAAACATGCAAAATTTAACCAGAATCACAAGTAACTAGAATTCATAAATAACACAGAATATGAGAGACAATACCCAATTGTATTAATACTCTTTTAGAAAGAAATTACAATGAAGAGATGCCACACTCTTCCACACCTTACAGGCTTCCCACACCAAGTGTACAGTAATTCACCTTCAAGAGTTCACTCTCTCAATTACGGTCCCAACACAACTCAAACATAGAGTTGGTGTTCACCTCCAACTAGTCAGTATCACTACTACCAGTACACAAGTACTCCATGTACTCCACGACTGAGTACACATCATACTCCAAGTACACAACATACTCCAAGTAGATCTCACCTGATCTTGCTACCTATTATGTTGTTGATCTCCTTGATCCTGTTGCCACCTGCAGATCAACTTGGTTTTGCAACACTTGTAAACCTAAACCACGCACACACACACACCTGCAAATCAATGATCTTACTTACCATGTAGATCTCTCTACACCTTGAAGAACCCTTGTCCTTGCCTCACCAAGTCCTTATGATTCTCCAAACCAATACCCTGGTGGATCTTCTACCAGAACTTGCACAACCTGTAGCTCTACCTGACCATACACACTCGGCACCCCTGTGGAACTAGGAGGATCTACCCTTGCTCTCTTCACAGACTGAAGGAGCTAACCTTGATCTTACTCAACTAGCACAAATTACAATACATCCCATGAGTCTATTATATAGATCCCATGCAAACAATAATTAGACATCCAATTACAATAATTAGATCCGCAGCTCAAGACTAAAATTAGTCTTTACATGCAAACAACCCGTTCAACGAATTAACTATTTGTCAACAACCAATTTTGGAATGCACAGGCGACTGATGTCGGTCCCTGTCTAGCTGGAGATGACCGACATCGGCCGATACCTGATCGATGTTAGTTGTTCTTCTCACTAGATATGACCGATGTCGGTTGATCAAACCGACGTCGATTGCTTTGCAACTTAGTAACCTCCTCCATGTCTACATCAGTGAAGCTTTTAGCTCCACAACCTAATAGTATGGCCTCATCAAGGACCAATATGATAAGCTATGCCTCATGTTTGAAAGATGCAGGCAACTGTAAATTTCAATAAACCTAAATAAGTATCTCTTTGCAACTCCTTTTGGAACATTTCTTGGGCACATTGTTTGTAAGGATGGTCTACTAGTAGACCCAACAGAGATCACCATTATTATTTAGTTCCAAACCCCTTCAACACAAAATGATGTTCACACTTTCCTAGGCCATTACAGCTACTACAAGAAATTCATCAGGAGCTATGAAAGGATTGCATCACCTCTAGAGGAACTCTTGTGTAAGGAGGGCCCATTTTATTGAGGCCAAGCATAAGAAGAGGCATTTGAAACCCTAAAGTTAAAACTAGCTAGTGCACCACTATTACAATTTCTAGATTTGATGACCCCATTTCACATCCATGTTGATGCCTCTGGTTCTGCCATTGGCACCATTCTAGCATAACCAAGTGAAGGAAAGATAGACCATATAATTTCCTTTGCCAATAAAAAGTTAACCCAAGCAAAGCAAAACTATACGACAATTGAGTGAGAGGTACTCACCATGGTATATGCACTATACAAGTTTAGACAATACCTACTAGCTACACCCTTCATTTTCTTCACTGATCACGAAGTGCTCAAATACCTCATCAATAAGCTAGTACTACATGGGTGCATATGTAGATGGATAGTTCTTTTCTAGGAATTCCAATTTTCCACTATTAGCAAGCTCAAAAAGCAGAATGTAGGGCCCAACCATTTATCATGCATCAAATCTGGTGATGCAATAGCACCAATTAAAGATGATATGCTAGACACACAATTATATAAAGTCTATCGCATTCTCAAGGACCTATCAGAGATCAGTACCTTCTAAAATTCTAGCCTAGCACCCTAGACCATGTCTGAGAAAGAGAGAAAATAACTTGTTATTTGCACTTCCCCATTCTAACTCATTGAGGTAGAACTTTACAAGATGAGTCAGGATGAAGTCCACCGATGTGTTCTTGAGCATGAAAGGGACTCCATATTGCAAGAGGCACATGAGGGAATTATAGGATATAATTAAATTGGTGATGTAACAACACAAAAGATCTTATAGTTAGGTTTGTGGTGGCCAAGCCTATTTCAAGATTATAAGGAGTGTGTAAAGGCATGTGATATATGTCAGTGCATAGGAAAACCCAATTCTTCAAATGAGATAGCTCTCATCCCTATCCCTTCCTAGGAACCTTTTGAAAAATGGGCCATTAACTTTGTTGGGCCCATCACTTTTTAAACTCGGTGCATAGGTTCATGATACATTATGGTAGCCACTAACTATTTTATCAGGTGGGTCAAGGCTATGCCAACCAAAGACTACATAGTCGTAACAACTATGTGCTTCATATGGAAAAATATCATAAGTAGGTATGGGTGCCCATTAAGTCTGATGAGTAACAGGGGTACCCATTTCATCAATGAAATAGTGCAAATTATCCTAATCGAGTACATGGTGGCACACCATAAAACAACACCCTATCACCTATAAGCCAACAGCACAATTGAAGCCTTTAACAAAATCTTGGGGACATACCTCATGAAGATATGTAAGGTTGGGTTCAAGGATTGGGATGATCATGTTTCTGTGGTACTATGGACTTATCACACAACCTATAAGCGTCTAACCAAGCTAACACCATTTCAACTAATGTTTGGCATATAATTCATACTACCAATAGAATTTATCATCTCATTGTCAGGAAATCAGGGAACAACAAACATGCTCTGACTCCATTGGTTAGGATCTTGCTCCTCAGATAGAGCACAGTATGATTACCAAATATATAAGCAATTGAATATGCGGAAATAACCAGAAACACAAGTAACTAGAATTCACCAATAGCATAGAATATGAGAGACAATACACTATCTTGTATTAACACTAACAGAAAAGAATACCTAACTCAAACATTAACTAAGACTCTTAATTTAGACAATTATCCTCGCAGCCCAAGACTCTGACTGGTCTTGACATGCAAACTCATAGTTCACTTAACTAACTGTCCGTGAAACGAACACTTCGGGAACACACAGGCGACCGACGTCGGTCCCTGCTGGTCTGGTTCTGCCGACGTCGGCCGACTTCCTGCCGTCGCCGATTGCCTTCTGCACTGGATCCTGCCGACGTCGGTCATGCTGCCGACGCCGGTTCCTGTAGAACTCAGCAACCATTATTCCTCAGTTTGCAAAGGTTGAAGCTTTTAGCTCCACACCCTAACAATCTCCCACTTGGAGATAAACAGCTGCAACCTGTACCTGTACCTATACACCGTCTAGTTTGTTTCCTTGGCTTTGTATCCCTCCTCAAGATCACTCTTGAAGACCAACCACCACAAAATCCGTGATGCAAAATCTGTCATCCAAATTACCTGCCACATCCGCATCTACAACCATGTAGAAAAAGAACTTGACCCTGCATAGCATGTGCACCTGCTGCTGGTCCCACTGAACTGCCCTTCAGTATTACTCTCCCAGATTGACTCCAAACTTGTGACAACTCCCACTGCTTGGGAAAACTCAGGTTTAGTACATACCATGCACTCAACCTCATTATGTGAATCAAGACACCTGTTCTATGAACTGTCTTACCATCGGCGTGCTAACCGGCTTCACACAATCATCCTGAAACAAAGTCAACAAGACCTTCATGTCTCTAGAACACACTCATGCCAAAGAATCTTGCTGCTCCCAGATTCTCCATGACAAACCCCTGAACTAGCTTTACCTTTAGTTCAGCAATACCTGTATATGTAACCCTGCAACAAGCACATCATACAGAAAATAGAATAGTGTAGCTAATACTATCCAACCTGGTAAAGAGAAACACAATGATCAAACCTCCATTGCCCTGCAGCTAATATAAGATCATATACCCTGATCTTCCATCTCACGAATCCATTTCCGCTCTTCTTCATCCTCAACATCCATTCGTCTCTCAGTGCTTACTTCCAGCTGGCAACACTACCCAAAACACCTGTTTGGTTCTCCTCCAAGGAATCACATCCTCATCCATGCCAAGCTCCCACTGTTTCCTGGATCTACCTGTTCTGCTTCTTCAATAACTTCCTGGTCCTATGCCATAAGTGAGCAACAAGTAGTGTAAAGAAGGGAAATGACGAATTTAAGAACTTACTTACACCTTCAGTCCTCCAAATGGGCGCTTGAGACTCCATGACAACTAGCTGTCCACCCAAAATTCGTCTCAGTAACCGATGCCAGTCACGTCTCAGTCTACAGCCGACCGATGTCGGTTCCCTGCGACTGCCTCTCTGCCGACGTCGTTTTCCCCTGGCCGACGCCGGTATCTGTCTGCCCCGAGTCACCGACGTCGGGCTGCACATAGCCGACGTCGGTCCCTGTCTGGACGCCGACGCCGGTTTTCCTGCCGACGTCGGTCTCTGTGTTTTTCTTGTGAGACCTGACTTTTTTCCGCGAGCTCTTTTTGGATCAAAACCTTGTCCAAATCACCTTTGCTCTGCTCAGAATTCCTCTGCACCTTATGCTGAACTCTGTCCGTCACTTTCTCCTTGAAAACCAAGGCTTTCCCGTTCTTGTCACTAACATCGGATTCCTCAAGAAACCTTACTTTCTTCTTCTGCATACAGAAACCACGATCCATGCCTTCCAAATCCGAAAGCATATTCTTTGACTCAAGAACCAGCATCTCCTTCTTATCTATGTGACCAAGCCTATCAAGCCACATCTCTGAATCTACAGCTGAAGTAGATAACCCAGAAAGAGAATCAGTAAAACAAGTAGATAGATAAAGCGTACCTACTTTCTTACCTCTAGCTATAACAAGTGTACCCTTGGTAACCTTCCAAGAGTCCGCTGAGAGAGTTACTGTGCAACCCTCTTCACCCAAGCTTCTAACCGAAATCAGATTCCGCTTCAGAACTGGGACATGCATGACCTCTTTTAACACCCATGTGTCACCTGTCTGCAATTTCAGCTTCACTTTGCCTTTGCCAACAACCTGACAAGGCTTACCATCCCCTACACAAATTTCTCCAAAGTCTCCCTGGACATACTCATGGAAAAATTCTCTATGTGGAGATGCATGAAAAGAGGCACCAGAATCTAATACCCAAGATTCTACTTTATCCAAAGAACATACCAGAGCATCCTGTGCAATGTAACCCGCAGCATCTGCTTCTTCTTCATGTTCTTCATGATGATCTTCACCCGATCTGCAATCTCTCTTTAAGTGCCCTTGCTTTCCACATTTCCAGCAGGTTATTCTGCCATACCTGGACTTGGATCTCTTGCCTGTCTTCGACCTTGATCTCCCACGCTCTGTCCTCTCTCTTGGCCTTCCTCTTCCTTCAACACTCAAAGCATTTCCGGATAATTCACCTGTGCTTTTCCTGCGTATCTCTTCATTCAAGATTACACTCACAACATCATCCACTTTTAAGACTTTTGAAGGAGACACAGTATTAGAAACTGCCATTACCAAACCTTCCCAACTTTCAGGTAATGAACACAAGATTAAGAGAGCTCTAAGTTCATCATCAAATACAATATTCACTGAACTTAACTGGTTTACTAAACCATGGAAATCACTAAGATGGCTATGAATAGATCCACCTTCCAACATTTGCAAATTAAATAAACGCTTCATAA
Organism: Torreya grandis; assembly: GCA_037957365.1. NCBI lineage: Eukaryota > Viridiplantae > Streptophyta > Pinopsida > Cupressales > Taxaceae > Torreya > Torreya grandis. Next base: position 1,289,759 of record JARHVA010000037.1, read on the forward strand.
GAAATACCTTGTTTGAAGCCGAGGGTTTTTCATACAAATTTGCCAAAGATTTCATCAACTCCACCGTTGTCTTACACTGTGATAAGCTGGAAATCACAGTTGAATCAAGACTCAATCTAACAGATCCCAGAGCCTTCCGATCAAGAACCTCCCATTCTTCATCTTTCATATCCAAGGGTTTGTTAGCAACCCCACCCAACGGTAAGTACAAATCTTTCTGATACAGATAGTCCTCAATCTGCATCCTCCATAATTGGTAGTTCTTGCCATTGAACTTGTCCATTCGTAGTTGACTGCTTTCTGACATTGCTCAACTCCCACTCAAACAGAAACCCTGTGAGTAACCTGTAATCAAAACACACTACCCAGATCTACACCAATCTGTTAGTATCCCAACCAAAAGCTCTGATACATACCAATTGTTGGTATCAAGCTAAAGAACCTACAACCAAGGCTCTGATACCACTTGTCAGGAAATCAGGGAACAACAAACATGCTCTGACTCCACTGGTTAGGATCTTGCTCCTCAGATAGAGCACAGTATGATTACCAAATATATAAGCAATTGAATATGCGGAAATAACCAGAAACACAAGTAACTAGAATTCACCAATAGCACAGAATATGAGAGACAATACACTATCTTGTATTAACACTAACAGAAAAGAATACATCAAAGAGCCGCCACACTCTTTCACCTTACAGAGATTCGCCACACCTCAAGTGTACAGTAATTCTTCTCACACACACTCTCCTACACAAAAACGGTCCCAACAACCAACTCACACACAGAATTGGTGTTCACCTCACCAACCAGTCAGTAATAACCCTGCCGGTACATCAAGCACTCTATAGCACTTCAAGCTGATCTCTCATGAACCTGCAACCTGCAATTCAAAGACCAAGCTTACATGTAGATCACCAATGAGCTTGCAACAACCTGCAACTCATAGATCTTACAACTAGAAGGAACTCTTCCTTTCTATCTCATGCCTTATACAATACATGCCAATGGGTCTATAAATAGATCCCTAACTCAAACATTAACTAAGACTCTTAATTTGGACAATTGTCCTCGCAGCCCAAGACTCTGGCTGGTCTTGACATGCAAACTCATCGTTCACTTAACTAACTGTCCGTGAAACGAACACTTCGGGAACACACAGGCGACCGACGCCGGTCCCTGCTGGTCTGGTTCTGCCGACGTCGGCCGACTTCCTGCCGTCGCCGATTGCCTTCTGTACTGGATCCTGCCGACGTCGGTCATGCTGCCGACGCCGGTTCCTGTAGAACTCAGCAACCATTATTCCTCAGTTTGCAAAGGTTGAAGCTTTTAGCTCCACACCCTAACACTCATCACTACACATTATGTGCATTGGTTATTTGGATGACCAAGAGTCGTTATAGGCAAGACTAGAGGACTTGGAGCATTTAGATGAGAAGCACACTCAATGAAGGTGGAGTCAAAAAATTAAAAAAGCAAGCCAAAAGAGTTGGCATGATAAACACATCAGGCACAAAGAATTAACTAAAGGGGCATTAGTATTACTCTATGACTCCAAGTATCTTAATCACCTAGGAAAACTACAAATAAGGTGGATGGGTCCCTACATCATCCATCACATATTGGATACTGATGCATGTAAACTATGCACACTCACTGGAAAAATGTTCCCCAGATATTTCAATGGCAATTGCTTAAAGTTATATAAGTAATAAAGTGGCATATGTGCCACAAGAACACTGACTTATTGGTTACAATTTGGATTGAGTGTAATGGCCATATATTGGCTTGACATAAGCCAAGCCCATAAGTAAGCTAAGTTTTAGTTCTTTGGTAGATTGGCAATAAGCAACACGAGATGGCTATAGAGATCCCTAGGTTCTACCACTCCATGCATAAATCTGATCAGGTGAGTTGAGTACTTGCACCAACAAGTGCATGAGGCCAGACACCTAATTTGTGGGCATGTGAAGTCTATAAATCAAGTTCTCAAGAAAACAAACATCTACGCAAGAGGTGCATAGTGAGATGGTGAGAAGAAACCAAGCAGCAGAGGACTAGTGCAAGGAATTTGTATGTGATAGGATGAGCCAAGGCAAGATGATGCATAGAAATTTGATCAAGGATAGAAAAGCATGTTTTAGACAAAAGAGCAGCTAGAAAAGAACACGGGACCTAGGAGGCTAAATTTTTCACATATGAGGTGTTGTGCCCAAGTTATGAAAAGAAAGGCAAAGGTCATGCCATGTGATGAGCACAAAATAAATTCATTTAAGACAGCTAACATCCACCCATGAGTTGGCAAGAAATGACTAATTTGAACCACTAGTCACAACACTAAAATAACCGTTAAAAATAATAAATAAGGTGGTGGCAACATGATGCCACACATTAAATGCAGGGATGATGAAGGATCTTGGAAGATTTTGAAGATTTGTTTCATTTCCTCTAAAATATGTACAACTCTCATCTTAAACACCTGCAATAAAGGAAGTAGGTCAACCAAGAGGATATAAATGAATGATCATGTAAATGGACTAGGTTACACTCTATTACAAAATTGGAAATTATACAAACTTAAAGAGACCCAAAGAGAAAAATTAGGTTGTTAAAAAAGACACAACATGAAAAACTGGGCATGAACTAAGGCACAATGAGAAGGAAGTACATCCACAAGAATGATCAAGGGAAAGTACATCTACAAAAGAAGGTAACAATTAGAAAGATAGTCTTGAATGAACTACCTAAGGGTCACCATTAGGGGGTTTGTAAAACCTCATCTTCTAAGGTTTAATTCCAGCTACTTTAGAATGGTGAGGAAGCAGAATAATGGGATCTCTATGGAAGAACAAACAAAATCCAAGCAGGTCCAATTCAAGGATCCAAAGGCCACAAGCACCATGACATAGAACGTCAAAGGGGTAAGAGTCTCTGTGAGCAACCTAGAGGCACTCACCAAAATGTCTTATCAATACATGCAGTTTCCCCTTGAGGTATTGGTAGGAGAAAATATTTTCTCCTTTGTACATAATTATTAGCTTAAGGAGTACAACCACCACACTTTCAACCATCTCTAAGATTTGGCATAGGATTAGATGGTAGATACTAAGCACAAGACACCATAGGGGGATGCATTATTCGATGTCTCAATCAGAGACAAGCTAATGGCTTCAGGCATAACTCAACTCTATGAGTTACCCTACTTTGGGAAGCCAAAATAACTCATACAATTTCTCATTTTGTGCATCCATGAAGACCACATCTACTTTGTAGGTAGGTGCATGAAAATCTAGGTACAACTCATTAGGAGGATAATTAGGCTCGCAGATATTGGGAGGGACATTCATCAACTAATGAATGATGAAGAAGTGGAGCACATCACCCAGTTGTTAAAATACTATAAAAGGGGTTTTACCTTCCCCATCAAAGATTGCATTAACCCTAGAATGAGAGCAGCATCATGCCTGGTCAGTGCTAAGTTGTGTCTAGGAGGGTGGTGGACTGATGTGTCCAAGACCTACTTATGTGTCGCATACCATATGGCATAAGGGGTCGAGTTCAATATAGCCAAATTCATAGAAAATAAATTTTTGAAAAATGCCACACCTCTAATAGAACTTTTAGGTGGGGATTCATCCTCATCCTCACCATTATGGAGGAGATAGAAGTTCCAGATGGGGAAGGAAATAACTTCTAGGTTTTTTTAAAACATCATGGAACCCTGATGCATAAATATCAAGAATTCACCTACCCTACCTCTATCGACATAAAGTATAAAGCATGAGTGATGAAGTGGTGCACCTGATACATAAAAGCCTTTAGGCTCAAATGATGTATTCCTCAAGGGTTATAGAAGAGTTTGTTTGAAATGATGAATTTCACCATGATGAACCACTACTGTGTAGTGTGCCTAGCACTAAAGGATGGCACAAGGTTTGGGTGGCTAAAAATACCTTATACCTTCTTAGAAAAATACTTTAGCAAGGCATTGCAATGGATCCCCAAATCACAACATATATAAATCCTAGTTGGATAATTGGACATGAAGAGGTGCAGACTCAGGTGCCAATTTGTCTACTCCAACGTGAAAGCCACCAAAGATGAGGAAGATGAATTGGATAGCCCCAACATCACTCCCATCATCACAATATCAATAGCTAGCTACGTCCATAGGCTCTACTATGAAATGAATTCAAGGAAGAAGGATCTCAAGCATCCAATGCAGAAGGTAACACCGACCCTCTAGTTCAAATAGGAGAGAAGGGGACCCCAGTGCCTAACACAAGTGAAGAACCTCTTAAGAAAAAAGGGGGGAAACTTTAGAGGAGATTTAGATGCACCTACAAAGGAAGATCACCTTAGAAGGAGAAGCATCTAGCTCAGAACTACCAAAAAGGGGCAAGAAGACCAAGGCAAAAAGGGAAAAGCCCTCTTTTCTTATGCCTAAAATAGTTATATCTGAAGAAGAGCTAGAGGATTCAAAGGAAAGAGAATGGGGGACAGGCACATATATTACAAAGGAGGGATCCCTTGAGGAACAAACCCCTTCTCCACGCCCTCAACCAAGGCAAGATGATGTGCAAAAATTCAACCAAGGAGAGAAAAGCATGCTTTAAACAAAAATGCAGCTAGAAAATAATGTGGGACCTAGGAGGCTGAATTGCATGCATATGAGGTGTTGTGCCCAGGTTACCATAAGAAAGGCGAAGGTCATACCATGTGATGAGCATAGAAGAGGAAGTCATTTAAGATAGTTGGCATCCACCCATGAGTTGGTAGGAAATGACTGATTTAAACCACTAGTCACAACATCAAAAATACCATTGGAAATAATAAATGAGGTGGCAACAACATGACACTATGCACTAAATGCAAGGATAACAAAGGATCTTAGAATATTTTGAAGATTTGTTTCATTTTCTCTAAAAGATGTACAACTCTCATCATAAACACCTATAATAAAGGTAGTAGGTCAACCAAGAGGTTATAAATGCATGATCAAACAAATGGGCTAGGTTACACTCTATTACAAAATTGGAGATTATACAAACTTAAATAGACCCAAAGAAAAAAACCAAGTTGCTAAAAAAGACATGACATGGAAAACTAGGCATGAACTAAGGCACAGTGAGAAGGAAGTGCATCCACAAGAATCGGTGAGGGAAAGTACATCCACAAAAGAAGGTAACAATCAAAAAGATAGTCCTAAATGAACTACCTAAGGGTTGCCATTAGGGGGTTCAAAAAACCTCATATTCTAAGGTTTAATTCCATCTTCTTCAGAATGGTGAGGAAGTGGAAGAACAGGAGCTCTACGAAAGAATAGACATAATCCAAATGGGTCTAATTCAAGGACATAAAGGTTGCAAACATCATGACACAGACTGTCAAAGGGGTAAAAATCACTATGATCGACCTAGAGGCACTCACCAAAATGTCTTATCAATACATGCAGTTTCCCTTGAGGTATTAGTAGGAAAAAAGATTTTTTCCTTTACACATAATTTCCAACTCAAAGAGTACAACCACCACACTTCCAGACATCTTCAAGATTTCAAGTAGGATTAGATGGTAGATACTGGATGCAAGATCCCATAGGCAGATGTGGTGTTTGATGTCTTGATCAGAGACAAGCTAACAACTTCAGGCACAACTCAACTCTATGAATTGCCCTACTTTTGGAAGCTAGAAGAACTCATACAGTTTATCCTTTTGCACATCCATGAGGACCACATCTACTTTGTAGATAGGTGTATGAAAATCTCGATGCAACTCATTAAGAAGATAATTGGGCTCCCAGATACATGGAGGGACATTCATCAACTGATGAATGATGAAGAAGAAGTTAAGCACATTGCCTAGTTGTTAAAATACTACAAATGGGGTTTTGCCTTCCCCATCAAAGATTACATTAACCCTGGGACAAGAGCAGTATCGTGCTTAGTCAGTGACAAGTTATGTTTGGTAGGGTGGTAGATCGATATGTGTAAGACCTACTTATGTGTCGCATACCATATGGTGCAAAGGGTCCAATTTAATATATCCAAATTCATAGCAAATGAATTTGTGAAAAATGCTGCCAAATGCCACACCTCCAAGGGAACTTTCAAGTAGGGATCCATCCTCATCCTCACCATCATGGAGGAGATAGGATTTCCAAATGGGGAGGGAAATAACTTATGGGTTTTTTCTAGAACATTATGGATCTTCGGTATATAAATATTGAGAATTCCATGACCTACCTCTACCGGTAAAAATTATAAAGCATGGGCATTGAAGTGGTGTGCCTGATACATAGAATCCTTCAGGCTTGAATGGCACATTCCTCAAGGGTTACTAAAGATTTTGTTCAAAATGATGACTTTCACTATGATAAACCACTACTATGTGGTGCACCTAGCACTAAAGGATGGCACAAGGTCTAGGTGGCTAAAACTACCTTACACCTCATCAAAATACTTAAATAAGGTGCTACAATAGATCCCCCAATTCACAACAGATAGAAATCCCAGTTGGAAAATTAGACATGGAGAGTTGTAAACTCAGGCACCATTTTGTCTATTCCAATGTGAAAGCCACCAAAGATGAGGAGGACAAATTAGATATCCCCGACATCGCTCCTATCCTCACAGTATCAATAGTTGGCTACATCCATAGGCTTTATTATGATATGAAGCCAAGGAAGAAGGTGGCTCGAGCATCCAATGCAGAAGGTAGCATTGACCCTCTAGTACGAATAGGAGAGAATGGGACTGCAATACCTGATGCAAGTGAAGAACCCCCTAAGAAAAAAAGGGCAAAAACCTTGGAGGAAATTTAGATGCACCTGCAAAGGAAGATCACCTCAAAAGGATAAGCATCTACCTCAGAGCTGCCAAAAAGGGGTAAGAAGACCAAGGCAAAAAGGTAAAAGCCCTCCTCTTTTGTGCCTATAATAGTTATATCTGAAGAAGAACTAGAGGATTCAGAAGAAGGATAATGGGGGATAGGCACATATATTACCAAGAAGGGATCACCTAAGGAATGGACCCCCTCTCTATGCCCTTAACTTGATCCAAAGAAGAAGCACAAGCTAAAAACCCTTGGCTAGGTAGAACTTCAGAAGGCACAGGTGGGGGAGTTGAAATAATAGAAAGAAGAGATGGCCAAGGTAGGGGTGGTCGAGGAGGTGATTGAGATGATGGAGGCTGAGGTGATGAAAGGAGTGGAGTACCTGATGAAGGCAAAGGAAAGCAATCATGAAGAAAAAAGGGTTAAGACTACCCCATCCAGAATGCCAATAATTGAAGAGTTAAGGCACCAATGGGAGGCCATGTGCCTGAATCAACAGGAAATTGAGGCAGTGCTAAATTTAGATCATAAGCATAGAAAGATGAGAGAGAGCACTATGTCTTAGGCCAATATTAACTAAATTGAGGCTATTGAGATCAGAGCCAGTGAAGAAAAGTACACCATGCAAAGGAAGGCCAAGAAGGAGAAAGCTCCCATTGGTATTGCACACAGAAAGAAAGAAATAGAAGAGGTGCCTAACACCTCCACCAAGACAACAAAGGAATTTGTACAACAAGCACACCCATTTCCTGAAGGGGTGCCTAGGAACATATAAGTCAATATCAACCCCAAACAACATGAAATAGAAAAAGGAGAAGCAAAAGGAGATGGTGAAGAGGGAGAAAAAGGAAAAGAAAAAAGAGGAGAGGAAGAAAGAAGGGAAGAGGAAGGAGGAGACGATGAAGATGAAGAAGAAAATAGAGATGAAGAAGAACCTAGCTCAGACTCTAGTTGGGAAGAAAACATGGTGAAATAAGAAAGTAATACACTTGGGAATAGGGGGCAGGTACAAGAGGGATTTAAGGAGGATGACTACTATCTATAAAAATGCATGCCTTGGAAGATTGCAACTAGAATGATGTACCACCAAGTATCTTGGGTGCTTGATTGCTTCATAGATGAACCTGAGTTTGAAGTTCCAACAAAAGCAATCAAAGATCCCTAAAGCCAGAGAGAGGATACTCCTACAAACTCCTCAATCCTAGAGACATAAACCCCATGCACTCTACCAATGCCCTGATCAAGATGGCATCTTTTGTGGCTTTTAAGAACATCATCAATGATGTTCAAGCCTAAAACTGGAAGAAAATAGTGAAGGACATAGAAAAATAACTCCAAGAGACCAAGTCCAAGCTCCAACAACTTTCCCAATACATCAAAGAGGTGGAACCTTCCCTCCTGGATAACATAAGCTTTGAAGGAATGAATGAAATATACCAAGCCTGCACCTTGGTTGAATAAATGATCCCAAGGATGATGCCGGTGTAAGAAGAACCAGTAGACCCTTGCGATCACCTTAGAATAGAGTTGAGCGGGAAGCTCGAAAGGATTGAAGAGATCTTTGGCCAACTAGAGGCATGAATAGAAGAGGCATATGCAATATTTTATAAATTCATCAACCATTCTGAATTCATCAATGCACACCTAAAAAAAAAGGATGAAAAAGAGGCCTTAGTCCAATAGGCTATTGCGGTCAGTAGAAGTGAGCACCCATAAATTATGACAAAATTAAACAACTTGAGCTCTCAGTTGAAGATATAGGAGCAGGAATTAGAGGTGGTCTTTCATGCCTTCTATAAAAGTGCAAGTGGGCAAGGTGAAATTTTGGAAGGTGTAATCAAAAGTGCCAAAGAAAAGCTCAAGTCCTACAAAAGGGAACTAGAAGGTGCAGATGTGCTCGTTCTTGAGGCACTATCCACCTCAACAGATGGTGCCATTAAAAAATTGGATAATGTAGTCTAAGGCTTTGAGACATTTTGAGTAGGACTAGAAAAAGATGCACTTGAGTTTTGCATGCCTAGAGGCTAATAGAATAGTCTGGGGTGGACTAAAATTTTGTATGGGGTAAATGTTGGCACCCTTTTTCCCTAAGTAGTGTTCTCATGCCAACATGACAAAACTAGGCACAAGGAATTCTTGTGTAATAATTACTCAAGTTTTGTCTTAGTTATGCCAACTGGAGGAATCCTGCAGATACTTGTGCCAAGCCAAGCAGTTGCTTCTCACCCAAATTTTAAAAGGATGAATCTCAAAGTATGAACATGGTGGAAAGTCATAAAGCTAATGGTTGAAGAGAATCACAATCCTTAAGGCTTACCTACCCAATCCTACATATGATAGCTCAAGGCTCGAGGAGCATGAAGGTATGAATGGTGGAATAAATAGGTGAACTACCACCACCTAACTATTCATCGGCACACACCTACCTAGTCAGCTAGAGGGGCGACCAACACCTATTTAAAGAAGCAACCTCTAAGAGCAAAAGGAGGGAGAGACAAGAACAATGACCATAAGGAGGTGGCATAGTGAAGATCAACACATATGTAATTAGAATATAAACTAGGATGGCTTATGTTTATTACTGGTAGACCCATCCTTGATTAGTCCATGCTTGCCTATGAGCTACTGGACTTGAAGGTATCATGTCGGGTTGAGGCCCAAATTGATCTTGTAACTATCATTGTGAAATATAAATTAAATCAATCACTTATAGGAAATATTTGTTGAATATTCCCTTTGGTTTAATCTTTAAGAATTGAATATGGTTTTGATATATATGTTCTTTGTTAGTATAAGTGGTAATTAGATAAGTCATGTAAAGATCTACGAATCCAATTCTAGTTGACCAGCGTGATGCATGGTAATCCATAGTTAGGAATGACTTAGCCTGTGCTAAGTGCCAAGTGAACCCGACCTATCAAAATAAAGGAGCCAAGTAGCTCAAGAAAAGATGAAAATGTCACCTGGACATCTCAACCCAGTTAGTGCCTAGATCAACTATCAGACTAGATGTGCATCGCTATGATTGAGAATTAAACTCTAAACTCATCAAGTGACCATTAACTTGATCCTTGAAATAACCTTGAGTCGATGAATCCCCATGACATGCCCCACTGACCAAACCAAAGTTGTGTTATGTTCTAACTAGCCTAATACGGGCCCTGGTCCTTTCATCGTTGCACTTCAGGTGAGTGCTCAAGGTTTGCACCTTGAGTGAATTGGATGCCAGTGCAAAGATGCGCTAAATGTTTTTCCTAACCTACTACTAAAATACTTATGCCTAGTTATCTTAAAGGGCTGAACTAGTAGCGTGAGTTTTTAAGAGCAATGGGTACTACTATAAGAAATTACTACTTTCCACTACAACACTATTTAATTCATCCAATAATTCATCAATGACAAGAATATATCTTTCAAAGTGATGAGTTCCCTGTAATCTAGGCACATTTTCCATGAGTCATACTTTTTTAACCATAACCACTGAAGATGAATACGCACTTTTACTAGGATAAACAATACCCAAGTCGAGCATTTCCTTCACCATTTTTTCAATTTTCAACTTTTGTTCATAGGGGTAGTGGTAAGGTCTAATGTTAGGAGGTAACTTCCTAGACTCATTTCAATAGCATGATCATGATATATAATTGGAGGTAGGTCATTTGGTTCCTAAAAGACTTTTTCATGTTGTTAAATAATCGTTTGAAGATTTGGCAGGTCTTGATTTTCTACATCATGTGCTTCTAAGAAATGTAGTGGTGCCACTATGCCATAAGATATTTTTTAATAGATTTCTCCATCCTATGAGAACTAATATTTTGGCTTGGTGGGGAATCCATCCCATTAAGTGTGTAATTTTTTCCATTTATACTGAAAACCATGAATACGTCTTGAAAATTGAAAGACACTACTCCTAGTTGTTTAAGCCATTACATTCCTAAAACTACATCTGCTCCCCCAATCGATATGACAAACATTTTTGAATGTAGTTGATAGTCCCCCATTGAGAGCTTAATATGATGACATTTACCCCCATAAATATTTACCATTGACAATCATGGCTTGAAAATTGGAGATTGAATACACAAAACAATTGAGCTCATTAGCTAATTTTTTATCAATGAAGTTATGGGTACTCCATGTATCAACTAAAATTGTCACTTCCTAATTCTTAATATAACCCACCACTTTGAATGTTTGTGGTGTATTTATCCAATTTAATGCATGTATAGAGATAGCAGATCTTTCTTCCTCCTTAAAATTTGCAAGCTCATATTCTATTGTTGGTTCATCTGTAACTAATTCTTCTTCCTCCAAAACCTCATTCTCAATAATCATTAGTCTTTTTTCACCATTGGCATACTTATGTCCTCTACACCATTTACTGTCATAATGCCAACATAGGCCCTTTTATATTTTTTCCACCTCATGTTGAGGAGAGAGATTGGTAATTTGCTTCGGATTAAAAGAGTTGACCACATTTCTATCAACAATATTAGTCACATTTATATATCACCATCCCAAATCTTAACCTTGCATGAATCTCTTGGTAGAAGAGTTTTATTGCTTAATGTATAAGTGGTTGTTGCATTAATTTCCTAATTTTACATGGTTTGAATAAATGAACATCATGCTTAATTCATTCATTTAGTCCATTTATGTAAAATTGCAGTCTTTGATAAGGTGTCTCTTCCTGAGTCTAGATTACCAATCCCATATGCTTTACAATATATTTTTTTATAGATCATGTTTGTTTCAAATTTTTTAATTGGGAGAAATGACTTCCCTTCCCAAGTCCTTAGTAAATTCATCCCAACTAAGCACCTACCCTTTCTTGTCAATCATCATCCATTGGTACAATTGATAAGGTTCATATTTTAGATGTAGTGAGGTTATGTCAACCTTTGCATTCTCTAGTATATTGTGAAGCTTAAGATATTATTCCATGAGACTTATCTAGGAGGTTACATCCATACCATAGAAAATTAGGATGTCCATATTTGGTAGGTGTGATTTTGGCCCTTGGAACTGTTGTCCCATGTTTGCTTTATTGTGCCCTCTAGGATGGTTTTGTTGTGTGTGAGTGACTATAAGATGTGGATTAATTAGGGACTTCAATTCATACATTAGATCCTATTTAAACATGTCTAAAACCTTAGTCAAATATGTTGCAAATGGGGTAAACAAATTATCCTTGACAAAAATGACCACTATTTCACATCCCTCAGGTATGTTTCCTTCAATTTAAGGTGGTGGACAATAAAGGGAATCATGGGGATTAGTGGTTAAATAAAAGACATTTATTCCAAAAGGCATGGCTATTGACTTGGTTTTGTTTCTAGCTCTAGACTTATTCTCAATTATTGGAGGAAAGTATCTGGAACAAGTGGTAACCATAAATAGTTAAAACATGTGTTGTATCAGGAGCATATGGTCCACTATTGACCAATTTTAACTAGTGAATTTCAAAATGTAAAATGCCTCATATCTCAAAATACAAATAAAGGACCTTGTCTCAAATTTTATGAGTTTTTTGAAAATATAAACAAATTATAAAAAAAACATAAAATTATGGAATGTAGATTCATTTAGGAAAAATCATAAACTCACAATAACTTGCTTAATAATTATCATCGTAACCTAATTTTTTCATGTGGACTCTTTGATCAATTCTCCAAGTCCACTAAAAAAATTGTAGAAAAAATCACAATGGTTTGTGAGATATAGTGAAAACAAAATTCTTTACTAAAATTGATTCTCTGGTACCACTTGTTCGGGTATTTCTTTATAATAATAAAAGAAACATTCAAATATAATCTACTTTGAGGGAAAACCTCCAATACTCAGAATAAATGAGTAAATGAATTCAATAATGAAACTTATGATGATTATGGAGAGCCATGCTCAATATATATATATACCCACAACTGAGAAGAGTCACACTAATCAGGAAGGGTCACACCCATTCATTCTAATTATGTTGGCCTAACTAAATATTAAGAATTAATAAATAAAAGATAAAGGTTATGCTCTCCATTTCATAACCTTAGTACTCATAATGTTAGGGGTGTAACATGTATGCGCAAGTCATGCATGGTAAATGTGTGTCAAGCTTATCAGTGCCAAATACTTAATACCCAATTTTAGGATATACACAATGTTAGTACACTTGTTGATTATTGATTTAAATTAGTTTTTATTGGCATAATTATTAATTTTAGTGGTCCCCACACATCCTCTTGGCACCCTTGAGGTGTCATTTCCCTTCCCCCATATTTGGTCTTGGTTTACTCCCTTTTCTAGAAATGTGGACTTGATGTTTTTAGCATCCCATAAACATCAAGTGTACGATTCTAATAAGGTTTATTTGGGCCCTTTTCCCTGTTGTCCCATATGACCCTTGTTTCATATTTTTCATGTTTTCAACAATTGGATATTAGATTGTGTGCTAGTAGGGTCCTAATTTGGATTAAAGTCATCTATAAATACACAATCATCTATAATTTATCTATCAATTGAAATGAAACCAAAATAATTCACATGAATCTATAAAGTATCTACAAGCATTTAGATAAATCAAACATCATTAGAGCATACATTGTAGCACTGAAATTTATGTTAACGAGCATTACCATCCAGTAGTTTTCTTGGCCAATGAATAACTCTAACTATTGGAGTGTTCTTTTCAATAATATACATTGTTGAGGGGCTTGAAAAATATCAAGGTAGATCAGTGATCCTATAGTGTCACATAGGCCCTTAAAATATGTTTTATGCCTTATGGTTTTTAGATATAGCTACCCAATTAGGGGAAGTAAAAGAAGTGTATTCTCTCAGTGATTAAAGTGAAGTTTTAAAAAACTTACTAAGGTTTTTAGAGCCTTGAATTTGATGAACATAGTCATTAAACCAAATTTTACTTGCCTGGAATTTACTAGAAACATCAAGTGTATGATTTAAACATCCTAAAAATGTTTTGGACATCCAATAAATGTGAAGTGTACAATTTGGACATCCCAAAAATGTCAAATGTATAATTTAGGCAAACTCTTTCATCATCATGAGTTTTTAGGGTTTTCATTGTCTTCCCATAAAACTATGATTTCCCCTAATAGACTTAGATGACTATTGCTTAGTTTTAAACACTTAATTAGGGTTGATCCAAAACATTGATAAAAAAAACTTACACAATTATTTCTAAAAACTCTCTTCTGATATTTTAAACAATGAAAACATCAAATCTTTAAATAAAGTAATATTTTATAATAATAGTGCATAAGAAAAATATCTTCATTGTATATTTAAGAAAAATGAAATATAACTTTTATTATTATTTATGTCACATCTCAATTTCTCACTAAGCTGAATAACTTATTTGATCTATGGATTATTATGGTTGATTAGTTGATTAACTAATATTTGATCAAGCTTTATGACATATGTTGATTATGAGACAGTTATGTGTTACTTAATTTACATGATTAATTTGATATGAGTTAGCAATACTTTTATATTATGTACATTGTGATCATATTTGTTAGTTATTCAACATTATTTTATAGATATAATAATGTTTTAAGCTAACTACCTTAATTGTTATGAGGTGAATATAGGATAAATTCATCCCTTAGAGTGTGATGGAGGGAGAGCATCATCAGAGAGGGTGGTTTAGATGGAGACATTAGATGACGATAGAGAATGATCCATAAATTCTTGCACACACCACATTTGTATTTCATGATTGTGTGATTAATTATTTGATAGATAATTGTAGTATGCTTTGTTTTACATTTGAATGATTGTTATGATCTTTTATGTTTTTGCTAATCTAGTTATTATTAGTGTCCATGTTAATTTGTTTAAGTGATTTTGATAATTTAGTGATTGTATGTAGGTTATCTTATTTAACGTAATTGCTTGGTTGAATGAGTGAATTCGTAAATATTTTACTTATCTTACTGCCTTATTAAATATGGTTATATAGTATAACATTATGATGTTATGACAAATTCCATAATTGTTATATGATCTTTGAGATTTAGATAATAATAATTAAAGAGTATTGTGTGTGTGTGTTTAAATCAAATGTCAAAAGATATAAATAACATTTTTTAAAAATATCTTTGTATTCAATTTAATGTTTGACCAAAGGTTTGATATTTATAATATATGTTAGATAAATGAATATATTGATTTTAATTGTTAAATGATTTTAGGAAATCATTGTATTTGCTTAGTATGTTTGTGGATAACATTTTAACATTGAACTATAGTCTTGTAACACCTAATTGTATTGACATGCCATATAATCATTATTTTATTTAGTTGATAGTTGTTGCATGGAATAAATAGTGGGTTATGTGACTTATGGTTTAGTTGGTTGATTTTGGGAAGTCAATGATCAGATTGTTTAAGTCAATGTCATGCAAATTTTATAAAGAATATAAAATGATTATTTAGGTATTTTATGGAAGTCTTGAGATGATTAGGATTTCTAATAATCCGTTGACTTTGAGTTAACCATCATTTGGCAAAAATATGGAGAGTTGGTTGTGGTTGCATGGTGGCAAACTGTAAAGTTCTTTAAAAAAAAATTGTATGTATTTTATTAGTCAGTTTTCCCTGACAAGAATGGAAGATATATTAGGGAAAATTAAGGTGATGGGAAGAAATAAAAAGGAAAATAAAAGAAGTGTTAGGAGGCGACACCGGCATACGAGAAGTTGCAGACAAAAAAGAGAAATATTAAAAGGATTTGAAGCTTAGAAGGATTCAACTCACTTGGCAAAATATACAAGTCGGTCTTGTACTTGAATTTTTGTGTGTTAATATTGGATGGATTGTGAAAATAATTGATATAATATTGGGTTTTTCATTTGTTATAAATGAATTGAAAAAAAATGAGGGGGCTGTGTTGTAGGGCCCTGTGGAAGGCTCGGCCTCCACAGAACCCTGCATCCAACCCCATAATCCCAAAGGGTAAGGGATAGGGCCATAGGTGTTTGCCTTGTTTGTATTCTCCACTGAGAAATCTCTGCCTTTAACCCTCTATCAATTCAATTTTTTTGGAAGTTTCATTGAATTATTTATTAAGTTGTTACGACATTTTGAATAGGTTATAGACAATCAATTTTATTAAGAGGGTATACTATATATTAAACTGATTCAACTATGTAAAAAGGAAATGGATTTATTTCTTTATTTCACTTGAAAGTATATATACATATATAATATTATAGTTAGGATTGTGTATATATACCCTACAAGACTTTGATAACCTGGGGTATATATACACATCGATGTGTGTGTGTGTGTGTATACATATATCATTAATGTCCATGATAACTATGAGTTGATTCAGGGATGTTTTTGATATGAGAACCACTAGTTATTACGAGGAATTGTTGTATGCATTCAATTGAATAAATGGATGTATGAGTTTAGACTGTAATATATATATATATATATATATATATATATATATATATATATATATATATATATATATATAGTGATTGTATTTGTAGGGTTCATGATTACATATTATATTTGAAATGAATAAAGAAAAAAGTCAAGTTTGATTATGATGTAATATTGGTCTGTGTCAAACTGATAACTGGGTTTGATTTATATATTAAATGGACTATGTCGAACTGTTAAATAAGTTTGAAATATTATATCATAATTGACTTTGTCAATTTTTAGACTGAGTAGGGTTTTCTAAATTGGCATTGACAGTGTTGAACTGTTGAATGATTATATTTTTTTGTATGAATTTCACTGTGTCGAATGATTGATAGTTTGGGATATACATTTATATTAATTTGATTGTGTTGATTGTCTAATTATTTGGGTTATGTTGATAAACATTTGACTGTGTCGAATGTTTGTTTGATTAGGATATGCGTTTGGCTATATATAAAAGTTAACATTTAGGTTAACATTGAAGCCTTGAGTCCTGGTCAAGTTGTAGATTAAGCACAAATTGAATAAATACTAATATAAATATGTCATGTCTTTTGATTTTAAAATAATGAATAAGGCTTTATGTGGATTATATTTGGTTTGATAACTTTATATAAATGACAATTCTGTACATATGTTTTAGCAGAACCACTAAAGTATGAATTGGTTGGTTAATATATTTTAGTTTAAAACTATACATATTATATGTGTTCTATTAGATATAAAGAATAAGTGTGGTATATCTTATGTATGCTTGGAGTTTATAATGAATGAATTCTTAAATCATATACTATATGTTTATAAAGTATAATTGTATGAAATATATAGGTGAATAAGAAATTCTTATAGTAACTTGAAACAATTCTCCATATGGAGATGTTTTTACATTGTTTAGTAACTATTACCAGTATTTAACATAACATTAAATTACAGGTATCTATTATATATTGGATGTTTGGTTGAAATTTTAAATTTATAGAATAATTGCTAAATTTAATAGATCTATTATAATTAATAAAATATTGACTTTTTTGTTATATTTTGGAAATAAGAACAATATTTAAACTAGGTTTAAATAAATAAAAGTTGAGGAAATAACTTTTATAGTTACAGAGTGATATTAAGTAACTAGTAGTTTAGATATGATTCTTATTCGAATGACAAGGTTATATTGAGGGTTGTATTTGGAATTTATTTATTATTCTGTAATAAATTAAAGGATCATAAATTTATTACATTTCATTTGATAGACTAAATGAATAAAAATGATATTTTTGTACTTAGCATATTTTATTTACTAATAGGGAATATTCTATTAAAATTTATTAGTTTATATATTTTTATATTTTATTGAATCTCGTATTCATGACTCTAAATAAGTAGCGGATAGATTTCATTGGTTGAATTAGTGTCATTAATGCAAGATGAGGTGTAATCTGATTGAGTGGTGTGTATAAAATTGATTGATCCTAGAGATCATTTACTATTGAAAACTTTGGTCAAAGTAGTGTTTTAATTTAACATTGTCATTTCATATGTTAATATAGTTTTCATATATATACAATATCATGTTAGAATGGATTTATTTATGATACACATTATGTATTAGATATCTTCAACACACGGGTTCTAGTTTGTTACTCTAGATTCCTGCACTATCATTATCTACCCATCTGTGAAGGGAGGGTCATCCCCTTGTTTGGGAGATAGTGCAAGGGATCTATGGTCCATGGTTGGTGTGAAAAAACACTCAGATGATGTTCTCCCTCCCATCTAGAATATTATACTAGGGACTACACTTGAGATTATAGATTGATACTTGAGTCGTGGAGCTTTGTATCATATTTTAATATTTGAGATATTATTATGTATTATTGAAAACTATAACACTTATACATTATACTTCTACGATAGTGGCTATAATGTTGTATCAATCATGATTGAATTTATACTATTTTATTTATGATTAGATGCAATATTTATGGTTATTCAATATTGATCATAATTGTCATATTTGTTCATGGTGATCCTTAGCTAAGTGGATTAGCTATAAACCTTTTAATTAACTAGATTAATATAGTTAGTTAAATATCACTAATTAAGTTTCTCATGGTAAAATTTATATGATGAATATGTGTAATTATTTAAAAAATTTAAATTACTATATTTCAATAAAACCCAGTGGGGTTATTACACTTTAATTGAAAGCATATAATATATTTTTAAAGAGTAAAAAATATAGTATATACCCAAGTTAAATATCACTAATTAAGTTTCTCATGGTAAAATTTATATGATGAATATGTGTAATTATTTAAAAAATTTAAATTACTATATTTCAATAAAACCCAGTGGGGTTATTACAATTTAATTGAAAGCATATAATATATTTTTAAAGAGTAAAAAATATAGTATATACCCGATTAAATATGTAGGTGGTATGAAAACACAACTTGAATAAAAACACCAAAAAAACATGTATTAAACTGGGGTGAGTACTGAAGTCATAGTCCTAGACCCACAAAACTATCACTACAAAATTACATAATACATGATATCAACAATAATTCATAAATAACATGGAATAAATAATTAGGTCACTAGGACAACTAACCCTCCAGAAGGAGGAAGAGGAGGGAATGAACTTTCATGGTTATTCTCTCAATAGCCCCTATGGGGTTTGGATCATTAGTTATGGGTTCCCAACCATCTCTTACATTAGTTTCTTCAACTACTTCCTATATTTATCAGTGTGGAGGTGAAATAACAAGAACCAACCTGAACATTTTATTGAAATAAAATAAACTCAAAATGTCCATATCCACACTATGGGGAGGCCACCTCCATGGCCACTAGGGGTTAAATTTGATTGTCATTTAGACGTTTCTACATTTTTAATCATGAAATATAACCAAATAACATTTTTAAACGTATTAACGAATGGGCAAAAAATTATGAAAATTGTCAATATGACATTCAAAATAAAAAAATAGTCATTTTATAATATAATGTAACCTAGGGCTTATAGGTTAAGGCTACGACTCATCAACTATATGTGCGCACTTTACAACCCATTGACAATTTGACACTGACTGACAATAAGTCTATAAGCTAATACCTTCCCCGAGGAGGATTTTAATATATTTTCATAAATGCATATGCTATAGATATTCATATCATGATACTAATAACGCACTACATAAGTTGTAAGTTATAATATCATGAGCCCTGAGTCGCCAGTTGCCATCGTCCAATGCTCAGGGAATTGAGAGGTTAATAAGAAATTGGATTGCTGAGCAATTTGGGGGAAGAGCATAAATTATATTTTATTGCTTCAAAAATCCAACTAGGCATGTTGGATATAGTGATCAAGACTATGTGAGACATTTATTAGTGAAATGGTGAAGAGGTCTTAGAAATAGGTACAACAAAGGAGGGGGAAAATGCCATTCAGAAACCGGAAAAGAGAGGTGCAATTTGTAATAGAATAGAGAATGTGGGGGAATTGATGAGAACTGTGACCATATCCATCAGGAATGTTAACCTCTGCAATTTCATCTCTTTTGTTTTGACTTCAACAATTTTCCCTTGAGACTTGAAAATTTCTATACTATTGCTCATGCAATAAATATTCATTTCAAATGTGGTTTCAGTGTAATTCATGCTATTCAAAAAACTAAACTAATACTAGTCGGATGTCTCATTAAATGGAGTTGTGATTCATTATGTGGTGTCAAAAAGTAGATCCTTTCCCTATATTCCAAGGGATTTGCCAAATCCTTTTCATACAGTCAAAAACATATTTATCCAAATTGGCTAAAAATATAATCTATGTGGCCATAGATGTAGGATAATCTTACTACAACTTTTCCTTTGTCTAAATTTTAAACAAAACTTCTATCTAACATCTTTCAATAGATAGTGAACCCCCAATACAATATACACATACAAAGCCCCTCTGTATAAGCAAATAAATATGTGGCAGAGAAGCATAAAATTTCGAACCTTTGACTTAATTTGTGTTGACTATTTTAAATAAAATTAGTGAATTCTTGTCTACATGAAAATAGTTTGTGAAATTACTATTTGAAGGAGGGTTTATTAGGTGAATTGGCACTATGATGAGGAAGAGCTTATTTGGAGGCAATCATAAATTGAAAACTATACTTTGCAATTATCTGAAAGTATCGATTATTTGTTCTATCAATTAAGTCTAGCTATGAGATTGTTGTATTAATTTTGGCCTTCTCCTCATCTCTCTCACAATACTATTGTCTATCCCAAAGAGTCCTGTATTGTAATCCGTGATGGCCGCCCACCTCCCCATAAAATCATTATAATTTGAAAAGTTTGCAAACAAGTTTGATTCGATTGGTGACATATGAGAAACACAGTGCTAAAAGAAAGCGAATCCAAATCCAAATTTGCGTCGTTAAAGATAAAAAATAAACATGTAATGAGAAAGGTGCGGCAGGGAAGGAATATCAATCATATCATGGCATTGACCAAGACTAAGACCACGTTCAATGAACCTTTGGAGCAAATGCCAATACCAATACCAATCGCATTGTCGCTCGCCTCATCACACTTTCCATTTGTCCACACCAAACGAACGTCTGGCCTGGATTGCCGACAACAAATTACAGAGCCTCTGTCAATTTAGCACATTTCCCGTCTGTTGACAGTAACAGAAAATGGAGGCTGCACTCATGGGGAGCACCGTGCCAGTTACCAATACCAGAAGCTGTGAAAACCGTTTCCTTGGGCCCCAAGGACCGATAGCTCCACATAGCGGTCGCCTCCATGGAAGCAAGGTTTCTTACAGAAATCTGATTGTGAGGGCTGTTTCTTCTGTAAGTACGTTCAGCCTGTTTTGTTTGATTTTAACAGTGACAGGATTGTAAGATTTTCATAGTAACAGGAATTTGCCTTAGTAATTGCAAGTAACCCCATTTGCATTGATAAGACGGGGAATGATTTATATCGATTACAAGGGATGATTTGTATTGATCAGGGGTTCAATATTCTTATCATTTTTAGGAATTAATTGTATAGAGCATTAGATGGTTAGGTATGAAACTGGAAGGAAATACCCCACAAGAGTATACTAGCACTTTGTTTGGAACAAGCCTGTAGTATTTGAACAGCATTTACATTGTATAATAACCATGACACAAGTGGAACCTCAGAGCACATAAACACTTCTTGTTTAATTTATTGAGCAGTTTTGTTTTTTCATATAGCTAACAGTTCAGCTATATACAGAGCTGTATATAGATAATCAGTTTAACCCTCTGGATGATCTTGGTTATATTGATTAAGGGGGTATGTAACCGAGTTACATAAATGGACGTGTTTATGTTTATGCCAAGATTCACATACATGGATTAAGGGTGTGACTCCCAGTAAAAGGTCCCATGGATTAATATTTACCTTTTGACCTCTGCATGGTATCATCATACCTCCCCAACATGGTATATGAGATACTCCATCTCTAGAACCTTCGCTCACTGATATCTAGACCAGGTAGTTCGGCACAGTGGCGCGAGGGTTTAGGCCATGCAAGTTCAATAAGGCACTTATTCACGGCCAGCATTTATTGAAATTGTTTTTGTTATAAATTCGTTGTTTTTGCATTCTTATTTCTTATTTGAACATGGCTCTTCATGGAATTTTAGTATTAGAATATTTTGAGGTGGGTTTCCAATTTTTTTGTATGTGAACTGTTCTTGATAGGGGACAATTAACAAGTCATCCTTGTCAACCTTATGAGTAGACACTATAACACTATTAGGGAAAACATTCCACTGGCTGCACTGCGCATTTCCACGTGAAACTTTAATTTTTTAAAGCACAAACTGGCATGGCCTATTTGAATGTAAATCCCGTGTCATCCACAACACACAAGACCGGATCTTTTTATGTGAAATTCTTACATCGTCTCCAAATATGCACTGATTTGGATGAGAACAGGCTTCCACAGTCCATTGATATTTGGCTCTGATTCAGATGAGAATAGGCATCCACAGTCCATTAATGGCTGATTTGTTTTCCACTTTCAACACAACCATGCAGTAGGCATATTCAAAATTTCTTAAAATTTCGCCTTCAGTCATTTTCATGGATAGGAAAATTTACATCCGGGTATGGGGAGTTGATCAATGGATGTGACAATGGTGGCACCTTAAAATGAAAGTTTGCCGGAAGGGCCCTGGGAAGAGGGGAACGGCCTGAAGGACAGAAGAAAGGTGCTCAAAGAGAGAAGCAAACAGTTATACAGCTTTTTCACTCATAAGTTTTAAGGTCAAACCTAAGAACACAAGGGATTCTCATGTGTGTTTTTTAGAATGCTTGTATTGATTTTATAAAGGCTTGTGGAGAGTGCATGTGAATTATCAGATTCTGAAAAATTAATCTTCTTCTTGGTTTTCGATGCACGTTTTCTTTGTTGCTGACTTTTCATATTTAATTTTGTTTTGTAGCCGGCTAAGCCACCTGCAACACCTCAGACCAAGCGCAGCAAGGTTGAGATCATCAAGGAAAAAAGTAATTATTTACGATATCCGTTGAATGAGGAATTAGAGACAGAAGCTCCAAATATCAGTGAGGATGCAACACAGCTCATTAAGTTCCATGGAAGCTATCAGCAAGACAACCGAGATGAGCGTTTTAAAGGCGGAGGAAAATCATACCAGTTCATGCTACGAACAAAAAACCCAGCAGGAAAAGTTTCAAACAAACTGTATTTGGTAATGGATGACCTTGCAGATGAGTTTGGGATTGGCACTCTTCGCCTCACGACAAGGCAAACATTTCAACTCCATGGCGTGCTTAAGAAGAATTTGAAGACAGTTATGAGCACCATCATTAGAAGCATGGGGTCCACACTTGGAGCATGTGGTGACTTGAACAGAAATGTTTTGGCTCCTGCAGCACCATATCTGACCAGAAATGATTATCTGTTTGCTCAAGAAACTGCAGACAAAGTTGCTGCTCTTTTGGCTCCTCAGGCAGGATCCTATTATGATTTATGGGTAGATGGAGAGAAAATAATGTCAGCAGATCCACCGGATGTTGTAGAAGCCCGAAATGATAATTCCCATGGAACAAATTTTGAAAATTCACCCGAGCCAATTTATGGTACTCAGTTTCTGCCTCGAAAATTCAAGGTTGCAGTGACTGTACCCACTGATAATTCTGTTGACATTCTTACCAATGACATAGGGCTTGTGGTTATTTCAAATGAACATGGGCAGCCTCAAGGTTTTGACATATATGTGAGTCCTTGCAATCCTTCGAGCTACGTACTTTATTACATTCTATATAGTCTTGCATTGTTAATTTTGTATTTCTATGGACACGTACATGCTTCTTGCAGAGTTAAGCAAGAACCACAATGGGACTTTTGTCACCGATGTTCCATCGCCCGACAACAAATGACAGAGAACATGTGTGATCAACTTTGTATATGGTTTATACATAGAAATGACAATTTTTTTCTAGAAATGTTTAGAGAACTTATTATTCAGTTACCTTTATATATATGGTACATTAATAACATAAATATTTCTAGAAATGTACGGAGAACTTATTACTCTGTTATTGGTTTATTGGAATTCAGGTGGGAGGAGGTATGGGAAGAACTCATCGTGTGGAGGCCACATTCCCAAGGTTGGGAGAGCCTCTTGGCTATGTGCCCAAAGAAGATATTCTCTATGCAGTGAAAGCTATTGTTGCCACACAACGAGATAATGGAAGGCGAGATGATAGAAAATACAGTCGCATGAAATACTTAATAAATGAATGGGGAATTGAGAAGTTCCGGTCTGTTGTAGAGCAGTACTATGGAAAAATGTTTGAGCCTTTCAAGGAGCTTCCAGAATGGGAGTTCAAGAGCTATCTGGGTTGGCATGAGCAGGTGCACACTAGATGTTGATTTTAGCCATTGTTTGTATTTCTAGATACTTTTCACTTTTGTGTTATTATAAACATCTTTGGTTCATGGCAGGGGGATGGAAATTTTTTCTATGGAGTGCATGTTGATAATGGCCGTATCAAAGGTGCTACCAAAAAAGCACTACGAGAAATAATTGAAAAGTACAATTTAAGTGTTCGTCTAACACCAAACCAGAATATTATCTTGTGCGATATTCACCTTGCTTGGAAAAGACATATTGACGTTGCTCTTGCTCAGTCAGGCTTACTGGTATGTTTTCTTTTATATTTGTGTATATGCATGCTAGCATGGACATGTTTTTGCGTGCACATGTGTGTGTGTAAGTTTTTTTTTTGGGGGGCGTGCAAGAAAGCTATTTATAGATCAGCCTGCAGTCATTATTCAGGTAGTCCAAATTTGCAGTTATTGTCATAGGTTTATGTGCACCAAAATTTGGGATTCTTGCAATATTATCAAAATGACAATAACAACCCAAAATTTAATGACACCAATAGGAAAGGCTAGAGAAGATAAATCCGAGTCAATAACGCATTCTTACCATCCTCTTTACCTTCTCAAAGCTCCCATTCCAGGATTCAAACTTGTGTGATTGATTTCGAAAATTTTGATTGTTGGATTGCTTGTGATGGCTTCCAAAAGGGATATGGATGTGGATATGGCTGTGATGGAATGCTTGAAGGCTATTATGGATGCTTGATAAGAGAGTTTGATGGCTTGCTAAGAGATTTTTCCATTAGTCTTGAGGGTGGAGGAGAGGTTTAGTTTTATAGGCATATGGGAGGAAGATCTATGGCCCAAATTTAAATTTAAGTCATTAAGATCTATGGTTGAGGAATTTCCATGGAATTTTTAATTCCATGGAAATCTCTAGAATAGGAAAATTCTAGAGGAAGGGGCTAAATTGGAGAGATTTCTAGAATCATCCAATTCTAGAAACCTCCCCATAGGGTTTAGGGAAGGCTAGTGTAGGGTGGTGGGTGGCTAGTTGGAATATTTTTGAATATAAAATTGGCTAGTGGGTTTAGGGGGTAGGTTAATAGGTAATAGGGTCTATTAGAGGTTTAATGAAGGGATTAATTGGTTTTAGGATGGGGTAAAGGCTATATGGGATGTAGGAATGGGGTATGGGTATTAGGCCCAAGGTTAATATAGCTAGGAAATACGGAATTAGGCTAAATTAGTGGTAATTATTAAAATTAGTTGGGTGACCATATTTTAATGCATACAGTTTAAAATGTCCACATATTCTATATATTATTTTTTATGAGGTAGGGGAAGAGAGCTAGTGGTGCTGACCCCTAAGTTTGGGGGTTCACATTGCCATGTAGATGCCATGTAAGGACCAAACAATTGCACCAACATGGAGCTCATGATCTTGCCAACTCACATGTTTCATTTGGAAGGTTTAAGTGGAGGGAAAATTATATATTGAATTGATTTAAATTAAGATGTTTGCAATGTATTTAAAAAAGGGTTGATCCAATAGTTATCATGTGTTATACACGTGTTGTACATTGGTGATCTAGTAATTGTAAATCTAACATGCCATGATGTGATTGGTTACTTTAGAAGAATATTTGGTAAAAGTTGGATAACTATAGGGCTTTTTGTAAGCATGTACTAGTGATGTACCATG
Organism: Torreya grandis; assembly: GCA_037957365.1. Lineage (NCBI taxonomy): Eukaryota > Viridiplantae > Streptophyta > Pinopsida > Cupressales > Taxaceae > Torreya > Torreya grandis. The sequence continues at coordinate 1,315,649 of JARHVA010000037.1, forward strand.
CAAATATGAGGTATCGTGTAATCATGTATCATATCCACTATTGGATGCCATTCACCTATTGGCTCATTTCCCTTATAAGTTTATCTCATTGATTTTGCTATTGTTAATATGTTTGATAGCCTCACATTCTGTGTTTGGAAGCAAATATTGATATATTAGTCTCAAATGTATAATAATCTGTTTAGGGGCAAAAAGATGAGGATTTGATTTCTAGCAATTTGCTTAGGGCTGGAAGATGATGGTTTGATTTCTAGTGGTCATTATTTCTCTTTATTTGTATTCTTTCGTGGTTGTGAAGAATGTCATGTCCCCCTTTTTGATATAAGCACGCATGAGACCTTTGAACTTAAGTTGTTCCCAAAAGGCCAAGGGAAAAGAAAGGAAGGAGAACATTTGAGGGCCCTTAAGAGCAATTGATAAAAAGGTGCTTTATTGTTCTAATTCTCACTTAAGTTGGGGCCATTTGAGGGTCATGGATGCCTAAGGTCTAAAGTAAGAATTATGAGGATGCTCTTTTTAATATTTGAAAAGGATGTTTTCCCTCCTATCTTGGGTATTCCTTTTGGAGCATTGGTTATAAAAAGCAAAGGATGGTTCCACTTGAAGGTATGCATTTTAGAATATGAAATTTATGTCTAAGCATGTAACGCTTGGATTGGTGGCTTGAAGACGAAAACCTTCAAGAGCATAAAGGTGTGGAGACGGAAACCTTCCATCCTACTCAGGGCAGCGCAATTTTCAGGTGTTGTATTTGCACTAAATATTCAGATTTTCTGTGGGTTGAGCCCTCTCCTAGGGCAGCGAATCACTTAGATACGCTGAACGTGGGTTTGCAAGCTTAGCAATTTGCTTGGGAAGAGTTTGGAGCTGATTCAAGGTCATCTCAAGGGTGACGAGTTGTTGGAATAGTGAAGACCCCTTTTATAAAGGGCTGTGCTGGAGATTTGATGCTCGAAGACCCCTAATTCTTAGGGTTGCGTGGAGTTTGCATTTATTATATTTTTCTGCCATAGGCGATTTGCTAAGGAAGGAATTTAGGGCCATTTTAGGCTGTGATTTAACTCAGAATATTCAGAATTACTTTGATAATATTATTCCATAATATTATAGTTGATTGATATCAACATTGGGCCACAAAGAAGGTATTTGTTGCTGTGTCTTAATTCTGGAATATTTAGCAATTTTTTATATGTTTTATATGATGATAATGGAATAAAATATCAGCTGCGATTTATCTTTGTTTTAATAATCCTTAGTGCTAAGGGTTTGGGCAAGTTATGGAAGAATTTTCCAGTAAGGGTTTGCTGGAATTTTCAAGGTGATTTTCTATATTTCTAGGGTTTGACAGAAAACCCTAACTTCGGTTGAATTGTCCCATTTGGGGACATTACAGTGGTATTAGAGCCAAATTCTTGGCCAGCTGTAGGGTTTGGAATTGTATACAATTGGATCCTTATTGTGAGCTGTTGATGCGTGTGTAGAAAAGAGATAGGGATAGAATGAAGAGACAAAACATCAAGTATCAACTTGTGTAACAATCTACTATCAACAATGCAGCCCTAGCATCATTCAAGAAAAGACATAGGAATGATCCTATACAAAGGGCACGGTTGGAGGAACAAAAAAAAGATGAGGACAAACTTAGGGCTTTTGATGAATATCAAAGGAAGGCTGATATGAAGGCAACCTATAACACCTTGAAAGATTTTTAGAGGTGTACACAAGAAATACAAATAGAAGAGCAAAAAAGGAAGAGCCTCTAGTGGATTGCCCAAGAGATCCATCAACAAAAAAGGGCACAAATTTAGAAGTGAAAGAGGTTAGTGAGCAGCCAAATATTAGAGATCCGGAATTGCAAAAATCAAAACATTTAGGGCAGCAAGATGAAGGTTTCCAGCGAATCCATGAGCAGCAAAAAGGGCTGCAATTGGAAGACATCAATGTGGTAGAGCCAAGCGTTTTGGGGCAGCCAAGCGCTATTTTTTTCGAGTACCAAAAATCAGATATTGTAGGGCAGCAAGGTGAGGTTTTACATCAAGTTCATGGGCAGCGAAAGGAGCTGCAAATGATAGATAATAAGGAACACTTGAAGGGATTGTCACTATTGTGGATCTACATACAATCAAGGATACAATGGAAGCAACAAAATCAGAATTTCTTCATGGGATTAAAGACAAGAATGTGGCCATCAAATTTGCAGATGAGGCCTTGGATGCAAATAAGGCAATGGAATTTAACGTTGATGAACTCACCCTTGAGCTTGAATCAACCAAGGACTCATTAGCAGACAGTCAAAGAGCCCTTCTGGATGCAGAAATTCAGATTGTTGTTGAAAAAAGGTTTACGGAGCAAGAGAATGAAGCAAGAGCAAGAGAAATCGAGCAAGTAATTGATGAGCTCGTTAGACTTCAAGAAGACTTTGATTTGGGATACTTTCCAGAAAAATTAGAAGTTGCAAACGTAGAGTTTGAACAAAGGGATAGAAATGACTTCCAATATTTTGACAATTCACGTTTCGAGATGGATGTTGAGATAGATCAAAGTGAAGATTTTATGTGGGATCCAGGTGAAACTTTCAAATCATGGAAAAAGGTTGCAATTTCTAAGTTCGGGCAGCTATCGCCACCAAAAGAGATTCGCCCTACTTCATGTGTGGTAAGTAAATCGAATTCTGAAAATTGTTGTTCCTTGAAAGAGGTCAACAAAATGGCCGAAGGACAACCATTAAGGTATGTAAAGAATCAATTAATTCCTTGTTTCATGAGCTTAGTGAATTCTGAAAATGAAGATGCCAAGCAAGTTAATGAAGGGATTAATTTTCAGCTTATAAGCAAGGGAAGTAGGTTTGAAAATGGCATGAGGAAGGGACCTAGGGTGTGTTTAGAAAATTCTGAGTTTTTCATGTCTACTTAGCTGGTTGTTTGTGCAGATAAATTATTGAAAGTGTGCCAACTCAGCCGGATGCATATACCATGAAGTTTGAAAATGATAGGACAATAGGTGTGGGGGACAATGAAGGGACAAATAGGCCAATTTAGCTGATCATATGCACAGAAAGTTCTGAAAATTTTGGCATATTACAGTCCCTTGTAAATTCTGAAAATGCTTGGGCCCTTTTCCTGTGACAAAAAGTTGGTAAGTGCAAATGATGAACAGCCCTCCCGAAGTATGAAATTTCAACACTTTTCAGGCCCAATATGTGTTCCAAAGTTTGCTGACTATACGTTTGGGTAGTAAGGTAGCCAATTGGACATTCAATTGAATTGGTGTAAGCTTGCAACAAGGGGGCAGCTTCACAAATACAATTTGATAAAAAATAGGAGGATTGCTCAAGGTCTCCAACTCATACGGGGTGGAAGACAAAGAAGGAACAACTCTTTGAGGGAAGAACACCCTCAATCTCTATGCACTCATGATGAAGGTGGAAAGCTTGTTTGTAAAAAGGTGCAAAAGGAGAGGCAAGAGACACTCGTGGGGGCACTATGGCAAGGTTGTTCACTTTTTCATGGTAGGCACACACAAGGTATGTCTTCAAGTTTATTCAAAGTTATTGGTTTCATGCAAGTTGTTGATCAACACATTTGGCATAAGAAAAAAGCTTTAAGGCACATTGAGAGCCGTAAGGAGCATTGGAATGCTTGCCAAGGAAGCACTCACTCCATGGTGCACATGCAAGGGAAAATGATCATGATGGACAGCCATAAGATAATTTTTAGTGATGCTGTTCATGAGGGTTCCAGCCTCTCCAAGGAGATTTGTGGGCTCATGAAATATTCCTTGAGGGTGAGATGCACGAGGGAACTCCCAAGGGACGAGTTGAGAGTGAGTAACTTCACGTGTCTTGACAAATACAAGGCTGTAATCTTCAATTACAGTCCCGTAAACATCAAGTACATAATTACTTTTGGGGCATTCTTCTTCAAGGCAAGAGAACACATAAGTGTATGGGTGGAGGAATGGATTACGGCTGTGTTAGGGGAGTTTCTAGCCCTCATAAGGGGAAAAATTCTGAGCTTAAAGACAGATTTGGAGCGTAGGAATGCCATTAGCAGCCCTCCTAGCATCTTCACAAGGTTCGGCCGGATCTGCACAAAATCCGGCCCGATCGGGATTTTTTGGCCAACTCGGATAAGTTCGTTCGGGGCGGCCTTGTTTTTTTTTCAAAAAAATAATGTTGCATTATTTTTTAGGTTTTCTGCAAAAAAAAAGGCCCAGAAACCATAAATATCATATAATTTTAACATTTTATATTATTTTATTAGTTCTTTTCATTGTATTTGTCAGTTTTACATATTTATAAAACTATGCTCACACATATATATGTATTTATTCCAGATCAGTTTTTTCCAAATTTTTTCAAGAATTCCAGATTTTGGATTTTTTTGCCCTCCCGAACGGATTCGGATTTCCGAACCTTGTGACTTTGCCTCCTAGACCTTCCAAGGCAGCCTTACACATATTTTCAGCCATTCAACATCTGAAAAATTTGATCAAGTATTCAAGTTTGTGAAAAGAAGAGAGTCATCCCCATATGGAACATGAAGGAAGGGGGTCGCTCATTTTGACCAACAGGTTTGTGTTTTGTGTAGGTGTTGATAGGGAAACTTTCAAGGCTTGTTTTACTAACAAACATCTTGTTGAAGCTAATTATTCCAGCCACTTCAACGCCACCACTTCTGAGAATTTCTTTTTCCTCTTCATCTTTTTGATAGATCCAAGGTGTCGGACCTCAATGGGAAGCAAAGAGAAAAATAAGAGCTGCTGTTATACCATTTTCAGATTGCATAAACAGCCACAGGGCAGTGCCATTTTCAGGTGTTGTATTTGCACTATAAATATCTGTTGAGCCCTCTCCTAGGGCAGTGAATCACTTAGATAAGCTGGGCGTGGGTTTGCAAGCCTAGCAATTTGCTTGGGAAGAGTTTGGAGCTGATTTCAGGTCATCTTGAGGGTGACGAGTTGCTGGAATAGTGAAGACCTCTTTTATGAAGGGCTGCGTTGGAGTTCTGATGCTTGAAGACCCCTAATTCTTAGGGCTGCGTGGAGTTTGCATTTATTATATTTTTCCCCCTCAGGCGATTTGCTAAGGAAGGAATTTAGGGCCATTCTGGGCTGTGATTTAACTCAGAATATTCAGAATTAATTTGATAATATTATTCCATAATGGTATAGTTGATTGACATCAATATTGGGCCACAAAGAAAGTATTTGTTGCTGCATCTTAATTCTGGAATATTTGGCAATTTTTTATATATTTTATATGATGATAATGGAATAAAATATCAGCTGCGATTTATCTTTGTTTTAATAAACCTTAGCGCTAAGGGTTTGATCAAGGGTTTGGTGTATTTATGGAAGAATTTTCCAGCTATTCAAGGTGATTTTCCAGATTTCTAATTTGATAATATTATTCCATAATATTATAGTTGATTGACATCAATATTGGGCCACAAAGAAAGTATTTGTTGCTGTGTCTTAATTCTGGAATATTTGGCAATTTTTTATATATTTTATATGATGATAATGGAATAAAATATCATCTGCGATTTATCTTTGTTTTAATAAACCTTAGCGCTAAGGGTTTGATCAAGGGTTTGGTGTATTTATGGAAGAATTTTCCAGCTATTCAAGGTGATTTTCCAGATTTCTAGGGTTTGACAGAAAACCCTAACTTCGGTTGAATTGACCCATTTGGGGACATTACAAAGAACTGGAGTTTTGACTCTTAATGCTGGCGAGCTATATAATTTTATTAATTTTATGATTTATCTTTAATTTTCTTTGTTGCTCAATGCTATGGTTTTAGGAAACTTGACATTTTTGCCTTTCTGATATGTATCCAGATCGGAAAAACATATTTAACCTTAATACTTTATATTCCTTTTGCTTAGCAGGAATCCAATGAGATCAGAACATCTTTTGTGAGAAGCTATACCTAAGTTATTGGATGCTTCCCCTGCCTTAACAAAATCTGTATATGGATTGGGTGTGGCCCAGATATAGCTGGACATGTGCCTTATCCTCTCCAGATACGGCCTGTATAGTACTTGGGCCATATCCTTATCTAGATATGACCTAAATAAAGTTAAGAGAAGTATTGGATATGGTTGGTATGCAATCCCACATGTTTACTACTAAAATTTACAAACATAAAAGAAGAAACTTAAGGAGAAATAATAATGACCAGAAAAATAACATAAGTTATAAAGACAGGCAAAATACCTCCATTCACACATACTAAGTTACTTTTCTGTAACATATTTGGAGCATTTTTCACAGTTTTGGGCTGCAGAGTATTTTTTTATACGATTCAGAGTGTTTGTGGAGTTGATTCTTGGATGTTGAAATTCTCTTTACTTAGCTATGAGTTTATAAGGGTTGCTAGTTTCTTCTTTCTCATTTACTACTAATAATAGAAATGCTTTCCTTTAAGTCAAGGTTTCAAATTTTCAAATCCTGAACGATCTATATGCTTTATGGTATTGTTATTAATTTGCAAACATTTGTTTTATATATTTATATGTATGCTGTATCCCAGCCACATTGTGTTAAAGGTTTCCAGAATATTTGCCATATGTATTTGATACCCTACCTCTATATTTACTTGTATTCGTCTCTGAGTGACTTAAACCTTTCCTTCCTTTGAAACATGATCACTCTTGAGAAAATTTGGAAGAAGGGATTGTTTTTCACTGCTGTGTTAAGTACTGAATAAGAAAAAAATCTGGAGATTTTACACAAGACAAAAGGAAAAAATATGGACAATGCACACAAAATATTAAATCAAGTATGTAAGTAGTGATAGCCTCAACTGTAGAATTTTTTGACAGATATAGTGGTTCTTTTATGATTGAATCTTAAAATTAATGTATTTTTAATTAGAAATAAGTCAACTACTCTTGGTCGGTTTTTGTGTTTTACTGTTAATAGGCATATAATAAGTCCTCCCTTATGTGAGGCTTGGTATCTGAGGTTGTGATGGACGCATAACATAGCGTCTGCAGTAGTAAACAACTTTTGAGGATTGTGCTGTAATAATTTATATAGATAACTGTATGGTGTGTTTGTTTTGGATTGATAGAATTAATGGAATATCAGTGCTGGTTTAAATTAATCTAATTCAAACTTATTCATAGTATTTACTATTGATCACTTCCTTTTGGTCAATTTCAAATTTTTCTTTTCTAGGTGCATGCATTCATTAATTTCTTATGAACAAATGCATATCTATAGACTCGTGAATTTATTTGGTTTCATATATTCAAGTTCACAAGCTTGCTTTAATGAGACTGCATGCAAAAATTTCCTCAAATTTCCTTGTAACACAGGTTTTTCCAGAAGCTGTAATAATGATTTATATGAACTTTACAGCCATGGCTTATCATGCTTTATTCTGTTTTAACATGTTGATTATTTATGTATGTAGCATCCCGATTATCTTGATCCACTCAATATGACGTCCATGGCATGCCCTGCTCTGCCATTGTGTCCTCTTGCCATAGCAGAGGCAGAACGTGGAAGTCCTGATATTCTTAAAAGGATACGCGCTGTATTTGAAAAGGTAGATCACCATTCCTACATTGCTCAAAATTTCTCGTTTTTTTCTTGAAACTATTCAATCATGTTATACACTGAGATAGCTTGATGTGTTCTGCATTCTGATTTTCTTAACCTGCATATCAGAATAGCAGGCAAAGTGAATTGCTTTGCAAAGTTCTTAATGTGCACTGTCTGCCCTTTTATATTTTTTCTTGCTGAAAACAATGGACTCAAATTTCATGCTAATGTGAGCTAGCCATCCATCATTGCCTAATGAATCTTACTTAGTGAGTCTTAACAGGTTGGACTGAAGTACGAAGATTCAATTGTGATAAGGTTCACTGGATGCCCTAATGGTTGTGCGAGACCATACATGGCTGAGCTGGGGCTTGTGGGAGATGGGCCAAACAGCTATCAGGTATTCTAATATCAAATATGTGCTTTATAATTTAAATACCTTTCCCTTATTCTTTTTATTATATACGTGTGTTTGTGTGTGAGGGGAGGGATGGAGGTTATGTGCCGAAATTAGATGTCAAAGATGAAATTCCCACATACAATTTAAAGATATCAATGTTTAATCAATAGAAAACTTAGAAAATGAAAATATGGATCAGTATAGTCATGGTCAAATGTTATCTTTAGATCCTTTTATACGTTTAAAGAGAAATAGTGAACGGGCATCTCAGACAACTTTGAAGCTCTATTGAGAGCGTAGAATGACACCCAAGTTGTTCTGTCATTTTAATTTCACATTTGAGTCTCTCAGGCATTTATCTATGTAGGAAAGAATTTAGAATCAAACATATACCTATGCTCAAGTTCTGTATTAGACATTGACGACATTGAAAGAAGTTGAAAAGCATGTATGAATTAACCTATCATGGTTTAGACTATTCAGACTTCACCCCACCAGGCCATTCCCAATCACATGGATTTTATCCAAATTATTCTTTATAATTCTTATTACCTCAAAAGAAAGTATAAACTGCCCAAGTTTGATTTATTTTGATACAGTTTTGATGCATTTGCAAGTGTTAAGAACCAGCTCAGGGATTGAACAAAATAGTGTATAGAAATTAACTAGTCCCAAATTAAAACTTACCCATTTGGTGGATCAAGACCCATTGCAAACTTGCTATCTGGTGCAAAATCTATCTAAATGTGCTTATGAAATTTATGTTTAGGTTTTTCAGAAGCACAAAGAGGAGGCTGCTGTGAACACTGATGTGTATTCATGAAAAGGTTTTAAAAGATGTCTTGGATTCTCCTAAAAGATGCTAAACTTATTTACCACATATAACCACTTCCATGAGCTTCTTTGCACCGACAGGTACCATCCTCCAATTTTTTGTTTCCAAATGGGAGGCTGGATGTTTTGGTAGAAGTGTAGAATGATTGTTAAAAACATCACACTAAACGAGAAAATGATCATTTCCAGAGTTGATCGATAACCCATACCTGAGAATATTCTTATATGAATGCATTTAGGGAAAAATAAATCTTCATTTGAGTTCACTAGTCTATTGGAATGTGATACGTTCCCTTCATCACTTTTTGGCATGATGTGCACCTCCAATTTAAACATGATTAAATGGGCAGCAAATCCTAAATATACACGATGCTTTTATTTAACAACTTTATCTAGTCAGGCAGTGTTTTGTGCCCCTTATTTTTTCTTTTGGAAATGATACTTTCCCCTTTGATGACCATAGCCGCAGAGTGATGCTTTTGACAGGTCTTAGAATAACAACTTGGGATTCTTTTTTGTGACAGGTTTGGCTTGGAGGGGCACCCAACCAAACACGGTTGGCAAAAACCTTCATGAACAAGGTTAAAGTGCAAGAACTGGAAAAGGTTCTTGAGCCTCTGTTTTATTCATGGAAGAGTGATCGTGAAGAAGGGGAATCTTTTGGAAACTTTACAGAAAGAATGGTCTGTCTCCTTCTCTTTATGTTTGTGACATGCTCTAGAAAACTAAAATTTGTAATTTGAGAGAAAATCTGAGTATCTATCAGTAGAGGGATCATTAGGGTTATCGTTCTTCATGCAAACTAAGATTAAGAAAGTTTTTATCAAAAATGATTTTGTATAGTCTCGTAATATTTTGGTGTTAAAAAGGAATTGGTCCCTCATTTGATCTGTTGGCATGTATAGGGTCTTGACAAGCTCCAAGATATAGTGAATACCTGGAAAGGTGTTACAGAAGGAAACATATGAAGCTGCGGCAAATCTGGCAGAAGCTCGAGGCATGGATGCAAACGAACTATCAGCAAAGATTATTGAAAAATATATTAGAGAAGATGAGGTTAAAAACAATGATACAAAGCTGCGATTCTTTTTTTACATGAGGGGTGTGTCTTTCTTTTTTTGAGCCTTTCACCTATTGTTCCTGAATTAGGCTTGTCATCGGAATTTAATATGTGCATTTCAAAAGATTGGCACATTTCCCTTTGATATGCTACAGGAGGAACAGAAAATGCTGGAAGTTCACAAAAACTGCATTTTCCCTGTGAAAATACTGATGTATAATGCGCTGCTATACTGATCAAATTAATGTCAAGATGCAAGATGTGGTATTGGCTCGTTGCGAATATCTAACCATGGGAAACGTGACCTTTAGTTGTAAGATGGGGGTATGTATGTGTCTGGCCTTCCTGTTAGCTACTTTTGGGTAGATTATTTGCTATTTAAAATTATCAAATCTATTGTCAGCATATTCTGACAAAGTTTGCTTTGTACGTGTCCTGCCTTCCTGTTAGCTAATTTTCGGTAGATTATTTGCTATTTAGGATTATCAAATCTATTGTCAGCATATGCTGACAAAGTCTGCTTTGCAGCTGAAAAATGAATTTTAGCTGGGACCTGCATTATCTTGTTACAGGAATTCAGAAACATTTTCAAAATAAGAAAATTTTGTATTAATCACTTAATAAATTGTTCCTTTATTCTGAAACTTTTCCTATACATATTGAACATTGTAGAGAAATTCTATTTCAGTCGCAAAACTGCAAGGGAGAGGAAAATGGCCAATTTTTGGATGTTACGAGGATTTAGCACAATTTATTTTGAAAATAATTGTTATGTTGAGTGCATGTTGTGCACATCGCAAAAGAACAAGAAATATAAGCATTTTTCTTTATATGGCAGTGTTCAATGTAAGATAAGTTTGGTGGATATTGTAATATAAGAGCTTTCATAAGAATTGATATCTACTCGTGTAAGAGGGATTGCTGTAGAAGGATCTCAAGCATTTATGTCCAGATGTTTTGGTGGCATGCATGGAATTTAGCAATCAACCTTTGAAAAAAAATGGGAGAAATGATCTCCATGCAGAAAATCAGCTGAAGAAAGTATAACTCCAGTATGGCAGGAACAACGTATGATTTTGCCAACAAAGGGCATCCTCATCTCATCATTTTTTTTTTTAATCATTTTATCAGTTTACAAGAGTTTGTGCATGTGATACCAGGTAAACTATTTATTAATATTTTTAAATTAGTTTCTTGTTTAGTTATTTGAATTTTAAATCAAAATCTTCAGATACTGATAATTCCAGGAATGTCAGTTCTTACTTCCAAACAACGGCCTACCGGAACCACAATAGAACACATATCGAGAAAACGTGGTCTAGATCTGTAAGGCAAATACCATTTATTGGTATCAAAACCTGTTGCTTTCAAATATCAGAATTGCTGCTTCTCATTGAATTTTTCACTTAACTTTGTTTTCATTTTTTTCTTTTGAAGATGCATTTTAAACTTCCTTCACGTTTAAGATTCATGTATTATCTTCTTCAGTTCCATTGGCCATTCTTGGCCACTAGTAGACATTATTATCTAAATTAAATTATTATAAAATTTTGATGCTCTATTTAGCAATACGCTAAATATGTGGATTACTACCATCAGTCCCTCTTAAGTCAATATTTCTACAGCAACAATGGCTTGTCTAAAACACTTTTTTCAGCGTCTTAGCCCCTTTTGATCCAGAACTAAATAGGAGTTCAAAATTTTCCAACAGTGTCCACAAGGACATCAGCTAGCAGATGCTGGTGACCCAAGCTATATGCTACTAGTGGATTGCAACACTTTCATAGATAGATACATGTGGGCTTTCCACAAACAAGTGTATTTTGAGTCTTATATTTTCAAGCGTTGTGTTATGAATAGTGGTCATATTGGGTATAGTATTGTACATAAGTATGTCGTGAACCAAGGTCGTATTCGTTTATGTACAAATACAGAATTCAATATGCCATGTTATGGTTATAACTTATAAGTGAACAGAAGATCAAAATGGATTCAAGGTGCAAAGCTGTTAACGATACTCTTGGTGGTTTAGAAATTGGAAATCAGGGGTGCCTTGGGCAAAGAAGGGATTGCTTTGGCTGGATATATCAGAGGTAGTGTTTGCCTTGATAAAGGTGGAAGGACTAACAAAGCTAGGCTATGTATATCACACTGTCCAAACTTTGAAGCACATCATTATGCATGTCCATCGCTTGTTCAGACTTGCTGATATTTGATTTTTAATTTTGACCTGATGTCACTCGGTTCAATGCTGATATGTTCATGGCCATGGTTATGAATACATTTATGTAACCTATCAAGTACGGTCCAGGCATTTGGTGCTCCCAATAAGGCCTTCAAACATGGTTTTTTAACAACGTTATAAAACAATATACATAGTTGAATCACTCCTTCCATCTTCTGTGGGTATAGAAAAATCCAGCAAGTCCTGAAAACTGTAATTTTCATTAGGACCATGATACGAGAAGCCTGACCATTTGCAACCAAATGATCTCGCATTATTGTGAATCCTGGATGACACAGAAATGAAACCAAACTGTTTGCAGGTGTAGAAGAACTCAAACACAACAAAAAAAAAATGAGACTTCTTGAATAATCCTCAGTTTGTGCAAACAATAATTAAGTTCTTTTGCAATTTGAATATGATTTAAATTTCATTGGAACTCTTCAGAGTAAATCTTTCCATTTGAGCACTGATGTCTACTTTTTAGGTTGGTTTTAGGACCATGATACGAGAAGCTTGACCATTTGCAACCAAATGATCTCACATTATTGTGAATCCTGGATGACACAGAAATGAAACCAAACTGTTTGCAGGTGTAGAAAAACCCAAAGACAACCGAAAAAAAAAAGAAACTTCTTGAATAATCCTCAGTTTGTGCAAACAAGAAGTTCTTTTGCAATTTGAATATGATTTAAATTTCATTGGAACTCTTCAGAGTAAATCTTTCCATTTGAGCACTGATGTCTACTTTTTAGGTTGGTTTCAGGACAACGAAGAGATGAAAACATAAGTAATCAAAGTATAAAATTTTTCAAAGCACACAATCTGATCAGGAGTTTTTTATGCAAATAGGATCGACAATATTGCTTGTGAGGACAACAATATCGCAGGCAGGTATTGATAATTCTGTTGGAGGGAACTGCCACCACAATGGCTCACTGTAGACATTTCTCAAAATTTTCAGAGATGGTAAAAATATATTGTTGGTGGTGGTTTTCTCTTGGCAGAGCATTGGTCTCTTGTTACGTGATGACCAAGCTGGGAGGAGCTGCAGTGATGTTCTCTGGTTCAGCAGTTTTGTTGCTGGTTTTGATTGCTCGTTGTGGCTGTGTGGCCAAGTTCGGAGTTGCCCTTTGTGGTCATGAGTTCTTTGTTTGAAACTCAGAGCAGTTTTGCGCTGAGTTTGTTGTCTAAAGGCGAACTAGGCAGCCTTGGATGGGCAGATTTGGTAGTATTCTGTTGACAGAGCTGTTTGTTAGTTGTGGCCTTGAGGCCTAGCGGCGTTGCCCCTTTGTGGCAGTTTTTTCTGTGCCTCTGTTGCGGCAGAAGTTTGTGGGTCTCGTGATGGCTGTTTGTTAGTTTGATTGAAGAGCGGGATTAAAGGGCTTGGTCGGTCGGCATTCTCCTCCCCTTCTCCGGGGTGCCCTGTTTTCGTGATGAACACATCTGCACGGTGCCTTGTTTGTGGTTCAGATTGCTGTATGTTCGGCAGTTTGTTCTACAATGATCTTGTTGTTTGGGCATGTTTGCCCTGTTTCTAGTAGTGCTGTTGGTTAGCCGCGTTTTCACTGTCAGGGCTTTGTTAGCCGTCCCTTGGATGTGCTGATTTGCTGTTGGTCCATTGGTGGATGATTGTATTTGAGATCTGTTTGAGCATTAACTGATATATCTTTTGCTTTCTTTGTAAAAGGTTTTGGGTCCTTTCAAAACCCCTTTTTACCCTTTTATCAAAAAAAAAAGCGGTCAGTCAAGATGTGCACCAGTACCCCAAACACCCTGCCGTGGATGGTAGCCACGTTCAAGACTACCAAGTGGGCCTTGGATCATTGGTAATAAAAAAGCGAATACAGTTGATTCCAAATAAAAGCAAGTGTTTCTCTGTGAAAATCCAAACGATTTAATTACAATGCCTATCCTTAAGAGTTTCTTTGATATAAAAACTTGCATTAGAAGGGAGGGGGTAGGTTAAATCCATGCACAGGCCTACAATTGCAAAAACTGAGTTTGGCCATTGTTGAAAGCTCCAATGCATGTTACAATATGTTCCGCAGCAAATGTGGGTTACATGGCCGACATATCCTGCATCTAGAAGCTGACGCCCCTGTTTCCAAACTGGCATGGGTGAAATAATTACTTGCTTTCTAACGCTAGCATGCATATTCAGATAAGGTAATAACCGTTGTTCAATGGGATACCGTGCTAAGTGCCTGTCAAGCTGATCGGGGTTCCAACACTCTTGCCATATTGAGAGTGCAATCCTGCAAAATAATTATACACCATTTTACTCCTGCATAGATAGATATAATGCAACATTATTAAGGTCTGCACTGTTGTTCAATGGGTATGAGCCAACTGCCTATTAAGCTGGTTGGGGTTCCAACACTCCTAACATATTGAGAGTGCAATGCAGCAAAACAAGTATACACAATTTCACCCCTGCACAGATATATTGCAGCATTAACAAGGTCCAGACTCTGAACATATTGAGACTGCAATGCAGCAAAACAAGTATTGTTCAGTGGGCATGAAGCATTCGCTGCTTTAAAAATAATCTCTTCCCCTGTAGTAATTACAAACTGGCCTTGGGTTTTGGAAAATCAAATGCTGTCATTGTTATGCTGTTTTCTCAGCCAAAAATTAGACTTGGCATCTGCTATTCAATTCGATTTTGTGTCTGGATTCCAAGCCCGCCCACTGCCAAACATTACACCTATCAGTCTTAGGGTATCGATGTGTGGCTGTATTGGTCTTCATTACAGTCTCTCTCTTCCGTATAGAAATAGGTCTTCCTGAAAGTCATTGAGGTCGTATTGTTGGCAATTGCAGCCATATTTTCAGGCCCATGCTAGCAACTATAGCAAAATACCCAGGCCCATGCTCTGTAATATTCCATTTTGGACAAATTTTTTATTTTTTTATTTTATTTTGTAAATATATTCAAATTTGGAATATTATACAATAGCAGCTTAAAACACTATGAACTAGTGCAGGGGAACAAATGTGAATCTTTATTCAATTTTGGAAGGCACAATAGCATATTCAAGTCAAAACACCATCCAAACCCTAACCTGAAACATCATGAATATGCATAAAGATGAATCTTTTCTTGAAACTCTTAAGTGTAAATAATTCCAAAGAGTACAATAGGTGCAAGAGGGTACAACAACCCTCTAGAGTCAACGCTCTATCCCAGAAGGTCAATGCACAACTCTCAAGGGTAGCGATCTGGACTAAAACCTTTGGGACAATAAAGAAAAGGTTAGAAAAGGTGATGCCAACAGCTTAGGGTGTGAGGCCAAGAGTCCAAGTATTGTATAACAACATTAAATGCTCCAAAAATGTGATGCCAACTATAGGGAATGATGACACTTACAGTTTGGAGATCTGAAACAATTGAAATAATTACTAGAAGTGGGACGTCCTTAGTGGAACAATGGAAACATTTGTTTCATTCTTTTGAAACCCTTGACGGTAGTTCTAAAAATTAATAATCACTTTCAATCAACACTAATCTAAAGTAATTTGATTCTTTGCACAATTGCAATGATTAGATGGAGTTACTTCTGAAGATTGGAGGGGTTTCATCTTTGAAGTCGATAGCAATAGAGGGTTTTTGTTCTCAAATATAGAAGTTGAAGGAATTTTGAATTCAACCGTGAATAATGAATAATTTATCTTTTTGGTCCTACTTGTTCTTTTATAATTTCATTTTTCCATTTTCACCCTAACCCTAAAAATATTTAAAACATTTTTAGATTTTTTTTTTTGACAATTTAATAAATATTTTCTTTGTGGCCATGTAATTAATATTGTTTTTTTGGCCTTTTTTAATAATAATAACGCATAAGTGTCATTTTTTTATATTATAAAATAAAATATTTTGGACAATTAAAATGAATTATTATATAAATTATTTTCTTCATTAAGTATTTTGAAAATGGGTCATGACACTGCGTTTTCCAAAATTGCTTGTCTTCAAGCAATTACAAGTGTAACTATTTTGACTTACCCAATTTAATCATTTTTGTAATACCTAAATCCCAAGTCATCCTCAAGAATCTGCAATTCCATACTCTGACTTCACACAAGGGCAACGACTTTGACATGTACTTACCACCATGTTTTTGTTGCTCTACGTAATTTCTCCAAAGTGATGAAGAATTTGTAACACTTATTAAAGATTCATAACCGAAACCTTGATTTCCAATGGATCCTCCCATAATGTTGCAAGTTGTACGTTTTAAAACATGACGCAAATTAGATTGTGTATACGTTGAAAACAAGTTACAACAATCGCATAGCAACTGAAATTTCATGCAAATTAGAGTTAGGGTTGTTGAAATGATGGTTCCCTTCAGCGAAAACCTCTTACCAACCTCATCCAACATTGATACTCCCTTCAAATTTGCAAACTAACAGCTGTTCACTGAAATCATTAAAACCAATGATATAAAGATGGTGTAATAGCTACAAAGATAAAACCCTTGTGCAAAATTTCGCAGTGTGATCAATGTAGAAGTGGTGGACAGCCATGCAAGTGTTGAAAACTCTCCATTAGTAGTCACAAATTGAAAATTACTCCTCATCATTGTAAACACCTACAAATCCACTTATATGAGTGCAAATGAAGTAATACAGTCGTTGATAATGGTGATGACAGTGGCATCAAGGCTGAAAATCAAACTCATAGCTGTCATGAGTATGTTCTTTCTAACATTTGATGATAAGATACTATCACCACTTGCTTCCTTCATATCTTGTTGATGATCCTTTGCAAAAATATTTAAATTTGAAGTTACTCCCCCATGTTTATGTTGCGCTACTCTGATATTCATATGAACTTCTCCTCAAGGTCTTCTTGTGGTGCTCATAACTTTTTCAATGGGAAGGATATATCCAACACAAATTCCTCAACTCTTGATGGGACTCTTTACTCAATAGCAATTTCGGAAGTGTAAAATCAAACACCATGCAACACTGATCCAAAGTAGACCAAACACCATACAATGAGAAGGTACAAATGCTTTATAAAGCCAAGCATTTCGTTGCCCTTGCTACTTGTCTTTTACGAAAAGAACTCTATCTTTTTCGCTGACAATTGTATGGACTCAATTGGTAATACCTTGGATACTCTCTCTTTTCCTTCTGATTTGAATTAACACCATACTCTGATAATTATATGTGAATTCATTGCACACCTAAAACAATATTTGTTTCTCTTATGCCCACAACATAAAAGTCATCACACATCCTGTGTTTGCCAAATGTAACCTCCAACTGTTGAATTCTCTTGGTGTAAAGAATAGTAAAACCATCAGTTACAATAACATTGAACTGATCAACATCCTCTGTTTTCAAACCTCCTCTTGGTACCACTCCCTCATTTATGAAGTTGTGGGTTGCCCCACTATCAATCAACATTGTGAATTCATGTTTTTGCAAAACTCCACAAACTCAGAAAGGGTAATACCCAGTTACACCAAAAAAGTGCGATGTGGGTGCATCTTGAAATAAGCGTGGCAAGGGTGCCACCTGAACTATGTTCTTTCCTTCTTTCAGGTTCTGGAACTCTTACTTTAATTTGTAGCTCAGGGTCCTCTGCTTCAGACTCATCATTTGATATCACCTCTATGTAATGTCCTTGACCTTGCCCAAGACATTTGTGACCAGGGTCCCATGGATCCTTGCAAGTGAAGCACCATTCATCCAGCTCATTTGTGGTTTCTATATCTTTACTTGGCTTCTGACAACTCTTTTTGTCGAGAAACTCCTTTGCTGAAATGGTTTATTTTGTTGCTTAAAAGTCGATGTCATTGGCTGCCCATCAAAAGTTGGTTTTGGCTGCTTATAAGGTGTTGTCCTTTGCTGTTTTACATGCGTAAATTTGCCCTTAAGCGTTGATGGTCACAGGGTCAAGGCTCTCTTAATTGATCCCTGGAGAGATAAAGGGTCACAAGTTTTTACTAAACCCTTGAGAGGTTTAGTCACACCTTCAACAAATAATACCACTTGTCTTCTTTCAGTTACATCTGAGACCATCATGGATAATCTTTGAAAATCAACAATGTAGTTGTCCACCGTTTCTTCCTGTTTGAGTTGGGCTAACTACTTGAAGTGGATCTCTAGATCTTTCCTATCAAACCTTTCAGTTAACTTTTGGCCGAATTCTTTCAATGTAGAAATATATGTGTCTTTGGGTGACTATGCCATGGTATCACCACTCATGTGCCACTCCTTCCAAGAGGACGGTAGCAAATTTTATTGCCTCTTCCTCATACATCAGATTCAATGAGAAGTGTCCAACTTTTGTAACCAACACCTCGCTGAACATTTATTTGATCCATCACAAGTAGGAAGGGTAATCTTGCCCAACCTTTGTTGAATATCTTATTGTCGCTGATCTGGATGTTTTCTTCTATTTTTTTGGTGCTGTTTTTCATTTTCATATCATAGAATTCTCTGAAAGTTAGGGCTTGTTGCACTGCAAGGCCAAGTTTTTCATACTCCACATGATATACTGCAAACTCATTACTTGTGTGAAGTTGTTGAGACTCTACCTCTTCAAGGTAGTCTTATTTCTATAGGAATTTTGCATATAATTCTTTAAGTGGTCTAACTAAAACCCACTTATTCACTGATGAGCTTCCTTCTCTTTGATTTGCTTTACTCAGATTCACATTATGCAAACCCTATGCTATTCTTGCCATGGATTCTCTCAACGTCATTTAGATTGTTCTCTCCAAATCTTTCTGACCCCAATTGATTATTTCATGCAGATAGCTCATTTCATGTATAGGAGGTCTCTGACCTCTTTCCCCCATGAGCTATGTTTATTTTTCTGATGTTTGAGCCATTCTCTTTTCACTTTGATGATACTTGATTTCCCTTTGATCCTCTTGCATGTGAAATCAATATTTAATTTTATCCTGTACGCTGGCAAGATCTTGCTTTGATACCACTATACAAATTCTATTTTTTTTTGTAAATCTATTCAAATATGGAATATTCTAAAATAACAATTGAAAACACAATATAAACTAGTGCACGAGAGTAAATGTGAATCTTTATTCAATTCTGGAAGGCACAACAACATAATAAAGTTAAATTACCAATTACTTGTGATTTTTTCACCAAATTCTAACCTAAAACAATATGAAAATGTCAGTGTTCATATTATTAATAGTTATTAGTTTGTTAATAGTCATTAATCAAGCATAAATACTGTTAGCTTAACAATATTACATATATAACTTTATATTATTTGGTATGTTATTGTTGTGAATAACGACAATAATATATAGGGAAATTTATAGAGTTAGTTGGTTCATCAGTGAGAGTTTATAGGGATCTCGGGATCCCCATATATAGTCTATGCATTTCCTATATAAGTGCTATGTAATATCTCGTAAGATTCAATTAAAGAGAGTGAATAATATTTATTGTGTGTTTTAAATTATTCTATATCATTTGGTATTCGATTATCTCTTAAAACTTTGAGTATTCCTATTATCTGGGATCAAAGTAGGGGTTGTCCAAATGACAGTCTTTTCCCATTGAAAGACGCAATCCAACTTTATTGGAATTCTCTGTGCTAGTCATTGGAGTTTTCAAGAGCTTTGTATTCGCCACATCTAATTGTTTGTTAGCTGAGCATTCATATGCATTATTATTGCACAACTTTTTAGATTTTTTTGTGATAAAATGCAGTCAAGACTCCATTCAGTGGATTAATGTAGTTTTATCCCCTACATGCGTTCAAATTCTATTTGTCCTATTCATCATTACTCAATTCATCATTTTAATATGTATTATGGGCTTTTATTCCATGCATAAGATATAACCACTTTATTGAATGATTTATGCATCAGTCTTGACTTAGTTTGAAGTTCATTTAGCATAGTGTGAGCTCTGATCTGCATTGTGAACATCCTACTTAGCCAACTCATCAGTGATATACAAGTTGATAGATGTGTCCTTGGCGTCAAGTTGAGAGTGAATTATCTACAATTAGTATACACAGTTTTATGTGTCACTTACGCTGTGGTTCGTGCATAATCACTGGTCTCTTCTATTAGTACGAGCATGCAACTTATTTTTGCGGTCTAAATCATTTGTCTACATGCATTGAAGATCTAGTTTGCAATGTTGTCTGACGATCTTGCATTGGATTATGCTTTGCATACATTGATGATTTTGTTTGCTTGACAACTGCGTTGACTTAAAACATTCATTGTGAGCATCTCCATCTATTTTGGTTTGTCATTAGGTATTTCTATTTTATTAGTATTTTGGTTTAGTCTTTATTTTCAAGAGTAAGAGTTTAAGGGCTTAGAGTCGTGTAAATAATTTAGGTTTTAATTATCATTAAAAGTTAGTCGATATAATGAAAATTTTCGACTATATGGTCAAAGTCTTTTAGGTGCATAAGTTTTTAGATTGATCAATATTTTTAATAGAAATATATTTAGTGTTATGGTACGGTATGCCAATTATTATATATTTTTTGAATCACTTTTTTTTAATAGTTGAGTTTTGTCGAAAAGAGTCAATTAAAGTTTGTGCATCCATATGATCAAAGTTTATAGTGATAGTTTGGTTTTGTTCAAGTCTATATAGAGTCTTTGTTGTCATCAAAATCAAAATTCATCAAAATTCAAAAGTGTTAAAGTTGAAATCAAAAGTGTTCAAATGTACAAGTATGCATTATCACTTGTATGCGACGTCTTAAATCAAATGTCGAATGTGTCAATCTTGTCGGGGGGATCTTATTCCATTCAAAATGAAATGCATATGAGCTTCAAGGCTTCATCAGCTGAGCAAATGGCTTCTGATGCTGAAAGACATAGGCCATGGAGGTAGGAGGTTTCTATGCCTCTCGTCAGTCACCAATGACAAGGTCCAGATGATTTGGTGACATATTTTATGTGGTGTGTTTTTTTATTTTTCAATTGTGTGTCAATAATAACAGATGATGTATTCCTATTTACATTTGTAACAAGTGAGCTAAAAATTCTTTTATATCTTCTCTGAATGTGTGATAGTGAAGAGAGTTGGTAAAAAGTACTGCACATCATGATGTGGTTGGTGATAAGCCACTTGAAAAACGATCTGTTTGTGGTTGTTGGTAAACCACTTGAAAACCATCCCATTTTGATTTTTGGTAAGCCATATGCAAAACCATCATTAAAGTTTGTGGTTGACCTGAGAAAATCACTAAATCATGAGCACAAATATAGATATGGGATTGATGTTTCCTCCATATTCATATTAAGGGGGTGTATACTCAAGATTAATAATGTTCACAAGGGGGTGAATGTTATAGTGTTCACATTATTAATACTTATTAGTTTATTAATAGTCATTAGTCCAACATAAATATTGTTAGTTTAACAATATTACATATATAGCTTTATATTGTTTGGTATGTTATTATTACGAATAAAAACAACGATATACATGTAGAATTATAGAGTTAGTTGGTTAGCTAGTGAAAGTTTATACGGATATCGAGATTCCCATATATAGCCTATGCACTTCCTATATAAGTGCTATGTAATGTCTCCTATGATTCAACTGAAGAGTGAATAATTTTTATTGTGTTTTAAATTATTATTTGTTGTCTAGTGTTCGGCTCTCTTTTAAGATTATTCTCATTAGAAAACACATAAACACTGAATCTTTCTTTGAAACCCTCGCTATAAATAACTCTGAACAATATGACAGGGTATGACAACCCTCCAAAATCAATGATCTGCCCCAAAAGGTTAATGCACATCTTTCAAGGTCAATGATTTGTACTAAAATGTCTAGTACAATAGTGAAAAGGCCAAAAAAGGTGACACCAATAGCCTAGGGTGTGACACCAATAGTCTAGGTACTATACAACATCATTAAATGCTCCAAAAATGTGATGCTTCTTGTAGAGAATGGTGACACTAGCCATTTAGAGGTATGAAATAGTTGAAATAATTACCAGAAGTGGGATGCCCTTCTCTAGAATAGTGAAAACCCCTGATTCCTCTGAAACCTTTAATGATAGTTCTAGAAATTAATAATTACTTTTAGCCAATATTAATTTAAAGTACCCCGATTCTCTGCTCAATTGCAACTCCTAGATGGGGTTACCTTTAAAGATTGAAGGGTTTTTGTCCTCGACCTTAATAGTAATGGAGGGTTTCTGTCTTCAAAAGCAGAGGTCAAAAGAATTTTGAATTCAACATGAATAATGAACAATGAATAATTCATCTTTTTGGTTCCATTTGTACTTTTATAATTTCATCCTAATCTTTAAAACATTTATAATGCTTTTTTGCAATTATTACTTTTTTGATCATTTAAAAAATATTTTCTTTTTGGCCATGTATTTAATATTTTTTTTGGACCCTTTTAATAATAATAATAATAATATATAAGTATTTTTTTTTAAAGTATTATAAAATAAATCAACTTGAATAACTTAAATGAATTGTTATTAAATTATTTCTCTCATTAAATATTTAAAAAAAGAGACAAACATGTTGAAAAACGTGTAATTATATAATCTAACATATTGAATCTACTTTTAAAGTGGCTTCTTTCTAGTTTGAGGCTTGGTCTAAATAGATGGTCATATAAAAAAAATATTAGACATACAATTGTTTTTTTTGTTGTGGTTGTTTTTTAATGGGACACTGCAAAACCCAACATTTTATTTATTTACGAGGTAAAACTCACTACATACAATATCATTCAGAGAAAGCTCTCAATTTATTTATTGGAGTTTGAATTCGGATCTTTCACACTACGACACTCATCTCAACAAATTCCTAAATTCATCCCACCAAATACATAAATTCATCATTTTATACAGCTAGATGATTTATACCCCCTCCCCCTTGGAAAAAAACATGCTCCCCGTGCGATCTCACACCTCCTCCCCTCATCCGATTGATTATGAGATAAATAAAACCATGCCAAAGCCACTGGTGCTGGTGCTGGTGCTGGCACCAGACAATGGAGATTAATCACATAATGTAAAAGGAGGATATACAGAGAAGACGGCCCCCGATATGCCGCCATTCACCTCAAAATACTACAAGATGAATAAAACCCGAGATTTGGGGGGAGATTTGAGAAGACATTTCCTTTGCTTACAGACACCAATTTCAACAATAGGATTCATACATTTCTTTTTACCTTTTGATAGTTTTTACTCGTGATATTTTAAAATAAAATGAAATGAATAAAAACAAGTTGAGTTTCATCTTTCCTTTTTGGTTGCTTATGGTTAGAATTCTTCTTGTGCATGTATTATTTTTTTTTTAGCCTTTTTCTATGTTAGTTTTTTTTTGGTTTGTGGCTCTTGTCTTTGTTTGTTGTGTTTCATTTCAAAAGCTTGAATGAAAGTTTTATATATTGAATCACACTCTCATGACATGTAGTTTTGAGAGAATTTGTATGTTAGTAAAGATTGTCCTCCTTTATTATTATTATTATTATGTGTATTCTAAATTTTTTGTTTTTATTTTTGAGTGTTACATGCATACACAACTTGTTATATTATGAGTATTTATTTATTACCAAAAATTATGTTGTTTGTGTGAATGTTATTGATGGTATTTTTGAGATAGCTACATGATATGTAGTTTTATAAATGATTATGGATTCAAAGTTGATTGCCCAAACACTTCTCATACTCCCCTGTAGGCATTTTAGGTACATTTCCTAGTAATGCTTTAAGTTTTTGTAAGCTTCCATGTGATCATTTATATCGTGATTTACCTTGCCTAATGTGTACCTTTATGTGCTTAGTGGTTCTATGTATGCTCATGTTTTTACTCTACTTGCTATAGTTTTGTCTAATGCGTACTTGGCTTCCTCTATGTTACTTTGATTCTAGAGTGTTTGACATCTTTTTTCCATATGATGTTTGGCATGCTTCTCTTGCTTGCTTTGTTGCTTGATACATTTAATTCAACATGATTATTGTTTGGTATGTCTCTCTTGATTGATAGCTAATTAATGTTCCTTGCTTTTATTGTATATTATGTGTCACATTCTTGTGTTTGTTTTATTTGTGTGATATTGATTTTTTTACTTGTCTTGTTTCCTTTGAGTGTGGTGTGCTTACTTTACGTCTGGTGTGTCTTCCTTGTTTGTTTTGTTTACTCAGAGTGTGGTGTGCCTTCCGTGCTCGTCCTATTTACTCTGCATTGCTATATGATTGGTGCCATGATCTATATCATGCACAGTGTTCTTTGATTTTTCATGATCCATATTATGTAGATGTTCCTATTTGCTTTCTATGTTGCCATAATTCCTATTGTGCATCTATTGGGTCAAGGCTCAATATGTATGTTTTCTTTTCATCTATGTTGCTACACTAACTATATTGGGGCATCATTTGTTACTTCTTACAATGATTATATTTTGCCTATACATGGCTGTCTTGTTCCTATGTTTTGCATTGATTACATCTACTTACTTGAGGTTGATTATATTGGTGCTTCATTGATTACATGTTGCCCATGAGAGGCATATTCCTATTGCACTTATATTGGTTATATATTTCCCACAAAGGGGCATGATACTCCGACACCTACATTTGACTATACCTTACCCATTGAGGGGCCATTTATTACTATTGTGATTGTATTGCTTAGACTTAGAGACACATAGGTCAAGTTGACCTACATGCTTTCACAATGATACCTTACTATAATTTTACATTTGAGCTTTATTTTTCTTTTTTAACATATGGTGTGCATGATTACTTTCTTTTGAGATATGTGATTCACAGGGCCATCCCACACTTAAAAAACATAGATATGTTTATTTACCTCTCCAAGATTCCAATAAAATGGTGGTACCCAACATAGTTTCCCTTCGTCCATGTTTTGATGAAAAGTATAATAAGGCTAAATAACTTCGTCCATGTTTTGATGAAAAGTATAATAAGGGTAATGAACACTAGATTAATCATTAATAAATAAGGGTGTAAATAAGATTTGATATAAATAGTATAAATACAATAAATAAAATTCTAAAATATTCTCTAAAGGAAACAAATGAAGGTACTTAGAATGATTGATAATTGACAAAAAGGATTTATAGACACATATCTGATTTTAGACTCACATGTATGATGACAATCACTAAAAATGATTAAAAATAATCAACTAAGTGCAAAAAATAATGATAGGACCGAAACTCCCCAAAGCTCTGACACAACTTGTCAGATTTAAGAGCACACATGATTACCAATGTATAAGCAACTAAACATGCGGAATCCAGAAGAACAAATAACTATCAATGAGAAAACACACAGAACATGAGAGGCAATATACAATTATATTCAACTCATTACAAAGGAATTTACAACAAAGAGGTGGCACTCTTTCTTCCACTTCGTGGGCTTACAGTAAACTTCCCTCCAGAGTAATCTTCTCTCATAGGTCACAACACACAGCTAACACAAGCTGTTGTTCACCTCATTGCACATCTGTACAATCGAGTACACAACCGTACTCCAAGTAGATCTCTCCATGATCCTGCTGATGTATTGTTGTCACCTTGGATCTAGCTACCCCGCTGATCTCCTTTCTGACCCTCGCATCCACACATCCTTGCATATCAAACCTGATCTTACTTATACCTACATGGGGAATCCTACTTGATTCCACCATGGGAAGAACTCTCCAAGCTTCACATAGCTCTTCTCCAAATTCTCCACCTAACAATACAGCCCATGAGTCTATTATATAGATCTCATGCATACACTGATTAGACTTGCGGCTCAAGGCTTCGAACAAGCCTTTAACATGCAAACTCCGCGTTCACTTAACTGACTGTTTGTAAGCAGCAGTTCAGACCGCTACAGGTGACCGACGTCGGTCCCTGCCCTCCTGGAGGTGACCGACGCCGGCCGATCTCCTACCGATGCCGGTTTCCCTTCTGCGTCCCTTGACCGACGTCGGTGTGGCCTGCCGACGCCGGCGACTGCGTACACTGGAAACCCTCCTGTTTGCCTTAAGGTGTAGCTTTTAGCTCCACACCCTAACAATCTCCCACTTGGAGATAAAGAGCTGCACCTGTACCCAAAACCAGTACCCTGTCCAATCTGCATCCTGGCTTGTATTCCTCTTCAAGCTCCCACTTGAAGACAACCCACCACACTCCATGTGGTGTTAATCCTGTGCCTGATTTCCTTCATTCTCATCGTACCATCTTCTGCCTTGCTATACTCCCACTCAAACAGCAACCCCTGTGAGTAACCTGTAATCAACAAACACTTAACAGATCTGGGACATCTGTTAGTCAAGCTTGCTCTGAGAACGTCCAACCTCGCTCTGATACCAATTGATAGGACCGAAACTCCCCAAAGCTCTGACACAACTTGTTAGATTTAAGAGCACACATGATTACCAATGTATAAACAACTAAACATGCGGAATCCAGAAGAACAAATAACTATCAATGAGAAAACACACAGAACATGAGAGGCAATATACAATTATATTCAACTCATTACAAAGGAATTTACAACAAAGAGGTGGCACTCTTTCTTCCACTTCGTGGGCTTACAGTAAACTTCCCTCCAGAGTAATCTTCTCTCATAGGTCACAACACACACCTAACACAAGCTGTTGTTCACCTCATTGCACATCTGTACAATCGAGTACACAACCATACTCCAAGTAGATCTCTCCATGATCCTGCTGATGTATTGCTGTCACCTTGGATCTAGCTACCCCGCTGATCTCCTTTCTGACCCTCGCATCCACACATCCCTGCATATCAAACCTGATTTTACTTATACCTACATGGGGAATCCTACTTGATTCCACCATGGGAAGAACTCTCCAAGCTTCACATAGCTCTTCTCCAAATTCTCCACCTAACAATACAGCCCATGAGTCTATTATATAGATCTCATGCATACATTTATTAGACTTGCGGCTCAAGGCTTCGAACAAGCCTTTAACATGCAAACTCCGCGTTCACTTAACTGACTGTTCGTAAGTAGCAGTTCAGACCGCTACAGGTGACCGATGTCGGTCCCTGCCCTCCTGGAGGTGATCGACACCGGCCGATCTCCTGCCGATGCCGGTTTCCCTTCTGCGTCCCCTGACCGACGTCGGTGTGGCCTGTCGACGCCGGCGACTGCGTACACTGGAAACCCTCCTGTTTGCCTTAAGGTGTAGCTTTTAGCTCCACACCCTAACAAATAATTCAAAAAGATGATTAAGCTCTATTGATGCGGAAAATATCAAACAACTTTGATAGTGTATGTCAAGTATTAGACTACTTTGATATCTACTTGACATTTTATCCTAAAAGTTATTGGTCTGTTCTAATAACGAATGTGTAGGTATGTACGGTCTAAAAGTTTGTGAACCTCTTCGTCAACAACTGAGTATTTGAAACTTATTCTAGATTTACAAATAGATATGTGGATTGCCATAATTATTTCTACTTTGATCAAGCCCTAATTTATCCAAGGGACCTTATAAAAATAAAACATTGAATTTTATTTTTTATGAGACTTCCTTAGTCAGTCCCTTGTTTGATGATGGAATTGTAATCAACACTTATGCAAGTCAAAAAATAGATTATTTATATGATAGTCAAAATGATTATCCCTATGAGTTGAAATATAAGCAATTAGTTGCTTTTATATGCTTTTTGACTAGTCCTTTTGGTACAAATGCAACAATAACTCTTCAATAGCAAGAAAATTCAAGGAAATTAGAGTAAAGGAAATCTATAGAGGTGATATCTAGATGTGTCCCTTGTAATTGTAATATGATCGATTCATATGAAATGCCTTAGGATACCTTTGTACATATAGACTTATCAAATTCAAATTGAGGACCTAACAAGCCAACATAAAAATAAGATATAAGAGATGAAAAAATAGGGGCCAAGGTCAAAGCTACAAACCGGATCTGGGGTACAATCAAGGGGCCAAGTCCCCGAGAACCATTAAACCATATAAATGGCCATCACTGACCACTGGAACCACTAAGTCAATGCAAACAACCACATTCAATCTATAAACACCTTGTGAGATTCAAACCTGGGTGGGGCTGGGCATAACCAACCCACTTAAATAATTATATATATATATATATATATATATATATATATATAAATATAATAATAATAATAGTAATCCCTCAAGCTTACGTCGGTGCCCTACCTGACGCTCACAATTTGTTAAGGCTCGAACCCATGACCTAGTTATTACCATTGCAACAACATACCGTTGAAGTGCTACTCTAAGGACTATATATATATATTATATTATGCATTACTATATAATATTATAGTAACATTTATTAATGCATTATATATATATATATATATATATATATATATATATATATATATATATATATATATAACACCCACACATATAAGTTAGGTAAAGAGGGTCCCTCACCTGTTTTATTAATCATATATTACTAAATATATTAATATATGATTAATAAAACGGGTGAGGGACCCTCTTTACCTAACTTGTGTGTGTGTGTGTGTGTCTCTGTGTGTGTGTGTGTGTGTGTGTGTGTGTGTGTGTGTGTGTGTGTGTGTGTGTGTGTGTGTGTGTGTGTGTGTGTATAAGAGGGTCCCTCACCCATTTTATTAATCATATATTAATATATTTAGTAATATATGATTAATAAAACGGGTGAGGGACCCTCTTTACCTACACACACACACACACACACACACACACACACACACACACACACACACACACACACACACACACACACACACACACACACACAAGTTAGGTAAAGAGGGTCCCTCACCCGTTTTATTAATCATATATTACTAAATATATTAATATATGATTAATAAAATGGGTGAGGGACCCTCTTACACACACACACACACACACACACACACACACACACACACACACAAGTTAGGTAAAGGGGGTCCCTCACCCGTTTTATTAATCATATATTAATATATTTAGTAATATATGATTAATAAAACGGGTGAGGGACCCTCTTTACCTAACTTATATATATATATATATATATATATATATATATATATATATATATATATATATATATATATATATATATATATATATATATATATATATATATATATATAAGAAAAAAAGTTTTGGTACCTTTTATACTTGAAAAGGTGAAAAGATACAACCCAAATGTCACATATGTGATAGCTGTACAGGAACAAGCCTTAATGTTCAGTTGACAAAACCATAGTAAAACAAGCCAAAAGAGGCATAAGAAGAAATAATATATCCTAGAAGACATGGAGATAAAGCCTCAACCTAAGAGGGAGAGAAAAAATAAGAAAAGCCATGAAAAGTCCCAAAACCCCAAGATGGAGACTAAAAGGGCATAACATTATATAAGGGAGATCTCCCTCTCTGAGTTTGTGCTATTTTCCATACTTACCTAAAGATATACCTTCATGTCCTCCAAGTCACAAGTTTATTTGGTAAGATCAACAACCAATGCATTGTGTTACTGATAAATATGAGAAAAGGTGATATTTTAAAAGTGTGTAGACCGCTCCAGTGTCTTGTTGATAAGGTAAGCAAGAGTAATATTTATGCAATGTGCAATTCCATTAATTTAGTTGTAGGCCAACTTGGAGTTTGAAAAAATAGATAAATTCAAAATGTTCTAGTCTAGTGTAGTGTTGAGAGCCTTGACCAAAACTTGAAGCTCAGAAAAATTATTTGAATTGATGCCTAACCCCTGCTTGAAAGAGATTTAATTGTTTGTAATGTGTAATATTCCCCCCACCCCACTAGAACCACGATTGCCTTGATAGGCTCCATCCATGAAGCAATATGGCATGTTGAAGTCCACCTAAAATGGAAGAATAGTCTGTGGTGTCTTAGGGGCTTTACCTATGGCATTAAAGTGTTTATATTTGAAAAAAGTTTTGAGGACAATGTTGACCAAATTTTGACCCCAATTCAAAATAGGTCAACCCCTCTAAATTGAAAATTTTATAGGGTTTTTATATGGTCTTGTCATGGCCTATAATGGTATTAAAGTGTTTCATATGGTCATAGTTGCCCTTGTCTAGCATCCCCAAGTTTTGGTCTTATATTCACTTGTTTAGTCCTATGGTCAAATATAAGGTCTTGGAAGGGTAAAACAAAGTCAAAGGTTTAATATAGTTTAAATTCATTTCAAAATGTTAGCTAGATGTCTTTGATATCATAATATCATGCTGTAACCTTTATTTGACTCTTAAATGCAAAAAATAACATTTTTACCACCTTTTAGACCATTTGGAAGGGTTGGACATACCAATATCAAAAGAGAACATTTCAAGAAGATTATAAACATCCTTGGTGTTAGAGAATGTTTAGGGTCAGTCAGGTACTGACAAACTTGCAGTTTCAACCTCCCAAATAGGAAAAATAACACTTTCAAGCACTTTTGGGAACTTTCACGACCTTGGAGAATCAATTGTCAATTGTAAATAGTTTTTAAGTGTCTCTTGGGCTCCCTCACATCATTTCCCATCTTTGGACCAAGTTTCAAGTTGAACTGATACTCCAAACACATTTTCTCCTCCATCACCACCTTCACAAGTTCAGAAAGGCAAAATTGAAGTGGATGATATGGCCAAGAGAGAGAGTTAAGAGGAAAATTTTGGCCATTGTTAGGGGTCCTAACGATATTAAAATTAGTGGAATTGATTTGAAGAATGATGGCCTATTATTTATGAACAATTGCTAAGAGTGATAGCAGGTCACTATGGCCTATCCATTTAAGAGGGGTCTGTTCTTGTACCTATTTATCCATCTCAAAAATCAATGGAGAGGAATGATTTTGAGGGTGGTTTTTAGAGGTCTTGGAGTTAATTTTCATGGTGGTTTATCAATTGAATCATCTCCATGGAGTACTTTCACTTGAGGGAAGAAGGTCTTGGTATACAAGTTGTTTCAGACAATTCTGCTACAAGTTATTATTTCCTTTTCATGGTGATCATTATCCAAGGTCTCTAATTATTTATTGATCATGGAAGACCCATAAATTTCATGTAGTTCATGTTATACTTGTCTACAATGTGTTTCTTATTCATATCTTCAAGTTTTTTTCTTTGGGAGACATAGTCTATGTTTGAATATTTTGATGGAGGTTTGATTGTCAATATTGGATCAATTACCATAAATTTACCATAGTGTGAAGTTATTGATAACATATTTAACCATTATAAGTAAATAAAATTATAGAAAATAACCCATATACACACTTTCAATGAAGAGTCATAATTGTTTCAGCTATATGGATTGTAGAAAAGTTTGAGGATGCTTAGAACTCTAAAAGGAGATTGATACATATCCTCATACCTTCATGTATCCATTGGTTTGATTTTTACATCATCAAGTTAAATGAGCCATTATCATGCTCCAAGTCCCTACCCACAAAGCTTGTGCATATATGGTTGACTATACCTACAGGTCTGTACATGCTGTTAGTGTGAGTTGGAGATGAAATGCATGGTCTTGAGCTTTGTGATACATTTATAAGTCTTTGGAAGATGTGTGTAGGGTTTCAAAAAGTTTTATGAGTTCAATAACTCAAAATAACTTAATAAAGTGACTATGTGGACCTAAATAGTCCATAGTGACCTATAGGCACTAAGCCTATAGGTCCACATTTTAGACCAAAATCAATGACCAAATCAACATTGGAATGTCTCAAACATGGAGAACCTAACCTACTTGAATTTTTCACACAAGACATTAATCCTTGAAGAGATCCTAAGTCACTAGTAGTCAAGATGACCAAGAGATTAAGTTGACAGTCTTAGGATACCTACAGGTCCGTACAAACCTATAAGGTAGGTTGAAGGTGACATAGGTCTTTGTTAGAGACCTTGTAATACCATTGAGAAGTGACAATGAGAGTGTGTAATGTTTTGATAAGTTTGGAGGTTCAAGAACTCAAATAATGGTTTTGTGTAACCCTAGGGCAACCAAGACTAAAGTAAACCGAGTTAG
This sequence comes from Torreya grandis, assembly GCA_037957365.1. Lineage (NCBI taxonomy): Eukaryota > Viridiplantae > Streptophyta > Pinopsida > Cupressales > Taxaceae > Torreya > Torreya grandis. Next base: position 1,347,720 of record JARHVA010000037.1, read on the forward strand.
AAGTCAAATCTACACCTACAACTATATATAGATTGTGTACTTATTGTTAATGATAGAGGTGTATGAGAGATACTATGAACCTAATTAAATACTATAGGCAGTTTCAAATTCATGGAGGTTAGTGATGATTGAAAAATAAAGTTTAAACCTAAAGCATATGATCAACACTCTAAGAGAGACACTTACAGGTGCTTGACAGGTAGTTGGGTCAATTTCAAGCTAAAGTGAAAGGATAAAGTGTATGAATGGTTTTTGAAACTAATCTAAGAAATGAAATTAACTAAGAATATAGAGGAGATAAATCCTATAAAGAAAATGAGGTTCAAACACACTTTATACATAGTCAATGATCCCAAGTGAACACTTATAACCACCTATAGTCTTCCAACATCACCAAAAAAAGGGTAGTCTTTGAGGTCAAGATGAGGATTATTAGTCACATGGATTAAATGAGAGTTTACAATAAGGAGGTTTACCTTAACATCTTCGAAAGATAAATTGTCTCCCAAAAGACCCCTTCATAATAGATCAAGACTCTACAAGCATCTACATGCCTACTTAGAGGGTTAGCTTATTTTAAAGTTAAAAAAGTTAACAAAGCATGTATGAGGTGTTTGGACCCAATTGGGATCTTAAAATTTTTTTTAGAACATGGAAAGCATCACTGATATGAGAGGGTAAGGTTTAGAGATTAAAAGAACAGTCAACAACCCCAATGAAACACCTACAAGATGCAAAAACTCAATCTAGGCTAGTTCTAAACCTAAAGGGAGACAAATGTGTTTGGAAGAGAGATTGAAACCTAAATATGAGACTCCATATAATTTAAAAACATTTTGAGGATATTAATTATGAGAATGGTGATGATCAAACACAATACATAGTCAAGAAACACTCTAAACATCACCTAAAGATGACTATATGATGAGAAGCTGGCCTTGAGTCTATGGAAAGAATAAAGATGACATGAGGGACTTTGAGGCCCACCTCAGTTTGAAAAATGTCTTAAGGTCACTATAAACCAAAATGGAATAAAAGTGAAGATGAACCAAACTGGGTTTCCAAGCTCTATACATAGTCAGTGATGGCCTAAAATGCAGTCACACAGGCTACAACCAACCATGAAGGAAACTGACATTTGGGGCCTCTATAGGAATGATAAAGATTTTAAATTTGGTAAATATGTTGGTAATAATTGAATTAAAGTGTTCATAATATCTTCAATGTCATACCAATAGTGGACATATCCACTGCTTTGTCTTAGACCTTGCCCATTCCATTGGCAAGAAGTAGTCGTGAGACTAAAAGATCTTTTGGACTCAAAGGCACACAAAAAGCATTCCCAAACCTCATGAAAGGTCATATAGGTGGTGAAAAATCATATAATAGGTATCCATACATGCTTATGTGTCAACAAATCTTAGTGTTCATTCCAAGTGCCCTTGAAGGCTAGCAAAGAGAAGACAAGCCTAAACCCCAAGTACCTTGAGTAGTGCACCATGAGAACATAGAGGGGTAACCAAAACATAAAATACATTTGGAATAATTTAAAGGTATTTTATAGAGGTGTATTAACTATTAATAGTAGTGGGAGTGAGTTATAAGACCTAAAACTCAAAGTAGATGATGTAGGAACATTAAGCTTAAAAGTAATCAATTTTATGTTTTCATCCTAAGGAGTCAAAATTGGTCAAGTTTGTGGTGTTAACGTATGCCAAGAGACCTTAAAATATATATTTCATGTATTTGAGGTCATTTGGAGTCCCTAGGATTCATAGGAAAAAGTTTAGGTGAGTGTTTGGAATTTCCCTCCAAAACCAACAATTTGAATTTTCAAAATGTTGTCACTAAGACAAGAGTGAACCAAGCTTGATAAAAGGTGGTCAAGAGGGAATATGAGTGTTAATGGCCAAACGATCCTTTTAAAAAGTGTTTTAATTCATATTTTTTATGGTCATAAAGTGGAATCCATGTTTTGGTATGATAACCCTCACCCATACATTGGCTTGACAAGAAAAGGAAGTAGTTTTGTAACTACTTTGATAACCAGTGTTGAAGTTGGTAAAAAAGAGAATGGTACGAGAGTTGGATGAGAGAGGAGATGTGAGAGATCTCAAAAGTGAAGGAGTAGCATCTGAGAGTAGATTTATGTCCAAACTCCTCTTGGAAGATGATAGGTACATGTTTGAGTGACAATATAATGTTGGTCTAATGAATAAAGAAACATGTTCTGTTTTAGTATTTCATTCTCCTTGAATAGTTATTGGATTGTTTGAATGATATATTTTTATGTTAAATCATAAATATTTTAAATATACCTTTGAATGTGTGGTTATAAGCTGACCAATGAATAAAAACTACAGTTATGATAGAATATAATGTTGAAAGAACTGAGGAAGTTGAATGCAATAAAAATGTTGGGTAAGAACTTAAGGTGATTCAAAACCTCTGGTATCCCTCAAGTAAATAATTATAAGATTAAATATGAAACATATTTAATAAGGTGTTGGTAATGTAACCCTATTTTGGAGTTGACACAAAATTTTATACACATAATATACATTCATGTTAGCTTAGTCAAGAAGCATTGGATAATGAATTCTTGGAGAAGGTAAACATTTGTGGAATTTTTTTAGGGTTGACAGTCCCTTTGTTTTAATTTAATACTACTTGTATGATCACAAGGTTCAAATTCCAAAGGAGGTAAGTCTGCTAAAAAACCCTAGGTTTTCAGTGTTTACCCTATGTTCAAGGTGTTAAGAGTTCAAGATAAGTTATGGATAAGTGATACATGTTTGTTGAAATAGTATTGTGAGAAAAAGGAAGCATATAATGAGACAATATTACTTAGAGAGTTGAGTATATTTTGGAGGAGAAACCTCTTACTAAATATAACACAATCACACATAAACCTACCCCTGTTTACATAGTCAACAAACCAAGTAGATTATAATTGATCAAATAGAGATGAATGATTCTCATGGAACATGAGTGTGAGCATGTAAAAATATGGATAACCCTTTTACAATAATCTAGGTGAATATTTGAATGCTTGTGAAGAGGCACAAACCTCAAGGACCAATGCATAGTCAAGGAAATATATACATTCATATGAGTTTCTCTTATTTCATGAAAGAAATGGATAATACAAGGAATTTGACCTATTGGAGAAGTGAATATGGGTTGAAACAAAACTTTTGAAGGTGATTTAGGATCTTGAACGATAGTATAACTCAATAAATGGAATTAAATGTGCCCTTAGCTTGTGCAGGGCTAAAAAAACCCTAGAACTAGGGTTTTTGTGTTTTGAGGAGTTTGAACCCTTAAAAATTTATAAAAACTTGTAATCATACATTATTTTAGGTGAAAATAAAAAATAAAAAATTTTGGGGTTGAAATTAGACCGCACATTATGAATTTGAGATATGTGGAGTTGAAATAGGTCTAATTAGGCCTATTTGAGGGTAGATTAAAGAAGGAAGTCATAGATAGAAGTGGATTCAGGTAATGAGATTTTATACACATCTCAAAGGGGATACATGGAGTTTATAAATATGATTTAACCTTGGGAAAAGTGCTTGGTTTGACTAAAAAAAGATAAATTACTCAAAAAAAGGCTACAAACCTTGAAGAAGCATAGTGATATTAAGGTACAAGGAGTAATGAAGATTGTTGACCCCTTGAAAGGGACTATGGAAAGTGTGATAAGACAATTAAATACTATATATAATAAAATATTGAGTCATTTAAGCCTAAACCAATATTTGATCCTTGAAAGCTAATGCGGGGTTGTCTAGTGAAAGCACAAGAATAAGATGAAGAGGGGAATGAATTGAAAAGGATAGAAAATGAATGTGACTATCTAAATGGAGGAAAATGTCAAAAATAAGTTTTATTCATAGTAAAAAAAATAGGTATTTGAACAAAATTCTGATAAGCATAGTGATCAAGCTAGTGAGATAAAATTGAAGCTAGAGGAACACAAGGTAAGCATGATATGTAATAAAGGTATTTTCAAGACTAGAGAAATAAAATGGAGTTAGGTGATCTTCTCCTCCATATATATGCACCATTTGGTATCATATCAAGGTGAGTTTGAATTGAGTTTTATTTTGAAGTTCTTTGAAACTTGTCTAATTGAAATTGACAAACATGCTATGAGGAATGCTTGAGGTGGTACTTACAGGGTATTAAGGGAGGAGTATGATTGTAGGTATGATCTATTGATATCAGTACATAGGTATATCAATTTGATAAAAGAGAAACAATATCCCCAAAGTCCTTTGAGAAGGATAAGAATCTAATCAAGAGAAGACTAGAAAAAATAGAGAGGAAAAGAGAGCATTGGAGCTCCAAGAGAAAAGAGAGAAGATAGAAGAGAAAAGACTCAAAAAGATATTCAAATAGGATAGAAAAAAGTCCTAGATAGAGGAATCCAAAAAGAGGAAAGGCCCAAAATAGGTCTAAGAGGCAAGATTGATAAGCTTGCTAAGAAGAAGGTCTAGATAGGCCTAAAAAATAAAAAAGGAATGGAGAATATGGATATAGAGAGATAAGTGGAAGACATAAGAAGAGAATTGGGGCAAGGTATAGAGAGGATATAGCTCATGATGAAGCTCATAAGAGAACAAGAAAGCCAATGTATTGGCTAGAATATGAGGAAAAGGGTGAAGTGTCCACTAGAGTCACTTGTGAAATAAAAAAGGAACACGAAGAGTGTCTTGAAGAGTGAGAAGAAGAAAGAGAGAGAAACTCAAAGAGGCATGAGAAGAGAGATTTTGCCAAGTAAGAAACCAGATAGAGAGATTTAGAAGAGGGTTCTCATTGAAGAGAATAAAAAGAAGATAAAAGTGTCAACAAGAGAACATGAGGGTGAAGATAAGAGAAGATGGAGAGTGTCTATGCCAAAGACATTCAAAGAGACTATGTGGTCTCTCATTTTGTATGATAACATTTATTTCAAGTTTGTGTTTTCATGTATGAAGAAAAATGTGGTGAAGGTTAAGCATGAGGCCTCAAAATTGATGAAGGATGGGTAAAGAATATCACACATGAAGTGGTAAGAGGATGACAAAGAAAGAGAGCTTCTTGAAGAAGACAAGATGATGGAGATTGAAGACATTCCACAAGTTTAAAAAGAAGAGAATGAGGAATACTATGATGCATTACCATGCATATCAACTGAAACCAAATAGATGGTGCACCAAGAAAACATGAAGGTCACCCATTAAAACATAAAAGAAAACATAAGCTTGCAGTAGTTACATTTGGAGGTAAATGAATGCCCAAATTTTGATTTTGATTATATATATGGAGAATAAAAGGATGATATGCAGGTTGAGAAAAGGAATGATAAATAACAACCCTCAAAAAGAGAACAATGGAATGCATATGTATGGCCTAAGTGACTAAAACAAGTAGGTAATAAGAAGGAAGATATGACCTACAACAAGAGATAAAACAAGGCAAAAGTATAGATGGAAATCAAGCACAAGTGTGGAAGCAAAGCATAAAAGGCAAAATACATCAAGGTGGCATGGCAAATAACCAAGTCATGAAGCAAGAAGGAGATGACATGAGGAACAAGTGGCAGCCAAATAAGGTACAAGGCAGAAAATGGGTTGTAAAAAGCAAGAAAAGAGTACAAGAGGATCAATTTGTAAGTGTACTCCAAGTAAGCATGAATAATGAAGAAGATAACAAGCCTACAAAGCAAACAAGAGAGGTAGATCAAGAAAACCAAGCAAATGAGATGAAGGTACAGCCATGTGTTCAAGAAAATGAATGCATAAAGGAAGATAAGTGTTGGTTATATTTTTTTTCTAATGTTTTATATGATGACATAAGTGAATTTGCTTCCAATGATGAAGACATTTTGTATATGGAAACCATTGTCTTGATGAATGAGTGTGTAGCAAGGCAAGTTGAAGAAAAAACACCTCAAAGATTGCTTGAAACACATGGTAGGCAGTATGAGGAGGTTGATATGACTCTTATAAATGAAGGAGTACAAGGAGAAGACAAAAAACAAGTTGTCCAAGATAATTAAGAATAATGCAGACCAAAGTTTAATGAAGAATATGAAGAGATTGATGCACAAAAGTTACAAGAGGATATGAGGATGTTGGAAGAGGTATTCAGTCCATCTAATGGGATGAAATTAGGTGAGTTACATAAGGTAAAGGTCAAGGAGGAGCTCCAAGAAAACTCAAAAGAGGAGCAGTAAAGAGAAGCACAAGTAGTTGTACAAACAGGCAAGCAAGCAAGCAAGCAAGCAAACGGAGTATGAAGAAGCAAACAAGGTTATATATTTCATGGGTCAAGTAAAATCTAAGTTTGAATTTGATAAAAATGAATATGAAAAGCCCAATATGGGTCAAATAATATTTTATTATGATGAGGATGAGTGGAATAATAAGTTGCTCTTGCATAGTGAGCAAGATGAGAGGAAAATACATCAAAATGTGAAGAATTTTGAAGAAGAGGCAGAAAAAGTGAGTATATATGAACAAAGGATAGATATTGACATGCATGAGAGGATATTAGAGCCTAATGGATAATATTCTAACATGAACAAGGAGTAAAAATCACAAAAAAAGTAAGATGTTAAGGTGTGGAGCTAAAAGCTTCACCAAATGAGCAAGTGTAGAAGTTGCAGGAGTCACACAGTCACCGACGACGGTCAGGAATGGACCAGAGGCTGTCGGTGTCGGTCATGGATCGGCCGATGTCGGTCACAGGCAGACAGGTAGGGACCGACGTCGGTCATCTGTGCGTCCAGAATCTGTTTTCGTGGATAGAACAAAATGTTTGCATGATAGGATTAAGTGTTAGTCTTAAGTCCGCATCTCTATCTTTAGTAGGACTATTTTGAGCCCTTGATTAGGAGGTGCATCTAACGGTTGTGATTGTATGCTCATGTATCCCTAAATTTATATAATAGGGATAGCTATTCATAGCTTATTGTAGAATGAGAATAGTATAAAAATTATACAGTATATGTATATGTGAATCAATCCAGGTTATTGGAGTTGAATGTAATTGAGAGAGAGAAATCTTGAGGGAAAGAGATCTGTACATCTGAGAGAGGTGCGGAAGAAGGAGAGATTTATTCAATTGTATTTCCAAGAGTTTAATACAAGTTTTCAGGGTGGTTTCTTGTATCTCTTATTCTTTGCTGATTCTGATTTCTAGTTGTTTTCAATTCTGGTTTAATTCCATGTTTAGTTGCTTGCAAAAGTAATCAATTGTTATTGTCTAGATCCTGACAAGTGGTATCAGAGCTTGGGTTCACTAACAGGTGTTTCAGATTTGGTTAGTGTGTGTTGATTATAGGACACTCACAGGGGTTTCTGTAGGGATTTTTGTTTGAGTGGGAGTTAGCAATGGCAGAAGAAAGCAAACTAAGAACGGAGAAGTTTAATGGCAAGAATTACCAATTATGGAGAATATAAATAGAAGATTATCTGTATCAGAAAGATCTATACTTACCATTAGGTGGAGTTGCAAAGAAGCCCACATATATGGAAGATGAAGAATGGGAAGTTCTTGATAGAAAGGCTCTTGGATCCATAAGATTGAGTCTGGCATCTACTGTGATATCTAACTTATCACAGGCAAAGTCAACGATAGAGTTAATGACTACTTTAGCAAATTTATATGAAAAACCCTCAGCTTCAAATAAGGTATATCTTATGAAGTAGTTATTTAATTTACAAATGTAGGAAGGTGGATCTGTATCTAATCATCTAAATGATTTCCATGGAATTGTAAATCAATTAAATTCAGTCAAAATAGTGTTTGATGATGAAATTAAGGCTCTTTTAATATTATGTTCTTTGCCTAAAAGCTGGCATAGCTTGGTAATGGTAGTTAGTAATACTGCATCTGCTTCAAATATTTTAAAAGTAGATGATGTTGTTAGTGTAATCTTGAATGAAGAAATTCGCAGGAAAAACACAGAGGAAACATCAGGGAATGCTTTAAGTTTTGAGAGCAGGGGAAGGCAAAAAGAGAAGGGAAAGCATAGGAGATCAAGTTCTAAGTCAAAGATGAGAGGTAGATCCAAATCTAGAAATGGCAGGAGGATAGCCTGCTAGAATTGTGGATAGATAGGGCATATAAGCAAAGATTGCTGGTCAAAACCTAAAGAGGACAATTAGCATGAAGGTAAAGAAGAAGCAAAAGTTGTAGGTATAGTTTCACAAGATGCTCTTATATTCTCTTTGCATAATAATATAGAATCTTGGGTTTTAGATTTTGGTGCCTCTTTTCATGCAACCCCTAATAGAGAATATTTCAGTAACTATGTCCATGGAGATTTTAGAATAGTTTATTTAGGGGATGATGAGCCTTGTAAAATTGTTGGCAAAGGAAAAGTGCAGCTGAAAATGCAGAATGGCAACACATGGGCGTTGAGAGATGTCATGCATGTTCCCATCCTGAAGAGGAATCTGATTTCTGCAAGAAAGTTAAGGGATGAGGGTTGTACAGTAACTCTCACAGCTAAATCTTGGAAGGTTACCAAGGGTGCACTTGTATTGGCCAGAGGTAAGAGAGTAGGTACTCTCTATTTATGTAATTGTATTACTAATAATTCTCCTTTTGTATTATCTATTTCAGATGTAGATGCAAAGTGGTGGCACCACAGGCTTGGCCACATGAGTGAGAAGGGAATGTCTATTCTTAAGTCAAAAGGTAAGCTTTCAGATTTGAAAAGCATAGATCTAGATTTCTGTGAGCATTGTGTGTTTGGAAAGCAGAAGAGAGTGAGTTTTCTCAAGACTGGGTCAACAAAGAAGAAGCACAAGTTGGAGCTTGTTCACACAGACGTGTGGGGACTAGCTCAGGTTGCTTCTATTGGAGGATCACAGTACTATGTTTCTTTCATAGATGATGCTACAAGAAAGGTATGGGTCTATTGTATAAAGAAGAAATTTGATATTTTTGACACTTTTAAGATTTGGAAAGCTATGGTTGAGAATGAAACAGGTATGAGATTAAAGTGCCTTAGATCTGACAATGGTGGTGAGTTTTGCAGCTACAAGTTCAACTGGTATTGTTATATGCATGGAATACGCAGGCAAAGGATGGTTCCAAGGACACCTCAGAAAAATGGAGTTGCTGAAAGGATGAATAGAACAATAATGGAGCATGCACGGTGTATGAGATTGCATGCTAGTTTGCCCTTAGAGTTTTGGGCAGAAGCTGTAGATATTGCAGTGTACCTGATTAACAGAGGACCCTTTACAGCTCTGGATGGTGGAATTCCAGAAGAGGCATGGATAGGTAAAAGGGTAGATCTTTTATTTCTCAAAGTTTTTGGTTGTGAAGCTTTTGTGCATGTTGATAAGGAAAATAGAAAGAAGCTGGATGATAAGTCTACGAGGTGCACATTTATTGGTTATGGCTTTGGAGATTTTGGATTCAAGTTTTGGAATCTAGGAAATAACAAGATAATTGGGAGCCGTGATGTTGTTTTCAATGAAAAAGTGATGTATAGTGATTAGCTCAAGAAGCTAAATCAATCTGAGCAGAGCAATGGAGAATTGGACGAGGTGACGGTCCAAAATGAGCTCACGAGAAAGAATAATCATAGATAGGAAAACACAGAGACAGACGTCGATTAGGATAGAACCGACGTCGACAATACAAGAACCGATGTCAGTCAGACAGGGATCGACGTCAATCAGATAAGAACTGACATCAGTCATGTGGAACCGATGTCAGTTAGTAACATGCCTGGAGGTGATCGAGGTCGATCACTGTCAGAGAATTTTGGCAGACAGTGTGTTGTGAATGAGTCTCAGATGCCCATTAGGAGGTCAGAAAGGGTAAGTAAACTTCCAATTTGATATTCCCCTTCATTATTCTATTTATTGCTCACTGATGGTGGAGAACTAGAGAGTTTTGATGAAGCAATATAGGTGGAATCCAAGAATTAGTGGGAGCTAGGCATGAATGAAGAAATTGATTCCTTGAGAGAGAACCAAACATGGGATTTGGTTGAGTTGCCAGCAGGAAAGAAGACACTGAAGAACAGATAGATCTACAGATTGAAGGAAGGTGAGAATGGATAGATGAGATATAAGGCCAAGTTGGTAGTGAAAGGATTTGCACAGAAACTAGGTATTGATTTTGGTGAGATTTTTTCTCTTGTAGTTAAAATGACTTCTATACGGACTGTATTGTCTTTAGTTGCTATTGAGGATTTGCATCTTGAGTAGCTTGATGTTAAGACAATGTTTCTTCATGGAGATTTGGATGAAGAAATATATATGGATCAGCTGGAAGGATTTGAGGTCAAAGGTAAGGAGAAACTTGTGTGCAGATTGAAGAAAAGCTTGTATGGTCTCAAGCAAGCTCCTAGACAGTGGTATTTAAGATTTGACTAGTTTATGACTGAGCATGGCTACAGTAGGTGTCAATCTGACTATTATGTATATTTTAAGATATTGGATAATGGTAGATATATTATTTTGTTGTTGTATGTAGATGATATGCTGGTTGCAGGATCACACATGTAGGATATCTCTGAGCTTAAGGTGAAATTAGCTCACACATTTGCCATGAAGGATTTGGGAGCAGCAAAAAAAATCCTTGGCATGAGTATTAAGAGAGACAGGAAAAATTACAGGTTGATTTTGTCTCAAGAGGATTATGTGAACAAGGTGTTGAAATGGTTCAATATGCAGGATGCAAAATCGGTAAGCACACCTATGGATGGACACTTCAAGTTGAGTAAAGAATAGTGTCCTAATTCACATGATGAGGTAGAGTACATGAGTAGAGTTCCATATGCTTTCATAGTTGGGAGCTTAATGTATGCAATGGTATGTACTAAACCGGATATTGCCCAAGCAGTGGGAGTTGTAAGTAAGTATATGGCCAATCCAGGGAAGGAGCACTGGAAAGCAGTTCAGTGGATCCTTAGATATCTAAGAGGGACCAACAGTAGGCATTTGTGCTATGGTGGGTCAAACACTTCTCTACATGGATATTGAGATTCAGATATGGTAGGTGATTTGAATGGCAGAAGGAACACCATAGGATATGTTTTCACTGTTGGTGGAACGGCAGTTAACTAGATTTCAAAGTTGCAGAAGGTTGTTGCCTTGTCTACTACAGAGGCATAATACATTGCAGTCACAGAGGCTAGAAAGGAGATGATATGGATGACACGGTTCATGGAAGAGCTAGGAAAGGAGCAAGAGAGTTACAGATTATACAGTGATAGTCAAAGTGTAATTCATTTGGCTAAGAATTCAGCCTTTCATTTAAGAACCAAACATATACAGCTAAGGTACCACTTCATTAGACAGGTATTGGAGGATGGTGAGTTGAAGCTGGAAAAGATCCATACAGATAAGAACCCTGTGGATATGTTAACCAAGCTGGTAACAAAGGAGAAGTTGAATCTTCATTCAACTTTTGTTGGTCTTCATGATTGAGTTTGAAGATGGAGAAGCTAGAAGATGTTGCTGTACAAGTACTGGTGCAGCTATTTATCTCCAAGTAGAAGATTGTTAAGGTGTGGAGCTAAAAGCTTCACCAAATGAGTGAGTGAAGAAGTTACAGGAGTCACACAGTCATTGATGATGGTCAGGAATGGACCAGAGGCTACCGGCATCGATCATGGATTGGCTGACGTTGGTCACAGGTAGACAAGCAGGGACCGACGTCGGTCACCTGTGCATTCAGAATCTATTTTCGTGGATAGAACAGAATGTTTGCATGATAGGATTAAGTGTTAGTCTTAAGTCCGCATCTCTATCTTTAGTAGGACTATTTTGAGCCCTTGATTAGGAGGTGCATCTAACGGTTGTGATTGTATGCTCATGTATCCCTAAAGTTATATAATAGGGATAGATATTCATAGCTTATTGTAGAATGAGAATAGTACAAGAATTGTACAATATATGTATATGTGAATCAATCCAGGTTGTTGGAGTTGATTGTAATTAAGTGAGAGAACTCTTGAGGGAAAGAGATCTGGAAAGAGATCTGTACATCTGAGAGAGGTGTGGAAGAAAGAGAGATTTCTTCAATTGTATTTCCAAGAGTTTAATACAAGTTTTCAGGGTGGTTTCTTGTATCTCTTATTCTTTGCTGATTCTAATTTCTAGTTGTTTTCAATTTTGGTTTAATTCCGTGTTTAGTTGCTTACAAAAGTAATCAATTGTTATTGTCTAGATCTTGACAAGTGAAGAATCAAGTGAAAACAATGAAGAAACAAGTATGAGGAAGAAGAATGAATACCAATTCATTACAACTGAGTATTAAGAGGTTCAAAGTGACTTATAACAAGTGGAAGATATAACAAAATATATTATATAATAGTTGTAATGCTATATATATTTAGAAGATGCATGGACAAGAAGGCTAGATAAAACTAAGAAGAGGACAAGCAAGAGTCTGGCAAGCAATAAGGAGCAAGGAATGAAGACTAGTAATCAAGTGAATGTGAAGGACCCTTTAAGTACAAATTGGAAGGCAAGAAAGAAAGATAGAGGCTCAATCTTTTCTTCCTCCTGGGGAGTATGGTGCAGGAGCACCAAGCTTAAAACCTGTCAATTTTGTGTTTTGGTCCTAAGGAGTCAAAATTGGTCAAGTTTGTGGTGTTAATGTATGTCAAGAGACCTTACAAGGTCCATTTCATGTATTTTAGGTCATTTTGAGTCCCTAGGAGTCATAAGAATATGTTTAAGTGAGTGTTTGGAGTTTCCCTCCAAAACCAACAATTTGAATTTTCAAAATATTGTCACTAAGACAAGAATGAACCAAGCTTGATAAATTTTGGTCAAGAAGGAATATGAGTGTTAAGGGCCCAAGGAGTCTTGTAATAAGTGTTTTAATTCATATGTGTTATGGTCATAAAGTGGAATCCATGTTTTGGTATGATAAACCTCACCCATACGTTGGGTTGATAAGAAAAGGAAGTAGTTTTGTAACTATTTTGATAACCAATGTTGAAGTTGGTGAAAAAGAGAATGGTACGAGAGTTGGAGGAGAGAGGATATGTGAGAGATAAAATATATATCTCATAAGTGAAGGAGGAGCATCTGAAAGTATATGTATGTCTAAAATTCTCTTAGAAGATGATAGGTACAGGTTTGAGTGGCAATGTAATGTTGGTCCAATGAATAAAGAAACATGTTCTATTTTAGTATTTCATTCTCCTTGAATAGTTATTGGATTATTTGAATGATAGATGGTTATGTTCAAGCCTATATATTGTATATAACCATTTGGATGTGTGGTTATAAGTTGACCAATGAATATAAACTATAGTTGTGATATAATACAGTGTTGAAAGAACTGAGGAAGTTGAATGCAATAAAAATGTTGGGTAAGCACTTAAGGTGAGTCAAAACCTCTATTATACCTCACATTAATATTGATAAGATTAAATATGTAACATATTTAATAAGGTGTTGGTAATGTAACCCTATTTTAGAGTTGACACAAAATTCTGTACACAGTATACAATCATGTTAGCCTAGTCAAGAAGCATTGGATAATGAATTCTTGGGGAAGGTAAACTTTTGTGGAATTTTTTTAGGTTTGATAGTCCCTTTGTTTGAATTTACTTCTACCTGTATGATCACAAGGTTTAGATTCCAAAGGAGGCAAGTCTGCTCCTCAAAAAACCCTGAGTTTTCAGTCTTTACCTTATTTGCATGGTGTTAAGAGTTTAATATACATTATGGAGAAGTGATACATGTTGGTTGAAATAATATTGTGAGGACAAGGAAGGGTATAATGAGAAAATATTCCTTATAGATTTTAGTATATCTTTGAGGAGAAACCCCTTACTAAATATAACATCGTCACACATAAACCTACCCCTATTTACATAATCAACATACCAAGTAGAGTATAAATGATCAAACGGAGATGAATGATTATCATGGAACATGAGTGTGAACATGTAAAATATGGAGAAACCTTTGAAATAATCTATGTGAATATCTAAAGGCTTGTGAAGAGGCACAAACCTCAAGGACTAATGCACAGTCAAGGAAACATATACAATCATATGAGTTTCTCTTATTTCATGAAAGAAATGGATAAAACAAGGAGTCTTACCTATTGAAGAAGTTAATAGGGGTTGAAATAGAACTTTTGAAGGTGATTTAGGCTCTTGTAACTCAATATATGGAATTAAATGTGCCCTCGGCCTATGTAGGGCTAGAAAAACCCTAGAACTAGGGTTTTTGTGTTTTGAGGAGCTTGAACCCTTAAAAAAATATAAAAACTAGTAATAATACATTATTTGAGGTGAGAAGAAATAATAAATTATTCTGGGGTTAAAAATAGACCACACCGTACGAATTTGAGATGTGTGGAGTTGGAATAGGGCTAATTAGGCCTTTTTAAGGGTAGATTAAAGAAGGAAGTCATAGCTAGAAGTGGATTTAGGTAATGAGATTTTATACACACCTCAAAGGGGATACATGGAGTCTAGAAATGTGATTAAACCTTGGGAAAAGTGCTTGGTTTGACTAAACAAAGAGAAATTTCTCAAAGGAAGGCTACAAGCCTTGAAGAAGCATAATGATCTTAAGGTACAAGGAGTAATGAAGAGTGTTGACCCATTGAAAGGGACTATGTAAAGTATGATAAGGCCATTAAAGACTATCTAGAATAAAAGATTGAGTCATTTAAACCTAAACCAAGATTTGATCCTTGAAAGCTAATGGGTGGTTGTCTAGTGAAAACACATGAACAAGATGAAGAGGGGAATGAATTGAAAAGGATAGACAATGAATGTGATTATCTAGATGGAGTCAAATGTCAACAAGAAGTATTGTTCATAGTAAAACAAATAGGGATTTGAGAAAATGTCTGATAAGCACAATGATCAAGCTAGTGAGACAAGATTGAAGCTAGAGGAACACAAGGTAAGCATGAGGTCTTTTCAAGACCAAAGAAAGTTAATGGAGTTAGGTGAGCTTCTCCTCCATATTTTTGCATAAGTAGACCTCTCTTGGGCTTAAGAAAAACTAAGCAAGCTACCTGAAAAGCAAATTTAAATGATCATACCATTGCTCACACTTTGCATGGGAGTCTAAGCCTTTAGAATAGTTTAAGGGGTTTGATAATAAGGATTTAAAAGTATATGGAGGTCATTTAATGATCTGTTCTTTATGAACAATCGTTAAGACCCCAAACATGTCTTAAACCTCTCTTAAACCTTGATAGTGACTAGTCATGGGAAAAAGACCTCAAATGCCACCATTTGATGCTGAAACTTCTTGGATGTTATTGAGGGATCCAAAGAGCTTATTCACATGTACTTCACTTGTACATACTACTATATGGACTGCCCAAAATAGCCTATTTTTGCATGTTTTTGGTGTTTTTTAGGTGTTCTAAGAAGGGGAAAGCTTCGCCATAATGAGATGAGGTAATTTTGGAGTTTTCCTAGCCATTAAAGTCCAAAAATTTTCATAATATATTTTTGAGGTGATCAAACTAGGCACATTTTCCAAGGTAGTCTCAAATAGGCTAAAAATGAGACTAGGTGGCAAGGGCATTTATTAGTTTTCATACTTCCACAGGGTCTCAGGATCCCAAAATTGACATGGAACTTGGTGATGGACTAAGGAAAGTTAATCAACTTATTTGTTTGATTTAACATGTGTGGCAGAGGTTTGGAACAAGAAAATAAGGTCCTAAGCAAGGAGACCTAACTTAGGCCTAATTCAAGAGAGAGAAAGGCAAAAAAATGGGTTTCCACTCAGAGTATAAAGATGAAATTTGACATGGAGATATAATGACATAGAATGTCCTAAAATTTTCCATTATTTTTTCAAGATCATTTGTAAAACTCCCTACACAAGGAGGTTTACAAGTAAAAAGGGCTATAAGGAAACTAGGCCTAATGAAGGCTTAAGGAGAAAAATAAGTTCATGGGAGTTGGTACAAGAATTAGACCTGATAACATATTTTAAGAACATTCATATAGTTTGGATGAATTAGAGAAGATGCACTTTATTTTTGGGCCATTTGGACCAAACTAGGTGTGGGAAATGAAGAGTTACAAGACACCTATGCACTTGAATGATGGAATCACAGACCAAATGAGTTTCTTAAGGCATGTTAGATGTGAAATGAGTGGTTTCAAATAAGTTAAAGTAAATTCATGGTTATAAGGTCCATTTGTCACTCCTTTCATGCAAATAAGGACAATTTATAATGAGCTAGTCAAGGTGTCAAAGCCAAATTGTAACCCCCATGCCACTTGGAAGATTGGACCTGATTCAGGAGTGAGAAACATGGCCTTGGAGTTATATTGGACTATCTCATAACTCTTATTCTAGTTTTAACTCTCATGGACACTTGTCAATCTTATTCTACCACACCTCTCTCTCTCTCTCTCTCCACCATTCTCTATATATTGAGTCACTTTTGGCTAAGTTGGTCTCCTTCACTTGGGTATGGTGAATCCCTACCCATTTTTTATACCTTTGATCAATAAAACATTAGATGTTTTACCTCATTCTATGACTAAATGCAGTGATACAACTCTAAATGGTTGATCTCATCAAGTGTAAATGTTTATCACCTTGTTTGTGTCCTATTTATTTTGCCTCATATGGTTGTTTCTCTATTGAAGGTTGTAGTTGGTGTCATCAGGGGTATCTTGTGGGATTTAAAGTGGAACTATTCTTCCCTCTCAGCCTTACAATGCCTTACCCTTATACAAAACATTGATGCAATAGGTTTAGTCTAGGATGTGTGTGTCATGTTGTCTTGTAGGTCTTAGTTCATTATGCAATGTGTGGTAGTGGTTAACAAAGTTTGGTGCATCACCACTATAGTTAGGTTTATTTTAGTTTATTTCTTCCCCTTTTCAAAGCAAGAAAGTAGTGAAAATGAGTCTAAGTGATTCACCAAGGGGAGCTAGCCCTTCAATCTAGAGGTTTACTCCTACTATAGATAACCCATAGGTCTATAGGTAATCCCATGTTTAACCAAATTGGATAAGTCTAAAAAACCTTCTCTTAGGGTGCAAAATTTGGTGATAATAGACATAAGACACCTTGTTTGAGAATTGATCGCCATTCCTAGTTATCCATAAACTCCAAATCATTTATAAAGGTAGACATTTGAGGACTTCAAAAATTCATCTATGAGCATTCCAATTTATCCAAGCTTCATCAATTGAGCCACCTTCCCAATTTGGACAAATTTGATCAGATGCAGAAACATCCCAAACCTCTCTAGCGATGTTACATTGAATAAAAAGATGATATATAGATTCTGTCCATGTCCTAAAAAGATAATAAATGCTTGGCCCTAACCATTCACATCACATTAGGTTATCCCAAGAAAGGATTTTATTATACATAGCCAACCAAAATTTCAATTTTTCCTTTGGAGGAGCATGCTGTTTCCAAATGCTCTTCTAGTACCATTGTATATCAACATGACTGCCATGAGCCTTGAGGGCCCTATATCCTAATTTGAAAATATATTCTCCTCTATCTTTATTATAATCCCATCATAATTTATCCATCTAATTGATGAGAGAGATCTGGTTTGTGATCAAATATTTTTGGTAGTTTATCCAAATGGTAGCATCCTATCTTAAAATGCCAATCTCTTATGTATATTTCCACCTACACCTCCATCTATTCCTCCTATTGCTATCATAAGCTTTAGCTAAGGATGATATGCTGTTTTAATGTAAATTATCCTTCAAAGAGTTTGAGAATCTAATCTCATTAGAATCCCCACTGAGATAATCCCTACCTATACGAATATCTAAACCCAAGATCCTATGCAAGAGAATCCCCAATGATATCAAAGCTTATAATGATTACTTTCCAAAAAATAGTGTCACTAGTGTGTTTTGTGGGATAAATTTGATATATTCTAGTATAGACATAGGATAAATATTTTTTTGATGGATAACTTGTTTCCATAGGCCATTTTTGGAGGTAAGATTCCATGCCCCTTTAGTAACCAACACATAAGAGAAAAGAGTCAAGTTCTTTAATCCCCATGCTCTTTCTAATTTAGGCTATGTTATAGTGGTCTATTTTAAGAGAGGTATACTTCAATTTTCCTTATTTCTAGACCAAAGGAATTAAAGGCACAATTTCCTGATCTTGTTGAGGACCATTTAATGAATAAAAGCAATAGACAACCAATAAACTAGAATAGCTTCCAAAACTCTTTTGATCAACACCAACCTTCCTGCCACAAAGATCCATCTATTAAACTATAAAAAAACATGGCTTTTAATCTTGTCATAAATTCACATCCAGTCCTTAGACCGATAGTCATTTGCCTTTATGAATAATCCCAAGTATTTTATTCTAAAATCTAAAAGAGGGGTCTAAAAGGGCAGCAAGATATAAATAAGGTTCCTGGTGGTCAAGGCAATGTGAAATAAATATATTGCAGATTTTTGCATGTTGATCACCATCTTAGTTATAGAAGAGAAGAGCTTCAAGATCCCATCCAAACACTTTGCTTCCTATATGGTTCCATTACTAAATATGATAATGTCATTAACGAAAAATATATGAGTGACGTGAGTGGGTATAACAATCTTAACCCATTTTAAATTACCATTGAAATTCTCATGAGCTATGTATCGATTGAACACCTCCATGATAATTAGAAAAAAGAGTGGAGATAGTGGGAAACCTTGCTTGCTTTCATGTGAGGGAGTGAATAAGGTGGATGCAGAGTAATTAATAAGAACTTAAAAGGAGGTAGATTGATAATATTCTTCAATCCAATTTATAAAAAGAGGATCAAACCCCACTTGAGTATGGTTGAGCCTTAGGTATAACCAGTTAACTCTATCAAAAGCTTCAAATAGATCAATATTGAGGAGAAAGGTAGGCCTAGATCTAGTTTTAATGATGTGTAGTGCCTCTTGTGTAGTACCAATGACACAGTGAATCGATTGATTATTTAGGAAACCAAATTTATTAAGAGAAATATGTTCTGAAAGGATGGGTTTGAGGTGAATGGGAATGATTTTTGAAATGATCTTATATATGCAGTTACAAAGGGAAATGGGTTGAATGTGGTCAAATATAATAAATATCCACCATTAGGAATGTTGGATATGAAGGTAGAGGAGAATGACATATGAATTCTACCAAAAACCCATTATTCCTTGACTCCAAGGAGGTTAAATACATTAATATACTAGAAGCCTAAGTAGAAATCAACCAACCATCCATTTGGTCTAGGTGCCTTGCCTAGTTGAAAGGACTTGATGGTAAAGATTAGTTATTTAAGTATGATCAGGCAAAGAAGAATCTATTTTTTTTTGATCATTCACCCATACATAAAAAAGAGGCATGTAACAACACCATTAGGGTCAATTAGAATTGCATGTTTTTTTAATTAAACACTGATTCGTAAACACCACTGATAAACTCAAAGTGAAATTTTTAAAAGTATGGATTCTAAATTTCTCAACTTATAAGATGTTGGAATGATTATAAACTGATGAAAATCTGATCCAAATCAAGTTTCAAAATTGAAATAAAGGTGAATTGATAATCACATCAGTTATCCATTGAAATCGTCAGATTTTCCAAATTCTTGATTTTATCCAATTTCCTGTAAATGATCAAATGATTAAATTTTGCATTCTGATTTAAATCTAAATTATAATCTTCAAATTAACTGAAACTAAAAATGCAAAAATAAATTCTAAGATCAAAACACATAAATTGTTTACGGGGTTCAGAATTCCTACGTCCTCGGGTTCGTATCAAACCGATCCATTAATGTTGCTAAAATTTGCAAGATAAAATAATACTTACAAACAAAAAAAGATCATATCTCTCTACAGAATTAGTGTTTCAGACCTTCAAAAGATCTTGGCTGACTGAGCACGTCCTTCACCTTCCTGAATCACACGTAGAGTCTTCTCCAAATTGAAATTGGCAACTTCCATAGCTCAAAATGACATCACCAATTATCCAAAATGGGTGAATAAATATACTTCATAGAGTGTATCAGAATTCTAAACAAGTTTGTAGTTTACTCTGAGCTTTGATTTGGCCTCTAAGGGCTCCAAAATGACCAAATACTGTAAGTGGGTATATAATATCCAATACACAGTCAGCGAGAAACTTACCTTTAAATACATGTTTGCTCCTTTCAAAACACTTGGAAGTCCATAGCCTAAGTGGTCAAGACATATCTCTTTTGCATGGGAGGTTGGCGTTCAAGTCTTTGACCTACCTTTTTGGGTGCTTGACTATCCATTTGTCCCACATGTGTGGGTGGAGAGGATTAAACAAGGCTTAAAATAGCCTTGGTCTGCCATTTACATCATGGGTTTATCCCACATGCATCATATTTGGGCTAAGACAAGGCTTTAAAAAGCCTTTGACTACCCACTTATCATGTGGCTTTGGCCACATAAAAGCATTTTACTCAGGCTCGGGCTTAGGCTCGGTCTTTATGGAACAACATTATCTTGAGCTGACTCAATAAGGTGTGTTGGTTCTCCATGTGACTTAGCTAAGAACTCTATATAATCTCCCTCAGGCTTCCCACCTTGCTCGGGCTTTGGATCTTGAACTGTCCTTTGAACTCACCATATGGCTCGCTCAATGAGCTTAGTCACTTAACTCAACTTGGCATAAAAGGTGATGTGGCAAGATGATTCACTATTGATGATGTGGCTTTTCATCAAACCAATTTTTTTTTACAAACCTTTCAATCTGCCAAGTGTTGAAACTACACTGAAACATGTGCCACATGTCGCATGGCTTCAAGCAATCTTGTGACATTTTTTGACCATCTTCATATGGCCATAACAGGAGCTCCCAAACTTGGATTTACATTCCAAAAAATGTGCCAGAAATCTCTCAAAGAGATCTACAATGTACCACCATTGAAACTCTAAATTAGAACCATTATCAAAACCCAATTTCTGATCACACCACCCCAATGGAAGGCTTTTGATTTCCAAAAGTCCAATATCCCTTGAAACTGCATACTGGTATACTGCATACATGAAAATAGAACCCAATCATAGCAAGAGATATAAACAATTTCATTAAAATGATTCACAATCAAAATATAAAAATGCCTAATCCAATGGCATGAGTAAGTGAATCTGCAACTGCCAAAGTGATTACAACATATCAAACTGCCTGCCCAAATGTCACATTCTATAAAGCGGTGAATTGCCAAAAACTGAAACAACTCCCAATGTAACTGCAAGACAAGTTTATAATGCCAAAAACATACAATAAATGTTATGGACATGTTGCAATACAATGCCCTGGTATGGGACTTATATGCTAAGCAAAATTCAAACAACCAAAAGTGTATGCTGCCTAACATCTAAACATGCCCAAAGGGTCTTACAATGCATCTATACATCCATGTGCCAAAAAAAAAATACTTTCTAAAAATAATAGTCAATTATGAGACAAGTGTTGTAAGGAATTAACTCAACCCATAACATCACTCTGCTATATCCCCAATTGTTTCAAATGAGTTAATGTCTTATCCATTATTAGACTACCCATATAGTATATTTTGGAGATCAAAAACTTAGAGTTATCAAAAAGTGAGAATTGAAAAACTTCATATGGTAAACTTGTCTTGAAGTGTTCCCACCAACTATAATCTACATCTATCAAAGCTTGTTCATTCCCTTAGGTGAATTCATAACCATGCTTTGCAAAAAGAATGTAGTGATAATCCACTTAACCAATTCTTTCTTCCTAGTGAAATTGATTGTCTATGTGGATTCATTTTCAATTGCATACTTTATCAATTTGGGCTTTGCCATATGTAATTGAAAAGATTGTTGACTTAACCTCTTTAATGGTTTTTCACTTGTAGGTTTTACCTTATCCTAGGTTGTATTGTCAACTATATTATGGATTGAATTAGCTTCATCAACCTTAGTGAGAGGTTTGTAAATCATCTTAGTTTTAACATTACTTGAATGTGAAGATGAATGAAGCTTAAAACATCTATCAATCCTATGTCCACTTAATTTACAATGAGTGTAAACATCCTTCTTAGGTGAGAGTCCCCTTTTTCCAATTCCTAACTTAACATGAGAATGGTCTTTCAAACATGCGATCTGCTTAAACAAAGCTTTTCATTTCCAAAAAGTCTTAGCACTATGGTTATTCATCCCACAAAAAGTGCATGGAAATAATTGCATTATCTTCTGTACATTATATCCAAACTTATTAAAAGTATCAATTGGATCAGAGGATTTAGTGTAAGAATCAAGAGGTGGAATCTCAATACCTCTTTTACCTTTACACCTTTGAAATAGTGGCCTAAAACCTTCGCTATTAGAAGCTCGTCTTCCCTTAGCCATGGAAGAAACTTCTCCATCATCCACTTGCACACTAGTATAACCCAAACCTACATGAAGAGGTCTATGCTCAACCTAAATTGGGTTAGTTATGCCTTGGCAATCTCTACTAAGTCCTCCATTATAACCCATTTTAAACAACAATTTAGATCCTATGCCCTTAGTGTATCTTTCAAAATCACCAAAAACAATATTACTAGAATCTGAATTTGAAATGGTAGAAGAAGATGAAGATTCTTGTGGTTAAAAACTTACAGTGCACTCAGTCATAGTCTCTGCATTTGAAGTTGAAGTCTTTACCTTTTCACACTCACCATATTGCAATCTAATCAAGAGCTCATCCTTGGATTCGATCTCTGATTTTAACTGTGCCACTTACAATTCAAGTGCAAGTTTCTGGCATCTTAAGATTACATTTTCATCTTTGATGACCTCAATCTGTGACAACTTGCCCATGGTTTCCTGAAAACACCTGATTCCACATTGCACACTGTAATATAATCAATCTATAAACCAATAATCCAACTATTCTTGAAGCAACTGTCAACACACAACTAGAAGTAATCCCTGCATTCTAACCACTCTGATACCAACTTGATCCGTAAACACCACTGATAAACTCAAAGTGAAAATTTTAAAAGTATGGATTCTAAATTTCTCAACTTATAAGATGTTGGAATGATTAGAAACTGATGAAAATTTGATCCAAATCAAGTTTCAAAACTAAAATAAAGGTGAATTGATAAATCACATCAGTTATCCATTAAAACTGTTAGATTTTCCAAATTCTTGATTTTATCCAATTTCCTGTAAATGATCAAATGATTAAGTTTTGCATTCTAATATTAATCTAAATTATAATCTTCAAATTAACTGAAACTGAAATGCAAAAATGAATTCTAAGATCAAAACACAAAAATTATTTACGGGGTTTGGAATTCTTACGTCCCCAGGTTCGTATCGAACTGATCCATTAATGTTTCTAAAATTTGCAAGCTAAAATAATACTTAAAAACAACAAAAGATCATATCTCTATGCAAAAATAATGTTTCAGACCTTCGAAAGATCTTGGCTTAGTCAGCACGTCCTTCACCTTCCTGAATCACACGCAGAGGCTTCTCCAAATTGAAATAAATAACTTTCGTAGCTCAAAATGACATCACCAATTTTCCAAAATGGGAAAATAAATATATTGCACAGAGTGTATCAGAATTCTAAACAAGTTTGTAGTTTACTCCAAGCTCTGATTTGGCCTCTAAGGGCTCCAAAATGACCAAATACTGTAAGTGGGTATATAATATCCAATACACAGTCGGCCAGAAACTTACCTTTAAATACACGTTTGCTCCTTTCAAAACACTTGGAAGTCTATAGCCTAAGCGGTCAAGACCTATCTCTTTTGCATGGAAGGTTGGTGTTTCAAGTCTTTGACCTACCTTTTTGGCCGCTTAAACTATCCATTTGTCCCACATGTGTGGGTGGAGAGGATTAAACAAGGCTTAAAATAGCCTTGGTCTACCATTTCCATCGTGGGTTTATCCCACATGCATCAGATTTGGGATAAGACAAGGCTTTAAAAATCCTTTGACCACGCACTTATCATGTGGCTTCGGCCACATAAAAGCATTTTACTCGAGTTCAGGCTTGGGCTCAGTCTTTGTGGAACGACATTATCTTGAGCTGACTTGGTAAGGCATGTTGGTTCTCCATGTGACTCAGCTAAAAAATCTATCTGATCTCCCTCAGGCTTGCCACCTTGCTCGGGCTTGGGAGCTTGAACTGTCATTTGAACTTGCCATATGGCTTGCTCAATGAGCCTAGTCATAACTCTACTTGGCATAAAAGGTGACGTGGCAAGATGAGTCACTATTGATGATGTGGCTTGTCATCGAACCAAATTGTTTTTGCAAACCTTTCAATCTGCCAAGTGTTGAAACCACATTGAAACACGTGCCACATGTCACATGGCTTCAAGCAATCTTGAGACATTTTTTGACCTTCTTCAAACAACCATAATAGGAGCTCCCAAACTCGGATTTACATTCCAAAAAATATGCCAAAAATCTCTCAAAGAGATCTACAGTGTGCCTCCACTGAAACTCTGAATTGGAACCATGATCAGAACCCAATTTATGATCAAACACATATACCAAAATAGATTACACCATGAGAATATACGAAGACCATATGAAATACTCAAAGTGTGATAGTAACAAACAAGCATAACACATCACATATAATTGATCTCTAATATCATGAGAGTACACCATAATGAAAATATAGAAAGTAACTATATTAACTTAACCATAATTGATACAAGTCTACAACCACTATTGTCAATATACAATAACAAGTAATTACAAATTTCATGACAATATTTAATAATAAGTACATTAAAATACAATGTACGTATAAGATACATGGATCCCCTAGAGCATAGTTCCCAAACTCAAGTATCTATGGTAATCTCAAGTGTCATCTCAATAATTAGTACTATTGTGGCAAGGGAGACCATCATCCAAACACTTTTCCACACCAACCATGAACCAATGATCTCTCACACTAATCCCATTAAGAAATGGCCTCCTTTCACAGATAAGAAGATAGTGACAATAGGAGAATCCAGAGAGACAAGCAAGTACCCATGTGCTGTATGATTTTTAAAACTAAACATGCAGTGTATCATTGAAAACCCATTTTATTACAAGATATCACACAAATATGTAAATCATACTCATGAAATGATAATGTCTCATTAAACATACTTTGGCCCAAATTTTTATGAATAATAAATAATAATGATCTATAGATCAATCAAATTCATATACACCACTTGATTAGATTACCTTCATCAGTCATTGTGATGCTAGTAAGCTAGTGAAATCTATCTCACTCCTTACTCTGTATTAACAATGCAGATTGGTCAAATACAATTCAACTATAAGATTCAATTAATTTACATCCTACTACAAAACACATCATATAATATGATAAACATAAGAGTAACCAAAACATATATTTATTTTGTCAAATATATGATTGAATCTTACATTATTTTCTATCCCATACTAGAAATAATGACTATAATTTATACCACCTAGATAAATACACATTTAACTACAAATTCTAACTACCTCAATAATTTTTCAACATAATACATCCTATGATAATCCATATTACTATAGTTTAGTATTTTAAAACATAACTACTAGTTTCCCACAATCAATCATATAAAGTAGTCATAAATACATGGAAACATAAGCTTTTATTCAAGCAACTAGATGTAATAAAGCAAGTCATAATTTCCATGGAACACAATAATATAATATCATAACATTAATTAAACTCTCAAAGATTGTATGCACACATACACAAAGTCCTTCCAATTGTTACAAAACACACTATTCATAGTAATAATCAATAAGCATACATTAAATCAGTCAAACGTAGGTGTGAGTCTAGGCATAACAATTAACATATGTACCATCTAGGTATAACATAAATTTAAACTGTAGTACTTTATGATATCCCATACTATCATAGTTCATAACTACATAAATACACATAACCAAACTTATGATTTCAAAAATCCAATGACCCACATACATACTAACAATCAAGCAAGTACAAGATTATACCATCCAAGTATACCCTAAGTTTAAACTACATGCTAGCATTCAAAGAAATATAGCTTATAAGCATGCATCACGATGCATCATTACATGCTAGATATAACCAAGTATTTATACATATTAACACTCTCATAACATGTAATGCACACAAGTATTCAATACTAAATACAAATTAACTAATAGTCAATCAATCATTTGTAGAGAAATAAAAAAACTCATAAACCCATTATAACATTCATTTAGACATCTCGTTCTACTTCTTGTAAGACTATTTTAAATATGGTAATAGTTTTGGTCCCTTAAACACCTAATGATTAGACAAAATAATACTTATAGCTACAAGTTTATGCATATGAACCAACACAACCTTTTTATTATGTAATTATGTTGTATACTTAAAATCCATGTGTAGATATAACAAAATAAGACTCAACACACATGAAACATAAGATAATCTGAACTAGTATTTGCTATACATTTTAGGGGTTTAAATGCATGCATTCATTAACTTAGTTACATATAAATATTTTAACATGGTTCTTAATCTACTCGTAGAATTATAATCGTAAGAATACACCCTTATGAATATATATACACTTACATTTATTGGTATTCCCAAAGTAGTGTTCATGAGAATATCTAACCATTTAATATTGAAAAGGGTTGAATATGTTTTAAAATATATCTAACATGCCTAATCAAATTTGAGGCTTTTATATAAGGCCATAAATGTGTAAGTTAAAAGTTTCCTGATATAGACCTGTATATACCATAATTATCAACTATTAAATTTTATATACTGAAATGGGCTATTCTTCTGGTTCATATATATTTCAACCATAGCCATATTGTTTGAAATTTCAAAAAAGATTTTCCTTGTTTAAAATTTACACCAAATATAACACATAAAAATCCTTTAATTGAAGTAATCCTCCAACCTCTTACCCAAATTTAATAGTCTCTTTTTTGAGAGAGGGGAATATGTCCCACTATTTTAAAGTATTGACATTTTTCACTTTTGTTTAAATTACTTACATTCCTCAATGTTATAAAATATAATGAAACCATTTTATAAATGGTAAAATTGGATCATTCTCACTGTTATAAAACTTAACATAACTAGTATTATTAATTATAATGTTAAACTGGGTCTTTTTATACAACATTTTATTTTTGAAATTTTATTAAATATTATTCATAATCTCTTGCACAACTCATACCATTAATCATAATGATCACTAAAAGCATCAGAATAACTATGTCTCTTAGAAAATCTCTTCCACAAGGTTATTTTCTATTCTAAGTGCAAGTATAATTACTAGCGATCAAATTTGGAACTGATCAAGGTACGTTGATGTCTTTGCAAGATTATTGCACTGATAGATAAATATAGGGTGACACCAACAACAACTTAAATAAATTATGATGTCATCAAATAAAGTATGATGCCATTGATTAACCAACGAAGTTAAAATGGTTACATAGACTTTCAAAACAAAGACAACCCTTCCTATTATTTGATATAGCTAGAAAAATAAATAAATAACCATGCCATAAATCTATTAAAGAACTGGAACATTAAATATGTTGTGACCCTTCACTTACATTATAGTTTCATTGAAAAAGCATAAAACACCTAGATCGATCCTCTATATGAGCCATTAAATTAATTGATATGATAAATATATGTTTATTCCTGTTTAATGGTACATAAGGAAAATAACATAAAGCTAACAAATGCCAGCATTAAGTATGGTGCTAAATCAAATAGCTACACCTATATTTCTATAAGTCGCTATATTTTTATTATATTATATGTCACTGCTATAGTAAAATATAAATGTGACATTAAAATTTTTGCTCTTATGTATAAGATAAGTCGCTTCTATCATATTTATGAAGTTGCTATCTACATAAATTAGATCACTGCAATGATTGCACAAGCCCAGATTTAACAACGACATAGCCTAAATATTACTCATAGTGATACCAAATTGAACAATGATTTTAGTTATTACATAATTTCAATATATAATTAGGCTATATAAATTCCTAAAAATAACCATATGTAACAATATATTACTATAGCACTACTATAATTGTGCATTATCTAATCATATAATCTTGCTAATCATACATAGCTAATTAGGTTGTATTTATGTATGATCTCTGATTCGTTATCTACTATCAAATGTTTAAATCTATCCATATGGTATCCACTATTATCATTTAGATAGGTAAGACAAAAGACAAAAATCACTAGTATAAATGATTAATAAAAATCTGGCTCTTATATCATAAACTAAATAAGAAATCAATTTTAATATACATACATAGCAATTACCTTGATTAAGTAAATTGGTAAAAATAGTTTGATAACTATATGGATCAGTAGAATATTGTAGGATACTAAACAATTTATTACCATTTTGTTATATGACTCTTATACTATGTTTAATAATAGTAAATCAGACACAAACTTGGAATTCTTCATAGTTCACAAAACTATAATTCATACAAACTACCTCTCAAAGCTTTCACTCAGATTTTCTTGGAAGAGTATCCTTCCTCCACTCCATTCTTTCCTCCTATGCCTTGATAAACTCCTCTTTCTCTTCATCCTCCTCTCCATATGCCTCCCTTCCCTTGTAACTTTATTCCTTTTTAAACACGAGGAACTGCTTTTCTCTTTTTTTGTAAAACATGATTTTTTTTTAATTTTATTCTATGTATTTGTTTTATTTTAAAAATAACCCTGTTCTTTTCTTAATTTTCTTCCTATATAAAATAGGCGTATCCTTTCCATTTGTTTTAAGGATTTCTTTTTTATTTTATTTTTGTTTTTAGTTATATACGATTCTTTTTTTTTGATTCTCTAAATTTAGTCTTTATTTTTTCTTTTATTCCTTATTGCATTTTTTCCATTAAATATCACAATTCTATAATTTTATTAAATTGAATTAACATCCACAAATGTTATAATAATTTAAATGATAATTTCCCAAATTATCAATAATCAAGGTTTTAAATCAAATCATGCTAGTAAGGTTTCTACAAGCATTAATAATAAAACATACCAATTATGCAAAAATAATTCATTACATTATTCAAACTTAACTGATAAACCATAAAAATCAACTTTCTAAATCAAGTAGAAATAAACACACCATGTGAAAACCACTTTTAATGCATTCTACTACATGATAACTAAAGTGGTGTGTGCAAGGTACCGGTTTGTTTCTCTATCATTTTCTGACATCTCAATCTACATCACCCTATTTGATGATGCTCTCCCTCTATCACACTCTGAGGGATGGGTTCTCCTACATAAACCTCACAACAAAGTAGGTAGTTAGACCATAATAGTCATCATAAACTTACATCATAAAATATAACTAAAATAATAAATCAACATGTTTGTAATATAAACATATACACTATAATTAACTCATAAGAATATAAACATGTAACCTAAGCAATGTCCTACTACCCCATAACAATATATATCTCACATCCTAGTTAAAAATAGCCAAATCTAAATTTATTAGCTATTGATATCCACGAATAATCTAGCAAGTTTGCCTGGCAAAGAATCAGGATGTAACATCCTTCCCCCCTAAATCTAGTCATTATCCCCGATGAATCTTATTCAAATATAAGTTCTAAATTAAAAATATTATTTAGCAAAGAAATAACATGGTATACAATATCAAATTAAGCAAATAAATAAAAAATTACCTATAGAACTCACCATAGGTCCTGCAAGTTGTACTATTCTTAGAGTATTGGTCCTACAAGAACCTGATCTATGACATCTTCTTATTAAACAAACATGGTTTTTATTATTGCTCATTTTGATTGGTCTTGTCATGACCACCCTGAGGTTCGAAACCATTAATACAAGCATATATACTATAGGATTGACCACTTTTATTACCTAGAAGGGTCCCCCATATCTTAGTGAAAGTTTCAATAATTTTCAAAGAACACATAAGATCATCATACATGTCAAAACAAATGACCAATGATAGTTATAAAAAATACTTCATACCCTATGCACATCTAACCTAGAGAGTGTTTTTCTCATTCTAGAGAAAAGTAATTAGGAAACATGGCAAGAATAATGTGTATAAGTTGATACAATTGCTACTCTATGTAACTCCTGATAAGTATAACATATCAATACTATCACTACTCCATAGATTTCCTAACAAGTCCATCTATCAAGTTCTAACTTTGACAAGTCCATTTATCAGATCTAAACTCGATAACTACTGAGTCATTATGATACTAAGTAGGATCCACTCCTACCGCTTAGTACTCATATTCCTAATTCACCACTCTTCCCTTAGGTCTCCATGACCTAATGATCTCCAAAAATGCACAATGTTCAATGAATCACAATTCTATACTAACAAATCATTAAAAGAAATGCTATATGCTAAATAATTCTAGATGTATCAACATACAAGAGAAATCATACAATCAATCTATAATTGTATTAAGTTTCGACTAGCCAAACATAATTAGTATCATACTTCACAACTTAACCTATATTATTATATTCATAGTTAAGAGGAAATAATGTTAAAATTAACATAACATGCAAAGGCCAAGGATCACTGTGTCCTTATAACCTTATAAAGAAAATAAGATAACATCTCCTTTCTTACTCAGATAGAATGCAATAAATTAAAATTTTATCTCAACCCCTAGATTGACAAGATGTTCTACACATCCTATATCCTACTCATTTTCGATGAAAGGTACAAAAATTACTCTTCAAAAAAACATGATTTAAGATAAAAAGAGAACAATATCAATCTATTCAATGGTGACTAAGAACATAATAATTATAATCAACTTATAGTTATTTAAGTCATTAGAACCAAAATGTTGTAGAAAAGTCAGTTGTTAAGTCATTAGCTTTGTCAAGCGCTTATCTGGGTGTCCAAGTTAGTTCTAGACTTGTTACAACTAGGTGCAAACCTAGACTAATCCTATAGTGCTCAAAATTTATCACTTTATTGCATCGACATCAATTCATATAAGGTGCAAGCCTCATGCAATCACTCAAATCAAAATATAGAAATAACTAGGGCCTGCATTGGGCTATTCATGATATGGTGCAACTCAATCTTCTAGGGGGTTTGGTCATTAAAATAATTATGGTGGTAAGTGCACTGGTGCAAGCCATTTTAGGGGGAATTCTACTTTCTGTTAGGTACAAAGCCTTCTTGGGGAGCTTTTTCTAGTCATAGGGGCACAAGCCTATATGATGTGGTTCTATAGCTTCATGGGCATAAGCCTCTAGTTCCCTTAACTTAGTGTCATTCAAGCATTTCGAGGGTTCAATGGAATACTTAGATTAAATATTTAATCTTAGGCTTGCACTTTAGGCACATATATCATTGCGTGGCATGGGGTCTTTCCTATACTTAGAGTATTTCTATATAAAGTGCTGATGTCATCATAGATTATAAAGATGCCATGAATGGGCTGGACTGAGAGCTTGCTAAAAATTAGTATTCATAGTATAAATATAAGCAATACAACTATTGGAAACATTATGCAACTAAATCTCATTCAAATAACATAACCATATAAACCATATTAACACTCACTTAAGTGTAATGCCATTCTTCATTAAACATAGTTCAAATACATAGAGTATATATCAATAAAATTAGAGTAAATGCTCATTTTAAAGCTACTAAAGGTTCAGAGGCTCATAGGTTATCTTTGGCACTATAATGTGGATCCTTAAATGTATACATACTAAAACTTGTGATAATGGCATCCATCAATGATACTCAAAGTTAATTTAGTAGATCTTTGCTACTTTTGTTCTCTTTTCTTCATAACTGGAATGAGATCAAATTTATAGTAGATAGGAACATGTTCAAGCTTAGGTGGAGGACACACACTATTTGTTGAGTTGAAGCTTAATGCCATCATCCTAATGAATCCATTACTTTGCTCTCATCACATTATGATTTGCCACATGTAGTAACTTCTCAATGATTCTCAAGTCATGATGGAGTCCATTAGCCACTAGCCAACTAGTGTAAGGTCCATGAAGATTCCTCCAACTGGTGCATAAAATACCAAAAAAACAATCATACCAAGTGATTTCCTTACACCAAGGTGTCTACTGTATTGACACAGATCTATACTTAGACAAATTTGGGGCCCAATAATTATTAATATAGAATTTAATATATAATCAAGGTTTGTCCACTCCACATGGTTTAAGTATCCTTGTTAGATAAAGTAGTGACCCTAAGAGTCACAAGTGAAAATTAGAGTACTATCATCTATAAAACTCTTACATACCCTCACAAGGTAAAAATTAAACACTGTAACTCAATGTTTCCAAATCACTACCTACTTACCAAATTAGTAAGTATAGTTTCACAATCTATTTTCATAATTGGGAGAAAAATATACCAACCACAAAGATGTATCAATCCATCAAAACCTAAAAATTCTCTCTGAACAACAAGTAATAGACATTTATCCCATAAACTCTAAGAAATATGGTCAAACAACATTTAAAAAACAATTTCCCATTTAAGAGAACATTAATCAACATCATGCGTATATGAATCCTCTCAGTAGCTTATAATGATGTCAAAGGAGAATGAGATATTAAAAAATCACCTCTAAGCTAAATAAGAGAGATGACACTCCTTTTACCACATAACTTAAGGGTCCCAATCCTTTAAATAAATCCTAACACATAGGAATTATCAACCAAGACAACAACACTCTACTACAAGAAAATTCTCACCGCCTTAGGTGGTACCAAATAAAAATGGTCTTTTAAGATTTTCAATTTCTAGGGTTAGTGAACATTAGACACAAAAATAAAGCACATATATTTAAGTGAGAAACATCCCATGCTTATTAAATACTCGTAAAATACAAATGGTGAAGGTAACTTGAATACTAAGAAGGGTTTAATCATACTCGAGATGTTAAATCTAAGTGATCAAACTATGGTATAAATTTCTTGTTCACAACTCATGAACTATGCTATGTACTCACCTACCCACCTTGTATACAACCATAACCATTGGGATACTCAATAAATCAATCCCATATTCAAATAAAAAGGGTACAAGTTCTCCTAAGGCTACACACTTAATGTTTCCCACACGTATTACATAAATGTCTTATACTAATAATAGTCACTATTGACTATTTTTACCATAGGTCAAAATGAGTCAACCCCCTAGCTAGGATCTCATATAGGGGCTTTTTATAATGTCATATGTTATGTTATAGTTCATTTGATGCCATATCATATGAAATTCTATCTTTGGTCATAGTCTAGCTTAGTCCTTGTGTCATTTGGTGTCTTAGGGGTCATTTTAGAGTCATATATGCAAGTGGTAGGTTTTCATGGTGTCCAAATAGTCAAGATCATGGAAAGAGTTTTCACATGCCTTAAGAAGTTCATTTGATCTTTCAAAGATCAAGCAATAGTTCAAGCGTAAACATATGTGAACCAGATCTTCACTAGGATGTTAGCCAAAAATTAATAGACCAACTCACTTTTGCATTTGATAAGTTTGAATTAAAAGGTTACAGTGCCATGGATATCTTCATGCTAGGAACATGCTCTATAAATTTCATGCCTGCATGAGCTCTCTAGCTTAAGTTATGGAGCTTCAAAGTTGAACCTGTAACATAAGACGTTCATGTGAAAATTAAGTTTGAGCTCTATAAAGTAATTATTTGGATTCAAAAAGTCCTTAAAGGGTTTAAAGTTTATAAATATATAATATTATGCATGATCTCACATTGTGACACACAAATCTAATAGTTTGTGGTTGGGTCAAACAGGTCAAAAGGCCCCTAGCTTAAAATCCCATCAAAAGCTACAAGTTAGGCAAGATCTGATCGTGTGGGTTCATTGTGCAAAGATCCAATAGTGTGAGCTTGACTAACAAGAAGGTGGGTCTAATCTAGATCAATTATCAATATTTAATCATACCAATAATCTAACGGTGCATATGAACTGACAGGAAAGTGGGCCTAATGAGATCTATAACTAGCATTCACTCATACATCTTGATCCAATAGTGTGAGTAAAAGTCAACATGTCAAAGGATATTTATGATAAAAAATCAAAGGCCAAAATTCCTTCATACATCTTGATCCCACAATGTGTAGGAGGTCAAAAAGTTAGGATATAATAGTAGGGATTTGCAAAACCAATAAGAACAATGATAGGTTGGAGCAATGTGATTGGTCTGATTAATTTTTAACGAACAAAGTCAAACCAAATAGCCATTTTCAACCAAAGCAAATAGGTATCACATACATAGTTTAGAATGGAATGAGCAATGTGGTAGGGAAATTCCATATGGACAACTATATAGGATCAAGGATTCTATAGCAGATTAAGATCTTTAGACTCACATGCCACCATGAAAGCCCAGTCGAGGACTTGAGAGGAATAGTGACTCCTAGATGTGAAAAATGAAGTCCAAGAAAATAATGAATGATTGAAGATGATGAATATAGGTGTCTAGAAGATAGCTAGCAACTGAAAAATATATATGACTATTATAGCATATGTGTTGACTTTCCTAAATTAGTTTCAAATGCTCGAGAGATGATCTATGATGAAGGCAGTTTCACAAAAGCCAGTGAAAGAATATCTACACCATTTTGGAGAGTTTTTCATGGTATATATGGACATTTTTATTAAGAGACATCATGGCATATTTCATACTCCATTCCCCTACAATGTAACTTTTAATCAATTGGACATGTGTTCGAGTTACCTTTGAACTTCATTCTTTCATGCTCTTTCTAAAATTCTTTAAGTAGCTACCATTTTGGCCTTTAAAAATGGAATACCACTCCATGCATGGCAAATCCCTGATGGAATGACCTTATATTTTTCCTTGGAACATTAATGCAAGTTTGGTTTTGAGTTCATGAATAATTGTCTAAGTGTGTAAAGTGATATATGGTGATGCAAAATGATAATCTCTTATCCTTTCTTCTCCTTATCCTCTTATGTTTATGCAAGTGTTCTTATTCTAGTAGGTAATATGAAGTGTTGTCAAGTGTATGGGTTTGTGTTTTAAGTTTATAATGTGTTGGTTCTTAGTTGTACACCTCATACACTCAGTGTTGCACACTTGAGAGAAAATGACAAACAATGATGAAAAATATTATAGTATGTCACTATAGTCAGGGAAGGGTTTGGCATCAAGATTAGATCGAATGCAAAAAATGATTGAGAGGAACCTATAAAGGGTATGGTCAGCTCCTTGCTACTTTTGGCTCTACCTAAACCAAGGTGAGAGGACTTATGGGGTAACTTTCTCACATGGAGAGATTTTGCAATTCAACCTCCATCAGCATTTTTGGCACAAGGAACAAATATACCAGGGCATAACCAAGTTCACACAATTTACCCATGAAGGGTTGTCACATGAAATTCACAAATAATCTAAGTCATATAAAAACTAATAAATATAGATAGGTAAGTGACTGCAATCTTCATTTCAAAAGAAATTTTCAACAAGGGCTGACCAAAAGACTACAATGCTAGTATTTGAAGCAAAAAATATAAACACATTTCAAATATGTAATATCTTATGCATTTTCAAGGCAAATAACACTTATAGTATGCAAAGGGTGTATTATTTATAGGGTAGGATAGGGTAGTACAAGTTAGATGATTTAAAATAAGGAGGGTGGTGTGCTGGTGGTTTCCAAATAGTAGGGTATCTTGTAGTATTTCATGACAATATTCCTTAGCAAAGATGCGATTTTTTTTTTAATGCAAGGTAATGGTAAATATTAAATTATTATCGAGAGGCTAGAACATACACTAAAACTAATCTTTCAAATGCTTTTCCCTATCAAATCCATAAACCTAGGGTGCCCTAACAAGTTATTCAATAACCTATCCTAAAAGAAATGTAGAAAGAGTTTATAATCTAAATATATGATCAAAATGATAACAAGTAGTGAGTACAAACCCAAATGTCCATTTAACAATTCTTGTAACACATGTCGCTACACTTCATCTATAGGAAACAAAAAAGAACCATAAACATTTTCATTAATTTGAAAAGAAATATTACACACATCATTATTTCAAAATGCTGCCATGAGGAGAAGCATGGTGAGATTTCTCTTTTAAAAAGGGAGACATAAACATGCTCTCAAAGCTTGTTAATGGCTATAAAACTATAACCACCTTAGCAAGGGATACAAAATATACACACAATAATTGATCCCAGAGAAATTTCTACAAAACCTAGACTTAGAGAAAATGAAAACCTAAAACAATGAACAATAATAACCTTGAATAGAGGATAAACCCCCTATTTATATGTTTTCAAATCTAGAATTGTGGGTCACAACTTTCAAAATTACAAAACAAAATTCTAATTCCATCAAGATGCTTCCAACTAGAAATATTCCCTTACCACACCTAAAATATTCATCCATTTAAAAATAAAATCATGTCTCTAACTTCCTCCATAGGGAATGATGAATATTTTGCAAAAAAACTATTTGATTTCTTGATTAGAACTGCCATTAAACATGAGTTGGAAGGTGGAAAATAGTGATGGAGGCCAATTAGACCATTTTTCATCATATGAAACTACTTGAAGATGCTCTTGACTATGAGCTAAAGGAGAAAAATCATTTAAGGAGCCAAACAAACTTTATCACTTTATGAAACCACTTGGGTATACTTTGGACCACTTGGTTGCATAGTTGGAACTTCTTAGACACTTACCCTTCCCTTTATGCATACCACGGAACAACTTTCTCTTGCAATGATGGCATGGGAATATTCTAGATACATGGCTGCTTGAGAGATCTTCTTTGGAGTGGCCCACCTTTGATTTGTAGAACTATAATATCTCTCCCATGGAGGAGCTTGGACAAGCACAACATGAGAAAATACAATACCTAATGTTACTTGACCCATTTACCTTTTTGGCTCCAACTTGCCTTTTCACATTTTGCATTTTAGTGTTTCCCTCATATATTTTAATTTAAAAATACATTAATTTTAACCTTTGACTTATTTGGGCAAACCCTAGCCCTTTTAGGAGATTCGTAATATATAAATTTCTAGGTTGAAATTAACACTTACAATTCCCCTAGGAAGATCCATTCGAATTGACTTAGCACTTATGTGGTTTTGCATGGAATTTTACTCATTAATCCTTGAAATTTGACCATTTGTCATATTAGGACACTTGTCATTTCCTTATTGGTCCTGATCCATTTAAATAGTCCATCTCAACTCATGTCATTAGATCTATGTACATGGATTGATGTAGATCATCAATCTTGATCCAGAAGACCAAACACTATTAGATTATAGCTATTTTTGGCCCTGAGGTCATGCCACTTTACAACCCCATAGGCTTTTTTCATCTTGTGCTATCAATTATGTCTAGGCTAATGCAATCTTAATAAGTGGTAATCCTACATTCATTCTAAGATTTATTGAAAAGTCTTGACTTAATACGCGCTATAGATCGGATTGTGTACACTTGAACATGTATCATTGATCTCTGGGAACATGCTCAATCTTTAGCCTATGACCATGTATTTAATTTTCAACTATGCTATCATGCCATTAGATCTTCTCATCTGATCAAACATGCATCATCAGATTATAATCCATGAGATTGAGCATGATTTGTTCCTTACAAATAGTCTCTATTACTTTTAGCACCATCACACCACATGGTGACACCTTATGCTACTTGATCTTTTGATATATTCTACTCACCATCAGATCTTTGATAGGGTTCCTATAATGGTGACACTTGTCATCATCTTTCTCATCTTAGGGTTTTGTTTGAAAAATTATCCTTCTACACACCATCGATCAAGATCTATATGCTTTACCACGTACCATCAATTGATGGTAACCTACTCAAATTTTAATCATACCTTATGAGCTCAATACTTATATAATATGGGTAAATTTATTCAAAGCTTTTGGTCACTTGGAATTTTTATATCTTCAACATCCCTATGTTCATTTGACCTTTGCTCATTGAGACTTTTATCCTAGTCAATTTCCCCCACATAATCTATCCAAAGCATTGATCACCTTCAGGCCTTTTTTTGTGGACAAAATGTTTGACATAATTAATTCCTTTAGGCTTTTTTCTATAGGAAATTTTCTTGATAGAAATGATCCTCCGGGGTTTTTTCCATAGATAAAATGTCTCATAGAATTAAATCTTTTGAGATTTTTTTCGCAGGCAATTTGCCCGAAAAAAATTAGACTTAACATTTTTGACAGAGAAATTAAACTTGACATTTTTCCAAAATAATTGACCTTGACACTTTTTCTGACATAATGCAATTCTTTTAGACTTTTTATAGGGGATAAAATGTCTAATAGAAATCAGCTTTTTGTGAATATTTTGGCCAAGACATTGAATTTCTTCGGACCTTTTGTAGTGGAAAAAATGTTTGATGGAAATAGTCTTTGGAATTTTTATCCAAGATAAAAAAATTGAAGACCTATTTTTATCAGGCAAAGTATTCATGCAAAAATCCAATTTTTTTTTAAGGGTTTTACACATACACCAAGTAGAGACCAATGTAAGACTTAGTTAATTTAACATGATCTTGACTTCCAATGAAGACTTGAAAATAGGACGTGCACTGAGGACTTAGGATTTGATACTTGAAAAGGGAATAATTGCTTCAGTGAAAATTTGGGCACTAATACTGGCTCTCACCCATGTATGCATACCCCATATGGGTGTGTAAAAAACCCCAAAACATAAGACTAGGTGCCAATCCATTGGGCCACAGAGTCCAGACTCAATAATTTACCGACAATAATCATGAAGGCTCAAAAAAACATGGTAGACTTAGAAAAAATAGATCAGGAGGATCTGAAAATGAACACATGACAAAAAAATGAAAGGAAATTATACAAACAATGCCCAAAGTAGAGGGGCAACAAAGTGATAAAACAACAAAAGATAAAACATTATATAATTATGTACATAGTTTCAAATGGATTCAATCCAGGAAGTGTTTTAGATGTCTACCATTAACTGGTAGCTCTAGTATTTCACCATCTAGATCTCTCAAGAAGAAAGTATGCTCCCCAGTCAGACAATCAATGGGATAGGGACCCATCTACAAGGCATCAAATTTTACATGTTTTCCTTTCTCCTCATACCTATTGTCTCAAAGTAGAACCAAATCACCTACTTGGAAAGTTCTTGGAGTGACATTCCTATCAAATATTTTTTCAAATTTTCCTTGAACTTGAGGTGTCTTTCATGAGCTTGTCTTCAAATTTCATCAAGATCAATAATCTAGTTCATCTCACTCTCATAGTGGTTTGTTTTCTCATCATCTTCTAGTTACTGTATGAGTTGATAGGTGGGCAAATATAAATTGATAGGTAGAACTACTTGATCTCCATAAACAAGCTCAAAAGGGATTTTGCCTATAGATCTCTTAGGCATGATCTTGTCATCCCACAAAGCAAATTTTAGCTATTTACCCCACTTCTTATTTGATTCCAAAGTTCATTTGATGATCTTGAGTAAGTGCTTGTTACTAAATTCTGCTTGCCCATTCCATTGAGGGTTGAAATTAGAAGCATAGGTCAATTCAATCCCATTCTCTTTACATAATAAAACTAAAGGTTTATCTCTAAATATCATAGCATTATAAGTACTAACTTAAAAAAACACACCAAACCTTCAAATAATCTAATTTAACAAAAAATCCATAACTACCTAGTGCATCACCTTCTTTGTAGGGACCAATTCAACCTATTTTGTGAAGTAGTCAGTTGTAACTAGTATCTATCTATCTCCAACACTTGAAAAATCAATAATTTCTCTAATGAAATCCATTACCCATTGTCTGAATGGGCCTTAAATCATCATAGGCTACAAGGGAAGATAACTTGAAGCTTTCATCCTCCCAACAAAGCACTAAGATTCCTCACACTTTCTAACTATCTAAGCAACATTTTTGAATAGTGATGGTCACCAATAGCTTGCTCTTAGAATTTTATGAACTATAACTTCAGGTGCAAAATGGTCACCACATACTCCACTATGAAAGTCTTCAATTAGGTTAGCAATTTATTATTCTAGCATGCATCTTAGGAGAACCCCATCCAAATTATTCTATGCTAGTCCATTTTTAGTTAAGAGGTATTTTCTAGAAACAAGATTGAGATTTCTTCTTTGATTCTTGTCTAAGTCAGGGGGACAACTCAAATTTTACAAGTAGTAAATAATACCTCTATACCATAGAGACATGTCAAATTGACTCAAAGAATCATGAACATTAAGAATGATAATGCTTACGTCAGGATATTGTAAATTGGTCTCAACCATAAGCTTGGCCAGACCCATCCCTCTTATTAACTTGGTGGTCTAAATATCCATGTCATAGTCTTGTAACTTATTGATCCACCTGCATCTCTTACCGGATATTTTAGTTTGAGTCAAAATATCCTTCACCATGGTATGCGGGAGATAAGAAACAATCTTTGGACTCATAATATAGGGCTTGGACATCTTGAAAACTTTCAAGAGAGTGAAAGACTATTTTTACATAATGGTGTAATTCAGCTTAGGACCTTACATAGTTTTTATAAAGAAAGCTATGGGATGCTCATGATTGATTTCACTCTTTTAAAATAGGAAAACAACAATAGTATTGTATGATGTAAAAGAGAATATATAGAATGGATTTGTGTAATCAAGGTTGGCCAAGACAGGAGTAGAATTTAAAGCTCCTTTGATGTCATTGAATGCTTGCATGACCTTATCTTCCCATTTGATGGTCTAGTCCTTCTTCAACATGGAATTAATAGGTAGAGTAATCTCTACAAAATTAGACACAAAGCTCCTTACAAAGTTAATTTGTCCAAAGAAAGACTGAATTCCTTTCTTGGACTATGAGATAGGCACTTTGTCAATGGATTCTACCCTTTTGGGGTCAATCATGACACCATCCTTGGAAATTATATGTCCTATAAACTTGGCCTTTTATACTTCAAAGTGGTACTTATTAGGATTGAGTAAAATTCTAAACTACCTACATCTAATCAACACCTACTCTAGATGCTCTAAATGTTCTTCTCTAGTCTTGAAGTACATAGTAATTACATCCTAATACACAATAATAAATTGGTTAATTATCCATACAAAAGTGATTCCATAGCTTGTTAGAATGTTACACCAACATTCATCAACCTAAAAGGCATACTCATATATACATACGTGCCCAAAGGCATTATGAACACAGTCTTGGATCTCTTGGATACCTTCACCACAAACTAGTTGTACCCTAAGAAGCCATCTAATCTGGATAACATCTCTAATCCAATAACACTTTGTAGTAGGTTCTCCATATTGG
Organism: Torreya grandis; assembly: GCA_037957365.1. Lineage (NCBI taxonomy): Eukaryota > Viridiplantae > Streptophyta > Pinopsida > Cupressales > Taxaceae > Torreya > Torreya grandis. Next base: position 1,389,106 of record JARHVA010000037.1, read on the forward strand.
GTAGGGGATAATTATCTTTTAAATAATCCTTATTCAAATTCCTAAAATCCACACATAAGCAAATATCACCATTCTTCTTACATACAGGGACTAAATATGCAACCCATGATGAATACCTGATGGGTTGAATGACACCACCATCCCTTAGATTCTTCAACTCATCCCACATATTGGTGGCCAATATAGGGTTAATAGGTCTATATTTCTACCTAAAAGGCTTGCTATTATGCTATAATGGGATGTCATGATGGAACAAGTCTTCCTTATATGCTTTTAATTCAGAATAAGACCATACTAGACAATCTTGGTACTTACTTAACAACTGCATGTAAGCTTTCTTCTCATCTTCGCTTAAGTGAGTACCCAACCAAACCTTCTTTTGATTTTCTTGAGAACCCAAGTTGTACTTAGTCATATATTTTAAGATAAATGAGTCTATTAACTTGATTTTATTATCTCGATAAAAAGAGGCTTCTAAACTTACCAATCCTCTTTGGAACGTGTTTGTCTTCAACTGAATAATGTCCTTCACAAACAAGGTCTCCTTCTAATCACAAACCTAAACCATAGATTTCAAGTGTATGAGCTAATCATGGAACTCAACTTCACAATTTAGAAACCTCATAATCTATTCATCATCATTAAAGGCCTACCAATGATAAACATTGTCTAGGATTGAAGGCTGAATAAGCACCTCCAATTGATACTGACAATGAGGGCTAATATCTGCAATATCAAACTAAGCACCTAACCCTACAACTTTGTTATCTTCTTCATTGAAACTTATATCATGCTAAAAAATGTTGAATGCATCAAATTTTTTAAGCAAATCCCAAACAACATTCAAATATTGTTTTAACCTTTTATTCTTGGTGGCATAAGCATTACTAACTTGATTTATCACTAACTTAAAGTCACCCTTGAAAATCAAACTTTTAATTCCATATTCATAGAAAATCCTTAAACCAAGCAAGAGTGCCTCATATTTAATAGTATTATTTGTGCACTCAAAAGAAAGCTAAAAATAAAACTTAAAACATTTACCATTGGGGACATAGAAGACAACCCCTACTCCATTTCCAAGATTGGAGCAAGCCCCATCAAAGCACATCTTCCAAACTATAGTTTCTTTATCAGGTTCAACATCAAGAACAATAGGCTATTCACTAGTATCAACATTCCCAACAAATTTTCCAAATTTAACATCTGTGTACATCACTTCATTGAGAGCATGTTTTGGATCTTCAATCACATGTAACATCTTTGGCTCCCTATAAAGTCTAACCATCTTATCCTCCAATGGAATGGTGGTGTAGGAAAGGTCAATCTACATACTTCTACCCATGCTAGCAACCCATTTTCATGACAACAACATCCTCCACTTAGGTGGGTAGTCTAAAACTACCACATCTATATTCAGATACTTACCAAGATGAACTACCAACTGTATATCTAATCCCTTGAATATCCAACAACTAGAACCTCTTGTGAGTCCATGACATAACACTTTCCAAAGGCTAATGTAATCTTAACTCTAAGCACATTTAGGATACCCAAGGGAATCACATTGTAAGAATCTCCAAAATCAAACATACAATTATGGATAATCAGACCATTGATCAGCAAGGTTGTATAACATGGATCTATGTTCAACTGACTCTCCACTAATGCAATCCCCAAATAGACCTTCAGAGTAGGTTTAATAACTTCTTTTGATTTCTCATCTTCTTCCAAGGGTGCTTGGGGTAATTTAATTTCATTCATAATATACCTCTCAGCAAATTCTAAGTACTCAAAATCCCTCTTCCTATGTTTAGGTATTCATAATAATTCAACAAGTGACACGGTGATTTTTATTTGACTCAACACTTGGGCCATATCTCATATGCTATACTGAGGAAGAGGAGTATTTTATGGAAGGGTATCAACACCTTTAGCTAGGATAAAACCACTTAAAGTTTGAAGTGGAGTAGTTTGGGATAGATTAAAACTTTTGTCAATAGTCTTTAGGGGTGGATTTGTCTTAACATCATCTACACTCTTAGGAATACTAGACAAGATGGGCATTCTATTTCTCTTAGCAAGAACACCTATAGGCTTAGCATCTTAAGACATGGGTGCTATCTTGGAAGCTTCTAGGACTACTATAGCTTTCTTTGCTTCCTTTCTTACATTCCCTACCTTTATATTTACATGGACAGTGTCTTGAGCATCAACACTTGATTGCTTATTTCTCAAGTAATACTATTTCTTTTGAGTGGCTACTGATTTAATTAACAACTACCTATCCTCAACTAATGGGATTTTCCATGATATTTATCAATTATCATAGAGTGTAAGATATTAAAATCATGAATGGGATATTCATATGCTTATGCCATATTAATATCAAAATCAAATTCAAAAGTGGGGACACTCTTCATTTTGACCACACTCCAATACTGATCATCCATAGTAGTATTCAATATTTCTTTGGAGGTGGGCATTCTACTTTAGGGAATTTTATAATTGAATGTAAAAATCTCATATTTGGATGACTCATATCTAGGTTCATATGAATCTTCATCAGTTTGTTTAGTAATATCACATGGAGGGTGTGGAAGGAAGCACTTGCCACACCAATCAATGTCTAACTCATAATTCATAACATTTACCTTGGTGTTTAAATGATCAGACACTTCTTTTCTAACCCCTCTATTTTGGTTTCTATCTATTCTTTCTTCATGTGCATGCCTCTTCCCTATATCATTATCTTGATGGTGGAAAATAGGCCTTATTTATGCTTGATTCAGATGTGGAGCCCTTTCTTGATTGGTAGACACATGAGGGATCCCCTTTTTAGTTCAATCCAACTTGTAGGACATTTATTTGACAACAGAGGCCAAATTTTTAATAGTTTCCTCAAGGTTGGCTATCTTTATGGACTGTGTCTTTTTTTGATTAACCAATTTCACATCAACCCACTTGTTCATGGGCTTTCCCACAACCTTTATGTTATTTTAAATTTGGATATCCATATTTAATGCCAACCATAGGTTCATGGGAGCCTTGTCTCTCAATTAGTATGCAACCTTCTTGTCAAAGGCATCACAATACTTTATTAATCATGTTGTATCATTGAGCCTGATGTTTTTAGGCAATCACATAATAGTTTTACTGAACCACGTATTAAGGTCCTAAACACATTCATTAGGATTCTTTTTGATATTTGTAAACTCATCCAAAAGAAACTTGGGATCAACTCTATCACCATACTGAATTCTAAAGACATTCCTCATATCTTCCCAAAAATTGATGCATCCAAGGAGAAGAGAGTTGAAAAACTCATGAGAGTCTTGCTTTAGCATGTGCATAAATATATTCATGCACACATCCTCATACTCAACCTCATAATATTTAATGATATTTTGAAAATCCCTCAAGTGATGATCACCACTCACTACATTGTTCCCTTGAAATTTTGGGAGGCATTTCCTAACTTTATTTAGGACTTCATTAGGATAGCCTTCCATTTGATCAAAATTGATAGGCTTGAATTTATAAACATCGAATGTAGGATGCTCATTCTCATCTAGGTCACTATGCATCATAATTGGTTTAATTGGAGGTTCAAGAATAACTAACAAAGGGATGAAAGGGGGTGAATAAGGTGGACTTTGTGGATCAAGTTTAGGAGGGGATTTAGTTGGATGAGAAGGAGATAGATAATAAATAGGACTATATATTTCATAATCAATAAAAGAGATATAATAGTCCTCAATAATAGGAGGATAAATAAATAGTTCAAGATTATCAGAATCTTGATGGTCCTTAGTATCTAAACTTTTCCCATCAATAGGCCTCCAAACTTGTCCCCTCCTCCTTTGAGGAATACTTAAGGGTGGAACAAGTTTCTTAGATGGGTAACCTTTGAAAGATGATCTCAATCCTTCTAGCCTTGTAAACAAGAAAATACTCAAATCTGAAACTAAGCATAGATAATTCAAACTATGCACTGGTCTTCTTGAAACTTGATGATGGAATCCGAGTTGCCACTAGAATCAAAAGTCTAAAATATAAAAATTAACACACTAATTGTGATACATACTAAAAACATATTTGCTGAAGTTAATGATGAGATAAAATACAAAGACATTTAAAATTTTAAAATAATTTTCAAAAGGGAAAAAACACCTTTCAACATGAAATATTAAAAACTCTTTGCAAGAAATCTAGTAGAAGTCAAATTGTCAAGCCTCAAGAACTCCTAACACATCCCCAATAGAGTGTTGTAGTGTTAATGACCAAGATAGTAAAATTAGTGCAGTAACAACAGAGAAATTCAAAACAAGAAATACTTATATCTCTCTACAAGATTCCTTGGCAACATAGGTGACAAGAATTGTCCCTAGAAATGGCACCAAAAGAGTGTTGGTTCTTAGTTGTACACTTCATACACTTGGCTTTACATACTTGAGAGAAAATGACAAGAAATGATGAAAAATCTACTAGTATATCATTATAGCTGGGGAAGGGTTTGGCATCAAGATTAAACCAAATTCAAAAAATGACTAAGAGGCACCTACAAAGGGTATGTTTAGTTCCCTGTTACTTTTGACTCTGCCTGAACCAAAGTGAGAGGACCTATGGGGTAGCTTGCTCATATGGAGAAATTTTGTAATTCAACCTTCATGAGGACAAGGAAAAAATATGACTAGGGTATAGCTAAGTTTGCACACTTGACCCATGAAGGGTTGTCACATGAAATACACAAATAGTCTAAGTTATATACAAGCTACTAAAGACAGATAGGAAAGTGACTGCAATCTTAATTTCAAAATAAAATTTCAATAGTAAGGGGTTGAATTAAAGACTACAATTCTAGTATTTGAATCACAAACTACAAATGCATTTAAAATATGCAAGATCTTATGCATTTTTAAGTCAAATAAAACTTATAATATGCAAAGGGTGTATTATTTTCAAGGTGGGACAGGGTAGGACAAGTTAGATGATTAAAAAGGAGGGTGGTGTGCTGGTGGTTTCCAAATAATAGGGTATCTTGTAATATTTCATGAAAATATTCCTTAGCAAAGATGCAAAATAACTTCTAATGTAAAGTAATGGTAAATACCAAATAATTCTCAAAAGACTAGAACATACACTAAAACTAATCTTTCAAATGATTTTCCCTATCAAATCCATAAACCTAGGGTGACCTAATAATTTATTCAACAATCTATCCTAAAATAAATTCATAAAGAGTTTATAATCTAAATCTACACTCAAAATAACAACCAATAGTGAGCACAAACCCAAATGTCTAATTAATAATTCATGAAAAACATGTTGCTACACTTCATCTATAAGAAATAGCAAATAACCACAAGAATTTTATTAATTTGAAAATAAATATTACACACATCAATATTTAAAAATGTTTCCATGGGGACAAGCATGGTGAGATTGCTATTTTGACAAGGGAGACATAAACATGCTCTCAAAATTTGCTAATGGTTGTACAAATGAAACCACCTTAGCAAGGGAGAGAATATACACATAATAATTGATCCCAATTTTTTTTTTGTAGAACCTAGACTTAGAGAAAATGAACACCTAAAATAATGACCAAAAACAACCTTGAACAGAGGAGAAACCCCTTATTTATACATTTTCAAATCTAGAACTGTGGGTCACAACTTTAAAAATTATAAAACAAAGTTCCAAGTCTACCAAGATGATTCTAGTTGGAAAATATTCCATTTCCACACCCTTAATATTCATCTATTTTCAAATAAAATCATGGTTCTAACTGCCTCTATAGGGAATGATGAATATTCTACAACAAACTATTTGATTTATTGACTGGAACTATCGATGAACATGAGCTGAAAGGTGGAAATTAGTGATGAAGGTTGAACATACCATTTATCATCATATGAAACTACCTAAAGATGCTCTTGACTATGAATTGGAGGATAAAAATAATTTGAGGAGGTAAACAAGCTTTGTCACTTTGCACAACTACCCAAGGATGCTTTGGACCACTTGTTTACATAGTTGGAACTTCCTAGACAACTGCCCTTCCCTTTATGCACACCATGGAACAACCTACTCTTGTAATGATGGCATGGGAATATTTTTGATCCATAGATACTCTATATATCTTATTTAGAGTGTCGCACATTAGATTTGTAGACCTGTAATATCTCTCTCATGGAGGAACTTGGGCAAGCACAATGTGAGAAAATACAATACCCAAGTTTACTTGACCCATTTACCTTTTTGGCTCCAATTTGCCTTTTTAAATTTTAAATTTTAGGGATTCCCTCATATATTTTAATGAAACAATGCTTAATTTTAACCTTTGACTTATTTGGGCAAACCTTGGCCCTTTTAGCAATTTTGTAATTTATAGGATTCTAGGTTGCAATTAACACTTATAATTCACCTAGGAAGATCCCTTCAAATTGACTTGGAACTTATGTGGTTCCACTGTGGCATCCTACTCATTAATATTTTAAATTTGACCATTTATCTTATTAATACACATGTCATTTACTTATTGGTCTTGAGCCCTTTAAATAGTCCATCTTGGCTCACACCATTAGATCTATGTACACAAATCGATGCAAACCATTAATCTTGATTCAAAAGACCAAGTGCTATTGGTTACTAGCTGTCTTTGGCCCCAAGGTCATGCCATTTGGTATCCCCATGATATTTATAGATCCTACACTATCAATTATGCCTAGGCTAGTGCACTCTTGCCAAGTGGTAGTCTCACATTTATTTTAGGTTTCATTGAAAATTCTTGATTTAATACGCATCATAGATTAGATTGTGTACACTTGAACACATACCATCAATCTCTAGAAATGTTCTCAATCTTTAGCTTGTGATCATGTATTGAATTTTTAACTATGCTCTCACACTATTAGATATTCTCATTTGATCAAACACATGTAATTCGATATAATGTATGATATTGAGCATGATTTGTTCCTTGTAAATAGTCTCTATTTCTTTGAACACCATCACATCACATGACAACACCTTATGCTACTTGACGTTTTGACCCATTCCACTCACCATCAGATCTTTGATAGGGTTCTTGTGATGGTGACACTTATCACTTTCTCACTCATCTTGGGGATTTGTTTGAAAAATTAGCCTTCTATGCACCATTGATCAGGATCTATATGCTTTGCCATGTACCATCGATTGATGGGAACCTACTCAAATTTTAATCATGCCTTGTGAGTTCAATTCTTATGCAATTCAAGTGAATTTATTTGGAGATTTTGGTCAACTAGCCTTTTGGTATTTGAGACTTTTGTCTTCAACATTTCTATCTTCAACATCCCTATGTTCATTTGGCCTTTGTTCATTGTGACTTTTATCTCGAGCAATTTCCCCCACACAATCTCTCTGAAGCATTGAGCACCTTCAAGCCTCTTGCCATGGACAAAATGTATGATGGAATTAATTCCTTCAGGCTTTTTGTCACAGGTAATTTGCCTAATAGAAATGATCCTTTGGGTTTTTAACCATGAAAAAAATGTCTGATGGAATTAATTCTTTTAGGATTTTTGCCATGAGCAATTTTCCAAAAACAAATTAGACTTAACATTTTTGTCGAAGAAATTATACTCGACATTTTTCCAAAAGAATCGACCTTGACACTTTACCCGATATAATTCAATTCTTTTAGACTTTTTATAGTGGACAAAATGTTTGACGAAAAAGGGATTTTTGTGAATACTTTGACCAATAAATTAAATTTATTTGGACCTTTTTTAGTGGATAAAATTTATGAAAGAAACAAGTCTTTAGATTTTTTTTCTAAGACAAATAAAATGAAGACCTATTTCTATCAGGCAAAGTGTTCACATAAAAATCCTAAAAATGTCTAAGGGATTTACACATACACCAAGTAAAGACCAATGTAAGACTTATCCAATTTAATATGAACTTGAGTTGTACTGAAGACTTAAAAATAAGGCTTTGGATGAGGACTTAAGATTTGATACTTGACAAGGGTCCAATTAAATCAGTGTAATTTTGGCCACTAACAAAATGAGCATTAGTGTTTGAAAATATCCTATGGTTCACTTACCTTAGATAACCTTCATGCATCTCACCTTCATATTGAAACACTCATGTTATAATCTCTTAAGACTTGGAAGTTAGCTTGTATGCCTTATTTCTTAGTGCAAGAAGTACAATGGTCATGTGGAAGACATCTTGGTGCATCACCCTTTAGAATAGGTTTATTTATTTCAAATTCTATCCTTTTTCCCCACAAGTAATCAACTATTTTAGGTGATAAGCATTCTAAGACACATTTAGGGAGATAACTCTTAAATTTAGAGGCTCACTTCCACTATAGGTACACCTACATACCTGGAAGTGTTCCCATGTTGCCCAAATTTAGAAGAGGCTTGAACACCCTCTTACAAGGTGAAAGATTTGGTGGTAACTATTATGGCATGCTTGATGGGACCAAGGTCCAAGAGAGTGGAAATATTATTGGTGTGTCTTTTCTCTAATCAACTTTTGGAAGTAAGCAAGTGAGCACCAATAAAAATTCTTAATGAAAATTTATGGTTGTAAGCATCCTAGGTATATCTCATTGAATATTTTGATCAATTTTTATATCTCACTTGAAATATGAGGTTGATATGAATAGCTATGGTGAACACCCCTATCATGAACCTCTTTATTAGTCTTGCTATAAATCACCTTTTACTCCTCAATAGTCCTATCGAAATAGATATCAATCTTATTAGCCAGGCTTATAGTCCTCCATTCCCCCCCATATATACATCATGTTATTGGACATATATATGAGGAAGGCTACCAAGAAACCCACCAAAAAATTCCTCCCTATCATCTCCAATATGAGCCCTATCATTCATGACATAATGCCTATCAACCCCAAGAATATGATTCCATGGAATCTAAGTCAAGATATCAAGAGGTAAAAATTGAATTCTTATAGGTTCAAATATAACAAGCAGAAGCTAGTCTTGATCCCCATCATTACCCTCTCCCTCCTTCATTATTTCCATCTTATATCAAGTCCTTGTTAGAATCCATACCATAGTTAATAGTCAATGATGATGATCTAAGAACATGGGATGATGAGTATGATATGCTCTTTGATCATCTCATGGAATGGTTAAGAGGTGCTACCCAAAGTTATATGCGAAGGTTGGAGATGTTTTAAGAGCTATAAGGAAATCAATAGGAGATTAAAGAACAAATGGACTTGGTAAAGAAGTGTATTCAATGCTCAATAAATAAGCTGAGTATGTGGGAGGATAAAGAGCTTAAAAATGAACATGCTTCTATTGAAGAATTTTAAGAGAGCTATTGGAAAGATGTAACTCCTACTTATGTAGATGTTTGTCCTTCTAATTAGCCCAAAAAGTCACTTCCCTATAAACTTACTAGTGCAGTCATCTTTCCTAAATCCATTAACAAGCCCTCTACTACCCCTCACACTCCACTTTCTATTCATAACCCCTCCACCACACCTGATTCTCCATCTCCATTTCATGAGCCTATCCATAAACCTTCCACCTCACCTATTCTTGAAGAGGATCCCATCTTGAGAGAAGTAATTGAAGAGGAAAAAGCTCAAGCCATAGCTTCCCAAGAAGATGTCATGAGTGACTATGGGAAGAAATCACCATAGGGACTTCCCTTGGTGAACACAAATGCACCTATAATTTTTTTAATGAGGAGAAAGACATTAAAGATTTAGTTACAATTGTACATGAGGAATTTAGTCAAAAATTGAAGGGATAGGTGTTTGTGAAAGAATCTATGGCTTCCCAAAAACCATTTGGAGCTTCATTCTTCAATCATCATCTTCTTCTTGGCATATAAACCATGTCTCATTATTTGAGAAGACATTAATTTTCTTATGTTTTTCAACATCTTCCCAAATAGGGGAAAATTGTAGACACCTAAAAATGGCTATCGATAACCTCCAATCAAGCTTTTGACGAATTTCTACCCAAAATGCACAATTTGGCCTAAAAACACTTAAACATGTTAGGCATCATCATAGGCTTCCCAAAATCATTTGGAGATTCATTCTTTAGTCATTATATTCTTCTTGGCATATAAGCCATCTCTCATAATTTGAGAAGACATTGATTTGCCTATGGTTTACAACATCTTCCCAAATAGGGGCAAACTGTAGACACCTAAATATGGCTACCGATAACCTCTAATTAGGTTTTTGACCAATTTCTACCCAAAATGCACAATTTGGCCTAAAAACACTAAAAAATGCTAAATGATGTGAAACTAACATATTCAAGTACCGATTTTGGCTAGGGTATCCCCAAATGGGGTAATGCAATTTATGGGCTAGCTAAATTTGATCAGATCATTTTGAGTCAAAATGTTAATTATTCACCTGGGTGCTCTGGATTGCTCTTTCTTATCAAATATTTTACAAAAGACACATGCCTTTGTTATTTATTATTGGTAATATCCTAAATAGGATAATGGATCCAATGCATTTGACATTGCCTTCCAATTCTAATTTAGTTGAATTTTGGACCAATAACGAGACATTATGATCAGTTTAAGTAATTTATACATAAAGTGCTTAAACATGCTTAGAGCTAATTAACCCAAATCAAGGCCTAATTAATAAATCCATGAAAGCTTGTTGAATAATTTGTTTTGGAAATTAATATTGGATATATACATCATCAGGTAACCTCATTTCTTAAGAAGACATCCCTAGGCCATAAATGCCACAAATATCAGGATTCATGCCCTCCATGCCTCATCAATGCCTTCCATGATGCCCTACATGCCTCTTAATTGCCTCTTATTCTAATGTCATGATGAGGATAACTACAAACTTAATTCAAAAAATTAAATTAATCCTCAACCACACATCTCAATCTTGAGATGGATGATTTAGGTTGATTCTAGACATTTGCAAAAATCTATAAATAGGAGTCCTTACCACATCATTTTTGAGACATGAGAATGCAAATTTATAATACACAAATGGTTCCAAAAGCTTTAAGAAAATAGTGTTACCATGCCAAATTGATTCCAAGCCAAGCCAAGCCATAAGCTAAAGGTGCCAAGGAGAGATGGAGGTAGCCAAGCTTCCATTGCCAAGGACTTCATGAGCACAAGCCAAGCAAGCCACCACTACAAAGGCATTTGGAGCATCCAAGGAAGGTGAAGGAATTATTGTGTTTTCATTCCTTGATTTTTAGTTATGTTTGTCATTTGATTTTGTTAAATAAGATCTCCCTAGTGTCTAGGCCTAGATATGTTATGCTATTAGTGTGTTTATTTCATTTTGTTTTCATTTTGGAACTAACACCATACTAACCATCCTCACTTGAGTCGAATTCCTAGATCACATTATGGCATGCTTGGTGGGACTAGATGCATCTCACACCTGAAAAAGAGTATTTTTCAACTCTAAAATATTTATTTGGACCTTTAAAAATCTTTCAAATTGATTTTCTAACTTTATTTTGCCATTTTTGTTTGCCACAATTTTACATAGTAACCGACATCAGTAGGTAATACCAACATCAGTTGCATAGCTTAACTGATATCAATTAGTTAACCGACCTCAGTTAGAAAAAGTAACCATCGTCGATTATAATAACTGACATTGGTCACTGTGTTTTTCCAAAAACACAGACTCGAGAGCTATTTTTCCAAAGTTTATTATTTCAAAACAAAAAGAGATTCAAAGCTAATGCTAACATTTTTTCTATAGGACCAAGCTTGATATTTGCTCAAAACATGTTTAAATCACCTTTGCATGATTAAAAATCAATTAGGAGCCTTTTTTTGGGTGTTTAATAAAGAATTTAGATGTTTTTGGTGAATGTTTTCAAAGTTTGTAACTAAGACCAATGGGTCAAATGAACACCACCAAATCTATCATTTTGGGCTTAAAATTGAACACACTTATCAATTATTATTTGAAATAGGTTTTTAGATTAAATCTTTATTTGAAAAAAAAAGGAATGTTACGTGTATGCTCTTCCATTTGTCCCTTATTGGGAACCCTTAGAATCAAAAACACCATTCATATTGCACAAAGCCTAGTCCAAGGCTTAGAAAGAATGTCATCTAAATCACTCCCCAAAAACTTGTCAAAGTTTGGGTGACCTTGAAAATGACCCTAAAGTCTTTCCATTTCATGTTTTATTTTTTTTTATGCAAACTTGGATTGCAAGGGGGACATCATTACCTCCCACAAGTTCTTTAGGGAAGCTTTTACTCAATATTTCATCTCCTGACATTGATTTCACTTACTCCATTGGAGTTGCACATGGGACGTATTTACATTTGGACATCACACTACACTGAGCGAATAATAGGATGTAGTGATTTTAAAAAGGACTAGACCTTTTTACAACTAGCCAATGCTATAGTCACCCAATTTTCATTCTTGCCTTTTGCATTGTTTAACATGAAAGTCATTGTGCAATTTATTCCCCTAGAATGATTGAAACCTTGCTAGTTTAGTCAACCTCATTTTGGCATACCCTTGCTAGGATTTAGACAATTATACTTAGTGTATTTTGGTTATTTTTCTTACTTGGTGTTTTTGAGACTAAAAATTTGTTTTTTTGTTCATAAAGCCATGTCAAAACTAATTTGTATATACATCACTGTTTTATCTAAAGAGATGTTATGCTGGCTGTTTTACACCACACTTGTGTCTTGAGTTTTTTGCTAAACTTGTTTGTGTGTGTGTCATTTGAGTTAGAGACGGTAGTGTTATGTTGCCCAAATCAAGTTAAAACCAATTTACCTTTGAGTCTTTTGAAACATAGCATTATCACATCATTCAAGCATGCTTATGCTATTAGGCTGCTCAATTTGTTTCAAGACTTATTTCACCTTGTGCCGAAAACTATTTATTTCAAACCATGTCATGTACACCATTTAGACCTTTCTCTTGTGATGTCATGATATCTAATCTTGTCTAGCCTATTTGGTCAAATCCTAGTTTTCAATTAGCCTTATCAATTTTGGATTCAAACATTGATTGATTTCTATTTAGGCCTCAATTCATGGAGCTACATAGATCTTTCTCTTTTGGGTTGCATAAATTTGATTAATCAGTTACTTACTTTTGAAAACTATTGATTGTTTGTTTATTCAGTACCTATCCTTATCATTGTTTGTGCCTTTATTTGGGAAAACATAGTCTCTCTAAAAGTGAATTTTGTCTTATGACTTATGCCAACTAATCATGTTTATGTTTGATTCTATGTGTTGGGTTTATGTCAAAATTATTTTCAAACTTGTTAGATTAAATCAAATCACATCATGCCTATTTATTTGAGCCTAGCTTTTGACTCTACATTTGGACAAAAGACTTAACAACTCAAATTTTCCCTTTCCTAGTTTAGACCTTGTTTGGAACACTTTAACCTAGACCTTTGACATATTGATTGTTATTCAGATGCTTGACGTTTTTTGTGTAGGACATTTGACATTAGACATTTGATGTTAGACTATTTTATGCCAGGTTTTAGCACTAACCATTTTGGAGATACAACTCCACCTTTAGACCATATTTGAAATATAGGTCCACCCTTTCGACCAAGTTTGACCAAGTTTAAACCATTTATCTTTTGGACATAATTTTTTAGAGTTTGTATAACTCTAAGTCTTTTTGTTTCAGAGCTTTCATCATTTATGCAGATATGTCTAGCTACACTTATGGTGGAGTCACTTACAATCTAAATTATGATAGAATGGCCACACAAAATGAGTTTTATGGCTTTAGTCAAGACCCCAATAATGCTAATATGGTTTACGGGATAGATTTCTATTTGCCTCATATTAATCAATCATGAGAACAAGGTCACGAAATAACTTAGGATTCAAATCAAGACCTTGATTGGTATGAAAATGATTATGAAGAGGACTTTGAAGACCCAACTATAGATAATGTTGTTTGGGATATGGATCTATACCCTTTTTATAATAATCAGTACATAGAACATAGTCAAGAACCAACTTATGAGCCAACTCACAACTGGGATGATATAGTTTATGAGGAAGACTTGGATGCTATGGCTTATGTAAGTAATTAGGCTCTACCACATCATACCATTTCTATTCCAAGACCGAAATTTCACACCATTCCCATACCAAGACCTCATCCTTTGGTTTGTGTGAGCAACCAAATTCCACAATGCCTAACCATTTCTATACTAGGACCTCATCCTTTGGTTTGTGTGAGCAACCGACCTCCATAATGCCCCTTCATCATTCTAGGACCTAGTCCTTTAACTTGTGCAAGCAATCATGCTCCACACTACCCTATCATTACCATCTCAAGACTTTGTCCTTTAGATTATGCGAGAAATGATGCTCCCCAAGGCCCTACCATTATCCAACCACAAGTCATTCCTCATCCAAAACCAATCCCATCCAAACCTCAACCGATCCAATCCTTTGAAGACCAACTGTGTTCAAAATTGGTATTTTCTAACTCATTGGAAACCAAGGCAAAGAGAACAAACCAATCTGAGATATTTTTGTTGAATCAACCATTTGTGATAAGTCAACCTATGATAAATTTCCTATTGATCCAATACAAATTGTCAAGGAGTCTCACATTGATGAGCCAATCTTTGTTGAGTCACTTATTAATGATTATAACCACCTTTGGGTAAATTATTATCCTTTTTTACATCAATACATGTAAGAATTTTCTCATTTGGATTAATCTCAACCACAGGTTAATTCCATATTTCTTCTTATTTCTTTTTGAGGGATTGTCCTTCAAATGTGATGACCACTCCATCAAGGGGGCATCACCATAGGCTTCCCAAAACCATTTGGAGATTCATTCTTCAATCATGATATTCTTCTTGGCATACAAGCCATCTCTCATTATTTGAGAAGACATTGCTTTTCCAATAGTTTATAACATCTTCCCAAATAAGGGTAAACTATAGACACCTAAATATAGCTACCGATAACCTCCAATCAAGCCTTTGACTAATTTCCCCCCAAAATGCATAATTTGGCCTAAAAAAAATAAAACACGCTAAATTATGTGAAATTGACATATTCAAGTGCTGATTTTGTCTAGGGTATTCCTAAATGGGGTAATGCAATTTGTGGGCCGATTAAATTTGATCAGATCATTTTGAGTCAAAATGCCAATTTTGAACTTGGGTGCTCTGAATTGCTCTTTCTTATCAATTCATTTTCAAAAGACACGTGCCTTTGTTATTTGTTATTGGTAACATCCTAAATGGGATAATGGATCCAATGCATCTGATATTACCTTCTAATTCTAATTCAGTTGACTTTTGGACCAATAAAAAGACATTCTGATCAATCTGAGTAATTTGTGCATATAGTGCTTAAACATGCTTAAGAGATAATTAATCCAAATCAAGGCCTAATTAATAAAGCCATGGAAACTTATTGAATAATTTTTTTTTAAAAATGAATATTAAATATCTACATCATCAGGTTACCTCATTTCTTGGTAAGACATCCCTAGGCCATAAATGCCATAAATATCAGGATTCATGCCCTTCGTGACTCATCAATGCCTTCCATGATACCCTCCATGCCTCTTAATTAACCCTTCTTCTAATGTCACGATGAAGATAATTACAAACTTAATTAAAAAAATTGAATTAATCCTCAACCACACATCTCAATCTTGAGATGGATGGTTTAAGTTGATTCTAGATATTTTCAAAAATATATAAATAGGAGGCCTTACCACATCATTTCTAAGACATGAGAATGCAAAGTTATAACTCATAAATTGTTCCAAAAGCTTCAATAAACTAGTGCTACCATGCCAAATTGATTCCAAGCCAAGCCAAGCCATAAACCAAAGGTGCCAAGGAGAGATGGAGATAGCCAAGCTTCCATTGCCAAGGACTTCATGAGCACAAGACAAGCAAGCCACCAATACAAAGGCATTTGGAGCATCCAAGGAAGGTGAAGGAATTATTGTATTTTTATTCCTTACTTTTGAGTTGTGTTTGTCATTTGCTTTTGTTAACTAATCTCTCTTTAGTGTCTAGGCATAGAGATGTTATGCTATTAGTGTGTTTATTTCATTTTGTTTTCATTTTGGAACTAACACCATATTAAACATCCTTGAGTCAAATTCCTAGATCATATAAAGAATACTTGAACATGATAGTCATGAGGAGGAAGATGACCTATGATAAAATCTCAATACCATAAGTCAACAGTTTTAGTAATTGAATAAGTCTACCCCTCCTCCAAAGAAGTGCATAGCTGATCATGATGTTGTTGATGATCTACAAAATCAAGTTGTTGAGTGTTTGATCAAGAATGAAGTTGAATGTCTTGTGATGAATTAATATGAACACCAATCTACCATCCAAAAAGCTGTAGTCATGAAGGAACCTAGTGAATCTATTGTCAAAGAGGTTACAACTATGGATGACTCTCATGAATCCAAGGTAAAAGATTTTGAGCTTAAAGAATAAATAATACCATAACTTGATGTTGATCCACTCTCAGATGTATTAAAGTATAATGAAGACAAGTTTGATGACCTCATACATCATGGACATCAATACCAAGAAGATAAAATTGAAGAGGTGGTGGTTCTCAAAGATAAGAAGACTAAGGATAATTGGTAGTTGAAAATGAAGGTTTTTCAAGAGCCTAAATATCTTTTTCAAGTTGAGGAGTTATATGATAAATTTGAGGCTATTTGGATGTAAGAAGTGTTTATTTATATAGCTAGAGTATACGAAGCTACTTGGTTCTCATAAAAAATCATGCCAATAAAGTTGAAAAAACCCATGAAGAAGATGGGGAAATCAATGCCAAGGGTCAAAGGGATACATGTCTCATTTAGTCCTTCTTGTCATGAGGAAAGGAGGTTTTAAACTTCCCTTTTGATCAAGGAGGCATTTTTCATCTTAGGTTAGTTAGTTTAGTTTGTGTGTGTGTGTGTTCCATAAGTGCTCAGAAAACACATGTGTGTTTCTTGATTTGTGTTTTATTCCTATTTTTTCCTATTGTTTGGTATGTTGTAAAGGTAATTTATGTGTCAAACCTATGCACAAGTGACTCCATATCCCAATGAATAGGATTAGGAAATTGGTCTTGACATAACAAGCATACCACCCTTAAGAAATTTCCAAGAATGTTAACCATTTTTACCATAGATTAAAATGGGTTAACCATTTATAGTCAGGATATTTTATAGGGTATTTTTATAATGTTATAAGGTATGTTGTAGATTATTGGATGTCATATCATATGCCATTCTAGCTTTGGTCATAGTCTAGCTTAGTCTTTGTGTCATTTGGTGTCTTAGGGGTCATTTTAGAGTCATATATGCAAGAAAAAGGTTTTCATGGTGTCTAAATAGTTATGATTATGGAAATAGTTCACAAAGGCCTCAAGAAGTTCATTTGAGCTTTCAAAGATCAAGTAGTAGTTCAAGCATAAGCCTAAGTGAACCAAACCATCACTAGGACGTCATCTAAAAATAAATGAACTAGCTCACTTGTGTATTTGATAAGTTCACTCAGAAAGAATCATGAGCCAAAAGGTTGTAATGTCATGAAAATATTTATGCTAAGAACATTCTCTACAAATTTCATGCATGTGTGAGTTCTCTAGCTCAAGTTATGGAGCTTCAAAGTTGAACCTATATCATAAGATGTTTATGCGAATGTCAAGTTTGAGATCCACAAAGTAATCTTTTGGGTTCAAAGAGTCCTTAAAGGGTTTAAAGTTGATCAAGATCTAATGATCCACATGATATTTCATTATGACACATAGATATAATGGTTTGTGCTTGGGTTAAATAGGTCAAAAGGCCCCTAGGTTAAAATCCCATGATAAGCTATAAGTTAGGCAAGATTAGACAGTGCGGGTTCATTGAGCAGAGATCCAATGGAATAAGATCGATTGAAAATAAGGTGGGTCCAATATAGATCAAAGATCAAAATTAAATAATACCAATGATCCAATGGTGCATATGAAATGATAGGAAAGTGGGCCCAATGAGATCTATGGATATCATTCGTTTGTACATCTTAATCCAATGATGTGAGTGAATGTCAACATGTTAAAGGATCTTCATGGAAAAAAATTAATGGCCAACATTCCTTCATACATTTTAATCCTATAACATGTAGGAGGTTAAAAATTTAGGATCTGATAGCAGGGATCTGTGAGACCAATAGGAACAATGATAGGTTGGAACAATGTGATTGGTCTGAGTTAGTTTTTGATGGACAAAGTTAAACCAAAGATCTATTTTCAACTGGAGAAAACATGTATCATAGACATAGTTTAGAATAGAATGAGAAATGTGGTATGGAAATTCCATATGGATAACTATGTAAGATCAAGGATTTTGTAGTAGAGTAAGCTATTTATACTCATGTGCCATCATGAAAGCCCAATCAAAGATTCAAGAGGATCAGTGATTTCCAGATGTGTTAAACAAAGTCCATGAAAGCAATGAATGACTGTAGATGATGAATATAGGTGTCTGTAAGATAGCTAGTAGTTGAATAAATGTCTATGAATATCAAAACATATGTGTTAACTCTCCTAATTTAGTTTCAAATGCTCGAGAGATGATCTATGATGAAAGTAGTTTCATAAAAGCTAGTTGAAGAATCTCTGCTCCATTTTGGAGAGTTTGTCATGGTTTATATGGAAATTTATCTTGGGAGGCATTCATAGATTATTTCATACTCCATTCCCTTGAAATGTAACTAGTTATTTATTGGACATGTGTTCAAGTGACCTTTTAACTTTATTCCATGTTCTTTCTAAAATTCTTTAAGTAGATGCCATTTTTTCCTTTGAAAAGGGAATACCACTTCATGTATGGAAAATCCCTACTAGAATGAATTTGTATTTTGCCTTTGAACATTAATGCAAATTTGGTTTTGAGTTAATGAATAATTGTCTAAATGTGTAAAGTGATATATGGTGATGTAAAGTGATAATCTCCTATCCTTTCTTCTCCTTATCCTCTCATGTTTATGAAAGAGTTCTTATTATAGTAGGTTTTATGAAGTGTTTTCAAGTGTATGGGTCTATATTTTAAATGTAAAATGAGCCTTAGTGTTTGAAACTAGCCTATGGTTCACTTACCTTTGATAGCCTTCATGCATCTTACCTCCATATTGAAACACTCATGTTAAAATATCTTAAAAGACTTGGAAGTTATCTTGTATGCCTTATTTATTAGTGCTATAAGTGTAATGGTCATGTGGAAGACATCTTAGTGCATCACCCTTTAGAATAGATTTATTTCATGCAAATTTGATCCCTTTTCCCTATAAGTAATCAAATAGTTTAAGTGATAAGCATTCCAAGACACATTCAGGGAGCTAGCCCTTAAATCTAGAGGCTCACTTCCACTATAGGTACACCTACATACTTGGAAGTATTCCAATGTTTCCTAAATGTAGAAGAGGATTTAACACCATCTTTTAGGGTGCAATATTTGGTGATAATAGTCACCAAGCCATACAAGAGGATTTATCAAGTCTCAAAAGTCCAATCATGGTGTAACATGGTTTTACACTGTGGAACCATAAATCTAAAGTATCAGTGTAATAATTCACGTTAATAGATTCACACTGGTGAACATAAAGACATAAAAATGCTAATGGACTCATTAGGTCCTAGATTTTGAACCACAAATCTGATACAACATGTAATAACCCTGCTAGGGTCAACCAGAATTACATGATTTTTTTAATTAAACATATACACCAAAAATAGATTACACCATGATAATCGATGGAGACCATATGAAATAATCAAAGTGTGATAATAAAAAACAATCATAACACATCACATATCATTGATCTATAATATCACGAGAGTACACCATAATACAAATATATAAATTAACTATATTATCTCAACCACAACTGATACAAGTCTACAAGCATCACTGTCAATATAAAATAATAAGTAATTACAACTCTCATGACAATATTTAATAATAAGTACCATAAAATACAATGTACATATAAGACACATGGCTCCCCTAAAGCATAGTTCCCAAACTCAAGTATCTGTGGCAATCTCAAGTGTCATCTCAATAAGTAGACTACTGTAGGGAGGGAGAGCATCATCTGAGTACTTTTCCACAAAAACCATAGAATACTGATCCCCTACACTAATCCCATCAAGAAATGGCCCTCTTTTCATAGATTAGTATATAGTGTTGGTACATGAATTTATAGAGATAATAAAGTACCCATGTGCTGTATGATTTTTAAAACTAAACATGAAGTGTATCATAGAAAACCTGTTCTATTTCAAGATAATGCACAAAAATGTAAATCACACCCATGAAATTATAATGTTTCACTAAAAATACTTTGGCCCAAAATTTTATGAATAATAAATAATAATAATTTATAGATTAATTAAATTCATGCACACCACTTGATCGAATTGCCATCACTATCATTGTGATGCTAGTAAGCTAGTGAAGTCTGTTGGTTGAATATTTTGTCGATCAACGTACTGATAAACAAAATAGGTCTGATCAGCCAAAGTAGGAAGATTGGTCATCCAAATGTGTGGGTTCACCACATCAAAAGGGGACTAATCTCTCCTCTCATCAAGGGGAGGTTCCCTATAGATATGCTATATATATATATATATAAATTGAAAATAATACTCAAGGGTAGGACAAACCATCCATCTCTCTTTCTTTAGAGATGATGCATGCAAATCAAAGGAAAAATCTCAAGGGAAATGACAAAAAGCACCCCTCTTCTTTCAAAAGTACTATTCAGCAAACCACAAGAAAACTCCTGGTAGTAATTGCAAAATGTAACCAAGGACGTAGTAACCAATAAATTGAGATGTAACATAAAGTCTCCACCTGAATTGCCCAAGAGTGAGATACGAAGAACAATGAGGGCACAAAGTCATCCCGGGGTCCTTTACATAGAAATGAAAAGAAAACACACTAAAGGCAATTATGGGGGCACAAAGTCTCTCCACAGTTGACTTCAAGACACCTACCTGACTACTTTCACTAATTCTGCTTGTTGAATTAAAGGAACAAAAAATATATTAAGGAAAAAGACATAATAATATTTCCCCAACAATAAAGATATCACAACACAAACTCTGAAAAGTCATTTGCTTTCTTATTCCAATAACAAAATATGATCAACAATCTGAGCTCAAAGTCTCAATAATGCCTTTCAATTTGGGCAGAGTTTCATTTCTGATTGTTAGAGAGAGATATTTTTACAATAAAAGAGAGTCCCTTATATAGCCTCTTCAAGAAGGACTCGAGAATCGTAACACATCATGTTGCATTGAACTTTGTTAAGAAGACATGCTAGAATTTAGGGGCTTTTAACCATTTGCTTTTCTCAATGCAGAGAAACGAGTCATGCTATTGAAAGTTTGCATCTTTCAATGTCCACCTGGTGATCTGATCCTTCTAGAAACATATCTAATGTGCAAATGTTTTTTGGTCCTTCTTCATCATTCCTCCTTTTTTGGTTAATTGAATCGGGTCCTAGATTTAATTTGATGCTCTGTTCCTTAGTCACTTCCTGTTGATCTTGGCCTTAAAGCCTTTGAATGCATTCGGGTCCATAGATTTAAAACTACAAGGATCAACGGTTATTTCATTGTCATAACTTTGACATCCACGTGCATGTCACTTTGTTTAAATTTCCAATAGCTAGTTCACCGTTCTTGACTTTGACGTCTTTAGGCATGTCACCCCTTGGGCTTTCTTCAGATTTCTTGTTTTGCATCCTCCCAAAGGGAAGGTGATCCTTTGGGTTTGGGAAGTGTCTTTTAATTTGGTAGCTGAGAGTCTCCCGCAAGGGCACCTAACCTTTGGGGTCCTTCGGCAGCCTTTTATCTTTGGATTCCTTTAGAGCTTTATCGCGGACATTTCCCATAGACAAAAAGTCTGTGGACATTTCCCATGGACAAAAAGTCCACAGATATTTTCCCACATACAAAAAGTCTGAAAGAATTATTGCTTTGTCTTTGGCCTTGAGAAACTCCTTCAGGCTTTCCTCCCATAGCCTTTCTGAATTCCTTCAGACTTTTTGTCTGAAGGAATTCCTTCAGAATAAAAGTCGTAAAGAATTGTTTCTTGCCTTAGTCTTTTTCCCAAAGGAAATCCCTTTGTCTTTCAACTACCTTAAACAAAATTTTGAAAGAACTTACCTTTATGGCTTTCTTGAAAATGAACCTTTCGAAGGGTGCTTTTGTCAACCAAGTGCCCTCCACAAGGGCACTTGTCCTTCAGGAGGCTCTTTTGAACTTTTGCATTGAACCGCTCCTTTGTACTAACTATTGAACCAAGCTTTGAACCAAGCCGATGAACCCTTTGATTGAACCAACTAAGTGAATCAAAGCATTGAACCAAGCCTTTGAACCAAAGTGGTTCAATGGTTCATCGGTTCAATCGATTCATTCTCTTTGATTTGGCTAAGTCTTTTTGATCCTCGTTAAACCAAATGCATTGAACCTATTGAACCTTGAACCTGAGTGGTTTAATGGTTCAACGGTTCAATGGTTCAAGCCTCAAAAACTTGTTCTTTTGATTGAACCTGCTTGTAGATGACTTTGAACCTGATGGTAGAAGCCTTTGAACCTAAAAGCATTTAAACTCTTGATATTGATGTTGAACCTTTGAACCTGTTGAACCAAAATGGTTCAAGGTTCAACAGTTCAATCCTTGCTTAGAAGCTTGCCGATGAACTCTTTTGGTTGAACTTGGTCATTGAACCAACTTTGAGATCGCCTAAGTGTTGAAAGTTTGCTTCTTTCCTACAGAGTCCATAGAAATCAACCTATGAAGCCCATTGAACTTGGCCTATAGAGTCCATAGATTTTCTTTTCCTGCATAGTCTGTAGATTTCTCTTCCTACAGAGTCTATAGATTCAAGCCTATAGAGTATATATATTCAAGTCTATAGAGTCTGTAGATTCAAGCCCACAGATTCCATAGATTTTATTTTCCTGTAGAGTTTGTATATTTCTCTTCCTATAGAGTCTGTAGATTCAAGCCTACAAAGTTTATAGATTCAAGCTTGTAGAGTCCATAGATTCAAGCCTGTAGAGTCCATAGATTTTCCTTTCGTACAGAGTCCGTAGATTTCTCTTCCTATAGAGTCCATAAATTCAAGCTTGTAGAGTCTGTAGATTTCTGAAAAGCTTGAAAAATGAGGAATTTGAATGCCCAGGACAAATTTCAAAAAGGGAAGAGACAATTTTGGTCTCTAGGACCAAAATAGTTCAAATGTTATCCCAAAAATGAGTGATATTTTTTGGGGGACAACAGCTGGCTCCAGTTGGGGAACTTATATCAATTGTAAAAAGAATTGAAGGGAGTAGAATCCAGAATCTCCAGTGTCTTCATGTGTACCATTGGGCTACGGAGTCATATTACCCAGAAATGGAAGGAATCAAAAATGAAAACAAACAAAACAAAATAGAATTAAAAACTATGCAACTATACATATGTACAGATTCTATGATCTGATACTTCAAGAGTTGAAGTGTTTCAGATGTTGCTTCCTGAGAGGTAGTGAAAATAGTGTGCCATCTTGGTAAACCAGTAGGAAACCATTTTTCCCCCAGAAATGGTGATGGGCGAATGGAGCTCTCCACCACGAAAATAATTTTTTGTGTCTTCCTCTTGGCCCTTTTCTTCTTCTTGCTCCAGGACAAGACATGGTCTTCAAACTAAAAACCATAACTCCTTGCTCTCTCTGTGAAGAGTTCCTTTTTCTAACTTTGGAATATAATAGTATGGTCCACCACCATAGCTTGCTATTCTACTAGTCCAGTCCAGCACATGCTTTGATTGTCAGCATTAGACCCCTAACAAACCATCAGCTCAACACCTCCTTTGGTGTGAAGGAGTTTGATCTCTTCATCTTGAGCAGTCTTCAATTTGAAAAATGAAGATCTGTCTCTAGCTATGGAAGAATTGCTATCATCGGATTCCAAGATCCAAGCATCATCAGAAGTTGATCTTCTATTAGATCTCTCTTCATGGGAGATGGAAGATCCTTCTTGATTTGTAATGTACCCTACCAATTTTTTTGATGCCTTGTTTGGATCAAATCTTGGATTTTCAGCTATATAAATTTCATCAGCTGAGACATGAACATCCTCTATGGTTAAGAAGTAACTACCCCTAACTGAAGGCTCAAACAGAATTTGAGTTGCAGGGGCTGATGTTTGGGTAACCACAATTTTTGCCTCAAATAGGTCCACACTTGGTTCTCCACCAATGTTTAATTGCTCAAGATTGGCTTGCAGGGATTCAAACTTAGTCATTTAAATTTTGGATTTCTTGACATGATCAATCATGTCAAATGACTGGAATGGACTTAAAAGAGAGGATGGGAGTTCATCCTTTTGGTTTCTAGAAGGGGGAGGACTAGTTTGCGAAGTTGAAGTAGAAAGTGTAGAGATGTTCGATGTACTTACTTCTTTGGCAATCATTGGGTCCTTTGACTAAAAAGGAAGAGGGGTTCTCTACTCAACAATTGAAATTTCTAGTTGGGTTTGCTCCTCTATCTTCTCCTTGTCGGCCTACTGGGCTAATTGGTTCTTGGACTTGGTAAACATTGCATATGATCTTTTGACTACTTTACCTTCACTTCTGGGTTCATCCTGGAAATTCAAGAAACCAATGTGGGAGTCGCTAGCTGATTCTTCTATATCCTCCCTAAAAATATCAACACCATTTTCTTGCTCAAACTCAGGTTGGAAATAGGAAACATGTTCTGTTTCCAGATATCCAACTACTGAGTTGGTTGAAGGTGCTTCAAGGGCAAGGTTCCTCTATGGAGGAGGAAGATGATTTTGTTTCCCTTGACTTTTGGCAGCATTGCCTTGATATGGCTGATTAGGGAATGTCCTCCTTGGTATATCTTTATATAGAGGAGCAGAAGACATACCTTGTGCCATTTGTCTTTTCAAGGCTAGCAATTCATTTGCTAGCTTTTGTACCATTGGGTCAGTGGTGACTTTGGGTGAGTATTCAGAAGATGAAGAGGGTTTGCCTCTATTTAGGTCTCTCCTTATCTTTCTTTCCAAGATAAGGTCATCTTCTACCTCAGTAGCCAAGTCCTGCGTAGCAGCAAGGTCTATGTGGCCAGCTCGTCTCAACAAAAAACTCACTTCAGGAAATTGTGAGTTGATGAAGAAGCATTTGAGGTTCTAAGGTATTGGCTAGGTGACCATGGGAATCATGTGCCTCAGCTTGTCAAACTTGGAAATAAAATAACTCATGGGCTCATGAGGCTCTTTCTTCATTTGAGTGAGCTGGGCCAGCAAGGCATGTGCATCTCCTGTGGGCTTGAACCTTGCTTCAAACTTGGCTTTGAGTGTATCCCAGTTAGTCACTGATCTAGCTTGTAGATGGTAGAACCAGTATACAATAGCACCTTGTAGTGTCCCCACAAAAATCCTGACTGCCACATCTTCAAATTCCACCCCTATAACACCACAGGCTATGCTGAAGGCTGCAATGTGTTCATCAGGGTGAACTATCCCATCACCAAAGAATTTAGGTAAATTATTTCTTGAACTGCGTGGGAGTTCATGCAGAGGTGGAGTCAAGTTGAGTGGGCCAAAAGAGTTACCCCAGGGGCCTCGAATTGCCATGATTTAATTAAGAAAAATAGAGATAACAAATTTAGATGGAGTGACCAGATTACATAACAAAAATGGAAAAGGACTAGCTCAGCTTCAGCTTGAGGCTTCAAACTGTGCACTCTTTCCCAATAGCTCTGGTTTTGTACACTAGATAAAATAATGGAGGTGGAGGAAGATGGTAAGGCTATAATGAATAATGGGTTATATCCCTAGCAGAGTCACCAAAAATTGTTGGTTGAATATTTTGTCGATCAGCGTACTGATAAACAAAATAGGTCTGATCAGCCAAAGTAGGAAGATTGGTCATCTAAATGTGTAGGTTCACCATATCAAAAAGGGACTAATCTCTCCTCTCATCAAGGGGAGGTTCCCTATATATATATAAACAAAAAATAATACTCAAGGGTAAGACAAACCATCCATCTCTCTTTCTTTAGAGATGATGCATGCAAATCAAAGGAAAAATATCAAGGGGAATGACAGAAAGCACCCCTCTTCTTTCATAATTACTATTCAGCAAACCATAAGAAAAATCTTGGTAATAATTGCAAAATGTAACCAAGGATGTAATAACCAACAAATTGAGATGTAGTACAAAGTCTCCACCTAAATTTCCCAAGAGTGAGATACGAAGGACAATGAGGGCACAAAGTCATCCCAAGGTCCTTTACATATAAATAAAAAGAAAACACACTAAAGGCAATTATGGGGGCACAAAGTCTCTCCACAGTTGACTTCAAGACACCTTCCTAACTACTTTCACTAATTCTGCTTGTTGAATTAAAGGAACAAAAAAAAATTAAGGAAAAAGACATAAAAATAGTTTCCCCAACAACAAAGATATCACACCACAAAGTCTGAAAAGTCACTTGCTTTCTTATTCCAATAAGAAAATATGATCAACAATTTGAGCTCAAAGTCTTAGTAATGCCTTTCAATTTGGGTAGAGTTTCATTTCTAATTGTCAGAGAGAGATATTTTTACAATAAAAGAGAGTCCCTTATATAGCCTCTTCAAGAAGGACTCAGGAATCGTAACACATCATGTTGCATTGAACTTTGTTAAGAAGATAGGCTAGAATTTAGGGGCATTTACCCATTTACTTTTCTCAATGCAGAGAAATGAGTCATGCTATTGAAAGTTTGCATCTTTCAATGTCCACCTGGTGATCTGATCCTTATAGAAACATATCTAATGTGAAAATGTTTTTTGGTCCTTCCTCATTGTTCCTCCTTTTTTGGTTAATTGAATCAGGTCCTGGATTCAATTTGATGCTCTATTTCTTAGTCACTTCCTATTGATCTTGGCCTTAAAGCCTTTGAATGCATTCAGGTCCATAGATTTAAAACTACAAGGATCAACAAATTTTTCATTATCATAACTTTGACATCCACGTGCACGTCACTTTGTTTGAATTTCCAACGGCTAGTTTTCCATTCTTGACTTTGACATCTTTGGGCGCGTCACCCCTTGGGCGTTCTTTGGATTTCTTCTTTTGCATCCTCTCGAAGGGAAGGTGACCCTTCGGCTTTGGAAAGTGTCCTTTAATTTGGCAGTCGAGAGTCCCCCGCAAAGGCACCTACCCTTCGGGGTCCTTCGGTGACCTTTTATCTTTAGAGTCCTTTGGAGCTTTATTGTGGACATTTTTTGTAGACAAAAAGTCTACAGACATTTCTCGCAGACAAAAAGTTCATGGATATTTTCTCACAGACAAAAAGTCCACAAGAATTATTGCTTTGTCTTTGGCCTTGAGAAACTCCTTTAGGCTTTCCTCCCGCAACCTTTTCAAATTCCTTCAGACTTTTTGTCTAAAGGAATTCCTTCAGACAAAAAGTATGAAAGAATTGTTTCTTGCCTTAGTCTTTTTCTTGAAGGAAATCCCTTTGTCTTTCGACTGCCTTAAACAAAATTCTGAAAGAACTTACCTTTGCAACTTCCTTGAAAATGACCCTTCTGAAGGGTGCTTTTGTCGACCAAGTTCCCTCCACAAGGGCACTTGTTGTTCAGGAGGATCTTTTGAACTTTTGCATTGAACTAATCCTTTGAACCAACCATTGAACCAAGCTTTAAACTGAGCCGATGAACCAAGCTTTGAACCAAGCCAATGAACCCTTTGATTGAACCAATTGAGTGAACCGAAGCATTGAACCAACTAAATTGAACCAAGCCTTTGAACCAAAGTGGTTCAATGGTTCATCGGTTCAATCGGTTCATTCTCTTTGATTTGGCTAAGTCCTTTTGATCCTCTTTAAACCAAATGCATTGAACCTATTGAACCTTGAACCCGAGTGGTTTAATGGTTCAACAGTTCAATGGTTCAAGCCTTAGAAACTTGTTCTCTTGATTGAACCTACTTGTAGAAGACTTTGAACCTGACGGTAGAAGCCTTTGAACGTAAAATCATTTGAACTCTTGCTGTTGATGTTGAACCTTTGAACTTGTTGAGCTCATTGAACCAAAATGGTTCAAGGTTCAATGGTTCAATCCTTGCTTAGAATCTTGCCGATGAATTCTTTTGGTTGAACCTGGTCATTGAACCAAATTTGAGATCACCTAAGTGTTGAAAGTTTTCTTCTTTCCTATAGAGTCCGTAGAAATCAACCTGTGAAGCCCGTTGAACTTGGCCTACAGAGTTCATAGATTCAAGCCTGCAGAGTCTGTAGATTTTCTTTTCCTGCAGAGTCCATAGATTTCTCTTCCTACAGAGTCCATAGATTCAAGCCTACAGAATCTGTATATTTCTTAGAAGCTTGAAAATGGAGGAATTTGAATGCCCAAGACAAATTTCAAAAAGGGAAGAGACAATTTTGGTCTATAGGACCTAAATGGTTCAAATGTTGTCCCAAAAATGAGTGATATTTTTTGGGGGACAACAAAGTCCTTCTCACTCCTTACTCCATATCAACAATGTAGATTGGTAAAATATAGTTAAACCACATGATTTATTTAATTTATATCCTACTAGCAAACATATCATATAATATGTTAAACATAGGAGTAATCAAAATATATATTTATTATGTCAAATGTATGAATGAATCTTACAATATTTTCTATCCCATACTAGAAATAATGACTACAATTTATACCACTTCGGTAAATACACATTTAACTATAGATTCTAAGTACCTCAATTAGTCTCCAACATACTACATCCTATGATAACCCATATTACCATAGTCTAGTATTCTAAAACATAACTACTAGTTTCTCACGATCAATTATATAATATAGTCTTAAATATATGAAAACATAAGCTTCTATTTAAGCAACTAGATGTAACAAAGCAAGTCACATTTCTCATAGAACACAATAATATACTATCATAGTATTCATTAAAATCTCAAAGATTATATGCACACATACACAAAGTTATACCAATTATTAGAAAATATGTTATTCATAGTAATAATCAACAAATATACATTAAATCAGTCAAATGTAGGTGTCAGTTTAGGCATAACAATTAAATTATGTACCATCTAGGTATAAGATACATTTAAACTGTAGTACTTTATGATATCCCATACTATCATAGTTCATAAATACATAAATACACATAACCAAACTTATGATTTCAAAAATATAATGACCCATATACATAATAAAAATTTAACAAGTATGAGATCATACCACCCAGGTATACCATAAGTTTAAAATACATTCTAACATTTAAAGATATATAACTTATAAGTATGCATCATGATACACCATTATATGCTAGATATAACTAAGAATTTATATATATTAAAACTTTCATAACATGCACCACACACAAGTATTAAATACTGAATACACATATAAATAACAATCAATCAATCATTTAGAGAGAAATGTAAAACTCATAAACCCATTATAACATTTATTTAGACATCTCATTCTACTTCCTAGAAGACTATTTTAAATATGATAATAGTTTAAGTCCCTCAGACACTTAATGATTAGATAAAATCATACTTCTAACTACAAGTTTAGGCATATGACCCAACACAACCATTTTCATTATGTAATTATATTGCATACTTAAAATATATGTATAGATATAACAAAATAAGACTCAACACACATGAAACATAAAATAATCTAAAATAGTATTTGCTATATGTTTTAGGGGTTTGAATGCATGTATTCATTAAATTAATTACATATAAATCTTTTAACATGGTTCTTAATCTACCCATGGAATTATAATTGTAAAAATACACCCTTATGTGTACACACACACACACACACACACACACACACACACACTTACAATTATTGGTATTCCCAAAGTAGTGTTCATGAGATTATCTAACCATTTAATATTGAAAAGGGTTGACTATGTTTTAAAATCTAGCTAACATGCCTAATCAAATATGAGGCTTCTATATAAGGCCATAAATGTGTAAGTTAAAAGCTCCCTGATATAGGCCCATATATACCATAATTCTCAACTATTGGATTTTATATACAGAAATGAGCTATTGTTTTAGTTCATATATATTTCAACCATAACCATATTGTTTTAACTTTCAGAATAGATTTTCCTTGTTTAAAAATTACACCAAATATAATACATAAAAAGCCCTTAGTTTAAGTAATCTTCATAATTCTTATCTATATTTAATATTCTCTTTTCAGAGAGAGAAATATGTCCCACTATTTTATAGTATTGACATTTTCAACTTTTACTTAAGTTACTGACATTCTTCAATGTTATAAAATATAATGATGTCATTTTATAAATGGTAAAATTGGATCATTCCCACTATTATAAAACATAACATAATAATAATTATTAATTATAATGTTCAATCGGGTATTTTTTTATGGCCTTTTATTTTTAGAGTTTGAGTAAATATTATGCATAATCTCCTACAAAACTTGCACCATTAATCACAATGCTCACTGGAAGCATCAGAATAACTATATCTATCATAAAATATCTTCCACAAGGTTATTTTCTATTCTAAATTCAATTATAATTACCAGCGATCAAATTTGGAACCGATCAAGATACGTTGATGTCTCCACAAGATTATTGGGATGATAGATAAATATAGGGAAATGCCAAAAACATCTTAAATAAATTATGATGCCATTAAATAAATTATGACTATATTGATTAATCAGTGAACTCAACATGGTTACATAGAATTTTAAAACAAAGACAACCCTTTCTAGTATTTGATATAGTTGGAGAAATAAATAAATAACTATGTCATTAAGCTATTAAGGAACTAGAAAATTAAATATGCTGTGGCCCTTCACTTACATTGCATTTTCATAGAAAAACATAAAACACCTACATTGCTCCTTCATATGAGCCATTACAGTAACTAATATGCTAAATTTATGTATATTTTGATTTAATGGTACATAAGGAAAATAACATAAATCCAAAAGATGTCAGTGTTAAGTATGGCACTAAATCAAATCACTACACCTCTATTTCAATAAGTCACGATAGTTGTATTATACTATAAGTCACTGCTATAGTAATATATAAATGTGACATTAAAATTTGTAGTCTTATGTATAAGATAAGTCATTGCTATCATATTTATGAAGTCACTATTTACATAAACCAAATCACTGTAATGATTGTACAAGCCTAGATTTAACAATGACATAGCCTAAATATTGCTCACAGTGATACCAAATTGAACCAAGATTTTAGTCATTACATAATTTCAGTATATAATTAGGCTATATACATGCCCAGTGATAACCATATGTAACAATATTTTTCTATAACACTACTATAGCTGCACATTATTTAATCTTATAATTTGACTAATCATACATAGCTAATTGGGATGTATTTATGTATGATATTTGATTAATTATCTACTATCAAATTTTTAAATCTATCCATATGGTATCTATTGTTATCATTTAGATAGGCAAGACAAAATACAAAAAGCACTAGTATAAATGATTAATAAGAATCTAGCTCTTATATCATAAACCAAATAAGAAAGCAATTTTAATATACATATATATCAATTACCTTGATTAAGTAAATTGGTAAAAATAGTTTCATAAGTATACGGATCGGTAGAATACTAAATATTTTATTACCAAATTGTTATATGGATCTTATACTATGTTCAATAATAGTAAATCAAACACAAACTTGGAATTCTTCAAAGTTCACAAAACTAGAATTCATACAACCTACCTCTCAAAGCTTTGACTCAGATTTACTTGGAAGAGTCTCCTTCCTCCACTCTATTCTTTCCTCTTGCACCTCGCTCAAATCCTCTCTCTCTTCATCCTCCTTTCCATATGCCTCCCTTCCCTTCTAACTTTCTTCCTTTTTAAATGAGATGCTACTTTTCTCTCTCTCCTTTTTTTTAAAGCATGATTTCTTTTTTTTAAATTTTATTCCATGTATATTTTTTTAAATTTTTAAAACTATCCTTTTCTTTTCTTAATTTTATCCCTATATAAAATAGGTGTATCCTTTCCTTTCATTATAAAATAGGTTATATATGTTTTTTTTTTGATTTTATAAATTTAGTATTTAGTTTTCATTTTATTCCTTTTTGCCTTTTTTCATTAAATATCACAATTCCATAATTTTATTAAATTGAATTAACATCCACAAAGGTTATACAAATTTAAATGATAATTTCTCAAATTTTCAATAACTATAATTTTAATTCTAATCATGTTACTAAAGTTTATACAAGCATTAATAAAAAAACATACCAATTATGCAAAAAGAATCAATTACGCTATTCAACCTTAATTGGAAAACCATATAAATCAATTTCTCAAAACAAGTAGAAATAAACATACCATGTGCAAATCACCTTTAATGCATTCTATCATGTGCTAAATAAAGTGGTGTGTGTAGGGTACTAGTCAGTTTTTTTGTCATCCTCTGACATCTCAATCTATGTCACCCTCTCTGATGATGCTCTCTCTCCATCAAACTATGATAGATGGGTTCTCCTGCATCAACCTCATAATAAATTAGGTAGTTAGACCATAACAATCTTGATAAACTTATATCATAAAATGTAACTGAAATAATAAATCAACATATTCGTAATGTAAGCATAAACACTACGTCTAACTCATATCAATATAAACATTTGACCTAAGCAATATCCTATTGCCCCATAACATCATATATATCACAACTTAGTTAAAAATAACCAAATCTAATTTTTTCAGCTATAGATATCCATATATAATCTAGCAAGTTTACCTGGTGAGGAATTGGGATGTAACACGGAAACCTCCATAAAGTCCCTAATGTTTTCTCTTGGTTGTTTTGTATATATTTACTTGTAGTGAGTAACTGATACCTTTGAAATAAAAGAGAAATCTATGCAATCTACTCCATTATTATCCTTTATATTCTAAATGGATTTTTTTGACAGTCTAGCCATATCTTCCTTGTGGAAAAAAAATGTGTTACCGTCACCCTTAGATATCCAATTATATATTCTTTTCATCCTCTACTTGGCCTCCTTCTAAGTGAGTAATCTAGATTTTTATTTCTCCAATGTGTCAAGTTCATTGAGGGTTTCCTCTTGAAATTCATCCCATTGGTAAGAATCCAATCAACCTATATATTTACTTCCACCTACTATAATTTGGTCTCACTATCCTCAAATATGCATTTGTCCCATGTTTCAATGGTATTTTTAGCTTTAATTATATTTCATTGTAAACTAACCATAACATGGTCTTCTCTACCATGATTTTGGGGAATCCAATAGTCAACAACTCAACAAGGATGGATCATACAACCATACAAATAAGGATCATATAACCATACTCTCCCTTTATCTTCTCAACATGCTCATCATATAGACCATCTCCAACACAGATCAAGTACTTTAGTGTCAATACAAAATCCCAACATAGATCAAGTTCATATACAACCAAATATCAATAAATTATGTCTCAACATGTACTCATACTTTCTTTACATAAAATACCCGTCAAGGCCCAATAAGCATCCTTCATGCTTTCACTTACAAATGAGTGTATTAATGAAGCCTAATGAATTCAACCCTTTTATAGGGAATTATAATAACATAAATTTAGGAGATTCCTAGAAACTCTCACAAGATTGATTATTCTTCAACATCCTTATGAGGTTGAATGTCAACTTAGGCTTGAATTTTGACTTTGCCTCTACATAATCCTTTTGAGCTTGTAAATATTACTTTTGAAATTCTTTCAAATATGACTTATGTTTTATATTAGCAAACAACCCACCTTTGTTTATGACTTGATCATGACTTACCTTGTCATACTTATTATTTTCAGTCAACTCTACTAGTACCATCATTATTTTGTATACCATCATTACTATCATGAGAAACATTATCATCATCACAATCCAAGCTTGTGCTTCTTAGGATCACCTTTAGGTTGTTAAGCCTATCTCAAAGGACCATGCTCTAATACCAATTATTGGAAGCAAGATGATTGAGATGTGGGGGGTGAATAAGTGTCCTTTATTAAATTTAACTTTAACTAAATACCAAACCTTATAATAATTAATCAAGCAACATCATCATGTGATCAATATCAACTAGTCTAACAACATAGTACTGAGAATATACACATAGCAAGAATGAACATATCATGTAAGTGGGAAATAAGACCCACTAACCATAGCTTAGAAAATCAGTCCTATAAAGTAATGAATCAAATTCAATTTAGAACCCACTCAACTTGGAGCACCGACCCCAATCTATCAAGTACCAATTTGACAAAATATTTAACAAGCACCCACTTGCAAGGAATCACCAACTCCCTTAGTGACTTAGCTCCAATTAAGCCAACAATTGACCAAGCACCCACTCAACCAAGTAAAATTATACCTTCCATATTTTCCCTTATTTTAATCTTCAATAAATTATGGTACTCTTCAAATCTTCACACAAAACTTCTCTCTAGCCTTATTCACTCAACTAGCCCTTTTCTTGACTTGATTAGGTCATATGAACTTGATCTCCATACTTAGACCTCCTATTAGATATTCATGGATATCTATTTACATCCCTCTAATGGTATGCATGAATTCCATCTGATCCTTAATGTTCTATTTTATTTTCTTGCACACCCACTTGTCTAACATGCTCAAATAGGCCTCATAGGCTTCCTAACTCAATATGCCTCTTACTAGGCTTATTAGGTCAACAAACCTTGACATTCAGATGGAACAAATCTATTATATTTTCAATATAGTATCTCTTCTCTCTTATAATGGTATTAAATTTCTCCTATTCTATCACAATCTACCCTCTTATTTTCTCATAGGTCTCTTCACTTGTCACTCCCTGCACCTTCAAATAGTCAATTAGGACTTATTTATATACAAGCATATTTGATTTCACTACAATCATGGTCAGCCATTATATTTAAAATAAATTCATATATTATCATTCCATACACCCATATAGGTTGTCTAGGTAATATTACAACATGTTATAGCTAATTAGGACATCATTAGGCCTAATTGAATTAGGTCTACCTTCTTCTCTACAAATTGGTCTTCATGGGCCCACATGGCCTTTTACAACACTGAAGAACCATTTAAACATATTTTTAAAGTCTCATTCATACTTATTTCATTCTTGTATATCCTTTAATCTTTAGTCCATACCTTTATACCATTCTTAAGATCATCTACCCTTCTTAGGTTTGTGACCTCAAAAAGTTTGCCATCCAAAATGAAGCTCAAACACATTCAAGTTTCTCAAAAAATATAAAAGTGATATATTAATATAATAATAATAACCTCAGGGTCATCAAAAAAATTATTATACATCCTTACTCAAGATAAATTATGAAGAACTCATCTCTGCAACTTGACTACCCAGAACTGCCAAAATTCCTCAAAACATAGTCATGAAGGATTAGGCTTATGTCATTTAAAATGTAACTTTAAAACACTATAGATGTATTTATAAGATCTAATTACATATATATAACATCAAAAAATTATTTTTATATCTCTAATTAGGAAATAATGGTTTAGGAATAACTCTTCACTCAGCTTACTCAAGTCTACCAATTCACCTAAGAAACTAGTCATGCATACTTGGACCTCCAACACTTGAAATGGTGCTTCCCATGAATAATAATTCATAAAAATTATATAATGATATATATAAAATATAATAAAATTATTTAATCACTTATACACTAAGAATAATGACTAAAGAACACCAATTTCACTAACATACAAAAAACTACTAGAATTCTTATAAACATAGTCCTGATGAGTTTTATTTTTAGCTCCTATAAGGACACTTCCAAGACTTATTATGAAAATAAATATCTCCTATGTCATATATATAACATAATATAATATATGTATCACAAGTTATAGTGGTAAATATTGGACTTACAGACTAATTTTTTGACTTTCTCTCTTACAATCCTTACTCAGCCAAACAAGGCATTTTGGCTTCAATGTTCCAACCTCTTATAATAAATTCAAAGCTTATAAAAATAATTTATAGTTCATTAAAGTTATAAAAAACAACATAATATTTATTTAATGCTTAAACTAATGGCATAGAGCCTCCAACTCATCACTCCCACTTGCTTACTCAGATATGCCAATTTACCTTCAAACACGGTCATGGTGATAATGACTTTCAACACCTATGAATACACTTTAAAATACTATTTATGCATGTGGATTACCATATGAGATCATTATATGATTATTAAATATATATACCATGGTAATATGACAATATTGGTCTTCCAAACCAATCTCACAACCTTACACCTTCACTATTTTATCTACACTAGACAGGTTAACTTATGAGTAATAATTTCATCATATCCACTAATAAAAAAAACATATATCCAAAATGAACATGTATTAAAGGTATTGAAAAACATTCCCATGCATTTGGATACATCTCTAATCCATGACAACACATCCCTAATCAACTTCTCACTTGTGATTGGTCTTCTCACTGTCTACATCATTAGGTTTGTTAGCAATAGGTCAAATTGTATGCCCTGATTAGCATACCCAAAAGATAGAACCTACTTAGAAAAAACCATGGAAACAAACTAAAAGTATCACACTTTGACCTCCATTCATTTGTATACTTTGATGTGGTCAACTCTATTTGCTATAATAATTTTTATAAAATTAAGCACTTTCCTATAGGGTCTGCTCACTCACATGAGAAACCAATCATAAGTAGTGGTGCCTAAGAGAGTTGAATAAAAATTAAATAATAAAACTAGGTCATCCAATCCATTCTGATGTATTTCCATCAAAATCTTCCATATCAGGTCACTATGAAGGTTTTAGACTAGTTTCTATTCTTTTTTTTCATAAAGCTCTACCCCTAAAAACAACTCCTAATCATTTAAAATAATTATTAGGACCCTTTTCCATCTCTCCCTATGAGGTCATAGTACCATACAATAGTCACACGTGCTAATAAGCATAAAAAAGTGTCTCTCAAGCATGGAAACCTTTACTCTACATACTCTAAAGACCTTAAAATAGCATTTCAAGATTTCTTATTCAAAACATAAACTCATACATCATGAACACACTTTAAACAACATGTAAAAACTTTATCCATACTCACCTTTGTGATCTTTCCTTATAAAACTAATCTCATGCCTCAATAGGCCATGCAAAACTCAAGGGCTAGGTCTAAGTGTATACCTCAAAACCACTTTTCATGATTTTCCTTCAAGACAACACGTTTGACTTCACCAACATGCATGGGACACCTTATCAAACCTCTACCAATGCTTCATCATTCTTGATCTTGACCTATCAATGTTCTGTACCTTCATGAGATAGTCTTGACTATTCTCTAGATATGTACCTTCACATCAACATGAATAGAAATCTCATGCTCTTATAACATACTAACCATATACTAACCTATATCATCATTATAGCATGTATCTCAAGATCTTACTCTTGACATCTTCAATCCATTACTAGGCTTTTCAAGTCATATTTATCAAATAATGGCCTATAGATATTCATACTGACCATGACCACACTCATTGTCTTATTTTCATGACTACACTATTCCAAGTTACCATGTCCACATCTTCTCTCACAAGGTCTCTTATTGCCATCCTTCACTAATTACCTCATGACCATCATCAAATTTGACATCAATGACCATACATAATCATTCTCATGATATCAATGACAACACTTTATTAACATCAATGACAACACTTTATTGAAATTAATGATAACACCTCAATAATAGGCTCAAATTTTGACTCACATATCTTGAAATGAGACTCATGAGAATATCCCTAAGGTTTATATGTACCTGGTCTAGGCACACTGATCTTCACTTAGTGGCATGTTGTGACTAATCCATTTCAAGGGGCCTTTACTGGTATACCTACTCCAAACTTGAAACTTCGTTTTAATGGGTTTTGGGTACCTAAAAAATGTAAAATTTAATGTTATTTTATCATTTATTTTGATTAAGTTTTGTGTAGGTGATGAAAATAGATAAAAAACCATTCATTTAAGTGTTACCTAATTATAAATCAACATTTTTAGGGTTTTGTTCTACATTTTCAATGTTTTATTCTATGTATTTATGGATAATTTTTGGTGTGTTCATTCCATTGGTTTTATCATTTAATATTGTATTTTCATAATGGAAATAACTTATAATCAATAAATATTAACATTAGATTCATATTATTTTCAAACCTTA
This sequence comes from Torreya grandis, assembly GCA_037957365.1. NCBI lineage: Eukaryota > Viridiplantae > Streptophyta > Pinopsida > Cupressales > Taxaceae > Torreya > Torreya grandis. The sequence continues at coordinate 1,427,472 of JARHVA010000037.1, forward strand.
ATTAACAAGCTGAATAAAAATATTAAAATAAAAGGGGCAGGGAAAGAAAATAAAAGCCTACAATAATGATGGAAAATCTGGTATCATGATCACAATAACTTGATAAATCAGCTAATGAACCAACCAACACACACATGATCACATTCAAAGATAATTAAATATTCCAAGGAGAATAAATAAAAAGGAGTAGCCACAATCACTGTATACATGCACAAATTAAGGGTAAAGACTTTCCAAGTCTTCAATTAATCAATATACATTATTTTGATCATCACAAATGAGTTCATTACAATCATTCTCCTAAAATTTTTCTAGCATAATGACACAAAAGGGTTTGAGGGAGATATTAACACTAAGAAAACATGAAAATTACAAAAAATGAAAAGGTGCTAGGTCCAAATATCTTATAGAAGAAGAAAAGCCAACCCTTTGAGAGTAAAATGCATCCAATATATATCCAAAGGGACCTCCATGGGGTAGATTTTCCCTCTAAAATGATCCAACAACTGAAATCAATGCTCCATATATATCCATCTCATTTTCCCTATAAATTTGCCACTTTTACTATTCCTAAGCCTATATAAGACCAAAAATAAAGTTAAAACAAGTAATTAAAATAAATGAACAATAAAATTGACACAAAAACATGAACATGTTTTTCTACATGTAAAATCATGCAAAATTGAGGGCACAATTGCATCTAAGAAGGAACAAACTTTATGGTAATGTGAACAGTTTGAATTTTTTACATTGAATGATCAAGTTATCACAAAAAATGGAAGATATGTCAAAAATAGCCCTCGATAGACCTATTTGGGATTTTTGAGTTATTTGGTTTATGTTTTTAAGTTACTATTTAAATTTTATTCTTATATTTCTAATTAGGATTTAAAATCCTAAATAACACCAGGGACACATTTAAAATCATTCACAAAACCAATCAAGTATTTTTCCTTGATCACTATAATGGTTTGAGTGAGAAATCCAAATGAGGGGGCCTAGAACAAATCAAGGTCTATATCCTTGATTAGTCCTTTAGTTTTTTGCTTGGGTAGTCTCTTTGTTGATTGGAATTTGGGACTCACATAGCACTATAAAGGCTTCCCAAAGACCCACTAAGACCTATGCAGGGATTTTTCCCTAGCTAGGTATGTGGGGAACACCTAAGGCTCCTTGATACCTAGATAGGGGAAATCCCCTGACTAATGTTAAACTTCCTGTTGAAGCCTAACATAGACCTAGTTAGGGTTACAAACCCTAAATACCATTGTATCCTACACCCCAAACACCCCCTTATTAATCAAAGATTTCACTTCAATTACAACCAAATGATGATGGACTACCCACCTAAGACCTAATCAGGGAATTTTCCTTAATTAGAACTAGACTAACCTAATGCCTCCTAGCAAGACCTATCTTGAACTAAATTTAATGAATAGAAATGTAACTCACAAAAAAACACCCTAAATACCTATTCAATATTTTTAATCCTGATAGGTCTTAGGGCCTAAAAACTTTGAAATTTAGGCAAAAATCACATGACAACTCTAATAAGAACAAAGATAGGTAGAAAATGACCCCAAAGACCTAATTAGGGGTTGAAATACTGACTAGGTCTAGGGACTTATTAATTTTAGGCATACCTAACTAGAAGAAAATACAAGTTTTTATAAACATATCAAGATTTTTCAAGTTCAATACAAGGGTTAGGAAGTCATTTCAAGGGTAAGTGCAAAACATGAAACTTTCTTGCATGAGATTAGTGGACAAGATAGAGGAGGTTCTAGAGGCTAAAATGGAAAATAACAAAAATCACCCCCTGAAGTAGATGTAGGGAGATGAGGGAATAGGTAGATAGGAATGCCACATGAGCATAAGTGCAACAAAACTCCACTTTGGAGGTAAGTGGTATATATAAAAATTTACCATTTAGATTGGGTCATCATAATGGGATGGGTATTAGGAGATTGAAGGTCACATAAATAAAATGGAATCATAGAGTAGGCTAAGAGAGATAAGAGATCCATGATTCAAATGGAAATTAGGATGTCAAAAATCCATACTGAGTGTTATATATGAATTTTTATGACATGGACATGGTATTTCCAATGATGATGGTTTTAGGTCCTAGTTTATGACACAAACTGAGATGAACCACCAAGGTAACTTATGGGTGATAATACCAATATGCTATGAGCATAAGTGGGAGTAGAGAAAAAGGTAAAAAATGGAGGTTCCTTGATTCTTTAAAGAATTATGACATGTTGTGCAAGAAAAAATACATGGTAACTTTGCTGGAAAATACTCCTGAGTAATTTGAAATGATATAAACATGTTTATAAACCCATAATATCTAGCTAAGACTACATGTGGAACATGAATAGATTCAAGAGAGGATAATATAGGAGTAACTAAAAGATCAAATCATACATTCTCATTGATTAGGTGTGTGCAAATGAGTAAAATTACTATTTCTTAGAACCTACAAGGACTAGTTATGATGGATCCTATTGAGATTTTTTGTCCAAAAGATCTCATTACATCCAGAACCCTAAGGATAACCTCTTTGTTTTTAATGGAAAAAAATTAATTCTTAAAAATCCATCTTTCCCTTACCTCAAAAAATCTAAGACTCTAGATGCAATTTTCACTAGTGCAAATTTCTTCATGGGATCTAGGTCCCACGAGGCACCAAACCCCAAAACCTACAGATTCATAACTCACCATGCACTTTGTACATTCATAAATGTAAAAAATACATGGTGGGCTCCAAATCTTGCCACACACCTATCCAATAGAATATAAAACTTGGTATGCACATTACACATTTTCATAATGTGCAAAGTGCATGGTGGGCTCTGGATCCCATTGACCACTAAAACCTCCCTATGAAAGGTGGACCTGCTCTGGACATGTCTAAATTATATTGACCCACCTTAGTCTTTTATCATGGGAGGTGGGTATTAGAGTGCACATTACATGTCTCCATAATATATAAAGTATAGGCTAAATTACACTCCCCACCAAATCATTAAACCATGCATGGAGGGTGGACCTGCTTGAAGTAGGTCCAACCTTCACCAAGCCAAAATTAAGCCCTTTCATGAGAAGTGGAGGTCAAAGTTCACATTGTATGTTTTCAAAAAAATTAAAGTACATGATGAACCCTACCTCTCATTGACCATTTCAAGCTACAGAGAGTGGACCTACCTTAAGCAGGTCCAACCTTTACCACCTACCACCATTACTCACATTAATTATAGGGTTTTCCTATATAAGATAAGTCTTTTGTAAAGTATTATCATTGTTTAAAATTACTAAATGTGTTTTTAGAGTTTTTATCACCTACACCCTCACCACTGAACCTCGATCCTCATGCATACAAACCATACTTAAATCCATGATTACAAAACTTTGAGTCACATCACCTATGACTATAAAATAGTACTTATTTGTGTCATTTTTGCTTCTAGCTTCCATTTCTTAAAATCTTTTGAGTTTTCAGGGTTTTAATTTTAATTTTAGGGTTTCCTTGAAGGGTCTGGTTTAGGTTTTTTATTTTCAAGTTAAGTAGAGGATCATTTTGCATGTCTATGGTTGATCTATGGAAATATAGGGTAGTCCAAGATAAATATATGGCTTTTGAAAGATTCACCTTGAGGGTTTTTTCCTTCCAAATTTTCATTTTTCCTTTAGATTTTTTGCAATCAAAATCTCAAATTTTGCTAGGCCAAACCAAATATTCTTATGCATATACTTCCCATTAAAAAATCCAAAGAATATTCCCTCCAATATTTCTTTCCCCCCAGTGTCCCTATGAATAGTAGACATGTTCTATGCACCCTTGACCTCCACAGGTATTCCATTACACTATAAATAGTGGATGTGCCTCAAGCACCTCCCACATCTATCAAGAACCCAACATATTTATAGCACCATGGAGAGTGGACCTATCTCAAGCACATCCCATATCCACCATAAATTATTAAGACATAAGCACCATGGACATTGGACATGATTTGAACACCTCCAAGTTCTATTGGAAGGAACAAGTACTCCATACACCTATAGTTTTTGCCAAATTCCATAGTTAGTTACTTAGAGGATTTTTATATAATCCCCATGCCTTCCAAAGAAATGAAGTTCAAATCTAAGGGTACCAAAGTAGCTTCTTGTCTAGAATCCAACCTCATAAAAATTAGTGATATAGATTTAGGTCATATTGACCTAGGAGTCTTCTAGGCCAAAATTAAAAAATGATTGGATACAGAGTATGTATGACTCTAGACTTCCACAAGCTACAAATTTTACCTTAATTATTTAAATTCCTAAAAATATCCTAATAATGGCCCAACACTATGACCCTAACAGGAGGCAAGTGTATAATGATAAGGGATAAAATATTCTAGATCTTGACTCTGACTACATCAAATCAGTGTTTTCCATTCTTGAGTATGAAAGTTATCTGGATATAACTCCACAAACATCTACATAGTTATATGAGGACAAATAAGATGGATTCCAAAATATGATCAACAAATAATGGCTCAAGACCCCTAATCACTCCACCAGATTGCCCAAGATAATATATAGAAGTGGTAGGAGATGTTATAACATTGTTGCATAGAGTCATTGGTAGTCCTGATTCCCAGTGCTACGAGTAGTGGATATACTAGTATATCTAGACCATTTGAGAGAATAAGAAATATATACATTGGGCATAATTAATCAGTGATTCTCTCCATCAAAAATTGTTGGAGGTTCAAACATCAAACAAATTTTACATGACCTCATATATTGTTTATATTTTGGCCAAAGGGAGATTATTCCTAAGTCTCAATACTATTATTGATGAAATAATAAGAGTGTATAACTACTACCCTAACCTCACAGTTTAGGCTAGTAAGCAATAGTCCAAAAGAGTTAATGATGCTCTCATCTAGAACATCATCACCATGTTCAATTTAGAACTTAAGAGGGAGAAGTTATCAAGAGAGGCAAAAGAAGAAATCACTAAATGGGGATAATTCTTTATACAATTCCCCACATATTCTTACATTAGGTAAGTATGCTTTAGTGACTATACCTTCACCCTCCCCTAGTATGTAAGTGACAAATGGGCATTGTTAGAGTTGGTGTGGTAGCTAGTAGAAACCCATAAGCTAGCTAGTAGAAACCCATAAGCTCCTCTTAGATAGACACAAGGCATGGATTCATTTCCATATTTATATTGGCCATCATACATTCCAAACTCATTTCAAGTCTAGAGGTGCAGAGGTAGAGATGATCTAAGTAAAATTGAGGACCTTAGAGTCTAGGCCATATTTTGACCCATATGGAAAAATCACTCATGCATTAGAGTTGGCATCATATGAACATGTGCCATAATATGAATATTATTGGGAGTATTGTGATGATGAAGAGGTTAGAATGAGGGACTACTGAAGAATGTCCCTAAAACAAGTAAAGTATTATGATCTGGCACCAGTCCCAGACAACTTGGAAGATGATGTTTCCAAAGTGGATCCATTATACCTTACCTAGATTATTATCAAAGCCCTACCACTGGTTAGGTGGTTAGTTATTGATTCATTTTTTCTATTTGATAGAATATCCTATGTCATCAATATTACTATTAATTAGCTAAGGAGTTAAGGAGTAAAAATTATAAGAGAAACCATAGGAGTTAAACAAAAAATCTTAAAATGAAAAGCAGAGGGTATAACACTAACAATGGAGGGACTGAATGAATCATCAGTAGGACCTAAGCAGAAAAAATAAGAGGAAAACAAAGACTAAGGCCAAAAAAGGAGACTCAAGTAAATAAGGAGAAGTTGCACATGAACCCATAGATATTTTAGTAGAAGAGACATCACCAACAACACAAGGATCTACTACTTCAAATCCTATAACACTGGTTCCTACTTCCATTGTTCCCCTTTTTCTAATCTTATAGTACATGAAGATTCAACACTTCCACTAGAAGCCTCTTATCCTTGAGCACCTTAGGTTTCTATTTCACCACAAGTTTTATCTCCTCCCCCTCCACTTATCCCCACTTTATCCACCATTCCACCCACTTTAGTAAGCCAAGCACAAACATCACAAACAAGTCTGGGGAGCACTCAGGGTTCCCTTACAATGGGAGTCAAAGTTTTTACTTCACTTCCCCTTCCTCCTACTTTTCCTTCCCTATTCGATCCAATCCCAATTTTTATTCTATTCTCAATTCCTTTTGTTTCATCACCATTAATCCCCAACACCACTAGACAAAATACATTGCCTTAGAGTTAGTCATCTTGACTACTATCATGTAGGCCACTTCAACCTCTAGAGTGAGTAATGTTCCCTCTTCATCTCAACCCACCATTTTCACCTCACCAACCCTTAGTGGCCCCATACACCTAATTGACACATTCAATGCCTTGGATTCTACCCTTCCATTGGTTCCTAAATTCATGATTCCCACTTCCATCACTCCCACTTCCCCCATTTCCATTACTTTATCCCTACCACCAGTTGAGCTTGGAGAAACTCAAACACTTGGTACAATAATGGGTTTGAAAAACATTGGTGAGAAGCCTTCATAAACACCTCCTAAGCTATTAATAATGTCATCTTCCCAAGAGGCCTCCTTGGTCATAATGTCAGTTAGTACAACTACATTAGCTATAGATTCTTTTGTGACTATGCCAGATATAAAAAAGGCTACCCCTAGTTGGTTATCCCAAGAAATAGGAAAAAAGAGGAAAACCATGATTGATCCTAACACTTTGGAATTCGATTTAACCAAAGTCAAGAAGAAATCAAAACTTACTCCCATGACCCTTTCAAGAACATTTACTAATGATAATGGAGAAAGATATGTGGATATTGTAGTTCCCCACTGGACAAATCAAAGGAAGATTTTGTGGTGGTAGATTATTAGGTCTATTATATACATCTTGGTAGACAAACAAGAGAAGGGCTCAAACATAAGGTGAAGTTGGGAATCAATTCTCTCTTTTATAAAATTTACCATGACAAAGTTACTAAGGATAAACTTAAGAGGAAAGTTCATCAGTTGACTAAAGGCCTTAACCAATTTATAAATCTTGATAAAACATCATAATAACCACAAGTGATGCATCCAATAAATTTATATCAAGCTACAATTTATTTGGTATGAGAGATTTCTCACATGGGAAGGGATACAAAAGAATGGTTAGAGGAACTGGTTACAAGGGGAAACAGGGCCCTCACAATAATGATAGAACATTATGGTATCATCATGGAAAGAAAGGAATGTTTAAAGTCACAAATCAGTAGCTATAAAGAAGAGGTCCAAACTTTAAACATGTATTATCCCAAGTTGATAACCATAAATTTAATTGATATGAATACCCTCATTGTTGATAATATATTGAATAACTCTACTAAGCATAAGGAATTACATAGGGCTGCCCAATTCTAGATAAGGATGTTGACTGAGTGAGCCAAGGAGGTTCATGATAAAGATATTGATGTGCTATATGAGATTGATAGCATGATGAACTTAATTCCATACCAACCAATGGATGATATTGGTAATATCTTATAGGTAGAATAGGTCCAAGAATATTTTAAGGAAATAGTTGAAAAGGAGTGAACAAAAGACACTGTCTTTACCTTAAGTTGAATTCATATGTTTATCAAATATGTAAAGGAAACTAATCAAATGAAAATGAAAATGCAGGGTATAAGGATTTTTCAAAGAGATTTATTTGATGTATATGTAGACTAATAAGCTTTTAAAATTTATTCTTATAGGCCAGATGAAGAGTGAATAAAGGAAATAATCAAGGCCTTTGATGCATACTTAGAGAAACTGGGAGCAAAAAATGATAAGAAAGTTGAAGCTAGTCTGAAGACTGATTAATTTTTCCTCTCCTTCATATATTTGCAATTTTTTTTTATCATGTGTATTTTCATTTTGAAATCATTATAATTTGTAATTTGTAATTACAAAGTATAGCTTTGCATTTCTTATAACTCTTTTGGAGAAAGAGAAGACATCTATTTTTCACTTTATACTTTTTAAATGTGGAAGTTGCAAAAAATAGGTTACAAATTACACTTTATATTTTAATTAATGTGAAATGAAATTAGTGAAAATTCATACAACACAAATTGCATGGTCCTTTTGGTAAAAGTGATAAAGGCTTGAATGTTGAAAAAGTCTCACTTTAATTTTGCACGCTAGGGTTTACATGGAAAAGAGATTTGAAAATTTATTTTCAATATTATCTTTTATTTTTTGAAGACTAGGGTTTACAATGGTACAGAGGTCTCCCTCCCACCTCAATCCAATTTTGGGATGAGTTAGGTGCTACAACATGCTCCTACTTTGAGGACAAATGTGATCACCTTTCTTTGGTCAAAAAATTGACTACTATTCAATGAGCCCCTCATGAACAAATGAGTAACTTTAATTACCACTTAAAAAAGACTTGGAATAGAATTCTAATCTTGGTTAAACCAACTGAAAATAATTCCTTCTTATATTACCTAAAATACCTTAATAGTGATCTAGCTATGATGATTTAGTCAATGGGTGGTAACACACTTCTTGCAGCTTATGATATTACAATAAGGGCCAAAAATTATTTTATTTAGGCTGGGAAAATTACACCATATCTCCCAATGCCTCTATTTCTAGGATTAGCCCCTATTCCCCCACTTTCACTTACTCTAATCCCCACGATGAGTAAGGAACCTATGTTAACGCCTTCACATATAGATGAATTACATGAGGTCAAATCATTACTCAAGACTTTTGGAAATGAGTTAGTGGTGATGAAAAGGCAACAAGCCCAAAAATATAAACCTTTTAGTTATCTAAACCTACGTATCAAGGGATTAGGCAAAACTACCAAGGGGATAGGCAACCATATCAAGGGAATAACCAATAACAAGGGTAGTTGCATAATTGAGACCTCCAAACACTCATTTATTATTGACACCCAGATCTTCCAAAGTTATTATCCCTGTTCAAAATAATTTGGCTCAAGAATATGAGTGGTGTTATCTATGAAATCAACCCCATAATAAAAATACTTGCCATATGGTGTTATCAGTCAAGCCCTGAAGGTGTAGGGTATAACAAGTATGCAAAGACTATAGGAAGGATCTACTTCTCAATAAGTAGAAACACAAGAACCTAATCAAAGCAAAACAACTCTTCTAAATTATATAGAGAATGATTTTAGTGGAATAGACCAATATGAAGCATTTTTTAAAAGTGGATACCTTATAGCAGTTAATACACATTCCAAGAAAAGAGAAATAGAAGTTGATCAACTCCCTAGAGTGGAATAGGCTTCAACTTTCAAAGCAAAAATAGAATTGACAAAGAGTAATACAGTGCAAAGGCCACCCTTCATACCTAGCAATCAATTTAAATAAAAGGTATCCACTCCAAATCTTGTAGAGGAAGACGTATCCCCTTAAAAAGTACTGGCAAAGGTTGGTAATATCCCTTTTAGCATTTTTGATCAAATGAAGAAAACTAATTTGAATGTCACTATGTGGGAAGCCCTATTTATACTAGCACAATGGGACTTATTATAGAAGGCCTTAAAGAAATTATAAATATTAGAGAGGGCTCCAGCTAGGGGGCCTACACCTGCAATAAATTTATGTCAACCTCAAACTAATAATAAAACAAGCAAATATGGTAAGCCTCCCCTTTTTACCTATCACTTATAATAAGGAAACATTTGGTACATAATTACATGGTGGATTCAGGGGCTAGTAGTTTTATGATTCCTAAGAAAATAGCTAATTCTCTGGGGATAAAATACATGCCTAATAATAAAGGAGTAGTGTAACTAGATGGGACTACTATTAAAATAGTATGAATTATAAAAGGATTAGACCTCACTAATTATGCTTTCCCTAGTCTTTCAATTACTAAAGACATTTCAATCATAGACCTCCCCCCATACTTCTCCATTTGTTTATCAAGAGATTTTACTAAAAAAATGGGAGGATATCTATCTACTGATTGGTCTCATATGCTACTTAGAATGAGCTATGGAACTAGAGTAACAATAATATTTGAGCTGATCATGAAGGATCATATCGAACCATATAATCCTACTCCTCTCATAGAGATCAACTGTACCTTAGAATATCAACAATAGGAAGAGGTAGATCAAGAGAATGCAACACCTATTGAGGAAATATTAGACACCCACTTGGATTAGTGGAGATCAACCCTAAAATTTGATCCTTATGTCTACGTATAAGAAACAAGGTTAGGGATGTATTGTTTTCATGAACAAAATGTAATCATCCCAAATTTAGTCAAACTGATTAAGGATCTACAAGGGACGTGGTAGTTATATTTTGATGGTTCAAGAAGTAGAAATGGTGTAGGTGAAAGATTTGTATTGATATCTCTACAAAAGGAAAGTTACTTATATTCATTTAAACTTCAATTTATCTATACCAATAATGTATCTAAATACGAAGCATTGATTTGAGGCCTCAAGTTGGCCAAGGATAGAGGAATCAAGTTATTACAAGTATTTGGGGATAGTGAACTCATCGTTCACTAGGTTATATCAAAAAGTGTGACTAAAAACAAATTTCTAAGGTCTTAAAAATATAGGGTTTGGGACCTACTAGAGGATTTCACTACCTTGAATATTTAAGTAGTACTAAGGGCACAAAATAAGGATGTTGACCACATGGATTCGGTTACATCTCAGTATAATATACTAGTTGAAATAATGAGGGAAAATAAACATCATGTGAGGTTGATTGTAAGGCCTTCTATCCCTGATAACATAATTAACTAGTAGGTCTTTGATAGTGATAAGTAGATCATTCATTTTTAAAGAGGCTGAGTTCTCAGAAAGAAATCAACCAAGGTTACAAGACTAATATGGCAATCAAATCATCCAATTGAGAATGAATAAGATAATTATGGGTCTCATGACATCATAAAATATATTTAACTTAGATGACCAACTAAAAAGTGAGAAGAAGAATATTATCATCAATGAATAATATTGTGAACTGGTCGCTATTTTGAAAGGCAAGTCACTTAAGATAGGCAAGGTATGTAATATTTTAGAGAAGCATGATTTTGTTCAATTATGTCAAGAGTTTGATGATAATTTTTCCTAGAGTTATCATGATTTAAGGGGATTCAACCCAAGTTTAGCACAAACATACTATCAAACTGGATCCAAATACAAAACTCATTAAGCAGAAATAGAGGCCCATCAATCCAAGGATTGAACCCTTGATGAAAAATGAACATTCTAAGTTGATAGAGGATAATATAATATTTTTGATCAAATACTCATTTTGGGTAGCAAATCTGGTCCCTGTTAGAAATAATAATGATGAAATCCATCTATGCATGGATTTTAGAGACTTAAACAAAGCATCGTTGAAAGATTACTATCCTCTTCCCCCTATGAAAAAAAATCTATAGATAGTATTGGGATTCAAGATATTTTATCTTTTAGATGGTTATTTGGGTTATAATCAAATATCGGTACAAGAATTAGACCAATTTAAGACTACTTTCATCACCAAATGGGGCATGTACACATACAAGAAGATGACATTTGGTTTGAAAAATATAGGGGCAAATTTTCAAAGAGCCATGAATATAACATTCAAAGGTCTGATAAATGATATAATCTTAGTATATCTAGATGATATCAGAGTCTATTCAAAACACATTAGTGCACATCTTGATCACTTGAGAAATATTTTCAAACGATGTAGAGAATTTGGTGTTTTTATTAGTCTAAAGAAGTGCTGTTCATAGTACATGAAGGTAAGTTACTAGGACATATAGTGTCCAAAGAAGGTCTTACAATAGACCCTAAATGAGTTAGATTCATATTTGCTTTGGCATTACCAAGTCATAAAAAAGGGTTGAAACACTTCCATGAGAAGATTATCTTTATGAGGAGATTTGTACTAAATTTTTCATCCTTAGACAAACCCCTTACTATAATGTTAAAGAAGGGAAATATTTTCAACTGGATGCAAGAGGGAAAAGAAAGCTTCAAAGCTATCAAAAAATCTATCTCCCAAGCCCCCACCTTAGTTAACCCAAACTATGAGAAGGATTTTATCCTTTATGAATTTGGAGGGGAGGGGAGTATCTCATCAATTCTAACTCAGAACAATCACGAAGGTTTGGAGTAGCCAATATCTTTCTTCAGCCAATCTTTAAAAAGATATGAATAAAATTATATATTTGTAGAAAAAAGTGTATGTGGTAATCAAAGCACTCAATAAATTTAGGCATATGCTCTCCAATAACAAGGTACATCTGATGGTTAGTTACCAGAGTGTCAAAGAATTTTTGATGAGTAGGGAGATAAATGATAAATGAGTAGGATGGATCACTAAGGTCATGGAGTATGACGTAGATATCATGATCACAAAGCTGGTAAGAGGGAAAAGGCTATGTGAGCAACTTGTTGCCAACATCAAAGATACTAAACCAATTTTTGATGTAGTGTATGTTCAAGATATACCTTAGCTAGACAATCTACACTCTTTTAATAGCTACATTTAAGACATGACCCATTTCATATAGACTGGTGAATACCCCTATGACTTCCAGTAGTCAAAGAAAAGGTGTTTTCAAATCTAATCCATTCTTTATGTCCTCATTGATGGAATTTTATTTAGGAAGGATATGAATGGAGTCTTGTTAAGATGCATTGATAATGATCAAATCCCCAAAGTTCTCTAATAATTTCATGATAGACCATTAGGAGGACATTTTTTAGCAAGGACTATGGCCATCAAGGTAATGAGAGGAGGCTACTATTGGCCTAAGTTATTTATAGATGCCCATCAGTGGGTAATGAATTGTGAAAAGTGTGCCTACTTCACTAGTAAGCAAAGGCTAGTTGCACTTCCTATCAAACCAATTCAAGTAGATCAACCATTCACATAATGGGGATTGAAATTTAGTGACATGATAAATCCACCATCCAACATGGGTCGCAAGTGGGTTCTCATAGTAACAAATTATTTCACATGATGGACTGAAGTAGTTGATTTGAAAGATGCCATAGAAACATCCATTTTGGATTTTATGGACAACATAGTTTTAAGGTTGGTGTTCCTTACACCATCATATCTGATAATGTTAAGGATTTTGTGGGCACTCAAGTCATTGAATGGGCCATAAATCATAATGTGTACCTGAGTATGTATTGAAATTATTACCCTCAAGGTAATGGTATAGTTGAGTCCACCAATAAAAATTTAATAAGAATCATTAAATGAACTACAGAGGATAACTAAAGGACGTGGCATACAAAATTGAGATCAACACTATGGGTTGATAAAATTACACTAAAGAAAGCCAATGGCAATTATCCTTTTATGTTGGTGTATGAAATGGAATATTGAGTGCCACTATAAATTAATCTACCTTCCCTAGAGCTCAATCACCAATTAGACCCGATTGACAATGATGAGATGATGGTAAGACTAGTTGAACTCACAAAACTCAAAGAAATCAGAGGTCAATTGATGAAAGTCTTAGAAGCAAATCAGGCACAATTTAAGAAGACTTTCGATAAAAAGGCAACTACAAAGAGATTTAATGAGGGAGACATGGTCCTATAGTAGGATGCAAACAAATAAAAAATAGGTAGGCACACGAAATTTGATACAATATGGAGCGATCCGTATGTCATCACTTAGTGAAAATGACCCAATGTATTCCAGCTCCCCAAACTTGATGGTGAAGAACTACCAATCCTAGTTAATAGATATAACTCAAAGCTTGATTTTGAGGTAAGGACTTGTTCTAAAAGTCCTAAGAAGTTTTATAAATAATAGGGTTAGATTGTGTTTTTTAATAAGTGCTTCTGCACGTGTCTTGGTCTTTAGGGTTGTTATTTGGTTTGTTTTGTTGTCTATTTTGTTTTGTGTCTTGGAAAGCTCAACTTATTTATTTCTTAGGTTATAATTTTATTAGATTGAGGTTGACTCCATGCCCAATGTCTTGAAAGGGTATTAGAATCACATGATTAGTAGGTAATCATCCTGTAGAGGTCACCAAAAATGTTGAGATTTTTTGTCCAAAAAATCTCATTACATCCAGAACCCTAAGGGAGACCCCCTTTGTTTTTAGTTAAAACCTTTAATTATCCAAAATATATCTTTTTATTACCTCATGAAATCTTGGACTCTAATTGTAATTTGCACTAGTGTAAATTGCTTTGTGGGTTTTAAGCCCTGTGAGCTACCAAACCCCAAAACCTATAGAATCCAAAACTCACCATGCACTTTGTGCATTAATAAATGTGAAAAATGCATGGAAAGATCCAAATCACACCACACACCTATTTGGTTGAATTCAGAACTTGGTATGCACATTGCATGTTTTCACAACATGCAAAGTGCATGGTGGGCTCCAAATCCTATTGACCACTAAAACCTCCTTGTAAAAGGTGGACTTGTTCCAGACATGTCCAAATTTTTCCAGCCCACCTTAGAATTTTATCATGGGAGATGGAGCTTAGAGTGCACATTACATGTCTCCACAATATGAAAAGTGCATGCTGAATTCTGCTCCCCACAAAGTCATTAAACCATGTATTGAGGGTGGACCTACTTGAAGCAGGTCTAACCTTTGGAAAGATAAAATCAATCCCTTTCATGGGAAGTGGATATTGAAGTTCACATTTCACATTTTCATGTGTAAAGTATATGATAAACCCCACCTTCTACCGACCACTTCAATCCATAGAGAGTGGACCTGCCTCAAATAGGTCTAATCTCCACCACCTACCACCATTACTCACATTAATTATAGGGTTTTCCTATATATCTAAGTCTTTTACAAAGTATTATCATTATTTAAAATTACATAATGTGTTTTTGGATCTTTGATCACCTACACCCTCACCATTAAACCTCGAGCCTCATGCATAGTAACTATACTTCGAGCCACAACTACAAAATTTTGAGTCACATTACCTGTGACTGTAACATGGTACTTCCTTTTGTCATTTTTGCTTCAAGTTTCCATTTCTTAAAAGATTTCAAGTTCTCAAGGTTTTTATTTTCATTTTGGGGTTTCTTTGAAGGGTCTAGTTTAGGGTTTTTCTTTTTAAGTTAAGTAGAGGATCATTTTATTTGTCCAGGGTCGACCTAGGGAAATCTTGGGCAGTCCAAAGGAAATATAGGGATTTTGAAAGCTTCACTTTGAGGGTTTTTTCCTCCCAAATTTTCATTTTTCCTTTAGATTTTTTTCAATCAAAATCTCAAATTTTTCTTGGCTAAACTGAATATTCCTAAGCATATACTTCCCATTTAAAAACTCAAAAAATATTCCCTCCAAGATTCCTTTCCCCTAGCATCCCTATGGACACTAGACGTGTTCCAAGCACCCTTGACCTTTATAGATATTCCATTGCACTGTGGACAATGGACATACCTAAATCATCTCCCACTTCCACTAGGAACCCAACATCTTTACAAAATTATATAGAGTGGACCTATCTCAAGCACGTACCATCTCCACCAGATATTCTTAAGACATAAGCATCATGGACATTAGATGTGATCTAAACACCTATAAGTTCTGCCAAAAGGAACAAGTGCTCCATACACCTACAATTTTTTCCAATTTACATAGTTGGTTACTCAGAGGATTTTTTTATAATCCCCATGCCTCCTAAAGAGATGAAGTTAAAATCTAATGGTCCTAAAGCAACTTATTATTTGGAATCCAACCTCATATAAATTAGTGATACAGATTCATGTTATATTGACCTAGGAGACTTCTGGGCTAGAATATGGGTACAATTAAAAAATGACTAGGTACAAAGTATTTATGACTCTAGAATTCCACAAGATACAACTTTTCCCCTAATTATTCAAAGTCTTAAATTGATCCTGATGATGGCCCAACACTATGACCCCGACAGGAGGCAAGTGTATAATGATAAGGGAGAAAAGATTTTGGATCTTGACTCTGAGTACATTATATCAATGTTTTCCATTATTGAGTATGAAAATTATTTGGATATAACTCCATAAACATCTGAATAGTTCTATGAGGAGAAAAAATATGGATGCCAAAAGATGATCAACAAATAATAGCTCAAGACCCTTAAGCACTCCTCCACCAGACTTCCCAAGATAATGTATAGATCTGATTTTAAAGAGGGAGTAGGAGATGTTATAACATTTTTTTAGAGAGTCACTGGTAGTCTTGATGCCCAGTGCTATGAAATGTGGATGTACCAGTATATATAGACCATCTGAGAGAATAAGCAATATATACATTGGTCACAATTAATCAGTTATTCTCTCCATCAATAGTTGTTGGAGGTTCAAAACTCAAATTTTTTTTACATGACATCATATGTTGTTAATATTTTGGATAAAGGGAGATTATTATTAGGTTTTAATATTGGTCTTGATGAAATAACAATATTGTACAACTACTACCCTGACCTCAACCTTCAGGTAGTAAGCAACAATTCAAAAGAGTTAATGATGCTTTCATCTACAACATCATCACCATGTTCAATTTAGAACTTAACAGAGAGAGGTTATCATGAGAGGAAAAAGAGGAAATCACTAAATGGGGATCATTTTTTATATAATTCCCAACATATTCCTACATTAGGGTAGTAGGCCTCAATTATTATCCCTTCACCCTCCCCTAATACATAAGTGATAAATGGGCATTGTTAGAGTTGGTGTGGTAGCTAGCAGAAACCCATAAGATCTTCTCAAATAGACACAAGATAGGGATTGATTTCCATTTTTATATTGGCCATTATACATGCCAAAATATTTTGAAGGCCAGAGATACAGAGGCAAAGATGAGCCAAGTAACATTGAGGACCTTAGAGTCTAGTCCATATTTTGACCCATATGGAAAAATCACTCATGCATTAGAGTTGGCATCATATGAACATGTGCCATACTATTAATATTATTGGGAGGATTGTGATGATGAAGAGATGGTTAGAATGATGGACTACTCAAGATTGTCCCTACAACAAGTAAAGGATTATGATCTGGCACCAATCCTAGACAACTTAGAAGATGATGTTTCCAAAGTGGATCTATTATACCTCATCTAGATCATTGTGAAACCCCTTCCACTAGTCAAGTGGTCAATTCCTAAGTCATTTTATCTATTTGATAGAACAACCCATGTCATCAATAGGAATATTAATTGGCTAAGAAGTAAAGTAGTCCAGATTATAAGATAAACCATAGGAGTTAAATAAAAACTCTTGAAATTAAAAATAAAGGGTATAACACCAAAAATGGAGGGCCTTAGTGAATAATAAATAGTAATTGAGCATAAAAATAAGAGGAAAAAAAAGACTAAGGCCAAAAAAGGAGACTCAAGTAAAGGAGAAGTTACACATGAACAAAAGAGACAATACCAAAAACACAAAGATCTACTACTTCGGATCCTATAACATTGGCTCCTATTTCCATTATTCCCCCTTATTATACTCCTATAGTACATGAAGATTCAAAAATTCCACCAGAATCATCTTATCCCTAAGCACCTTAGGTTTCTATTGCACCACAAGTTTCAACTCTTCCCACTCCACTCATTCCCACTTTATCTACCACTCCACCCACCTCAATAATCCAAGCACAAACAACAAAAACAAGTCTAGGGAGCACTCAGGGTTCGCCTACAATGGGATTCCAAGTTTCTAATTCACTTCCCCTTCTTCTTAATTCTCCTTCCCCATTCAATCCACTCCCACTTTATATTTCATTCTCAATTCCTTATATTTGATCACCATTAATCCCCAACACCATTCAATAGTAAATTGCCTTAGATTCAATCATTTTGACTACCATCCTATAGGCCACTTCAACCTCTAGAGTGAGTATTATTCCCTCTTCATCTCAACCCACCATTTTCACCTCACCAACCCTTAGTGGCCCCACATACCTAATTGACACATTCAATGCCTTGGCTTCCACCCTTCCACTGGTTCCTAAATTCGTGATTCTCACTTCCATCACCCCCACTTCCCCCATTTCAACTACATTCCTACCATCATTTGAGCTTTGAACAACTCAAACACTTGGTGCAACAATGGGTTTGTAAAACATTAGCGAGAAGAAGCCTTCACAAACACCTCCTGAGCTATCAATAGTGTCATCTTCCCAAGAGGCTTCTTTTGTCACAATGTTAGTTAATGCAACTACATCAACTACATATTCTTTGGTGACTGTGCTAGATATATAGAAGGCTATTCCTCGTTAGTTAACCTAATCAATAAAAAAAAAGAGGAAAACCATGATTGATCCTAACACTTTGGACTTTGGTTTGACTGAAGTCAAGAAGAAATCAAAACCTACTCCTAGGACCCTTTCAAGAACATTCAATAATGACAAAGGGAGAAAGATATGTGGAGATTGTAGTTCCCATGCTAGACAAATCAAAGGAAGATCTTGTGGTGGTAGATTATCATGTCTCTCATATACACCTTGGTATTTAGGTAAGAGAAGGGCTCATGTAAGAGGTACAGTTGGGTATCAATTATCTCTTTCAAAAAATTCACCATGATAATGTTACCAAGGATGAACTTAAAAGGAAAGTTGATCAGTTGAATGAATCCCTTAACCAATTCATAAATCCTGATGAAACATCATAAAAACCACATGCGATGCAACCAATCAGTTTGGATCAAGCTATAATTGATTTGGTAGAGGAGATTTCTCATATGGGAAGGGCTACAAAATAATAGTTAGAAGAATTGGTTACAAGGGGTGGTAGGGCCCTCATAGCAATGATGGAACATTATGGTATCATCATAGAAAGAAAGGAAATTTCAAAGCCATAAATTAGTATCTATGAAGAAGAGGGCCAAACTTTGAATATGTATTATCCCTAGTTGACAAAAATAAAGTAAATTGATATGAATACCCTCATTTCCAAGAATATATTGAAGAACTTTACTAAGCATGGGGAATTACATAGGGCTACCCAATTCTGAATAAGGATTCTAAATGAGTCTATTGAGTGAGCCAAGGATGATTATGATAAAGCTATTGATGTGCTATATGAGATTGATGGCATGATGAACTTAATGTCATGTTGACCAATGGATGATTCTAGTAATCTCTTATAGGTAGAATAGGTCCAAGAACATTTTAAGGCAATAGTTGAAAAGAATTCAACAAAAGAGATAGTCTTTGCCTTAATTTCAATTTATAGGTTTATCAAATATGAAAAGGCAATTGATCAAATGAGAACTAAAATGTAGGGTATAAGGAATTTCTGAAGAGAGTTATTTTATGTAGAGGTAGACTATGTAGCTTCTAACATTTATTGTTACAGACTAGATGAAGTGTGAATATAAGAAATATTCAAGGCCTTTGATACATACTTAGAGAAGCTACAAGTAGAAAAGGACAAGAAAACTAAAGCTAGTCTAAAAACTGATTAATTTTTCCTCTCCTTCAGATATTTTCAAATTTTGATATCATGTGTATTTTCATTTTGAAGACATTATAATTTGTAATTTGTAATTACAAAGTGTAATCATGTATTTTTTATAACTCTTTTGGAGAAAGAGAAGACATGCATTTTTCACTTTATACTTTTTAAATGTGGAAGTTGAAAAAAGCAAGTTACAAATTGCAATTTCTATTTTAATTAATGTGAAATGAAAAAAGTGCAAAGTCATAAAACATAAATTGCATGGTATTTTTGGTAAAAGTGATAAAGGCTTGAATGTTTAAAAAGTCTCACTTTAATTTTTCATGTTAGGGTTTACATGGAAAAGAGATTTGAAAATTTATTTTTAATATTATCTTTTATATTTTGAAAACCAAGTTATTTTGGTGCCACTTCATACATGCAGAGTTATTTTTAGCCATCATCCAAGGATCCTTGCATGAATATCTCTAGGTACACGAATATCACATCTAGTTTTAAACCTAAATCATGCAATATCACAAGTACTCCCACAAGTCCAAAGTGTTATAAAGAGAGGAACTCACCCCCTTTGCATAAGGAATTCTAGTTTGCATGATTTCTTTTGTTGGGTGTTAGGTTTTGACAAACTACATGTCTTCTAATACATTTTTTGTACATATATGGGTAGTCCCCATGGTCCAAGGTATATATTTTTTCTTTTAGTAATATTTTTTAAATTTTGAATGTATTTGATATAAGTTGTAGCCTTTAGAGAGAAATAAAGTTGAAGTTTTGCCTTTCTTATCTTTAGAATCTATGTGTTTTGCAAGTTATTTGATTCTTTATGGAAGTTTTGTCTTTTATTTTAGTCTCAAGAGAATTCATCTGTGGTATTTTACCCTCTTGATCATATTGTTTGAAATAAATATATTTTTTTCCCTTTTTTTAAGAGTAACTAAAATATTACCTCTGATTTCCAAATTTGCATGTCTGTGCTTGAAATAAACTCAATCTATTTTATACCCTATTGTGATTTCCAAGCAAGCATATAGATACACAATATAAATTTGGTGCAATCACCATACTTTTAGTTTTCTTACAATTTCAATTTCTTTAAAACCCTTTTCTCAACAAATCCCTAGTTTAGGATACGAGAGCACTAAAGACCAAAATTCTTAAAGGCTGATATTTCATCAGTTTGCATCAGATTTTAGTGAAAGGAAGTTGGCCTTCTCCAGAGATTAACCTAAAAATTTCTAAGGTCTGATGGCTTTGGAGGTTTTTCCATTGTTTCATTAGAAACTTTCACAACAAGCTATAGAATCAAGATAGGTGAAATCCTATGTGATAACAGATCCAACCATTAAGATAGTGAATCCTATCTTGAGAATACTTGTCTATACATTGATCCACTATTATACATGTGTCTATAGCCCTGATGGAGTTACCTATGATCTAAATCAAGGTCTTGCTCTACTACTATGAAGACATCCAGAGCCACAATAGAGAATGCTTGAATCACCTAGAAGTGGGTTTTTTAGATATTGAATTTTATTTTCTTATCTTGATTTGTATTTTATCTTTATTTATTATCATATAAAGTTTGGGTTGGAGACCATCAAAACAAGAGAAAGGTAGGACTATCTATTTTTCACCCTAAATCTTAATCATGGCAGGTTCATCCAGATAAACCTAGAAACCATTAAGATGTGATTTTTGTAATTGGTTTTGAGATAATGTCTTCATTAAATAGATAGCTGTACCAAAACTTAGCCCAAATAAAACAAATTTAGAACACACATGAAAGCTATACCTTTCAAAAATGATTCAAAAATTAAATCTAAGGCTACAAACTACTTAGAGTACTTACACACCATAATGTCACTCAATCTACCTACATAAAAGCCTTTTATTATTCATTATTTGACCAATAGGGGAACCTAAAGGGAAAAAATAGATGGTCCAAATGAAAAAGAGATAAGAAATGAGGCTAGATTAACAAAAAGACATGAGAAAAGTAGGAAAAATGAATCTAAACTAAAAAATCAAGAAAGAAAATGAAAAAATAGTAAAGGGAAAGAAAGTATTTATAGGAACTTATTAGGCCAATTCAAGCTTGGAATTAGTGTTTTAGCAATTGTCCATTGAAGGGAAATGAAACATCCACACAAGTTAGACATGTGATATGAACAGATTTGCATTCAGTATTTTGAAAATATTAGTAGAGATTCTACCAAAGGAACATTTTAACTTATGATGATGTTTCCCATTTGATTCATGCAAACTATCCCACAAGGCCCTATTATTTTTATTCGGATGTGAAGTAATCAAGTTCTTAGCATTAAATTTAGAAATATAATTACGCTTAACTGTTAGAGGTATAATCACTGAGGGGTGAATCGGTGATGCAGGATATTTCAAACTTCAATTTCAATTCTTTCAAACTCTTAATCAATGATCACAAACATTCATAAAGCATACAAGATGTTCATAATAATGAATAATAAAGATGATGCAAGATCACACACATAACACAAGATCTATGTGGGAAAACCTCTTAGGGAATAAAATCCATTGTCAAGACTACAAACACATGGACTAATTGTCTTGTAAGATGATCACAAACATGAGACCTTTTAGTGAAGTTCCCACTTCACAATGAACACCCACCCTTAAGTATGAACAAGCACCCACTTGTTCTAGACGTTGAGTACCGACACAACACCTTATGAAATCAATAAAACTAAAACTTTGATTGCAAATCAATCTGATTGGAGAAACAATGTTTAACACCTCTCTTTCAACTCATGACACACACACAAACTTGCTCATACAAGTAATGCATTCAAACCGCTTTTGAATATTTTTAGTCTTCTTCACTCATCCTCAATCTATTCTATACTTTAGTCCTTCCACTAAACACACTTCCTCTGATCTCTTTACTTTGTCTCTATCTTCTACTTTCTCAACACATGTACGTCAAGTCTAGAAACCATTGCCTTGATCTCCACTCTTTATAGAGTCTTCATGAATATCAACTTATGGATTGGCCATAATACTTGGCTTAACCCTTAAGACATCTAACATGCTAACACATAGCTCATATATCATCCTCATAGGTTAGCCATATCATCCATGGATCACACTTAAGAAGTTACACCTTTCAATTAGGCTTTATTAGCCCTTATAGGTCTCATGGAGACCTATTACCCTTTTAGAACTTCATTAAGCAAATTAAGAATAAAATATTACTTTAAAATACATGGGCCCACTCCATATGACCTCTAAGACATTTTCAAATGATCACTCCCACAAAAACACTAAACTGCTAAATCAAAAATGGCTCAAACAATATTTTATGCATAGAAGCACCATGAATGAACAAATAGTCAATTTTGAAGCTCCATAAATTTAACTATATAAACATTCAAAAATTTTAAATAGATTTTATAGATGAGCCTTGAATACATATACAAATTTGATTTTTACTACAATAATAAATTCATCATGGATCAAAATATATAGCTCAAAAAATGTGCATAGGTTTTCCCTTGTTAATTTGAATATTCAAATTCCAACAGTCACTGAGCACAGGTTAAACATCAGACACGTTGACCTCATCTCATGATCCATGGAAATTTTGAACAAATACACTCTATCAATCTCCTAATATTAGCTTGGTATTTATATTACAATACTCATCATTGATCTAAGATCCTCTCTTCTATGATCGTGCCACTTGGTAGTCCCATGTGCCTTCTGTGCACATTGACTAGTTGAGTCTAATGAGCTTCCACCACATGGCAACATCACATGTCTTTTGAGCATTATTTGATATATTGACTAAATATGCACCATTGAATCACTTATGACAAGATCGCATGTACCATTATATCATTATCTAATCTGATGAAATGCTTGCCATTAGAGCTTGATCTAATTAATGTTCATCGTTAGATCTATCTGGACTATTTGACACTGAACTTCAATGTAATTAAACTTGATAGTATCTGGTCTATCATAGTCTACTAGAGAAAATTTGAAGATTTATATCTTGATCTATAGAATAGTTCAAGACTCCAAAACTTTAAGGTGATTTCTTGGCACTATAGACAACATCTCCATGAAAAACTTTGACCTCAGTTGACTTTTTGAGTACCTACATTAAATGCACAAACTTGCTGGATCACTCATATATTCATGATGTGCAGTGATGGTCTAGATTATATTAGTCTATAATATGCATGTTCCTATTTCCAAATGATCAAATGACATACCAAAACTTCATCAAGACATCTATGGATGCCTCACAACTTCTTCTTTGTCCTTACAGACTTGCATATGTGCCATATCTCTCTAAGCTATCAATATGATCACTTTGTCATTAATGAACTAGTACCACATGATCTTTTTGACATCAATGATAACCAAAAATAAATGACCATGCTAAATAATCTCCCCCTTTGTCATTTATGGCAAAACACCCTTAGAATGACTTCTTACTTATTTGAACTTTTTCATTTTGATCTTTCTCCCCCTTTGACATTAATGACAAAGGGTCTCTTCCACAACATGACAAAAATCATTCCTCAACATCATATAGGCATTAAAATACTATTTAGGATACTAATAATACTTCCATACTTTCAAGCATATGAAAAATTACTCCCCCTTTGACATGCACCAACTTGAACTTGGACTTCTCTGATCCTTGGACCTGGCAGGCTGCTCACAGAGCTTAAAAATCTCCCCCTAACATCATACTCCATATTATGTTATCTGTTATTTGACATACACTAATTTAAACTTGGGATTTTCTAATCCTTAGACCTGTCTACTTGCAGAACTCACAAGTTCTCTTTGCTCATGAAGATTCAATACCTTGTCAAAATACATAAATTGGTTTGATCAAGTCATCAAATCAATCTTCTTGAATTCACACCTATAATAGACATCTTCTCACTTCTATCATGATTTAAGCATATTCACATATTCTCCCCCTCACATCATGCATCTCTTCTTCAAGCCTCTCAAGCTAACTAAGTTAGCTCCCCATATCCAAACACATCTTGCATATTATCAAATTGAAGAGAACATACCTTTGTACTGATTGGCATTTTGATAATTACCTAGAGCCTACATACTTGCTTACACACATGAAATATGTCCCTTATGAAGAATAGGTAAAGACACCCACTTTTCATAAAGGGACTAAAGATCCTAAAACTCAAGAGACTACCATATCTCCATGATTTTACTAGATGTGCAGTCCTTCCTCATCTTTAGATTGACTTTGAATGAGTTCTCAACCTTATTCTTTTATTTTATCTCAAGATCCTACTTGATTTCCTTGTCCATTTGGGTAGATAAGGCTTGTTCCTTGATATTTTAAAATTTTCCCTATTTTGTCATTGCAAATAATCCATTTTGAGTCTATTTTTCATTTACCTACTGAGACGTTCATTCACTATGACTCCTTCTCTTCATGATAGGATTGATAAATTTTGAAATAGGATACTGATCATTATTGTAGAACCTTACTATGTGACCTCTCTCATGACATTTGAAATAAATGAGGTTTATTATATTATACATACCTTGTGATTGAGATGTATGATGATTCATGTACTTGATCATTTAGTCTCCTGATGAAGATATTACAAAACTTTGCAATATGACCAAGCCCTTAACACTTGTATCAAAAGATGTCATTTTTTCCTTGTGAACCTGTTGACTATCTTAAGTGATGATGTTTTTCATGCTTACCATTTTCTTTCTCATAATTCCCTGCAAATTCATTCCTTGAGGATATTTTACAATATTTTGACCTATGACCAAATTGATTATAAGAGTAACAATGACCATTGAAATTTGCATACCTCATAGCATTTGGTTAACTAATCTAATTTGTCTTCATTCTACCAATACCTCAATTCCTTGACTGATAATTGATCTTCAAGTCTGATTGTTCTTATTCACACTAGCCTTTATCTTGTCTTGAGTTACATGCTTTTGTTCTTCTTTGTATCCAAGACCAATTCTATCACTTACATTCTTTTGAATACTTAGAATATTTTCAAGATCATTTGAGATCTTTTCAAAATATGTAAATGACTTCACCTTACAAGTTGTCTTGTTTAACTCATATTTTAATGACTCATTTTCAATAACATACCTTGAATACTCATCTTATTTAGCTTTCAAGATTATATATAAGATTTTTAATTGACAACTGAGATGCTTGACTATATCTTCATGCTTCTTGATTTCTTCATTCATTCTTACCTCAAACACATTGAATTGCTCTTCATTGTCCTTGATTTTTGACATCATCTCTCTATTATTTTTCTCTTCAATCTTCAAGAGATTTTATCAATTAATCCTCATTATCTAGATCATCAACTCTATCTTTGGTCATAGCTTGATTTAGTTTTATCTGTAAAGACTCTATCTCTGATTGATACATGATACACTCTTCATCCTTATTATTTATTTATTCATTAAGAGTACAACCCTGTGTTCCAAACTATTATGTGATCTCATCATGCTCCTTGACTTCATTACTCAATCTTCCTTCACAAAATTCAATTTTCTCCTCATAGAATTTGATCAAGGAATCTTGTTTTCTATTCTTTTCTTGTTGTAACTTCATTTCTTCCATAGTATCTAGATATTTATCTTCAAGAGTGACTTTCTGATCTTCTTCCTCTGAGTTATCTCTACCCAGGAAATCTCTGCTTAAGGAAAATTCATGTTCATCATCACCAAAAGCCATGAACAATGTATCCTTGTCCTCATTATGAAAAGAATCATCATTGTTAGATGTGTTTACTTCTTCTACATATGAGTTACAATCTTCTTCATGGTAAAGGCTTTTACTACCTTTGTATGATTCCTTCTTTCCATTATTCTTACTAAAGTATTTTTTGTACTTGCTAGGACCCTCAAATTTCTTGTGTTCATCCTCATGAGATTCCTTATGAGATTATTTTGGTTTAAAATTGTCTAGATATTTAGCTACAAAATGACCAACTTTATGATAAGAAAAACATTTAAAAGGAAATTTTACTTCATACATACCTGATTCTAAATTCAATATTTTTATAATCATGGATTCAAATTGATCTTTATTAAAGTCAAAATATTCAAGACTTAACTTGTTCTATAGCTTCCTTGATCACCTTGAAGGTTGCTTCCTTATTAGGAGGTCTATCCTCATCAAATCTCATCTCATAGGCAGTAAGGATGTCATGTAGTTCATCTATATTCAACTGAGTGAGATCATGACTTTCTTCTACAATAGAGACTTTTGAATCAAACTTGAGTGTAAAAGTCCTCAATACCTTATATACTACATTAGCTACATCAATCACCTCTCCAAGACCTCTGATCATGTTTACTACCTCATCAACCCTTAGAAGATAGGATGACATAGTGTCTTCTTCCTACATTTTGAGATCCTAAAATGTCCTTCAGTAGGTCTATAATTTATCCAATTTTACCTTTGAGTATTCTTCATAGATAGTCTATAATTTTTCCCAAATATCCTTGGTAGACTTGAAATGGATCACTTTAGTGAATTCAGTCTCAGATAGTCCACAAATGATAACATTCATAGCTTTAGAATTATTCTCACTCAACTTCTTGTCAATAACACTAGTTGGAGGAGCAAATAGTGTAGTATCACCATCTATGATAGATTTCCAAATATCAAACCCTAGATACATGATTTATGTCTTCATACCCTTACTCCAAAAAACATAATTTGACCCATTAAACAATGATGCTTACTTTGTAGAGAAACCCTACTTCTATTAACTTGTCATGTTGTAACTTCGATCACCTTCAAGTGGTTAAAATTGTAATGAAGGTCCTTCTTTGATACCAATTATTGGAGGTATAATCACTAAGAGGAGGGATGAATCAATGATGTAAGATATTTAAAACTTAAATTGTAATTATTTTAAACTCTTAATAAATGATCACAAGCATTCATAAAGCATACAAGATGTTCATAACAATGAATATGAAAGCTGATGAAAGATCACACACATAACACAAGATCTATGTGGGAAAACATTTTGGAGAATAAAATCCACTGTCAAGCTGGTAAACACATGGAATACTTGTCCTATAAGATGATCACAAACATGAGAACTTTTAGTGAATCACCCACCTCACAAGGAACACCCAACCCTAAGTATGAACAAGAACCCACTTGTTCTAGATGTTGAGTACCCACACAATACCTTATGAAATCAGTAACTCTACAACTTTGATTTCAAATAAATCTATTTGGAGAAATAATGTTTAAAACCTCTCTTTATACTCATCACACACACACACAAACTTACTCATACAAGAAATGTATCCAAACCCCTTTTGGATCTCTCTAGTCTTCTTCACTCATCCTCAATCTATTCTATATTTTAGTCCATCCATTAAACACACTTACTCTGATCTCTTTCCTTTGTCTCTATCTTTTGATTTCTTTAAACATGTACATCAAGTCTAGAAACCATTTCCTTGGTTTCCACTCTTTATAGAGTCTTCATGAATATTAATTTATTGGTTGGCCATAACACTTGCCTTAACCCTTAAGACATCTAACATGATAACACATAGCTCATATATCATCCTCATAGGTTAAACATATCATCTAAGGATCACACTTAAGCAGTTAGACCTTTCAATTAGGTGTTATTATACCTTATAGGTCTCATGGAAACCTATTACCCTTTTAGCACTTCATTAAGAAAATTAAGAACATAAGATCACTTTAAAATACATGGGTTTACTCCATATGACCTCTAAGACATTTTAAAATGATTACTCCTATAAAATCACTCTTCTGCTAAAGAACAAATGGATCAAACAATATTCTGTACATAAAAGCACTATGAATAAATACATAGTCAACTTTGAATCTCCATAACTTTGACTATACAAACATTCAAACCTTTTAAATAGATTTTCTAGATTTGCCTTGAAGACCTATACAAATTTACTTTTATTTCAACAAGAAATTAATCTTGGATAAAAAAATATATCTCAAAAACTATGCACAGGTTTTCCCTCATTAATTTGAATATTAAAATTCCAATGGTCGCTAAGCACATGTTAAACATCAGACACATTGACCTCATCTCGTACTTTATGGAAATTTTGAACAAATGCACTCTATCAATCTCTTCATATTAACTAGGTATTTATCCTTCAATGTTCACCATTGATTTAAGATCCTCTCTTTTGTGATTGTGCCACTTGGTAGTCCCATGTGCCTTCTGCACACATTAACTAGTTGAATCTAATGAGGTTTCACCACTTGGCAACCTCATGTGTCTTCTGAGCATTCTTTGACATATTGACTAAATAGACACCATTGGATA
This sequence comes from Torreya grandis, assembly GCA_037957365.1. Taxonomy (NCBI): domain Eukaryota; kingdom Viridiplantae; phylum Streptophyta; class Pinopsida; order Cupressales; family Taxaceae; genus Torreya; species Torreya grandis. The sequence continues at coordinate 1,456,296 of JARHVA010000037.1, forward strand.
ACTTTTAATAATATCATTTTCACCATTGGATCATTATCTAGTTTGATAAAATGCTCATTGTTAGATCTTAATTTGATTAATGCTCACTGTTAGATCGATCTAGACTATTTAACCCTAGACTTCAATTAGTTAAACTTAACATTCTCTATTTTATCACAGTCTACTAGAGTAACTTTGAATATTTATATCTCAAGCTAGAGAACACTTCAAGACTTCAAAACTTTAGAGTACCTTCTTAGAAATATAGAAAACATCTCCATGAAATTTTTTGACCTCAATTGACTTTTTGATGCATAAATGCTCAATATTTATAGATCACTCATATCTTCATGACGTGTAGTGACGGTCTGGCTTATCTTAAGATACAATATGCATGTTCCTCTTTCCAAATAATCAAATGACATAATATAACTTCACCAAGACATCTATGGATGCCTCACAACTTCTTTTTCCTTATAGACCTGAATATGTGCCATATCTCTCGAAACTATCAATCATATCACTTTGCCATTAATGCACTAGTACCACATGCTCTTTTTTAAATCAATGACAACCAAACATCAATGACCATGATCAACATTAACTTTTAAAAAGTACTTGGGATAAATTTGAGAAATAACTTTTCCCATTTATTGAATCATGATGAGGGATAGGGGTGGGTATCAATACATACCAAATTAACTTGCCTTCCAAACCTTGTGATGAAATTTTATTTGAGAAAGTTAATTACACCATTGGTTATGTAATCCTTGAAATCTTGAGCATTAGTGAAATCATTATGATACATTTAAATCTGAGAGAATGGTGTTATGGTAACACTAACTTCTTTGTTTATTCCCCAACATCCTGTGGACATCTAATTTGTTCTTCCACTATCAATGACCTTCTAACTTGGTCTTCAATAGAAGATGTAGGTATTGAGAAATTTAGAATGGTGATATTTTCATCATAGTATCTTGTAACACTCTGATTTTTAGTCTTATGAGCCCAACATCATTATAAAATGAAACTATTTCCGCTGTACCAAGGATATATCTTCATCAGGAAGGCCCAAGCTTATTTCTTCCCATGTGAAGGATATTCTAGTTTTGTCATTTATCATTGAAGTAGGGGTTTAACTATTTAAAATAGTGGTATGTTTACTATGAGATAATTCTATGTATTTAATTTCACTTAAGAAGTTATGTCCTAGCTAACTAATTTCTAACTCAGTCACCTGTGTTGATGACAAGAGCTATTGGCAACTTCCCCTATGTTTGGATCAATTATTTTCATAGTTTTGTATGTAAGGGAAAAATTTAGTGGTAGAGTTAACTCAAGTGTACCTAGGATATCCTCTTCTTCTGGTGGGTCTAACTCTTCCAATTCTAATTCTTAATGCATCATCATCATGTTAATGGAGAGGTTCTCTCGAGTTTCTAGCTTTATGTCAAGCATGTAGATCCCAAGATCAAACTCTTCATACATGATTTCATTCATTTTATTATACTCTAGAATCATATGGGTCATCTTCAACTCATGTTAAATCTTGAGATAATTTGGTATGACTCACCATGGGACCCACATGTGTGATAAATCAGTTGTCATATACTCATTTATTGTTCTTGACCAGTCTCTACTCAAAATCATACCATAATCGTTAAGTATATCCACTACCTGAATGTCAATAAATTGATGACTCTAGGATTAGAGGCTAGATGTATATGGATGTGACTTAAATCACTAATAACCTTGACCTCTAACTTGTCCAATTGAAAAAATTTTCTACTTGACTTTGTAGGTGTCAAACGCAAGTATTGGAAAACTACATAAGGCATCACATTACCGAAAGAACTTGAATCCACCAAATAATTATGTAAGTTTTTACCTAAAATATGGATTGTTAGGAAGAAATGAGGAGTTTCAATTTTTGATTTGTAAATTACAATGTGAGCATCTACTGTCTTGCTAACTTTTTCCCCTTTGGAAACATATAGTTATTTTAGTAACATGTCCTTTTATTTTAAATCCAGAGTAATTTAAACATCATGAAGTTGGCCTTAGTTTTCATCAGGTCATTTATAATACTATTCCCATGTTTGATTGGTTTGTAAGTTGGTGGGGGAGTAGATTTATTATTATGTTGATAAGACATTGGGGGTCTTTTAGGTGTAAATGGGTTGTTGATTGATTTTTCATCAGGTAGAACTTGAGTGTTGTTTAGAGGAGTAGAATTAGTCAACAGAGTTTGAATTAGTTATTTACCATTTGAAATTGTTTGAATGCATGGACCTCATATAGGTTATCCTCAAGTTCATTATCTCTTTTGAATAGAAATTCATAAGTATCTAAGACTAAAGTTGTACTAGGATTTCCTTCACCTTGGTTAGAGTTATTTTCAGGTGCAAGGACTAGTTCTAAGTTGTCCATCTCTTTCTAAAATATATTTTAGGCACAAATAAACTCAACACAATCAATATTAGTATGGTTAGCCATATTTTTTATCCTTCACTAGGCGGGAAATGCTAAATAAACCAAGTTTACTATATTGGAAGTAATGTTATTACTATTCTGATTATTACTGTCTAATGGGATAGACACACCTTCGTTGTTTGCCCTCATGTTCCATTGTCAATTGGTTATTTAGACATTGAAATTTTTGTTTAGTGGTAGGTTATTTGAATTTTTTGGGTGTTTTTTGGGACTTATCTATGAAAATTACCACATCATTTTTCAACTTCTGGACCATTTACTACAAATTGGCTACTTTCAAGTTCACACTAGCATTTTGTGGATTTCCTCCTTGTTGTAAGGTGTTTCTCACCAATTCCAAAACATTTAGAAGCATAGGGTTAATAAGGTGTGTTTGATTATGAGAAATATTAATATGTGTCATATTATTCATAAATGATGGGACAACCTATTAGTTTTTAGTGGAAATAATATAACTACTATTATTAGGCATGGAAGCAGTGTTGTTATGTAGTAGGAATGAGTTGTTGGTTGGTTGTCTATATTAAAACATAATTGAAAGGTATTGAAGGATAACTAATAGACATACAATTCATAGGCATTGGATTATAAAATAGAATCAGCTTGCATATAGGGCACCTAGGATTGGATTCATCAATAAAGTGTTGTGTTTAAGGGCATGATTGATCATCAAAATTTGGTTGTAAGCACCCATTTGGATTAATGAGGGTAAATGAACAACTCTATAGCCTTGTGGCACCATCTGTTTCTCAATGTTGACAGCCTCATTATAGGCTAAGGACAATGATAAGAGGGCTATCAAGGTTCTTTTGAGGAATATGGAAGTCATTGAGTCTAAAGCACTAAGGTATGTTTGTATGGTAACTAATTTCATTTGAGTGTATGGATATTTTAGCCTTTGATAAATCTTGTGGAAACATGCATTGAAGACACTCATAGGTTCATTTTGATCCATATGAGTGGAAACAAAGTGGTGATATAAAACAACTAGATCATTAGGTGACCTAAAGTGGTTTATAAATATGGTTTCCAGGTCATTCCAAAAAGTTATATACCTATTTGGTAGCCTAAGATACCAGATGTAAGCTACTTTTCCCAAAGACTAAGGGAATAGGCATCAAGCCACATACTCATGTTAAACTCATGTTATGATCAAGGCATATTTGAATGTTTGAATATGCTCCTTATTTGTTTGAATCTTGTTTAATATGCATTTCATATAGAATTTATCAAGATTCTTAGGCAAGTCACGGCAGGCCCTAAAATGTTCACAAGTCATCCACTTCTAATAAGCCAAGTAATATTAGCCACCATTGGCAAGTTTTAATATCAACCCCTACATACTTTTATCTCATACATATCCATCTACTTTCTAGTTTAGATTTTAGACTACCCGAGTATGGGTGAAACTCCTAAGTGTTCAAGTTTAAAATTTTCCACTAAAATTTATATTTTATGTTTGTGGATAGTTTCAAGTCCTCTTTCTAGTGATATTTCTATTGACATGAATTTTGGCACATTCCAACACTCTAGTATCATATTTCAACTCACCTCTCTTGAAAAGAGACTCGTGAGAATCTCCCTAAGGTTTATATCTACCTAGTCTAGGCACATAGATCTTAACTCAGTGACTCATTATGACCATTCCATTTCAAGGGGCCTTTTCTGGAATACCTACTCCAAACTTCAAACTTTGTTTCAATGGGCATTGGGTACTTGAGAAATGTAAAAGGTAATGTTGGTTTATCATTTTGTTTGATTAAGTTTTGTGTAGGTGTTGAAAATAGATAAATAAGAATTTATTTGAGTGTTTTCTAATTATAAATAAACATTTTTAGTTTTTTTTTGTGTTTACAACCAATTTTTGGTGTGTTTGTTTCATTTATTTTAACATTCAATAGTGCATTTTCATAATGGAAATAAATTATAAGCAATCAATGTTAGCATTATATTTAGATTGCATTCAAACCCTAATTAACAAATTGATTAAAAATATCAAAATAAAAGAGGAAGGGAAATACACTAAAATCTTGTAACAATGATTGTAAATCTAGTATCATGATCATAATAACTTGATTAATCAACCAATGAACCAGCTAACACATGAAAAATCACATTCAAATCTAATACAAGATTTTGAATCCATATACAAGCTTATACGATCCCAAAATATAAACTCAGATAAATACATTTATCTTTCTAAAGCCAAGAACTAATTTTGTATTCTAAGACCATCTCAAAAATAGAATTGTTTGATTTATAGGGTAATCAGGATGAAAAAATAAACTACCAATCCAAACCACACTTAACATAGAAAAATTGACTCACGCAAAAAAACTATGACAAATAGGGTTCAAGGAACCCTTATTAAAAATATCAAATGGGGTTTCAAACTAAATACAAAAGGTTAAACATAAGTATGAAACTCAAGATAAGAGCTTACAACTTACAAAACACAACCATATAGAAGGAGATGCCAAAATAAACTAGCAATCCAAATGGGTTTTGGCAAGAAAAGCGCTGAATAACTTAGAATTGTAGAATAGATAGGGGTTAGAATGAACATAAAAAAAATAGAATTTTTTTTCAAAAGAACCAAAATAAAGTTTCATAGATAATATAAAGCTAAAAAGAATCAAGATCAAATTTTATTTTTGCATAACTTCAAATCTAACCATTTTTAGCCAGTTGATTTCAAACTGACTTCACACAACCAAACTGTTATGCCTGATAATTTTTTAATAAACCCATTTTGAAATTGAAATGCTAAAAATAGTAAAAGTATCTAAAATTGAAAAAACAAAGATTTACAAATTTAAAGGTAAAACAAAAGACTAAAAAATAATCTATTTTACTAAAATACTTAATTAGCTATTATTGGAAAACTAATTTTGTAAAGACTTTATGCAGTCAAGATAAAACAACACAGGTAAAAACCAACCAACATCTCCTAAAAATGGGTTTCCAAAATGACATCAGTTCAATTAAATAAAATAAATGGTTGATGTTTTGTGCTCTCCTATGATATCTAAGTGGACTCCAATACCAATATTTTTAAATTTGATAGTTCATTGCCTTAGTGAATCTGTTTCAAAGCCAACTACCTAGATTTGCACAGAATTAAGAAATAATTTGTCTTAGAAAAATGATCACTAAAAATATGAAAAAATCAACTAGAATCTAAAATAATGTCTCTCACATAATATAAGATTAATTAAAACTTGATGCAACACTTGGTTTCAAAATATCCTACTACCAGATATTAATTTAAGGTGGTTTCAAAACTATTTTATAATGGTTTATAACCTGTTGAATAAGCCTAAAGTATGATCTCTTACTCCTATTAGGATTGCATTAATCCCACTATCAAACTTAGTGGTTTCAAAATGAGTGATAAGACACTAATATCAAATCAATCTTAGACATGACAACTCTTCAATACTTATTAATACACACATGTTGGGTACATCAAGCTTCTTAAATTGGTGTAGGTGTTTATAACATCTAAGGATAACCATTAATTCCATACATTATAACTATTAGTAAGTGATTAAATTTTTTAACTAGGTTTAATTTTTTTTTCAAATCACAATGAAAAATAAGATTCACTATCTAACACCACCATTATATAACAAAAACAACTTATTTACAAGGTAGTTCAAGAACTTGTAATACCATCTCAAAGATGAATATGTGTTTTTAAAATGATATGGAGGACTAAAATCTCAAGAATATTTATTTATCTAATTACATTACAAGACCATTCTTTACAATGTTCTAAATTCAAATTGATCATTCAACCTTGCATCTCATTACACCTTGTACTAAAACCATCTGGAGACAAGTGTCAACTTTATGCTGAGCAAGTGATAGCCTGTTTCTAACTTTTCAAGTTAACTAGTCAATGAACAAATCAATGTATATATATATATATATATATATATATATATATATATAATACAATGATTTTTATTTATGATTACATCAATATTTCCTTTAAAATTCAATATCTCATATGAAGATATAAATCTAAGAAGTAAACACAAGTCAAAGAAACTCGAAGTACAAATGTAACTATGCTTGTTACACCATATTAGAACTAACAATTACAATTGAAATACAAAACTAATTATTACAATAAAAGTTTTGAAGGTAACTAAGAATGCAAGGGAAATATTCAAATATATATATATATATATATATATATATATATATATATATATATAAAATTCCATACAGGGTTATATAACTGTAAAACATGAATATTCCAAACCATTGAATAACATGAATATATTCTATATTAGGTAAAGGAGAAAGGGTATATATATATATATATATATATAAAATTCCATACAGGGTTATATAATTGTAAAACATGAATATTTTAAACCATTGAATAACATGAATATATTTTATATTAGGTAAAGGAGAAAGGGTGTCCATAAAATAAAATAAAAGAATATATTACATCTTAAAACAAATAATTATTTTAAGTCAAATAAAATAAAAATGATTTCTAACAATATATAATTAATTTCTAAAATAAAAACACAATAATTTATTGATCAATCTAGGAGGCCTACAACTATCAAAATAAAAACCACACTAGTTCTACGTATCTTAAGCCCTATTGCATAACCTAAAAAAAAATAAGTCTTTTCTCCTCCTTTCCACTTGGACTCAACACCCTTACCTTGGTTACCAGTAGATAGATATTATTCCTAATTCTCTTTAGTGTGGCATCATAACCAATGCCACTAGTAATTATTTTCCATTCTAGCTGGTTTAGAATTACCACATAATGTTATTGGTAAGGCAATATATAAATAAACATTTAATATTTTTATTTATTCACTAAAAACTATGCCATGAGATGGAAATGAAAATGAAAGACAATAATACAAAAGACAAGATCATTTTTTTAAAACAGAACTTATAATTTTATTTCTACCATATGGCAATGAAATTAGTTAGGTGAAGATCCTCCCACATCCTTCAACCTTCCCATGCCATTGGAGAAACAATAAGATAATTTATTTAAACCTGGTCTCTCCTTTCCATATGGATTTTAGCTATCAAGAAGAACCTCAAAATTGTGTAGCCATTAAAAATTGGCCTATACCAAGCACCAAAATTATAAGAAGCTTCTCATCTATCCAAGATAGGTTTGGGTTATGACATGTGACTAAAATTAAATATAGATATATATTTGTATATATTAATGACTAACCTATCAAAGCATCATACCAAAAATTATGCTAGGGTTCTAGCCATTACCAACTACATTATTGTCAATTTCACTCTGTTATTGCACCAACCAGGCCTCAACTAATGAAATTTATTTATGTTCTTCTCTACCTTCACACCTTTGCTAGATCATCACCAATAATTAATGTAAACCAAATTAATCTATAGTTTCACCATAAGTCACATAAGCACCATTTACCAATAACATATGGAAAATTAATATATTACCTACACTACTACTGCATTGTTCCTACATCTATGCCATAATGCACATTCTTGGTGCTAATCTACTTTTACACATAATCTATAGCTGAGATCTAGAACTCAAAATATAAAAAAAGTAAGGAAGTAGGAAAAATAACAAATGAGGATGTAACACCAGCTCAAAATTACCTTTGTACACCCATTAAACCATTTATTAACAAAATTAAATGAAAGAGGCATCATAGAAATGCATTTTCTTTTTTAATTCAAAGCTCATTGCTATGATATAATTCTTTGCCTGCTAGTTAGAGATCCTCCTAGATCCTTACCAAAATATCCCTTCTCTCCCAAGGCAAATCAAATTTTATCTGTTTGATGGTGGCATAAAACAAAATCAAAGTAAATTAATATTTTAAACATAGATTATTAAATGCAACCTAAGTGGGCTACACACTAACTTAATGGTAGGATTATTTTATTTATTTATCATTGAATTTCAAAATAATGAGTATAAATGGAATAAATCCATCCATCATAATTGAGAATTTTAGATCTTATTATAACAACAAAATGTAATGAGTATAAATTATGTAATAAATAGTATGGTAATAAAGAATATGAAAAATAATTTCATTATTAAGCTTATTGAAATGGTTTCAAATTAGGCCACCATTAACATCACCCAAAAAAAATTTCCATATTACATTTTCATTTTCATTATTATTTTTACTATTCTTAATGTTTTTATTTCAATTTTATTTATTTAAATATGATAATTTTGTAAAGCCCATAATAGATATATGTAGTAATAAACTCACTGCTATTGATTTATAATTTTAGAATAGTATTAGTATGTATGTGTGTATGTGTGTGTGTATATATATATATATATCAATATATATTGATGGAAACATGAGCTCTATTAGGGTTAGCGACGAGTATAGGTTAGGAGCCTTTCCTTCGGTGGTGGCAGTGACTGTGTGGAAGAAGAGACCCCTTCCCATTCCTACACACTCCAAAGGATTTGAGAATGTTTTAGGCATGATTAACATGGTGGATCAAAGTATCTTTTGGTATAGTTTAAATAAAGATGGGAAATACTTGATGGCATAGAGGAGTGTTTCAAAATGGTTGACACATGGCTAAATGTGATTGGGGTTGGAGCAACCTGCTCAAACTTTACACCAGTTTCACTATTTCTCAAGGCTTCCACCATATCAACCTACACCACTATATGAGGTGGATAATTTGAAAAGGTATGATCCTTTACAACATAAAAATGCACTAAAATTTCACCCATTTTTTGTTTATGCTAAGCAGATAGGTTTCTAATTAATGGTAAATACTCTTACGGGTAAAACTATTTGTCTATGGGTTCTTTCCTTTGACATCGTATCAGCCTTAAAAAGGAAGATTGAAATGCTTCTAAGAATTCCCATAGGAAATCAACACCTCATATACATGGGATGTCAACTTGAGGACCAAAATCCCCTTCATTTTTACAACATTGGAAAAGATTCCAAAATCTAGTTGCTACTATAGTTGAGGGGTGGAAGTGCTAACCTAGGGAAGTCTTCAACATCAAAAACCTCCTTCAAAGAAGCTCTGAAGAATAATAAAAAAATCATAGATTGATAGGATACCCCCTCCTTTTCCCTAAGCATATGTTGTGGATCATGATAAAGAGGTGAATACTATGGAAATTTATATAGAAAAGGTGTTCCTATATCTAGAAGATCTTGAAAAATGAGCACTCATTTGTCAATTCAATGGAATCTAGCCATCCACAAAGGCATTGCATCATTGGATATACACCTCATGGACTGATTAGTGTGAGATTAGTTTATTTTCAAAAGGATTTTTCATTATTCAAATTTTAGTAATGGAAGATTATCAGAGATGCCTTGCAAAGGGTCCTTAGTTTTAGGGTACTGCTGGGCTCTATGTCACTCCATGGTTCCCAGCTTTTGATCCCACCACACACTTTACCACAAAAGATCTAGTTTGGGTCATATTACCCAACCTACCTATACACTGCACCTGTGCATTTATAGAAATAGGTAATTCATTAGGAACCTACATCAGAAGTGATTTTGAGTGAATTCTTATAGGTTTTTGCACATTCTCACACATATGTGTAGAAATTTATTTGAGTAAAGAACTGCCTGACAAAATCATTCTCAAATATGGTAATTTTAAACATATCTAGATGGTGGATTATGAGAATATAAAATTTTGATGCCAGAATTATAGGATGCCTGGTCATCTACAAGCTTCTTTCCCGTAGGCTCGTACCCACCCATAACAAAAAAAGGGGACAAAAGCAACCACAAAGAAATGGAACTATTTGAAGCAAGAGGATTTTAATGGAGGAGTAGAGGTAGATAACTAACAACATAATGAGACATAAATGGACCAAAATTCTAAAATTGATCCACATACTGAGGCTTATGTTACTTCTATGAAGCAAAGTGGAGTAAAACCTCACTCAACAAAGAAAATAGATTCAATTGGGATGGCAGGTGGATAAAATCAAACTCATGTATTCGAGAGTTTATAATCTAAAAAGGAACCATTAAGAACACCTCCTACTCCTGATACCCAAATTTTAGAACTATAATAATCACGATGGAGACTTCTCAAGGGGATTGGTTGGAGGCAAAAAAGAATAAGAAAAGGGGAAGTTTAGATAAGCTACCACTTCTATCACACTTTTTTGAACTATATGATATTAATTATGACACCTTTCCCATATATTTATTTTGGGGATATTTGTACACACCTTATTGGGTATGATATTTGTGATCCCCCCTTTGAGGTTCTTTCTTATGCGAGGTGTTCACTTCCCTCATCTTTTTATGAAGTCCTTGTTTTGTGAGGTTCCCTTTATCTCAACCAATTATTGTTTGGCTTTCTAGATGTATCTTTTCACCATATTTTAGAATAAAAGGTACAAAAACTTTTCTTTTTGAATATATATATACATATTATTTATCATCTATTTATCTCATAGAGGAAACAAGAAAAAATCCTCAATTTAGTTATTTAAAGTAAGGAAATGCAATCCAAGAATAATACAAAAATATTAATTATATACATAAATTTATCACTTGATGTGATCATGGAATGAAGGACCAAATTAAGGTGATCAAGACACCACTACTAGGAAAACATTTAGTAACTAACATTTGCATAATAATTTTTATAGGTTGAGGAAAAGAACATGCTAAAGTAGAAACTGAAGTAACCAACTATAAGATGCATCCTCCAAAAAGACTAGGAAAAGCCTACTTGACTTAGAGACCATAATACACACACTGATAGACAATGATACTAAATCATTAGAAAGGTAGAATTATGACAAAGATAGATATTAAAAATCCAAAATGCAAATATTCTCTTTGGAGTTAGTTCCTTACCCCTCTATTCCAGACAATGTGGATAATTCATAAATATTTGAAGATGATCAATATATTCTCCAATTCATGATTATTTTTGGGACCTTAAAATCCCAATGAATAGATGATAAATATGAAGAGCCCATGCATGTTGAAGTCTTGGGAGAGGATGGTGTCCTACAACTAAAGGAAATGTACATCCCTTTGGGAATGGTTTCCTTAGAATGAGATTTTGATATAGATCCACAAGCACAAAATCAAAAGAAATCTAAATAATTTGAATCTAATTTCATCTTAGCACTAAGAAATACCCTTAGTATGTGAATATTGGATTGATTTACACTAAAAGTGAGAAATAAAAATTGAAGGATCTACTGATAGAGTACAAAGATGTGATCACTTGGATGTATGAGGACCTAAGGATATTTGAACCTAGATTCATTACTCATACCATTTCATTGAATCCAAAGCACAATCCATTTAGGTAGAGACATAGCTCAATCAATCTAATTTTGGAACCTTTCATTTAGATAGAGGTACATAAACTATTAAATGTTAGGATTGTCTTTCTAATTAGACATTTGACCTAGTTAGCTAATCTAGTACTAGTCAAGAAGAAGAGTAGAGAAATTAGATGCTATGTTGACTTTGGGAAATTAAATAGAGCATCAAAGAAAGCCAATTACCCTCTAGCTTCATTATACAAGGTCATTTAGATGGTAAGTGGGTCTAAGATGATGTCCTTGGATGGTTTATTAGTTTATAATTAAGTGCTAGTGGAAGTAGAAGATAAGATGAAGATTGTCTTTACCACTAGGTGGATAAATTTTGCATATAAAAGGATGTCATTTATCATAATCAATGTAGGAGATACCTTCCAAAGAGACATACAATTTTATTTCCAATGACTTGTAGGTAAATGCATTATCATCTACATGGATGACCTGATAATATATTCAAAATATATAATTGATCATACAAATAATCTATAGAAAATGCTTGACATATGTAAAAGGTACAAAAAGTCACTCAATCCAAAGAAGAGTACCTTTGGAGTTATAGAATAAAAAATATTAGGCCATGTCATCACTAAATATGGGATTTCCATTGATCCATATTGAGTTCAGTCCATTTCCAAGTTGACACCTCCCAATAACAAGAAGGAACTAAAGTCCTTTGGTAAGATAAAATTTGCAAAAAAATTAATTTCTAGATCTACATAGATTTTTAGACCATTGAATGTCATGATAAAACAAAATACTAAGTTAGAGTGGATAAAAGAGGTTAATATAGCTTTTCAAGGCATAAAGACTAGTATTTTTCAAACTCCAATTATGATTGGCCCAAACTTCAATAAATATTTCTATCTTTATTTATTTACTTTAGAATAGACTGTAATTGTTTTAATTACATAGAAGGTGGATGGTAAATAAAATCCCACTGACTTCATGATCACCAATCTAAAATATTTAGAGTTGAAATACTCTATGATAGATAAGTAGATGTATACCTTGTATACACATAATATTTTCATACTTTTATTGATTACTAATGATTTACATCTTGTAGGAACCCATCAAGACTCAATCTCTCTGAGTGCACATCCTAAGGGGTGAACTAGGAAAGGGTTGGGTAGACCTTTGGTGCTTTAGAAGATTACTTCCCCTTTTTACCACATTATTACCAATCCAACCAAATCCAAAAACCATTCCCTAAGCTATTTCCCCTTCTTTGAGTATTGCTATAGTATTTTAGTCTTTCATTCCTCCTTTTCTTGTCTTGAAATCATTTTGGACTATCAGTTGTATTGGGTCAACCCAGTAAAGTTTAGGGATATTATTTAATTTCTTAGCTTGTTACCCCTTTGGCTAACCTAGCTCAGACTTGGTAAACTATCCCTAAAAACACACTGGGTTGACTGGGTCAACCTTGTACAGTTGATGTTCTCGAAAGGATTTAGGGAAAGATCCACCTATTTATACAATATCATTTCTATCATTATTAATATGTGTAATCAATATTTGTTATTCGCTCACTCTTATTCACAATCTACTCTTTCACCATTCTACTTGAGGAGACTTAGTTTAGGTTTCTTATTTGGATAATATAGTATTGTGGATAAGTCTTAAATGCTTTGACCTTTCTTACTGATCCTTACAAACCACAAAAATGACTTGTGAATCCCCTTTGGCCAAGGGAGAGATTGAGTCTCAACGAGTTCACATTCAGGTAAGTATATTCTAACTTTGTTCTCCTCTCTTTTAGTAGATAGAAGTAACATAAGTGTTGGCTCAAATAATACTATCTTTAATATTTTATGTATTAGTATGTTACTCATACTTAATTTGATTAAATTTCTCTATATATGTTTGTTTTATTTCTTATAACCCCCACTTTGTGCCACAAGCTTTGGTGTGCAATAGATTATATTTTACTTTCTTGCTATTAGTATAAGTGAACATTTTAAAACCTTAGGAATCTATTAGGGTTATTGTATGATTATTTTATACTGTAGGATTTAGAACCCTTCCTATCATGATGTATTGTGACAAGTGATACAATTGATCCCATAATCAGGTTTAGTGGATCCCCATATTGGTCATGCTCCCACTTAACAAGTGTATCCCAATCAGAAGTGTAGGTGTGTTCTATATTATCTGATCTAGGCTTAATTCATAGACATGATGAATTTCCATTTGAATACATTATATTGAACCTAACATAAACTAACCCTAGTAGGATTTGTTCACTTTTTTCTTTCATTTGTTTCATTTATTTTGATCATCATTTTAATCATATATTTTTGACATTCTGGATTGATTTTGTCGACCCAAATCTTTTTCTTTGTGCTGAGGTTGTAAGAATAGGAAACTAGATCAACCTAATCAAATTTATATAATTTTATAGCCTTTTAGACACCTAGTTCATCCTAATAGGTCGACACAATTGAACCCTTATAGTTTCAACACTTTTCAGTAGGTTCTTGTATAGTTTGATCAATTTTGTTGACCTAGTCTACATGTTTCTTAGGCATACTTCCAGGTTATAGACCATCAATATTATTCATTACATATATGATCTACCAAGATTCCTTTTTATTTCTCTATTTATTTCCTTTATGTATTTCATTTCATATTTTGTAGTCTTCAAAACTGCCCTTGCATAGTCAACTAGATTGACACTGCCGACCTAGTTCTATGTTCTGTGTGCTATCTAAAATAATTGGATTGACACTACTGACCCAATTCATTTTCAGACCTTGATTTCATATTATAGGTTTGAAATTTTCAACCTATTATATGTTTTTTACATATAGTGTTCACACTATACCTTGTTTCAAATTTGGAATTAACCTCATATTTGTTAGTAATTAGCTCACACATTTATTTTTTTGTTGTTTACATGCTTAGAATAGTTCACATAGTTTAATTAGGGTATTTTCAATTTATCACTCAATTTCATTATTTTTATTTTATGCACACATGGCCAAATCACAAAATCTAAACAAACATTTTAAAATTTGTTTACCCTAGGAAACCTACTTGGATTTCATCACCAAGGGGGAAGTCGACTTGATGCTCTAGTCAAGTATAATGCATAGCTAATGGTATATTTTGGCTAAGCACCTGACACCCTTATTGATATGGTGTGTGAAGTGAGGGGTTAGGCCCCAATACCAAGCCTATATCATTTCCAATACAATCCTTTTCAACCCAAACTACTTAAAACCATCATTAGATTGCTATTTAATACCTTGATTATAGCCAACTTCCCATCACATTAAAATCATATCTTAATAATCTAATTAACAATCAGGTTAACCAATTAGTTAGCTTTATTTTTCAAGTTTATTACTTTCTCTTTGTTTAATTATGTGTACAAAAAATTACATTAGCCAATGTTAGTGTAAGGTCATGTTTTGTGTGCCTCAATTGGATTGGCCAATGTTAATCCAATTGATTGTTTATTTCTTTTTATCTCTTACTTTCCTATATTAGCTAAAAAAATTATCTTGTTTCAATTCATAAATTTTTTATCATTTATTCTTTCTCCCTGCTTACTATACTAGATCGACCCAATTGACCTAATGTGTTTTCATCCCCTGTTCACTATACTAGATCAACCCATTTAACCCTGTTTATTCTACAATACCTTTTCCATCTTTTTCTTGCCTCTTTTCCCTGTACTAGATTGACCCAGTTGGCCTTGTATAGTCTACAAGCCCTATTTTATGTATTAGATTGACCCAATCAACCTTGCACTACTTTTTGCTTTCCCTATTTATTAATCTAACTATCTATCCTTCTAAATTTACATTATATTCATCTCTCTTTATTCAGAGTGAAATATCCTATCAAAATCTTTTTGGATAGCTTGAATCCATTTAGGTACTATATGGGAGGTTCATTTCTTCCTCTCTTTTCCTCCCAAGAGCACCATCACTCTTAGGGCACCTCTTCTCCTCCTTCATCTATAAACTACAACATGGTGCAAATAACACCTCAAGATGAAGTTGATGGATCTGATCCTTTTTATAATTACCAAGAAACTTCTTAAAATCTTCAAACTAATGTGGGAGTGATTGATACAAGTTTACTTAATAATCCCACTAATCCTTCTTATAGCAATCCACCCCCTAATATCAAAATGGAGAATTATCTTAAAAATACCAACCCACCTCTCGATACAACACAATTATTAGCCCAAGTTATTCAACAAATGAACATTATGTAAAATTCTAATACCAACCAAATGATGGAAATTCAACAACACTTAATCAATGTGGTTAATCAAACTCCAAATATTCATCCTCAAGCTAATCCTAATTATATTCCTCCACCTCTTAAGGATGCCTTGAGTAATGTTATTCCCCAACCCATAATTAATAAAAAGATGCTTCAAACCATTCAAAATGAGCCTTTATCCCACTTCATTGTTTCCATTGATATTAGTAACATATCTCCAACAATAAAATATGATGGGAGTAAGGACTCAACCTCATTTCTTAAATCCTTTGGCAACCTTTACAAAGAGTGGATCCAAACTAATACCTTTGCCACTACTAAACTCTTAGTCAAAACTTTTTTTGGTGATGTATTAGAATGGTATAATCAACTACCCTAATATTCTATTTGGCAACTTGAAGATTTGGTTAATCCTTTATTTAAAGAGTTTCAACACAATGATCTTTTTGAAAATTCTCTTAGCCACTTTATCAATGTTAAGTAATATCCAACTGAATCAACTCATAAATTTATCAAAAGATGGAAATCTTTAGCTCATAAAGCTGATCATAACATGAATGATGATAACTTATTCAAACTCTTTATCATGGATTTAACTCCTACTCTCTAATATAAGGTTCAAAATTTTCCTCCTCAAACACTTAATGAAGCTCTTAATCAAGGTAAGCATTAAGATTTTATTATGAAGCAATTCAAACCTAATCCTAAATTTCTCAAAGGATCTTTCCAAACATATAATTCTATCACAAGTAATGCTTTGTAAACCAAATAAGGAGTTTCCAAGACTGATATTTCTTCACCTTCTCATACACCTCTTTCAGTTTAGAAAATGAAACAATTTTTATCGCCCTCAAAACCTTTCATCTATCCCAATGCTCCTCCTAATTGGTATGACCCTAATCTCTTTTTATGGTTCCATGCCAACATTGGGTATTCTCATGAATCTTGTAGAGGGCTCAATAAATTTTATATTTCCCAAATGCTTGGTGATTCATTTAATCATGAAGCTATGATCAAAATTCATCTTCAACAATTCACTACTACTTTTCAAAAATGACAAAAATTCAAAAATTCTACCTCTAATAACCAAAAATACTCTTATAATACTCAAGCCAATGTCAAGGATGTTTATGCCATCGATGTTGATTATAACTAATACTATAATAACTCTTAATATGTCAACACTACCAAGGTCAATTATCATCATAAAATGTCTCACAAAGATCCCATTACCAAGCCTAAAAAGCCATTTTTAGAAGAAAAACTTCTTAAAGATACTACCACTACCAATATTGATTCAGAAGCACCTAAGGAACAACTTCCTATTTCTGATCCTCCAACCACATCTATACCTTCCAAAACTCATTTACCTTCTAAAAATTATACTAGTTCTTCTAAATGTCATTGGAATTTTCTTGAAGAACTCAATTCCATGCCTTATAAGATTCCTTTTATGGAGTTGGTTTGCACTTCATCTTATCGTCATAAATTCCTTATGCAACAACTTCAAAAAATTGAAGATCCATCCTCCATTGATGAAAAAACACCTTCTATTGACTCTCAACCTACTAATGTCAATACCATTGAAACCTCGTGTCCCTCTTCCAAACCTTCCATTGAATTCCTTGAAGAGGACATAATTAATGATGAAATTCTTTTTTCATGCTTATGATTTACCACTCTTTATTAAAATAGCCATTAATACCACTCTTATTAAAAAAATCTTAGTTGATGAAGGCTATGGTATTAATGTGACATCTTTGTGGCTTAACAATAGCCTGGTTATAACAAAGATCATCTTAAGCAAACCCATCTTACTTGTCATGGTTTTGATAAGACAAATAAAAATCCACTTGGTTGTATTTAGCCTCCATTAACCATAGGACCTAAGACCATTCAAACCAAGATTATGGTCCTTGATATCCATTTATATTACAATATCCTTCTCAGTCATCCATGGACCCATCAAATGCAATCTATTACTTCTTCTGGTAGTCAATGTATTAAAATATTACATAATGGAAAGCAGTACAAGCATGAAAATGATCCCAATCCATGGAGTATCGAACTTCCTAATCCTAAACCTCAATATTACATTCCTAAAAATCTTAAGATTAACAATGTTCCTTTACTCAAGTTTATCAACATGAGTCCTGATATAAAAGTTACTCTTAAGGATTATGATGATGATGAGCCCAATGAATTGTAACACACTTGAAATACTACTAAGTTAGATCCATATATTTCATAATGGATTCTTCCTTCTCTATTACCAAGAAACCATACTATTCCTCTTATTGATGAGATTATCGACTTTCCCCCTCTATGTAATGATCAAGATCCTTCTTTACCAAAAGATGCCTTTACTTGTAATGATTTTGGAGTGATTAAATTATTTTAAGATCCTCTCATCAATGTCTCCTTATACATTCAATAATATTAGGATTTCACTTTCTGAAATTCCCCTTGACTCTCAAGCTTGTACAATTTTTCCAATATATGATGACAACTATATCATAACCCAAGCTCAATCTAGAGATTTAGATGTCCATCACTACCAAAAAACTTTATCCCAAATCCATGATTTTAATCAGGATGTGCATACCATTTCTTTAGATCATACCTTAGATATTGAGGGTCATGTGCCTCCCATAAATCCTCCTTTTATTGATATTCCTTAGGTGGTAGAACAAATTATACCTTCCAAACCTTTGGAATTTTCTACACCTTTAAATCTAATCATTGCATCCAATACTTCTCCCATCATTGAATCCATCGATATACCAATCTATTCTATTCCATATACTTCTTCTACTCCTGAAATTATGCTTGATGCCAAGGCAACCGATGTCTATTAGATTCATTATAAATATGATAACCATGGCAATCAAATTTTATATCTTGAAGTAAATGTCAAATATTATGGTCCTCTTCCTACCTTGCCTAGTGATGAATCTATTCTTGAGTTACTTCATGCCCAAGAACCTCAAATTCTTTGGCAGTATCATAAACTTGGAAATTTTGAAACTAAAACTCCTTGATTTAACAACTTTGTTGCTAGCATTGACCCTAAAACAAATCCAATTTCAGCCTTGCTTAACACACCATATCACTTTCAAGATGGTAATGCCATGCATATTGAAGAAATCACTCACATCAAATATGGTACCCCATCTTATCCTCAACTGATTATAGTTTGTTAAGAGCTTTCACCTATGAATTGCGATAATTTTAGCTTATTCTTTGAAAAATATCATAAAGTTTTTGCTTGGTCCTATGAGGGCATGCCTAACATTTACCCTAGCATAGTGGTGCAAAACATCATTACTTATCCTGATGCTAAGCTTGTGTGTCAAAAGCAAAGAGAAATTTTGCCCAAAGTTTCAACCTTAGGTCATAAGGAAATAATCAAATTACTTGATGCTAAATTTATCAAACTAGTGGATTATTCTGAATGGGTGTCCAACATTATTCCTATTTAGAAGAAAGTAACTATGGTTATTCACATTTATATTGATTTCCATAATCTTCATCTTTCTTGTCCCAAAGATAACTACCCCTTACCTTCAATAGATGCCATCATCAATTCCATGGTTGGTTATGAAATGTTATCTCTTATGGATGGTTTCTCAGGATACAATTAGATTCATATCACTCTTGAAAACCAACATAAGACTACTTTCACCATGAAATAGGGCACCTATTACTATGTCAAAATGTCCTTTAGCCTCAAGAATGCCAGAGCCACTTACCAATGTGCAATGACTCACATATTTCATGATCTCATCATAAAATTGTTGAAAACTATGTAGATGATCTTATTGCTAAATCCAAACATTGTAAGAACCATCTTTTAGATCTTTCTATCATCTTTGATTGTCTCCTTAAATATAAAGTTAAACTTAATCCTTAAAAATGTGTATTTGGAGTCACATCAAGAAAATTATTAGGATTCTTAGTCTCTATCCATGGCATTGATGTTGATCCTACCAAAATTAGTGCCATCATCAACATGCCTATTCCTCATTATATTCCTAAAATTCATACTTATTTAGGCAAGCTTGGGGAAATTAGATGATTCATCCCCAAAATGGCATATCGAATTCACTCTGTCAATTCCCTTATCAAGAAAAATACTACTTTAAAATGGATGGATCCATGTCAAAAAGCCTTTGATAACATGAAAGAGTCATTATTTCACCCACCTAAACTTCATCCTCTATCTAATGATAAACCTTTGATTCCATATACTTCTTCCACACCTATTTTAGTTGGGGAAATTCTTGCCCAACAAGATGATACGAGAAGAGAGTATGCTATCTAATATATTAAGTGAGGCCTCATCGACTATGAAACACATTATACCAAAATTGAGCATGATTGCCTTGCTATGTATTTTGTCATTGAAAAGCTTCATTATTACATGCTTTACCAAACTATTCATGTCATTATTCATTTTGACCCCCTTTGTCATTTTTTCTCCAAATCCTTTCTTCTTGGAGATAGAATTATAGAATGGATGGTTCTCCTTATAGAATTTGATCTTCACATTATCACTCAAAAAGAGGTTAAAGGGTAAGTCATAGCTTACCAAATTGATGAATCTCCTATTCCAACCACTTCTTCCCTTCAAGATGACCTTATATATGATAATATCCTTTACATTGAAGGTGTCAATCAAGCTATCTCTCTTAAAGATTACTTTCATAGCTTTACCACTAATTTTGAAGCCAATAATATTGAAGAATCTTCTACTTCCTTTGATACTACTAAACCAAAGGTATTTATTAAGGAGCTCCCTAAAATGAATGTTGACTTGCATGAGGATACTAGGGCCCTCCACTTTGATGGTGCTAAATGCTTTCAAGGAGCTGGGGCAGGTTGCATTCTCACTAGTCTTCTTGGTAAAATCATTACTTTAGCTTTTTGATTCATCTTTGATGTCACCAAAAATATGGCTGAGTATGAATCTCTTATCTTAGGCATGTGAGCTTCTCTTAATTTAAACATTCAAAACTTTCATGCTTTAGGTGATTCTTAACTTATTTATCATCAAGTTAATGGTGACTATCAATGTATGAGTGAGAACCTTATTACCTATCATCAAATTGTAACCACTCTTGCTAAGGAATTTATCTCTTTCACTATTGAGCTTATTCTTAGAGATAAAAATTCCATTATTGATTCTCTTGCCTCTTAATCTTCTCTATTTCATCTGCATCAAGTTATTTTTGATCCTTCTTATATTATTCAAATAAGAAAATCTCCATCTTCAAATCAACCACTAGATTCACTTATCTATCATATTGAGGATATCACCATTAGATAAATACCTTAGTATAAGGACATCATTCAATTATTAGAACACCAAACTTATCTTCCTAATTTAGACTCTCATGAAAAGACATGCATTCGTAAACAATATTTCATGTATGTATTTTGACACAACATCTTTTACTATCACAATGCTGAAGGTACCTTGATCCATTGTTTTATGAAAGATGAGGTCCCTCCTTTTCTTGAAAAAGCACATGGGGTATTTTTGGTGGTCACTATAGCAGGCATGATATAACATGAAAATACTTACGTATGGGTTAATTTTAGCCTACTCTCAAAAATGATGAAATTAAATATGCTAAAAAGTGTACTCATTGTCAACTTCATGATGATCTTATCCATTCACCTCATTTCAAACTTTAAACTATCAATTTTCTATGGCCATTTTCCATGTGGGGATTTGATCTCATTGGTAAACTTCCTTGCTCCCAAGATGGGCTTGTATTTATCATCACAGCTATTGAATATTTTAAAAGTGGGTAGAATCCATGACCCTCATTAACATCACTAGTCCTACCATTTCCAAATTCATTAATAACCAAATTATTTTCTAGTTTAACATTCCCCATACCATTATTTTTGATAATGATGGTAACTTTAGAAACAAACATGTTAAACAAATTTTCAACAAATTCAAGATCAATCACAAGTTTTCCATGCCTTATCATCCACAATGTAATGGTCAAGTTTAGGCCACCAATAAATTTATAAACAAAATTATGTAAAAGATAATTCATAAAACCTACATGGATTGACATATTCATCTTTACTCTGCACTTTGGGCCTATTGGACTAGCATATGCACTACCACTAGGGTGACTCCATTTTCTCTAGTCTATGGTTCTAATTTAGTTCTTCCTTTAGAAGTTGAGCTTCCCTCTCTTCATATATATCATCATGGCATTATTATTGATGAAAAATTATGTGAATCTCACCTTCATGCCCTTGATCTTATTGATGAAAATCATCTTTTCACTTTGTAACATTATCACCAATATAAGGCTCACATCACCCGACAACATAACAAACATGTTAAATTACACACTTTTAATGTTGGTAATCTTGTCTTTAAATTATATTGCACCCATGAAAAAGAAGGCAAATATGCCCAAAAATGGTGGGGCTCATATTGAGTTAAAGACATTCTTTGTCCTAACACTTACCATCTTCAAACCAATGATGACCATGTTTTCAAAGATCCCACCAATGCTCACTTCCTTAAAAATTACTTTGCCTATTATAAGGATAGTATGCATACAAAGATTCATCATAACATAATGACATGTTAGAAGTCTAAAAGGTTCCATAACAATATAAAGACATGTCATCCATCTACTTAGTCAACATACATGAGATACTTAGTTAACAACTATATTTCATTTTGAACAGATTACGTGGATCTGGGTTGTTATAACTAAGGAAGTCTATATTAAGGTTAGAGTTTTTGAAGATTCCTAATGCAGTCTACTATAACCATGCACCTAAGATAGAGATAGTAAAGTGGGTATATATTTAAGCTATGAAGAATGATAAGAGGTTAGATATTGAAGAGTTGATTTTGGACCATGTATGAGAGAGAATTATGCATTAGTGTTATGTAATGAATTGATCTTTGTGTGATTATAATATCTATAATTGAGTTATCAAACTAGCTATGGAATATTTCCACATAATTTTGTATTATCTATGATAAGGTAGCAGTAGATATAAATATTTTATATGCATGTGGCTATTCAAACTATAGAGTAAATGATGAATCTATATTGTTAATTGGAAGGAATTCATATGAGAATTGCACTAGTCCAAATATATATGGTCTTGGTAACTTTAATATAGGTCCATAGGAATCTATAAATACATTTATTTAGAGTCCATTACCTCTCTCATAGTTTTCCTCATAATTAACAAGTTTTGGGAAACTAGGAACCTTTGCTAACAATGGTGTGGTGAATGTGGAACCTTGTTATGGGTTACTAAAATAAAGGATATGCTATGATGGTTACCAAGTCAGAGGAATTTGGAAGCATGGTGGGATAAAAAAATATCTGATTTTACATAGAAAGAGGTGAGAAGGATATGGTGCATTGAAAAGGAACTCATAGAGCATCATTTGTATGGTGATGTACATGAAATCTTCTGGTGCAAATTTTTGAGGCTGCTTACTATGTGGCTAGTGAGATTAGAACATTTTTGTTTCCAAACTAGATTTGTATTAGAAATTCAATAGACTGATGATATAATTGAATAATTATAGAGCCTAGAGGTTGTTTGGACCCATGTGATCAATCATTAGATACAAACCATTATAGAGGGACATATAATGGAATTTATAGCTCACAGTTATATTGCTTTTGAAGCCACACAAGACTTATTTATATGAGGTACTAGAGGAAAGTTTCTACATAGAATAGCAATTCTTATCAAGATGGTCATTAAAAAATCCATAGTTCCCTATGCATTCACTATGGATTAGTCTTTTGGGCACTATGGGGATGTGTGCGATTAGGATGTGAGATGGCATAGAGCTAATCAAGAAAGTTGTCTAGTAGCAACTAGATGAGGAGGCTAGATGAAAGGGACTGGAAGAAGCTTATGGATATAAAGTGATAACTATGATTAAAAAAATAGGTGGAATATATCAGGGACTTCATAAGTGACTACGAATATAGGTAAAGGTAGAAGTAAGAGTAGAGACCAATAATTATAGGAGATCAAAAGGAGGAAGAATGAATTGATGAAAGGATAGGAGAGGAAAGAGTTGATGAGCAAGAAGAAGGGCCTAGGATTAGTGATATTGAGAATAAAGTACAAATGTATCTAGAGGATGTTGATAAAGGAAAGAGAATAGAGGAAGGTATCTTATTAGATGGTAGTAGACCATAGTCGCTCAAGGAGACACCTTTCTTCTTCATAGGAGAATTGCCTAAATTTAGAGGTCAAGTTAATAGAAAGCATAATATTGGATTGAATTTTTTCATAAGAAGAACATTACAAAGATAAGTTTCACCACCACAACACACATCCCCCAAGCCCATATTTAATAGAAATACCCCTATTTACATTCATCCATAGAGATTTGAAAGTTAGAGAGAGAAGGAGATTAAGGACTCAAAAAGAAGTATCAAAGAATTATTAGATTCTAATTCAAAAAAACCACATAAGGATTCACCAAATCACAAAAGAATTATTTAAGAGAGGTAGAAAATAATTTGACTAACCCCTTGTTGATTGAACAAGTTATTGATTGGGTGTCATAGATTAAAATTTTCATTGAGGATAATAGAATGAAAAAAAACACCATTACAGAAATTGAAGATGAGTCAGAGGTATTTTCATCACTTGAGTGATCTCTATCACCTCTATGATATCAAGAATATTTTCCATTTTCACAAGGTTTCCCATTTTTGACAAACACAATAGTACTTGGGGATAGTCTCACTGGGTCTGTAATATCATCAACACAAACACCACTAGTGATCACTCCTCCTCAAATGATAACACCAATTTTGACACCAAAAATCTCTTAGGTATCAATTTGATAAATTATGGTATCATTACCACCTTCTAGAGGAACACATATAATTCTTTATTTACAACCAAATTTAGGTAGTATGGATTTACGACTAGGATCCTTTATCACACTGACTACCTATGATGAAACTATAGATCTAGAGCAATAATTACTTATGTGTGACATGAAATGGTAAGCTAAATGCATTGTAGATGAAAATATTAAGTATGAGCTTATTAGTGCCGTGTCCAAAAGATAATTTGAATTCATGTTTCATAGAGGATCAGGAACAATAAGTTTAGATGATGTGCAAAAAATCATTGGTCATAGAGTTTAAGGTAAAGAAAAGTATGGGCCAAACCATACAAGACCTTAAAGAAATCCATCTAGGTCCAAGTGAAACTGTTCATGATTATGACCATAGATTTTTTGATGTGGTTAAAAATGTTTAGATTGCTTTGGAAGATAAAGATAAGGTTGCTTGGTTCATTGAAGGATTGTGACCAAAGATTTGGTTTATGATAGTAGAAATTGAGTTCATTAATAAAGCAAAAGCTAGAATAGCCACAGTAAGAGTGGAGTAGATAGAAGACATGGTACTCTAATAGAGAGAAAAATATAGCTAGAAAGCATACTTCAAGCTATATTGTAGAGGTTGGAGGCTCTAAAAAATACTACTGAATAACCTAGAATTAGTTTATGGTGTATTGAGTGTGGCAAAGAAGGCCACCACATGAAAGAATGCCTAAAAATATGTATAGAGTTTTGAAACATCTATCACATAATGGGACACTCAAAAAATCATTGTCACTTATTATAATAGTATGTAAGAAACCCATAGAGTATGTACTATAAATTCTACAAATCTACTAATCATGAAGAAAAGGATTGTAGGGCTTTACAAGAATTGAAGGAAGACATTACTAAGAATGTCTTTGAATTAGCCACATAAATTTTTTTGGTGACATCAAAAAAATACTAAAAGATTAGAAACTAATCCCACCAGTGTAGCCTAGGCTGGGTTGGCATGGGTGTAAAACACACAACCATTTCAACCACAAGGATTAGCTGGTGGAGTTCAAGCTGCACAACCACTACAATATGATTATCAATACACGTGAAATATTATGTTTCCTCAGTCACAATAAGATGACTAGAATCCACATATAAATCAACCCCAATATGGTGGTTATGATAATCAATAGTTTCAACAAGGGTGGAATGTACTATAGACCACAATAAACTTTGGGGCACAATAGGTAGATGGCTAGGGATATTAAGGGAATAGAGGTGGATTTAGAGGTGGATACCATGGTGGTGCATAGCCAGAATGTGGAAATGGTCATAAAGGCCCTATTATATGATACTTATGTGGGGAACCTAATCATGTATAATAGAATTTCCCCACCAATCCATAATAACAAGCTTATTGTGCATATTTTTGAGTATCTGAATAACATGATAGTCACGACTACCCTATTTTAGAAACACAACACAGAGATTGAGATGTGTAGATTGTAAATCAAGTTGGTTTTGAGCCCAAATAAAATGTGTTTATGTAAGCAGTAACAAGGACACAACACACATAAAAAGGCTTACCTCCTTTCGAAATACCAATAGATTTTGGCATATAAAAAGCTAAAGTAGATACCTATTTAGAACCAGTAAAGGAGAAGGGACTCATGAAGGAATCCATGCAAATTATATAGAATATTCAATAACAAAGTTTAGTTGTAGAAGATGAACCCTTACTTGGTTCATAGATGTATGGATAGATTGTGTGAATCATGAAATAAGAAGGGGTTGTAACAACATTGATAGACTTGACAAAATTGCTTAATACTCTAAGAAATGAGGATATATCATAGAATATCACTAATCTCTTGCATAACCTGATAGAATGTGCATAGAAGGGAAAGGAAAGGCCTAAGAAGATGGTTTGGTATGTTAAGACAAAGAATCCATGTGATGTTGATGCCAAGGTCGATATTGAGATAGCAGGGTATGAGATACCAAATGACCATCTTTGAGTTACAGCCTCATAACCCTTAGTCTAGTGGACTATGGTAGGATAGACCCTATAGGATAATTGGAGTATGTAGAGATTAAATTCATAGAGCTAAATATACATGGTGATTTTGAATTAATAGACATGAAGATAGATGAAACACACTACCCAAATTTTTTGGGGAAAAAGTGGGCCTATGATGGACAAATGACCATCAACATAGTAATTTTGAAAACCACCATGTTCCTTATTATTCACTTATAATCCTAACACAATAGGCCACAAATGACAAATGGATAAAATAAAAAAGGGGTTAGTGGTTAAAGTTGTGCTAGTCCTCAATACCCCCTATGCTGAGCAATGCCTACATACCAATACTCTAAAAAGGGATCAAAATCCATGTAGTTTTCCCATGCTATAGTGGTGTGTGTGAAAGACTAGTGAAAAATGATAACTTCTAGTGAAATATTTGTGTGATTAAGTGCTTCAACAATAACCTATGACTTTTGAGGTGTATACAAACTTAGTCTAAGAATACTGGGGTTGTGTGAATTCTGTATTGATAAAAAAAAGTTTTTCTCTCAATATACAAATAGATATTCTAGTGCTTTTAATCATATGAGCCTTTATTGGATAATGGTTATAAAATTTGGATTTATAGTGAAAATTTTAGAATTCCTTTGGATGGGACTCATGAAATGTATGGGATGACTTGTTGGGTAATTTTGAATTTGAGAAATGATCCATTACAGAACTAGGGAGCAGGATAGTCCAAATGGAGAAGCCTTTTATAAAGAGTAGAGGTAGCTAAATTTGAAGTGTGTATTAGTTTTAAAGTGAGTTAGGATATTTTTAATTTGGAATAGGAAAATCAAAATAAAAATTTCCTCAAGATGTAAAGGTCATCTGCATAAAAAGTGAAGGAAGGTTAGTCAAAGACTATGGAATTAGGCATGAGCTAAGTGTGTATAAAGAGTGGTGACAAGTACATAATTTTAACAGTAAATATTAATTTATGTGTCTACACTTTTATAATTTGATATGTGTGCACACACACACACATTAAAGTTGGGGGAAATATAAACACCTAAAAAGGGCCCCTATGAATTTATTATATTTTAAATTGCATGATTTTAGGATATTATTGTACTCATAGATTATTGATTCAAATTAGATGTTATTGTCACACTTATCAAATTTTTATGTCCCCACATACATTTATAAAATTTTTGGGGACCCCACACATTCTCTAGGTAACTCTAGATGTCCCCTTAAACCTCTTACCTCTTTTTATCCAACATGAAATTTATGTATAGATCATCAAAACATTATGTATATTATAATGAGTGTTGGGACATTACTGGGCCCATTGATATGGTTCCCTTTGAATCTTACCCATATGACCCTTGTTCCATTTTTTTCTCTTTTTAAACCACTTGATGTTAGTTTGGGTGATAATATGTTCCTAATTTAAAATTTATTTTTTTATAAATACGTATGCATTCTAAGTCATTTTTAAATAAGTAATTAAGAGGTACATTGATCATTCTATAGATAATTTGTTGAACACTTGCATTTATTATAGAGGAAATCAAATAATCACTAAATAATTCATAGAAGGACTCAAGTTCATGGTTAGGCACACACCACATGACATTGGTTTGAATGCTATTAAAACTATTCCAATAATTATGATTTTTTTAAAAAAATTATTATTAATATCTAAGTGTTTGAAAAATATCAAGATATTTGAATATCCTCTTGTTTACCACATGCCTATAAATAATAATAACTTTGTTTTTCATGTGGTCAGAGTCAAACATCAAAAAATGAGCGAGGTTTTTTGATATTAAGATCAAACCAACACAATCATCAAATCAATTTTGTATGTCTACATTTTGTCTAGATTTTTTCCTACACATTGTACTTTTAGGAGAGGAGAGGAATTTATTGAGAGACTTCTATGTCCATATCCAATTTTTTGGGCTAGGTTTTATCACTTTTGGCACACATTTCCATTGTCACATCTTAATGACTATCCACAGATCATGAAATAAAATTAGATAAGCCTAAATCATGTGTCTTCCCCAATTTTAAATTATTTAGCCTTGATTATTATTTTACACATGTTATTTATCTTAATCAACTATAATTACATGTTTGTTTCAAAATTTAGTGAAAATATATTTATACATACTATAATTTTTGAAAAATAAGCATTGTTTAGATTATTAATTTTTGTGGAATTTTACTCATGGGTGTTGAAGTAATATCCAGATGACCTCTATGAGTAGTCATTACCATAACGAAAATTTTTCCCATGTATTTAGTGTAATAATAATATTACAATGGGAATCGCTTAACACATAATCATAATAAACATTTTTTACTATGGTGAGGAATAGTGAATTTAATCCACTGCTATGAAATTCTCACTATCTAGCCTCTTTTCTTGTTAGTAATTGGAGTATTTAATGCTTTATAAGTCATTCTTATCTCACAACCTCTAGACAAGCAACTTTGGTACAATCCCATATTTAATGTCTTTCATTGCAAATTTTCACTTATAGATTATTGAGAATTAATAAGGTAACTATTAGTGCATCTATTTAGGTTTTCTTGATATAGTTTATAAGTTTTTCCACTCATCACTCATTTTTCCAAATTTTCATGGGGATCTCAAATCCCAATCTTCTTTATTTCATAACAAGTCTGATGTTTATAAACAAATCTAAGATAATGGACCTATCTATGAGGAGTGGACTTATTTAGGTGTAGTTTATGGAGTTTTTTTAGGTCATGATTCATTTGCATCTTCTTTTTATTTGCTAGGTCTTGTTGGGCCATATTTTGCATGAAAATAGGTCTCAAAAATTCAAATTAAAAACCTTTATAAATATGAAGCTACTATAAGTCATTTTAGACAACACTCCACACTCACAAAAAGTTATCCAAATATTTATATGTTCTATTTATAGATTTATTAAAGCTAGATTCAAAGTTTTCAAACACTGAATTCACATTTGCATTCTTTTGATGAGGCTAAAGAGGATAAGGAACATATATAATTGCATTAAAAATTTCACACATATACGTCAATGGGAGAACTACATTTGACTTTGAACACTCTTTAGAGTATTATTAATATAGTGTAGTGTTTGGTCATTCAATAGGGATTGACCAAGGTCATTCCAACTCAATCCTTTTTGCTTGACACCCTCCATATGATATTAATTTGGTTTGTGTGTAGGAAACTAGGGTTTTACATTTCATGAAAATTTTCATGACATTTCATATTTTTAAGTGTATTAGTTGTCTTAGTGAACATAGGTACATGTGGTGAAACAAGTAAATTCCCATCATAGTTAATATGAACAAGTTCATAGTAAAAGGATGTGGCTAGCCTGCATTCTCATCCAAGGAGTTCATTACTATCTAAGAATATTCTAAAATTATGATTCTAATCTTGCATACTCATAATTTTGATTTTCTTTATTTTCATTGTCATCTATTAGTCATAATCAACTAGGACAAGTCTATAGTTAACAAACATGATCAACCTACATCACTGTCTAGGGAGTGTGGTCCTATCCAGGAATAGTTTTAGATTTTTCCTCTGATCATACACAATCATAATCAAGTCTTATACTAATTTACACAACCAAATATTCAAAATAGTTAATATATATATATATATATATTTTGAATATTTGGTTGTGTAAATTAGTATAAGACTTGATTATGATTGTGTATGATCAGAGGAAAAATCTAAAACTATTCCTGGATAGGACCACACTCCCTAGACAGTGATGTAGGTTGATCATGTTTGTTAACTATAGACTTGTCCTAGTTGATTATGACTAATAGATGACAATGAAAATAAAGAAAATCAAAATTATGAATATAATCATAATCAAGTCTTATACTAATTTACACAACCAAATATTCAAAATAGTTAATATATATATATATATATATATATATATATATATATATATATAAACTATTTTGAATATTTGGTTGTGTAAATTAGTATAAGACTTGATTATGATTGTGTATGATCAGAGACCAAATATTCAAAATAGTTAATATATATAAGATAAGTACATCTCTTCTTAGTCTTTTCTAAAAATAATAGTTTCCATATTTAGTGAGTTTCAAATCAGAATTATTAATATTTGTATATCTTTAGCATTCTGATCTATTTAAATTTTTATACCTATTACACAACATTTATTGTTAAATAAAAAATAGGGTAAAACATATTATTTCACCCTTACATTTATTTTGAAAATTATTTTTCTTTTCAATTTTTATTCTAGGGTTTTAGTTGAATTCTTGATTTTTAGACACCAAATATAAATTCTCTTTGACATCGATGCTTCAGATTGAATTCTTGATTTCCTTGCATAAAAATATTTTATTTTCATTGGTTTTTAATTTTGATTTATTTCTATTGATTTATATAAAATATGTTTTGGTAGTTGAAAAACTCGTAAGAACTGTCATTATTGGAAAAGTGGTCTTTAGTTTTACCTGAGTCATGGTATGATGGGTATTACTCCAATAATCAAGCCACTAGACAACACTATATGGATTTTAGTTTCCACATACATCATGTTATGTTATACCCTTAACCTATAGCATCCATAGGGATATATGTGGGTTGAACTATCACACAATCTTTATTTTTAATTTCATTCATTTGTTAGTTATTACTTTAGGCCAACTTACTTAAGATCTAGGGGTGGGATGAATGGGTGTGACTCTATCTATTATTTATATATATATATGGATGAGTGTGGCTCACTCAAATAATAATATTCATGAATTAAATGAATATTTAAAGGTTGTGGAGGTTTCTCCCTCAAAGTGGATTATCATATATTCTACTATATTTTAGTTATATTATGATTTATTACTTTAACTATGAAGTCATTTCATTATAAGTGGTAAATGAACATCTATTTTGGCAAAGATTTTGATTTTGATCTATCTCTTAAACCATTGTGATTTTTTATATAGTTTTTACTAGATTTAGAGAATCATATAATGTGTCCATAGTATTTTTTTGAGATTTGATGATCAATTTTAAAGGAATTATTGCCTTTTTATTTTTTTAAAAATAATTCTATAGTTTGTAATTTAAGTTTTTTTTTTCTAATTTTTTTACAATTTTGGAAAGCTTGAAGTAATATAGTGTGGGTCCATTCTTGGTGTCTTTTGATTGGAGGTCAACATAAATAAAAATCACTTGGTCGAAGTCAGGTCAAAGGTGAAAATCAAGGTCAAGTCTTGTTATGGTAGGACCAAAAACTAGGGGTAAAATCAAAATTTTTGAAACTCTAAGTAAAGTTCATAGAAAAGAGGAGATGGATTCAAAAATAAGAATTGATGGATCTTATACTCTAGGGTTTTCTTTGGTGGATCAAAAGGTGAGCCAGATTGAGTATGATTTATGTAGCCTATAGTCTGAGATGAAAAGTAAATTAAACAAGATTAATCAGTGATTGGGTGATCTCATGTAGAAATTCATTCCAAATTTGAAATTTCATCAACATCCATAAAACCATCGTCAAATAACTACTAATAAACTCAATCAAGGTGGATATTTGGGTTAACTTATTACACAACCCAACTAGGGTGGATATTCTATCCAACCCAATATAAATCTAAAAACATTACATTTAAGGAACATGACTCCAAAATTAGAAATACAAAAGTTTGATGTGGAGGATTTGGTCACTTGGATCAATAAAACATAGATTTTCTTTTATGTACTTAAGATCTCATGTGGACAAAATGTGGTTATGGCATTCTTGTATTTGGATATAGAGTAGTTCATTTGGTATAAATGAATTTGCACTTAGAAGAGAAAGAAGGGTCTTATTGTTATTCAGTCAATGTTTATGGATGAACTACAAACACACTATTATAATAGTGTAATAGAGAATTAATTTAGTAAGCTAAAAATGTTGTGACAAATAGGGATAGTCAAGGATTATATTTAGCAATTTTGGAACCCATATTTATGCATGGATGACATCTCAAATGACAACCTAAATGATCTATTCTTGGGTGGTCTCAAGGATACAATCAACTAAATGTTCACATGTTTAATCCAAGTTCTATATCTAAATCCATGGCATTTAAATATCAATCAAAGGAAATATTTACAATCATTCCCTCAACCTACAATTTTAACTCACCAAATTAAATAAAAATGATTATGTTTCAATTATGATAGAAAATGGAGCAAAGGTCATACAATTTTAAGAAGAAATTATTCTAATTTAAGGGGTTAATGATGAAGAAGAAGATGATGAATCTTATAGTGAAGAAGAAGTGTCTAAAGCATAATTTGAAAAATCCCAACCTACTATTTCATACCATGTACTTTTAGGTATTAGTATTCTAAAAACCCTTAAAGTTGTGGGTTCCCTCAAGAAAAAAAGGTGAATATGTTGATTTACTCAGGGAGTACACATAATTTAATCAACAATAATTTGGTGGCACACCTAAATTGTTTTATATACCCAACTCCAAAATTTTTGGTCATGATTACAGATGGGGGCATAGTCAAATGTTCTTAGAAATGTCATAGTATCAAATTGGGAATGGGATACTACAAGCTTGATTCCTCTATGTTTGTTATTCACTTGGATATAGTGGATATTGTCTTAGGAGTCTAATAGATCATGACCTTGGGCATGATAGAGATGAATTTCCAAGAGCTATTCATATGATTTCATTTTGAAGGAAGGACATTTGAACTATAAGGACTATAGGAAAAATCTCTGTAGTTGGTTAGTTATTATCAGATGCAAAAGATTATTTGAAAAGGGGCTGAAGGATTTGTTTCATGGTTGTGATACATATATGTTTAACTAATAAATATCTCTACATGTTCTGATCTATAAAGGATTTTTGATGGCCACACAACCATTTTTGAATCAATTCTAAAAGAACTACCACCAATAGTAGTTCATGATCATGCTATTTAAATTATCCTTGGTTGTCAGCCACTAAACATTATACCATATAGATATCCAAAAGTACATAAGAGTGAGATTAAAAATATGGTACAAGAGATGTTGGAGGATGGTACTATTAGATATAGCCAAAGTGCATATTCATCCCCAATGGTCATGGTACATAAGAAGGATGATACTTGGTGGATGTGCCTAGATTATAAGGAAATCCACAAATATAACATCAAAGATAAGTTCCCTATCCTAGTAATTGATGATTTGTTGGATGAGTTATATGGTGTTTTATATTTTACCAACTAGATCTTTGATCTAGTTACCATCAAATTTGGATCAAAGATGAGGATATCCATAAGACAGTTTCCAAAACTCATGAAGGCCATTATGAGTTATTTGGTAATGCCTTTTGGTCTCACAAATGCAACATATACATTTTAGAGTTATATGAACACTATGTTTTAGGCCATTTTCATGAAATTTTCTATTGGTCTTCTTTGATGACATCCTAATATACAGTAAGACTTTGGAAGAACATTTACAACATGTGAACGAGGTACTGATAATTCTAGAAAAGCATCAAATATATGTAAAACCTTCAAAGTGGTATTTTGTATTAAAATATGTAGAATACTTAGGTCATATTGTTTCACATAGATTCAAAGTATACCCTCAAAATATCAAAGCTATAATGGAATGGTAGGTGCTAAAAACTATCAAGAACCTTCAAGGTTTGTTTGGGTTAACATGTTACTATTGCTGATTTGTGAAAAATTATGGTAGCATAACATCCCCACGCATAGCCTTGTTGAATAAGGGCTCTTTCCATTGGAAATCAAAATCTACTAAGGTCTTTGAGAAGTTAAAAGAGGCCATGTGCATCACTCTATTTTTGGCTAACACATATTTTTATAGACTTTCATTGTTGAATATGATGCACTAGGATATGGAATTGGGGCCGTAATCATGTAGGAAGGAATACCCTTTGCATTTTAGAGTTGTAAAATAAAGGGTAAGAATTTTTTAAATAAGATCTATGAGAAGAAGATGATGACTATTATTCATGTAGTCAAATAATGGGGACCTTATTTAATGGGTAGACACTTTAAGGTAAACACTGATTGTGATAGTCTCTAATATATTTTTTGGAATAATGATTGTCATCAAAAGAGAAAAAAATGGGTGAATAAAATGTATGGATACAATTTTGAAATAATATACAAGAAAATAAAAGATAATGTTGTAGTAGATGCACTATCCAGGAGGGATGAATCTACCTAGGCATTATTGTGTGCAATGAACATTTGGTAAGTAGATTGGGTAGATGAAACATGCTTTGAATGGGGAAATGACTTAGATATATAGGCTTTGATTCAAAATATTCAACAAGATTTTAGTGTCTTAGACAAATTTGAGTGGAAAGGGAATGCCTTATGGTATAAAAATTGGTTATACCTATGCAAGAGGTCTTCCCTCAAGCAAAAGATACTTATAGAGCTTTATGCATAACCAATTAGAGGGAACTATAGATTGTTAAAAACTTATCATCAAATCAAGAAGGATTTATTTTGAGAAGGACTCAAGGGATATACAAAAATTTGTGGCTGAATGCATGGTGTGCCATAAAAATAAGGGTGAAACCATTATAATGCTAGCTCTTCTACAACATTTATCCATTCTTAGCTAGTTTTTAGGAGGAGATATATATGGAATTTATAATAGGTTTACCTAAGTAAGAAGGTAAAAATGTCATTATTATGATATTATATAGGCTCACAATATATGCCCACTTTTGTGCCTTATCATATCTATTTACAACCAATATAATAACTACTTTTCTAGATACAATTCAAAAGCTACATGGTACCCCCAAGATCATAGTGAGTGATCATGATCCAGTTTTTACAAGTCATTTTTAGACTAATTTATTTTCATGTTTGGGTACTCAGTTGGCTCATATTTCATCCTATCATCCTAATTATGATGGTAAAATAGGTGTGGTCAATAAATTCTTCAAGGCTTATCTTCATTTTTTCACATTAGATAAACAAAAAAAATGGGTTCATTGGCTACCACTACTCAAATGGTGGTATAACACTTCCATGTTTTTTTATAAAATGTCTCAATTTATGGCACTAGATAGGTACTAATCCCCCTTCATCACCTCATCCTTTCAAGTATAGACAAAGGTTTATGATATGGAAGAACACATTCAACACCAATAGGAAGTTGTTATTAGTCTTAGAGAGAATTTAGCCATGACACAAAATTAAAAGAAACAACAAGCATATCAAAATTATAAAAAGAGGCATTTCAAAGTGGGTGATTGGGTATTTATAGATCTAAAACCATATAATCAATTATCCCTAAAATAATAAAAAAGGATAACAAAATCTCTCCTAAGTATTATGGTCCTTATCTAATCCTATAGAAGATTGATTGTGTTGCATATAAATTGGAGTTACCCCAATATACTTGCATACACTAGTATTTCATTTTTATTACTTAAATAAGGTAATTGGACATAAAATATATACATAGGTTGAGTTACCTAAACTAGATGAGGAAGGCCAATTCATTATTGAACCTAAGAATATCCTTCAAAAATGTATTAAAAGGTTACATACTAGAGAGATTATAGAGTATTTGATCAAGTGGAAGAATGTGCCTATCGAGGATGCAAAATGGGAGGATACCACATTTTTAAAAACCACATCTAGAGTTATTCTAAATTGAGGGAAACACTATTTTGAAAGGTAGGCAGGTTATGCCCTTAACCTATAACATCCATAGGGATATATGTGGGTTTACTTAAGACACACTCTTCATTTTAATTGAATTCATTATCTAGTTATTGATTTATGCCAACTTAATAAAGATTTATGGGTGCGATGAATGGGTGTGAATCTACCTATTATTTATATATAAGGATGAGTGTGACTCACTTAAATCATCATATTTGTGAATTATAGTCTTATTGTAAGGTTGTGTAGGTTCCCCATCAAAATCGATTAGCATATATTCATACGTTTTGCTATATTTCAATTATGTTTTGATCTATTGATTTAGTTGTGAAGTAATTTCATTACATGGTATATATAAAATGCCTAGGATTTTGATTTTTAGCCATAAGAAGCCTTTAAAAATTTGTTCTTACAGTGCACCAATAAGTGATTAGCCCTATGAAGCTACTATTAATGCACCCTAGACAAGATATTGCAGCTATAGGATGATGGAATCCATTGGAGTTAGTTCTCTTTGGGAAATTTTCAATTATTTATGATTGGGATCAACATATCTAAGAGCCTACAAAGTAAACACACTTTACCTAGTCACAACTATTAAAATCCTTTTTTCATTGGTATGATTGATTTTTTTGTTAGGAATAAGCTTGGTGTTTGTCATATTTGATTAATTTTGGGTCAAAAAATATAAAATATCTTCTAAATATGCCACGCCTAATGGTGTCCATCCTTTGGATTTCTCATCTCTAACAATGCTACACCTTATGCTCATGATAATGAATGGACTAAGGATCAGGTTTTTACAATGTATGATGATTATTATATCAATGTGGACTATGATTGTGATATATACAATTATTATTATGAGTATGGTTACATTAGTAATAATCAAGATCATTATTACAATAATGAAGAGGAAAGTGTGCACACCAATTCAAAAATTACAAAACTAATCTCCTTTATTTGTCCCTTGTATTATTGTTTTCATAAGTTAGAATGCAAAGAGCATACTAATAATTAAAAAATTCTTTTCCTAAATCTCTCAAAAGGATCCAAATTTTAAGAAAAAATAATTAGTATAACTTATTTACCTCTTAAGTTTACTATGGCAATATATTGCATTAATCAATATAAATAATGGTAAATGATATGAATGAATGTGTTATTACCTCTATTTATATATAAAAGGTATATGATGTAAATACATACGTTATGATAAATTCTCCTTTAAGAATGTATAATGATATATAAAATTATGATAATCTTTCTCCTCCCTTAGAAGTGATAAATAATGTTATAACATCTCATGATACTTCTTCTTTCTCTCTTGAAATATCAAAGGATGAAAATGAATGTGAAATGGAAAAAAAAAGAGTAATTTATATTTACAATGTAATGATAATGCAACATTATGCAAAGATTCTAAATATAGTCATGTTATACCCATAAAATGCAAGTTTCACAATAACATTACTTGTGATGAATCTCACTCCTCTCCTAAGTCAAAAGAATCCATTGAGAAATAATGTGATGTTTTAACTTCTATACAAACTCAATGTGATAAGTGTTTAACCCTTTTTTCAATTTTTTTTGGATAGATAAGGGTTAAGGGGTTAAAATAGCCTAATCAAATGGATGAATAATACTATTCTAAAGTAGGCCAATTAAATTAATTCATATAACACAATATATAGAATTTGTAAAATTACCAATTATAGAAAGTATAATGCTAATTGATATTATGATAACTAAAACACAAAGAAGAGATAATAATATCTTGTTTTTAGATGCATAGGTGAATATGAGATGGACATGTATAGAAACAAGTAGATTGATGATCAAGATCCTATCATTAGATTCTAAAAATATTATTTTTAGAGGCCTGGATACTAATATTGACTTTTGGACACTAAAATTGATGCTTATATCCATAGATTGATGTTTCTATCTAGTATAAAATATTTAGTGTATTCATAAGTGACCACCTACATTTTATGTTACCTTTTTGTTGATATATCTAGATTGTGTGCACAAGCTTTGTATGATTGTATATAGATCAAACCCTTGTTATTCACCTTAGGTCATGTCACTTTTTAAAAAATGTGTTAATGAGATCATTAAGTTTAGTTGAAATCAAGGACCACTTTGAAAATGAGAACTACCTTGTAAACAAGGCCTTAGACATATTTAGTTATACCCTAAGTGTGGGCTTGTGTGTGCACAAGGGTGTAATATGTTATATGCAAGGGCATATAATGATCTAAATTATAACTTGAAAAATAATACTTAAGGGATATTATTTCAATGTTCCAAACCTCTAATATGATTTATCCTATCATTGATATATAAATAAGGAAGAATAGGGTTGTATAACTTAGTCGTACAATTGATTGAATATGTGTTTTCTTGGTATTTGCTTGATGGGTCATTAATGAGTAAGATTTGATTCATATTTATACCACACCTTTTGAGAATATATCAAAAAAGGGTTATATAAGAAGAATATATTGACCCATAAATTTTGAAGGATTTATATTTTTTATTAATTTTGAGGTACACATACTAGATAAAGAATTGGGATACTAGCATCAATTTTTGAGGTACAAAGACTAGATAAGGAATCTGGACACTAATGTTGACGATAGTGTCCTTATTTTGGGTTTTAACTAATAAGATAGAAAAATAATAAAGGTATGTACCTAATGATGAAGGATATAAATCATATTTTAAGTTTTTTTTAGTGTACATGTGATCTAGGTCATCAAAATGATAGGGTCGATCCATAAGATAAGCATTTAGGCACAATGAGATGGAGAATGTGAGCCTTTTGGTTGCTAGAAGGTATAGAACTAAAGGGTAGAGACTTGATTGTTATTTTTAAAGTGTACAAGACTAATATGATATGCATAATCATATTTTAATATCTACATCCCCCTCCTAGCCCCAGCCCCAGCCCCCTCCCCCCCTCCTTAAATCTAGGAAGGCATAAGGATGAAATTACTAGGTTAAAGAAAAGAAATGCATACATGGGTCTATACAACACACCTTGCCTTGATTGAGCCTTGGTGAATTTTTTTGTGGTGTATGAATTGTATCCAAGAGCATGTTATAGTCTAAATCAACTCATGTGATCTAAAATTGAATAATTGAAATGTTTTAAAAGTAGAGAGAGCAAGAAAGGAGTACACTTATGTGTCGATGCAACCTGTTATGTCTTGGTACTTTGCTTTGGTAAAGGTGATCCCTTATGAAGAATTTAAGTTGAGAGAGTTTAAAAATTGAACCTTGGAGATTTGAAGAGGGAGATTATAGGATAATAATTCCTCCAATTTGGTTCAAGGGTGCATTATGACATGACCATTGAGATCACTAAATCTCAATCACACAACTAAAGTGAATGTATAAGAAAGCTAAGTTAAGTGGTATAACCACCTTAACCTACAAAAGGGGAGTAGTTTTAAGGACATCAAGGGTGTTAAATCTCAATCACACTACTCAAATGAGCCAATTTCTATAGATAAGAAAGGCTCAAAATGTTGCTTCTTAGTAAACATGATGTTTATTGGTAAAATGTTTTGAATATGTATTTTAAATTTTTTATACACTTGCATGGCATACCTATAATGTGTCTCAAGCTAAATTATGTATCAAAATTTAACATTTTATCTATAAATATGTATAATATATGTCACAAATCTAAAAACATTTATCCCAAATCTATAAAAATTGGTGCCAAATATATAGGGATTGTGACCCAAGTATCTATCTAAATCATGTACATTGTATCAAAATTTTCAAACTATGTATGTGTGGAGTCATGTTTCTATGACATTCCCCCCTAATGATATGCCCCTCCCCATTTTGAGATAAGGGGAATAGAATCTATTAGTCACCTTACCATTAAAGGATAAGATAACTATTTAAGTGTATGAATCATGTAGCATATAGGAGTAGCTTATCTAAGTAGATTTATCAATGAAACTCATAATATGTGATCATAACAAGCCTTAAGATGCATGATATGGATCATGAAAATGTCTATAAAGTAATATTAAAATATTAGTAAACAATCAAGCACATGCATAAGAACACTTAATGTCACAAAAAGGGGTCTAAGGAGACTACAAAT
Organism: Torreya grandis; assembly: GCA_037957365.1. NCBI lineage: Eukaryota > Viridiplantae > Streptophyta > Pinopsida > Cupressales > Taxaceae > Torreya > Torreya grandis. The sequence continues at coordinate 1,497,077 of JARHVA010000037.1, forward strand.
AAGGGGTATGTTCAAATTCCACACACTCGAAGGAAGGACATATTAAAATGTCCACACACAAATAAATAAAAATCAATGACACAAGGTCCTACAAGAAAAGAACATATTCAAATGTTTCAAAATTAAGATAATATAAAATAAGAAGTATACTCAAGGAATTGACAATGTGAATAAATGAAGTATAAATAACCATCATAAATATATCATTCTAGTCCCTACATATACATGTTATCAAAAAATGTCATGTAATATGGTATATAAATTACATGGTGTAATATATAAGCATGAACATATGCATGTGTAAGCATTAGTATATAAGCTCAACATGATAATGTAAAAGTGATCATAAAATAATTCAACCTATATCGATCATGATCAAGGAATAAATTTCCCCCAATGTAGTGTGTCACATAGGAAGAGTAAAGATCCAACATATGTATTTTCATGTATCATGGCTATGGATAATGCCTGTATCAGAATCAAGTATATGTGAAACATGTGTGTGTATAAAAAATAAATGATATGTTATCTACTAACATAAAGTAAACAACCTATATTCCAAGGAGATATTAAACATGTATATGATAAATAATTTTCATATTTTCTTGGATTTATGGTTTTTTATTTTATCTTTAGAATATTTATAAGGAAAAGTATAGCCTATGATACCATCTAATGGATTCTCATAGGAAGTTTTAAACTTAGAATATGGTACATCATACTGGTGATACTGCCAAGGGGCATGTATAGGTGTCATATTTGAAACTATAGAATTTATGGTTCTCTAATTATGTTTCATAGGACTTTTTGGTTGTGAAGAGGTAATAAAATGAGTAGTGGTTCTTGGAACCCATTTTTTAGTGATCTATAATTTCTTTGGTGAAAGTGTAATTAGATCTTGTTTATTTTTTCTTAAAAATTGGGTGGACTTATTTATTTTCTCTTAGAAACTGGGTGGATCATGTAGGTGAAGAAGAGGACTCTATAAAGTCCATTGTGTATCTTTGATGAAATGGTATATCATGCCTAGGAAAGGAGATTTATTATTACCTTTTTGTGTATGATTACCCTTAGTAGATTTTATAATTATTTATCTTGGAATAAATTTATCTTATTCAAGTGGATGTTCATATGGAATTTTGGAAACTATAATTACCCTATTGGTATGAATACATTTACTACACCCATGCAATGTAGAAGGTACCACACAAATTTTATGTATCCAAGGTTGTACCAATAATGTATCAAAGACTCCTATGTATGGTATAATGGAAAAGGTAGTTATCACATGTGTTAGAATTTTTTTAAAATGTAAATCAATCTCACTAAAAACTTGTTGTGATGTCCCATTGAATGTTCTGACCATATTGGTCTCAGGGTATAAATCATCATGTGTATATCTCAAATGTGTGAATAATGTCATAGCAAATATTTTCAAAATAGAATAATTAGAAACCATAACATTGTGTATATGTTGATGATCAAGGTATGCTATAATAAATAATGAGTGAAGATCTAAATCATCATCCATAATTTTATTGTCATCAAAATGTAATAGAAGGTCTCTAAACCATATGAGGTATAACACATGTAAGTGTGTAAATAATATGATCTAATGGGTTCCCATAATGTGGTGGAGGAGTATGTTCATTATGTCATTTTCACTTCTATATTTTTCTTATAATGGTCTTGTAATGGATCATTAAACATATTTTGGTTTTGATGATCATTAGGTTATGACCTTGAATCCTTTGGAGGATCATCAAAGGTAAGTTGATGATTATCATTAAGGTCTTTGATATTTTCATTCAAGGTATAACATCTATTTGTAGAATATCTGACACCTTGGTGATAGTCATAGTATGAATTAGCATTATATCTTTTTGGTAGAGGTCAACTTGCATCATCCTCTATAGAAGGATGGAGTGATATGAGATGACACTCGACAAGATTCTTAAGTAACGAATCTGAAGACTTAGGTAATCATGAAAATTATATCTTAGGTGCATTAGATAAGAAGATTTAATTGTGTTTTTATGATATTGCATTAACCATTGTGGTTACTTCTGTTTTGGGTTATGTAGATTTAACCTTGTAGCTTAGTTTGATATGAAATTTGGTAGTAGATGTAGTTAATGTGTTTTCTACATACTTAATATTGTTCAATGATATAAGTATCATTTCACAATCCTATAAAATATGGCATAATATATTAAAAAAATTAAACTTCTTAAAGACAATAAAATCATGTAAGAGAGAAAGCAAACTTTTCTTAAATATATATTGAAGTTATTTATCTGCCATTGAAGACATATTCATTAATAGGTTCATTAGTTCCTTGTTTGATCTTATAAATTTGTGTATATAACATCTTTTTAGTAATGTTGATAGATAAATGTGAGAGAAAATAATATTCTAGAGGTTTGAATGCTATCACTGATCAGAGTGGTAATTCATAGAACCATCTCAAAGAATAGTCATTTAGGCTCATTGGAAATAATTTGATCAACATTTTATTATTTGAAGCATAATCAAGGAATGTTGCATAGAAAGATCAAAGATTCTATTCAAGATCACCCTTACCATCATAGAATGTGAACTTGGGTGCAAAAAAACTAGTTGGAAAAGGGTACAAAGATATCTTAAGTGTAAGAGGATTATGTAATACATCTTGTGAATCAATAGCATGAGTTTATTTCTAAGTATTTAGTTTAATATTGGTATTCTTAGTTTCCAAATCTTGAATAACTTGTAGAAGAGTTTGGAAAATAGACCCATTGGGATTTAGATTTGTGATTTAATAAGCCACCAAAGGGGATGAAAAAAACACTTGTGTTAATGTAGGCATTGAAACTAGTAATTGAGTTTAAGTATTAATTATTCACATGGATAATGTATCAAGATTAGTACCATCTAAGGGTTCACCATTATTAGCTGTGGATACATTAGCCTTAACATTTTTATTGATTTATTATTATGTAACATGCAAGAATACATTAATTAATTCTTTATTTTTAGATGCTTGAATAAGGCTTATTTATCTTCCCTTTAAAAACAATATTTCTTAACATTTTAGATATTTGATAAATCCAAATAAAGAGGCCAAAAGTAATGGAAAAGTTTATATATGCAAATTATTGAAATCAAAAACCTTAGAAGGATGGAAATCATAGAGTAATCTAGCATTTACATGAGAAAACTTAGAGGTCATGTTCACCAAATGTTTAACCCTTTTTTAATTTGTTTTGGATAGATAAGGGTTAAGAGGTTAGAATAGCCTAATTAAATGGATGAATAAATATATAAATTATAATTCCAATTGATATTCTAATAATTACAACACAAAGAAGAAGTAATACTTAGCTTGTTTAAATATACATAGGAATATATGAGATGGACATGTGTAGAAATATGTAGAATGATGCTTAGGATCACATCATCAAATTCCATAAATATTATTTCTGAAGACCTAAACACTACCTTTGACATGTGGACACTAGAATCAATGCTTCTGTATATAAATCAACACTTTTGTCTAATACAAAATATTCATTGTATTAAAAATTAATCACCTATCTTTTTTAGGGTTTTATGTTTCCTTTTTGTTGATATATTTGGATTGCACACATAATCTCTATATGATTGTATATATCTTAAACCCTAGTTCTTCAACTTAGATAATGTCACTTTACTAAAAATGGGTTAGTGGGATCGTGAAGTCAAGCTAACCTCAAGAACCCCTTTATCAATGAGCATTATCTATATATCTAATACTTAGAATAAGGCTTCATACATATATAGTTATCCATTAAGTGTGGGATTATGTGTGCATAAGGATGCAATATGTTATATGCAAGGGCATGAAATGATCTAGATTGTAACTCGATAAATACTATTCATGGGCTATTCTTTGAATGCTTAATACATGTAATATGAATGTTCCTATGGTTGATATAGAAATAGGGAAGAATAGGGTAGTATAACTTAGTTGTGTGATTGATTGAATGAGCTTGAATATGTGCTTGATTTGTATTTACTAGATGGGTAATGAGTAGGCTTTGATTTGATTTTATATTTCACCTTATAAAAAATATTTCAAAAGGATTAGATAATAAAAATAGGTTGACCCATACATTTTGAAATATTTTTAATTTGGATGAATTTTGAGGTACGTACATTAGATAAGGATTAGTTTTGAGGTACGTATATTAGATAAGAAATTTGGACACTAGCATTGATGCTAGTGTCCCTATCTAAGTGGTTTTATTTGGCATGATATAAAATTAATGAAGGTATATAATTTATAGAGAAGGATATAAATCATATTTTAAGATTGTTATAGTATATAGATGATCCATGTCATCATAATGATAGGATCAATCCATAAGATAAGTATTTAGGCACAATGAGATGGTGAGTGTGAGCTTTTAAGTAATAAGAAGGTCTAAAACTGAAGGGTAGAAACTTGATTGGTATTTATCAAGTGTATAATAATGAGATCCTATATATAACTAAATTTTAGTATCTATAATAAGATATGCAATGATTCTCAAGTTTGTACTAATTTTATCTCAAAACTCAACCCTAATCCATGTAATGATATTTGTCAGGATCCTCTCATACCAATGTTTATATTAGATGATCAATTATAACACATGAGAGAGCCTTTCAAAACCACTACTATACCTACTAGTCATATTACATCCAGGATGTATGTTATTTGTGACCTCAAAAATTAATTAATTTATCTTTGAAAATAAGGTATTATTATGATAATATTAAAGATAACACTATTTTAGGACAACCACTTATATGAGCTATATATGAACATCAATATCCAAAGGATTTTATTATGCCTATACTACCTTTAGTTGATGTGGTCATGGATACCCTTGTACTCAATTAACTCAGTATACACTTTATTTTAGAGAATGGGGTAGTGATGGATGATTTTTATTAAAATATTTCATATATGTATCACAAGAGATGCTTCAAATTGGTTTGAAAGTTTACCTAGTGGTTCCTTAGATTAAAAAGATTAGAAGATGTGTTCTTATCAAATTATCACAAACACATGGTACCTAAATTTACATTGAAACATATAAAAGGTTTGGAACATGGCCATGATGATATTATTTAATATTACATTTTATGATTGAAAAATAATTTTTCTTACTTAACTTATCAACCCTTGGATTTGGAAAAGTAATTCATCTTCACTAGAGGTCTTTTGTCTACACTAAAAAAAAGAGCATGCATAAATTATATATATATATATATATATATATATATATATATATATATATATATATATATATATATAGAGAAATTATACATGGATGTGTTCAAATATGCATGTGACCTTAATTATGAAACACATAAGGTTACTCATACAAATGAATCAGGGTCATCTTTACACAAGATGAAAGCTACTAATAAAAGATTGAATTTATATTTAACATCTATAAGGAAGAATTCAGTTAAAGTCACTCAAGACAAATGAATCAATGAAAAAAACTAAAATAAAGAAAGAATATGTTAATTTCCTCAATAAATGGAAAAAATTGATTTAAAAATCACCACCTAATGTAAATGAATTTACTTTTGGTAAGAGACAACCACTTTAGTTTGATAGATTTAGAGATCAACCACATGATATTATAAAAACATTGTTGGATAAGTTGCTAGTCATTATTTCTCATAATTACTATCCTCCTCCTCACTATCTTGAGTATTTAAAAGGAAATCCATTTTAAACTTATAATGGAATAAATAAACATCGAGATAATTATTATTACTCTTTGCAAGAAAAGATATCACAACTAGTAAATATAGGTTTCATCACATTTGTAAAAATGGACAAAAAGATAACCAAATCAACACTTTAATCCTCTCATACTTATTATCATATGAAGATGAAGGTATCTCATACTATTTTTCAAAAGGAACTAATGATTAATTATTATCTCATCAATAACACACAAATAGAATAATTTGTTGTCGATAATATGTAACAATATATTACATGTACAATACAATTTCTTAAAATTGTGGGATACAATGAGCAAGAATTAAGCATATACATGGATTTTATATGGGACATATTATTTTAAAAATCACTTTGGGACTCAAGATAGTCAATACACAATAGTGAAATGTGGTTTTGGGACAACTTTGGTTACAAAAAATAAACACAATAGTGAATAAGGATAATACAGGTTTATCTTTTACTTTAGAAGGTGGTTTATTACATAATTAATTGTACAAAATAATAAATTTTACAACATAATATTCCATAGGGAAATGTGGTTTTGGGACAAATTTGGTTACAAAAAATAAACACAACAGTGAATAAGGATAATACAGTTTTATCTTTTACTTTAGAAGGTGGTTTATTAACATTTCAAAGCAATAAAATAAGCATTCAAGACACTATGGTACACAATAAACGTACTTATTGAATTTCATAGACATGCGTACCAAAGTAAAATCACTAAAATTTAGATTATAGATATGAACATGTAATGCATACCTATAAGATATCAAAAGAGCATTAACAATATCAACCATAAGTAACATAGGTAACTACTACATGTGTGACTATCTCTCTAGATATATAATCATATTTGGTATAAAAATATAATTATAAATAACAACCAATATGGTGCACATTTTCTATTTTCATTAGGGTGGTTAGCTCAATCTACAATGCTTAATTAAATCAATCAAACATGTGTCATAAATCAAATTAAAAATATCATTAACACATTATTTCATATACAAGAACACAACCAAACATATCAAAATACTAAATAACAATGTCACCACATGATCCCAATTATCAAATGTCAAAAATCTTAAGAACATATGCAATATAAATGCCACATAATCACAATGCAAGAAAGAATACATCAATATATTTATCAAATGTCTAAATATGATACCAAGTAAAATATATGAAAAGTCACTCAATAATAGGCTCCTTTCCATGTACATAGATAGATAAATCTCCCTCTACATATCTCTCTATTAATAATGGACCTCATGAATATGAAGCCCCACTATCAATCTACCATGATCATGAGTGGTTTTGAATCCTCCTCTTACAATCCTCATACATGGCCACTCATGCTTGTAAAGTTGCATGCTCATGCTATAAATATATAGACTTCAATAGATTCTAACCTAGGCTTACAACTAGATTAGGAGGGGGAATCTAATGTCTCATCAAATCCAACCTCAATTGGTCTCCCTCGATGATCACCACATCTTACTCACCTCTCAAATCATCATATTTTAATGTGGCCAAAACATAGGCAGTGGTAGTTATCACCAATTAGGACAAAGAGGGTCATGATTACCTATAATATCTATAACACACTCTAAAATCCCACCATAATATACCTCATTAGGTACATATCCCATAAAAAATTAAAGGGATGTCTCTATGATAGTAATCTAATACTCATCATCTTATATAAGACAAACTACACATGATATTAATATCAAAGCTATCAAAGTAACTAATAACTATGAAAATAGTTTTAAAATACATACACATACTTATAGGAAGAACATGAGGACCAAAAACTACTACTCCACCCATATCTCCTCCACCATGTGCCTTAGGGGCACCCTCTTCTAAAAAATGAAATAAAATGGGCCACTTGTGGGCTATCTACTAGTTTGTGTATGCTTGTGTACAACTAACATCATATGCATCTAGAACCTAGATCACAAGGTCCACCTCTATTAACTCAATCAATGCCAAGTTAGCTATGTATAATTTTTTTTTTTTAAAATTTTTATCATTTATTGATGTTTTATCTCTTACACAAACCTATCAAATTTCAATCTCTCTAAGTGCATGCCTCAAAGGGTGAACCTTAAAATGGGTGGGCAAACCATTGGTGTTTCAAAAGATTATTGGCCAACTATGTCATTACCTAAACCTATTACAAATCCTACTTATCCAACTCCCCAAGCAATCAAAACCTTGTTTACACATTTCCATGAACGTTTCTCCTTTTAAATAGTCCCTAACTAATTAAGTACCCTCTTTTACTACTAAATCAACTAGGATGATCTTGTTAGAAAAGATTAAATGCATGTTATGAACTAAGTCAAACTGGTTGACTTAGTTCAAGGCCTAATGTTAACTTATTCTAACTAACATGATTGATCTGGCCAATATTATCAGCTAATTTTTTTGAAGAGTTAAGGCATATCCATTGTTATAAATACAAGGCTCATTTCAATCCAATAGAGAGGAACATTCATTTTCACATCAATACAATTCATAATTTTGGTAAATATGAATTTGAAGGAACCATTGCTTAGGGTTTACATTGGAGAGAATATTAATTATTTTGTGGGAAGTCTTGGATGCAAATTAGGAGTCTTTTAACCTAGAGCTAATTTTTTATAGTGTGATCCTTACAAAGCCAGAATAACCTCTTGTAAATCATCATTAAACAAAGAAGAGATTGAGACTCAACATGTATGCCTAAGATAAGTATTCCTAGCTTTATATTTCATTTTATAGATAGATATTGTATAAGTAGTATGTGTTATGAATGTATAAATCCTTGTTTACATTACCTATATGCTTAAACATAGTATATATATAGGGTTTTTTTTTATTTCAATCTTTAAATTTAGGTGATCTAGGCCCCCATTTTCCTACCATGATAGCTTGATTATTTATTTATGTTTATCCATCCCCTTTGTGCTATAAGATTTGGTGAACACTAGATTAGTTTTGTTTTATGTACTTAGACCTAGTTAGGGTTATTGCATAGTGTCATTTACCTAGAGGCTTTGGAACCCACTCATTTAGTGTTGTGTGGTAAGATATCCCTTGATTAGGTTTAACAGATCTAATTTGGTCATGTTCTTGATATAAACATGTATTGTAATGGATGTTAGTTGATTACTTTATCTGATCATAGATTAACTAAGTCAAATAAGCTATAAACCTATATTAATATGTTGCATACATTCTAGTGAACCCAATGTGAATCTAACCCATGTATATTTTTCATTTATAATTTAAAATTAACTAGATCAGGCTAGTTGATCTTATTTTAACCTTTGTCTATGGATTTAGGATCCACAGTCAACTAGATCAGGATGGTCAATCCTGTTTGGTTATTTGTTTACAGGTCCAAGGTTTACACTCAAATAAATAGTAGTATCCCATTTAGCTTTATCATTTATCTTATAGTGTTTAATTTTTATGTTGAATCATGTTGGTTGACTTAGGTGTCTTTTTTATTTTCTATATTTATCACTTATAGTTAACTATATTGGGTTGACTAATATAGACTAGTCTAATAATTTTTACTTTTTAGCTTTCAGAAAACTAGACCAAGATGGTCGATGTAGTTTTTTTACCACTTTTAGTTTTTAGATTTATAATAGACTAAATAAACTTTGTTGATCCCATTTAATCTCTGTGTTTCTTTCAAAAATTTCCTTTGTAGGACTTAATCAGGTTTGAATAATACATTTAACAATCAAAATTTTTAGCCTTTTCAGCCAATCAACTAAGTCAACCTGGTCGATATAGTTATATTTTCTAGGTTCACTCTAAACAAGTTTTGTACTTTCATTTTTTTCAATTTTTCATTTCCATCTTTTGACAACATTAGTCAAAATTTTCAATAGATAGACTATTTTTACCAATTTTTTAGTTTTACAAAATTGTACAAGATAGTCAACTAAGTCAACCTAGCTAACTTAGTTCTATGTCTATTTTATTTTCCAAATAAACTAAGTTAACATGGCTGAATGTATTTGTTTCTAACTTGTTTTCATAATAGAATAGATCAACCTACCTAACTATGTTTTGTTATGCTTTTCAACTAGATCGACCTCGCTGATCTTGTTCTATATCTTTTGATTTCAACATAAGCAAGGTAATTCACATTCATTTATTAGTAATTAATCTCACATTTGTTTTGAATAATATTGACTACTTATTTATTTACTTTCTAAAAATTACAAATTAGTTTTCTACAATTACTCTTTGCCTTTATTTTCACTATCTTGAATTTCTTAGAAACTATGTACTAATAATTTTAAAACTTCTTAGCTACTGTTATGAAGGGATACATGATAATCTGTCTATGGTCCTTATTTATAATTTTTAGATATCATGGTGTGAGGGGATTATACCAATACTCATAGACATAGTATATATAAACACAAACTTTAGTTTCCATGCACCTTATGATATTTCATAAATACCTAAGATTCCCCTTTAAATTGAACCTAGAGAATCTAGACATCTATTTAATCTTGTGGTGCATCTATTAGCAATTATCACTGAGAAGTTGCTTCTATCTTACCTTTGAAATTAGGTTTAGTGGGCTATAGTAACTACACTTCTTCTGTAGTTAGTGCTATAAAACATGGGCACTCACCATCCAATAGCCAAGTAAGTAGCTTTATAAGTCTACAAATAAATTAAAACCTTTTAGTACAACTTCTTGATCTTATTCTTCAAATATTTAGTTAGCATCAATTATTATAAAATAATAGTTTCTACTTATTATTATTTATTGTATTGCAGATTATATTGACCAACATTAATATAATTATGTGATATGTGGTAGACAGTTCAAATCAATGTTATTTTTTTCTAAAATTAACTAAATCAATCAACATGATTTAGTATAATTATGTATTTTGCCTACTTTTATAACTAATTCAACCAACTTGACTTGGTAGGCTATCCAAATTGTTATTTTTTTTAACCTATATAACTAAGTATACTAGCTCAACTTAGTAGGCTATCCAAATTGTTATTTTTCTTACCTATAAAACTAAGTCAAATAACTTGACTTAGTAAGGATATCTAGATAGTCAATTTTCCTACCTATATAACTAAGTTAACCAAATTGACTTATTAAGTTATCTAGACTATATTTTTCCTAACTATATAAACTAAGTCAACCAGCTTGATTTAATATGCTATCTATTGATGTGGGTCTTGTGCACATCCCCAAATTTAATGATGTAGCATCTGAAATTTTAGTATTTCAATGAAGGTAAACTCCACTCTAGGGCATGAGTTGTAGGTATGGGTTAAACAACTTGGTCATGAAATAAAAGGCTAAGTATGCATGTTGTTAACTAAGTGTGCTTGTGGTGAAATGTATCCTAGTAAATAAATTAAAATCTAGTTGACTTGGATGGATAGACCTTATTCTAAAGTGGGTAGATCTTAATCAAAGAAACTAAAAAAAAGAGGTAAGGATAGAGCATAAAATAAGGCTCTATGGTCTCAAGAAATTACTTCCAAGGTTGGTTTCTTTGAGGACAAGTATTTTCATAACTAATGCTTGATACTAGTAGCTATTGCACACTCACATACAAACATAGTTAGGCAGTATGGGAAGAAATAATATAGGAAACTCAAATATCTCAACTGAAGGTTAATCCTTTTAGAGTAGCTATTGCACACCCTTACTCATGAGATTATAGCTCAAATTGGAAAGGTATTTAGTGAATCTATGGCTCACACAAAGAAGAATATATCAAAGAGAAACTCCTACACAATTTAAAAATTAAGAGATTCAACCTATTTGCATATAATCAAGAAAATTTTATAATTATTCAATAGCTATTGCACATATACAATCAATAAACATGAATGATAAAAAAAGGAATTATTTGTAGCTATTTCACATTTCAAACTACTGAATCAAAATAACCAAGTAAAATAAACAATTTATTACATAGAAATGGAATGGAAAGACATATACATAATTACTTGAAAATTAAAAAGACTTCTTCATGTATTGATAAATTTCTCACCCCTTAAAATGAGGGATTCACATGTATAAATTGACTTGGGGAGGGGTCACCTCATCCTCCAAGTTCATGAAAAATTTTAGTTTACACTTATTAATCATAACCTTAATTCTAATTTAATATAAAAAATTGCATGTACAATGACAGTTGATCACAACTGTATCCAAAAGAAAATTTCCTACATGATGCCATGCAATGTGTGCATGTTTTAAAATTGATCAGACTAACTAATACATGCATATATGTATTATGAGTAAACTAAAATTACACTAACTAATATTACATGAAATATTTACATAAAAAATTAATCTTTGATAACTAAGGATTATTCAAAATCGGTGATTGCATGACTACACTTGACATAGTGAGAAGTTCTGAAGTCGTCTATGGAGCTAAGCTAAGAGGTGGTGTTGAGATGGAAGCTAGAGTTGAGCTTGGAGGTGTGGCTTTAGAATTATTTATCACCTCCATATCTTGGTAATACTTGAAGTTGACCCCATGTTGATATCTAATGATGTCAATACTTTAAAGTGGTGGATAATGCACCCTACTTGATTGCTGCATTAAATGTGCATGCTTAGCCTTTTAAATTAATATGAAAGACCTAAACTTATGTAACCTTATTTCTTTCAAAATTGAGCTTATCTTTTTTTTATTCTAATTCTATTCCTTTAAGATTATGTTTAAATTTGGTTGAAGCCTGTAGGAGGAGTTGATCAAAACTAACTCAACTTATAAAATTACCTGTAGAGTTCCTAGCTTGAGAAATATTCAAATCATCCATAATCTAAAAAATTAAGTTATCATGCTCTTTATATTTTGGAATTATCACCTCTACACTTTTTACCCATTATATTTCCTCTTATGTTCAAATGACAACTAGATTGAGGACATTGGATGCCTCCAATGCTGTCATTAAGTTTAAATGGTTGTAAGCCTTATTCATTGTGTAAAAAAAAGGAATTTTAATTTGTTCTCATATTATTTTAAAGAATTATATAATTTTGATATTTAAATGATATAAGGGGCTAATTAAACCTTCATTGAATCAATAACATACAAAATATTATATAATCTAGAGGTTGCACCATGTACATCTATTTATTATTTCTAAACTTGCTCTAATTATTTCTCGATTTATATTCTCACTTGCTTGGTCCCCTCATGAATATCAAGAAAATCATCCTTATGTGTTTTAAAATAAGATCTAAAATCTTCATTATAATGAGACTTCCCTAGTCTCCTATTCTTTCTCTTGTAAAGAGAGAAGACATCTTGTCTCTCTTCTAAAATTATTCCCATGCTAGCATCATCTTCAATCTTCCTCTTCTTTACTCTTTAGATAATCCTTATAAATTTATCAAATATTAAGCTTATAATGGAAGGATTTGTTATTTTGAGACTTGGCCTTTGAGAGGCCTAAGATTCTAAGTTTGTTTTCCACTATGGGATCACTAATTGAGTTGAGTCAGTTGGCTAAGTGTCCTGGGCTATAGTCTTAACTAACAAGTCCCTTGAAGATTGTTTCAAGGATTTTGCATGTAGGGGGTCTGGTAATGATAGACAAATAATCTTGGACCAATTAACACCACAATATTAGGGTATTGGGTGGATGGTGTATACTAGATTCTTCTTCCTAGTCTTTTTAGATGATACTGCAATAATAGTCTGGGTAGGATTGGAAGAAGGCATTGAAAATCCCAATTGGGTAGAAGATACATGTAGTTGTTCACTTGCCATTTCTCCCCTAGTGTTATTAGATGATATTTTTTAGGCTCAAGGGAAACCAAGGGAATAGTGGAGGTAACAACAATATAAGTGGAAACAATAAATGTTGAAGATACAACTAGAATTGTAGGAATAGTGTGAATTATGGAGTTAGTAAGATTAGAAGAAAAAACTTCTACTTTGGGAACAACTAGGGAAGGTAGTACACTAGGAATGAGAGGGATAAGACCAAATGAAATAAAAGACAAGAGAAATTATTTACATAACTATAATGGTAGAAATAAGAGGAACTAAAAAGATAGTTGGGACAACACCCTCACATGATTTATATACTTAAAGTGATGATTTTATTTTAGTTTCTTGGAGGCTCAAGGCTTTTTATGTTTGTAACTCTTCCTCTTCATCTTAATCAATGGTCTCACCTTTTATAAATGGTTTCTCATGCCCTATGGGTTCTTCTATTGATGATGTATTAATAGTTGGGCTCATAGGAGGTCATTGGGCTCTAGGTTTCCTCTTGTAGAAAAGAGTTACCTTTTTTATTGAGGGGGAAACCTTATGAGGGGGGAAGTTGAGAATTCCATGCTTGAAATCACATGAGCTGAAGTGGTAGTAGAAAGATCCTGGACTTTGAAATATAAAGAGTCGATACAAATTGGCTCATCTTTATCTCTCCCAAGGGAACTTGTAATGCTGGGATCCTCTTTCACCCCAAGCTCTTACTTTACAGTCTTCATCACAATAGGTGATGTTTGAGATGGTTCCCCTTATTATGATGATGATTAAGGGGGGTTATTATTCCATAAGTCTATTATAGCCCATCCACCTAAATGTGGAATACTAACATGTGCATCTATAATTAAAATTGAGGGATCCCCTTGGATTATTTTCAAAAGTTATTAATTCAATCCAACCATTTATGCCCTCTCTAGGACCTAGCATCACTCTTAGCATTCAAAAATATAAAGTCATGGGCATAAGGCTCATGTTGGTATGTAATACATAGACCTTGGATATATTTTTATATTTGACCATGAGCGTCCTAATCTCTATGAGATAGATGGCCAATGAATAATATTGCTTGAACTTGACAACCTCTCCAAAGTGATTGTGGTTGACATAGCACATCATATCAACCATAAAATGAGATCCATGGAAAGTTATCTTCTTATTCTTCTTATTTAAATCCTCATCAATCCCCCACCACAACTGGTATGCTATCTACTACTCAGATAATTTATCTAGCATAAACTTAGGGAGATGCAATGGGGTAACTTTGTGCCCTACAACCATAATCACCATATAATAAAGGTGGATCCAGTAGTCCCCTTTGGGCATCAATGTATCAACTATGATTTTTGATACTAAAGGGAGTGGTGCCTCATGTATATCCTTCCAAACCTAATGATACACATCCTTTACAATTCTAATTGTATTTCTTGTGTAGGCATATATGTGCATGAAGGAAAAAGAATCTTATATTCAATTCTTGATGTAATTTGTAGTTGGGATCCAAAGCAATATATTATGCACACTCAAAATGCCCATCACTACATCTAATAGGTATGACATCATGTAAAAATGGCCTCCTATAAGTCTCTTGTCTTTGCATATAACTTTTTCTTGTAGCCTACTATTGATTATTTCTTGTAGAACAAATATTAGCTCTATGGTCCTTAATAAATCTAGTAGTGGAAGCCACTCAAGATGAAGGAATTAAATGCTAGGGTATCCATATAACTAGTTTATAAGGGTTATTCTAATGTAGACTCTCATTGAAACTTGGTTATAGGTACTGGTTGCTTCTCCTTAAGGATGGTGGTCTCTCTAGGGATAATCCACTTGCTTAGTGTTTTATCAATTGATTTATTATTTTTCCATGTTACCACTCTATGAAAATCAAATGTAGCATATGGAATAGGCAAAGATAGGTACCTTTAGAAGGTATCTAATAAAATTTAGGAGATGATAATTTTGTTTTCCATATGGTGTAGAAAAGTGCCCCCAGGTACTTTTCCCACAAAGAATAAGTCCCATATTAGGTCAATGCATGGCATTAACTCAGGCTTGGATGCTATGAAATGTAATCCTTATTTCTTGAGGGGAGTAAATATTTATTTAATTGCCTCTATGTTGGTTTTAAATTCTCTTCACATGTATGGGTATATACTTTTCCAATTACATCCCATAGAGCCAAGTAATTGGGATACTTGTCATTGAAGACCGTTAAATAAAAAATGGAGTCTGTGTACTCGATAGAGTCTTTGATAAAAAATTTAGATGGTGGATAGATTACCATAAATATATTGGATGAAAAATCCATTATTAAATTTCTTTGCTCACAAAGTTCTACTTATTTGATTTTAATGGTCTAGCTCTTCTAAAGGCAATTCACAGTTTGAAAGTAATTGGTTAGGGCTTTGAGTTCACAAGGATGCAAGTTTTCTCAATCTTATTTGTGATCAATGGGTATGATGTTTGCTTACAATTAATTGATATATATTTTGGTATTCAATTCCATTTTGTGCACCAATAATTTCCAAATCTCTAAACTTGTTTTACTAATTTTACTCAAACTTTGCCACTTTATTTTGGTGATTATGGCACATAGAAATTATAGACATTTGAAGGACTGCCATATCATTGAATTTGACAAGTGTCACCTTGTCACTTTTTTTTCTCTAATTTAGTTATGCCATAGAGGATTTTAGTAGTCCAGAGTTGGATGTTACCTTAAAATAGGGTTTTCCTAAATTCTTACAAAATAAACACATTTCACAAATAAAAGTTTCAAAGAGTTATGGTAGACGTATTTTATAAAGGCTATGAGGGTTATATTTTTGAAGGCCAATTTATGAATCATTAAGTTTCAAAACATGTTTTTTAAATAATTTTGTCAAACATTTTTACTAAAGATCAAAAGCTGACTGAGACCTTCTGAACCAAAAGTTCTGAAAACTAAGTTATGAAATATTTTGTCAAACACTTTCGTTGAACATTTTCATCAAAGATTAAATTTTGAACATTTTTTCCAAAGTGAAAAATTTAAAAATACCAAAATCCTAAAGAGAGTATATAAGAAATGTGAATAACAAAGAATAAAAATGTGAACAAAACCTATGAAATTTTGAAAAAACCTATAAAGAAAACTTATGAATAAAAGTTCTAAAGAACATTTTTCAAAAAGGTTAATGTAGGTGCAAAGGATCCAAGAATGCCAAAGGTTGAATTCTAATTAAAATTTATAAAGACTTAATTTTTGTGAAGATTGAAACTTTACAAACTGTGCATGTTTTAAAAATCTGTGTATATGCAAATCTTTCAAAAAGTATTAATAAGTTAGGCCAAATAAGCAAAACATGTGAAAATGTCTATTTATGTTTATACCAAATAATGAATTTAGTTGAAACATATAAATATATATGAAGGAAGATTTTAAAAAAATGCCTAGACCTTTCAAAATAGAATGGGTCCTATTCAAAAAAAAAAAAGAATGGGGGTATGTTAAGTATACCAAATGGTGACTCATAGAGGGAATATTCCCAAGTATTCAATAACTTAGAAACTTTGGTTAGAAATTTTAAATCAAACATGAAATATTTTATAAGAGGATAATTGAATCAAAGACATAAAAGAAACTCTTAATAAAAACATATAACATAGATTCCTTGCTCATACCCTAGATCTATGTGTGAGAAAGTGATTTTACTTTTACCCTTGTTATGAGTATTTTATTAAAGACTTGGGTTAACTGTAGGTTTCATTATATTTTCTTTTAAAACATATTTAAAACTAGGGAATATTGGGTATTACTCTACTGCCAACCAAACATCCATAACCTTGACATAGATACCTTTGGTTCCTCTTCTTCCCTCCTATTATATTCTTTCATGATGTGTGATACACTAGTCTTATTTCCACATACAAGCCTTTGATCACATTTATATTTTATTTATCACTCTTTTAATATGCATTGTTCATCATTTTCCTTTTTTTTGTGTTGGAAGGAGAGTAGAAACCATAATGAGCTAGTATATGTGAGGGCATAATTTTAATAGAATGTCCCTACTAGTTACATCCATATAAATGGTTATTAATTTAAATAAGTATTAACATGAGAAGTTAATTTGATCCTTTAGTCATATAAAATGTGAAATTAGATGAATTAAGTAGGGCTAGTGACATCCAATCCATAAGTCTTCCTACTTGCTTACACAACCCTTCTAGGCTATTCTTTCACTGATTTACAATCATCCACAACCTTCCAGACTTAACCCTTATAGACCTAAGTATTTATTTTAGGCCTAGATCCACCCCCCAAGTCTCATTCCCTCTAGACAACAATGCCCAAATTGGATAGGAACACTAAAACCCAAGGTGCCTTGATTTTGGTGCTTTTGTCCAAGTGCAAAATTGGTCCTAACAATCAGATTATTTTAGATCCTTATCCTTTTTATTGTCAGACTAATGTGAATTAATTTAACCCATGATCATTAATTTACCTATAAAATTACATTCAAAGTCTATTTAGAAGGGTTAGCACTCATTTATAGGAAAGAAGCAAGAATACTAGCAAGTACACTCAACCACTCTTCCCTATTCTCTACATACAACCTTATAAGATCATTTCAAGATTATTTAAACCTTTACACCAATCATTATCCATATAAATTACATCTATTTTTGCATATATTTGCATTTATCATATATAATTACACCAAGTATTTCAATGGGAGAACTGCATTAGCTTGATCTCTCCTCAGAGTATTGGTATGTAGGCAGCGTGCCCACACACAAGGTGTGAAGTACATCTAGTGTATCCTTTACACATTAAACCCTTCTCTATATTTTACATGTTTACATTCAATTTCAAGCACAAAGAGATATTACGGATTTAAAGATTAAAAATAGACACACAGTGAGCTCCTTAAGCTTTTAGGCTTTGATATTTCATTGACATGGTAACATAGGCCTACCAAACAGAACCTAAAAAGCTTAGACCACCTAGGAAATAACACCAAAAAAGGACTATAATATTAGATAATAGGGTATCCCACTTTTGGTGCTCTTGTCTAATCCAAAAATGAACCTCATGATCTAGTTTTTGACAGTTTCTTAGTGCTGCTCCTCTAGTATCAGACCCTATCTCAGTTCAGATCTTTCAAAATAAGCTAAGTTATATTTATCTTATTAATTAATATATTTAGAAAAGGAAAATATAAAAATATATTTACATAAATTAGTATCTTAATTCCTATATATTATTTACTAATTTACTTTGCTCAGACCTATTTATTTAAGAATAAAACCACATTATTCTAAAAACAATAAAACAGATCCATTAAAAATGAGAAAACTTTTTGAATTTGTATGGAATAATGAGAACAACCTTTGTATACATGATAGAAGTATTTAATGGAAACATGACCATGATTAATTTATATTTTATACCTAAATTATGAAAATATTAAACATCAGGGTATAAAAATTGAAAGCAAACTGATTTGTATGCTTTGTTTTATGTCCCTATCACATTAATCCTTTCTTTTGAAACCTCTCCCATGGATTAAAATTTTAGATTTTGAACATGGATAAGAAGTCTAATGGATTGGGTACTTATTTGATTATATTAGGAGGAGTCAATTAGATTACCATAAAATAAAATACATATAATTTATAAAGTAGATAACTAAACTAGGGAAAGCAAAATGCTGAAAATAGGAAATGTTAACCTAAAAATCAAGGAAACTAACTATGAAATCAATAAATCTATTCTACTTATACCTTTACCATAACACTTGTTATTACTTAGGGACATCTCTAGATCTTATAACCATGAATTAGTACTTCAAAAGCTATCTATTGACTGGATATGTTAATTCATTACCTTGGAGGTCTCTCAAATGGAAAGCATTATTACCTAGGATCTTTGAAATCTGATAAGGTCCAATCCATAGTGGGGTAAACTTGTCATGTTGTTCTTTATTTTCATGAGCTTTATCCCATGGAAGCAACAAGTCATATATTTTGAATGCCTCACATTTTTCTTTTCTATCAAACCACCTTTTGACTATGTCCTGATGTTTAATGAAATTCTTTAAAGCTTCAGTCCTTGAATATTCCATCTCTATTATGTATAATAATCGAGACTTCACTTTTTCACTTGGTTCCATGTACTCCTACATTAATTGATATGTTGGAAATTTAAGCATGATTGGGAAAACTAGTTGTCATCTATATACTAGTAAGTAAATCAAAGCATTTAGGGCTTACTTTTATCTTGTTCGATCATACCATAGTGCACATTTTAATAGATTATACCACTCTCTAGGTTTATTTTCTATTGAATTTTTAATAGCATCAGTCAAGTTTTTATTTGTTGATTTAGCCAATCCATTTATTTTTGGGTAATAGTTAGAAGATGATTTGATTATCATGGGCCCATTCAATGAATTTAGATGATTGGAATACTAGCCCATTATCACAAACTAAAGAAATCAGGGTACCAAATCTAGTTATGATGTTTTCCTCCAGAAAGATGATTACATCTTGTACTTTATAATGCCTTATATCATCCATTTAATGTAATAATCTATGGCAGTAAGTCTAAATTTATGGACAACTAAAGAATTGGGGTTAATGACACCAATGAATTCTAAACCCCATTGAGTAAATGGTCTTCCTTCAATAACATGCTAAAATAACATTACTACATTTACCTCTCTTTTTTCCAAGACTTGGCTTTCATGGCATGTTATTACATGAACATGTGCATCTTTAAAGACTCTTGGTCAGTAATAACTCATTCTATAGATTTTATGGGCTGTGGTGTTTATAGAGGGATGACCATTGCCTATATTTTGGTGTAAGTTTTACAAATTTTCTTGAGATTTTTCTCATGATATGCATCTCAGGTAGATGTCTTCATAGTTCCTTCTATAAAGAATCCCCTTTCTAATAATGTAATGATTAGATTTAAGCCTTAAAGATCTTCTTTGTTCTTTATTAAGTTCTAGAGAATAAATACATGTGAAAATATTAAATGATATCAATATACCAATCTCCTATAGATACTTGGGTTTCACAAACCTCCTTAATGGTGATGCGTGGGTCAGGCTTAATCATGAGCTAAATGATGCCCTAACCTTTTGTTAGGTTGTGGAGCTAAAAGCTTCACCAGGATGCGAACAGGAGGAGTTAGGGAGGTTGCAGAGTGTTTGCTGAGTGTTACAGTCACTGGCGTCGGTCAGGACAAATGATGTCTGCAGGGTACAGACAGAAGGCAACTGACGTCGGTCAGATATCGGCTGATGTCGACACCCCCTAGGCAAATAGGGACCGAGGTCGGTCACCTATGTGGTTTGGACTGTGAATGTTACGGGCAGTTAGTTAACGAACCAAGTGTTTGCATGTCAAGAGCCAAATTTAGACTAGAAGCTGTGGATCTAATTATTATAATTAGGTGTCTAATTATTGTTTTCATGAGATCTATTTAAGAGACTCATTGGTTGTATTGTAAACTTGTAGCTGGAGAGTAAGAGAGCATATAAGCTCCTTCTGAGAGAGGTGAGCAATGGTGTGTTCCTCCTAGTGCCACAGTACCAAGAGTGGGTACTGGTTTGGAGAATCAAAGGGGTTCTTCATGTTTGTATGATCTTAGTCAGTAGGTGAGCATGGCTTCTATTGGAGATCTACATTGGTGAGTAAGGTCTAGTGATTTGCAGGTAGCAGCAGAGAGCAGGAGATCTATTTGGAGTAAGGTTGTGTACTTGGTGTATTGGCAGCATGTTATTGACTGGTTGGAGAGGTGAACATCAATTCTATATTTGAGTTGATTGTTGGGACCAAGAGAGAGATGGAAGAAGGTCTTGAGGTGTGGTGAGCCTTTGAGGTGGAAGAAGAAGTGGCATCTTATTTATTGTATTTTCTTCTAAGTATTTAATACAATTGTGTATTGTCTCTCAAATCCTGTGTTGTTTCATATTTCTAGTTACTTATTGATTCTGGTATAATTCTGTGTTTAGTTGCTAATACAAGAAGTAATCATATGTGCTCTAATTGAGGAGAAAGATCTTGACAAGTTGGTATCAAAGCTTTTGGTTGGGTTACTAACAGGTGGTTTCAAATCTGGTAGTGTTTGTTGATTATGGTTACTCACAGGGGTTTCTGATTGAGTGGGAGTATAGCAATGGTAGAAGGAAGTAAGCTATGAATGGAGAAATTGAATATCATGAATGGTATGATTGATGGAAAGAAAGAGCAGGGAAATAAAGATTGTTGGTTGGTAGCAGATCAGCAGGGAAGAGCAGATGTTGCAGGGGATGTTGCACAAGATGTTTTGGATAAAGTGGAATCTTGGTTCACAGATTCTTTTGCCTCTTTCCATGCAGTTTGAAATAGAGCATCTTGTCATGGGTATGTCTTTGGAGACTTTGGAGAGATTTATTTAGGAGTTAGAGAGCCTTGTCAAATAATTGGCAAAGGGGAAGTGAAGCTAAAATTTCAAACAGATAACACACAGGTGTTGAATGAGGTTATGTAGGTACCAGTCTTGGAGATGAGTCTAATTTCTTCAGGAAAGTTAGGTGATGGGAGATGCACATTAACTCTCATAGCGGATGTACTTGAATTAGACGGTGGTAAGAAATTAGGTATCCTTTATCTATCTACTTATATTAATGATTCACCTTTTGTTACAAAGATGTGGTTTTGTAGGCTTGGTTACATATGTAGGAGGGGAATGCATGTTCTGAAGCGGAAGACAGATGTTTTTGACAAGCTAAAGAACTGGAAAGCCTTGGTGTTCATGGAGGAGATGACAGACAGAGATCAAGTGAGGGAACTAAATTATTTTAAGCAGGGCTATGTTGATATGAATAGGGTTTTGATCCATGGAGAGCTCGCAGGTAAAAAGTCATCACTCACAAGTGAACACAGATACCGGCGTCGGTCAGAAGGAACTGACATCGAACAGACAGGCACCGATGTTGGTCATGTGTAGATTAGCAAAGTCGGTGGTGTTGGGAAGTAGGAACCGACATCAGTCATATAGTGACCAACGTTGGAAATAGGTACACTGGCATCGGTAATGGGACCGATGTCGGCAGACAGGGTCAGTCGCAGGGAACCGACGTCGGTTGGGAGCAGATTGGGAGATGGCCAAGATTGGTCACTAGAACAGATATTGGGTGGACAACAAGCTGTCAACAAGTCTCAAATGCTCATATGGAGGTCAAAAAGGGTAAGTGAACCTCATATTCATTGTTTAGCTTCTTTATATTGCTTACTGATGGTCGAGAACCAGGAAGATGTGAAGAGGCAATGCAGGTAGAATCCAAATACAGTGGGAGCTTGGCATGGATGAGGACTGTGAGTCCTTGGAGAAGAACCAAATAGGTGTTTGTTGGTAGAGTTGTCAGTTGGAAGAAAGCACTGAGAGATAAATGGATTCCCAAGTTAAAGAAGAGAGTGAATGGATACGTGAGACAGAAGGCCAAGGTAGATGGTCTTGAAGAAGCTGCAGGACAGTGGTACAGGTTTTGACAGGTGGATGACAAAGTAGGGCTTCAGTCAATGTCAGTGTAACTATTGTGTTTGTTCTTACCAGGTGGATGATGAGTCATGACATTATCTTGTTACTGTATGTGGATGGTTATCTAGCAGATTTGTACATATAGGGTTTTGCTAAGCTAAGGGTAAGGTTAGTTCAGAGGTATGTCAGGGAGAATTTGGAGCAGAAAAATTCTTTGGCATGAGAGACATGGAGATTTGGTCTCCAGTGGGAGCTGATGTGAATCAGGTGTTGGCAAGGTTTAGGTTGCAGAATCGGTAAGCACACCAAGGGCTGGACAGTTCAAGCAGAGCTTAGAACAGTGTTCGAAATCACATGAGGTCTAGTGTAGACCTGAGTTTTCCCAATTAGTGGGAGTTGTCAGAGAGTTTGGAGCCAATTCAGGGAAGGTAGATTCTTAGGTATCTGAGAGGGACCAGTAGCAGGTTGACATGCGATGCAGGGTCAAGGTCTTCACTACATGGATTTATAGGTTTGGATGTGGCAGGTTACTTGGATGATAGGAAAGGCATCACAGGGTGTGTGATGGTTGGTCTTCAGGGTTGAGCTTGAAGAGGGATACAAGCCAAGAAATAGATTAGATGGGGTACAGATATAGGTATAGGTGCAACTGTTTATCTCCAAGTGGGAGATTGTTAGGTTGTGGAGCTAAAAGCTTTACCAGGATGTGAACAGGAGGAGTTAGGGGGGTTACAGAGTGTTTGCTGAGTGTTACAGTCACCGGCATTGGTCAGGACAATCGATGTCAACAGGGTATAGACAGAAGGCAACCAACGTCGATCAAATATCGGCCGGTGTCGACACCCTCCAGGCAAATAGGGACCAACGTCGGTCACCTGTGTGGTTCGAACTGTGAATGTTACGGGCAGTTAGTTAATGAACCAAGTGTTTGCATGTCAAGAGCCAAATTTAGACTAGAAGCTGTGGATCTAATTATTGTAATTAGGTGTCTAATTATTGTTTGCATGAGATCTATTTAAGAGACTCATTGGTTGTATTGTAAACTTGTAGCTAGAGAGTAAGAGAGCATATAAGCTCCTTCTGAGAGAGGTGAGCAATGGTGTGTTCCTCCTAGTGCAACAGTACCAAGAGTGGGTACTGGTTTGTAGAATCAGAGGGGTTCTTCATGTTTGTATGATCTTAGTTAGTAGGTGAGCATGGCTTCTATTGGAGATCTACATTGGTGAGTAAGGTCTAGTGATTTGCAGGTAGTAGCAGAGAGCAAGAGATCTACTTGGAGTACGGTTGTGTACTTGGTGTACTGGCAGCGTGTTACTGACTGGTTGGAGAGGTGAACATCAATTCTATATTTGAGTTGATTGTTGGGACCGAGAGAGAGAGATGGAAGAAGGTCTTGAGGTGTGGCGAGCCTTTGAGGTGGAAGAAGAAGTGGCATCTTCTTTATTGTATTTTCTTCTAAGTATTTAATAAAATTGTGTATTGTCTCTCAAATCCTGTGTTGTTTCATATTTCTAGTTACTTATTGATTCTGGTATAATTCTGTGTTTAGTTTCTAATACAAGAAGTAATCATATGTGCTCTAATTGAGGAGCAAGATCTTGACACCTTTGACAATCTTGGCATGCTTGATTTCTATGTCAAACTCTTTGAAAATTTTAACCCATTTTCATTTATGATCTCCTAATTCATTTTTTCCCAAAGTGATATTGATAGTAGGGTTTGGCATAATGGATATCATCTTGTTCCTCAAGATGTAGTGCTGAAATTTATTTATCACTTTGACAAGGGTAAATATATACTTATCTATAATGGAATACTTGAGCTCTGGTTCTTTTAAGTTTTTTCTCATGGATGAAATATGGTGTTCACTTTCATATTTATTATAGGTAAGCATGATGGCAATGGTTTATTTTAAAGAAATTGAGTACAAGAATAAATATTTAGTGAAGTCTAGACTTATTAGCACAAGGGCCTGATATATTGCATCTTTGATGTCTTAAAAAGACTTTCAGGCCTCTAGTGTAGATAAACTTCCTCACAAAATTTATCTTCCCAAATAAATTCTTGAGCTCCTTCTTGATGTTTGGGAATTCAATCCTTGAAATCCCTTGAACTCTATCTCAGTTGATTATAATTACTTCTTTGGTGATAATGTGGCCTAAGAACTTAGCCTTGGTAATGCTAAATATGTCTTTCTTGGAGTTTAGTGAGTTGCCAAACCTTTTACATCTTTTAAATATTGATTGTATATGGCATATTTAATCATTTATAGTCTTTGAGAAAACAATGGGGTCATCCATGCAAATGATTATACATTTACTTATTATCCCTTGGAATGCATGGTCTATTGCCTGTTGAAAGGTAGCTCTTACATTAATTAAGCCAAATATTACCCTATTACATGTAGAAGTACCCCACTTTATGGTAAATTCAATATTCATTTTGTATTTAGATTCCATCAGCATCTGGTTATATCCTAAAAATCCATCCAAGAAGGATATCATTCCTGAACCACTTACTATCTGGATCACCTCATCCAAGGAAGGTAAAGGATAATTGTCTTTCCCAAAAGCCTAACTCAATTTTA
Source organism: Torreya grandis (assembly GCA_037957365.1). NCBI lineage: Eukaryota > Viridiplantae > Streptophyta > Pinopsida > Cupressales > Taxaceae > Torreya > Torreya grandis. The sequence continues at coordinate 1,522,744 of JARHVA010000037.1, forward strand.
AATAATCAACACACATTATAATTTATCCATTCTTATTATTAACTAGAACTAAGTTGGAAACCCAGGTAGAGTGTTTGATAGGAAAAAATATTTTTGCATTTAGTAGCTTTTCCAGTTCTTTCTACATAAGAACCTCCAGGATATGATTGATCAACCTCTATCTTTGAATGAATAGTTTATGGTTTGGATTCAATAGTATTATATGGGTGATGAACCTTGGGTTAAAAACCTTTAATTTCTCATAAGTCCATACAATCACATTTTATACTAGGTGAGTAAATCCTTCACCCTATCTTTCTTCTGGAGTGCAGCTGAGGCCAATGTTGACATCATGTGAGTCACATTCATCTCCCCAATTCTCCTTATTTATTTTAAGATTGTTTACGTTAGGTTGTATTTTTTTATAGGCTTGGGGATCCATATCAAATGGAATTTCTAAAGAAACCATTCCTAAAGGGATTTACGTTTCCTTCAATTGTATGACTCATTTTTTTCCTAATTCTTCTTAGCATAGATAACTGATCTCCTTATCATATATGATTTGAGACTAAAATTATATTGAATTAGTCAAGAATAACATGATATTCTAGTCATCATCGAAGAATTGAAAAATTTCTATGTTATCAAGAACATATGGATAAGATACTAGCTTAATGGAAAACCTCTATACCTTAGAATGCTGTAGTGGTGCTAAATTGGAAGCTGAAGTAATTAGTCAATCAACAACCTAATTTTATTCTCTAGGAATAAATAATATATTTAAGGCCTCAAAGGAATTCATCAAATCCCAATATCTATTTTTTACCTCTTCAAGTATTATAAATTTCATTGGTATTTGCTCCTGACCTGAATGATTACCAGTATTAAATCTTCATATATTAGTAGTTGTTTGACAATATTTTTGAGAGAAAACTAGAATTCCAAAATTAGTGCCTCATACTCTACTCTATTTTTGGTGTAAGGGAAATATAAATTATATGATACCAAGTATTTATTATCTTTTGGGTCAACCAATTCAACACCAATTCCTGATCCTTGCTTATATCTTGCACCATTGAAATAGAGAGTCCATAATTAGGAAAGTCCCTAGACTTCTGATTCCTACACCTCATACTTTGTGGTAAGGGTATAAATTCCAAGGTTATGAGATTTTTAGCTTACCTCTTCATTATTAGTATTGTATTTCATGATGGATTCATTCATTATTAGTTCTTGATTAATTAGAATATGGTTTACAATACCTCTCCATGACAACCAAATATGAGAGAAGATTGTTGTTGTATGCTAATTTTTAGTTGGACATAAATTTATAATTAATACCACATATTATTGCACTCAATGGACTAAAAAAATAGATACAAGGCATTCTAGAGCAAAAGATGTAATCCGATTTATAGAGGAAAACATCACAACTATATTTGGTACCCTTTGTTTCCTTAGTTTGTGATAATGGGCCAATATTCCAATCAACTAAATTTATTGAATGGGCCCATGATAATCAAATCACCATCAGGTCATCTTTCAACCATTAACCAAAAATAAATGGACTAGATAAATCAGTAAACAAAAACCTAATTGATTCCATTAAAATGTCAATAATAGATAAACCTAGAGAGTGGTATATGTAGACACCTAAAATTGGCCTTCGATAACCTCCAACCAGGCTTTTGACCAATTTCCACTCAAAATGCACAATTCAGCCTAAAAACACTAAAACAAACTAAATGATGTGAAAATGAAATATTAAAGTGCTGATTTTGGCTAGGGTATCCCTAAATGGGGCAATGCAATTATGGGCCAACTAACTTTGATCAGATCAGTTCGAGTAAAAATGCCAATTTTGTACCCACGTGCTTTGGATTTCTCTTTTCTATCAAATCTTCTACATAAGATATGTGCCTTGATTATTTATTGTTGGTAATATCCTAAATCATAATATGGTTTCAACACATCTGACATTGCCTTCTAATTCTAATCCAGTCAAATTTTGGACCAATAACGAGACATTTTGATCAATTTGAGTAATTTGTGCACAAAGTGCTTAATCATGCTTAAGAGCTAATTAACCCAAATCAAGGCCTAATAATAATTCCATGGAAATTTGTTGTATATTTGTTTTTATAAATAAATATTGAATATCTACATAATCAAGTGACCTCACTTCTTGGGAAGACATCTCTAGGCCATAAATGCCATAAATATTAGGATTCATGCCTCCCATGCCTCATCAATGCCTTCCATGATGACCTCCATGCCTCTTAATTTCCCCTTCTTCCAATTTCATGATGAAGATAATTACAAACTTAATTCCAAAAATTGAATTAATCCTCAACCACACATCTCAATCTTGAAATGGATGGTTGAGGTTGATTCTAATCAAATCCAAAAATCTATAAATAGGAGGCCTCACAACATCATTTCTAAGATTAATTTGTGCAAAGTTATAATGTAGGATTGGTTATAAAAGGTTCATGAAAATAGTGTTACCATGTCAAATTTATTCCAAGCCAAGCCAATGAATAAGCCAAAGGTGCCAAGGAGAGATGGAGGTAGCCAAGCTTCCATTGCCAAGGACTTCATGAGCACAAGTTGAGCAAGCCACTACTACAAAGGCATTTGGAGCATCCAAAGAAGGTGAAGGAACTCTTGTATTTGGTCCCTTGATTTTTAGTTGTGCTTGTCATTAGCTTTTGTTAACTAAGCTCTCCTTAGTGTTTAGGCATAGAGATGTTATGTTATTAGTGTGTTTATTTCATTTTGAAACTAACGCCATACTAACCATCCTCTCTTGAGTCAAATTTCTAGATCACATAATGGCACACTCGATGGGAATAGATGCATCCTACACATGAAGGAGATCATTTTGCAACTCTAAAATATTTATTTGAGCCTCTAAAACTCTTACAAATTGATTTTTTAACTTTATTTTGCCATTTTTATTTTCTACAGTTTTACACAGTTACTGATGTTGATAAGTAATACCAACATTGGTTACCTATCTTAAATGATGTCAGTTAGCAAAAATGACATTGATTAAATTTTGGTTAGCTAGAGTAACCGACATCGGTGGTAATAACCAATGTCGGTCATTGCATTTTTCCAAAAACACAGACCTGAGAGCTATTTTTCTAAAGTTTATTATTTCAAACTCAAAAGAGCTTCAAATCTAAAGGACATGCTAATAATTTTGTTATAGGACCGAGCTTGGTATTTGCTTAAAAAATGTTTAGATCAGCTTTTGCATGCTTAAAAATCAATTAGGAACCTTGTTTTGGTGTTTAACAAAGAATTTAGGTGTTTTTGGTGACTATTTTTAAAATTCTGCAACTAAGACCAAGGGGTCAAATGAACACCACCAAATCTTTAATTTTGGGATATAAAATTGAACACACTTGTACATTTTTGTTTACAATAGTTATTTAAATGAAATCTTTGTTTGGCAAAAAGAGGAATGTTGCATGTATGCTCTTCCATTTGTCCCCTATAAGTAACCCTTGGAATCAAAAGTACCATTCCTATTGCAAGTAACCTAGTCCAAGGCTTAGAAAGATAGTCATCTAAAGCACTCCCCAAAAACTTGTCAAAGTTTAAGTGATCTTGAAAATGACCCTAAAGTCTTTCTACTTTCATGCTTTATTTATTTATGCATCTTGGTTTGCGAGGGGGATTTCACCACCTCCCACAAGTTCTTTAGAGAAGCTTTAACCCAAGGTTTCATCTCTCAAAATTAACTTCATTTGGATCCTTTTGAGTTACACATGGGATGTAGTGGCACTTTGGACATTGCACTACACCAAGTGAACAACAAGATGTAGTGGTTACAAAAAAAACTAGACCTTTTTTTAATAAGCCAAGTGATACGAACCCAAAATCCATGCTTTTATTTTGCATTGTTTGACGTGAAAGTCATTGTGTAATTTATTCCCCTAGATCATTCAAAAATATGTTAGATCTTAGACAAAATCCCCACTTTTCATGGAAGTATTGTTGGTGCAAGGTCAACCTCAAGGTCCATGTCACAGTATTGTCATTTGAGAGAAGGGGCGGGGTATGAAAACCCTACTATATAATGTGCATTTACTTTTAGATGGACACTTAAAATCCTCTCAAATGATTTATATTGATGGATTCCAATAATATCAAACAATCTTGTCAGTTTAAGATCTAAGAAATGGTTAATTAGTTGGTCTTGTCCTAGATTAAGGTCTTGTTTGGATTCAAAAATTGGTGTAAATAAACAATTCAAACAATACACATAGTCCAAATTTTCTTTTGAACATAGAGGTGTTATGTTGATCATGTGAGATCATAAATTTGCCTTATTCAAAATTTCATCAAAAGCTTGAGAGTCATATCATCCACTTTGGCATAGTTATGCTACCCAATTAAGTTTAGACCTTTACCAAAGTTGTTTAAGTCCTTCACTTATAATCCAAATTTAGAATTACACCTTTATAAGTTCATAGGGTTGATGTGTTAAGTGGGTTTTCCATTTGCACTAAACTTGAAGGAACTTAGGTTTAATTTCTAATTTGGGTTGAAGGCCGTTTAAGACTCATAATCATTATCACCATTTGATATACTTAAGCCATTTTGTGCTAAAAACTTGCACTTTAAGTCTATACACCACAACATTTTTGGTCAAGAAAGGTAGTGTTATGCTATCAAAATTGTAGGAAAACATATTTTCCTTAGAGAGTTTTTGAAACAAACCTTTTTTTCATACCTTTTGAGTAATATAACATCGTTATGCTGCCCAAAACATTTCAAATATTATTTCATTGATTCTCTTGCATAGAGTTCCAAATTTATTCCTACTTTTTTCAGATCAATCTAAGTGTACTTTTATGATCCTTTGTCTAAAACACAATTATACTTTTCACCTTTGTCTAACTTATTTGTCAAAGGAGCCCAATTTTATACCATTTTTTGTGAGAAAGTAAACTATTGCTAAAGTGACTTTTGTTTCATACCTTATACCTAGTTGATCAGGTACATGTCAAGGAATTAAATGCCTAGTGTTTATTATAAGTGTTTCAAATCCATTAGATTAAAACTTTCATCTATTTTTAAAGTCTAGCTTTTAATGCCATTTGGACAAGAGTCCTAGCACATACCTTGTTTGAGCCTAGCTTTTGATGCTATGTTTGGCCAAAAGACCTAACAAATTTTAAAATTTCTTAGATTAGATTGATTTGAAACACTTCAACCCTAGAGTTTGGAATTTTTATTTTTGGTCCATTTACTTGCTTATCTTTGTGTGAACAGTGAAACATTAGATACTTTATGCCAACTTGTTTCCTCCTAAACCTTTGCATAAACCTTTTGATCCTTTTGACAAATCTAGACCAAGTTGAAACATCATCTATTTTAGACATTGTAATTTTTAGATTTTTTAAAACTCTTTGATATTTTATCACAAAGTATTGACTATAGATCCCAACATGTATTTCTACACTTGTAGTGGACTCATGTAAAATCTACAGATTAGCAATGTAGTTGCACATGAATAAATGGTGCAAGACCCCTATGCAAATAGTGTTGCTTATGATATGGATTCTTATCCCTCTTATAATACTCAATTAGAGGCACAAATCTAAGATCCATTGGCTAATTATTTGGTTAACACACCACCTTACATAGAACATGACTAAGAGCAAACCACATAACACCTAGCTACAATAGCCATGGTGGATGAGCCAGTTCTTCAACAATCATATTATACTAATACGTCTTCCACGTATGATCCATTTTTGTTTGAGTGACACTTTTTAGAAAATAAAGATGAAATTTTGGTTAGATCCATCGAGGTAGGGGCCAAGTTTCCAACAAATTTCCCCATGAAAATTTACCAAGTCTACTAAGAATGCCCCACAATATCATTTACAATTAATAGGATTCTTTTAGCAATCCTATGGCTCTAGTCCAAATAGTGTACCAAGATCCTAATATATCAAATTGAGGAAAAAACATCATGGAAGAAAACTTTAACCAAATGCAGACAACATTTCAAACCTAATTGAATTTAGCACATGATTTCAATTAGATGAACATGGTAAGTAAGCCTCTCATTGACCTAATACCTTCAACATGAGTGTTGATAGAATTAACTAGACAAGAGAATTATAGTTCTAACCCATTCATATAAACTTCTTCAATAGATAACTTGATGCATATGCCCATTATTGAAGAAGTGTCTTCAGCCTCTACATTGAATAGTGAGCCAAACATAGTAGACATTGTGAAAATAACATCCAGTCCTGATCAAAGTGGTGCTAATGTGCCAATAACTAGCCAAAAATATGTGCCTTTAGTTAATCCCATGAGTAGATCATCCTACTAAGGAATATGAGTTTATAAACCCTAGCCTCAACCAACTTCTTTCTCAAGTATACAACCTACAGGGTTAGGTAATAAAACAATGGCTAATGTCATGCCTCAATGATAGAATGTAATGAACTCTACTCCTCCTCAACAAGTGGTGAGTAGTATTCCACAATAAAAAAACACAATCTAGTATATCAACACAATAGAGGACAAATAAATTTCCACCTCAATTAGGGGAAACAACTGTTCCATCCCACCAGGTAATGATGAACATACCTCTTTAGTCATAGAATAATATACCAATCTAAAACCAAGTAATGACTAGTCAATAATGTGAAAATATTAGTCAATGATAGATGTTGAATCTATAACCTAATTTCACTTCCTTATAGGTATTTATGAAATAAGGAGGTCCCCATGTTTCTCAAGTACCTACTAGACAACCGTTGGTTCAAAATGTGCTACAAATCCAAAGATAGTGTCTTGGTCCATAAGTTCTCACTCAACAACAAGGTTTGATTAGTCAACAACATGTCCCTTTTAAACCACAATAGGAATAATATAGTTATATCCCTCCATCCCAACTACAAAATCCACTAATTCAAACCTTTATCACCAACCTAAACCATAACATCTCGAAACCAAATATTCAAATTTATGTACATCCTAATCCACATATGCATATTCTTGGTCCATTCCCCAACCCAACCAATGTACCCCAATAGGTATATCCATCATACCTTGGTCAAAGTGTTCCACTTGTGACCTCCCAACCATCTATCTAACCCAAATTCTCCCTCAAACCAATATTCTATCTAGTTTCTTATCCCAAGAATTGCAAAAGATGAAGGATGTAATTGCTGGAATTTAAGCTGGGAAGCAGACCAAAAGGTTTAAATTGGATGACATATATTCCTATCCATTCAACATGGAGTATTTGCATATATCATTTCCTTTAGGATATGAACCACCAAAATTTTATAAATACAAAGGGAAAGGTGACCCCAAGGCTCATTTGACCAAATTTTTTGTCACATGTGTACTAGTGGCATATAGTGACATATACCTTTTGTTGTTGTTTCCAAGGAGATTGACTAGACAAGCCTTGGAGTGGTTTTTGAAGTTACCCAAGAATTCATTTATGGACTTTGATGATATTTCTAATAAGTTTGTGAAATAATTTTCCTATAATCTCAAGCATGATATTTCATTAGTGGACCTAACACAAGCAAAGCATAAAGCTGGGGAGAGTTTTGCAAGTTATTTATAGTGGAGAGCCCTTGTAAGACATTTCACCCATAGTTTACTAGATAAACAATTAGCCATTATGTTTACTAAAAATTTACATACTGAGATATCCTATCATCTGGAACTGTAATGTGTGCATACATTCAAAGAAATCATTGATAAAGGTTTGTTGATTGAGAGGGCACTCATCAATAAGGGACTCATCAATCTCAATTCAACTAATCAAAATCAAGGTACCAATTAGAAAAATTACTAACATTCTAATCAAATTAAATCATCACAACCAACATAGGCTAATAACCATGAAAGATCGAAGCAATTCAACCATAATAGGAAAGTTGTTGGAAATGGAGTAACCAAATCTCATCATGTCCAAAGTATGTAGACATCATCTACACCACCTTTTCAACTTAATCCTACATAGAAACCTCTCTAAATAATACCATAAGCACAAAAACCAAAACCTACACAACAAATATAGTAGCCGTTACCATTGCAAACCCCTCCTCCTAGAAGAACCATGCCTACACATCGTGTCTTTAGTAACATAGCAAAACCTATTAAGTATGTATTTCATAAGCTTGTTACCACTAATCTGATTAGTTGGCCCATACCAAAACATTATCCACAAGACATTCCTTACGTTGACTAGTACCATGAAAATGAATTTTGTGACTATCATCGGGTTAATGGGCATAATCAATGAAGATGTGTCCAAATCAAGCATTTAATCAAGAATATATTGGAGAATGGGGAAATAAAATTGGATAATGGTGATTCCTCTTCCAATAAAACTCTTGGGATATATAAAAACCCCTTTCCCCAACATAACAATCAACAACAGTAGAACAATTAACAACAATAATGGCCAGTGTAGCAACAAAATCAACAAAATCAAAGGTTGAACCAGTAGAATCAACAAAATTAGAAGTAGAACTCACAATGACAGAATAATGGACAAAACCAAGGTTAGAAAGGTAAAAAACAACAAACCTATCATGTAGTTACACATGACTACAACAAGGTTGTAGGTTATATTGCAGGGGGTAGTGTTAATACCATCTCTATTAATCCTAGACCAAACACTAACCAATTTAGACCTTTGCTAAACAAAAACATTCAACCAAATCACATGGATAATCCTTCTTTGACTTAGGAGTGCATATGGGCAAACTAGTAAACTAGGACTTCCCCTTTTGGAACTTATAATGATAACTCATCTTGACACATGACCACATGCAAGTGCACCAGAAATTGAGACTTATCCTATCTGATCCCAAACCATCTCCAATATCAATTAACAATAATGGTCTAATATTTAAGCCTGATTATGCAATCACAACTCAAAGGTCAAAGATTACTATCCTAGGCCCATAACCATCTACCACTTTGACTATCATCTAACCAACCATTCAACTTTAGAATAAACCATTCACTACTAACCAAGACAAGAAGTTTGATATTGTGGAATAATTGCAGAAGACACCAACACAAATTTCTATCTTAGATTTGCTGTAGATGTCAATAATCCAAAAAAACATCTTGAATGAGTTTTTGACTCAATCCACTATTGCTAGTGACATATCCCCTGATAACTTTAAATATTTGGTTGGACACCTTGATCCAACCCAACAATTCACATTCAACCAAAATGATATGTCTTCTCTTGGCCCACTCCATAATAACCCATTATACATATAATTTTTTATCAAATGGCATAAAGTGAAATGTGTCCTTATCGACAATGGATTTGGCCTCAACATAGTGTCTCTAAAGCTCATCAAGCTTCTTAGGTACACAATGATAGATTTCCAACCAAAAATATTAACTATCAAAGCCTGTGATAATCAGGAAAGAGAGTCTTAGGGCACCATTAGTTTACCAATTATCATTGGGCCTTTAACTCATGATACACTTTGCCATGTGTTGGATCTTGAGTTATCATACAATATGATTTTAGGTAGGCCTTGGTTACATGATATTCATGTAGTCCCATCAATGCTGTACCAGTGTATCAAGTTTCCCCACTTAGGGATGGAAGTGAATATTCTAAGAGATTTACACCCGTATGAACATTGCAAACATCTTGAGGCCAAATTTCAAATCTATAATTATTATTACGGTATGAATCTAAGTTTTAAATAGGATAAAGGAAATGCCATACTTATTGATCCTCCACCATATAATTACATATATCATAATACTTTGAATTCCTTTTCCCACATGCCACCTCCTGAAGATTTTAATCATTTCACAATTTTATATAATGGACTAGGAGAGTATGTGACCCATGATACATTTCATATTGCCAATCTTCCTCAGAATATAAAAACCTTTGGGTACCCTAAAGTCATCCCACATATGCATTGGCAATAAAAGAACAAAGATAAGGGACCTATCACATTTATACCAGCATTAGGCATATAACCTAACCCTCTTAAAGGAGATGGATCATGGTTATACAATGACAACCAAGTGAATTATTATAAAAAAACAAAGTATCTTATTCCCAATAGGATCATGAAGCATCAAAATTATAAAGGAAGAGGCCTTAGACCAAATCAACATGGAACCATCGAGCCAATTTCCATGACTAAGTGGGAAAGACCTTATAGACTTGGATTTAAATCACCTGGGGGTGACCCCACATATCTTATTCAAATTCCATCACCAACGACTAGTGATAATGATGCCAACAATGAAGTAGAGTCTAATCATAGCTTTGCCTTTGATAACCTAGGTGAAACCAACCTATTTGATAATAATGCCATTTGTACCCTTACCTTGGCCAGTCATCACAATCCATTTCCATTATATTATCCTGAACTGATAGATTGAGACCAACAAGAATCTAGTCCGTTGATTGATGGGTTTCAAAATGATGAGGCATTCTATGATTTCTTAGGCCTTAGAGATGATGTTTCATTTGGAGATCACAAATCAAGATTTTCAATCACATTAGATCTTGTAGCCTATTTGGAAGAGCGAGTGAACACCCTTATCCAAAAAAAATAATTAAAACATTGAGGTCCCAAAGTGAAAACCTCTTTGAGGCATTTTTTGACCAAGGAAAAAGTAAAGATAAAGGCCAATCTAGTGGTGAAAACCTATTTTAGGTGCCATTAGATGGGGGTGTTCATTCTTCTTCAAATTTAGACCAGGAGACCACCAATGATGAACTTGCCTATGGATTTGAGTTTAGTTTTGAGAAACCATAAGTATTTGATCAAATTCTCCAAGAATTTCTAATTTTTTTTGTTGCATGGCTAGATATCTCATTAAGAGACTCAGATTCATCATGCCTAGGAAAAGTTGAAGAGTAAGTCCTAATAGAGGACCTTGACATAGTCCAATAGTTTAAGTCACTACCTACTATCCTAAAATATGGTTCAACTCTTCTAGTCAAAGATATAATAGAGGTAAATATTAGGACTCCATCATAACTAAAATGGATAAAATTAGGAGCATCTCTCACTGAGGAGGAATGCGATGTCTTTGTAGCTTTGTTGAGAGAATTTGTAGATATTTTTGTATGGGCCTATTCTGACATGCCAGGTTTAGATCCTACCTTGGTTTTACACCACCTTGTGGTTAATATTGATGCTAAACTAGTAAAAAAAAGCTATGCAATATGCATCCTTGCATTGCTATATTGGTAAAGAAAGAGTTGAAAAAACTCTTAGAAGAAGGATGTATCCAATCCATTGACTACTCTAAATGGATCTCTAATGTTGTACCTATTAATAAAAAGCCTGAAGGGATCCACATCAATACTAATTTTTGAGACATCAATAAAGCTTGTCCTAAAGATGATTTCTCCTTGTCTGATATTGACATGATCATCAATTCCACGGTAGGTTATGAAATGCTTTCACTCATAGATGGCTTTTTAGGATATAATCAAATCAAAATAGCACCAAAAGATCATCATAAATTAGTGTTCACCACTCTATGGGGAATATTTTATTATTAGGTGATGCCATTTGGCCTTAAGAATATTAGAGCTACATATCAAAGGGCCATGACTATCATATTCCATAATATGATGCATGATATTGTTGAAGACTATGTCGATGACATATTAGGAAAATCCAAAACTAGGGCCGACCATCTAGTAGTGTTGCACAAGATATTTGAAGGACTACAAGAGTACAAAGTTAGATTAAATCCAAATAAAAGTGTGTTTGGTGTAGCTTTACAAAAACTACTTGGCTTCATTGTGTCTCATAGAGGTATTGAAGTATATCTAGCTAAAGTCCATGCTATAACCAAGATGCCGCCACTAACCAATTTGAACCAACTCCATAGTTTATAGGGTAAGATCTAGTCAATTTAACATTTCATCTCTCAATTAGTAGATAAGTGCCATTTTTTTACACACCTTTTGAAGAAAGGAGTTGCATTTCACTTAGATGATCACTTCCAAATTGCTTTTCAACAACTCAAAGACTATCTTGTTAATCCACCTTTTTTATTACCTCTTATGCTAAGAAAGCCATTCTTATTATACCTATCATTTACTGATCATGCCCTAGGGGCACTCTTGGCTCAACATGATGATAATGGAAAAGAGCATACTATATACTACTTAAGCCATACCTTGGTTACATATGAACATAACTATGCACCTATTAAAAAAAATTATCTAGCCATGGTTTTTGTAGCTCAAAAAATGTGTCATTACATGTTGAATAATAAAACCATGGTCATTTAAAAGGTGGATCCACTCAAGTATCTACTATCCAAACATATTTACAAGGTAGAATGGTCAAATAGATCATGCTTCTCAGTGAGTTTGACATAGAGTATGTCAATCAAAAAGTAATCAAGGGACAAGTTCTTATAGATCAACTTGCTGAAGCACCTCTCATGGACACATAACCACTCACATTCCAATTTCTTGATGAATCCATCATGACCATCATTGACACACCCCTTAAGGAGCAACCCTGGAAGCTGCATTTTGATAGTTCATTCACTGCACATGGATCGAGGGTAGGCCTATTATTTATTATACCATAGGGGATCTAATCCCTAAATCATTTAGAATCAACTTTCCTTGTACAAACAACATGGAAAAGTATGAATAACTTTTTTTAGGTCTTTAACAAGTAGTGAAGTGGAATATATCTCATCTTAATGTTTATGGTGATTCTCAGTTAATCATCAATTAGGTTACAAATCATTTTTAGACCAAAGATGATAAGCTAGGTCCAAATAAAGCCATGGTCGATGCTCTTAAGCAATAAATTTCCAATATTCAAATTGAACACATATCGAGAGCTAGTAACATAAATGTAGATGCCATGGATACTATTGGCTCTCTAATTTGACAAATAGATAAAGCTAGAGAGTATTAGTTCCTTATCCAAAAATTTGTCAGCACCAGCTCATGAACCTTCAACTGTTATCATGATTTATGATATTATTGGTCCTAATTCTATTTGTTACATAGAAATTTACAACTACCTTTATGACTAAGTTTTACCACCTAACCTCTCTCGAAAACAAAAAAAATCCTTCATCCACATTTTATTTATTATACTCTATTTAGATCCACTGTTTACCACTGTAGTTTTGATATAACTCTACTTCATTGTTTAACTTCGACAGAGTCTACACTAGCATTAAGAGAAGTTCACAAAGGAGTATGTGGAGCTCATTATAGCAGGGTAGTCCTATCCAAAAAGCTCTTGCATACTAGTTATTATTAGCCCACAATGGTGCATATGCTACTACATATGTAAAGAAATGTGACAAATGTCAATGGCATGCTAATCTAATTCATGCCATAATAAAAAATATAAAACCGATGTTGACACCATGGCCATTTTCTACATGGGGACTTGATCTCATTGGGAATATTAACCCCACTTCATTTGATGGCCATTAACATATCCTTATCTCCATCGAATATTTCACTAAGTGGGTTGCAGTTATACCCCTTACTTACATGACTGGAAAGTAAATTTCCAAATTTATCTTCAACCATCTCATCTACTGCTATGGTATCCCCTCTAACATTATATTTGATAATGGAGGATCATTCAAGAACAAATATGTAGACCAGTTATGTACTGTATAATATCACACAAAATTTTCTATAGCATATTACCCTTAAGGTAATGGCCAAGCTAAGGCATCCAACAAAACCATTGTCAAAATTATCAAAAATATTGTCAATGATGCTGGTCATGATTGGCACCTCTAGATATTCCCTACCCTTTGGGCATACCATACCAATCATCATATCACCACAAGAGCCACTCCATACTCACTTATTTATGGTACTAAAGCCATCCTTCCCATTGAGGTTGAATACACTTCATTATGCATCTCTTTCAAGCATGTCTTGGATGATCATGACTCTCAAGTGGCTCACCTACAATAACAAGACTTACTTGATGATAAATTCATAGCTACGATCAATAATCTTCAAGAATATCAAAATTGACTCAAAGGCCACTATAATCAGTTATTAAGTATAGAACATTTAAACTTGGTGATCTTGTTCTTAAAGAAAATAAAAAGAATACCATGGCTAAGAAGAAACATAAAGGGAAATTCAAACTAAATTGGATAGGGCCTTTCATCATCACTACAAATTATGGATCAAGAACATATAGGCTTGCCACACTAGATGATGATGAACTTCTAGAGCCAATGAATATTATTCATCTCAAGTGGTACTATGATTAAATGCTAAGGTGTGTTGTATATAAGGACCATTTCAATTGTACCATTTTATCACTATTATTCTTTATATAAATACCATCCTTATCTATCCCTTTATTATATCTACTTTTTGCTTCCATTCTATCGACCCAGTGTGTTTTAAAGCCTAGCCCATTTGACCTTGGTTTTTTACATTCGTTACATAGTTTTAGCATCAAGGTATCTAATCAGTTCATCAATTTACTCAAGTAGTTTAGATAGGGAGTGTATTTTGGGATAGTGTGATAGAAGTTTTGGCAATTGCATCCTTGATTTGTTATTCCTTTTTTACCACCAGTCTTGCTACTAATTATAACCACCTTTGGGAAAATTAGTACCATTGATCTATGATATTGGGTCCTAGTTATAACCACTTATGGGTAAACCAGGGGAAACATTAAGCCTTGAATTACCAACTTGCCACTTCCTATGCCATACTATGTCTTTTTACCAACTGTGCCTATTTTGTTTAAATTGACTGCTACACTAGTCAAATTCATTTGCTGTAAGGAAAAAACTACAGTGACTTGAGGTCCTCCTCTAGGACTATGTAGGTAGTGCTTAATACTTGTTGAGGTTATCTTTGTTAACCCAAACCATGCTCTCATCATTTTATGAGTAACCTAAGCCATGCTCTCACCATTTGTGAGCAACCTAAGCCACGCTCTCATTATTTTGTGCACAACCTCAATTTGAACAATCTCACCATTTTGCAAGCTTGAACCATTTAATGTCTCATCATTCTTGATTGAGTTGAGATACTTCAAATAATTCTAAAAACATTTCAAAATTTTTTTAGAAAAGAACAAAACATTGACCACTTCTTTGCCTTAAGGATTCTGTGAACCCTTACTAAGTTACAAGAAAATCACTTGTCATTTAGTTTCCCTATCCTTTTTGGATTTTTCTCTCATGCACTTGCCATTTTTCAAGACCATTTATTCTATCACATCCATTCTATTTATTTTCCTTAGTTATCATATTCTTCCCATTCCCTGGGAGAACTACATTTGGCCTAAATTTTTTATTGGATATTACATCCATGGAAATATGTAGGCAATGCCTACTTGCCTAGTGCATATGGAGACAAATCAGTCACCCCCTTCCTTTTATTTTATTCCCCCATTTTGTTCATTTTTAAATTTGTCACCTATTTTTTAGGGTTAATGTTCATAGGGTTCTTATTACGTTATTTGTTTGTTTATTTATACTTAGTTGTTTGTTTATCTACTTGTTTATTTGCTTTCAACATTGTTGCCTTGATTCAATTTATGTGTGTTCATTGGGTGATTCCTTTCCCACACTTACACTTGAATCCATCCATATTTATATGTTTACATTGTCATCATGGTTTCTATCATTGGTGCATTATTTTCTATTGAGTATTGGATTATAGGAGTCAGTCGTCATGTATATTTTGGCCAAGTCCTCATGATGTTATACCATGATGCCTACCAACATGTACTATAATAAACCTCATCTTCAAGAAGTCTATTCATCAATGGTGGCATATATTTAGCGCCAAGATCTTGATTCATTCCCAATCATATCCCAAATAAATTAATTAACCATGAAATAATTTCAACCTTTATTAATTCAGATGAGCATCTCCTTACTAGTAGGTTGTTCTAGTTCATCATTACCCTTTGTGTTAAGTTATCATCCTCCTCAACCAAGTTTATCCTATTTTCCATAATTAGGGACTAATGATTATAACTTCCTATGGGAAAATCATTGCACACCATCCCACCTACATTTCTCAATGATTATAACTACCTTTGGCCAAATCATTATGTTGTAACCACTTTTATTTTTCTACCTATACAAGGGCATGTTATTATCTTATTTGTCTATCATAACTAGGGTAACTCCATATTTTCAATGTTTATAATTGCCTTTGGGCAAATCATTGTGTTATCATACTACGTTGCAATTATCAGGGTATAATGTTTATAACCACCTTTGGGTAAACCATTATGCACTATCTTGCATGCATTCTCAATGATTTTAACTAATTTTTCAATACCATTTTGTTTTTCACCCCATCATCTTTCCTTTATTTGGTCCCCTCATATCACTTCTTTCTTTTTGAGGGACTATTTGCCGACTTACTTGTGCCAATCATTCCCTCGAGGGGGAATCATATAGTTAGTTTATCATCATTAAAGTTATAGGTATACATGACCTTTTCATTATTTGAGAAGATGTTACTATGTTTATAACTTGTAATGCCTTTCCAAATATAGGGAAAATGTAGACACCTAAAATTGGCCACCGATAACCTCTAACCAGGGTTTTGACCAATTTTCACCCAAAATGCACAATTTGGCCTAAAAACACTAAAACATGATAAATTATGTGAAACTAACATATTCAAGTCCCAAATTTGTCTAGGTTATCCCTAAATGGGGCAATGCAATTTATGGGCCAACTAACTTTGATTAGATTATTTTGAGTCAAAATGCTAATTTTGCACCCATGTGCTCTAGATTGATCTTTCCTATCAAATATTTTACACAAGATGCATGCCTTCATTATTTATTTTTGGTAACATCCTAAATGGGAATACAGTTCTAATGCATCTAACATTACCTTCTAATTCTATTCTAGTTAAATTTTGGACTAATAATGAGACATTCTGATTAATTTGAGTAATTTATGCATAAAGTACTTAATCATGCTTAAGAGCTAATTAACCTAGATCAAGTCCTAATAAATAATTTCATGAAAACTTTTTGAATATTTGTTTTTAGAAATGAATATTGAATATTTACATCATCAAGTGACCTCATTTCTTGGGAAGACATCCCTAGGCCATAAATGCCATAAATATCAGAATTCATGCCTCCCATGCCTCATCAATTCCTTCCATGATGCCCTACATGCCTCTTAATTTACCCTTCTTCCAATGTCATGATGAGGATAATTAAAAACTTTCTTCTAAAAAATAAATTAATCCTCAACCACACATCTCAATCTTGAGATGGATGGTTGAGGTTGATTATGATCAAATCCAAAAATCTATAAATAGGAGGCCTCATAACATCATTTCTAAGCTTAATTTATGCAAATTTATAATGTATGATTAGTTACAAAAGCTTCATGAAAATAGTGTTACCATGCCAAATTGATTCCAAGCCAATCCAAGCCACAAGCCAAAGGTGCCAAGGAGAGATGAAGGCAGCTAAGCTTCCATTGCCAAGGACTTCATGAGCACAAGCTGAGCAAGCCACTACTACAAAGGCATTTGGAGCATGCAAGGAAGGTGAAGTAACTCTTATATTTGATCCCTTGATTTTTATTTGTGTTTGTCATTAGCGTTTGTTAACTAATCTCTCCCTATTGTTTAGGCCTAGAGATGTTACGATATTAGTGTGTTTATTTTATTTTGTTTTCATTTTTGAACTAACACCATACTAACCATCCTATCTTAAGTCAAATTCCTAGATCATACTATAATATATTGAAATTTTAACTATGGGATGATTGAACAAGATACAAGCAGGTCCTAAAGGCTTTACCTTACTGGTATATAGATGATAATCAATTTTCCTAATCATGCTTAAATTTCCAACATATCAATTTATGTAGGAGTACATGGAACTAAGTGAAAAAGTGGAGTCTTAATTATTAGACATAATAGAGATGGAATATTCAAGGACTAAATATTTATAGTATTTTAGTTAACATTATGACATAGTCAAAAGGTGGTTTGATAGAAAATCAAAATTTTAGGCATTTAGAATATATGATTTGTTGCTTCTATGGGATAAAACTTATGAAAATAAAGAAAAACATAACAAGTTTACCCCACTATGGATTGGACCTTATCAAATTTCAAAGATCCTAGGTAATAATGCTTTCCATTTGAGAAACCTCCAAGTTAATGAATTAACATATCCAATCAATGGATAGATTTTGAAGCACTACTTCATGGTTATACCATTTGGAGATATCCCTAAGTAACAACAAGTATTTTAGTAAATGTAGAAGTAGAATATATTTACTGCTTTCATAGTTAATTTCCCTAATTTTTAGGTTAACATTTCATATTTTGATATTTTTTCTTTCCCTAGTTTAGCTACCTACTTTATAGACTATATGTCTTTTATTTTATGGCAATCTAATTGACTTATCCTAGTATACTCAAACAAGTAGCCAATCCATAAGACTTCTTATCCATTTTACCACTCTATGCAAATCAAATGTAGTGTCTAGAATATGCAAGGATAGGTACCTTTAGAAGGCATCTCCTAAAATGTAGGTGACTACGATTTTATGCTCTGTATGGTGTATAAATGCACCCCTACTTATCTTGTCTATAAAGAATAGGTCTTGCAATAGGTTAATGCATGTCATTACCTTGGGCTTGATTACTATGAAATGTAATCCTCATCACTTAAGGAGGAGTAAATATATAACCAACTACCTTTGCATTGGTGTTAAATTCTCTTCACATGTATGGGCATCTACCTTTCCACTTATGTCCCATAGAACTGAGTAGTTGGGATAATTGTCATTGAATATTGTTGAATAAGAAACCATGTTTGTGTACTCAAAAGATTATTTGATTGAAAACATAGATGGTGGTTACACTCCCTGGAATGCCTTAGATGAAGAATCTATTGTTAATTTGATTAAATAATAAAGTTCTACTTATTTGATTTTAATGGCCTAGTTTTTTTGAAGGCAATTCATAGTTTGATTGCAGTTGGATAGGGATTTGAGTTCTTAAGGATACAAGTTCACTCAAGCTTGTTTATGATCAATGGACATGATGTTTTATTTCAATTCATTGATATATATTTTGGTATTAAATTCCATTTATGTGCCATTAATTTCCAATGTCTCTAAACTTACTTTACTCATTCAATTCAAACTTTGCCACTTTATTTTGGAGGGTATGCCATGTAGACATTATAGATGTTCAAAGGACTGCCATGTCATTGCCTTTGAAAAGTGTCATCTTGTAAATATTTTCACTCTATTTCAGTTATGCCATAGAGGATTTCAATATTTTGGAGTCATATGTTGTGTTAAAATAGGGTCTTTCCAAATTCTTTTGAAATGAACACATCTCATGAAGAATTTTTTTGAAGACCGGTGGTGGAGATATTTTGTGAAGGATTTTAGGGTTGAATTTTTTGAATGCAAATTTATGAATCAATAATTTTTGAAACATGTTTTAAAAATATTTTTTATGAACATTTTCACTAAAGAGTAAAATCTAGCCAATACCTTTTGAGCCAAAAGTTCCAAAAACCAAGTTTTGAAAGATTCCTCTAAACACTTTCACTGAAGAGTAAATGCTGATCACTTTTGATGAAGTGTAAAAGTTGTAAAGACCAAAATCCCTAAGATAGTATATGATAAATGTGAATGCCAAAGATGAAAAATTAAAACAAAACCTACAAAATTTTGAAGAAATCCTACGAATAAAACCTGCAAACAAAAGTTCCAAAGAACATTTTTTGTGAAGATTAACATAGGTGCAAAGGATCCAAGAATGCTAAAGGTCAACTTATGAACAAATTTTTTGAAGAATTAAATTATATGAAGTTTGAGACTCTACAAATTGTGCATATTATGAAAATCTATGTATATGAAAAACTTCTAAAAAGTATTAATACGTTATTCCAAATAAGTAAAACATGTGAAAATGTCCATTTATGTTTATACCAAATAGTGAAGTTAGGTGTAACATATAAAGATATATGAAGGAAGATTTTAAAATAGGCCCAAAACTTTTAAAATATAGTAGGTCTCTATTTGAAAAAAATGAATGGGGGCATGTTGAGTATAACACAATCCAAATTGTATTTTTTCTTGCTTGTAAAACTAGTTTGACTAGTTCAATTTAGTAGTTTTTTATAATCCATTTATTTTCTTCTTTCCCAACTAAGTCAACCAGCTGAATTTAATTTCCTATCCAAACTTTGTCTATTTTTACCTATAAAACTAAGTTGACTAGCTTGACTTAGTAGTCTTTCTATACTATTTCTTGTTACTATTTACATAACTAATTTAACTAGTTCAACTTATTAGTCTATCCAAACTTTGTCTATTCCTACTTGTATAATTAAGTCAATTAGTTTAACTTAGTAGGTTTTTTGGTTTTTTATTTTATTCTTCACTTTTCACCATAAAATACATATTGGATTCAAGAGAAATGCAAAATGACATGATGACTTTAAGTAACCATTCTAAGCATATTCATGCTCACCTTCCCTATATTTTCATAGAAAATCCCAATGTCGATAATGTTCATGTGGCCACTAGAAAAAAAAACTATGGGTTACCTCTTCCCAAATATTTGGATCCACTTAATTATCCTTGAATAATGCCTATTTTTAAATATGAGAGTGATCTCAAATATAATGTTGAAATGATACTCTTCATAAATGAAAATCCCCAACATTAAGGCAAGGATATGATGATTATCTATAGTTTAATGACGGGTCCTTACATTGATTATACACATTCACCTATGCATAGATTATCTACCAACATTAGGGAAAGCCACCTTATGACTTCTTCCATGAATATTTCCTCTTCAATACCCACTTCTTCTTCCATGCTTTCAACTTTTTATACTACTTCTTCAACCTTGCCTAGTATTTTAACTACTATGGTTGGGCTTTCCTCAAGCGGGCCTACTCAAAGTGCCCATGTACATACTCAAATCAATGCTACCTATAGTGCATCTCAATTATATTATACTATTCAATCCACTATCAACACTAATCAAAATCTATTACAAGCCAAGAACCAAATGGCCACTTTTAAAACTAATATTACAAATCAAATGTTACAAATTCAAAACCAACTTTTAGAAATATAAAATCATCCTCAACCTACTCATTAGGTAGTTTAAAATCCTAATTTCCCTCTACCCCTAGAGATTCACAAGGTAAATTATAAATTAACCCCCACTTTTCAATAAAACTATCAAACACATATAAAATTAACCCTTAGTCCCTCAAATTTCAAAATTGACATAAGTGGTATTATTCCTGCTATCACTTATAAAAATACATTGATCTTAATTTGAAATTGAAATATTTTAGAAACTTATACAAAGATTGGATTAAACTCAATACTTTTTCCACCACTAATCTCTTAGCCAAAACATTCATAGGTAATACTTTGGATTGGTATATGTTGTCATTTCCAAAATTTGATCCTAGGGAACACCTATGAGATCAAGTGCCCAAAAAATATGTGGATGACAATAAGGGACTTTCATAGTCTCATTTAAGGATTGATGTGAAATAAATACAAGGCATGGGATACAAGAATTGGGCTTCATGATGTAGCTTACTTGAAATATATCTTTGAGGGATACAACGCTACCACCAGGGATTCAATACTTGATTTGATGGAAGAGGTTTTAGCTCATGATTTACTATCAGTTTTGGGTTGATATTGGGTTTTAATTCACCAATTTTATAAAATATGGGAAAGGTTTGTTTAATTTCAAAATAAATATAAAAGAGAGGGTAAGGTAAGGCTTAAAATAGTTTCTTGGTTCACAAAAGATGTCAATACTTCAAGAATGAGCATGTGCCCAACCATAATTATAATACTATGTGCCAAGTTTCATGAGTACCTCATACTTATAATCACATAGGGAAGGAGTATCAAGAGGTAGTGAGAATGATTTATTTATAAACTCTTCACTAAATATAAACACATAAAAGGCGCTTGTAGCTAATTACACATAGAGATTTCAAATTTATTTTATAACATCAAGCACATAGACTAATGAGTGTTCATAATAAAATGGAAAGAGTTTATAAATGAATTATAATAATGAGGCACATTATAACTACTACATTTAACAAATCACACTATAAATTATTTAACACTAGCATGCATTTAAAAAACATGAATTAGTGGAAAACATCTATTAAGATAGAAACACCATTGAGAAAAGTAGTAAAACTTGAATTAATTTCAATAAAGTTTTTGTTACATCCAAAAAATGCTAACCCATATACAATAATGTAGAGAACTATATAAATAATGGTGGGATTCAACTCATAGTAGCATGAGGTTACCATACTTGGACATGATGGCCCCTATAATTAGTTATAATAACACTCAACAAAATATTCCTATCATCCTCCCAAAAAGATATTCCCAGGCCCACTAAGAGAAAGCACTAAAGGGCTAGGGGGACACTTCCCGATTTCCTAGGGCATGCCTCCTCAATTATGAGAGTAGTTTCCACTAAACTTAATTCTCAATCCAATGTGTAAATATTCATAGGTCGCTCCTAGAATATCATCTTAGCCTAGGCTAACAACTATTCATGAGCTCAGAGTGGGGTCTCCATGGAAAATTTTACCTCTGATGCCTAATTGATGTTGTCTATGGATTATGTTTCTAGCTCAAGAATCACTTTGGCCCCATCTTGGTTATCTTTCTCCACCTTTTTTCACATGACTTGGTTGAATTAGGCTAAGTGGACCTATTAATACTTGAACCATGCACCCATTGAATTAGAATAATTGGTTTAGTGAGACAATGGGATCATCCCGCAAGGTGTGAGACACTTGTACTCCTTGGGATGAACCTATGAAGTAGGCCAGATTCCTTTTATTCTAGATGCACCTAGTTTAGGACCAATGTGCATACCTAAAAAGAGAAAAATGAAATATGCAACTAACACTAAACCTAAACTTGACAAGGGGAAGAGGGAGAAAAAAGGTCAGAGGGTTTCTATAATTTAAAAAGGTGATGCACCAAGAATAAATCAAGCACCTCACCTACTTAATGACACAATTAAACTAATAGTCTGAATGCAAAAAATTCAAATTAGGTGCACTACATATGTGTTTCAGATGGAGGTAAGGGAACATAAAACAACATCAAGAGGGACAATAAAAAATACAAAAATGACGCTTATATAGACTCATGTATACATAACATGAGACTTGCAGAGAATTTCAATTCTATGTAGAGGTGCAAAGGGAGGATGAAAATGAGAGGGATGAACATCCATAAACAAGGGTCAACAATCATGAATACCCATAGAACACATAACATGAAGAAAATTAGTCAGTTATTATTAATTTCAAGTTCTAAGGAAATATTACAAACTCAAATAAATAGAGATTTGTTATACTAGGAGAGGGATCTTAGAGGGAAAATTTTGGTATCATTATGGTGCCTAAAAATTTTGGTATAAGACCCAATATTTTATAGGCAATGGGGAGCCCACGAGTCATTGATTATAGTCATAAATATAGACAAGAGAATTAAATTAAAGATCAAAGAACTAAGGCACACAATCTCTCTATAAATTAGACAAGGATGGATGAAGATAATTAAGAGTATAATTGTGTCCTCGAGCTATGGTGATGATTGCCTCAAACCTAAACTTGTCTACTCAACACACTCTCCTATTCATTGTGTAACTACCAATATGTAATTTATTAATGGCTAAAACTCAATTTGTAAGCTTCCATGTGCAAGTATGTGGATGTAAATCTCATGAAATTATTTATTTAGAATATTTTAGCATAATTTCATCACTTTTACTTTCAATTCTTCTCCTTATAGACTTCCATGTCATACTTACCATTAAGACACTTTTTATCTTGTATACCCTGGTCATGATCTCACTGTGTTGGGCTTGGTCACACTTTACTGCTATTATCATTAAATTATATAGACTCAAGCTTAATATAATTTACTATGCTAACTAAAATTTATCCTTGAGTCATTCATCTCACAATCCTGTGATCCTTGAGCCACCACATTTCGATTCTATAAATCTTACTTATGATGATCTTGATGACTAGATGAACCACCAATTTTAGGATTATTGATTGATGAGGTGGCATAATTTTATTTGTTTCCTCCTTTATTACTTGGTAACATCACCCATTTAATCCATTAATCTCTATCCATAGTCTATGGCATCAATTTGTCATCTCTCTAATTATTTTAGGCTCTCTCGATCAAGCTCTACCAATTGGTGCTCTCCTATTTGCTAGGCACTTCACCATTGTGTACTCAAGGCTTACCAATTACATGTGGCTCCTTTTTTATTCTAATTTACTCAATTAAGGATTTTAATGAATGTTGACTATTCCTCCAATGGTGAAGAGAGATTTCACCATGCAGTGACATCCCACTCACCCATTGCTCTAACACACCGCTATGTTTGCATGAACCACCTTAGGGCCTTAAAGTAAAAATATTTTTCCACATGGCACCATCCTACTAACCCACTAACTTAGAGGGGTTTAAACTTATGTGAATAGTTTTAGGTCATCAAATCACTAAGATTATAACATGTGGAATAATCTTGCTTGCACACTACTTTTGTTGACATCATTACCTCATTGATAAAATTTTGAAGAAATTTGAATAAGTGTTAAAAGAATTTTGAAAAGGCACAAGGATGTTAGGAGATCAACACATGACATTGATAATTTTTTTCAAAATCAGTTAAGTCCTTTTGTTGTTCGATGCTTGCAGGCTTTGAGAGTGCCCTGTGTTCACTAGAACCCTTTATTCACTGGAAAAGTTGAAAGGGAGGCTAAAAAGACTATTGTGTACTTGAGAACTTCCTAAAAATGCCTAAGTGTTAATTCTCATTTAGGATTTACCTCATACTTGTTTGATTTACCCAAATTTATTGAACTTCAAGAACTTATGGGTGATTCAAATCCTTAAAAAGATGAAATTAAGTGCTGCTCTCCCACGGTGACCAAAAAATGGTCAACATTTTAGGTGACCATTGTGGGATGCTTGCCTAATAATTAGAAATGTAATAGCTTTTGAATCAATCCATGGATTTATCTTGAATCCCTTGATATTTATCCTGACTATGATTGCTGTGAAATCCCACCTTGCCTTAGAAGGAATTAGGATACCTTCCATGAGGAAAAATAAAGAAAACAACTATGCCAAATGATGCTTATAGGAAAGATAAATATAAGCTAATAAAACTTCACATGAGTAATTAGAGGAAATAAAACTAGTCAAAATAATAATATGTGTGTACAACACATAGGGAAATTAAAACATCTAAAATACTATTTAAAAGGGTAATCATGATCATCAGATATAATGATTGAGATAAATTGCATTGATGGTGATGGGAAGCACTTATCTTCTTGGCCTTGTAAGCTGATATGTATTAGTTTACTTGTAAATGATTATGGTTTATGGGCCACTGCATATAACATCAAACTTGGTATGCTTCCTAGCCTTTGCTCTATTTGCATCCCATTTGAGTACCAAGACTCCTTCATTGAAACTTATATTAACATCACTTCTGTTGAATGTTTTCTTGGTCTACACCTACTAAAGATCCATAGTATGTATGGATCATGCCCTAAGTTCTTCAAGATTCATTAGATTAGATAATCTTACTATCATGGGATCACGCTCAACAAATTTTAATTAATGAGATAACTCTAGTAAAGGCAAATCAAGAGATGTGTCATCTTGCTTCCCTTCCATAGACTAACATTAATTTACTTTTCAATGTTATTTAGTCTACATAGAGGGCTATCTTGAGTTTAGTATGCTAAGATTGATGATTATCTTCCATGGTTTATTTAATGATATAAATCAAGTTATTGTTAGTTGACTCAGCTAAACTATTACCCTGGGGATAATAGTTTGAAGTGGTGCTTATATGGATGCTATGTTTGACCACCCATTCACTGATCTTGGCTCCAAAAAAATATAGTGCATTATCTGAGTTAATAGTGGCTGGAAGACCAAATATTATAACAATGCTTTCATTGAAGTCTAAGATGGAAACCTCATTATCCTCCTTGAGCGTTATCACCTCCATCCAGCTTCTAAAATAATTCATGGCTATGAGTATCCATTTATGTCAAGAGCTTGATGGTGGATTTATCATGTTGATGAAGTCTAGGCCCCACTACATAAAGCACTAGTAAAAAAACAACAATAAATGACTAAAAAAACTACTAAAAATTGCATATAAATGACTAATCTTGGTCATGTGACCATTAGTAGTGTATTTCTGGTCATTTATAATGCAATCAAAATTATGACTAAACCATTTTCAGTCATATATTGATTGTTTTGATTGATCAATTTGGTATAATATTTAATCATTAATTTAGTCATTGATTGTTGTTAACTAGTCATTTAGTTAGTCATGGTAGTCATTTATTTAGTCATTGTAATCGTTAATTGCCATCAATTGGTAGTATATTTAGTTATTTTTATTCACTAATTTTTTTCCATTAGTAGCATATTTAGTCATTTGTATTAACTAATTTTCATCCATTGGTAGTATATTTAGTCATTTTAATCATTAGTTTTCCATCAATTGGTCATATATTTAGTCATATTTATTCATTGATTTCTATTAATTGGTAGTATATTTAGTTAATTTAATTATTAATTGACATCAATTAGTAGTATATTTAGTCATTTTAATTGACTGATTTACATTAATTGGTAATAAATTTAGTCATTTTAATTTTTAATTTCCATAATTTGGTAGTTTATTAAATTATTTTTGTTCACTGATTGCTATCATCTGGTAGCATATTGATACATTGTTTATTAATTGTATAATCATTATATTCACTACTAGTTTAGTAGTAAATTTACATTTATATAATATGAATAATTTATTAAATACCATAAATTATATAATGCAAAGATAAATACATTATTAAATTTGAATTGAAACATAAATGTAAATAAAAATACATAAATAAACATATTTTTTTAGATCATTATGGGGTTAGTATTGGGCCCCTAACTCGTAAAGTAAAAAGTTTTATAATTCCTGGCACAAAGCCAACCAACAGTAAAATTTAATAGACACCATAAAAAGTTGAGACTAAGAGAAACATCAAAGGGCCATGTAGGAACCCTACAAAATAGGAAACAACCATAAACCTAAAAAACTAGACAATCCAAAATATGAAAAACTAACAAGGACACCAAACTAATAGCTTACATAGTAGCACCCATGACAGCCTCCTCATCTGAATCTAATAGCAACACCACATCATATTCACCCCTTACATATTCCTCCTTCCTCACCAAAGCTGGTTCCCTCACCTGGACCATTCACTCAAAGCCCCAGATGAGGAAGGCACATAGGACATTACTGCCTCCATCGATCCATGTTCTGTAGCCTTCACTA
Source organism: Torreya grandis (assembly GCA_037957365.1). NCBI lineage: Eukaryota > Viridiplantae > Streptophyta > Pinopsida > Cupressales > Taxaceae > Torreya > Torreya grandis. The sequence continues at coordinate 1,550,192 of JARHVA010000037.1, forward strand.
GAACTAAATTATACCAGGATGGTTTTTATAACATTCCACACAACACCCATCTGACCATCTTCCTCACTACTTCCACCCTCTTCTACTCATGTTTTTGGATACGTAACAACACCAACTTTGGGATGGGATTCCTCATTTGTGACATCATCAACAGTGAATTTTTTTTACCAATCTTCATATTAGGTAGCATGATCTTCTTATGGAGATCCTTCAAAAAATTTAAGAGAATCAAGAATATGGTTTTCAAAGCATGAAAAATAGAAGTAGGGATGACACCTAGGCCATCTTACGCTGAGAATGATAGGGATGGGGGAGGGGTCAAATCATGCAAATGGATTTTCTTGACTAGGCCAACTCAACATTCTGGATGAACATATAAAGCTACCACCTTCACCAACACCTTCACCTTAGAGATTGGGAACATGATATTAGAGGCAAAAATGATAGCCAGTTCTGAGTTTACCCTACACTTGACCCCCTGAACCAATAACTCTTTCCCCAAAACATCTTTTATAACAACATGCACTTCCTCTAAGGGAAACAAAAAATATGTTAGAGATGGGCTCATGATATAAGTCCCTCAAATTCCATCTCCTTAACTTCACTAGACCCAAATATGCACATATTATAAAGCATAATATCACTTTGGTTCTCCATTTAAATCTCCCTTGAACAAATCATAGAATTTGCAAAGGCCACCCACACATATGAATCACTAAATATAGTAGAAAATGAATAAATGAGCACAGGGGAAGCCTCTAGGCTCCCGTGTGTAAAGGATATCCATCAATCACCCTAATTAAAACGCCATCCAAACATAAAATAAAATCCTCCTCCTTGATCATTTTGCACACATTCCTGAAAAGCAATGATTAAATGGATCAAAAAGGAGCATGCCTAAGATGTTAGTAGCCACATGCACCACTAAATGCTCTGATAGATATAAAAATCATTTTGTAATTATTTTATGTGACAAATAAATACAAAAGGAAATCTAAGTGGAAATAAACCAATATCAATTAATGAGGCTATAGAGAAATCCTTCCAAGATTTTGTAATGTTATCTAACCTATAAACCTTAGGTTGATTGATGCCATAGTTTGCAAGGAAGTCCACAACCGTATTCACCTCTCAAAAGCAACGCTACCACTTTATAGAAGATAAAACTTCCAAATTTCACCAAATTTTCTTCAATAGATTCTCTAAATTCCATGATGTAGCCTCTTTTTTTTCCACAGCTGTAAGGATAACTTGCGAATCACTTTCCATAATTAGATTCAGGATCACACATTAGATAGCCAATTCAATACCACTTGCCATAGCTTGAGCTTCCACTTTTTTGTTGGACCCATCCTAGATTTTCTTAAATAGGGCTATGATCATTGATCCATAATAATCATGAATAATACAGCCCACCCTAAATTCACTTGGATTACCATGTGTTGTACCATCAAAATTTAGTTTAAACCACCCAAGAGGAGGGGGCATCCAATCCTAATTTGTACTTCTAACATTTTTATCGATGATGACTAACCCATTAATAGGGACAAAAATAAACATATTATTAAACTTGAATTAAAACATAAAATCAAATAAAAATATTACATATACAAATAAGCTACAACATGCTAGAAGTTAAAAGATTGATTCAACATCATGATAAAAAAGGTAATCTACAATAAAAAATATAATGCAATTTTAATGAACTGTAAAATTTTCATATATATATATATATATAATTAAAAATGTCAAATTCTAAGAGTTTCTAACTCTTGCAAATACATCATGATAAATATACCTAAAAAATACATTCAAACTACTGCATAAAGTAGTGAGCTAAGTTGTCGAATAATGAGTATATGATAAACATCAACTATGTCATTTTTTACAAATATTTTAGTGGTCACGTACCATATGAAGGTTCCTTATTTATCTTTCAAATAGATAGCTCCATTTATTTTGTATTCATAATTAAGGGGTATTTGTGACCTTTAAAATATTTACATTTGCATCTCCTGTTCCTTTCAATTTGACTCCATGTACAATAGATAGTGATTGAATCCACCCAATGCCCACAACAACACCATCAAATGGATCCAACACCCTAAATTTATCCCCTTCTTTGAGTTTATTAATAAATTTTTACAAAAATAAAAAAATACACAATATATTGAGATATAAAACATTTGATAACACATAGATAAACATTTGATAAATATTTATAAGAAACTAGAAAATGATGATAGGAAACCTGAAACCATGCACTTGACATATTAAACAAAAATTAACTTCTCACTATTTGATAAAGAATGGATGTTAGATACAAAAGGTGTCAATATGTTAGTAGTCATGTGCCATGAAGATGTGGGTTCTACAAGGACAAAAAGTGCCATTCCTCCAGTTGCTATGGGCTATTCTATAGTTGCTGTGAGTACCTTCTTCATCATTAGGCACAAATTTGTAGTGGTTACAAGCTCAACCTTTAGTTGTTATAGGTACACCCTAAGCCATATATATACCTCTCTAGTAGTTATAGGTTAATTCTTCATAAATGATGAGCTATGGCTTAGCAATGGACTATTGAGAAATTTATGGAAGACACTAGACAAGCTAGAGGAGTGAAGGAAGATTAGAGTAGAAACTTCAAAATTGCTAAGGAATGACCATAGCCTTGAATAAAAAATTAAGTTCTATAATAAATTCATACACTTCCAATCTCCATTTGGATTGTTTCAAACCGGAATTTATGACTACATGGTTACAAAAGAACCATTCTCAGCTTCTAGTCACTTCATGGAAAATAATTTCACTCTGCCAATAAGAGAGATCTAGGATCTTTTTTGGAGCACTATCCCAAGTTTGATAAACCATCTATTTACCAAATTAAAATCTCACTCAACAAAGAATCCATTAGTAAACATACTCATTTATTAGGAGTAAGACATAAGAGAAATAAGCCATCAATAGGCTCATACAAAGGATATCAAGAGCAGTAAATGTCATCACCCACCCTCCTCCATGATTATAAAGGATCTAACTTGGATAGAAAAAAAATATATGTAACAACCATCTTGTGGAAGGATGATAATAGTCTCTTATACCACTACAATACCATTGTTCTAGTGCTTTGTAGGTCATCAAGATTACATGTAGGTTATTGAGGGCATAAATAAAAGATAAGACACTATGATTACATAATTACCCAAGGGTAACAATATAACAAAATCATGACTACCAGGGTAATAATTGCATGAGGAAACAACAAACTAAGCTTCCATTCCAGTAAACACTCACATGCAAATTTCCTATGCCACAACGCTAGAAACAAACAATTATAAAGGTAAGGTGTATCTTTTAGTCATAGAAAAGAACTTTATTTTTTTAATATAACATATATTATATTAAAAAGCATATTTAATAATTAAAACATCATTAATAGATTCTTATCATGAGCTATTCCAACTCACCACTCAAAACCCTCATTATGACCCCATCCTATCTTTTTGGATCCTACACATACCATGTCACTTGGGGACATGTGACACTTAAAATGAGGGGGGGGGGGTGAAATGCTATAAGAAATCAATCACATGATAATCTATGTGTGTGGATTGAAATCCCATGATTACACCATAACTACACCTATATTCAATTGGGGAAAACAATCAATTTTATTGTTTTCCACTTTGAGATCAAAACTTATTCAAAAAAAGACCTATATAAGACATTAATGTAACCTATAACCAAAACTACCATGATTGAAGAAACTTGCTTCACTATAGGTAGTAATCTAAAGGTAAAATTGTGTGTTTTGAAGAGATATCTATTTGAAAATTTTAAAAAGAAGATAAACTAGCTAGAATGGGAGGTTCAGTAGTGAGAAGGGAACCCTCGAACCACAGGTAGTTGCAAGGAGACCCAGGCAGTTGGGCCATCTTCAACAGGGTTGGATAGGCTACCTATTTTGAGAAACTACATTATTTTTCCAAACCTCTCACTAGATAATTTTTAGGGTCTTTTATAGGAGAATAGGTGATAGTATTTGGAATCACATTTACAATTATAAAATAAATGGTAAGCTAAGTTAATGGGTTTCCAATAACTAGGTAAAACTAGGAAGATAAACCTAATGGCCAATTAGCTAGACAATAGTTTTGTCACGATAATGAAAGACTAATGATTAAGAAATGAGGTGTGGAGAGAGTGAGTCTACCCCTAACCTAGAGAGAAGTGGCCTCGTATATCATCAAATATCTGACATGTAAAGGTAGGTACTCCTTGATCCCTACTCTCTAATTCAAATTTTTGAAACATTTAAGGCATGGTAGGACTATTAATGTCCCAGACCACTTGCATAATATCTTTAAAAGAATATTTAAAGAATACTAAAGGGGGTAGAGAAAGCCTTGTCTCATCATTGTCTAATTTGGTTGCTATTTAAACAAGGAATAAGAGATAGTAGACTTGATCTTAACTAGGAATAGTTTCTAACCTTAAGGACTGGTGAACCTCAATAAAAGGAGGGAAACAATGGGGGGAAAATCTCCCAAGGGACATGTCCAATAAATAACACAAGATGATACTATAGGCACTAGTGTAATTAGTTAGCCCATAGATATTATAATTTCACCTATAGTTGCTACAAGTAAGAGAAGATGAAGAAAATTAGTGCTACCTCTTGAGGATATAGAGGAATAAAGTCCACCAAAACAAACTGGTCATGATATTCCTTCTCCTTCTATTCCAACTATTTCAGCACAAGAAGTATATTTTTCCACCATGGATCCTTCAAAAGGAGAAGAAGCTCTTCCATAACTAGTTACATAAGAAGAAGGGGATGCCACAAAACTTGATCTCAACAATAAGTTCTTCTATCACTAGCTACATAGGAGAAGTAGGTTTCAATAGATCCCCCTCCCAAAAACAAAAGGAAGACTGAAAGGAAGAAACCCTCTACATCAAAGAAAAGGAGACATCCTCCAAAGAGGTCTCAGAGAATTAAAATACAAAGGTCAACCCTAACATACTCACCTATAGACATCAGTGAGGATGAAGAGAAGAAGGAGCCCAAAATTTGTAAGACCTTTGATGGGTTTGAGATAGCAGAATGGTCTGCTAAAGAAGAGTCTATAAAGGAAGAAGAAATAAAATCACCTAAGAAAGCTAGATTTGGAGAAGACATGGAAATAATCAAACAAATAGGGTATATAAAATAAGAAATAAGAATGTCATATTAGCCTATAAAAGAGGAAGAATTACTTGAAGAAAGGACCATGGAAGAAGTAGCAGAGCAAGACACAATTCCTCATGACTAGGAGTCATAAAATTTAGAACAATCCATGGAAGAGATATATAGGTTGAAGAATAAAATAACATAGTTAAAAGTCAAAAAAGGCTTGGAAACACTTCTGGGGGTAGCAAAATTTATAAAGCCACATATGGAAGAAGAGTCAAGCAAGGAAAGGATATTAGAGGAGCCTACAACAACTCCCTTAGAATTGCCTACAATAGCTTCATCCACCTTACCTACAGATGGCATTAGTGTACCCCCAAAATAACTTATGATAAATAATGCTCTTACTTTGGTACCATTCCATAATAGGTTTTCTTTTGTAGATACCACTACAAAAGTACTTGCACTAGAAGAAGTAATTGATGTAGACCTCTTAGCTGCTAGGTTAGTAAAACCTGATGACCTTTTGAGATTTCTTGAGGAAAATTTTAGTGATGATGAAACTTATCATAATCAGTTGATACAAAGGTTTAAAATATATGTTAAAGTAAGGGAGTAGCTGAAAGATTTAAAAGAAAGCCTAGAAAGGGTTGAGACTAGGATCACTTATTTGAAAGAGAAGATCACTAACATATATGAGACCATTGAGATGTTAATGGAATGAATATTGCCCTCTAGGGTATATGTTGTATACTTAGAAGGTAGCTTAGATTCAAATATGACAAGATATATTGTGATCAGTCCTACATGGTATGTGATTTTATGTCTTTCTTTGAGGTCTATAGGCATGCTAACCTTGATATTCAGGCACAATTGAGTGAGTTTCACATGCATCAGTATGCTGTGCCACATGACACAAAGTGGAATTCCAATATATATCTAGGGGATGTCCAATTGAATGCCTTTACCTCATACATCCTCAATGAAACAAGAAGAAAAAAATAGGTTGAGGACTATCAAGAGGAATAAAAAGAGACTACCCTAATGATTAGGGGTGAATCTACTGATTTAGAGTCTATAATAGAGGAATGGACTACTTTTATGAATGTATATACTCCATGAGCATGGGTTACAAACAAACAAGTAGAGGTCTAGAACCACTACTTGAGCCTCATGGAAGGAGATGGAAAAAAAATTTGTTTCCTATTTGCATAGATGGGTAGAGCTTTCAAATACCCTGAAACAAAAAGAACCTTATTCCCCTCAGAACCTTAGAGAGGCAATACATAGAGTATATATGTACATTGATCTTTTTAGGAAAAGAAGAATAATTTGGTTGGGGTTGATGTTTTATCCACCCTTGTTTTGGTTTCAAATTTGTTATTGAGAAGGGAATGTGCTAGTTGACAGAGAGGCAAAAAATAAAATGTGGAAAAGTATAGATGATGCTAAAGGTTTTTATATCTTTGAAGGGATGGGTTGTAATGAGCCCTTAGATTTAGAGAAATATTATGGATTCAAAATGAAAAGAAGGCTTGCTCAAAGAAAATCAAGAGGTTAAGTAGGGGGTGTGATGAGGCCACTAATTGTTCTATTTATAGCCTCATCAATACCTAGTTATACATATTTTTCCTATATGAATCCCTATAACTATGCATGACTCATGTAAATAAATGAATGAATTAATGATTATGTGTGTGCATTAATATATACATGCTATGTTATAGATTAATGATGATTTTTATTTGATTAGATTATACTTTTTTAACCTTATTTAATAGATTTTTGAAGGTTAGAATATGACTGTAGGAATCTTACTTGGTCACAACACTTATAGAAAAGCCCATAGAAAAAGGGGCTTCCAGCCTATAGTAGTTTCTAACCTACAAATTTCCACATATAGGTTGCTTGTAATAACTACAAGCTTTCACCTATAGGTTTACCATAACAACTACTAAGCTACAATATTTCTACCTATAAGTTTCCCATAACAACTGCAGGTTTTCACATACAGGTTACCCATAACAACTACAAACTTTCATCTATAGGAGCCCGTAACCACTACACAAAACTAACTATTGCTTTGATAATAAGTAATTAGTTTTTAAGGACACATCTAACTATCTTAGAAACAAAGTAAATGATTTAAGAGGATCCTCCATAGTATTTGTATGGATCCCTCACATGTATAGAAAATTGGATGTGCTACCAAAAGATGAATAAGATAAGGACAATGGAAAGGAGAAAAAGAAGCAAAAAAGCAAAAAAAAATATATTATCCTTTACCCAGTCAAGGCTAAAAATAAGTAACTTTAAGTTACTAACCACCTAAAGCTTGACTGGGATAGTTGTTAAGTATTTGTACCTTTCCTAGTTTAGTGTTTAATTATAGAATTGAGCAAATTTAGTTTTTATACACTTGATATAAAGGGTTTTTGTGAACTTACCCAGTGAAATAATAGATATAGAGTCTTCTTCCTTGAACTCCTTTGCCTTTTGTATGCTAAGCTATGTGAATGATTTCAAAAATGGCGTCAAATCCTAAGTATATTTTCTACTAAGCTCGATCACCTCACTATTAATGTCAATTCATACAAAATATTTCATAATATATATATATATATATATATAGATTGAGTTTAAATACATGTATTTGATCTTAAGAAATCAAATGGTTCATGTTTAGAGGTGTAATCATTGCCACTGATGATTTAAATACTTTGACAACTTGTACCATAGTACCACTCTATCATATCAAGACTGTTGTGGGGTAGTGGTATGGTAGAGTTAGCATTTTACTCTTTGCACTATACCACACACCTTTACTTTGCTTGCTGTGGGACAACAGGTCAGATAGTCTCATACCACCACCCTGTGCACACCCTTTAGACTCCCATGGGATGGCAGGTTAATTCAATGATTAAATGATTGTTCACTACCATGCTACAATGTAACTATTTACCCCTTGTAGGTTGTGGCATTGGATTTTTATGTATTTTAAGTGGGAATATAGGGGTATATAATGAATGGAGTATTTTAGATATCATTTTATTGAAAAGATTGAACAATTTTTCAATTTTGTAGTCTCTTAGTTTTAGTTTTTAGTGTTAGTTAGACCTAAGAGATCATTTCTTTGTTTGTAATGAGGAGGCTTAGTCAGGTAGAGATATTTTTAGCATAAGAATAAGGGATTTAGTCATTAGGCTCAAGGTTAGTTATGATAATGAAACTAGGCAAATTTTGGAGGTTCTAACATAGGGTTGTCATTTTTAAAATATTTTCCTAAGTATTGATCCCTTGTACCTTGAGGATTTTGGTCTTATAATTCATCATTGACCTCTTGTTCCAGTTTTAGTCTTTTAAAGTTCTCACACTACAAGTTGATGAGGAGATTTAATTCAGGGGGTTAATTGACCAACACCTTTGCCATTGATGTCAAAGGGGAAGAATTCAAGTAGTAAAACATAGCATTATCTAGAATAGCATGACAATACTAAAGTTAGGTGGAACATAATAGTAAGGGGGAGAATGATAAAGAATTCTACTTGTATTTTCACACAAATTGTTTAATATAGGTTAAATATTTTGTTCACCTAATGTTAAGATATCTATATGTATTATTAAATCACAGATGTTCATTATTGTTTCCTTCACACAAGCATATTCAATGCATGTAGAGGCTAGAATATGTATTACAAACTAAAGCTATCCAAATATCATAGAAATTAATACAATTTATTGCTAATATTTTAAAGAGTTGTTTACTTTCATAGGTATCTTGTTGTATTAGTTGATACCTTTAGACCTTGCTTGCTTTTTTTCATATCTAGCAGTTCTATAGAAGTTAGGAAAGTCTAGCATCTATAAAACATATAAGACACAAGAAATTATATCCTAACTAAACAAAATTAATTTCAACCAAAGTAATAAAACTAAGAATAATGATTGAACCTAACTTTAAATGCACTTCAAATCAATAGTGAACATCTCAGGTTTTGTATACAATGTACCAATAGAATAATGATGATTACATTCAAAAATGTATCAGTAAAATAATAGTGAATAATAAAACCTATACTCAGATCTATTTATTACATTTAATAATAAATTACACTATACATATAACCAAAGTTTATGTGACAAGCTAACAAGTTAAGGTGACCGGCTAGTTAAGGTGACAAAACACCATCATAATCATCTGTATTAACAACAAGATCAGAATCTTGATCACTCATGTCTGCATCTCCTTGATTTTCTTCCTCATCCTCATCTATGACATGTAATAAATTCTCTCTCCCAATATCTTCATTGTTAATAAAAATCTCTTCTTTAAACACTCCATCATTTTCTTCTTCAAATGTTTCTTATAAATTAACATATTTCCCATCAGGCATTATATCGATAACTTCCATGAATTTTAATTTTGAATGAGACTCTATTTGAGTGACATATTACCATATTGGGATTCTTACATCATCAATTAGAAATGATTAGTTAATTTGAAGAGGGGAAACATACAGCTCATCTGTCTCTGATAAAAATTGTCATACATTTGTGTGTATAAATCCATACTCATCAAATAATACTAAAAATGGTCAGATCCACTTAAATTTTAATAATATAGGACTATTTTCACCAAAATCCACTTGACTAATTTCTTGGATGAATTCAACATAAAATTTATTCTTAGTTTCAAGAAGAAATTTAGCACTAAAAACATAATCACAATTTGTCTTTCCTTTGTCTTTTTCTTCCACTCTTAAATGACTACCATAGGCCCACATTCCACTAAAATGTATAACCCATAAATGTGGAGATTATGAAATCTCACTTTATTTTATTGTTATATCTTTACATTCTTCTTTTACATCACTAACTACATTATAAATCCATTCTTCAAAATTTGGAAAAGATTCACTAGATTTGAGGTCGATGTTGCATCCAAGTTTAATTTTCTTCATATTTTCTAAATATAATATTAATGTACAAATAGTAAGATTCATAATATAAATATGTAAATTCAATTGAGTAAATAAATTATTGTGTAATTTTTTTTACCTATGCCACTTATCAAATTAAGATGTGTTTTGAAAAATATAAGCATGTATCACACTTCTTTCTTGATGTGCTAGCTTGAAATGACATCCATTGCCTTCTAATACTTCACCTATAACTCTATCATCTTTGTCATCATCCCATACATGTCAATTGACATTTTAAAAATCCTTCATATATTCTATGAAAAATCCCATGGCCTCTTGCATTGAATATCCCTTAGACATGATGCCTTTCAATTTTGCTCTAGTATTAACAATTTTTTTCAAAACCTTCATATATCATTCTATAAGAGACATCCATCTCATTCTTATTGGGCCACAATGCTCTAGTTCATATTCTAGATGTATCAAAAGATGCATAAAAATGTTAAAGATTGTTGGTGGAAATTCTCGTTCTAATAGACAAAGGACTTCAAAAACCTCCTCCCTCAAACTATCAAAGTTCAAAAGATCTAATACATGTAAACTCTTTCTCTTTAATATTAGGCCCAACCTTATAATTTCCAATCTTGGCTCCTTTGCCAAACTTGATATATTTACCATAATAGGTAAAATATTCTTGATTATGACATGATAGTCTTGGGTCTTGAGGCCTCTTAAGCTATTAATGTTAATTCAAATTCTAATACTACTACTTATATATCTAGTGGGAAAGTAAGTTTGTGACATCAACTATAAGAATTATGCATGTTGTTCCTTTGTCTAGACATAAGGAGAACTAGGTTTTCTATATTTTTCATCAACATATTTTTTAACCCAAATATTTTGATGAATCTTTAGTTTTTGAAAGTCTTCATGTGATGAAATAGTATCAATAAGGAGAACTAGGTTTTCTATATTTTTCATCAACATATTTTTTAACCCAAATATTTTGATGAATCTTTAGTTTTTGAAAGTCTTCATGTGATGAAATAGTATCAAAATCACCAAAAAGAGTTTCTATAATAGCATAGTCTATATTTTTCTTAGTATGCATAAAGTCAACAGTATGCCTAATGGTTATATCCTTAAAGTATGGCTACTTATAGAATATGAACAACCATTTTACATCACTTTTATTACATGGATCATATCTAATACTAGCAACCCCATCATTTTCAATTATAAATGACATTATTTTTTGTCCATTCTCAATAATGTAATCACTTGTTACTAGCAATGGTGCTTCATAATTCTATTATTGACCATTAAAATGTGTTTTTTGTCGATGATATGGATGATCCATTTTAAGGTAAGCACGTCTATAATAAATACACTTACGCAAAATTATTGAAATCCTCATAAAATCCTTTAAGTTTCAAGTAGGACATCCATGGTATCCATGAATAGTAAGACTAGACAATGTGCCATATGTAGGAAGATCATGAATCATAAATAATAAGGAAGCTCTTAAAGTTAATTTGATTGAATGACCATCCCTTAAAGATTGAATTGCTTCAATTCCTTTCCAAAATTCTGTTAACGCATCATATAATGGCTCTAGATAAGCATCAATCATATCTAAAGTCACAATTTTCTTTCTTGGTATAATCAATGATAGCATTAAGAAAAATGGTGTAGTTGCTAACCATGGAGGCAAGTCATAATTTATTAAAAACATTGGCTAAGTTGACTATTTATTAATTTTATCTAAGAATGGGTTCACCCCATCTAGAGCCAAACCCAACCTTATATTATAAGGATATTGAGAAAAATAAGGCCATCTAATATCAAATTCCATCCATGTCTTAGAATTAAGCACATGTCATTGTTTTCCATTGATGCTCTTATTTTGGGCATGCCATTGCATAAGTTCAGTAATGTCTCCACACCTAAATATTTGGAGTAATCATGGGATTATCAAAAAATGGTGAAGAACCTTTTTAGGAACCACAACTAATTTCAACCCTTGTCTATACCTCACTTCATGACATTTTGGACATTCACTCTCACTTGCAAGATTATTATGAAATAATACACAAAAATTCACACATGTGTGGATGTTTTCATACCCTAAGCTAGCTTAGTGATTTTATTTTTACATTGACTTCATTTGGTTGAAAATTTGGAGTCAGGTGGTAATAACGAACTTAATAATGCTAATAACTGATCTACACTCTCATTTATCCAACCAAGCACCACTTTCAAGTTAAAAATTTGAATCATTGTTGTCAAATGACTTAACTTGTAATTAACATACACAAGCTTTAAAGCATCCTCCATCGACTTGGCCCAATCATCATTTATAACCTCATTCAACATTATATCAACTTCAAACCCTTTATCTAACATTGTTACCTCTTCACTTATGTTTGGTTCTACTTCATCTATGTTTATTGCCACTTCATCTCTCACACTCTGCAATTCTATCATATCTTCATAATAGTTGTAATCCCAAGGGATTATACCACTATGTCCATATCTTATCATATGCCAATAAATCACATTTCTTTTTTTCACCTTTCCACCAAGATAGTCATTACATGGACATGGATATTTGTCCATGTCCCTCTCATCAGCTACTCTCTCATCGTATTCATGGTATTGATCCATATTCAACCTTTGACATTGATCCATCTGTAATGTTTTGTATTCCAGTATTAATTTATTTTCCTATATAAATAAAAAAATAGAATTTTGAAAAACTAAACTTACTCAAGATCTAATACATGTAAACTCATTCTCTTCAGCACTTACCCAGAATTTAGAGCACTTCATAGAATTAGGATACATAACACTCTAAAGAATTAGAACTAGAATACTCTATAGGATACATAACACTCTGTAGTAATTCAAATTCAAGAAATATAATTGGGAATCACCCTATAGAATCATATGTTCTTTTTATGACTGGAAATAAACAAATGTTATTTTTATCCATGTTTTATTGAGGTCCTTACTCATCTAGATGATAATTAAAGGAATGATTTAGAAATGGAACACATAATTTATGTTTTTTATATTGATGAACCACAAGCATTTCAACATATGGAAATATTTTCAATGTTAATGAATAAACAAACACTAACAAACAGGCTAATGAATTATTTGTTATAAATTTGAGCATTACTTACTAGCATAAATTATTAACATGTTGAGATAAGATGACTTGTTATAAAAATTGATATAATCCCATGTTTGTACATATAATATCAATTAAAATAACTTGGTGACCACATTGATTTGATGAACTAACATGACTTTCAACTATGCCATATGAGACTATCTTCTAGGATTCCATGCAATTAATAGATTAGGCTTGTACACAATGTTACCCAAGAATTGAGGTCTAAGATAGGGACATGAGCACATGGTTTAATGGCAAAGTGATAAAAAGAATTGAAATTTGGATGCATGTTACAAGTTTAATTCCCATATACTCCAAAATGTGTAGAGGAAACTAATGAAAAAATAATTTGCTAATATTAGAATTGCCTGTATGGTTCTGGTACTCAGTTGCCTATATAACTAATGTAAGTTACACCAACTAATAAAAAACTAAGTATGATGTACATGCACTACCCATGCCATGAAGACTTAGTGAAAAGGAACCTTAGGGATTAGGTTGATGAATTTGTTACAAAATTAGAAATTAATACCATACCTATACATCATAACATGGAACACAAATATACAACTTCAAGATATGGTCACTACATTGTATTGATTATACAATGAATAAAAGCATCCATTTTTTTCACAATCTAAAGAAATCCAAATTTTTACATGGTAGTCAATGTATTGTGACAAGATACCCTCCTATTTATGTAACTCATCTCTTATAATACATTTATTTTATTCTCCTAGCTAGATATAGTTTCCAATCAAAAAGATATAGATTTTGTGTTTAATTTAATGAGGGTTTAGTAGTAACTTTAAATTCACTATAGAGGGCATCCCCAAATTCAATTTCATTACAGAGGGTCTTTCCAACTTCAAATTAATTGCAAAAAACTTTGAATTCCTTGCTTACCTTTTGATAAGTATCCAGGTCTTCTCCAAACAAGCTTTATCTCCCATGAAAGTAGCTGCTATACTTATATGATAAAACCCAAAATGCCTCATGCCATCAAATTGACACATAAACCCTCTTTGGTTGGCTCTAGCTCCATTAATAATTAACAAACCCTCTATCTATTTGTAGAGGTGAATTACATAAATAATTCCAATTGTACTCCTTACTTCCCCATCTAATTACCTCTACCAAATTTTGCACTCTACTGTACTCCCCACTCCCACCAACAATTTCCCAATTCACTATTAACCCTATGCACGTAATACAACCCACTCCTACCAATAATTTCCCAATTAATTTTTTTTAATTACCCACTTTAATATCATATTGTCTAATTTTTATTTATGTGACTAATTATTTAGTCATTTTTATTTATGTGACTAATTATTTAGTTGTGTTTTTTACGCAATGATCAAACTAGTCATTTATAACTGTGTTGCAAAAAATTAATAGAAATTAGTCATTTTAGTTATCATGACAAAAAATTTTAGTCACATAGTCATTTATTTTCCAAATTCTACTAGTGAAGGGTCGATCTGTTTATATTAGATACAGGGTTAGGGATACTAATTTATGCTTGCCTATAAATAAGGTACACCTTTTACAACTTTACACCCATATGTGCATATATTTGAATAGATTTGGCCAATAATATAAATCTCACATGATTTTTACCATAGTGGTTTTAGGTGAGTAATGACCTCCTGATGACCCATCATGGAATTATTCAAGGATCTTGCTCACTTGATTCTATTTTATGCATTATAGGAGAACTCCATTACTATCTCTTCTGAAAAGTACACCACTAACAAACACATAAGGAATGACTTGTAATATAAAGTGTCTACATTTGGATTTATTAAATCTATATAGATACACATTAGTCTAAAGGAATATCCTCGTGCTTTCAGTGAAACTTGATGGGGTGCCTTAGTCTTCTTATTAGCTCTTGCATAGTGAAATAACTATGTAGTCTTCATTTTTCACATCTTCTTTTAGTTACTCACAGAGTCCTTTGCCTCATAACATCTTGGTGATTTGGATGTCTATGTCATATTCCATCACCTTTGTAACCTAATCAACTCTTTTCTCACTGATGTCCTTACTAAGTAATAACTCTTTTACACTTGACTATGATACTATGAGTTGGATCTTGTTATTTGAGAGCATGTGCCTAAACTTCTTGAGTGCTATTATTACCGTGAGGGTGTGATTCTTTAAAAATATGTATCAAAACTAATAATCCTTAAGCACCTAGCTAAATAAAGTGATATGTTGCTCTAGTTTGTCATTATTTTGTTGCACAAAGATGGATGAGACACCTTAAGCTTTAAAAAATCATAAAGGATGAAATCATTAACATAATATGGGTTTATAAATGTGGGAGCCTCTATGATGGCACATTTGATAACATTAAAAATACTTAAATTTTCTTGGGTCTACTTGAACACAATATTCTTATTGAGCATTTCTATGAGGGGCTTGAATAGAGTTATGAAACCAATCACAAACCGTTTGACGAAGTTTATTTTTCCTAAGAAACTTTGGTGACCCTTTTTGTGACTTGGGAGAGGGAGCAATAAAATGACCTCAATGTGTTCCTGATCAATGATGAGTCCCCCTTAGAGATGATGTGTCCTAAAATTTTACCTTCATACATTATGAATATACACTTACTTGGGTTAAAATAGATCCAAAACTCTTGACATTTTAAAAAGACTTTCTCTAGGTGACCCAAAAGATCCGTTTTGCACTTTAAAAAAATAGTTATATCATCAAGGTAAACCAAGATGATGTTTTTAAGGAGTAACTTGAATTCCATATCCATGGCCCTCTGGAAAGTAGCTCCTATGTTTTTTAAACCAAAGGGCATCCTTTGGTATGTGAAGGTACCACACTTAGTGGTGAATTCTATTTTAAATTGATCACACTCATGCACAAGTACCTAGTTATATCTTTAATAACCATCCAATAGTGAAAACATTTCTACACATGTGACTATTTACAAAATTTTCTCCATTGGTGGGAGGGGGTAGTGGCCTTTGAGAAAGGATTTTTTTAGGTCCCTAAAGTCTACGCACAAGTGGATCTATCTATTATTATTAAATAATGAGATTAGATTGGCCACCCATGAGGAATGTTTGATTAGAAATATTATGTTGGACTCAATGAGATTTGATATCTCCTTCCTCATTAATGGCTCAATCTTAGGGTTAAATGGCCTTTGATTTTGCTTAACAAGCTTGGCATTGGGGTTAAGATCAATCAATGCTAGGCTAAGCCTAGATCAAAGCCTTTGAGGTCTTTATAGCTCCATGTAAAGATATCATCATACCTTCTACTTAGCTCAATGAATTCATTAGTTTTAGATGGGGAGCATACATTTCTAGCTTTTAGGACCCTATCATCAAATATGTCCATTGACTTGAAGATTTATTCCTTCACCATCACATTTCTCTCTCACCTTTTAGTTGGTCATTATAATTGAGGATGATTTATAGTATGAATATCCCTTTAGGTAGCTTGTTTCCCTATAGTTGGATAATTTTATCCTCATATTGGGATTAGATCCATGGTTGATTATTGGCATAGAACTTATCTTTATCCTTCAATAAATTGATAATTTGCTCATCACTTTCAAACACCTACTAGTTGCTTACATTGTCTAGGATTGTTGGTATAATATAATTTTTATGAGTTACTCAGAGTAACCCTTTATACTATGTAAGAAGTCATATTATGAAGCCATAATCATAATCTTATTGATGTCATCATTTCACACCCTTAAAATGGAATGGATATTAAAAGCATCAAATGCTTAGATCATGTCCCATGCCCTATGCTTGTAAGCTCTTAGTAGATTATTTTTTGACATGTTTTGCACTCTAACCAAATTTACCACTAGATCTCTATCTATGAAAGCTTGTAGAACCTTTATTAATTTATTATGCAATAATTGGAGACCTTTAATCAGTGCCTCATATTCAAAAACATTATTTGTGCACCCAAACTATAATATAAATGCATGGAAATATTTCTACTTTTGGGGGGAGACTATTACAACACCAACTTCTACACCATTTTTGCTTCAAGATCCATTTAGGTATAGCTTATATATGCATTCAAGGTCCTCTTATTCCTTTACAAGGTTAGGAAACAAGGTGTCCTCCTTGAGAATGTAGTATGTGCCTAAACTTATTTCCTCTACATTATTGTATGGGTCGCACTCGTAATGATCACATGAAAATTTATCAAGTAAGTCATCTGAGACCTATTCAAGTTGTGTGGTGGTTTCATGATTAATTGAATTCTCCTCTTGGTCAAACAAAGTATAGTTTTCATCAACTAGGATAGGATTATATGACTCTATGTGATTCTTAAAAATAGGCTCAGCCTTGATAATCACCTTGGTCCCATATATGGTTATGAGTAGTATGTATTATTAATTAAATGATAGATATCTACCCATATTTGCATTAAAATATATAGAGAGGCATATAGAAAAGTAAAGGGGGCAAGTCAATGATTAAGATGTGTGTAATGAAAAAGATTGGACATGGATGTAGAATGAGATTTATATCCTTGAAAATTCTCATAGTTTTAACTATTTTTCCATCCAATTGGATGACCCCTTTTGAGATGGGAACATATGTTATGCATATCATGTATATAATTTTATTTAGCATCATTGAGCTGCTCATACCTGAATCTATCATACAATCATGTATGCGATTCTTACAAAAAATTAGACATATTTAGAATGGGAGTGGCTTGATATTTTAATGCACTTTTTCCTTATTTTGACATAGAGTTGTGTGCATCGTAGGTGAAATATACGATGGCTCATGAGGTTTGAATATTCTTAGGTCATCTTACAATAAATTCCTTTGGGAAGGAATAACAAGAGCATCCCACATGGAAATGTTCAGTCTAGTATTCTTCATTTACTCAACTATGTTAAAGGGGATTTGAGTCCATTTAATCTATGCCTTTTGAATTGCATCCTCTTCTCACACCTATGCATTAGTCTAAGGCTGGATCTCTCTCTACACAACATGTTTTGTGTGTGCACCAAAGGTTACATAGGTGTTTTGAATTAGGTAATATATTTTGAAGGCATTAAAGAAGAAGGTTCCTCCACCATTACTTTATTTCTATGCCTTGTGTTAAAATCAACTGGGTTTCTTCCCACACTCGAAAATTATCATTATTCACATAATTAAAGTCACCCTCCTACCAATTTAGGAGTGTGGATCCACCTTGATCTTATGTTCACACCTATAGTTCATCCCTTGGTTGATATGACATAGATGGAAGATATTGAGGAGGTAGCACATTATGCATTGTCAATACCTCATTCATTTCTCGATTTCCACATGAAACTTGATCATGTAGTTGATCACATGAATAACACCATTCATAGTAATATTCAATATTATTCTACATGAGCATGAGATTTTTAAAGGTTCTCATAATGTTAGAATTTGGTGCATAGGGCAATCTACTTTATGTGAGTTGGTTCTACACTTGCACAACATATTATTAGGGAGGATTATTTGATTGATATTGATATTTTATGAGTTGATAAGGATTGAGATGCTATGATTTTTACCTTTTGAGCACTAAGAACTCATTTACAAAATTATTCAATAAGGACTTGACTTCATGCAGCTCACTCAAGGACATAGAAGTTGATGAAATTGGTAGTCTAAAAATAACAAGAATGGGGGATAGAGTCAAAATAAGGGGTAAGGTAGGTGAAATTGTACATGAGGGCTTAGGATATAAGGGCATAGGGGGTGAAATTTTCCCTAATTAAATCAAGAAATTTTATTTTTGCACAATGAACTCATAGGCATTTGGTAGTATTGTGCCACCCATAGATTGGATCATTAAAGACACATCACTATTCAACACTCTCAAAAAATATAAGAATGTAATGTTATGATTTGGCCTTAATAGGAGTGTAACTTGGTCCCAAGTTATCTATAATTTGAATTTGAAGTCAATCATATACCCATGTAGATCCCTTTTGATGGTTGTGAACTACTCTATTAGCGATAAGTAGTCACTCTTTTCTTTACAATGTTTGCATAGTGTCACACCCAAGTCATCCCATTTTTGAATATAATTCATCATCAAAACTTGATACCATTAGAGTTCCCTCCCAAAAAATAAGAGGTGATGAGTCACACTATAATGTTGTCTTTAGTCACATTGTGGATGGAGCAAATATTTGCAATATCTTATGTGTGCTCTACTGGAGTAGTATAATTCTCTCCAATAAATTTTGGGATGATCTTAAGAGTATCTACATGAATACAATCATACTGGTGAAGGATCAATGAGATTACTCCATTAAATGTAACAAATATTTGGTTTATTTATGCAACCATGAAGTGAATAGGGAATAATCTTCCTCTGTGTATAGGAATAAACCAAACAAGGTTGTAGACTAAGCTCTAGGAGAAGGTTATCTTGAATCGCTAGCCCTTAAAAGAATAAATAAGAATACTCTAACTCTTTTTCTTCTAAAAAATATAAGTTTCTCAACAAAATGAAAATTAGTGCCCCTTGAATACGATCTTGTTTATCTTGGTATATAGGTAAAAGGTTGATATTTATGAATAAAAAATTCTTAGAGTTTCTAGATGATCTCTAGAGAATATTCAATACTTAAATAAATGAGAGTAACACCAATATCTCATCCAAATTTTTGAAGAGGTCCCATCAAGCATGCTATAAATTATTATCACTCAAACCATGCACATGCTTAATTAGAAGAATTGGTTTATTGAGATAATGGGATCATCTCCTAAGGTGTGGGACACTTGCACTCCTTGGGACAAACCTATAGAGTATTTAATCTTACTTCTATTGTATATGTACCTAATTTAGGACTAGTGCATAGACCTACAAATAGTAGAATGAAATCTATATCTAGCGTTAAAATTGACAAAGGGAAAGAGAGCAAAGGTAAGAAGGTTTCTAGAATGTAAAAAGGTGATGCACCAATAATAGATTGAGCACCTCACCCACTTAAAATCAACATAAAATTGACAAACTAAATGCAAAAAATTCAAACTGGGCACATGGCATAAGTGTTCTACATGGAGGTAAAGGAACACAACACAACATTAGGAGGGATGACAAATTATCCATTGATAATGCTTACACAAACTTGTGTATACATAACATGAAGGCTGTGCAGACTTTTGGTTCTAAATAGAGGTGTAAAGGGAGGATGATAATGAGAGGGATGAACATCCACAGACAAGGGTCACCAATAGAGAATGTGCATAGAACACATATCATGAAGATAAGTAATCAGTTCCTATTAATCTCAAGGTCTAAGGCAATATTACAAAATCAAATAAATGAATATTTTTTATACCAGGAGAGGGATCTTGAAGGGAAAATTTTGGCATCATTACGGTGCCTAAAAATTTCAATGCTTTTACAATGTAAGACCCCATATTTTATAGGCAATGGGGAGCCCATGGGTCATTGATTAAAATCATAAATATAATTGAGAGAATTAAATCAAAGATCAAGAAATTAAGGCACATAATCACTCTATAAATTAGATAGGGATGGCCAAAGGTAATTAGGATTTTGACTATATCATTGAGGCATGGTGATGATTTCCTAAAACCTAAACTTATCTACTCAACACACTTTCTTATTAGTTATGAAAAAATTAATATTTAATCATTAAATGACTAACTCAATTTGTAAGATTTCATGTGTGAGAATGTGGATGTAAATCTCATGAAATCACTACCTTGGAATATTTTGGCACATTTATTTCATTTCTTCTTTCAATGAAACTCCTTATGGACTTCTATGCCATGTTTGTCATTAAGACACTTTTTTTTATCTTATATACCCTGGTCATGATCACATCATGCTAGTTTCACTCATGATTTAATGTTATTATCATTAAATTATATATAAATGGGCTTAATCCAATTTACTATGCTAATTACAATATCCTTTCAAGTCATTCATCTCAAAATCCTATAATCCTTGAGCCACTGCATTTTGATTCTAAAAATATTACTTATGATGGTCTTCATGGCCAGATGGGCTATCAATTTTAGGATTATTAACTAATGATGTGGCACCATTTCATTCATCACCTATTTTATTACTTTTCCACATAACCCCTTTAATCCATTAAGCTCTAGTCACAGTTTATGGCCTCCATGTGTCATCTCTTTGATTATTTTAGGCTCTCTTAGTTGGGCTTTGCTAGTTGGTGTTATCCTATTCATTTAGTGCTCCTACCACTATGTAATTAGGGCCTACCACTTCCATGTTACTCCTTCTTTCTTCTCCTTTTCTTGGCTAAGGCTTCAAATGGATGCTAACTATTCCTCCTATAGTGAAGATATTTTTTTTGTAGGCAATGAAATACCACTCACCCATTGCTTTAACACATTGATTTGTTTACATGAATTGCCTCAGGGCCTCAAAGTAGTGAGATTTAAATATGTGGTATCATCCAACTAATTTATTAGCCTAGAAGTTTTTGAACTTATACAGATGGTTCTAGGTTGTTAGGTTACCAGGATTGTGACACATGGAAGAATCTCACTTGCCTATTACTTTTGCTAATGTCATTACCTCACCAAGAAAATTTTAAATAAAATTGAATAAGTGTCAAAATATTTTTTAAAGGGGCCAAGGTTGTTGGGTGATCAATACATGAAACCAAGAAAATTTTGAAGAATTGGCTAAGTCCTTTTACTACTTGATGCCTTTAGGCTCTCAAAGTTCTTTATATTTTTTAGGAATGCTAAAAGGGAGGCCAATAAGACTACTATGTGTTTAAGAACTTCCTCAAAATGCCTAAGTGTTGAATCTTGTTTGGGCCTAACCTCATACTTGTTTTATTTCCCTTAAATTAAATGAAATTTGAAAACCTACTAGTGATCCCAAGCCTTGAACTGATGAACTTGGGTGTTGCTCTCCTATGGTGACCAAAAATGGTCAATAAGGCCTTGAATTAATGCCTATCTAATAGGGTGCCATATAGGTGAAATGAGATAATGATGTTAACCTATTTTAAATAAGTAAACATCTATCCCTTACCCTTCTCAAAAGGCTCAATTATTGTCCACATTGTAATCAACTATTCCTCAATTAAAGTCTTCATGTTCCTGACATAATTTTGGTAGAGGTTTAAGTTTACTAGAGATATGAGCTTAAGCTTTGAGAACATGCATTTATGAATAACCAAAATGGTATTTATGCACATACTATCCATGTGGGTCACTCTTTATAACTATGTCTGAATGTGATGGAAGTGATCTCTGCTCAAGGATAGGGCTTGGGTCACCCTTTCAAGGTTTGTAAGTAATTATGCCAATGTCTCCATGAATCCACTAATTAGGCCTACTAGGAAATTACTCACCTATGATCTAAGCATGCACACTTTCCCTACATATATTTCATGAGTTTCTTAGTGAGGTTGTTGGTAGCTTGGATCACTGACACTGGGTCTTTGACTACTTTCTCTTCTCTACTAGGTGTCCTTATTTTAGTGAGGGAAAATAGATATTACTTGGTCCTCTAGACCACATGGTAAAAATGATCATAGATGTTTTGAATAGGTTTATGATAGTGGTGAGCATATAACTTATAGAACATAATGTGAACTACATATCCCATGGGAACCCAAAGTGGGAATAATGTGATTTTGAATGAGAGGGTAGTGCAAATCATGTACACAATGTAGGACAACATGTAGAAATTACCTTTAGCCAGAGCCTTAGAGACACTTTTGATGAGGTTGAATTTGATCACATTTCTTATGTTTAGGATTTCCTTTCTCTTGAGGATAATACTCAGCAAGGGCACCCATAATACATTTACATGCATGGTGTCACTAGTTCCAAATAATAAATTTAAGAAGAACATCCCAACATGATCCTGGTCAATTACCTAATCCTCAAGAACCTCATATATCAAATGTGTTTTGGTTTATGCCTCTATGGTGCTATGATCTTAGGCAATGGTGTAGTTTGGAAGGTTATAATATTACTTAAAATTATCCCTTAAGATGTCTTCAATTATATTCATAGAGTTGGTTGAGTAGACCAAGGCCTGATCTCCTTGTTAGTTAGACACCAAAGTTTATAGTAGACTAATGATGAGGTCCACACAAGGGAAAAATTCAATCTTGGCCATGGATTTATGAAATTTTGATCTTTTTAGGGTTATGAACTCATCAAGAAACTTAGTCTAATTCTCATCATCATCAGGGGTGGACACCTACACATCTTTAATTACATTGAATAAATTTTTGTATTGCTTTAACTACACCAAATTTGGTAAAAATAGTGGTGTCTCAAATTTTAAGATCTGGCTTGGGATTAGAAGATGACACAACTATCTCTAAGAGTTACAAGATTACCCAACATAAAAATATAGGTTAAAGAGGAGCACTAAAATCTTGAGAAAGCACTGTGGAGAAAAATTCTTGGGAATTGGGAACATTAATTGTAAACCTAATTGTTCTAAGGACTTATAAGGATATACAAATATCTCCTCCATTAATGGAAATTGACAACCTACCTTGTGTGAATTCAAATTTAAGTTGGTGGCACAATCCTCTTGATCATTCCTTGATCTAGTATTAACTTAGAAATTTTAAAAGGGGGATCTTAGTTTATATTTTATGATGGTGATTATATGTTTATCAAATATTTGATTAGATCACAGTTACCCAGATTAGTTAATACAAGGGGCAGGGTAGGCACACACCTAATTTATCCTCTTGTGGTAACTTTAGTACCCTTGAGTTAGGCCATATATCAATTGCTGATTGAGTACTTAATTTGTGAGTCATACCATCTAAGTGTGACTGATCCATCATACCTTTATCTTTTGATGTATTTTAGTTAGTTACTTATGCTTATCAAAGACACATGACAACCTATGATTGGTTCCTAGTTTTGACTATACTTTTTTTATTGGCTGGTTAAGATGTTCCCAGACCTTTTTTGTAGACTTGTAGGGAAGTGACATGTGGTAGCTTATGGTTGATCAAGATTTATTGGGGATCTGACAATTATAATACCCCTAGGAGACTAGAAGGTCTAAAATATTCCACATGGCACTTTTTCATTCATTGAGCTCTCCAAATTCTTTGGTAATTCTGACACCACTGAGAGACTGGCAGGTTTGATAGGTTCTATGAGGCACTTTTTTATTCATCAAGATATCTTGAGGATCTAAAAATTTTAACACCCTTGGGAGACTGACAAGTTCCATGTGTCATTTTATCATTCATCAAATCTCTTAGGGTTCTAAAATTTTTGACATCCCTAGGAGACTGACAAGTTTGATAGGTTCCATGTGTCATTTTATCATTCTTTGGATTTCCTAGGGTTCTGACAATTCTAACACCCCTAGTATATTAACAAGTCTGATAGGTTCCATGTGGTGCTTTATCATTCACTAGGATCTCCTAAAATATTTATAAAACATAACTAAGTCAAATGGAGGTCCACGTAATCAATTAAAATCTTACCTACCTATTAATAAAGATTCATGAAATACCAATAGGACTCCAAGATGACATTATCTTGGGAAAGCCTGTATACTATTAACTATGTGAAATAATATAATTAGCATAAAATATTCTAAGTATGAATAATATTTCATTTTATGATAGATAATGGTTATTGTTGATGGTTAAAATTGTGCTTTGTTTCTAACACCAACAATGGGAAGTTTCAAGATGTGGGACTTGTGACTTGAAACAACCTCTAGATTTTTAAGAAGCTGGTCTCTTCTTTAAATCAAGCGTATACTGGGAAAAGGGATAGGAATTTTAACAAAAACACAAATGCAAGAAAGAAAATCTAACTATGGAGATGTGCCTAAATGTAATTCAACCCTTAATCTAAGCACAGTGAAACTATATGTAAGATTCAATTACATTTAAGAGAAAACAAGGCATGATCAATGTAAAAGATGGAAACAATAGAAATAGAGGCTCACAGCTTAGACTACTTTTGTAGTGACATAGAAAATATCAGCAAAGGGATAGGATTCAATCTTCTTATTAATTCTCCAGTCACATAAGAGGCACAAAAATATGCACAGTTACATAAACTTTCCAACTCAAGAAAATATAATAAAGGCAAATGATATTCATAATAACAGCTCTAGAAAGTCTAAAACTCTTGACAATAATTCTCTCAAAAAATTCTCTCTAAGTATCTCCCTTTTTTCATCAATTTTGCACACCTATTTATAGCATTGGATTCCCTCTAGATTGTCTACATGTTCCCAATCTAACGGCCCAACTGAAATCTAACTGAACTCAAAGTGTCTAACAGAAGATATTTCTTAGATTCTGAAATGTTCAGTTTCTATACAAGTTCATTGGCTGAAGTAAATAATCAGGACTCTTCCCACTTTCAAATGGGAGAGGACACTTGGTTGATTCCCCTTTTCCTCTTGAAAACCTTTTCTTTATTTAGGATGCACTAGAAAAAGGCACTTGGCATGTTTCGCAGTACTTACCAAAGACACACAACAATTTTCACATAACTTATACTCTTTTTATGTCTTTGCTCAGGAATGTTTCACCTTTGACACCTGTCACAATCTGCTTCTTTAAAACTTTAAAAACTTAATAGAAAATAAGACCCACAACATTTCTCACCTGAGCAACTTTAAAAAGGGCATAGGGACAGGTGGTGATTTTCGCTTGCCTCAAAAAAGGACACGTGGCAATCTCTACTTCCTTTAGCCACCTTTTGAGAAACCTGTAGAAGGTGACATGTGTTGGTTTCTATGTTGCTGTATTTCTATTATAGAAACAAATGGACCTCATTTCATATTTACATAGATAACAACACTTGGCATCTTCCACTTGCTTTAGAAACAAAAACTGAGACCCACCAAAGTCTTTATTATATCAGTGAAACAATATGAAGAAAATTCAGAGGTTGACACATGGTGGCTTCCACTCTCTTGAGCTGAGATACATGGCATCTTCCATCACTTTTATAAAATCAAATTGAAACCTTCTGTGATTACCACTTGGCACCCTCCGCCTAATCCTGAATCTGAGCTTGTTGAAACCTTCCACTCAAAAGAGATTTGAAACATGGATGCTGATATGAAATGTGGATGCCAACAATTATCACGTTCTGCTGAGTTACTATGAGATACGTGCCAAGTCCTGACCAACTTATAAAAATTGTGAAAGGTACCTTGGCTGATGACACTTGGTAGCTTCCGCCTAACTTTGACACTTAGAGAAAAATGAATCAAAAGGAAATTAGAGCCCACTCTTGTTTCAAAACTTCACTGTCTCAAACCAAAATATGTGGGAACAAAATTTTGTAGCACGCAATTGAAAATTAGAATGAAACATAGAGTATTTTTTACTCTACATTTATTGGTGACCCCAAGGACTTTTGAGCCTGCTCAAAAAGAAACCACAACTCCCGTGAGATCAATATTTCAAAATTATAGCTTTAGCAATGCTGTTTGGTAGGTAGACCTCTCATCATCAGATAACCCCTATTTGTTCTACAATTCATTAAAGGCTAAATCAAGGTTAATAATATCCTTATGTGAAAAATTCTGCAAAAACTAAATTATAGCCTTCAATTTGAATTTGAGCTAGGAAACAGGAATCAAAACAACTTCTACTTCAGGGACTGATGAATCATCCCTTAAATCTTGAAAAACTATTTGATCATTCTACTTGGCCAATAGCAAAGGTTTGATTTCATCAACCATGAGCATAGTATTGTCATCAGGAAATGGAAAAGGAAGACCTAATTGCACTAGGTATTCAATGGTTGTGTGGGAGCTGAAGCATATGACTTGCTCGCAAGAAACTTGTCAAGGGATTCATACATCCCAGCTCCTTTTTGTGAAGACTATGGTCCCTCCATCTCCATATCTATTCTTTGATAATTGGTATAAAATTTTACAAAATAGAAACACTGTCACTGAAGTAAGTTTACTAGGAACCGAAAATACAAGTAGCAGGATATTTTCTAGCAGATGTAGGAATGTTTGAGAAATTGTAAGCTTTAACTCTTGATAAGAGGTATTTATTAACCTATCAAGTCTCAAAATGGCATTAAAATTGGATAATCATTAGCAAATATTACTCAATCTTTATGGGACAGTGAGATAGACACGTTATGCAAGTGGCAGCGCAAGGTACCTTGGGGATTTCTAAAGATTTGGAAGATATTCAATGTATTGAGAAATTTTGAAAATTTTGAAAATTCTTTGAGCTACCGACTACATGTTCAAAGAACACTTATTTAAAAGAAAATTAGGAAAGAAAAATGGGAAAATAAAGAAAAGGAAACTATCTAACTATGATACAGCTAACCAGGTATATTTGCCTACCTCCCAAATCAAAGGGAAGATTTTTGAAGTATCCCTTATGACACAGAAACTTATGATGCCAAACAAGTGATTGAATGGTATGAAACTCTAATGACTTGCTCTTCTTGTTTGCCACCTTAATTTTCCTGAATCTGAATGAATTAGAGTCAAACATGTCCCCAACATATACATACTCTTCTTGTTCTTTAAAGCTTATTGAATGTTGATTCTTTATTACTATGTACCTAGGGATATGATATATTGATGTATATGGGTTGATGGAGATGCCAACATGTGGCACACATCCCCTTAGTTATATGGGTACACTATATTAGGATAATAGAGTAACTTATGGAAGTAGTACATTAGGTAATGGTTGGCCTACATTGGGATTAGGAGGTTATCCATCCATGGGTTAGATAGATGTATATATATAGGAGATGATTATCATGGTAAAGATATCAAGTAAGCATTGAGTCTTCTATTGTATGTGGATATTGGAGGTTGTCCCCTCGAAGAGACATTATGGAGTTATTCCTTCCTAAAGGAGTATTATATGGTGTTTCCCTACCTTAAGGGTAAATTTGCATATATTGAATATCAAGATCATTACAAGTGGTAATTTTGCATATGTAGGTCGACCATTACCCAATGTACTACTTCCATAAGTTACTCTATTATCCTAATATAGTGTACCCATATAACTAAGGGGATGTGTGCCACATGTTGACATCTCCATCAACCCATATACATCAATATATCATATCCCTAGGTACATATCATTTATGTTGTCGTGTCTCATCAAGAAATTAAAGTCTGTTGGCTCTCCACCCTGTGTCTTTTGATATACATCATTTTTTGGCTTATCTCCTTCTACCTCATTCTCAAGTTACATTGCATGATCATCCTCTTTAATGACTTCAAAAATATCATCTTTAAATTTACCAACCTCTTGAAAGGATAAGCCTGATAGTTTATAGCAATTTTGCGTATTTATTTGAGTCTCAATGCTACCTTCTCCACCTAAAGCCAGCTCACAACCTTCTTGAAGAATAGTGTAACCTACCCCAATGACTTCAAACAAGTCATTCAAAACATGATTAGAAATTATCTCTTTTTCATTAGAGATAGAGGCAAAAGCTTGTGACTTGTCCTCTGGTTCATCAAAGGGTGTACCTATGGTGATTTCTTCTTCGTCTGCACTCATGAAATCTTCCTGACTAGCCATGAACTAAGTATACTCCTCTTTAATTGCTTCTTCCAAAATATATTCCTCTTTGAAAAGGGATGAAGAAGAAGACTGATGGTTATACATATGCGAAAGAGGAGATAATTCTTGAGCTAGAATCAAATGATTCTCTTCTTTCCATTTGTCCATCACTTCATCTATATCAAATGTAGCTTGATATCTCTTTTGGAGGGGTGTAGATGGGGTGTGTTCAAATGTAGGATCTTTTGCTTGATTATCACCATGAGTAAGAGCAGCCTTGACTTCTTCAAGGTTTTGAACAAAACTTTTCTCTTCTTTCCTTCTACCCCATGATTCCATTGTTTGTTTCCAACTCATGACCTTAGGTCTAGAAATTTTCTCTTGGAAAGAGTCAGCAATTTTATCTTCTTCAAGGTTTTTAGCTGGTTCATGATTTTATTTCTTCCGACTTGGAATCTTGTCATCATGCTGAAAGACCTGAGGATTGGTATAAGAGGTATCTTTTGGTGTAGGGTCCTTTCTAAGGTCTGAAATATCTATCTCTCTTTCACTAAGGAATCTCATTTTTTTCTCTAATTCCTCAATTTGCTTAGCTAGATTTTCTTGAAAGATTCTTTCTTAGAGCTCATAGGAATCATTAGATAAATGGGGAGTGCATGAAGGTTGCCATGAAAAACAAGAAGATTCTTGAGGAAGGGTGGGAGAGACTTGAAAGGGACTAGCCTCATTTTGTATCTCACATTCTTGGACAATGTCTTTCTCCTTCTTTCTGCCCCATGATTCCATTGTTTGTTTCCAACTCATGACCTTAGGTCTAGAACTTTTCTCTTGGGAAGAGGAGGTTGCAAGGTGAAGGGGAAGTGAGGGTTTGGATTATAATTCCCTTGCTGCCAACATAGATTGCTATTTTTAAAGATTTGCCAATTCAATCTATTTATCAAGATTGGCCTTAAATGCTAGATTTACTATTTCATAACTTTCCTCAACATGATTGGGGAAAGAACCATGACAGGCTCAACTTGGCTCTTGAGCAAGGGTTGAGTTTGTTTGATATGAAACTTGGGGCAGTGGATATATAGGTTTATAGACTTAGTAAGGCTGCCTCTCATGAATACTAAGTTTCTCTTCCAAAGATGCAATTAAACCACTCACATCCAGCATCTCATATGTAAGCCTTTGCCAATTTGCTCTTTCAATGGGAGCCCATTCACTTTTAACTAGATCTACTACATTTCTTACTTGATGGATGACATGATTAGGAATTTCTTGGCTACATCCCCTTCTATTGTCAAGCTCTAATACATGTTTTTTATATCCCAACAATTCTTGTTTGAAGGTGGAAATGAGATTAGGTTGAGTATGAGATGTAACATATTGGGAAGATTGGGCATAAGATTGATATAGCTCATGACAGGGCTGAGGATGGTCATATTGGACCTGTGAAGAGCAAAAATCATAACCATATGCATCCTTGTTGCTTGATGTGATTCCATGAACAACCTGATCTTGATTAAAAACATATGAAGGGGCATAAGAACCATAGCTCTGATTAATAGAATTATACATACCAAACGGTGATTTCTTCTTGACTTTGATTCTTTGAGGTAATCAGTGACGATATAAGATTTAGATCTTGTTATTGATCCACAACTCTAACTCCTTATATCTCTTTGGTTCATATGGTCTTGAAAGAAACTTCAAGATGGTGTCCCACCAGGCATGCCAAAAACTGTTGATGGTTAAAATTGTGCTTTGTTTCTAACACCAGCAATGGGAAGTTTCAAGATGTGGGACTTGCGACTTGAAACAACCTCCAGATTTTTAAGAAGCTGGTCTCTTCTTTATATCGAGCATATACTGGGAAAAGGGATAGGAATTTTAACAAAAACACAAATGCAAGAAAGAAAATCTAACTATGGTGATGCACCTAAATGTAATTTGACCATTAATCTAAGCATAGTGAAACTATATGTAATATTCAATTACATTTAAGAGCAAATAAGGCATGATCAATGTAAAAGATGAAAACAATAGAAATAGAGGCTCACAACTTAGACTACTTTTGTAGTGATATAGAAAATATCAACAAAGGCACATGATTCAATCTTATTATTAATTCTCCAATCACATAAGAGGCACATAAACATGCACAGTTACATAAAATTTCCAACTCAAGAAAATAGAACAAAGGCAAATGATATTCATAATAACAGCTCTAGAAAGTCTAAAACTCTTGACAATAATTCTCTCAAAAAATTCTCTCTAAGTATCTCCCTTTTTTCATCAATTCTACACCCCTCTTTATAGCATTGGATTCCCTCTAGATTGTCTACATGTTCCCAATCTAACGGCCCAACTGAACTCTAACTAAACTGGAAGTGTCTAACAGAAGATATTTCTTAGATTTTGAAATGTTCTATTTCTCTACAAGTTCATTGGCCGAAGTAAATACTCAGGAATCTTACCACTTTCAAATGGGAGAGGACACTTGGTTGATTCCCATTTTCCTCTTGAAAACCTTCTCTTTATTTAGGATGCATTGAAAAAAGACACTTGGCATGTTCCGTAGTACTTACCGAAGACACACGACACTTTCTGCATAACTTATACTCTTTTTGTGTCTTTGCTCAGGAGTGTTCCACTTTTGATACCTGTCACAATCTGCTTCTTCAAAACTTTAACAACTTAATAGAAAATAAGACCCACAACATTTCTTACCTGAGCAAATTTAAAAAGGGCATAGGGATAGGTGGTGATTTCCACTTGCCTCAACAAAGGACACATGGCAATCTCCGCTTCCTTTAGCCACCTTTTAAGAAACTTGTGAAAGGTGACACGTGGTATTCTCCACGTTGCTCTATTTATATTATAGAAACAATCAGACCTCATTTCATATTTACATGGATAGAAACACTTGGCATCTTCCGCTTGCTTTAGAAACAAAACCTAAGACCCACCATAGTCTTTACTATATCAATGAAACAAAATGAAGAAAATTTAGAGGTTGACACATGGTGGCTTCCGCTCTCTTCAGCTGAGATACGTGGCATCTTCCATCACTTTTAGAAAATCAAATTGAAACCTTCTACGATTGCCACTTGGCGCCCTCCACCTGATCCTAACTCTTAGCTTATTTAAATCTTCCACTCAAAATATATTTGAAATGTGAATGCTAATATGAAATGTGGATGCCGACACTTGTCACATTCCGCTGAATTAATATGAGATATGTGGCACGTCCCGACCAACTTATAAAAATTGTGAAAGGTGCCTCAACCAATGACACTTGGTAGCTTCTGCCTAACTTTGACACTTAGGGAAAAATGAATCAAAAGGAAATTAGAGCTCGCTCTCTATTTCAAAACTTCACTGTCTCAAGCCAAAATATGCAAGAACAAAAT
Source organism: Torreya grandis (assembly GCA_037957365.1). Lineage (NCBI taxonomy): Eukaryota > Viridiplantae > Streptophyta > Pinopsida > Cupressales > Taxaceae > Torreya > Torreya grandis. Next base: position 1,582,404 of record JARHVA010000037.1, read on the forward strand.
TTTGCAGCGCGTAACTAAAAATTAGAATGAAACATAGAGTATTTTTTACTCTACAGTTACATTATTAGTAATATAGGCAATAAAAGGATCTTGATAGCCACTAACTATTTGCAACAAATATCATGAAACACTCAAATGATTGAGGTGAAACATGAGTTAAAGGATTCACACAATTTAAGACCAAGGGTAAGAAGATTAGAGCTCTGGGAGACTTCTGAGTTGAGAAATTTTAGAGGAATCCCCCTTTTATTCAATTCAAAGGGGGGTTGTGTTTACCAAAATGGTATAATCAAATCAAATATCATACTATATCAAGACTCAAAGATTTAGTTAATGCATTGATACATGAATCCCAAACTAATGATCTTCCTGAAAACAACTGAGCTCACTTCATAACCTATAAATAATAAAAATCTAAAACTATCAAGTATTCATTATATGATGGAAAGCTTTGTCCAATAAATATGAACATAACATATTGAAAGATAACCTATTTCACTTATTCACCATTTCTCTTCATCCTAAACTATAATATCATGTTAGGACCCTTTCTCCCAAATCTTTGGAAGAAGCCCTCAACCAATCCAAATGTCAAGATTTTCTCATAAGATAATTTGAGCCTTCCCATCCTTTTGATATAAATTGAATGCTTATGAAATATAAAAACCACCATGATACCATGATGCTGTTATGGATAATTGTGATTCTATTCACACTCTTGACGCTATTACTCCAAGTGGCTCGAATGATGTTACTCTTTCACAACCACTTTCAACCAACCCTTTACCACAACCTAGTTATACATTTTCCCAAGTAAACAATGTGGATTATCATAAACCTCTTTCCATGGTAGAACTTCAAAAGGGTATTCTTAAACCTTCACCATAAGATCTTGACTCTACTCAACTTAACAAACTTTTCTATGATCCACACAAGTTTTGTTGGTATTATGTAAGTTGGGGTCATTCTCATGAAACTTGTCACTAATTATGAAATTTCACTCTTGAATATCTTGTTGGTCCTAATTTTGATCATAAAACCCTAATCTATGAGCATCCATAGGGTTATTAAGCAACAACCAAATTTTAAGAAACTAAAACTAAACATGACACCCTTCATCAAGCTAATGCTCATCTTATAATTTATAATGATCCTATTCCTAAGCTTCAACTAAGTCTTATTCAACCTCCCATGATTAATAATGTCTAAAATTTCATTGATCAAAATGATGATAATTTTCTCAATACGAACAATATGAGGAGAGTTGTTTCTTATATCAATCCTTACCCAAATTACAAATATAAAAACTTCCCAACATTTCATACCATTCAAGATTATTACCCATCTCACTTTATAGAATTGGGGCATATGACAACAATACAACAACACCATATACTTCTTCCTCCACTACCCAATATGATTCTACTCAAACATCACATTTGGATACTCATTCCCTATCTAGTGATGCAACTTCTAATTCTCATTCCAACCTACATATAATTCCAAATCCACTTCATTTGTTGAATTATTTACCACTTACCAAATATTCTATAAAACCACATCAACCCAACCATGAAACCCAAAACATTACTTAATTTAACTCAATCAGATATACCTGGCATAACCACATTCACTAAGTCATAACCTAATACAAAATTTTAACAACAATTTAAATGTAGTTACACACTTCCTTCAATCAATTTTATTCAATACTACACACCATTATCTACCATAACTCTAACTGGATATTATGAATGGGATATTATAATATAAATTTCTTGGCTCCCCTCTCAAATTCCTTTTTTTAAACTCACAAGAACTTTAAATCATCAGCTTAATCATTTAATATAAATTTTATTTGAAATGAACATCCCTTGATGTCCACCATTAGGGCATGAAGCCACTTTATCTGGGTCTAATGCTAGTATTCTCCAACAATGTGAATAAATGTCTATATACATTGATGAAAACATAGACATTTCCCTCTCACTCAAATTTAATATCATTTCAATAATTCTTGATTAAATATTTCTTTAAGCAAATGATCCTTTGTTATTTATTAGTGTCCTATTGGCATGAAAATTTATCAAGGGGACAAATAATTGAATTTTCATCAACAATGTAGGGAATGAAATCCATCTATTATTATAAGCTATAGATACATTTATTGAAAACCAAAAGTTTATTAAAAATAAAATATTTACAATTTTTTTTATAAATTATGGGTGTAGTACTTTTAACTTGAAAGTACGAGAAGTTTTTAGAAAGGAATGTTTTTAGACGACATATTTATCAAGTTAAATACTGAAGCTCGATGAATAATCAAAGGTAAAAATAATATTAAGGAGGAAATATATCTCATTTAATGGGTAGAAAATATATATTCCTATTCTTAAGGATACAAAAAATACACCAAAAAAACTAGGTTGAGATAGCAAAGATGAATAATTCTCTGTATTTTCTAGTAGAAACAACAAAGATATCATTCCTATTCTCAATGAGATTCCTTAATATATCCAAAATATAAATCAAATTTATAAATGAAAATTTCAACCTAATTTATTGGTCTTAATAGTTTATAAGAAATAAAAATAACAATAAAGATAAATTATGTTGAATTAAGAAAAACAAACATAATCCAAGGAGTTGCTAATACAAAGTTCAGAAACACCTCTTAGTATTGATATTCTTGAAGTAAAATTTTATATCTTACTTTACAAAGATTTTCCAAAATCCTTATATTTTGAACACAAATTATGAGAGCCTAACTTGTATTTATAGGATAAAATGGGTGGTTATGGTGCAAAACCACCTATTTTGCCTTTTTGCGAAGTTGTAAAAACACTAATGAGAAATTACAACTTGAAATGATGCAAAAATGTTTTGAGCATTTTACCACCACTTGAGAAAAACATTTGGAGTTTTTACACTTCTTGCAAAAGCATATTATTTATTTACACAACTTGAAAAAACAATTTGGTAAAATTACAAAGATAATTTGTAAAATGATAACATACATTTGCAAGGGGAAAGATATTTTGATAATACAATTTAGGTGTAAAATAAACATGAGAAAAAAATAATGAATGCTGAGAACAAGTCTTCAATCTTCTTACTGCTTCATTGATAACTCTTTCAATGAATAAATCATCAAATCTTTGGAGAAATGCCCTTATCAAATCTTCATCTAGTTCATATGTATACTTGTAAGTGATATCTGTTGAGCAGTCTAATTCTCTCATTTCATGAGCTTGTTTTGGATAATGTTTATCTTTATGTTAAGATTATCAACATCCACTTGGTCTTTGGCTAACTAGTGAAGTTTATCATGACCAAATGCAGATATGGGACTGATAATTGCCTAAATTTGTTATATGAATTGTTTAATCATAGTTTCAATTGAAATTAGATTCCCATCTTTATCTTTTCCATTGACAAAAGTACACTTCAACCTTTTAATCTCAGTGTCAATCTTCATCATCACATCACTTCCAAGTGACTTTTCACTATTGAACTTATGAAGGAATTCTTGATGTGATTAGATCCTAAATTTTGTAGCCTAGAGTAATTCAATTTGATAGACAACTTCTTCCTTATTGATGACTCCTTTTTAAATAAGATCAATAGATGGAAATTTTGAGAACTCAATTAACTTGGGAACAAACTCTTCCTATTTCTATTTTTCTTCTGCATTCCCACTTTCTTTTGTTGTTAGTTATTCACATTATGACTATATTTCAGAGATCATTGTTACTACATAAAGAATTACTGAGGTTCCTTGATTAATAATATTTACAATGCAATATTTCATTTCATTACCCATTTGGCCTACCTCTCTTACTTTTTCCAACAACTTAGCATGAAGACTTGATGAAGAAATTTTTGGTTGAATTGGTTTGATTAATCTGTATATCATTGAATTTAACTGTTTTGATTTTTCCTTTAACTCATCTTTCATTCTTTTGTCCTTATCCATTTTATAAAAAATGTTACCAATTACCAACTGTACATCTCCCTTCATTCCTTCTCTAGTAGACTTTCCAAATGAACCCTAGATACCTGATAGTCTTCAATTCTGATTTATGATTTATCTTTTTTGACTATAGGAATTACCACTTCTACAAACTTCTCTCCTTTTTCATCTGTTATCATTTATGGAACTGTTCTTACTTTCTTTGACCTTCTCAAAAAAGGGATTGTCAAAATTCTAAAGTCTATCTCCTTAGGTTCAACAACATTTCTTATTTTCTTCAACATCGTGGACAACCAATATGAAGTAGTCATGATTGAATAAGGAGGTGGGATAGAAGTTAAGAATAGTGGGACAAGTATATCTAAAGTGGAAGAAGGTGTTTTCTTGGTTGTGGCACCTTGTAGGAAAGATGTTTCTACTTGTTCTTGTTTGCTAATTATATCAATTAGAGTTCTCAGAGAGGAGGAAAAAGAAACTCAATATTTGAGGGAGAAGATGAAAAAACATGAGTGATCTCTTATAATGGAAAAGTAGACAACATAGGAAACTACATATCATTTGAAGTAAGAAATTATTGGGTTGTATTCTCTAAAAGTTCTTGAGAATGTGGGAAAATATCAACATGAATTTATTGAGGAATTGAAATACTAGGAGAAGAGGAAATATTTTCACATAACCTATTTAATTTGAGCTTGATAATCCTTTATGATAGAACATCTTATTGAATAACTTTGAGTCCTTGTGCTTCTTCTATCATTAGGGGTTCTCCACTTAGACCCACTTCATCTATTTTATCTGATCCATAATGTTTTTTGTAGAAGCTACCATATTCATCTTCCCCATGAGGTGTAGGGAAATAAACATTTCCAACATCCACTCCTTTTCTCCTCAACCACTTAAGAGTTTTGTCAAGTACTACTCTTGTTATACTTATAAGAGAACTCAATTCCCTCTTATCCCAATGGACTATAGGTAGTGGCTTTGTCACGATGTTTTCTTTTTCAAAGATAGGATCTAATGTGAGCTCATCATCCATTAATTGCTTTGGTACTTTCATTATACCAAATTTGACTATTTTATTCATGATAAATCATTAATAATATTTGATCCTTACTACTTTCTCATCATCACAATCCATCCAATAATACTCAAAATGTGATAGATGTTGGTATGAAGGTCCAATATTATGCTCAATCAAGCCACTAATGTCAAATGTAAACCTACTCTCAAAAGTCCTGAGATTATTATGAGACATATATTAGTCAACTGACTTGGATTTTTTCAGTGATGGATAAGTATATCTGCTAGTTGAGATTAGAAATTTGACTTTTGTCTTATGTCAACTTGTTAAAAAATTATTTGTTTTAACAAGTTATCTCACCATTTCCATCAATTCCCACTTATCACTAACATATCACATAGGTATATAAGGAGCAAATTTACAGTTTTTGATCTCAAATAAATTAAATTTTGGAACTATATGAACCAAGTTACCCATCTAGTTATCTCTATGGTGGCTATAATGATATCCTCATGTTAAAAAGCTCCTTTTCAAAAAACTACATGATGAAATATAAAATAATCATTCACGCTTTTAAAATGATAGATGTTTTACTTCAATGCCAGTTGGGGACAGAAATCATATACCATTGTCTTCTTAAAATCACCTACTATATGCAATCCATCAAAATATCTTCAGTTAACCACAATGTAAATGAGATACAACATCATATAAAACCTTGACATGACTTTCACTTCCATTAATTATTTGTGATTTTCATTTTTGATCAATTATACCCAATTGATATATTGCTTGTTCCTGAGAATGATCCAAATAAATCTGTACATCTATGTTTGAAAGTTCTTTTCTATTTGGCCTCCCACTATTTTGTGTAATAGTGTTATCATGTCATTTATTTTATTCTTTAAATCATACCTCACAATATTTTTCAAGAGTCATGTGGAATAATGTTTTGGCCTAGTCAACTATCCATTATTGACATGTTTAGCACATGCAATACTATTATCATCCCAAAAGCTTTGAGAGGAATCAAGAGTCAGATGTACAAAATATTCATGATCCACAAGGTGAAAAACATTGTCCATGTGTTTCAAAATGAAACTTGCCACCAATTCACCCTATGAATTCCTCACTTCCCTCATTTTTGAGTTATAGTTATTTGCCATGACCAAGACTAACTAAAATTAGGAACATTGTTACTTGTACCAATCCATTGTTAAAAATGCTTTGACCAAAATCAATTTTATGCATTACATTCATCCTCTCCCAAAACTCATCTAAGTCAATGTGACCTAGATCAATATCTATGATATTTTCTACATTGGAATCCGATGGTAAGAGAGATGTCATGCCTTGAAACTGATATTTTATGGTTTTTTTGTCTTTAATTGAAATTACCTTTTTCAGAGTAGAGGATGAAGACGTTAACTTTTATAGGAAAAATGACAATTGGGAGATGTTTTCACAATAACTCCTTATTTGAAAAAATTGAAAAAATTAAATAACTCAAATCTAAAATAAGTTATTTAAATGTACTAGAAAGCTATAATCACATGTTTATCCATGCAAATTGCTCTAGTGTTTTTTCAATGCCACCTAATGAATTTTGATTTCTCACTCAAATATTGTTCTTGGTTTTGAATTTACATTTAATACATCACTCCAAAATTATAGGGCAAAACTTCTTGGAGAGTGTAAATGAGCTGAAATGCAATTTCACAGATTCTCTCTTGTTTTTTTAAATTTTTAAATCCTGCTTCCTCATTTTTTTTTTAATTTAATCCCTACCTAAAATCAGAATTTAGTTGCCAGTTACTTTACACTATATGAACTTTTCAAACCACATGAAATATATGGTTCTTCATTCAAGTAAAATAAATAAAAATATTAATCTACTCTCTTCCTAATGGTGTTGTATGACCTTTTAGCAAGTAAAATAATTTAATTTTTTTTATTGTAATCTGCCAATTCTTTTTTCACAATCTAACAATTCTTTTTTTCTTTTTTCTCTCTCCTTGTATGTAGTTATATGACACTTTACAAAAAAAATAAGGATTAAAAATTTATAAATCAAAATACTTATCTTCTTAACTTTATTTTATTTACTTACCCTAAGTCTATATGATGTCATACGATTATTTTTTTCTCTAAAAATAGTCAAAAACATTTCTTTGTCACCTTTTGACCATTTTTAACCATTCACTTGGCCGTATGATTTGATGTAGGGTAATGAAAACTTCAAAAACATTAAAAAAAACTTGCTTTGCTTCATGAAATGTATTGATTGTACAATTCACCCTTTGCTAAAAAATAAACAAAAATAATTTTGCTACCAATCTTTCCTCTTTAATATAGGTTGTAGAATGTTTATTTTGAATAAACAAGAAAAAAGAATATAAATTCGAATAAAAACCTATAATTTCACCCTTGGGTATATGATTGGTTGTAAAATGACCGTACAGTTCCTTTTATGCTCATAAACAACTAAATTATTTTTATTTTTTTTGGTTATTTAGTACAATTCGTATGGTTGGTTATTGGAAGAACAAACCATAAAAAATAAAATTTTATTATAATTTCCTTTATTAATCATTTATATGAGTCATATAGTTTGTCATACAGCTAGGTTGGATGAAAAAAAACAAAAATTTGATCTTAGTCCAATTTGGCCTCTCACAAGTTTCACTTTCGCTTTTTTTACCAAGGCATACTATTCTTAGTTTGAGCCACTAAAAACACAAATAGAAATTCAATCTGAGCTTCTCTATAATTTTGATTTGCTAAAAAATTACTAGAGCTTCGGTATATAATTTGAAGAAGCTTTTTAGAAGGGAAGAATCTTTTGATTTAACATAACCTAAGAAAATAACAAAACTTGCACAATTAGGGGAAGAAGTAAAGGCAGTTGCATGCAAGGTGGAAAAGTGTTAAATTTGTAATGACAATTTGCATGGAATGAAAACAATGAAATTGTAATATGGAGGTTTACATTTACAAAACTTGGGGAAGTATAATTTTGATTTACATGATCTAGGGAAGTGCAACTTTAATTTGCATGGTTCAGGGAAATAAAATTTGAAATTGCACAGGAAGGGGAAATGAAAAATGAATTTGTAAATTGCACAAAAATGCAAATTTTACAAAATGGAAATTGGTTTTAAAAATTACACCAAACCAAAAAATAAATTTATGGATTGCACAAAACCACAAAATAAATTTGAAAATTACATTAATTGTAAAATTAAAAATGTAAATTGCACCGAATAGAAAAATGAACATGCAAATTACACAAAGTGAAAAAATAAATTTGCAAATTACATGACTTGGAAAAATGTTAGGGCATTTAGCATAACTTGGGGAAAATTGAAAAACATTTGCATGTCTTATAAAATAAGGATTTTTTTTTAAAAAAATTTGTGGGAAAAAGCTAATGACTTGTCACACGAGAGCTCATAAATGTTATTGCATTTTTTGGAAAAAGTAAAGTTTTGGTCCATAATTTAATATTTTTCTGATTAATCAATTAATATAAATAATTGATTAATATTCATATTTCCCACATTCATAATTTTTTTACCCCAAACTTTAAAAGCAATGATTTAAAACCTATTTTTTGCAAATTTTGATTTTTTTGAAAATTATGACATGTACAAATTGGTGATATACAAGTCAAACATGTTTTGATCGATGAAGCTTATGGCACTTGTGTTACTTCTATTGATTTTATTAAAACAATTGGGTACTCTAAGTGTAATATTAATTACTCTCAAAGTACATGTCAATGCTATGATCAAATACAAATGTATCATTTAGGATGTGTTTAACTTCCCATCATAATTCCTCCTATCATTATTTGTATCAAATTCATGATCTTCAATTTTGCATTATCATATAACATCTTAATCGGTCAACCTTGGACACAATACATGTGCACTATTACATCATCAACATGCCAATGTGTTAAATTTCCTCATAATGGTGTTATTTACAAAATTGAAGGAGACAAAAACCCTTGAAGTTTTTAATAATTCCAAGAATGTGTTGTTTTAAAAATCCCCCTTTGAACCTTTACATAGCATTCCCTTTTGTAAATCCCAATGATTTAATTATCCTATCAACTCTACTAGAGGCTATAATGGTCACCTCAAACTTATGTTAAATATACCACCTAACCTATTAGATTTGGATGATGATGAACTAGATTAGATTAGTTTTAAAATCAAATGTTTTAATCTCTCTTCACACATAATTTCTAAATTACCTCATTTACAACCTAGGTATTGACAAAAACTAATTGATGAAATTCTTGTTACTCTAACTAAATAATCCATTCCTTATTCTTCTTAAAATGATAAGATTATTGATTCTTGTACAATTGATATTCATATTCTTGATTTTGATGATGGTTATTCATTAGCTAATAAATTTTTAGTTGGTTTTGTTCAAGATAAAAAACTATAAATACTTAGTATCATTATTCTTTAGAGCACTCCTTTCATAGTATTAATTTTATTGATGCAGTTCCTTGTTTTTCTCTTGCACTTGACACTATCTCTTCTTCACTTGATGTTCACAGGTTAGAGATGGAGTGTACATACACTACTTCCCACCTAGTTATTACTGAGCCTATTTGGAGTATACTTCTTGATCATGCCATGATAGGACCATATCAGTTTGCCAAGTTTTTTAATCCTTTGAGATTATACCCTCTTGATATGTTAGCCACATTACACTGACCTAAATTATGCACATTTATCATAGTGGTGATCCTAGTTTAGAGCCTAATATGAGTTCTCATTGTAATGGTTATGTCATCTTACCTTTGTCTACTATTTATCCTCTACTTATATGATGGGCAAATGAGCCATATTGTGAGTTTCATAAGGTTACTGGTGATTAGGACAAGGAATATCATGCACATCAGAGGATTATAACATAATAACATGCATCCAATTTCAATATTCCTATAGATCATATATCTTCTTAATTAGACACTCCCAGACATACATGTTATTTTCATGGTACAAACATGCATACGTCTACATAGTGCTAATAACTTTGCAATATTGATGTGCTTTATCTAGAGAAGGTATAGTCTACTGATAAGAATTTACCTCCTCCTAAGATTATTTTAGAGTATATCCCTAAACATGGGGTTATTTTTTGCCTTTGGCATCAATGTACTACACATAATATAGAATAGGAGTAGAGTTTTTTAGTATCACTTCTATGTTTTCCCATGGAATACACCATTAACTTCTCAATAACACTTCCATGTTTTCCCATAACCTACACTATAATCTTCTCATCAACACACCTAGGGTCATTCATAGGTGAAGTTTCACCCTTCCCCATCCCTACATCATCTCAGATATTAGAAATGTATAATCAAATTGTAGCATTAGTTAATTACATTGATTAACCTTCATAGGAGATGTCACATACACAACCTTGTTCTTCTTCTAGCACACCTACCTTTTCCATTGAGACAGTGTGACTAAAAGTCCTCACACATATTTTAGTAAGGATATATGATACTATGGTTAAATCTTGATTTTAGCTACAAAAATACCTAATAGATGCTATTGATGATGTATGCCATGAAATCCATTAGTATTTCTGAAAAACTATTTTTCTATGGTACATTATGCCTTTTACATTTATTTGATTAAATTTTTATTTTTTTATTTCATTATAGCATTTGTGATGCACTATTTGTCATTCATTTCTTTATTTTTACATTATTATTCTTGCATTCATGACTTTTCCTTTAAAAACTTTTGAATGTATATAAATTTAATTTTCATACTCTAATTTTAGCTCTTTACATACTTTGTAAAAACTTGCTTTCCCCTTATCTTGGGATGATTTTTCATTATTTGGATGCTTTTATTAGATCACATGTTGAATAGTATAATTATTTATGTGACTTATAAATTTAGACCACATCTGACACTATCCTATTTCTCCCTATGATCAAATATGAATCATATTCATCATTGTACCATTATTTACATGAATCTCTCACAATATCCATTTCTCCCTTATATATGCCTCATCTTAAGCACACATAAGGTTAGTCTTGAGATTGCATATCTACTTATAGGCAAGTCTATGAAAATTTTAAAACTGACATAAGTTTTAATTACTTATCTCTTGTAACCAAGGTATGAGTTTCTTTATGTTAGTCATCTATATCAATCATGTTTGGTTCTTATAAATAAATATAGAGGAGGAATAAAAAAATCCATTAAATTTAAAATACAAATCATTTGAACAAAATCCAATGATCAAAATGCAAAAAAATATATTCAAAAGTCAAAATCACACCAAAATATGTGATAATTATTTGGCACATCTTCTATTCTAGTTGAAGTTTAAATTCCATATTTGGCCTCATAATATATATAAGGTCCATTGGGGTATGGTAGGATAATAGACTAGGATAGGAGATCTCATAATACATTTTAGTTCCACCTACTATCTCAAGCAATTACCCAATCTTCACAGTAGACCAACGACTCTATAAGGGGTCTTGAGGAATGGGGAACATGTCATGGGGAGGTAGGCTCATTTTAATTTTTCTATAAATAACCTTCACAAGATGATCTAGCTACTTCACTCATTAGCCAACTACTTTATGTTTGCTGGTAAGAGTATCTTAACTATTTATTATCCAAACAAAATCTTAAGTGCTTATACACTTAATATATATCATTTTTACTAAGGATTGTTATAAAACCTATGTTCAATATTTACATTCCATGTATTCATAACATCATTCCTAAAAAACTCCCTTTGATGTATATTAATTTTATGCTAATCATACCTCTGTGGTTAATATTTTATGAGTTGTAATGTAAGACCTTGACTAGGACCAAACCTTCCTCACAAAAATTCCTCTCTCTAAATTATTTTCATCGATCTTTGGTAATACATATGAGTTGTAGTGTAAGACCTTAGATAAGACTAGTATTTTGTCACAAAATTATCTTTTTCCTAAAAAAAATACCACTTGGTTATCCTTTTGTGAGTTTCAGTGTAAGACCTTAGATATGACCAATCCTTCCTCATAAAATCATTTTTTATCCTTCATACACTATGCCATATTTTGTCATATAATCACTTCAATATTTCACATTATTGACTAACACAAAATCTAAGTTTGGATTTTATCTTATTACTATTTTTATTTTCATCTCTCTTATTTACATATATTTGTTTACATAAATTAGAACTTTTCTTATATTGATATTTATTACTCATGTTACATTGTTTCCATATTCTAGATTTCATTTACATTTGATATTTATTTAGTTTTCATATATTTGTTTACATCGATATTTCATCATTAACTTCATTTAAATTTGAAATTTCTTTCCTTTTTTACATTTTTATTTTTCACATTGATATTCCCTATTGCTTTACATTTATATTCTCTTCTTATCTTATAAGTTTCATTTACATTTTATTCATGATTTATATTTGTTCTCTTTTGTTCTCATTTTTCATAAAATTATTATCATTATTTTTGACCATGAATTTATTCACATTTGTAGAAAATAATAAACATATACATCATACATTTTCCTATAGCATATATAAAAATCAAATACACGTGCTAGAAAGAAAATATGTACATCCATAACATCCGTGAGTCATCAAAATTATATATATATATATATATATATATATATGGATCACTAATGTATGATATAATATCACATGATATAAATATAGTACAAAAATAACTCTACAGAGGGGGTCTACCCTGCATACTCGGTGATGAATAGGAGACATTTCCCATAGAAGCCTGTAACTACCCTCTATGAACAATCTGCTGAAGTGACTCTATGAATGTACATAGTCCCTCCACCTATCACTATAAATGGGCAACTTAGACATGCACCTAGGCCAATTATCTAAATGTATCCAAATGTACAACTCACTCTATAGCTAATGACTACCATGCTTGAAACTCTCCATCACCAACACCTTGGGGTAATACCACCTAGGCTAAATAAAATCATCTACATAACTCTTGAGCTACCACACCAGCCAAATGAAACCAACTAACATATATAGGTGCCAAGGGTACCATCAAATCAATAATCTATGTCATATCATGCTTAGACAATACATCATCAAGTATATCATGATGCACTCTCTTAACCATGGATGGACATCTAGTCTCCTCTATTGTAACATCTATAAAATGCAAACCAAATGAAAATATATCTCACATATATATATCTAAAGTATAAAATCTACTTATCATGTACATAAATATATCAAAAACTCAACAAACTAAAAATTAACTACCAATCATAGCCCCATCCACTCACCCGCTAAGTACCTCCCATGAAGCATGGCTCTATGGTGGTGAAAAATTTATATAATGACCATGATAAAGCACATGAGAATGATGTAATACAATTTAAATCTTAATCATAATCAACCATATCAAGACTTGATGTATTATAGGATCTCCCTATTGATCCACCTATGGATCTCCTTGTGATGGCATCTATGGTGGTGCTTGTGTCTGTGTATATGAATGCACATAAACCTATCTATATCTCTACCACTATTATGGTTGATCTAATAATTTTTGTTATGAAATAATAGTCACATCCTCTACTCCTGTGGCTACTACTATATCCCCATGCTATTGATGATGTCACCCCCACATCTCATCTTACATGGCCATATGACATGAACCTATAATGACACTATTGTATCCCTTGAAACCCAATAATCCCTTGCATAATGTTCCCCATAAACTAAAACTACTATAATATTTATTGGGTGTAGAAACCTAAACTATCTTGGTAAACAAGGCATTGGCTATGGCTCCACCCACCAAAGATAGTGCCTTGTAACTATTGCTTACACTTGTGCCTAAAAAGTACTTGGCCAAGTGGGGCAAGTATCTACTATTCCCTGATATGGATTCTAAATAATCTATCCATGTGTAATCATTTATAATTCTAGGATATGTGGTATAATATGCAACACATGATCCTGCACCCATCATTGCACATGTAACAGGGTGATATCCACTACATGTAGTAATATTTTAGGATGATACATTAATAAAATCTTATAAATATAACTACATAAAAAAAATAGGGACCACCATCATCTTCCATCATGATAAAATACTGTACAAATCATGCAAACTACACCCAAATCATTGATGCTAAATCAAATATTATGCCCTGCTCTAATATGGAATGACACAATGAAACAATATATAATAGAACCTTCCCATATAATGGCCATGTAATATTTTAGGATGATACATTAATAAACTCTTATAAATATAACTACATAAAAAAAATAGGGACCACCTTCATCTTCCATCATGATAAAATACTGTACAAATCATGCAAACTACACCCAAATCATTGATGCTAAATCAAATATTATGCCCTGCTCTAATATGGAATGACACAATGAAACAATATATAATAGAACCTTCCCATATAACTTGTGATAGATCACATGAACTATCATAAGTCCAATAATGGCCATGTAAATATTTGTAATGGTTGACACATATAAATCAAATAAGCACACTCATTAACTAGCCTAGACATATCTTTGAGAGCTAGTTTCCCATAAGGCTAAAGCTCACTTCTTTGTATCTATATTTGATGTATCACATGATATAGGTAACCCTACAATTAGGAGTCCCAATAAATAATGAAAATCATCAAGGGTGATACTCTACTCAATGGTATCCCCATCCATCACCCACCTAAAATTATTAGTTAGTCACTCCCATATCCCTAAGAACTTGATGACTAACTCAACCCTAAGTGGAATACATTACATCTCTATAATACCACCAAAACCCAAGGTAGTCAACTGAGATAAATTTTTCTTAGACAATCTCTCAAGAAGATATTATAACTATATCGTATCCACTAATATCTAGAGTCTCCATCACATCTACAAAACATCAAATGGAAAAGTACATATTAGTTTGCCATCCCACATAATCAATAAATATACTCCAAAAATTAAAAAATATAAACAATTAACTGCTTCATTAACCTATTTTTATTTATCTTTATCAATCTCAACTATGTCATCCACCTTATATACTAAGTTAGCCACACATTTATTTACATCCTACTAGATCAACCACTTTTCATACTATGTCAGCCACCAAAACTTTATAAATATTTAGCTAGTGTATATGCCATTGACCAACTTTATGCAACCAAAATAAATTGGCCACTTTTTCTACTAATTTAGCCACATAATTTTTATACATGATTAGCCATGGCCTATGCCATCAACCACCTTACTTAAAACCTATTACATCAACTACCTTCTTTATGAGGTTAGCCACCCTTTCATACAACTAAGTCAGCCATGGAATACACCATTAGCCACCTAAAATCCATAATCAAATCAACCAAATTAAACATGGTTGGCTATTAAAATATTCTACTACATCAACCACTCACTATGAAGTTGACCACCTATTCTAAAATGCCTTAATTAGCTAAATCGACCAGACTGATGATGTTCAAATTGTGTGGTGATTTTAATTAACTTGTCATTGAAGTCCTAGACATAATTTTAAAAAATTCTATGCCTACCCATTGACCCATATAATTTTTACCCTATTACTAATTTGTATAGAGAAAATTCTATTACATAGATTTGTCCTGACACCTACTTTTCCTAGCCTACTTCATTTGAATCACATAATGCTAAAAATTTGAATTAAATTCATCTCATACATGGACTATTCATGCAAAAACTTCAATATGTTCCCCAACACATCCACCTCCTTGCGCTCACACCATTATCTCTCTCTTTACTCAATTAGGATACTCAGAGCTCTGATAGTCAATAGTCACAAATGCACAAATGAATTATAATTTCTATTTTTATAGTAAAATTTAGAAAATTCCAAATCTCTAGTTATTTACTAATAAATTCCATATTTTGCTCATATTTATATTTTTATAAACTCTTTTGACAAATTGAAATAAATTTTATAATCCTAACAATGTAGATATTTTTTGTAAATTTTTTTTAGAAACTTCAAATTTTATCTTATTTTTAGGTTTATCTCTTGTTATACACACTAGATGCCTCTTCCATATGCTTATCATGCAACTCCTATTTAAAAATAATAAAGTAAGTGAAGGTATGTATCTATAAATTATTTACTTTAATTTATTTTCTACTTTATACTACAATTTATTAGCTCAACATTTTGTGTTACTATGCTCTTTCTCGAAGTACCATCCTAAGTTACAACTGCATGACACATGATAAACTTCGAATGGGGAATATTTATGCACACAATATTTTTAAACCTTATCATTTACTAAAAATTTCTCTCTTGTAGGAACCTATTGAGTTTTTATATTTTTAAGTGCACACCTTAAAGGGTTCACTAAGAAATAAGTGGGTAGACTATTGGTGTTTTACAAGATTGTTAATCAAATCTATCATTTCCTAAACCCATTACAAATCATACTTATCTAACTCCCCAAGAAATCCAAACCTCATTTACACATTTACCTAAGCATTTCTCCTTTCCAATATCCCCTAAATAAGGAATTACCATTTTTTACTACTAATTTGTCTAGGCCAATCTTGTTTGAAAGGATTAAGTGCATGTTACAAAACTAAGTTATCCTGGTCGACTTAGTTTGAGGCCTAACTGTAACTTTATGTAACTAATAAGATTGAGTTGGCTGATCTTGCCAGCTAAAATTTTAGAAAGGTTAAGGCTTATCCACTAATTTAAAAATAAGGTTCATTTCAGCCCAATAGAGAGGAACATTCATTTTCACATCATTACAGTTCACAATTATGCTAAATTTGCATTTGAAGGAGCCATTTCTTAGGGTGTGATTTAGAGATAAGATTAGTTATCTTATGGGAAATATTGGATTAAAAGTAGGAGTATTTTAGCCTAGAGTTTATTTTTATAGTGTGATCTTTACAAAGCCACACCAACCTCTTGTAAAGCACCATTGGTTAAGGGAGAGATTGAGACTCAACAGGTTTGCCCAAGGTAAGTAATCCTAACTCTTACTATTTAATTTGATGGATAGATATTGTACAATTAATATGTGTTATGAATGTATAAATCCTTGCTTAGATTACCTTTATGCTTAAAATTAGTATAGATATAAGGTTTTATTTACTTTCCATCTTTCATTTTAGGTGATATAGGCCCCCATTTGCCTACCATGATCCTTTGATTATTTATTTATGTTTAGCCATCCCCCTTTGTGCCAAAATATTTAGTGAGAACTAAATTATTTTTATTTTATATACTTAGACATAGCTAGGGTTATTGCATAATGTCATTTTCCTAGAAGATTTGAAACCTTCTCTTTTGGTGTTGTGTGGTAAGAGATCCATTGGTTAGGTTTAGTAGATCTAATTTGGTCAAGATCTTGATATAAACTTGTATTCCAATGGATGTTAGTTCATCACTTTATCTAATACTGGATTTAATAAGTCAGATACATTTTAGGTTTATCTTAATTTATTACATACAAGCTACACAAGGTTGACCTCTATCACCTTTATGTATTAGAGCTCTCACATATCACCTCCATATAATAAGTGTCAGTGGCACATATTGTCTAATGAAAAAATATTATGTAACATGATCATGATAAAAGTGCTCATATAAATATGTCCACAAATTATGGTACCATCAAATAACATGAATCTACTTCAGCTACAACCCATCCATTGGCCACCCTCCAAAACCTTTGTAAGGTCTCTACAAAATCAATTTTGGTGTCAACTAGTCAGGAATCCAATGAAAATCTATAATAATACTTTATAAAACATGAGTAGTACTCACCCACCTCTCTTTGTACATTTATGGATGTACCCATCCACCACCAAGCATACCCATTTGTAGATTTTTAGTAATATGCTAATAGGCCTAATAGTACAACAATGTGGTCGAACCCAATCCTCCACTAAAGACCTCTCAAGTGAACTGATGTAAATCTCTATGTAAGTGGGATAACATAATATGGATCGAAGAGTATATGGTGACATGATCCTTTATATCCTAAAAATTGGTGCATCCTATAATATATTGATATACTACCATAATCCATAGTAACAAATGGTTCCAATAATGCATAAATGAATTTTCATACATGAAAAACATTTGATAATACAATCTCTGATAATAAAATGGTAGTATCATTGACAACATATTGAGTGACTTGACCAAGACTAGTCATATATTGATGTTCATGTGCTATCTAATATAATCCATCACCACCTTGTAAGGTCACCCATGCATCAATAATAGGCAAACTCAAAATATTAAAAAAATATTTAAGAGTCAAGTTCACCTCCCCCATGGGGAGCCAAAAAATACAAGTTTTTAAATCTCATCACTTGGCCAATATTGTAGGGCATCACATAAAACCACCCAACATGCCTAAGCTTAACTAAATTGAGTGTTTCCCTCTCTACATCACTTAAAGGTAACACACACATGGTCTCCATGATGTGATCTTGTATGAACTTCTCTGCTCACATATAAACTTGTGATAACAAATACACAAAATACAAGGTGGTAAACTGCTACAAAAATGGACAAAATCAATTAATGACATATGCTTGTGTTAAAATATTAATATGGATAGGTCCACACTAAACAATACATGTCCATGGTCAAGCATACAATTTCATGTACATTTGAGATAAATCTATCATGGACAAAAAAAGTTGAGAAAAGTTTGAAAATGACATTAAAATTCATTAAAAATCACAAAAAATCAAAATTTGTAAATGTTAAAAAATGGGGTTTTTGGCATACTAGGGCAATATCAGTTATGTAATATAAGGTGGCCTCAACTTTCTTGAATATAGTATGACCAAGATATCTATTATATGACATTAATTCTAATTCAAAGCTCGAAAATTTTAATTTATTAATATGTAAATGAATTACAAATATCTTTTCAACCAACTTGTTTATACGAGTTGACTTTTCTTATTAAAAACTTTACAACTAATTCCTCTCAAACTTGTGCACGTGATATCTCAAAAAATACATATAAAATTTTCTCCTTATGAGTTTCATTGGAACAAAAACAATGAGATATATCACATGGTAATGTTTCCATCATGCCTTCAAATCATTTTGAAAATGTCAAATTTAGCACCTATTTACCAATACTTATTTTTTTTGCATGTCCCTTGCTATATCAATATTATTTCATTATAACTATTACCTTAAGAAATATTTGTGAAATATACATTAAGCATATCCATAAAATTACAATAAATTATCTTAAAATTTGTCAAATTATTAATCTATCAAAGCAATCAAAAGTCAAACACTATTTAATCAAAGAAATTGCAAATTGATCAAACTTTTTTCAAAATGTACACCTTTTTATTTAGATAGGTTGCATTTGATACTCTCATCCCTTGCATCCAAATGGGGGTATGCATTAGGCTTATTACATAAAATAAGTTGACACAAATAATAATTTTGGCAGATTATACAAAGTTCAAAATGGTTCAAGCTGGTCACACACTACAAATTTGTGACAAGAGTATACACACTAGTATAAAATGCTCGAGGCACATACCATGAAAGTGAACTTAAATAGATAAAAGATTAAAAATACATGTTTTTAAATATTTAAAGTAATGAAAGTTAGATTATATGACATAGTACAAGTTTTAAAGATTCAAAATAATTCAAAAATGATATTTGGGACATAATGTAGGTTTTTAAAGATACAAAGTAATTCAAAAATTAAATTAACACACTAGATAAAAATTATGGGGGAATATGACATGCATAGGAACCAACATTACAAAAAAAATTAAGTGTAGATTCATACACACTTTAATGCATATGCATGGGAATATAAAAAATAGTTACATGTTTCACAATATAGTTACAATCGAGCATATAAATGCATGACATTCTATATAATTTGGTTTAGATTCAAGGGAAATGATACTTGATTCATGAAAATTGTCAAATTTTAAAAGGAATATATATACATTATAAAATTTAAAAAGGCGTGATAATTTTTCATGCACATTTCAAACTTCAATAGTTGATAATTTTAGAAGAAAATGGTTATTATTTCAAAATTCAAATTTATTAGCATTGAGGTCATGGGGGTATGAATATTCTTCATTATCATCTATTCATGCATTATGGAATATAGTTATATCTATGATGGTGTGATTTGATCTATTACATGTAATTTATGTTTGAGTCTAATAAGACTCAAAGACCTTATCATTACTTCTAGAGAACCCATTATGTGGTTTCATCTTGTATTGTGAGTGATGTTTGTTTGAGTTTAGTGACACTCAAATACCTTGACATAACTTCTAGTAAACCCATAACCATTCCACATTCTTGGGGATAAGTACATGGGTACTTATTATTCATGAGAGTTGGAATATATATCTTTCCAACTCATAGGCTTGATTAATTATTTAAAAATTGAGACTTGATCACTCTTAATTAATCATTAATTCAACATAAATAAATATTCTCGCCAAGTGATTTTGTAAGGTGACACATTTTATCCAAACTCTTATCTTATGATACAATATCAAATATATATTAGTTACTTGAGTTAATATAGTCATGGGTTAAGTGACATCCAATGATATAATACTCTCCCATTACCACTTGAGGGATTGTTCATTTCCCTAACCATTAATGGGAAGAACCAAAAGGATCCTTTCTCCACTATACACAACATGAACATCCTCCACAGGTGAATAACACATACATACATGTGTACTCTTTCCTAAATATCTACTTTTCAATCTCAAACTTGGACTTTCAAATTTCATATATGGAAATTGACTACTACATGTGTTATTATAGGTTTTACTATTGAGTATTCTACACAATAAAAATTTCAAGTTAGAGACAAAGTATGTCATACACACTAAGATTTTGTTTGTCTCCTTTACTCTAACAATATCATCACTAGAATAAGGGGTGGGGAGAGTGGTGTGTTGTAGGGGGGGGAAGGAAGGGGAAGCGGGGAATGTAAATTCCTAAATTAGGTACACACCCATATTTAGTGTCCTCTATTTCAACTTTGCACATATAAACTATTGAAGATGAATACTTTATTTAATGACACATCTATTTGGGTTTTCTCCATATAGTTTATATGTTTATCTACTTGTCACTCAACTTTACACTTTTTCATGGATATCCCCACTCCAAATATTTTATCTTTCTAGACAAGTATGTTATCTACATACAGGTTTGGGCCCATGGACCTGTTCATGAGGAGCAGACTTGTCTAAGTGTATAATATAGAGCTTATTTGGGTCACATTTTGTTTGATTTTTTTTTTTCCATTTGGTCTTATTTTTCATTCCAATAGGTCTAAAAAATTCAAAGTCAAAACCTCTATAAACTAATCTAAATGCTTTAGATGACACTCAATACTCTCAAAAATCTATACAAAGAGTTATATGTTCTATCTATATATTTGTTAAAGATATATTCAAAATTTTCAAAGGTTGAATTCACATTTTCATGCTTGTGTTAAGGTAAAATAGGATAAAGAACATTTAGACTTGTACTCATAATTTAACACATACATATTAGTGGGAGAACTAAATGTGAGTTTGATCCCTCTTTAAAGTATTAGCAGTGTAGTGTAGTACTTGGTCATTCAATGGGGATTGACCAAGGTCAATTTAAATTGATTCCATTTAATCAACACCCCCTCCCCCATTTAATATAAATTTGGTTTGTGAGAAAAAACTAGGGTTTTGAATTGTAAGTAACTTTACGTGCCATTGTAGATCTGGAAATGTATCAACCATCTTAGTCAACATAGGCACATTATTGTCTATAGAGTTTGGTTCTTTCCAAAAATATTATCAACTTATGATTATAATCTTGCATTATCATATTTATGATTTTATTTATTTTCATTATCAGTTATCAGTCATAGTCAACTGGGACAAGTCCACAATCAATCAATACGACTAGCCTGTGTTGATGTCTATGGAGTGTAGACCTATATAGAAGTAATTTTAGATTCTACCTTTGATCAAGCATAGTTACAATCAAGTATGTTACTAATTTACACTATAAAATATTCAAAATACTCAATATAAATATATATTTAAGTTAATTACATCTCTCATTAATATTTTTCAAAATAGTAGTTTCCATATTTAACAAATTTCAAATCAGAATTGTTAATAATTTTATATCTTTAGATTCTGATCTCTTTCAAATTTTATACCTATTGTATTAAGTTTATTATTAAATAAAAACATGATAAAAAAACCCTAAAGTGATGGATTACATTAATTATCCTTCCCCCTAATAAAAAATAATCATGGCGCTTGTTTTCTAAGTGGGTCCCATTTTATATGATTATTACCAAAAATGACATAGGGTATAATGTCAATAGTTTAATGAATGCTCATGATAACTCTGATTTTACATAATGATTATTTTGATATTAATGAATTCAGTTCATAACTCCAATCAAAAGTACTTACCAATAAAAAAATGCTATTAGGGTAATGAATACTCATGAAGGTCATATTTAGATGACTTAAACATACATGAGTAAAATCCTAAAAATATAATTAAATTAAAAGTGTTTGTGGAAGCCTTCAACTACCTAATTTAATTTTTTTTATTTATATGGTAAGGTTACTAATTTAATATTTTTCATCAATTTTTATTAATTGTACTATTATATCTTATTCAATAGGATATATAAAATATTATAAGGAATAAGTATATATATTTAATGTAACTAACTCTTGAGTTCTTAGATGATGGTTTCAGGTATGATAATGGAGTGATATTTTTAGTGCAATTTTGTACCAATCTAAATTTATCCCCATTTCTAATATATATAGTTTAAAAAGGTGTCAAACAAGGTAAATATGGACATAAACATGAACAGAGGAGGTGTGGATGCATATAAGTCTTTATGGCACGACTCACGCCTACACATTTCAAGTAGTAATGATGGTAGTCATAATAAAACCTCAACCATGTAGTCTCTTTTTAAAGGGAGATTTATGTAAAGTTTGAGTGTGATAGATCAAAATTCATATATGTTTTCTCAATAAATGTCATAACCCATCTCCATGTACATATTATTTATTATTTTATATTGATTTTGAGGTATGGTTAGATGAGCTAGGATTAAATACATCTAATTGTGAGATTAGTTAGCATTAAATTTTATTATTAATTAAAATTAATGATGAAATTAACTATTGGTAATTATTTTTATCACAATTTATTATTATTTTGATTAAAATCAACATCAAATTAATTACACTTTTACTTCATGTATTAAAGTTGTAACTTGAAAGAAAGAATCATCAAGGAGAGATAAATATAAGAAATAAATATATCTAATGAGGTGGTATAGGATAAATATTACATACACTCACATTATTTATTATGGATGCTTGTTTTAAATATGTGTGTGTGTTACATTTTTATTAATCTATTGTAGCTTATTAATAACATTGCTTGAATTTATGTCATCTTTTGTTACATGAGTTGCTTGATCTGAACATATGTGATCTTTTATTACTATGGTTGATGGACATCATAGTTTTATCCAATCCATGTTGGCTTCTATTTTTTCATTGTTTGATATAGTTATCTTGAGGAATTATTCCACATGGATTGTTTGCATTGTCTTTATGAAGTGTTTTCAGCATTTGGAGGTTATTAATGCAAGCCACAAATTTTCATAACCTTAACACATATTTAAAGGTAGTATATATCTTAGGAAAGTCAATGAAATATTACATATAGATTTTCTAACTTGGCATGAATTGCTTTATATGATCTTTAGTTTTTGGTTCAGTACTTGGTCATATAATTTTCCCCTAACTTTAGATTTTATTTTAATTATTTTTTAAAGGAGGCATAGCTTAAAAAATATCAAGGTAGTTATATTATACATATAAACTATTGAACATTATTTATTACCATTTTAGATTGAGATGAATTTAGGAAGGTGGTTATAATTATGTTAGAACCTTGATAAGATGATAAAGGGAGAGGTCAAAATGACTTTAGAATATTGATTAATAATTAAATTAAAGTTTTATAAATTATTGAAACAAAGGTTTAAAAACTTAATTCCATGGTTTCTTTTTCATCTTATTTTTTCACTTATTTCCAACTTAGAGCAAAGAATATGTTTTTTTGGTCTTTGGATTCTTTTTGTAGTCATTCATGGCTAAATTCATGGGATTATTTGGAAAACATCATGTTTTATCACCCAAAGGCTCCATGCATATATTATAAATCTTATGTTATGACTTGTAGAGGATTATAATGAAAAATAAGAAGTCAAGGGAATGAAAAAATGACATACAGAGTGTTCCCTCACGAGTCATGAGTATAGTTATAAGTATTTTTGATATAACCATAATTAGTGTTATTAGTTAATATATGTATTCTACCACATAACCTATAAATTTACAGTGAAATAATAACATTTTTTTGCTTTAAAGAGAGATTACACAATATCACACTGATCACCAATAATAAAAATGTAAAATGATGAAACACACAATAATAAACACATCCCATAGGCTTACATACATAAATCCAACACCATAGTTTGGTTTCAAATAAATCAATTCCAATAGTCCTCGTTATATCTACACATAGAACTAGTTTTAGTATTCTTGCAACCACACTTAGAATCTTTTCTCTAATCTAGAATTGATTGCATTTCCCAAGTGTAGGGGATGTGTTTATACACACACAATCCACCCATTTACATTTATTGATTTAAACAACACACTAAGGCCATAAATATTAAATGGTCATGAAACATCAAGATGCACTAAAATCATTAAATGTATAAAAGTCTTGATGGTAATACATCACCAAATAATGTATCACATAATCAATGCATAATAACACATCACATACCACTTTACCTATTCCTAATGTCATCACAAGCTACATCCTATAAATATTACCACTTATCAATTCAAGGTATCCAAATGACTAACATTAAGATATAAGAAGTGATAAAAAAAGATATATAGAGGTCAAGTCTAGAACTAAGTCTATTGAAACTATGAAATTGACTGAAGCTAATCCCATAAAAAGACTCATCAAAGATTACCATAGATAATTTTTAGTATGAAACTAGAAAAAGATGTTATATAAAATTAGAAACAAAACAAAATATGTAGTGATAAAAATAAAAATAATGATGTTTGTGACCATACCGTAGACCATAAAATAACTAAGGATGTTATTGCACTTTATTAAAACTAACTACACATGTTTTTGGTTGATGTAAGATTACATGTGGACCTAGATGATCCTTCATAATATACCCCACATAATAAAATGTGTGATC
Source organism: Torreya grandis (assembly GCA_037957365.1). NCBI lineage: Eukaryota > Viridiplantae > Streptophyta > Pinopsida > Cupressales > Taxaceae > Torreya > Torreya grandis. The sequence goes on from JARHVA010000037.1 coordinate 1,607,800, forward strand.
ATGGTTCTCACACACTTAGGATGAGTGAGAAACCCACTCATTTGACCCCATCATTGGCATACCTTTACACTTTGAGAGATGAATCTCTCCTTCTATTTTACTTGACTAATGAATCAGGTCCAAAACCAACCTTCTCCTCCAAAATCCTTTCAATTCACTATTGAATTATCTTCCCTTCAACTTGAGTCAATATACTATATTTGAGCTATACAATCTACTTTTCCACTCCCATAATGTGATATTACATACTCAAACAATTCTATTCTTGTGGTTCACACTCTCATTCACCTTCCTTTGTGTGGTATTACTCTTTATCTTTGTATCACCACTCTCTTTTATATGTGAAATAATATTCCACATATTTAAACACTCTACCCCATACATGAGTTCCTTACTAATGTGCATGACCAAATGAATTTGGCACACATCCTCTCTATTCTTTACCTTTAGTGTCTATAAGATATGGATTCATCCTTCCTTCCTCACTCATATCATATTTTCTCTCTCATGATATACTATCTCATGGTCTATTTGCCACTATCTCCCAAGTAAAACATGATATTATTCCATATATATACCATCACATAAAACCTTGAATTTTTCGCTACCAATTATCATTTGCACTCACATTATTCTTTCACAACAATGTCTCAACCCTCTATCAACCAAGACACTTTGTATAGTCTTAGGTGCATCTTTCACACCAATCATAGCTTCCTCACCATTTATATATACAAAATTATTTTTGATTATAATATGTACTATAATCATGCAACATTTATCTCGTATCCTATAGTTAGTTTGGAAATATGTCTCCACTACCTCACATCTTTATTCTTTTTCTCAACCTTAAAGACTCTCCTCACTAGTAGGAAACTTTATCCTTTTTCAAGTTCATCTATATGATGCACATGTATCTCCTCAGATTTTGTACTTGTTTTTAATAATTTTACACCACCACTTCCTCTCATTCCACCATCCAAAGTCACACGAGAGCACTCAAATTTACATGTCATACTTACCCACATTTGAAATATTATCCTTTGAATATTCCACCTCTACCTCTAATAAAATATGATCCTCCCCTTTTTTTTGATGCTTACATAATTATTACATATTTATCACTCTTCTCCACCAATTGTTCTCTATTACCTCTGACCTTTGTTTTGACTCTCATAGTAATTTATCTACATGCTAACTTATTTTATATTATTAGCACATATTAATACACTTCTTCCATTATATTTAATCTCACTATGCTAATCTCATCTTGGATGATCCATCATAGTCAATTAATGTACCATGTTACCTTATCTTGATCTATCTTGTTATGACCAAATTGGATAGTGATCTTTTAAAATTCCTTTGTATACTTTTTCACACCTAACTTGTTTTGTCATAGATTATACAACTTCTTCATTAGGTCTAACTATAATCTCTAGGTAGAAGCTTGGATTTTAATTTCAAAACTATCCTTTCCCAATGAGTGATTTTATCTTTAACCTTGCAATTCTACTCAAGCTATACCTCCTTCCACTATAGAGTTGTGTTCCCATTCAAATTTGTATATGTGATCTTTGTCTTGCACTCATATACTACTTCATCAAATATGAGATATTCTTCTATCTCTATTAACCAATCTATAAAATCTTATGTTTTTAATGTTTTAGTAAAATAGAAAACCTTCATTCACATTCCTCTTATAATCTTACCTATGGTTTTAATTAGTCTCTATTCTCCTTTATCTAATTTCTCTCACACTATATCATCATCATCATCATCATCATCATCATCATCATCATCATCATCATCATCATCATCATCATCATCATCATCATCATCATCATCATCATCATCATCATCATCATCATCATCATCACCATCATCATCATCATCATCATCATCATCATCATCATCATCATCATCATCATCAGCACCACCCTCTTGCGATTCATCCTCTACATCACTCACATCATCCCTTAATATAAATCCTCTTCCTTTATCTTCCTATATTGTAAGCAACCTTATCTACATAATTTGTAAAATTTATGGGATGTCATCAAGTGTTCCATTTATATTCTCAAATATTGTGCCTACTTTATCTTCACTTCTTGATGACATCTTGATTTTACATAACCTTTAAATCTATTGTTGTACCACTCACAATCCTACATAGATCATAATTATTTCACACTTTAAGATCTATTGCTATGACACTCACAAACCTTTATAGACATATTTTTCACTACTATGTTTTCTACCCACCTTTGCAAACAATTGAAAACAATAACATCAATCTATCAATCCTAAAGCTATTTCCTTACTCTAATACCAAATGATGGAGCTACAATTAGAGGCCTAAATTAAGATATGTCTTCTACTACACAAGCCAAAAATGTAATAAATAAATTCACATAATATAACATAATTTTATTACTTCAAGGAGATATTACACAATATCAGATTGATCACCAATGATACAACCTTACAATGATCAAACACACAACTATAAACATATCCCATAGGTTTACAAGCATCAATAACACTATAGTGTGGTTTTAAATGACTCAAATCCAATAGTCCTATTTATATTTATGCACATAATTACATACTACACTTAGAATATTTTCTACAATTTGGAATCAAATACATTTATTAGTGTAGGGGATGTGTTTATATGTACACAATCCACCCATTTACAATAATTTATTTTAACAACACACTCAGGCCACAAATATTAAATGCTCATGACACATTAAGATACACTAAAATCATTAAATACACAAAATTCATAATGCACCATAACACATCACATACCTCATTACCATGTCATCATAATCCTCATCCCAAACATATTACCACTTATCAATATAATGTATCCATATGACTAACATTAAGCTCTAAGAATGAAAAATAAAGGTATATGGAGGAAAAGTCCAAAATTAAGTTCATTAAAAATTTAAAATTTACTAAAGATAAGCCCCAAAAAGGACCCATCACAAATTACCATAGAGAATTTATGATAAGAAATTATCTTACATAAGAAACCCTTGATACATAGATAAACTAGAGTAAAAATAGAAATAAAATAGAACATACATTGACAAAAATACAAATCCTGATGCTTAAAACCATACTGTAGACATCAAATAGTTAAAGATGTTACTACACTTTATTAAAACTAACAACCCATGTTTTTGGTTAGTGTAATATTACACCTAGACCTAGATGCTCTTACACCACTTCTGTTTTCCAAGTTTGGTCATTTTAGAAGTTTGATATTTACTTTCCCTTCGAAGGATTTATTAAGAATCCAAATTAATAATAGTGGGGATGCTTATATGGTATTCATAGGCCTAAATCTATATTCTCTTGACATGCATGCACATTTTAAAAACTCCCTCTTTATCTTTGAAATCTATTAAGATGAAATATATATGTTAAAAACAATTTTAATAATGTTTTTTTATATGAATAATTAGATATTGGAACTCACTATAGTTTGAATTAAAAATATGTTTATTAATTTATAGCTCCCTTGTAGACCATTAAAAAGTATTATTTATCATCTTTATCTTATATCTTGAGGGATTAGTCCTAAACTATTAGAATTTGGTAGTATTCTTGATTACCAGACTTGCGATGAACATATGACATAAAGCCTTGACATGTATGATAAATGGGCTCAACCTATTATGTGATCATTGTTTAAAACTATGAATTATGTGTATGAATTTCTTAATGATTAACTAGGTATTTTTGGGTGTATAAATATCTTCTTCCTTGTTGTATTTTCCTTAAGATATGGGAGGATTAAGCTTATACATGCTAAAATTATGAAGTATAAAGGGTACAACCTTGAATCCATAAGTTTTTTATGATTATAATTATTTATATTTGTGTTTTCTTTATATAAGAGTAAATACCCTTTCCTGCCTTCGAGGCACAACATTGGGCCATGTGGAATAATTTTAAGTTTATTTATGGATTCTTAGGCACATGATGTTGAAGATAAATATGATCTTTTCATGTTAGCTTAGTTGATATCCTAAGATATTTTGTAGATCTAACATGGAAATTTTATTATTATTTTTTGAATAATAAATTTTTTTCTTGAGATAATCGGTAATTAGGAATATCTAATATATCTTATCCTTATTACAAAATAATAACCATTGGTTGTAAGCCTTTTAATATTATTAAAATTAGATTGAAAAATCTAATTTAAGTATGATCACATTACATGGATAAGGTATCTCTTGCTTGTATTTTTTTAACTCATTTACACCTTAAGATAAAATTCTAGGGTTGTGTTGGACTTAGGATTCTTATTTTAGTTGTTTATGGAAAAATTTATGGGATTATTTAGCCAAATGTTTATTTTGTCACTCACAAGTTCCATATAGAGATTCAAAGTCATCTCATATGGATTGGAGAGAGTTAGAGTGAAGAACAAGAAGTAAATATGGTGAGAGAAAAGACATAAAAATTATTCCTTCTTGAGTTGGTTATTATTATGTGTCTTATATTTGGAAATTTTGGTGATTTGGGAAGAGTGGGATTTACTTTCTCTTTTAAGGCATGCTTAAAAAGGAAGATTTCCAATAGCTAAGTTACTTGGATGGTCTTCATAGGCCTAATTATAAATTATCTTAAGATGTAAATTCATTTTTAAATGTCCCTTTTGATCTTTGAAATGTATTATTATGAAAGATAAATGTTAAACATGATTATATCAATGTTTTATATGAATGCTTATTTTTTGGAATCAATCATAGCTAGAGGTGAAAATAAGATTATTGATGCTCAAAATAATTTTGTTGAAAACCATTCACTAGTATAATATATCATATTTACCTTGCATCTTGAGGGCTCAACCCTAACCCCTTTGAATTTGTTAATATACTTGATTTACAAGCCTAAGATGAACATGTGGCTTAAATAATTGACCAATATGGTAAATGGGATTAATCCATTCTATATAAAAGGTTTTAAACTATGAATTATGTTTAATCATGTCCTAAGTATTTATTGGGTGTTTTTTGGTGTATTAAATATCATCTTATTCTTCATTGAACTTTCATTAATATACGTGAGGATTATACTTATATAGGTTATGCTATGAAGTATAAATGGCATAGTCCTAAGTCTTGTAGTGGTTATTATTAGATGCATGTGTTTTATTTATATGAGGGTGAAAACCCTTGCATAACTTAAAATCATAACACTATGCCATGTGGAATAGGTTTAAGTTTCTTTATGGACATGTTTTCAATTGGTTTCTTAGGAATATGATATTGAAGATAAATGTGATCTTTGTATATTAGCTTGGTTGATATCTTACAATTTTTGGTGGATGTAGTGTGGAGTTATTCTTATTAGTTATTTGGACATATAATTTTTGTCTAAAGGTATTTCTAATTGTAAAATTGCATTATTCTAAGGTCTACTTATGCATTTGTCAATTATCAGTTTATATTATAATCTTCTTAGTTCATGTTTTTGTGTTTTGGGTCATTTTTTCTTCCCCTTCCTCTTGTTTCTCTTTCCCCTATTTTTATCTCTCCTCCCCATGTTTCTTTTTGATTTGGCCATTTCTAAAAATCGTAGTAGTATAGTTCTTATATGATAGATTTATAGTGTTATGGTTGTGGCTTGATAGAATTATATTATTATGGCTTTAGGTCCTCTATGTCTCATGTTACTCCTTTTTAAACCTTTTCACATGTTGTATGTTAGCTTATGTTTCAATAGGGTTCTAATTTGAATTTTTGAAGTATATAAATATATAGGTGCATTAGTGTATATAATACATGTATAATATAAGCAATATAAAAATGAATAACATGAGGTTTGAGTACAAAGGTTAAAAGTGATAAGTTAATTGAAATAAGGACTCTAAAATTTACTAAAGAGAAAAATTTGAAGTGTTTGTAGAATAATTTGATTAAATATTAAATTATTAATTTTGTAGTGTGTTACTTATTCATGGTAGTGTGAGAATTCATTTGGGGATTAGGGTTCACATCCTAGAATTTCTTATTAAAGTGCATCAAATTTTTTATTCCAAATTTATTTTATAACAAGGTCTTAATAATAAAGGAGGAAGGGATAAAACATGCCCCTTAATGAATCCCTTATTTTTAATAATCTTTTATGAGTTGTTAGGGTTTCAAGGAAGGAGATAAATTTCCCATAGATTTGCATACAAATTTGAAAAATTGAGCAAGGTTATTGAAGACTAGGAGTGTATGAACAAGGTACTCACATTTTTTTCACTAAATATTGTAATTTATAGAAATTTAGTGGTAAAAATCTAGCATTAAAAATTGAGTGTGATGATTATTATCATCTAGGAGTTTTTTTTATTTACTCTAAGTTTTACAGGTTTTGTTTGCTTTGCTATCTAGACCTATTTTCCAATGATTATTTATCCCAACTATTCTTAGGTCTATGAGAGACAAATATTATTTCAAAAAAACCCTCTTTTCATATTTCATTTATTTTAAAATATTCCTTTGTACAATTAGATATAATTTTACTATTTTTTGTTATTAAATATAATTAAATTTGATTGTAAAGTAGTTATGGGTAGATGTATTACATTTTAAGGTAAAACCAATTTCCCATAAATATTTTGGTGAACCTATTCTCTATTACACCCATAAGGTTATCTATTTTTGTTATTGTGGTAGATCTAATTTTTTTAGGTCTTATTCTATTTATTATAATCATTAGCACTAACCCTTGTGTGTGGTTTGTAAAACCTAGTTTTTTATTCTTGCCTTATCGTTAAAATTATATGGTATATTGAATATTATAAATGTTTCCATTTTATGCCAAATTGATAGATTAAATTTAAAACTTATTGATTATTTTAAAATTCCTTTGGTTAATATCGATCTCACTTGAAAAAGAAAATGGCGTCTCTTAATTACATTAATGCTCCTATTTTTACATGTTTTGTTAAAAATGATGATGAAATGAATATGAATGATAATGTTTTGTATGGTTCTCAAACCAATAATGTTTTTTATGTATCCTCATCACCATGATTATAATGATAGAGATGAACAACTTTCTAAGTTTAGAAAACATTTAATATTTTTCTAAAAAAATAGATGAAATCTTGTATGCATTGAAAGATGTCCAAATTTAAATCCTAAGTTGAGATCCTTGAGTTAAAAATATATCTTATAGAGTGAAAAATGGATTTTTAAATGAAAAAAATGTAGTTAAACCTTCTAAATGGTTCTATTCCATGCTTTGTGATGTTATTGTTTTCAAACTTACTTCTAAAACTATTCCTCCTCCCATTTCTTCCAACCATGTTGATGTTTCTTTTCCTTTTCAAATTGGTTTCGATGATTCTAGAGTTATTTTGAATCCTTTAATTTTTATTTCTAAAATTACTCAACCATATCAATACTATTCAAACTTTCATATCTTCTTTGTAGTGTTTCTAAATTGGCCAATTCATCCATTCCACCAATTTTAATACCACTTATCTTTCAGGAATTGAAATAACCATTCTTATGCAAACCTTTTATGGTTTTTGATAAGAAGTAAAATTTATTTCTAAAGGGTCTTAAAATAAAATTAATAGGGTCATATCACATTATATATTACTGAACCCCTTGGATTGTGATGTTATTTTGTATCCATTTCCTATGAAATTTATGGCTGTAAAATTCAAATTATGTAATGTTAAAAGCGATAATATTAAAGCTTTCTCTACTTCTTGTTTAAATTTTATGCATAATGATAAATTGTTGAATAATATGTTTCTTTAAGTTTAAAATATTATGATATTTATTGATTTTTATGCTTTTACATGTGGATTTATTTATTATTTCACTACTTTAGCTAGTGATTTCATAAATCATTTTTTAATTAGTACTAGCATGAAAGTTACAATTTCATAAATTTATTAACTTAAACAAGGATCTAATGAGAATGTTAGTATGTTCATAGATTAGAGATAATGGTTAAAAAAATGACTCACCAATTAATTTATAGTGAATTACAAAGTATTCTCATATTTTTCTCATACCCATTAAATATGAATTGGTCTTTAATACTTATCAATCTTTCATTTATCTTTATCATGCGGTTAAAATCTATGAGATTTAACTTTTAGAGGGAAACATTATTAAATATAGGACTAAAACCTCTACATATAGTGGATCCAAATTATAAGGTAAATAATAATTCAAGTCTAGGAGTAGTGATGATTATTTCAACCTAAGGATGAGGCCCAGAATGTAGTGAATGTTGTGGATAAACCACCTAATAAGATAGTCTTATCACAATAAAGAGAATGAAGATAATTTATAATATTGAGTGAAAGTACTAAAAATGTGCTCAAATTATTATTTGATTGTAATATGATCTATTTACCTCCTATTAGAGATATGGATCCATCAAGGCCTTTGCCTAAATACTATAACAATAGTGCATATTATGATTATCATAGAGTCTCTAGACATTCTTCCAACGTATGCATAAATTTGAATCATAAGATCCAGTAATTCATTTAAAAAAATCAAATTTAGCTAGAGGATCTCAATAGTACTTTAAAATAATTAGATGCACAAAAAAATAAAAAATTGAACATATTTACAAATTCTCTTCAAAATCATGCCACTCAATATAAATACCAAGATAATGTTCATATGGTAGATTAAAGATAGTCACCTCAAGTTTATAAGGCTCAACCACTTGATTTATTCATAGATGTGGTCAATAAAATGCATAAAGAGCCTCCTTAAATCATATTATATGGTCACAAATTTCCAAAATATGACCCTAGTAATGGACCACTCTTAATTCAAATTTTTATAGGTACACATTCAAGGGAAACAAATGGAATTATGATTGACAAAGGTTCATATATAAAAAATGTGCATAGATAAAATTTTCATTAGTTTTGGATATTTTCAAATATATTTAGCCATCAGTATCATGTTTATTAAGGGATATGATTGGATCACTAGGAATCCACTTGGATGTATTACATTACTTATCACAATGGGTCCTAAGACCATCTTAGCTTGGTTTCATATATTACTAGATAATGGTACATATGAAGTTTTATTTGGAAGACCATGGATTAATCAAATGAAATAAATTACATAAACATTAATTTAGTTATTAAAATATGTTTATAATAATCAAGTGATTACTATTAAAATCACTACTTATTATCCCCCAATATAAGTTTAACATGAGGAGTTACCAAAGCAATAATCAATGATAATATATAAAATGGATGAACTTGAAGTTCAAGAATTTAGTATATCAAGGAAATTTTTTTGAAACTTTTTGCACGTATACAAGAAAAATAACCTAAAAATGATCTATTTTTAGGCTAACATTTGGATAAGAGAGTCTGGTACAGTACACAAAGGTATAAAGGAAAATATAGATGCTTAAAATAATGATGATTATAATGAGGATAATTACATTGATGATAGTTACAATCTTAATGATATCTAGGTTGATGATAATATATTATCTTTTTTAGATTCATGGACACCTAGACATCCTAAGGTTAAAATTGATGATGTGATTTCTTCTATTTATATAAAATATGAATATGTTTTACGTGATATTATTTGTTAGCCTTATTTTATAACCCCACATGTTTTTGCATGAGTTATCTCTATTTTATTGTATAACAGACAAAACTAATTTTGGTTTGGGGGTAGTTTTAGTAGTCATTTTGTATTGTTCTAGTTTACTTATGAGTTTATCAATTATGATTTTATATTAGGATATTATTGCCACATGTTTTCTCTATTTTGGGCCTTGTTTACTTTCACTTACTATTTTTTATTTCTCCTCCCTAAATGTCTCTTTATCCCCTTAGTTTTTTTATATTTTTCATAGATTTGACTAAGGTCATAAAAGTACAGTCCCATTTGATGAGGACTATACTATTACAACCTTAGTCCCCTTTTACTTGTGGGTCTTTTGGCCCTTATATTTTTACTCTAGGGTTTGTTTCCTTTATTTGTTGGTTTTTCCTACCATTTTTGTGTTGGATTTTGCACCAATAGGACTCTAATTTGAATTTAATAAGTTCATAAATACACATGTGCATTAGTGCATATAGGACAAGTGAGATACAATTGAATAAAAATTAAGAGTTCCAATAAAAGGTTAAAACAAATAAATAAAGGTCCATATTTTATTAAAGATTATTAATTAAAGTTTTTAGATCATAATTTAATTTTAGGTCTTCATATTTATTTGTGTCATTTTTTCATGTTAGTGAAAAGTCATAAGGATTAAGGTTTGCATCTATAATTACTTATTGAACCATATTGAGTGTTATTTCCAAGTTGTCTAAGAACAAGGGTCTAGTTGAGACATTCTCATCAATGACCACCTTGTTTTTGAAGTTTTACAAGATTTTGTGAGATAATAAGGGTTTCAATGAAGGAGATCAATTTCCCAGTGATTTTTGGAAAATTTTGGAAAATTGTGTGAGGTTTTTGGAGCCCAAGAGCATAATAATGAGGTTGGAAAATTTGCTTGAAATAATCATACAATTAGAGGAATGTAGTAGTATAGTCTTTGTCATGTCATGATAGGAGTGTTTTGGTCTTGGTCATGCCATGATATTTGTGGTATGGTCTTGATGAAATTTACAAAGTTATCAGTTTAATCCAAAAATTTTGGGTTGTGTTAACCTTAGTTACTAGACATATTTCTAACTAATTTTAGCCTCTAAATATCTACAATTTTTATTCAATTGAATATTCATGTTATAAACCTAGATTTACACATTTAAATTATTATATATTATTCATTAATACAATTTTATATGATTTTATTAATTTTTTTGGGTAAATATGTTTATATCTTAATTAAAAAATTATTTATGTGTAGGTGTAGTGCATATTGATGCAAAATTACTTTCTCATGTTATATTTTTTTAAACTCATGCTCCCTTACACCCTTAGGGTTTGATCATGTTTTTATTATCATAGATCTAAATTTTTATGTCTTATTATATTTTTTTAAAAATAATTATCCCTATCCTTTATGTTTGCTTTACAATCCATAGTTTTTTGCATTTGATTTAACATTCAAATTCAAAGGTATTTTTTCATATTATATATGTTTCAATCTTATACCACCTAAATGAAATATATATAAGGATTATAACATGTTAAGTGATAAATTAAATAAGAAACATGTTGACTTTGTTAAAATACCTTTGGTTAACAATGGTTATTTGGAAAATAAATTGATGTCTCTCAATGGTGTTAATACTCCTTTTATTATTACATGTTCTGATGCAAATGTAAATGATAATGTTGTGAATAAATTTCAAAATAATAATGTTTATAATATTAATGATAGAGTTGAAACAACTTATGTATTTAGGAAAAAAACATTCAATCTTTTTCTAAAGAAATTGATGTAATGTTATATGTGTTGAGAGAGGTCCAAATCCAAACCTTGGATCAAGAACAACTAATTGAATATATACCTTATAAGGTGAATAAATTATATTTGAATGATACTAATTATGATAAACCTCATATAGGTTCTCATTTTATGCCTAATAATATGATTTTTTCTCAACTTATTTTTGTAGGCACTTCTTTTTGGCCATTTCTATGTCTAAATGAACATCAGACTGATTTCTGGCAAATAATACACATTAAGCCTAAAAATAACCAAAACGTCTAAAATCATCCTCACATTAGATCTAAATGCCATAAATCATGTTAAGGCTTCCCTATTTGGGGTAATACCTTGTATTTAATGATAAGCTCTTATAGATTCATCCCCAATCAAGTTGTGACCTAAAAAAATGATGTTTTCAATTAATTAAGTGGGACACTTAAAAAAATTCTTGAAATGACCAAAAAACTAAGTAGGATTGATTAACCAAAGAAATAAAATTAAATTCTTAAGTGAAAAATCCATGTTGAATTAATGAATATATAATTTATTAAAATAAAATTTTAACAAATATCAAGGAATATGATGTCATTAGCTCAAACATCATTAGCCTCAAACTAAAAAATTAGAACTATCAACATAAATGCCATAAAAATCATAAATGTTGAGGCATGCCTCCATAAATTCATAATTAAAACCATAATTAAATGAATTTGGACTCCCAACCTTAACCCTAGCTTAACCACACATATGTTGGAGTTAGTTAAAAACTATAAATACAAGAGCCATGACCATTCTTCAACAAGATTTTATGTGAAAATAAATAATGCCAATTTTTTCTAGAGAGATTCATAGCCAACATATGCCAAGAACCAATTTCTAATTGAATAAGAGGAGATGCTATCCATGAAGCACTAACATTGTCAAATATCAATTATTCACAAACTAAGCACAAGCCTTCTCTCATGTCAATTACAAGATAAAGTCATTTTAGGAGGGTAAATGGTGTTTTTGTCTTCTATTTATTGATTTCTTTGTTTTTTTATCATTTCTCACCATACTACTTAGGCTTAAAATGGTATTTGTCTTTGTTTGTTTTAGTTTATCTAATAACAAGAGAAAGTAATCATCATCTTTGGACTCCTATGTTACATATGGCATGCCCAGTGGGACTACACACTCCACATTCATCCTAAGAGTACTTTGGGACTCTTAAAAATAAATATAAGTTCATTTTAGACCTTATTTTTATACTTTTTTTTCACTAAAATTTCCATGTTTTTTTTTTTATGGATATCAACAACTTTAACTTGTGTATTGGTGACTTCACTAATTTTTTTCAAAAGTGACAACTTTGTTGTTGGAAAATGACAACTTTGATGTTCCTATGTATTTTTAGTTTTCTATGATTTTATATAAAATTATTGACTTTACACATGGATATGATAGCTTTAACAAAAAACATGAATTTATCCTACATATCAATGACTTTGACCCAACCTGCATATCAGTGACTTTGAACTGAAAAAATAATGACTTCATCTTGGATATCGATGACTTTGTTAGGTATAAACATTTTGTGAAATTAGAGAATTTTATAAAATAATAACTTTTTTTCTAACAATTAGGGAATTCACCACTACTAATTGGTGACTTTTTTAGATTCTACATTTTTTTTAAATTTTCAATAAAATTGTGACTTTACTAATTGATAAATGGTGACTTTGCTCTAAGACACAAACCTAAGACTTCAAAAGTTCAATTTTTTACTTCACTTGTAAAAATTCATCAAATACAAATCAATCCTCTAATGGATGTTGTAGGGTACTAAACAAATATAAGAGGCCTAAAACATTGATAAAACCATTTCACACTTACATTTGGTGTTTTAAAAACATTTTTCACTCTTACATTTAGTGTTTAAACATTTATAACTTTTTTTTTCACTTCAAGATTTTTTAAATGCCTTCAAACATTTTCATTTTCATATTTAAAAATAATTTGCTTTCACACTTTCAACTTCACATTTTCCTTTTTAATAAAGTTATGTGTATGGTCTCCCTTACTTAGTGTGCCTTAAAAATGTGACTAATTTACTTGTTCTTTGTATCCTAGAGTTTAATTTTTGCATTATCTCCCCTTATTTTATTGAATGTGGGTGACTTAGAATTGACTCTCCCTTTTTATTTTATTTTTGGCTTAAGGAGTAGGAGTTCATCACCTCCTCAAAAGTTTTTTAGGGGTGTATTGACTTAAGGTTTCATCTCTTAACATCCTATGAAGCCCACTTATCTGATGTGTAATACAAATTGAGTGTAATATTTGATGGGAAAATGGTTGAGAAGTTAACTTGATTAGATGAATAGGTCATCAAAGCTTATACTTATTGGATATCACACTTCACTAAGTAAGAGATAGATGAAGTGGTTGTGAGATAGAAGGGGTTAAACAATCTACTTTTATGCATTTTTGTTTATTGGATTAACACTTAATTACTTTAAATAATGGGTATATCAATTGAATTTGGTGGATATGATGCAACTTTGTGTCAGTTATTAGGATATGAGTGTGTACTTGTGTGCATATTATTTGTTTATATGTTGATTCCAAACCCATTTCATATAATAAAACAAGTTCAACATCTAAATGAATGATACATGCACATTTACACCAAGAAGTGTTATGCTACCCAATTTTTCAAAACCATTTGACTTAGTCCAAAAGATCAAAACCAATTCATGATTTAGTTTCTGAAAGGCATTGTTATGCTACATGTTTTTGGTCTAGACTATTTCTCATTTGAAGTCAATTCACACCAGGTCTAAATCCATAAAATGTGGAGTAAAATTTAAACCTATCATTGTTATGATGTTTTCTTAAATCCAAAAGCCTTTGTTAAATCCCAAATGCCTCTCAAAACAAAGTTCAAAATCCAATTTCAAGTTTCTATCTAAGGACAATTAGTTTATGCTTGAATCTTGCCTATAACTTGGGATTAGGCTGTTTATTATTTATATTTATATTCTATTACTTGTGTTACATATTCTAAGCTTGTCTTATATAAAGTTAATTTGATAATCTAAGTTCCTTTTTAGACCTAGACCAAATTTTATCTTATAAATTTCACCTAGACCAAGTGTACCTTATATTTTGAACCAAAAGCCTTAGACTTAAATTAGTTTTGATTTCATGTTCCTAGACCTAATTCCATTCCAATTCATGCCAAACCTATACCAAAGTCCATTTTCATTTTCAAACTAATTTCAAGTCCATTTCATTTCAAACCATTTCCCAAATCAAACCAAATTCTAAGTGTCATGTTCCAAGTTTAAATCAACCAAGTTCAAAAGTAATTTCACATAGACCTTTTCCAAACATCAAGTATTTCTACCAAATTGAAAAGCCATGACATAATCAGGGTTATTTTTGAACCCACATTCCAAAACATGCCAAATTCAAGTTCATTTTAATCCCATGTTCCAATCCAATCAGGGTTCACATTTGAACCCACATACCAATCATGAACCAAACAAAGCCAAAGCAGGGTTGATTTTGAACCCACATGCCTATTACTAAGCCATTCCAATGCTGAATTAGGTTTTATTTTAAACCAACATGCCATATTTATTTTATGTACCAATTTTACCCTCTTTGGTCCCATTTCTAATCGAGACCAAGTTCACCCTTCTTTGGGATAATTTATTATCAAGTGCCTAGACTTCCCTCTATGTGATAATTTATAATTTCCAAGCCAAGCCATGCAAATTACCATATGTCAAGACTATCCTTCTTTGGTCCAATTATTGAGACCAAGTTCACCCTTTTTGGGGTCATGCTAATTACCAAGACTAAGACCATCCTCTTTGGACCAATTACCAAGATCAAGGCTAAATTTTACCTATTTGGGTCCATTCTAATTTCATAGACCAAAAAATTCAAACCAATTATGGACCTAAAGATAAAGTTTACTCAACTAATCCTTGAGATACATCTTTTACCAATTACTCATAATAAACAAGATTATATATCCATGCCCCCCATCTTTTCATGAAAATGCTCCCAAACCTCACTGGTGTTGAGAAGGTAAATATTGTGAATATCATAAGATTCAAGGCCATTCACTTAATCAATGTCCTAGATTAAATTTTTATGTCCAATATTTTATTGACAATGGCCACATTGAAATAGAACTAAGTATGTCCAAGTCTAAGATTTTTTAAACAAGAGTAAGCCAAGGCCAATATAACCAACCAATCCTTGATATTTTTATTTAAACACTTATTCATGATGAGTCAACCTATGATAAATAACCCTTAGATCATTCCCTATCTTTAGGGAGCCTAAATTCAACAAGGTATTCTTTACTAAGTCACGCATTGACCATTTACATATCTTTAAGGAGCCTCACTTTGACAAGACAATATTTATTGAGTCACCCTTAAACCATTCCCCTATATTTGAGGAGCCTAAATTTGACAAGCCAATAATTGTTGAATCCCTCTTAGATGAGCCCATTGCCAAACAACAACCTATTATTACATCACAATCCAATACTCATCCATTTCCAAGTATTTAACATTATATCATTTTAGCTGTATATACATCAGAGATAGGTTCCATTTCCAAACCAACATTATGTTCAACATCCACCCTAGAAGAAGAATTAGAGTTAGAGTTGGGTTCTATTTTTGAACCAATATTAGATTCAACACTAGAAGTAGAATCAATGTTAGTCTTAACATTAGATTTAGATTACTTTGAGTCAAAACCAGCTTTAGATTCAAAATACATTAGTGGATGTTATGACTTGGGTTACACACTCATTGTAGATTAGATTAAACACATTTTTGAGCCTTCTAGGTTGTTGAGGATTTTTTTTAGCATCGACACAAGTTATCCTAATATCCTATATGAGGATTGTTCTACCTTTTTTCATTTCATTACCATTATACTTTCCATTGACACCAATCAACCTATCTATTATATTGAAATTTCAACTCCCACAAGTGTTGATTGGGACTGATAGAATCACACATTATTGAACTTCATCTATGGTGACATACCAATTATAAAAAAGCAAGTGGACCAAGACCACATTCATGCATACTAAGAAAAATCTCCTAGTGAAATATTCTCAGAGGTGTTAGGGGATAATTAAAGTCTAAACTTAGCATCTTTTAGTGAAACCTTGTTAAAGGAACTAGAACAAAATCAAAATAAAAATTCAACATTCCTTAATTCATTCCTTAATCAGCATTATAGGATAATCGAGACAACTTTGTTGGTGAAAATATATTTGAGGCACTAGTCACTAAGCACAACAGTCATTCATTACTTGATAAAGACATTATTAAATATAATATCATCATAATTGATAATCTACAACATAATCAAATTTCACATCTCTCAGGATTAAACAATAAAAATATAATATGGTCTTATTGAGAGCATGTTTAGAAGTCTTAGGCCCCACCATTACAACATTGTATGTGATTGAAAATCCTAATCTTCATTTTTTACCCAACCATTTTATATACAATCATAAATTCATCATGTCTATAAATTAATCCTAGCTTAGAGAAGATAGAGCATACCTACACTTCTGATTAGGAATACGTTTGTTAAGCGGTAGCATGACCAAGATGGGGATTCACTAGACCCCATTAGGGGATCACTTATCATAATACACCATGTTAGGAAGGGTTTCAAATCCTAAAATCTATCTCAATCATGTAACAACCCTAAAAAATTCATAGGTTTAATGTTCACTCTATATCTAATACCAATAAATTAAATCTAATCTAGTGCTCACCAAAGCTTGTGGCATAAAGTGGGGGTTATAAATAAAACAAAATAAAATAAATATACATAGAAGGAATATAATCATATCAATGTATATGTAATCCTAATGCATGGGAGAGAAGCAAAACTAAATTATCTATCTAATCTTACAAAGGAGAAATAAACTTAGGAATACTTATCTTGAAGATAAACCTACTGAGCCTCAATCTCTCCCTTGGCCAAGGTGATTCAAAAGAGATTGTTATGGTATGTAAGGATAAAAAATATAAATCATCTCTAGGATACATAACCTATATAAATATCTAAAATACTTCTCCATAAGATAAGATCCATATCTCCAAAGAAAGTACAAAACCCTAAGCTTTATTCCTCAAGTAGAATGGTCAATAAGTAGATGTTCATTCACACTTATTATTATTTGCTTCTATATTATCAAATTATTAGAAATTAAATTTTATATAGGCATATATTACCCTAAATATTTTAAAATATGTCAACTATAAAGGGTCGATCCAGTTGACCTTGTATGTTTTCGATAGATAATTCACTAGGTCTGAGCTAGGTCGATTGAAGGGCTAACAAAACTCTCAATTACAGTCAATTGGTGAAAAGGGGTAAAGGCAAGAAAAAAGAGGATAATGATATGACCAATATTTAGAATATGTAAAATAGAGAATAATAATCTTAGGGTAAATAGTTTTAGGAGATAAGTGTGTAGATGGCAAATGACAAAGGGATAACAATCTTATAAAACACCAATGGTCTGCCCACCCCTTTCCTAGTGTACCCCTTAAGGTGTGCACTCAAATAGATTGAGACTCAATGGGTTATTTTAAGATACAAAGTGTTAGTAATCAATAAACATTAAAAATATTATGTGTATAAATATTTTCCATTCAAATCTCATCATTTATTATGTGAGTGTAACACGAGATGGTACCTCAGGAAATAGAACATGATAACACACAATGTTGATGCTAAGTAAAGTGAAGAAGAAAATAAGATAAATGAAAGGACAAAATTGAAAAAAACATACCTTTACTTAATTTAGTGTTGTAGATAGAGAAATAGACTTCAAGAGAGGTGAAGGCATCTAATGTGAAGAACACTAAATGAACCTATAGAAGTTAGTACAAAAAATAGCCAAAAATCAAATTTTTTGGAATGTAGGCATATAGTAGCGTAAAATGAGCTAAGGCAAAGATATGAGGGTATTTAGGAAAAAATGGAAAATTAGGATTTTTAAGGCAAGGCTATAATATTGAAGGCAAATGAATGACAAAATAAAGGCAAATGAATGACAAATGATTGGCAAACGAATGACAAATGATTTTAGAACACATTAAATCATGTTAGAAAGTATTTAAAATATAAATGGAAAAAATGAATGTAAAACATAATATATCATGTTGGGAAGCATGTAAAACATGAATGAAAAATGAAATATCCATGCAAGAAAACTTGAACAAAGATATGTAAGAAAGGGAAAAGTAATCTCATGTAAGATAAGCAAAAATAAAAACATGAAAGACTAAAAATGAAATGTAATTGAAGATATAAGACAAACATGAAGAAGTCATACATAAAGAGAAACATGAAATAATGGAAAATGTCATATGTAGGATAAGTGAAGTTCAAAAAAATCAAACAAGAATATGATGGATAAATGAAAATAAAAAAACTCTAAAGGATGAAACTCAAACTTAGTGTTTGTTCTAAGATGCAATGTAAGAAAACACAACCACCTAATGACATGACTAATATGACAATGAGATGGTTTGGTAAATAAATGATGTAAGGGTGTAATCCATAGTTACTTAAACACGTTGTTTTTCTCTAAGGATAGATAAAATTGAAACAAATTAGTGCTAACATGTTTTTAAGAGGTGAAGAAAAAGGAAGTAAAGAAGAAGGAAAAATAGATTTGGAATCACAATTTTCCTATCAAGGGGGGAAATGAAATGGGTGGAGGGGAGAATGAAGGAAAAACCAAGGTAGAGAAACTTTCTTGATCGAAGTCAAGACACTCAAATTAGGTTTGTCAAAACAAGAGGACTTTTGACCTTAAGGACTATGAAGAACTTCTATTAGCCACACAAGTCTTAGGTTAACACATGCAGTATGTAGATCATCCCATGAAGGCGATATGCATGAAAATTAAAATGGACTTACCTTCTCATAATGTGTTCCCCATTCCTTAGGACCCCTTACAGAGCCATTGATCTGCTATAAATATTGGGTACTTACGTGAGAAAGTAGGTAGCATCATAGAGTTTGTTAAATTCCCCTATTCCAATCTACTAGCCTACCACACCCAAATGGACCTCAGATATATATGAGGCCAACTATAGAGTTTGAACTTCAATTGGAGATAGGAAATATAATTGTAATCACATATTTTGATGTGATTTGAATTTTGAAATTTGTATGTTGCTTTTTAGATATCATTGCATTTTGATTCAAATGATTTGGATTTTAAATTTCTTGATGGTTTTTTGTATTCCTCTTCCATATGGATTTGGAAAACCAAACATGGTTGCTAAATATGAAGTTCATTTGATTACTCGGGACTTGGTTGCTAAGAGAGAGAACTTCAAAGAGCATGGGGTTTAAGAGTTTCCAAATTTAGGTAAAATAAAAGTGATATCTTGACTTTGACCTTGTTTTATCTAATGTGGAGTGAAAGAAAGGGGAAAATCAAGAAGAATTCCACATGAAACAATTTTAATTGCTTCAAATCATAAAAAATGTGAAAAAGGGTAAAAGGGTAAATTTGTATATACATTTTAGAATAAGAGTCAGCATTGCAGGATGCCCCAATGGGTAAGTGGATGTAGGGATGGGCATCATAAGATGCCCCAACATGTGAGGTGGAGTGAGTTATGAACCATTAAAATGATTTTCATAGGGTTGGTAGGTGCATTTGGAGATAGGCAAATGTGTTGGTTTGTTAGATTTTCAGGAGGTTGAATGTGACATGTGATGGGTAGGAGAGGTATGAAGAGGTAAAAGAGGTAAAGGAGGACCATGTATGATGTGCTTTGGAGTAAGCATTTGAACTAGGTACTCTTTTGGTTTATGTGATCTAAGAGGTTGAGGTTCAATGGATGAAACAATATGTTTAAAGTTGTTCATGTTAGCTATCCTTTCCTTATTGGTGTAAGAAGAAGGATCAAATGTGGTTTGAATAAAATTAGCATGAGGTATGGGTATGGGAGAATTATTTATATTCATTAGGTAGTAGATATTGATGTGATTATGGTTCTTTAGATTGAAGTTAATAAGTTTGAAGATAGTCTTGATAATGTTTTTTTGTTAAAGTATCAAGATTGAAATGTAGATGAAACAAGGAAGAAATAAGAAATCAATAAAGATCATGACAAGACTCATGAGAATTACCTATAGTATCATGCCACCAAAAAAATTTATCAAGATTGTACCATTTTGGAAGAGGTTTGGAAGGATCAAAGCTCATAGGTTTAGAGGGTGGAAATTTATTCTTAAGTTGTTCTAGACTCAAAGGAGGGTGGGTTGGGTTAAAATTGGTTGAATTGGATGCTCCATTTTGAGTTTGGGCAAACTTGGATTATTCAATGTTATGAGAAGATGATTGGAAAGATTATTTAATAGTTGTTTAAGATGGTTCTAATTGTGTCATAAGAAAGTCTTACCTTTTTGCTTGGTCTAAGGCTTGATCTAACGTTTGAGGTGAAAAGATTCAAACTTGGTATTGAAGGGGAGGTTTAAGAGCAGTGATAAACATTTTTAAAAGAGTATCATAAATCATGTTATGGTAAAATTTATGAGTGAGAGACTTCCATCATTTGATGAAAATATGAGTAGATTCATTAGGAGGTTATTTGGCATTGATGAAATAGCTAAGGTAATTTTCAACAAGGTCATCATGTTGGAATTCCTTCACTAGAGCATTGACTAAATTATCTAGTTGTGAGATAGAATGTCTAGGAATTTGGTTTTACCATTCAAGTGCATCACCAATAAATTTTTTGGATAAGATCTTGGTGGTAGCAAAGGTTTTAGTTTGGACCCATTACTTATAGAGATTATGAAAAGACTTAAGAAAGATAGTAGGGTCCTTAGACCCATTATATGTGATAGTTGGAGAAATGTTTCCAATATCTATGGATGAAATGAATGGGGCTAAAGGTTCATTTTAAATATGTTGAAGAATTTTTTATTGATTGGAGGTTGAGGGATGATACTCCCATTGGCATCTCTAAGAGGAGGAGGGACAAAATTTTGATTTGGTTGAGACATGATGAGTTGAAGAGGTTGAATAGTCATGTGTAATAAATGTTGTTGCATGTTCATCATTTGAGAGGTGTGAGTTATTTTCATGATGTTTATTTGATGTATGACTTGTGAAAAAAGCTGAACTATATCAATAGGTGGGTTGCTGAACTATATCAATAGGTGGGTTGGTGTTTGAAGGGGGGATATTAGTGTTGATAAGAGGGAGATTGGTAGTGTTGGTAGGAGGAAGATTCTTTGTAAGTGGAGGATTCCCAAAATTAGTGTTATTTATCTTAAGTGTGGTAGAAGAAGAAGGAAGCTTGGTAAAACCACCATTCATGGTAGGAGTGTAAGTAGTATTATCATAAAGGTTTTTGAATAATTGGGAACCATTTAGATTATCGATTTGAGTGGTTTCAACAATGTTACTTTGGGAAGTGATAATGCTAGGTTATCTTTTTATGGGTGTAATAAGAGGATTGTGAACATTGGTTATAAGAGGTGGAACATAATGTGAGGTTTCAACATTTGATGTAGATGGGTTGTGGAGTTTGTGAATTCTTGGTTTATAAGGTGTAAAAGTGGTATAATGTATATTATTGTCATGGTTTGGGATTTGTCTAATAGGATTTTTTGGATTAACTATATGGTATGGGATAGATTGATATTAAGAAGATTTTGATGAAGAGCTACACCATAAAAACTTGTCTTCTATGTTGGACAAGCAGGGTAGGAGAGAACAACCCATGTATATTAAAATGGGTTGAGAGTATCAAGAAAGAATTTGATAAGAGGATTCATGATTCCAAGTAGTAGTGGGTATCAAAAGGGTAGGATAAAAAAATGATATAATTGGTCAATAGGGGAAACAAAAAATAGAGGCTGAAAACTATACAATGTCGACCTAATAGGCTGAAAAAGGGTACAGGGTCAGTAATATCGACCTAATAGGATGAAAAATGTACAAGGTTGGTAGTGTTAACCTAGTAAGATAAAAAAAGTTATAGGGTCAACAATATTAACCTAGTAGGCTAAAAAAAGTATAGGGTCAGGATTGTCGACCCAATAGGTTAAAAAAATGTATAGGGTTGGTAATGTCGACCCACCACTAAAAATAGGAAAAAAATTTCAAGTAATTTTTAAATCAAGAAGTGAAAGAAACAAATAATAAATTGGGTGAATGAGGTTGATCCAATTGAGACACACAACACAAAACCTTACACCAATGCTAGTTAATGCAAGTTTTTACAATATAACACATTATTGAGCAAAGAACAAACAATCAGCTTGGAAAGTAAAAAGTAACTAAGTGGTAAACATAAATATATATTAGATTTATTATAATATGTTTTTAAATGTGAAAGGAAGTTGGTTATAACTAAGGAACTAGAAAGCAATCAAAGGATGGTTTCAGGTAGTTTGGGCTAAAAGGGATATATAGTGGTAATGATACAAGATTGGTATTAGGGCCTACACCCTCACTTCACATACCATTGTGATAATGGTATCAGGTGATTAGCCAAAATATACCATTAACCATGCTTTATACTTGAGAAAAACATTAAGTCAACTTCCCCCTTGGTGAAGAAATCCAAGTAGGTTGGCCTTGGGTAGTCAAATGTTAAAATGCTTCTTTAGATTTTGTGATTTGGTCATGTGTACATAAAATAAAAAAATAGTAAAAATAAATAATTAATGAAAACCACCTAATTAAGCTATGTGATTTATTCTAAACATGCAAGCAATAAGAAAAGAAAGTGTGAGCTAATTACTAGCATATAAGGTTAATTCTAACTTTAAAACAAGGTACAATGTTGATATAGTCAATAGTGTATGCACAAAATATAGAATAGGGTCAATAAGGTTGATCCTATACTACAGAAGCAAGGTCTAAAAATAAATAGGGTTGACAGAGTCAACCTAGTTATCTAGACAACACAGAAAATATAAAACTGGGTCGATAAGGTCGATCTAGTGGACTGTACAAGGGTAGTTTTGAAGACTGCAAATTGTGAAAGGAAATACTATAAAGAAAGAGATAGAAAGATATAAAGGAAACTTGGTGATTGTGAAGATGAAAATAAGTAATATTTTTATAAAAAAACTTGAAAAAATATTGAAATTCTTACAAACATGGTTAACTAGGTTGATCTAGATTTACATGAGCTTATTACTAAGTGCTTGAACTATACGGGGTCAACTGGTTTGACCTAGTATGCTAAATAGGATGCCTAAAATTGTACAAATTTAACTAGGTCAACCTAGTAGTTTGAACTAGATGCCTAAAAATGTATAGGATCGACTGGGTCGACCTAGTAGGATGAACTAGAAATATGGAAAACTTGTACAAACAAAAAGAGTCATCTTGATGTGACTGTGTGTTAAACCTATGCATGAAAGTTAGAACTAGGTCAATGCAATCGACCTAGTATGACAAATATATGATATAAATAATAATAAAATAATGAAATAAGTGAACAAATCTTGCAAGGGTTAGTTTATGTTTGTCTTACCAGAATGTATGTAATTAGAAATGCATCATGTCTATAAATCAATCCTAACTCAGAGAAGATAGAGCATACCTACACTTATGATTAGGAATACATTTTTAAAGTAAGAACATGACCAAGATGGGGATATTATAGACCCAATTACGGGATCACTTGTCATAATACACCATGTTAGGAAAGGTTCCAAAGCCTATAGTCTAACACAATCATGCAACAACCCTAAAAGAGTCCTAGGTTTAATATTCACTCTATATCTAATAACAAGAAAGTAAATATAATCTAGTGCTCACCAAATCTTATGGAACAAAGTGGGGGTTATTAAAAAAAAAAAAAAAAAAAAAACTAAACTAAACATGCATAGAAGACATATACTCACATCAATGTATATGAAATCCTAATGCATGGGAGAGAATCACAACTGTATTATTTATCTATTCTTACAAAGGATAAATAAATTTAATAATACTTACCTTGAATATGAACCCATCGAGCCTCAATATCTCCCTTGGCCAAGGTGATTTACAAGAGATTGTTATGGTATGTAAGGATAACAAAGACAAATCAGCTCTAGGATACACAACCTATCTATGAATCCAAAAGACTTCTCAACAAGACAAGATCTATATCTCCAAAGAAAATATGGAACCCTAAACTTTATTATTCAAGTAGAATGGTCAATAAGTATATTTTCATTCATACTTATTATTATTCACTTCTATATTCTCAGATGGTTGGAAATGAACTTGTATATATAGGTGGATATTTCCCTAAATCCTTTCGAATATGTTAGTTATATAGGGTCGACCCAGTCAGCCTTGTATATTTTTAGGAGATAATTCACTAGGTCCCAAGATAGGTTAGTTGAAGGGATATAAAACTCTCAAATTAAAATACCCAAAAATATTATAGGGTCAACCCAATCGACCTTGTATAATAATTATAATCTAAAAACTATATAGGGTCTACCTAGTTGTCTTAGTATAATCAACTAGTGAAAGGGGGTTAAGGCACAAAAAATGAGGATAATGATATGACAAATGTTTAGAATAGGTACAATAGAGAAGAATAAGCTTAGGGTAAATTTTTTTAGGAGATAAGTGTGTAGATGGAAAATGGAAAAATGCACAACAATCTTATGAAGCACCAATGGTTTTCACACCCCTTTTTTGGTGCACCCTTTAAGGCGTGCACGTAGAAATATTGAGACTCAGTAGGTTCTTGTAAGATAAAAATTGTTAGTAATAAATAAAATTTAAAAATATTATGTGTATACACATTTTAAATTCCATTATGATCCATTTATTCATTCAATACCTATATTACATTATCGAATTAGACCATTTATCCAATGCCTATCATTTTTTACCATTCATGGCTGTACTTTCCTTTATTGAGGCTATGAAGACATCTTTATTGAGTTTTAGAGGAAATAGAATAAATGACCAAAAAAAATCACAACATCAATAATGTAGTCTAAATAAGTAGTAAGTTCTTGACATAATAGTTATTTAGAGTGTGTGTAGGCTAAAGATAAAGCTCATTGATTAATATGGTTGTATCAATGTTAATCAAAACAAAATCCTCCACATTAGTAAGAACAATAGAATCATTCTTGCCATTTTTTTACCTTACCATTTGCCTTGCCTTACCATTTCCTTGCCTTTCCATTATTTCATCCTGTGCCTCACCATTTCATACCTTACCTTTCTATTTACCTTATCTATCCATTTGCCTCACCTTGCCATCCTTTCATACCTTTCCTTTATGTCTTGTGCTTTGCCTTGCATTGCCATTATTTCATGCCTTCCCCTTTACCTTGCCTTACTATTGTTTCATACCTTTCTATTTTCCTATTCCCAATTTTCTATTACTTAGTTAAGATTTTGCATTGTAGGGTGAACTACAATGTCTTTAGGTCCATTTGGACTATGTAGGTAGTGCTTAGTATTTTATGAGGTTAGTTAGGTTATTCTTATTCTAACACTCTCACCATTTTATGAGTAACTTAATAAAATACTCTCATTATTTTGTGAATAACCTAATCCAATGATCTTACCATTTTGTGTGAAACCTAAGCCAACACTCTCACCATTTTGTGAGAAACCTAAGCCAATACTCTTGCTATTTTATGAGCAACCTAAGCCAACACTCTTATTATTTTGTAAGAAATCACCATTTATATCTTTTAAATCTCTAATGAGTTAAGATACCCAAAAAAAATTCCAAAAACATTCAAAACATTTTAAAAATATTAAACATTGAAACATACAAAAAATCCCTAAACATTTAAAAATGGCTTCCTCTTTCCATGAGAGATATTAATCCACAAAATTCAAACACATTTGCCTTGTCCTAAACCTACTCAATAACCCTCGATATTCCCACTTTGTTTAGTAACTTAGTCATTGAACCAATTATTTTATAAACCATTGGGATGTGTTATTATCAAATCCAATCTATAATAGAAAATTCATGGTTGGTCCCCATTCACACTTTTAGTCCAACTATCCTTAGTGGTGTGTCCTTTATTTTGTATGTATCCTTACTTAGGGGCATCATCCAATCCACAATTTTATTTCTAAACTCATAGTTTTTTTACTACTAGGGAAAATCAAAGCATTCAACTTCTTTTGGGATATATTACCCCTAAATGTCATCCCCTTATATATAGCCTTTCTTGGGGGATCCATAATTTTATCATTCCATTGAGACTTCACACATGGATTTGGACTTGGTCAAATAACAAGATGTTTTCTGTTGTTTTTTATTTTCAATTTTTATGTGTGTTTATTTTCTTAGTTATTTTTTTATTTATTTGATTGTTTATTTGATTTCATTATTGTTGCCTTGACTTAGTGTAGATATGTTCATAAGGTGATTCATTACACTTGTACTTGATTCCATCCATATTTATATGTCAACATTATCATCATGGTTTTTATCATTAGTGCATTATTTTCAAATTTCTATTGGATCAGGAGTAAGTACTTATGCTTATGGCATACAATGTTATCATGGTTCATTTATAATTATGGTGCATAATGTCACATGCCAAATTAAATAATGGACAAGTATTCTAAAAATAAATGGTTCTATGATAATTCCCATTGTTCACTTTAGCAATTATCCCCTTTTCTTTGATCAAATCAAAACCAATTAAATAGTCTAGTTGTATCAATGCTAATCAAGATTCACATCTATATATTATTAGGTAAAACTAGATCATCAACATTGATCAATTATTTTTCTCATTCTTATTCATCTATTTCTTCATTCCTCATTCCATTTTTCTCCCACTTATAGGAGAAATACATTAGCCTAAGATCTATTTGGACTATGTAGGTAGTGCTTAGATACATGGAGTATCTTAGGTGAGATTGACCATCATTATCATTATATTCTTGTAATCATCTCCTTTATCACTTTGCACATCCTAGTGTGCCTAGTTTTTTGTGGTTTCTTCAGTCTTGACAAATTCATTATACCATCATATCTATTTTCACAACCAATCATATTTAATATATTTATTAGGTTATATCCTTGATTTATGATTTCCAATCCACCCTTTTATGGCACAATAAATTTATCATGATCAAATCCACCTTTTTGAGGCATAATCATTATTCATTCCCAACTTCCGTTTGGGACATGAACTTGTACTTGTTAGATCATAACAACCTAAGGTTGTCAACACATTAATTTTATTCTCATCATTGGAAATAAATGTGTGAAAACATTAGCTCAATTGGATTAATCCCATCCATGGGTTAGTTTCAATCTTATGCTTTCTTATTTTTAAGGGACCATCCATCAATCTTATGTTTTGGCCACTCCTTCAAGGGGGCATCATAGGCTTCCTAAACTTTGTTTGGAGCATCATTATTCAATAATTATATTCTTTTTATTCTTAATGAAATTTTAATTATTCAAAAATAAGTTACTATGCCCATGTATTGCAACACCTTCTCAAATATGGGTAAAATGTAGATGCTTCATTTTGGCTAATTTCATGTTTAAACAGACATTTGATTGATTTCTAGCAAAAAATGCACATTAAGCCTAGAAATCACCAAACATATAAAATCATATACATATTGGATTTAAATACCCTAAATTATGTTAAGGCTTCCATATTTGGGTTAATACTCTGTGCATAATGATAACCTCTCACAAATTCATCCCTAGTCAAGTTGTGACCTAGTAAATTGATGTTTTTGACTAATTAAGCGGGGCACTTAACCAAATTCTTGAAATAACCAAAAAATTAAAAAATATTGATTAACCAAATAAATCAAATTAAATTCTTAAGTGAAAAACACATGTTTAATTAATGAATATCTAATTTTTAAAAATAAAGTTTCAACAAATATCAAGGATTATGATGTCATCAACCTTAATGTCAAAAATTAAAAATATCAACATAAATGCCATAAAAATTAGAAATGTTGAGCCATGCCTGCATAAGTGCATAATTAAATCCATTTGGAATCCCAACCTTAACCCTATATTAATCACATATGGGTTGGAGCTAGTTGAAAAACTATAAAAACAAGATCTATGACCATTATTCAATAAGCTTTTATGTGTAAAGAAATAATGCCAAATTATTTCTAGAGAGATTAATAGGCAACATATGCCAAGATAAAATTACCAAGTGAATAAGAGGAGATTCTACCCATGAAGCACTAGCATTATCAAAGATCAATTGTTCACAAATTGAGCACAAGCCTTATCTCACATTGATTGCAAGATAAAATAATTCTAGGAAGGTAAATGGTGTTTTTATCTTCCATTTATTGATTTCTTTATTTTTTTTATCATTAATCACCCTAGTACTTAGGCTCAGAATGTTATTTGTCTTTGATTTGTTTTGGTTTATCCACTAAAAAGAGAAACTAATCATCATATTTGGATTCCGACATTACACTTTCTAATGTTGTTTCTCCTCTTATTTCTTATACTCTTGTTGGTATTCCTTTGCATTCTAAAAATATTCTCAAATCCCTCAACAATTTAAAATTGTTTCCCAACTTTCATCTCTTCTTCATGGTGTTCCTCAATTAAATAATTATTCCATTCTTATCATGCCCATATAATACATCACCTTAAACATAGGAAAATTAGGGTAATTTTTATGTTTAGACAAAGAACACATGGTCACAAGGTGAACACAATATAAAACCATAAAAAATGAATTATACACAATATGAAAGATTATTTTTATTCAAGTCTTTGGAATTTATAGTTACCAATAAAACCACAAATAAACTAATACACTTGTTTAAGGATTAATTAATATGCATGAATAACTAGAAGCATGCACTTATATTTGGGTGTCAATAATTATTTGAGGCAAAACTCATAAGAAGGAAAAGTGTTATAACAAAAAATTCATAATATTATTTATCATGTAGGATTATGTTAATTATGGAAGCCATATTCTAAAAAGTAACATCAATAAAATTTTCATAATTATGCATTTTGCAAAGTCATAAAAGTACTAGTAAGAGTTTTTGAGCTTGAAAAGGATTTACAAATTTCAAACCCTAGAAGCCTATTTATAGGAATAAGGCTCATTCTAATGATCTTCCTAAATATTCTCTCTCTATAACTATGGTCTAATGTATTTCTTACATTCCCTTTTTATTTTGTAAAAATTGATAACGTTTTTCCTTAATTTTTACACTTATTTTTGTTATTTACCACCATTGGGATGAAAACCCACTTCCATTACTTTGGGTTAATTATTAATATATTTTAACCCTTAATAAAAATTTCCTTTAATTAACAACATTATTTATATCATAAAAATTTACAAGGATTTTTTTCTCATTAATCAATTTATCTCAAGTTGTATTCAAGAATTTCCTTGTAATTATTTTCACATAATGATTTGCTTCTAACTAGATTCTCAAGGTCAAAGTAAAAGTTTCTAAGATGGTCCTACATTCCTTCAATAATTTTATTTCAGGAAACCCTTTTTTTATTTGATAGGTAAAACTCATGTTTTATAGGGACCTAAAAACAATAGTTCATAATAAAATAAGTAAAGACAAAATAAGAAGTAACTAGGAAAACATGGCCTTCTATACACAAAGAGTAGTAAAGTTTCAACAAAAAAAAAAAAACAAAAAAAAAACAAGACTAAAATGTAAAGAAACATATTATATTTCATCAGAGTGGGTCTCTTTCCCATTTACACCTATATTCTTCTTGACACTTTTACTTTTCATACTTAGAGTTTGAGTTCCATGGCCTTATACCAAGTTTCTTCCATGTTCAGTCAAGCCTTTGTCCTTCTCTGTCATTGATTTTCCTTTCTTGGTGTTGGATCTCCCTAGGGTGATGGTGAGAATTCCTTTCCCTTTTCTATTTTGGGTTCCCTTTGGATTTATTTTGCTTCTTTACACCATTTTGGGTCCCCCATCCCTTCCCTTAGCCCATCCACTTCTTGAAATTGTTCCATTATTCCATTAGTAACACTAGTTGCATGCCCATTTTCTACATATTATCATGGAAACATACCAAATTGTACTTGTATCCTTCTACAAGTTGAGTCAAATCATCATCCCTCTTACATACTTCTACCACTTTTAATTTATGGATTTCAAAGTTAGTGTTTTCAGTGCCTTAGGGGAACTGGAGACTTCTATTAACATTTTTTCCCATGCTCTTCTCTGAGGGAGAAGAATCCTAGGATTTCCTTTTGTCCTTGTTCCCAACCTCCTATGGGTGAATAGGGTAGGGGGAAGGATAATCCTCATCCTTTATGCCCTCAACTAGTTTATACTTATCAATTTTATTCTCTTTATTGCTATCCACAATATTGATTTCTTAGTTCCTCATGGGGGTCACTCTTTTAGTTAGTAGGAAAATTAATCTTTGATGGATTATGTCTACAAAGGGTTTTTATTATAAATATAGGATTGAAGATTCTAGTGACATGAGGATATAATATGATAAACTAATTTAAAGCCATTTAAAATGGTTTATCAACAAGAAATAGTGTGAAAATATATGAGTGAACTTTCCTTTTAAAATCAAGTAGCACATTACCTGTAAGAAAATATCTAACAATTTACTTATAAGATTAGCCCTAGGAAATCCCTTATTATCCATTTGAAATATGGATTTCATCTAAAATAATGCCTACATGAGCTCTTATTTCTACCTTTTGTCTTTGAAGGCATTACTACCTTCATAAGACATACCTATGATGTCTCGAATGAGCTCTTCCATGACTTTCAATTTGACTCCCTTGAAGATGACTTAGTGCCATTTAAATCTCACCACAAACTCCCTAGCTAAAATTTCATCATTCCCTTCAATTTAGAGCATAAATTCCATGAGTCAACCTTTTCTCAACTTTCTCCAAAATTTCTAGTTTACTTAGACTTTTGCATAGGAAATGGGTTCATAATGGTCTTGATCTACCCCCATGTTGTTGATCTTGTTTATACTTACATGTTAGAAGTTGTAGAGGACCAAGTAGTATTTTACAATTCTATTATTTTATTTTATCCAATAGCCATTGATAAGATCCTTTTTGACATGGCATGCTTCACCATTAGATTTGAATTTAATGTCATAATTATGACACAAAGTGTGTTTTATAATTTTTTTAGGAATGATTTTATTTATCACGTGCATCCCCACCACAAGCTTAATATGTTTGAAAGTGAAAATCATTAATGATAAAAGTATAGATATAGGATTGGATATTGAGGGGTCCAATCTATGTGGAGAATTCTGAATTGAGTACACCCATATTTTTAAGTGCATCAATAACCATGTTTCCCTCTTGGTATATGTGTGAGATCAAACACTTGGTTGAGTGAAGGAGATAGATAGCATTGAAAATGATTTGGATAATAATATGGGAAGTTTTTAACTTTCCTAATAGGGAATTAAGGATGTTAAGTGAATCCTATTCTATAGCTAGTTTAGGAATGTTAAGCTAGATAGCTAGTTGAATGCCCCATAAGGCAGCTTTAGCCTTGATAATGTGGTTGGATTACATACCAATAAACCCTACATATGAAATAATTATGGTCCATGACTCATCTTTGATGACTCCGCCACCCCCCACATTTCTAAGATTTCCTTTAGATGCTCTGTCAATGTTTATCTTCTACTACCCCACAGACATGCATTTCTATTTCATAATAATCCTATCAAAAGTAGGATTTATTATAGGGGGAGAGAGATTTAACTTTTTAATGATATCATTCTCAACCTTGAAAGCTCCCAACTTGTCATTGGGTATTACCACCCTCTAATTCTTCATAATAGAGGATTGGAGCCTATAGAAGGATATTGAAGGGTTGGAAAACTTACAATCAAAGATTTAAGCATTTATTTTAGGTGGTAATTTTACTTATCTTTTATCTACTACTTTTACTTGACCCAAACTTGATTACATTCATGTTGGTCTTCAACCATCTTAAACTAAAACTACTATGGATTCAACTCAATCCTTTTTCCTCTTTGCCACTCTTATCTAGGATTCTTTTCATTCTATTTATTTAGATTTGTGTATTTTCAATGGTATTCTTGGGAACTTTACTATAGATAAACTTGATGCCAAAAAATCTTCTAGATCTATCTCTGCCTCTTTTAATACTTGGATGTGCTACAAGTTATGTCTTATCTTCCATGCTCAGGCTCTATTTTGATGTCTTTTCCCTATAAACCTCCTCCTTTCTACAAGGTTGTTGTGGAGTGTTCTATGTCTAATATTGAGACTCTAAATGTTGATCATTTATATATAAAATATGTGGTAATTTCCCTTATTAGTTATCTTGGGGATGAGACACATAGTAAGAGGAATATTTTAAATAACATGAGTTTATATGTTAATTCAATAGATTATGGCCAAAATTGGGAGGCCTTTGCCAATGGGTCTCCTCCTCTTGGAAACCACTTATTTATTATGAGATCTTCATGTATCCTTTTTATCAAGACTTACGTTAGTGAGTGTGAGGATGTGGAGGACATGAACCTAATTCTCATAGATAGGGCCTAGTTTGGAAGGGTGTATCCATCTATCACCCCTCCTTAGACATTATCTCCTCTGATCCTATTTAGGTGAGACTACTAGACCTTCCCCTTAAAATTTGGTCTTCTTACACTTTTTTATATTATAAATTTCATATATTTTTATCACTTATAATCTCATGAAACCACTAATAAATATTTCACTACCTTTTTCATCTTTGCATGGAAGTAAAATTAAAAATGGTCCTTAATAGGAGATTTGGCTCAAATTAGGGGACATTAATTTTAAGTAAAAGTTAGATTATAATAATGTATCCTTTTTTTGTGTGTCTACTTCTCTCATGAAAACCTTATTATTTACTGAATGAGGCTTTATATGTTCACATTTGTTCCAAATGGTGTGAAAATGAAAATAAAAAAGCCTCTTCCCATGTGGTGGTGTGGAGTTGAGAAGAATCATCATTTGAAATCTCCCCATTCATCCACCATCTTGAATTAATTATTCTCTCCCCTTGGGAATAAGGAAATGATTTCCACCCTTTCTCAAGATGTTAGAATTCCTCTTGAAGTAACACATCTATTTTCAATGGCTCAAAAACTTATCTTATTTATCAAAAAAATAATAATATGCTTCTTCTTCCATAGGATTAGAATCTTCACACCAACCTCTGCAGGGTGTAGTCAAAGCTTCACATTTATCCATGGTGACTATTTTGTATTAAAAACTTTATAGCTTTGAGTCCCCTCTATGACCCAAATCTCTTAAAGACTCAGTGTACATTTATTTTTATAAGGGTTCAACAAAAGTTAAGAAGTAAAAGGTTCCTATAAATTATTTATACAAGATAAATTTTAGATCCATGAGAAATAGTGAGCTAGCTTGATAATGGGTTGTTGTAGTGTTTTATTTTATTTTGTCTTGTTAAAGAGTCTTGTGGCTAGGTTTATCGTGTTTTCTATTATGGCCTTTTCATGGGATTTGTAATTGGACTATTTTTGGAGTTATCATTTTTATCCCACTCAAGGGTTTGTATTCCTTTATTTTAATCTTTTTATTATTATTATATATACCTAAATATGGTCATAAGTATTTAATACTGATGATTCCTGACATATCCAAAATTGCATGAATTGTGCCTAAATACATTACTCTTATTCACTATTCCTCTAATAAATTTATGTATATGTAGGATTGACCCCTTTTTTGTCATATTTACTACTCATAACTTCTTAATTCACATGCTCAAACTACTTCATACTATCCTCAGACCATCTCCCACTTAAGATAAATTTCTTTGATCTTCTAGGACGAGTCCATGAAGGTGAAGATGATCACTGTATCACTATTGTCCACCTAAGGTGGCAACATCATATGCCAAATAATGGCTAGTTTGTAGATTTGAAATTAATCTTTTGGGTCTTTATATATGTTTTTTAAGGTTAGCTAAAGTAAATGATCAAAAGGAGCACCTATAAATACACAACAAAATTCATTCATTATACCTACTTACTATCACTTGGTTGCTAGCTTACACACTATTTCATAATGATAAAATATTTCCTATTGTTTCCAAATTCAAGATCATTCATAAGGGGTAGCCATAAGCCAAGGCTAAATAATTTTAAAGGAAGTTAAGAACTATCATTGTCAAATATCAAATCCATTTTTATCACTGTATACACATAGTCAAGGAGCACAATTTCAAAATCACTATAGGTTAGATAAATAAGTGGGCTTGATTTCCATCCTTAGAGTATTGGATACACATGTAACAATAAATAATTAAGGGGGTGATTGAGGTCATCTCAGTCCATTACACTCCACTCTTTTTTTGTAAATCTCAAGCTTTCAAGGTGTCATTAGGGTTTCAAAGAAAAAATAAGCAAATCAAATTTTTTTGCATGTCATGATATAAATCACAATTTCCTATACTAATTAATAGACACGTGTAACAAATGCAATAGTCGTATTTTCATCATAATCATTTCAAAAAAGTCTACGGTTAATGGACTCAAGTGACCTATGCCACTATCCACCTATAACAGTCCTATATAATAATATTCTTAGATTCTAATTTGGATTTATCACTACTAAAGTCCTATTTTTCTCTACATTTTTTGTCAGTAATTAATCATTGTCAACTAAGACAAGTTTGTGGTCAAAGAACATGAAAAGCCTATGCTTCAGTCTAGAAACAATGGTTCTATCTAGAAACAATTTTAGATTTTGATCCTAATCTTGAGAATGCAGTCATATATTTTATTGATTTCTATATTCATATACATGAATTAGTCAATAGAAATCCAAATTTGAGCTAAGTACAATTATTTTAGTGTTCTCCAAAAATAACAATTTTTCATATTTATATATTTTCAAAATTAAAATTATTATTTATTGTACATATTTAACATTTTAATATCTATCAAGTTTTACACATACTATCAATACACATTTTATTGTTTTATTAAAAATAGGTTAAAACATATTGATGAACCCATATTTTTATTTTTTGAGCATTGATTCTTTCGATTTTTGTGTTAGTGTTTCATAATTCAAGATTTATAGACACTAAAGATAAATTATCTTTAATGCTTAAAATTAATCTTAAATTTACTCACACAAATATATATATATAAATTTAAATTTAAAGTTTTCTTTTTCTTACTTTGATTTCCTAGAAACTATGTTTTGGCAGTTTTAAAACTCATAGGAGTTGTCATTTTAAGTAAAGCGGTCTTCCATTTTACTTATTCTATGGTGTGAGGTGTACTAGTCCAATACTAAATATATTAGACAAAAATATATATGAATTTTAGTTTCCACATACTTAATGATACATCATAAATTCCTAGGGTTTTATTTTGAGCCATAGGAAGCCTTTGACCATTTATTATTGTAGTACACTGATAAGCAGTTATCATTGGGAAGTTATACTCAACATAATCTAAGGAGGGGATAATGTATCTATGGGATGGTAGAATCCTCCTTAGTTAGTGAATTATAGGATTTATTCAATATTTTATGATTGGGATTAGTAAATTTGAGAGTATAAAAAGTAAACACACCTTATCTAGTTACACCCATTTTCCTTTTTATTTTACACCATTACAGGTCACTCGAGAAGGTTATCTCCTCTATTATTATAGGTAATAGTTCTATATTAAGTGGAAATCATAAAAATAAAATTAAAATTCCTTTGGTATCTTATAAAATGGATAACATAGGCACTTTTGATTAAAATGATAATGAAAATCTTCAAAAGTATGTCCCATTGAAGATGATGTTAGTGATGAACACGATAATCAAGAAAATGAAAATATGCACAATAATAAAGATAATTAAATTATGCATGATAATAAATACTATAATAAATGATAAAATATAATTTATTACAATGAAATCAATGGATTATATCTAGATCAATTTAAAGAGTTATCAAATTATTGTCAAGGATTTCAGAAATGTTCAAAAAAAGTGGACAAGGCTGTAAAATTTATCCAAGCATATAATATTGCACATCAAGTAAAAATTGAATAATTTAAATAAAAAAAACAATAGGTGACTTTCAAATTTTTTAATCTTACAATTTTATGTGTTTTAGTTTCTACTATTGCTTCTATTCCTCTATCAATACCTCAATTTACATATATGCCATCATCTCTAGGTATGAAGGCATCACATTGTTTCCAATATATTCATATGCCTATTTATGCAAATTCATCATACACACATCCTTTTATTATTACACATGGTCTACCAACATCCTTACCTAATTCATACTCTCTTGAGTAAACTATTATAGCCTTACATGCTAAAGTGTTATAACTAGAGCTAGTCATTCAAGGGACTCCCATAGTTTGATTCACAATAATTTATCACAAGAGATAACATATTACCCATTATAAAAAATATTTTTAGATCCTAAGATACAATTATATGAAGGTAAACATGATCTTGAATAACATCTTCAATAAATCCATGCAACATGCTTGGATTATGCTTACAATGATAGATATTTAACCAAGATATTTCCAAGAAGCTTCAAATATTATATTTTATGATGTTTATATGATATACCACTTAAATTATTTAGAGAATTAAACCCTTTATAATATTTTTTTATGACACACTTCTCTATCAACATTGGTGAAAATCTATCTTATGCACACATTTCCAAACTCAAGAAACGGTCAAATGAGCTAGTCAATGAATATGTTATTTTGTACATAATTGTGCTAGATAAGATGATAAATTCTATAGTAAACTATGAATTACAATATATATTACCAAAAACATTTCTAGCACCACTTCATGATCCCATCATTTTAGACAAATTAAAATCATTTGATGAGTTATGCCATAAAACTAAAGAAAGAGATATCAAGCTCATAACTTTGAACAATCAAGATTATGCACCAAATTCTCTATCTAATTCAAATGCCAAGTTTAAAATAAAACTAAACTACAAGGTCAAATATAAAAAAATCAAGAATGAATTAAAAGTAATAGTCAATGTAGTATCACAACAAATGAATAAGCTTAAATTGATAACTCCATGAAGGAGGAAATTTTCAAGGTTACCAAAACATCTTCATGTTCTATTAGATAAATTACTTGATTATAATTTTTTATCTCATCCTCCACCATTATAGGTTGATATGTCCAAGCCTCAACATAAAGGATTTGATAGTAACATATATTGTGTCTACCACATATGTATTAGACATCCTAAGAATAATTATTTAAAACTAAGGCACAATATACATGATCTTATTCATGATAATATTATTGAGCTAAGCACACCCATAAAATAATCTAGAACATAAAAATTTGACAATGAAAATCTTAAAATATTCATTAATACATTTCCAAACCATGTTACTATAGAGAATACAAATAATTCACAGGTACATCATGTGAATAATGCACATCCTCCTCCTTTGACATATGGTCATCTAATAGATGGAATTATTTGTATATTTATAGGTAAATCAACACCATATATTGTTATCATATTTGATGACAATGAGATAAATGATGATGATTCAGATAGACATGCACTCTTTATTCAAGATTAAATTAACATACAACCCATTCATAGTGTCATGATAAATAATGGGTCAAATGAAATTGGATATACAATGACACTTATTCATATTCCTAGATACACAGAGTAATATTTACAAGTTACATCAAGAATAGTCAAAGTATTCAATGGATATATGTAAAATGCTCTTGGGCACATAGTGCTACCTATACAAGTTAGTTCAGAAATAATGGCTACCCCATTTCTAGTCTTACCAAGCATAAGGGTATTTATTATGATATTATGATTCCATTTGATACATAATCTTTGTGTATTACCATCTACAATACATATATGTATAATGTATATGAATTATAATCAAGTGATCAAATTTCAAGGCATTTGATATGAATATACTCTAAGTCAGTAGTAATCCCTCCTCCTCCCCCACTACCACCATAGTTTATTATGTAACCTATTCAAGAAAATAATACAAATATAATGCAAAATTTTAAAGAGCACAATATAAATAAAATTTCATCCACTCAAAAAATATTGTAGAATCAATCATTGCACCTACACAAAATATTTATAAATAATCAGTACAATAGAAAGGGGTACACATTCCTAAGTAACAAGATTCATATCAAAGAGTTAATCAAGGCTCAAATAAATTTAAATATTTTATAGTAATCCTAAATTACTACCATAAATAGTTCAACATGTTCTACAACAAATATAGGAAATGAGACCTTCTCCTAATGTACAACAAACTCCACCCAGTCTTGCACCTTGTCAAGATATACATCCTATAAAATATTCTATGAGCAATGACCAATACTGTTACATTACAACACCTAATGCATTTTTAGATTATGATTCATCTACACATAGCTCTTATCATCCATGGAAAATCATATTCAACATCTATGATACAAGTATATACTATGGTCCTCCCATTAATGAGATCATATGATAGTTTCCTTTGAATTAAAATATGTCAAAAATACACAAAAGTACAAATATTTCAAAAATTCAAAAACATTCAAATATGTCAAAAATTCAAAAACATTCAAAATATTGTTAAAAATAAAAAATCAAGCACTGCGCAGGACACAAGTTGTCAGTTTACTTCATTACATATGTTATTTATCAAATATTTTGGTAGATAACATATTATTTTTCAAACAAATATGTATTTTATGAGGTATATGAGTGTTATTAATGGCATACATACTATACATGGATCTCTTAGATGATGGATTTCCTTCTACTTTATGGTCATGCTTATGTTGAGGGCATCTAGTTCTATAGGTTACATTCTCAATAGGTTATTTATTTCTATGACCTCAAATACCATGCCAAACTACATATATTACAAGTGTCTTGATAATTACTCATATCTTACTTTATGATACACTAATTTTATTATTTGCTATGAAATGACATCGATATATGGATGGAATGGATTATTCTCACTTGTTCTATGCTCCTTTAATGTTATTACTTTCTCACATGATAGGATACACATTGATTGCTTATTGTGTATGTCCCTTGTCCTTTGTGTATAAATTAATTGAACATCTCTATGAGATTTGTGCTTTTTATGTGTGACATTTGAATATATCCAATCTTTTGGTCCTTGGTACTATGATTTTGTGAAAAACTTAAACATGTTCCTTGTTCAAAACATTCTTCTTATCCTTTGCATAAACCCTTGGCCTTGTTTTTGGTGACATATCCATGTCTATTGTATGTGGTCCTTGGGTTTATTTTATGACATTATGTGACATTGTGTGTTGTGATTTTTATGCTTGCTAAGCTTTATTATTGGTTCCATGATATATATCATGGAATTTTACTATGTGGCCTACTTCAAAGGTGGTTACTTATTTCATGCCTCATTTCTATATCTATCTATACATGACACTTTTATGCCTCACATTCAATATGTTACATATATGATTCAAAGATAATTACATTACTATGATGATGTACTCTCCACATGATGACATAATACTACATGATTATTTATTTATCACATGCTATAATTACCTCTTTTTTTGAGATGAGTGAATTGCATGATACTTCCCTCATCTCAAAAGGGGGCATCACAATGGCATTGCCTTAAATATCCAAGCCTCCATGAACATAAAAAAATCAGAGTTGGGACAAAGTATAGGTTTAAAAGATTCATAGAAATTAAAAAATTAGATTTTGGACAAAATATAGGTTTCAAAAATTAAAAAATAGGTTTCAAATATTCAAAATAATTCAAAAATTATATTTGGGATGGAGTATAGGTTTCAAAGATTCAAAATGCAAGTTTCAAATATTTCAAGTAATTCAAAAATTAAATTCTATGAAAGATTACATGTTTTCATAGGTTTAAATTAGTTTATAAATCAAAAACATGACAAATATGGGAAATCAAATACAAATTATGGGGGCATATGACATGCATATGCATTCAATTTTATAAGAATCAAAGTATAAAATCATACACAATTGAATGCATATGCAAAAATAGTTATAAAATAAAAGATACATGATATAAATACAATTAAAATTGTGTATATAGGTGCATGAAAATATATATCATTTGGTATAAAATACAAGGGGCATTATACTTATTAATGCACATGTTTTTCAAAGATCAAATTTATAGTTTAAAATGCATGATACTTGTTCATGCACACACTTTCAATGTTTAAAGCTACAAATTCAAAGGAGAAAATGCTCATTTAAATTAAAATATATTGGAAATGCAGTCATGATAGGGGCATGGATATTATTTATTAAATTTTTATCATGAAAATAGCATATAGATTCATCTATAGTGGTGTGATTCAATTTGCTATGGGTAAGGTGTGTTTGAGTGTGGTGACACTTAATAATATTGGAATTACTTCTAGAGAACCCATTATGTGGTTCTATATTTTGTTATGGGTGAAATAAATTTGATTTGAATGATACTCAATGGCCTTGTAATCATTCTATAAAACCCATAATGGTTCCACATTTTTGGATTAACACATTGGTTACTCTTCCCCATTCTTGAGAGTTTGAATATACATCTTTCCAACTTAAGGGCTTGAATATTATTCCAAATTGGGACTTGATCACTCTCAATTTACCATTACTTCAAAATTATCAAGTTCTTAAATAATTGGGCATGGTTTTCCATAATTAGTTATATGTTATAGGGAAATTTGGTTTCTCCTACATATATGTGTACTCCTTTGCTCTCATTTCATTTTTTGAATTTTCAAAGTTCAACTTTTTCAA
Source organism: Torreya grandis (assembly GCA_037957365.1). NCBI lineage: Eukaryota > Viridiplantae > Streptophyta > Pinopsida > Cupressales > Taxaceae > Torreya > Torreya grandis. Next base: position 1,649,099 of record JARHVA010000037.1, read on the forward strand.
ATTTCAAGTGTGGATAAATGACTACTTCATATGATATTATATGGTTTGATAAATTTAGGTGCCTTTCACAATTGGAGTATCCTCTTAAAGACAAAGTGTGTTGTACACCCTCCATTTAAATTATTTAATTCTAGATATTTCATTACTAGAATAATGGGGGGGATGTATATATCTAAATCTAGTCATAAGTACTTGGCAATGTTAATTTTGACATAGACTAAACCACATGAATTATACCCAAATACATGAATATTATTCAAAATACCTCTAAGACATCTATCTATACACAATCTTGACCCTTTGTTTTCCATATTTTTCATATATAAATTCTTAAGCCAAATGATCAAAATGCTTCAAACTATCCTCAAAATATCTTCTAGAAAATTATAATGACTAATTTCCAAATTTAAAATTAATATTTTGGGTCTTATTACATGTTTCATAATCATCTAAAGGAAATTATCAAAAGGTTCACCTATAATTACACATCAAGGTCATTTAATATCCCTATTTTCCATCACCTGGTTGCTAGCTGACACGCTATTACACATTGAGAAAATTTTCCATATTCTTTCCAAATTCAAGATCACTCACAAGCCAAGTCTAAATAATCTCAAATTAATTCAAGAGCTATCATTGTCCAATATCAAATCCACTTTTCTATCTGTATACACATAGTCAAGGAGAAAATTTTCATAATCACTCTAGGTGGGAGAACTACGTGGACTAGATTTCCCTCCTTGGAGTATTAGATATATATGTAGTGGTCAATCATTAAGGGGGTGATTGAGGTCAAATATACCCATTAGACTCTCCTCTTTTTTTAAGTTTCAATATTTCAATGTGTCATTGGAGTTTCAAATAAAATATAAGTTAAACAATGAATTTTATGCAACATTATCTAAATCACAATATCCTAGTCTACTTAGTAGACACAAGTGTAAAATATGAAACAATTAGTTTTTTTCATAATCAACTAGGACAAGTCCATGGTTAATAGACTTGAGTGGACTGAATTGTTGTCCACATATAGCTGTCATATCCAAGAATATTATTAGATATACTTATGATTTGTCACTACCAGTGTCATACTTATTTCTATATTTTTCTATTAGTCATTAATCAAATTTAATTGGGATAAGTTCATGATCAATGAAAAGAATGACTTACGCTGTAGTCTAGAAACAATGGTCCTATGTATAAATAGTTTCATATTAGCTCCTTATCCTAAGCATGGACAATAACACATTTTATTTATTCCACTTTTAGATACCTGAAATAGTCAACATAAATCCTAGTATGAATTAAGAACATTTATTATTAAAATTCTCCAAAAATAATTATTTTTACATATATCCATTTCCAAAATTAGAATTCTTATTTATTGTACATATTTAACATTCTGATATAAGTTTTATACCTATTAGTAACACAAATTTTATTGTTGTTATGAAAATCTAGGTTAGTGATCACAGTTGTGACGATAAATAATGTTAGTAGGTTAGTTAGTTTAAGTATATGAAATAAATAATTACGAATAATGTAAGAGAGTTGTGAGAAAAAATCACATAGAGTGTTTTATGGGGAGTAGGAGAGATTTAGGGATAAGGTTGAGTGATTTAGGGAGATATTGTAGACATTAAGATGATAAAAATCTCCTTAGTTGTAGGATATATTCACACTATAAATGTAACCATATGAAAATGAATAAAGTGTATTGAATTGTTTGAATATATTTTTTTAATATCTGTTATCAGAGTAGGTTCACCCATGTACCTCTCTATTCACCATCCATTTGTTTGTTACTTGTCAAAATGGCTCACACAATATCTTGGAAAGTGTAGACCACTTGAAATAGCCATTGATTTGTCCATCCACCATTCTTGCATCTTGTTAATCATATTTTAGTGTAAACCACTAAAAATATAAGACATTTTCCATTTATTTTCATGGTTATTCTTTTCCACCTTATTCACTCTTTCTATTGTTTTCATCCTAATTTGTTCATAGTTTCATCCCCAAAATTTCAAAAATATAGTTTAGTCCTATTTTAGGTCATTCTAGAGTAAAGCAGACCTCATTTCTATGTCTAGAACAAATAAAAACATTAAAATTTATTGTAAACACACCATATCTTTTCAACCAAATTTGGTTTTCTATTTAAATTTTGACTTGGCTTCATAGTTTTCATTAACATATGGTTTCAACATTGTAAATTTGAGATTTGGTGTATGGTATGAGTAATTTTTTTTTCTATGGGAATTTTTCCTTGCATAATCAAAGTAGGATCCTACTTGATCTCTTAGATGACATTATCCAACTTGCATCACAAGTTTAACCCCTATGTTATACACATAATACATAAATCTAACAACTATGGATATAACAAGTAGTTTATAGACTAAGCTTCTCTTCTCAAATATAGATTTCTATCAACCTACAACCCTAGCATGCTTAGCTTTCCTTTCAAACTATTTGCATCAAAATTCAACCTGAGCTTGACCCTGTTCTCCCATTATCCTCACTTGGTAAGATAACATGCACCTTAGTGATGTCTATATCTCATAATATCATAATTTAATCATTAATTACTTCAAGTAAATTCAAAGGGTTTGATCTCCTTCATTGTTGTCACTTAATTTTTTATTGATTCATTTCCTGCATTAGTGACATCAAAAAACCTACTCAAGCTCACCTACGATAATTTACAACTCATCTCCTAACTATATAGACCCAAAAACTCAAGAAATATTTTCCCTAACTCGGGTTGTCTACCATGATCAAGTTATTTGATTGGAAAATTCCTCTCTAGCCTCCACCATATTTTTCACCCTCTGGTGAATTAGATTTATTAGTTCCCTCACAATTTGAGCTCTCCTATTATATCCTTAATGGTATTTAACTCCTACAAAAGGATTTACATCCTCCTCTAGCTACATTACCCAAACCCTTAAGGCTATAACCCTAGTTCATATGGGTAAATACTTTATTTATTTATTTTTAATTCAAAATTCAAGTGCTTAAAACTAAAAAATGAGTTTTGTCTTGTTTATATTTGGAGAGATAGATAGCTCGACTGACTAGCAAAATTTTATAAAGGCACCATGCTTGGTGGAAGTCTAGGGGTTAACCTCTACCCCTCCTTTAATCTTAATTATTTTTTATTTAAAAAGCATGGGATGAATATTAAAGGGTAAATTTTTTCTAAAGGATTTATTTTTCAAAGAAGGGGGAAATTATTGTAAGAGGGTGTTTTATTATAAAGTGGGAGATATTGTCAATTTTTTTTATAAAAGAGATATAATGTCTTTTTTTGACAAATTTTAAAGGGGTCACATTATTTTAAATGGATGTGATTTCAGTGGAAATTGACATCCAAAGGCATTTTTAATTAGCAGGTAATATACATTAGGAGAACCTCTAGCAGAAAGTAGCAACCCAAATGACAACAACAACAAAGTGTTAAAGCTCTAGATTGCAGTTCCTCACCCCATGTTAGCACTAAGGGGGGATTGTTAGAAAAATATAGGTTAGTGCTCACATTTGTGGTGAATAATAATGTTATTAGGTTAGTTATTTTAAGTACAAAAATAATAATTATGAATAATATAAGAGAGTTGTGAAAATAACTCATGTAGAGCATGTTAGGGGAAATAGGAGAGATTTAGGGATAAGGTTAAGTGATTTAGGGAGATATTGTAGACATTAAGATGAGAAAGATCATCTTAGTTGTAGGAGATATTCACACTATACATGTAATCATATGTAATTGAATAAAGTGTGTTGAATTGATTGACGAAAAAAATGTTGGTTTTTAATAATTTTATAAAAAATAGGGTAAAACACTTATTTCCTCTCTCCTTTCACCCTCTCTTTCTTATTTTTGGTCTTATGTTATTTATCATTCTCTAATTTTATCACATGATATAACCACAATAAAAACCTTAAACTTACCAATAAATAAGGGTAAAAAAAATGCTATTAAATTATTTGAAATTAAGGTGATTAGGTTTATCAAGATAATGTAGATGTAATTAGGATTGCTAACAATTTTCCCTAAATAACTTGTTTAGTTTCTCAAGCCAATGTAGACGTTTCAATTTGTAATTTAAATCAATAACTTATATTAACCTTCTCACTAGATTTACTTAGCCATTGCAATGCATTTTTGAAATCCCATCCATTTTATTTACCTACTTATGTACTAAAATAATTTAATTTATTTAGATACTTAAGTAGGTAAATAAATTTCTAAGCCATTATAAATTATTTTGAGTCTTTTAAAAATTTATTTGTCTTTACAAGTAATAAACTATTTAGATATCTAACTAGATTTTAAAGATATATCAATCATGAATAAAAAACATATCAATTTAATTTTACATTTAAAAAATACTCAGATAACCTACTTATCTATCAATTAAAGACATTCATATTAAGCTTCTAAAAGAATGGTGCTTCTACCATGCATTTGAAATTTAGTTTGATACTCAAAATAAATTATAATGTCTTAAAATAAAATATAATTAAACAAATTAACCTTCTCACTAGATTGTAATGGCTTACAAATTATTTATAGCTATCTCTTTAACTTGGCCCTACAACATTGGGTGTAGGGGCTAAATATTTTTTGATAACCTCATATACTAAAAATCTATCATTTTGGATAGATTTCATACTTTAAGGATTTTTATTAGAGTAGTAAGTATTGTCACTAAATCTTGAAGCCTAGAAGATTTTGTTCAAGCTTCTTCTAGATTTGGGAAACATGGAAACATTTCTAGGTATGTGGGTGTACCTATATTGGAAATGGGCCTCTAGATTTAAGGGCTAGCTCCCTGAATGTATCTTGAAATGCTCTTATCTATGCCAACTAATTAATTATGGGGAAAAGAGTTAGATAATTCATGAATTGAACCCACTATAAAGGAGGTGATGCACTGAATGCTTAAATATCCACTCTCAAGATTTAACTCATTAGCACACTAATAGACTATGAGTAGAACTAATGTAGTGTCTACAATGGTTTCCAAACAATAATGTTTCACCTAGAGGTTAGTTTGATGGAATTAGGCTAGAGGTAAATGAGGGTAAGGCTCGATTAGAATCAATGACAGTAACTATCCACTCTATACTTGAGACATCAACCTTAAGACACACTAGATGACTTACAAGGAAAGTTTATTAGCACTCAGACTGAACTTGGACCTGCAAAGGGAAGATGAAAACCACTTTTGAATATCAAACAAATACAAAACACTAATCATAGATTAATAACAATTAATAATACTCTATTTATTACTCTAAGAAGTTTAAAAAATAATTTATGGCAAAGTCTAGTCATACCAGCCTGAGGGATCCTTAACAATAGCTCAAAAGCTATATTTATAGAAGAAAGGAAGCAAGAGAAAGGGAGATTTGGCACTAAAAAAGGGAATCAATTATTTTAAACATTTGAATTGTATTTACAATTACTTATAAAAATTATGATCATTTAGACATTTTTATTGATCTAGATCACTTCAAGTGGTTGTACAGTTACATTATTCCCTCATTGATGCTCCTTGATAGTTGCAATGATGGGATCAAGTTTTCAAGCTAGGTCTTGGAATCAATGCAGTTATAACCATTAGATCAATCTATTATATCTTTATCTTGGTGATAAATACTCTTCACTGGTTCATCATGGCATGTAAAAGTGGAGAGAAGGGTCCTTTTCATGCAGTTGGTCCTGGAGATGAAATCGTTGGGGTCTACATGTATGCCTTTATGGCATAATTTGAAATGATAGATCTTATTCAAATTATATCATGTTCAAACTCATCCCTATATTCATAGGTCCACTATAGAAAGAAAACCAACCTCAGACTATTGATTTTCCTATTAGGTAAAAATAGACCCATTTTTGCCTTTGAGCATCCATAGAAACTAAAAACTCATCATATACATAGGTATTTATTCTAACAATGGAAAACATAGTCATAAAATGAACCTTTCTTGACACAAACCTTCAAACTAGAGGTCCATATTAAGCTTTGATGGCGCTCCCTTTATGTTCTTAATCACCTTGGCTACATTGTTGTGTCTTTTTCATGGCATTCAATTAAGCTTCAATGGTGGTAAGATGAACCTTGTAGGACCTTGTTTTCCTTGGTAAAAAACTACTCCTTTGGTTTTATTTTTCCATCAAAATTTTCTCAATCCAATAAAAATACTCCAACCTATCTTTATTCTCATTAGCCTCGTAGATCTTGGCTATCAAATCTTGACCTTTTTTACCTCTTATGTGTTGTTGATATCCTTATTACAAATGAATGTAGTCCATTGATTTACTACCATGAATATCCTTTGACATATTGACTTGAGTGCACACTATAGGATTCAAATATATGAGTGAATGCTAGCCATAGATCTCTTTGGGCCTACTTTCCTATCAGTGATTGTGCACTATTGGATTATTGGTATGAATGAATGTTGATCATTGATATAGATTGGTCCCCCCTTCTTATTAGTTAATGTGCATCATAAAATTTTTACTTTATTGATCTACATCATCATATTTTATCCAAATTTTATCTATTTAAAGGGCTTTAACCCAGGGACCTTTTGACTAGTTTGACCCAAGCGTGAACCATTAGATCTCATGTGCTAGTATGAAAGCTCATGTGGGCCATTATATATTGATAAAATTTAAAAATTTTAAGGAATTTTGAACCCAAATGGTTACTTTATGAGTCTCAAACTTGAATTTAGTGTGAACATCTTATAATTGAGGTCCATTTTTGAATGCTCATAACTTGAGCTAGGAAGCTCACACGAACTTGAAATTTATAAATCATGTTTCTACCATGAAGAAATCTATGAAATTATGATATTTTAGCTTATGAGGATTTTTTAGGTGTATTTATAAAATACACAAACAAGCTAACTAGTGTGTTTGTGATGTGCAGGATGGGCTGGCTCCTTAGACTCGACAAGCTAAACATTGAAGGCTTAGATCTCAAGATAGAAGACTCATCAGGATATGAAACTTGTAGAGAATGGTATTAGAAATAAGGAAATTAATTATATGTGGTATTATGGTCACATGAGGCTTTTTTAGCATTTTTATAAATTACACAAGTAAGATATCTAGTCTAGTTATTTATGATGTTTTGATGATGGTCTGGCTTCATAAAGATCATTCTTGAACTTTTGTAGCTTTTAATGATTTTTTGAGTCCTATGTGGACTTGTACCTAATATTGAATTAATTTGATCACCATTAAGACCTATTTGGATCCTTGAAAACCTATAACTTACATATATGACCCTTAAATGACCCCTAAGACACCAAATGACACAAAGACTAAACTAGACTATGACCAAAGCTAGAATGGCATAAAATGAACTATAACATACCCTATGACATTATAAAAATCCCATATACAAGATTATGACTATATAGGGTTTACCTATTTTGGCTTGTGGTAAAAATGGTCAACATTCTTGGTGATTTCCCAAGGGTGGTATGCTTGCTATGCCATGACTAGTTGCCTAATCCTATCCATTGGGTTATAGATTCACAAGTATGTAAGTTTGACATATAAGCTACCTAGACAATAGACCATAATGATAGAAAACAAAAAGAAAAAAACATATAGTAGAAACACACATGTGCTTCAAAATCACTTATTGGAACACAACACAATAAGAAAATAAACATACATGTGCTTCAAAATCACTATTGGAACACAACACAACAAGAAAGGAAACACATACCTAATCTAATATTTACAAAATTGACATTCATTTCTCAATATCAAGGTTTCAAATATATCCAATTCATAGGGATAGGCAACTCTTCTCCATTCATCCTTACTAATTGAAATGAGTTTAATTTCTTGCACTTGATGATGAACATATGGTCCACTCCATAGGGTATCAAATTTGGTATGTCTCCCTAGTTTTGCTCTATCTTCATCCCATTTCAATACTATGTCACTTTTTTAAAATGATTTTGGAGTTTCCCTCTTTTCAAAATACCTCTTCATTAGTATTTGGTGATGCTCCATAGATTGATGAGTTTTATCTCTAGTCTCTTGTAACCCTATTAATTCTATCAATCTCACCTCCATTGGGGTATTCTCAATAAACTCTAGTTGATGTGATAACTCTAAGGTAGGAAACTCTTTAGAGATAGACAACCTAGCTTCCCTTCCATAGATAAGCACAAAAGGAGAATTCCCTATTGACCTCTTGGGAGTTATCTTATCAGCCCATAAGGTTGTCTTCAATTTGGTGTGCCAAGATCTTTGGTTATGCTCTAAGGATCTCTTAATGATTCTGATCAGACTCTTGTTAGTAGATTTAGCCAACCCATTACCTTGAGGGTAATAGTTAGATGAAGTGATCAAGAATATGCCATTAATATTTTTCCAATTGACTATCTTAGCACCCATAAAAGTAAGAGTATTATATAAAATAATAGTAGGAGTGCCAAACCTTAATATGATGCTCTCATATAACTCCAAGATAACATTCTCATTATCTTCCTTTAATGGTACTACATCAACCCATCTTATAAAATAGTTATTTGTTGTGAGTATCCATTTATGACCATCACTTGATGGGGGATTTATCATGCCAATAAAATCAAGACCCCATTGCATGAAATGTTGATCAATTTGGATAGGATTCAAAGGAAAAGTTGTAAGCTTCTATTTTAATACAAAAAAAACACATTGTATACACACTCTCACCCAATCATGGTAGTCTTTGAAAAGGTTGGGCCAATAATAGCCTACCCTCATGATCTTGGTAGTTGTGGTTCTAGGAGAGAAATGACCTCCTACTATCCAATCATGAAACTTCTTGAGTAACACCCCAAAATGATCATTATCAATGCATATCAATAGCATACCATTGATGTCACTCCTAAAAAGCACACCATCCACAAGACAAAAGGTCATAGATTAAAACATAAAATATCTACTTTGTGATCTACTCATATTATTAAGATACTCATCATTTTGAATAAATATGATCACATCTTGTGTCCAACTTTATGGAGGCAATGAATCAGCTGATTGGGAATAATCATAATTGTCTAGAGCCTTTTTTTATGACTCATAAATATTGAAATTTAGATGTTCACAAATTACCTTACCCCTTATCAATTTTTTAACTTTGATGTCAACATCATATTCCTTTACCTTACTGATCCACCTTTCCCTCTTTTCACTAAGATATTTGCTCAAGAGAAACTCTTTGGTACTAGGATGAGAGACCATAACATGAATCTTATTATTTGAAACCATACGTCTAAACTTATTTAGTCCCCTTATAATATCAAGGACATATTTCTCCATAAAGGTGTAATTAACTTTATAATCTTATAAACCTTGACTAAAGAATATGATTGGCTGCTCTACACCCTCATCATTCTTTTACATTAGTAGGGCTAAGATAATATCAAGGTTATCAAATGAATAAAACATGAAGTATTTAGTAAAATCAGGATTCACAAGAGTGGGAGCTTATGCAATTGATTTATTTATGGCTTTAAAACTATTCTTACCCTCCTTGGTCTAGGAAAAGACTTGGTTCTTCCTGAGCATAGTTGTGATAGGTTTCACCAAAGATGCAAAACTAGGTATGAACCTCCTTAAAAAATTTATCTTACCTAAGAAAATTTTAAGACCTTTATTATGTAATGTAAATGATAAGCCTAAAATATCCTCTATTATTTCAATATCAACAGTCAAACCATCCTTGGAAATGATATGTCCTAAGAGTTTACCTTCATGAACAACAAAAATGCACTTCTTTAGATTAAGCGATACTCCATATTGACTACATATTTCAAACACATGTCTCAAGTGTTGTATGTGCTCATTAGAATCTTTAGAAAACATTTTTATATCATCTAGATAAACTAATATCATCTCATTGATTAAACCTTTGAAATCCATGTCCACTACTCTTTGAAATGTGGCACTGGCATTGGACAAACCAAAGAGCATCTTACTATAAGTAAAAGTACCCCATTTAGCAGTGAAGGCTATCTTAAACTGATCATCCCCATTGACTAAAATCTTATTATATCCTAAATATCCATCTAGAAAATAAAATTTTTGGGAACCTAAAACCATTTATAAAATTTACTCCATTGAGGGTAGAGGATAGTGATCTTTGAGTGACACTCTATTAAGATATTTAAAACATACATAGATTATTATCTCCCCATTCTTATTTCTAACAAGAACAAGGTTATCTATGCATGTTGCATGCTTGATGGGAAATATTATCTTAGATTTAAGGAGCTTGGTAATATCTAACCTCATGAGTTGTTCAACCTAGGGTTAAAGGGTCTTTGCTTCTATCTAATCAGTTTAAATCTAGATTCCAACTCAATGGTATGGTGTGTTAGGCTAGGATAAAATATTTTGAGGTCCTTATATTCCCAAGAAAATATATCATGAAACTCTCTACACAACTTAATGAATGTTTGCTTCTCTAATGTAGAACATACCATACCTAGTTTGAGGAGTTTGTCCTTGAAGATCAAAGCTCTTTCATAATTATCCTCTTTTGTAGACACACTCATCTTATCCTTCTTATTTTGGTCATTATCATTGAAGATACTTTCTAAGGTCACCAAAACCTTTGTAGACACTAGAAATCTACACGTACAATTCTTTTTGTCATACCCCCTTAGACCTTTTACCCTTACCTAAACCCATTTCTATCCATTTTGACATAACTAAATTGAACTAGCTCTTTTTACCTATTTTGTCCTTTTTGCCTTGACCACCGATGGTTAGGCTAACTGTCGACAGTTAGCCTAACCATTAATAGTTAGGCTCCACTAACTAAAACCTTAACATGCAATCACCATGAAAATTATCACTCAACTCTTCTAAATATAAGTCATCCAAATCCTTTTATAAGGCATTTTATGGATGAGTTATAATTAGAATCATTAGTTACACTCCCACTTCAACCTCATTATTTTTCCTATAAGAAGAGGAGAGTTACAATGGAAAATCCATCTACAATTATTATCAAGAGCTCTAATATCCAAAATCTCTTTTATAGGTGAATCATCATCAGGAACTTCAACAATATAGCAAACCCAGACTTGCCATCACCAATATAAGCACCATGACTCTATCATTATTATGATCAAATTATACATCAAGCAATCCATCTTAACTATCCATCCAATCCACATTCTTGATAAGAAAATAATCTATTTTCCATGTTTATTTATCATATTCCCACTTTGAAATTAGTACAAACCTCACCCACCTCTCAAGATTCACAGTTAGCCTAACCATCAACAGTTAGGCTCCACTGACTAAAACCTTAACATGTAATCACCATGAAAATTATCACTCAACTCTTCTAAATTTAAGTCATCCAAATCCTTTTATAAGGCATTTTATGGATGAGTTATAATTAGAATCATTAGTTACACTCCCACTTCAACCTCATTATTTTTCCTATAAGAAGAGGAGAGTTACAATGGAAAATCCATCTAAAATTATTATCAAGAGCTCTAATATCCAGAATCTCTTTTATAGGTGAATCATCATTAGGAACTTCAACAATATAGCAAACCCAAACTTTCCATCACCAATATAAGCACCATGACTCTATCATTATTATGATCAAATTCTACATCAAGCAATCCACCTTAACTATCCATCCAATCCACATTCTTGGTAAGACAATCATCTATTTTCCATGTTTATTTATCATATTCCCACTTTGAAATTAGTACAAACCTCACCCACCTCTCAAGATTCACAGTTAGCCTAACCATCAACAGTTAGGCTCCACTGACTAAAACCTTAACATGTAATCACCATGAAAATTATCACTCAACTCTTCTAAATATAAGTCATCCAAATCCTTTTATAAGGAATTTTATGGATGAGTTATAATTAGAATCATTAGTTACACTCCCACTTCAACCTCATTATTTTTCCTATAAGAAGAGGGGAGTTATAATGGAAAATCCATCTACAATTATTATCAAGAGCTCTGATATCCAGAATCTCTTTTATAGGTGAATCATCATCAGGAACTTCAACAATATAGCAAACCCAAACTTTCCATCACCAATATAAGCACCATGACTCTATCATAATTATGATCAAATTCTACATCAAGCAATCCACCTCAACTATCCATCCAATCCACATTCTTGGTAAGACAATCATCTATTTTCCATGTTTATTTATCATAATCCCACTTTTAAATTAGTACAGACCTCACCCACCTCTCAAGATTCATACCTATAATATTAGATTTAATTCACCTATAGGAAACCACTAACAATTATCCCAACCACTGATGGTTACCTAACTACCGATGATTACCCTTAACTATTGATGGTCATCTTGATTGTCAATGGTTCACTGCCATACCTAAAACTAACAAGATCCTTTTTACCACCTACACCCAATCAGACCCTCTTTTCTATGATTCTACCTAATTATAGACTTTTACCTAATTTTTTGAACCATACCTTAGCCTATTATCACTAACACTAATCATCTTATCACTAATTAGATCATTTCTACCACATCTCTTTATCAAGCAATTCTTGTTATCATTTTTAGTACCTTTTGATTATTGATGCAAGTAATTTATTTATTTTTTATCAAATTAATTGTTTTAAAATGGTGAATTGATAGCCATTAAGAAAGTTCACACTTTCAAGATCTAGCCACAACTATGAAATCAACCTAGCTACTTGTATAACCAACAAATTTGCTTTAGTGCTTTATTATTTATAGAGCTTCCTCCCAAGCCAAAGAGGATCTCTTCATAATCTTCTAATCCAATGCATGCACTTTTATTGGTTTTATACCACAAATCATATTTCCAATTTTACTACCTTCTTTTGAATAATAATGAAATTTGAGTGAAACATTCTATCATACCTAGTGGGACATAGAGTCTTTACTCATGTTTTTTTTGCATTTGTATGTTCTTCTCTCTATCTATGCTCATAATTGAAACTAAAATTTCTTTTTGGCTTAAAATCAAATGCATCCATTGCTTGATTTTAAAAATAGTTAACTTTGAATTAAAGAACAATAATCTTGTCGTAACACCACTTTTATTGCACACATTAGCCAAACCACTTTCATCAATCAAACATCAAAATAATTTGAGACAAGGCCCGACTAGGATTTCATCAACTAGTGGTCACCTTACCCATTCCTGATAATCCTACTTGGAGGTTATTACTAAGAGGATAACTAACTCAGCTCTCTGGTTGAGTATAAAATCTAGATATAAATATATATTGGCTAAACCCCTGACACCCTTATCGCAATAGGACTATGAAGTGAGGGGGTAGGCCCCAATACCAAGCCATGTATTGATTACAATATAGATTATTTTGATCACCTAAATATATTTAAACCAACCACATACTACTTCTATGGTACCTGATCTACAATCCAAATTCTATCACACATTCTTATAAACTAAGGCATAATCCAAAAGTGAGATTAAAACTAACCTCTAGGCTTGACATACTTCATAGTGTGTGTCTTGATGGCCTTGATCATTTTCTTATCTTCTTCTTTTTTGAGAAGTAAGATTGTTCTTGTTTTTCTCCCCTTTCATTATATAGTTCTCACTCATCAATAGCAAAGAGACCTGGTAGAACATAACCAATCACCTAAATCAACCTCTTCTACCTCCTCATATATGGAGTACATCTCTGAGGTAGAAGATTCACCTCATCCATTGGGAAAACCTACTTTCACTTGGGTATTTACCCAAGGAGACATGGATTTTACCACCTTTTAAGACAACAATATAGTGTCCCTTTAGTAATATCTGAACACCTCTTCTCACCATATCCCAGTTTCAACTCCACCTCAAAATACTCCTTATGACATAACATCACACCTTATGGAGGGTATCCCTATTTCCATAGTCACCACCCAACCTTTGACCACCCAAGAATATTCATCTACTAACCCCTTTGATTTTATGGCTGAGAACCAACCTATCCAACCAACCATTACCCTTACACCTTCCACCCCTACTAATGAATCCTTTACCTTGGGGACAACCCAACTGTTAACCCATCATATACCACTTGTAACTGGGGCACACACCACCAGCATCTCCAACCTCCACTCTATCAAACCTATCCCATCGATTAATACCTCTTTACCAATATTAGGGGTACCTATCCCTTATACCTCACCACCCATTATCATGAAGGTCACTACCCCCCCTCTTGTCACCAACCCAACTACCATCCACACCCAATCTATAGGGACTTCTCAATAGTTACCCATTATAATCAAACTAGGATACATACCTAACCTGTAAGGGTATACTCACTACCTAATCACCATCATCCACCTACCCTTCCCAACCTCTATCATCCACATTCTAATATGTGGTATCCTCTCCACTACTAATAAATTACTAATATGTTACCCAACCTCAACCATAATATCAGTCTTATAATCATTTTAGTGCACCACTTGAAACTGACCTAATGAAAATGTTCATGGAAAAAATGACCAACCTTGAGTCATCCATTTTAGGAGCTCATAACATCCTATCCTATGATCAGATTTGTAAAAAAACTATTCATCCTTCTATTCCTATCAGACCTTACCCTCCTCAATGGGAGCTTCTAAAATTACCAAATTTTGAAGCAAGGAGGACCCCAATAACACCATAGGTATTTTAGGCATGTATGATACATGATTGCCTCTGATGATTCCCTTCTCCTTCAAACCTTCCCCATGTCTTTATCTAGTCTAGTACTTGACTGGTATAGTGCCCTTACCAAGATTTCCATTTTTTCTTTCACCCAACTAGCATAAGTATTTCTGGATCACTTTTTCATTAACATTTCCAAGAAGGTCTCTATCACATACCTATATTCTATCATACAATTCGATGATGATTCCATTACTAATTTTTTCACCCATTGGAGAATCTTGATTAATCAACTTTTATTTTCCTTGCCTCAACCTGAACTTATAGAAATTTTCACTCGAGCTTGCACCAAACATATATCTTCTACAGTGCATGTCCAAATATCTAAGACCTTTGATGAGGCTTTTAACATGGCACATAATTTATAAATTTAGGTCATAGATGAGGGTAAATTGAAGTTACAAAACAAGAACTCTAATTTCATGACCAATGAGACCTCTTCATCTAAACTAGGAAACCAAGCCAATATCAGAACTTGGACTAGGAGAACCATGAATGCCATCATCCTTAAAACCACCCATCTACCTAATTTGAACCAATAAAATTCTCCCATTACCTCCAATCCAAATGCAAGAAATTGAAACTAAAATAACCAAAAACAATTCTCTCCACTTGGAGAATCTTACACCATAGTTATGGAGAAGCTACTAACATCAAAACTTATATAACTTACACTTATCAAACCTCCCCAATAATTTGATTCTTCTCATCTAGCACCTACTTAGTACAATGAGAATTATCTCTATGCTTTTCATTAGGTAATTAGATATGACATCATCTGATGTAATACTTTAAAGAATATTGTTCAGAATCTTATCGATAAAGGGGAAGTCATGTTGGATAATCCTAATGCCCCTAAAAATCAAAATCTTGACATCTTCAAGAAACCTTTTCCCAAACATGCCCTTGTCAAATTTGAGGATACACAAGTTGAGTGCTCTCATAATGCCCACACAGTCAATGTGGTTTGTAATACACTTACCCTTGAGGACCTGATTAACTAATCTACCCATTCCTCCCCCCCTTTGATTATAGAGGTCATGGAGTCACCTTACCCTCTTTTGGATAGCCAAACCAAAGAAGTTCCTTTCTCCCTAGCTACCCTCATAGAATTTTTGGAATCATCACATACTACTTCAATTAGTACATCTAAACAAATCAACATTCCTAATTCACCACCTCTACCAACTACCCAACAAACTACTACTCTTATGGATATTGTCCCTAAAGGAGGAGAATTATTACCCATGACTCCTCTGGATGAGCCATTTATCTCAGCCTTACTTATATCACCTCAAGAGATCAACCAACTTGCCAAGTGTCCCACCCAACCTATAAGTCTATATGTTAAATCCACTACCCATAGATCAAGACCAGTACACAAACCTTTTTCCACATTAGTACAAAAATTGGAATTCACCTTAAAACTAGACATGGATCAAGCCACTTTTTGGAAATAGTTAGGGCTTCCCTCCATCAACAAACTTGAACCATTTAGCACTCCTCTAACCAACTAATCCATCTTCTCTCCATTTCCTCTTAAACCAATCTAAACCTCCAACAACCCTTCAACTAAAAAGGCCACCACCTCACCAACAAAGCCTTTCAAAACTCTTGGTGCCTTCCCTATTTGGGGTTTGGTTCACCCATCTTTGAAAGTAGACTTAACTTCACCCAAGCCTATACCCAGATCTTGACCCAAACCAACCAAAAGGATGAAATCATTAAAATAACACATCACTAAGCCTCTGCCTCCCTCTACCTTGCCCTCTATCTTAGGGACCCACCATTCTAATTTGATAAAAAAGAAACCCCCTTTCAATATATGTCACCCACTATCATTGATTATGCTATCACATTTATTATCCAATACATTGGTCCTTCCTAGATCATAGCCATTCAGATCTCCAAATTCAACCACCTCAACTACCATTGTACCTAGGCTAAAACCATCCACCTGAACCACCTTACCCAAGTCATTTCTCCCCAACCTATTACCACCCACACACCCATCTTACCAACCAAAACCATGAGCCTAAAACCTTCCTTACCTCTATTATAATCCTATACATACATTCTTTAAAGGTTAGTATAAACCTCCTACCTCACATTAGCTCCTATTAGACCTTTTGATCCTTTTGGTTTGAAGCTAACCTGGTATAATGACCATCAAATTTATTGTTATCACAAGACATCTGGTCATGACACAAAGAATTTTAAATCTTTCTAGGCCATTATCCATCAACTCTATCATGAGGATGATATTTTGATAGATGATATTCCATCCATTCCTCTACCATTACACCCAAAAATTGACCACCCACACATTCTTAATCCCCCATTCTCACCTTAGAGTGATGGAGAATCTACCCAACCCCCCATTATGCCTTCTCCCTCTATCCATGCCATTAATGTGGTCACATGATCACAATAAAAGGATAAAGGGAAGGCCAAAGTGTCCATTCAATGGACATACCTACCAACTCACCTTATACCCAACCAAACCCAAACCTCCACTCTTATAGCTAAGCCCAAACTTATTATCTTAGGCATATTAGAGGTTAAACCCTCTACATCCATCATTAGGGTCATCATTAAAAAACTCCACCATACCCATACTAAAATGAGCCTCTATGATCTCATTTCCACCTCACCCCATTATCATCAAGCCATGATCGAGGCTATGCAGGCCATTGAATTCTGACCAGCAGATTCCCAACCCATAAATGCCTTTATTGGTGATCTCCAACTCTCCACCTTTTTTACCTTCAAGGATTTAGAGATACCTTCTATCTACCTTGAAGACCTAGATCCCCCTATTTTTATTATAGCCCACATCAACCAAACCCACATCAAATGTGTTATGATCAATGGGGGAGCCAGTATCAACATCATCTCTTCCCATGCCTATGAGCAACTTAAGCTATTAGAAAATGTTATGTCTAAAACTTCAATCATATTCAATCTTTTAATGACACTATGACCACTACCTTGGAAACCATCATCCTCCACATTCAACTAGGACCTCACACACTCCCTGAACTCTTTTATGTAGTCAAAGGTGAATTCTAGTACAATGATTTACTTAGGAGACCTTGGATTCATGCCATGGGATGTGTACCTTCTACCGTCCACCATTGAGTCAAGTTTTAACATGAAGGTCAAGTTGTTACCATACAAGTTAACCATATCCCTTTTTTAACATGTAATATGACCTACCAACCTAATGACATTCTTGTACCTCCATCTAAAGCACTAAAAAAAACCTCCATCAAACCCTCACCTATAAAATCTAAAGCCATTACTTCTTCCCCTTCCATTGAGGCCTCTACCAGCTTGTCTATCCCCTTAGACTAGATACCCATCATTGATCCTTTGGAACCTACCTTCCCATGCCTCACCCTTGGAGAATACTATCTCCTCTCCCTTTATGCCCTCCTTACTCCCTAAGAATAAGGGAAACTCAACCACCAATTGGGTTATGACCCCAATATCAGAGTCATTACCCTCTTAGGGCCTCCAAGTTATCAAACCCACTTTATCTATGTGGGAATTGACAAGCCACTTAACACTACCATCACTCCCTCTCCACCTTAACCGTTCCCCTCTACCTTCTTTTATTTGGAGAACCTAGAATTTATAAATTTATACCTTCATAGGTGTGCCTAGAAGGGATTCAGTTTAGGATGATATGAGCATGGCCCACACATATTGACCTCAATTGAGACCCAAAAACCTCATAAGAAGCATGACCTTGGCTTTATTTTACCCAATAAGAAGAAGGCCAAATAAATTACCCCTACCATTGTTGAAGAAGAAACCCCTTCCTCACTAACACCCCCTCCACTTTTGGGTGAGAATGAGGACATCATCCCACCTAATTTTTTTTATCAACATGGTTACCCTTGGCCCCTTGACTTATCAAAAGGAAGGGGCATTCATATCCATCCCTTTGACCCATCCTAAAATCATGGGAGAAGACTCTCCTACCATTAACACTATTTAGTGTCAAAATGATGATGCTATTCTCACCTACCTAGGTGCACTAAATTCCTCCATGCATAAATATTTACCTCTAAAAACCTCAACCATGTTGAATGAATCTACCATAGACATTGACATAGGCACTTTGGACAACCCACACATCATCAAACTTGGCCAAACTCTCACCTCTAAAGAACTACATGACTTATCCACCTTCTTTCAAGACCACAATATTTCATTCACCTGGTCATATGCTAATATGCCTGATATTGACCTAGCCATGTCCACCCATAACATTATAACCAATAATGACACCAAACCTATCAAATAGAAACTTCATTGAATGCACCCTCACATAACCTTCCTTATCAAAGAAGAGCTTCAATGCCTCCTTTCTATCAAATTTATTCAACCCATTGATTATCCCCAATGGGTTTCAAACATTATAGTCATTGTAGACACCAAAATTTTCCACTACCTTCTTAACTAGAATTTTTTTGTAATAACCAATACTAACCCCCTCAAATACATGCACTCCAAACAATACCAAAACTAGTGTATGACTAAGTGGCTCATGATTTTAGCTGAGTTTGGACATGAGTTCCTCTAGTAGAAATTAATAAAGGGGAAATTAATTACTGACCAGCTAGCCAAGGCAACCATAACAAATAATCAACCTCCCCCTCTTGCATTTCTAGACAAGTCTATCACAAGCCTATCCCAAGTAGATTTCACCAATTAGGTAACCATGTTTTTTGATGGTTCTAAATGTCAACATGGTGGGGTAGTTGATATTATCCTTATCCCCCTTATCTGTGAACTAATTCCCTTATCCTTTAAACTCAATTTTGAATGTGCCAATAATGTGGCCAAGTATGAAGCCCTAGTAATAGGTCTCTAAACTACCCTAGCCCTAGGAGTCAAAATAATTAATATCTTTGGGGACTCCTAGATTATGGTCAACCAAGTTAATGGGATTTACCAATGTAAAAATGAAACAATTTAGTTATATGACAACTCATCATATAACTCTTAACCTCATTTGAACACTACCATATCTAAATTACCACTCAGTCTACCAATAAGTTAGTTGATACCATGGCTTCTCTTGCCTCTCAGATCCTATCAACACCCTTAGGCTCCAAATTATCCATCACTTTCCATCACCTCATCAAACCTTCCTACACCAAATTATACATTCCAACCATATTTAGTGTGGAGGAAACTCTAGCTAACCTTTGGTACCATCAAACCTTTGACTACCTTCACCTTGGCATTGTTCCCTCTAATCTCTCTAAGAATGCACATCAAGCATTTGTCCAAATCACCACTTATTATACTATTATGGGATGAATCCTCTAAAAAAAACGCTTGGATGGCCTCTTATTTTGTTACCTCTGTGGTTCAGAAGCCTCTCATGCCATTAAAAAAACACATGATGGTATTTATGGGGGTCACTTTAGTGGCCTCATTGTGTCCAAGCATATCCTTTGCTTGGGATGTTAATGGCCTAATTTTAACCAAGATTGATATGATTATGTGAAAAATTGTGTCAAATGTCAATAACATGCTAATTTACATCATGCACCTAGTAATAATCTTTTCATTTATATAGACTTTTGGCCCTTTTCATAATGGGGTCTATACCTTATTGGTGAAATCAACCCCCACTCTTCATAATGACATCATTATATCATTACCACAATTGAATATTTTACCAAATGGGTGGAGGTTATTCCCTTTGTCTCAATAAAAGTTGAAAAGATTGTTGAATTCATCACCCATCATATCATCTACCATTTCAGTGTTCCCCATAATATCATCATCGACAATAACAAATCTTTCAAAAACAAATAAGTTCAAGGCCTTTGTGATGTATTTGGTATTAAAATTATCTTTTCATTGCCTTATCACCCAAAATCAAATAGATAAGCTAAAGCCTTTAGTAAAACCCTTAATAATATGTTTACCAAAATGGTTAATGCCTCAGTTTGAGATTGGCACTTGCACATCCCCTTCACCTTATAGGTATATTATACTAGCATCTGAACTCCCACTAGTTCTACACCTTTTTCTCTCATTTTTGGAGCCAAATTCATCTTGCCTCTTGAAATCCAAATACCTTCTATTTGCATATCTTTGTGTGACTTCAGTTTGGAAGATGATTATTGTTAAGAACATTTATCCCAACTTGAGATACTTGATGAACATCATTTAGCCACTCTTTCCCATCTTCATGTCTATTAAAAGAAAACTAAGTGAGCCTATAAAAAACACTTGAAAGTGCAAGAATTTAATATTGGAGATCTTGTCCTTAATGAAAATCAACATGTCACCAACATAGATAAAATCAAATAGGGTAAATTTGCTTTCAATTGGATTGGACCCTACATCATAACCCATAAATATGGATCAAGATATTACCAGTTATCCTCTCTCGAAGGAAACCCAAAACTTGAGCCTCTCAATGCTTCATATTTGCATCCTTTTTATTGATAAAAAAATTTCAAGATCATCATTTATCTAACTTAAGCTCATCCCTTGCATACCATATTTCATTTTCCTCTTTTAGGGGAAACCAACTAAAACTAAATCATGTGATTATCTATCACAAGAATAGCTTAATATTGAACTTTGGGTACCACAACTCTACCCAAGGCATGATTCTCATAGTACTTCCCCTCTCTTTGAAAAGGGATTCCTATGGTTGTTGTCACCTATATTATTTTCACCTATTGAAATTGTATGTTAGCTTAGTTTTGCTTTCATAAAGGTAACCCATCAAGCATGTATATTCAAGTCTATGTCAAGAAAAATCAAAGGCAAGAGCACTAAAAAAGTCAAAAATAAATCATGGGTCACCCGTAGCATCCAAAAACTACTCCTTTGAAGGATAGCTATTGGAAATCATTTGAAATTACAAAAATGTAAGGTGGACTGCTCCTTAGAAGGATAGCTATCAAAAGTATTTGAAACATAAACTTAGACCATTCCCTTGAAGGATGGCTAAGAAAAATATTTGCTAAATGATAGAAATTTTTGGAAGCTTCCCACATTGATCAACTTCCCTAACCCTAAAGCAAAATAAAAATAGAAAAAGACCCTCAAATAAAAGTAAAAGAATTTTGAAAACCATAATCAGCTCTCATAAATAGTAATAAAATTGGGAAAGCCATAATCAATTCTCCTTTATAGACTTCCTGTATCGATCAGTCTACACTTTATATATAGACATAGACTTGTCTATACTACCTCTTTGGGAAGCCTAAAAAAAGGCATACTAGTCTTATTAAATAGTTATAGTCTCACCCATTCTCCCTCCACATATCACATATGCATGGGACTATGAGCTTACTTGACACATCCTGATCAAGATACCTCATTATCAACATTAAGCATGATAATGTGAAGCACTTGAAAGGCTTATCTTTAATAAGCTAAAATCCAAATTTGGGTTTTATGTCAATCCTTACCAATAAAAAGGCTTTATGTTCCTTATTCATGGGTGTGCCCCTCATGATTTTGCTTAGTCTCTTATACATCTAGTTTGTTATTCACTTGCTTCATGTATGCATGTTCTACCTCTATCATCATGTAAAAAATCAATCATAACATCAATTAGATAAAGCCACACATCATAAAAAAGTAATCATAACATTTCTCCATACATAATTAATCCATATCATGTGACACAACACTAAAAATTCATATAGCATCAACACATCTATAATACCAAAAATATATTAGCATATCCATCAATATCATATCAACATCATGACATCTATAAATAACAAAGTAATAAATGATCTTCACCACATGTCTAAACCTATATAAGGAAAAATATACCTATAAAATCATTAACATAGACATCATCATAATCATAAGTGAACAAATGTTATCTCACCACATGACTAGATAGGTAAGTCTACACCGTCATGAGCATAACCATAATAAATCTAAACATTCATCAATAATCCTCATAACCATCAAATCCATCAACAAATATACAAATAAACCAAGGTCATATCTATAAAATCATGACTATATAATCATCAAAAAATATTATCATCATGGGTATTTAACAATATACATGTATCTCTCAAAATATACATCTTGCATCATTGACATGCATGCCAAAATAAAAAATAATCTACATATCATATATCAAGTAGACCCTTATAACACCCATACCACTTACATTGCTACAATTGGTCCCATTGGACCTATACCTATACCTGATGGTGGTCCCCCTAGGATCCCTATCTACTCAACTGTAGCAACCCATTGCCCTGAAGTATCGAGTGTAGCCCCACCACCCAAACTAGATCTATACTATGTAAATCTCATGTCATGGGACAACTGATCAAACACCATTACCTCATAATATCTAATATTTTACATAGTCTCTAGATACCATGCCCATGACACTAAATATAGTGGCCCTCCTATAACATACATACCCTAATACTAGGCTATGTAAGCATTAGCAATACCTACACCATCAACTTGGCCTCCCACTCATAACTCTTTGAAGTCAAGCACTGTCCTATGGCTATAGCTTAGGTAGAAGGAACTCAACCTCCTCTATCTAGTACCTCAATGTGTCAGGTGGAATCCCCTATACCAAGCTAAACTATCTCCATACCTATTTGAATGGGGTCAACTCCATCTCCATCTCTCTCCTCCCATACAGCCCTTATAGCTTAACAACCCTATGGTGTGGTACATGAATCTTGCCCACTATGGCCACCTAACATATAGTTTCCATGTGACATCCCTTAGCACTAAACCCTCTAAAGCATCCTTAAACCACTTAACATCCCTGGATCCACCACCTACTCCTATATAGGCCGTTACTCTCCTCCATTGCATGAAGCTAGCAACACAATTGGTTGATGCATGAGTATCCTTTAGCAGCCCTAAGGGTCTCAATACCTGAATGTGCTTAAAATATAAATAATGTAACATAAATCCCATGTTAATCTTGTAGCACCTATATACTCAGAAGGCCTACAACTCTTTATAAATATGCACAAGCAATACTTGCACTATAGAAACATGATCCTCCCCAGAAGCATCTTCACTAACATTCCAAGAAGCAAGTATGGAAATCAACCACCCATAGAGTTTGGCAGCACAAAACTCATCAAAGCCATCATCATCATCATCATCATCAATAACCTATCCCCAAGAGTACTCTGATATAATGGACCGTACCTAAATCCACCCACATAAAACTATGCATAAGCTTAGTTTGTACCATATAGCAAGTCCATGTGGTAATCTATCTCCTCACTCTCTATGTGGTAAACTAGATCTCCTTAGATAGGTAATCTAGTGATCCTAGTCACATCCTCTAGTAGGATGGTGATGTCCCTGGTAAGAAACCAAAAGGTGCTATCATGAGATCCTATCTCTTGATGAGCATGACAACCATAGCTGGGTCTCATGGTACATGATGATAGTGACATATCGTGCCTAAGCCCACAACCTCCATATGTCTCCACCATCAACAATCATTATATCTCAAACCACCAAAAATACTGTGGGAACTCGATCCCTCATCTAAATTTGGTCATGGGCCTACAAAACTAATCATCTTAGTATGAACACTAAGTTAAGTACCAACCTATACACATATTTTATAAGCACACCCTCAACCGTTGATGGCTCTTTGAACCATCGATAGTCCCTATGCCCTCTGTTAGCCCTCAAGTTTGACCATTGATGGTTGGGTCTAACCACTAATAGTCACTATGTGTGACTTTTAGTGGTGTGACCTTCAAACCCTATACCTCTAAAAACCTTACCATAACTATTTCCTACCACACTAACCTACCCATAACCAATCTACAGTCCATTCCCAACCCAACACACCTCACTATCAATTTCACCAACACATTTGCCTAATTAAGGAAAAACCTAACACTAGGGCATTATCTTCCCTAAACCCAAAAATAGTTTTAAACCCTAACTAAATCATTCCACATCCTCTAAAAATGAACATTTAACACAACTAAATTAACCATGCTATCAATTTTAGAGCACCTGCTACCTCATTCCATGATCACTGATGTGGTTGGAGCCTATGTCCCTTTACTCGGTCATGCCCTCATCCACCCTCCATCTTGGTCAATACTAAATCTCCTCATGCACCAGCTCAACCACTCCCCACCTCATATTCAACTCAGTTAACCCTTAGTATAAAATGCCATAGTATAGAATTGCTAGAGCAAAAAGCAAGGAGGTAAAATGTCAAAAGGTGAAAATGACTTTTCACTTTCACTTTTTATGTTTTGGATTTTTGGGTTTCCCCTTGACTATAAATGGTCAGGGTGACCATTGAAGTTTGAACCCTCAAAACCATTGACCATCGACAGTCAGGTTCCCACATCTTTCTTTTAATTTTTCACTAGCATCCACCTAGGTGCTACCCTTTTACGAGATCACCTCATCTCCATTTAACCACATTGAACTTGACCTTTTCAATAGTACCCTTTTTTGACCAACCCATTTGACCACATCCACCTTGATGCTAGCCATTATAATTAATACTATCACACTTAGTCACATTTAGTGCATAGCCTAGGCAATCTACTTACCCCACTTTTTTAAGCACTCACCTAATCACTACTTCATCACTACCTTTCCAAGCAAGAACTACATTTGTATTGAAGTTATTATGGGATCTTACATCCCCTAAACTATGTAGGCAACATCTACTTGCCTAGTGCATATAGAGTCAACTCACCACACCCCAACCCACTTGTTTTCCCATGTCTAACTCGATGTTAGTCATTTTCACCACACTATTTACATGTTTTGTTATGAGTTTACATGGGTCATTTTGATCACACTGACCAACCTTGCCATGTTCATTATTTTTTCACCACTTAGTACAACAACTAGATCATTTATGTCTTTTTGATATAACTTCTTACCTTGGATACCTATCACACATTAACCCATTTAGTGTTTTCTTAGGAGCACTTCCTACCTTAGATACCCACCAAAACATTAAAATCTACCTTAGAGACTAATATGTGTATCCCACTGCCATGCCAATAGTAGTCCCATGATACATTGGTCACTTGTCTTCTTCACACAAACCTTATTTTCATTAACATTGGAAAATTTAGTCCTCATGTAATCTAAAACTATCACACTTAGTCACTTTTTATGTGTAGGTTTCGCATCTCACTCACCAACTCCACCTACCAATTTTTTAGAACTTGACCTAATTTCATTTTACCTCATCACTTCCCAATTTGAGAGGGAACACCTCCTTCCATTCTTGGGGAAACCTTAACCTTTACCACACCCAACTTCCATTTTTGTTTTGTAGCTAGTCGATTCAAGCCACATAACAAAAAAGGGTAAATGTAAACACTAGAAATCTACACGTGAAATTTTTATTATCATAACCCCTAAGACCTTTTACCCTTACCTAAACCCATTTCTATACATTTTAACCTAACTAGCTTGAACTAGCCATTTTTACCTATTTTGGCCTTTTTTCCTTGATCACCGATGGTTAGGCTCCATCGACTGAAACCTTAACATACAATAACCATGAAAACTATCACTCAACTCTTCTAAATATAAGTAATCCAAATCCTTTCATGAGGCATCACATGGATGAATTATAATTAGAATCCCTAGTTACAATCCCACTTTAACATCTTGCTTTTGCTTATAATAAGAGGAGAGATGTAAGGGAAAATCCATCTGTAATTATTATCAAGAGCTCTAGTATCCAAACTCTCTTTTACAGGTCAATCATCATCAGGCACTTCAATAATTTGGCAAGCCCAAACTTTCCATCACCACTCCAAGCACTGTCACTCTATTAAAATTATGATCAGCTTCTACATTAATCAATCTACCTCAACTATCCATCCAATCCACCTTCCCAGTAATAAAACCATCTATTTTTCATGTTTATTTATCATATTCCCACTTTGAAATTAGTATAGACCTCACCCACCTCTTAGGATTCATACCCAGAATATTGGATTTAATTCACCTATATACAACCATAGATGGTTAGCCCAACTATTAATGGTTAGCCTAACCACTGATGGTTACCTAACCATTATTGGTTACCCTTAATTTCCAATGGTCATCTTTACCATTGATGGTTCACTATCATACATAAAACTAGTAAGCTCCCTTTTACCACTTACACCCATTTAGACCCTCTTTTCTATACTTCTGCCTAACCACAGACTTCTACCTAATTTTTTTAACCATACATTAGCCCGTTAGCACTAACACTAATCAACTTATCACTAATTAGATCATTTCTACCACATCTCTTTATCAACCAATTCTTGTTATCAAATTTAGTACCTTTTGATTATTGATGTAAGTAATTTCTTTCTATTTTATCAACTTAATTATTTTAAAATGGTGGATTGATAACCCCTAAGGAATCTCATGCTTCCAGGATCTAGTCATAGCTAGGCAATCCACCTTGCTACTTTTCTAACCAACAAATGTTCTTTAGTGCTTTATTATTTTTAGGTCTTCTTCCCAAGCCAAAGAGGAGTTCTTCACATATTATAATCTAACACATGCACTTTTATCAGTATTTCTACCAGAACCTATATTTACAATTTTACTACCTTCTGAATAATAGCAAAATTTGAGTGAAACACCCTTAGGTATTTTATTAGTTCTTAGTTATATAATCTAATCACCCAATTATTCTTGGAGCCTCCTTTAATTCCTTAAAGAAAACTCAATCTCATTTTACAAGAAGCATGCAATGTATTTATCACTATCAAACATTTGCCAAGACACTTCATTATTGGGTATAGAAAGTCTAATAACGATCTTAATATGAGACTATTTCCCTCCTCTTTTACGGTAGTTGGAGTATAAAATTGAGCTCTTATGGCAACTAGTCTATTAGCATGACCCTTCTACACCCTTGGGATTGATTGAATATTTAATGTAGTGAAGTATTTAAGTAAATCCCATACCCTATGGTTGTATTATGTAAGCAAAAGGTTATTAGTAGAAACCACATTCCTCATTTGATGCATAACCAATTCACTATCTCCATATACTTGCAAGTTCTTGATTGCTTTTCTCCTTGCCCATTGAAGGTCATGAATTAAACATTCATACTCATCCACATTAAAAGTAAAACTAAATGAAATTTTTATGAATTATAATACTATTTTTTGGATGGGGATACCAACATAACACTAGCCCATACACCAAATTTACTCTTTGAACCATAAAAAAATATCTTCCATAGCTCATCAACTTCACCTTATTCTTTATCAAGTAGAGGTGTTGGTACTCCTTGATGTATATAATACAATCCTAAATAAGTTCCCTCCACAAAAGAATAAATATCAGGCTCATAAGTATTAGTGACATATTCATCAAGGAACAAATCTAAAATACCCTCAAACTTGGAAGAATTGCCATCCTCTAAAATAGAGTCCTTTTCTTCATGGGCCACACAATTCATATTGGAACTTTTCTTAATGTAAGGCTCAATATGAAACCTTGGAAGTGGTTTTGTCCTAATTTTCACTAGGTCAAGAAATACTAGTTAGCTAAGAGATAGTCACCTAGGCTATGAACTCCCTTGATAGGTAGATTGTAAAGTGGGCTAGGAGATCAACCACAACTATGTCTTACAAGATAGGAAAACTAGGACAATCATGAAATAAAACCTTCAAGCCTTTTATTAGTCCTACTATCTTGGTAGGTGTACCATCTAATTTAAGGAACCCTTTGCTACATGGATTATATATTAGGCCCAACTTGTCAACTAAAACTTTGGTCATGAGAGAAGTAGAAGCTCCACTATTGACTATGCAATTGTGTACCAACTTGTCACCTATAATGAGGGTGAGGTAAAATGGTGGCAGTTTCTCAACCCTAGTGGATGGTTAAAAAATGGTACTAGTAACATTTTCAAGAGCAACATGGCCATGAATTTGATTTGAGGGTGAGACACTAGCAGGGGTAGAAGATAACTACTTTTGTAGGAATTCTTTTTAACCAGGCATATGAAGAACATCCCAAAGAGAAATAGATGTTTTAGTGATCTTCAAAAAATATATAATGTTGAAAGAATCCATACCTACTTTCTCTTGGGATATAGTAGGTAAATTATTACTTGGAACTTGATGAATAGGAGTAGACCTTACCATATTTTGACTTGATGGAGATGTGGAAGTTTTTGGAAATATCACACTTGCAGTTATGTCTTGTTGCCTTGCAGAAGGATTGGATGAGCCTATGGTCATGCTACTACCAAATTATAGAGATTTCATCTTTTTCATTTTATTATCTATGATAGAGGCTCCTTGATTTATCACAAAAGTGTCTTTAACCAAAAAAATGGTGATCTCTCCTTGAGTTTCCAATCCTCATTAACTTGCATCATCACCTCATCCTCATTTGATAGGAGGGGAGTAAATAATCCTTGAGCCAAAAATGATTTCTCTCCATTATCATTGGCATCCATGAATTGGTCTTGTTTCCCATATTCTCCCAATACTAGATTTCTATGAATTGGTACCATATCTCTTGCATCAGTGGTAGAGTTAGGATTGTATGCATTAGTAGGCTTAATGGGATTAGGCTTCCATTGGCCTCTTCCTCTTCCATATTGTTGAAAATAATGTTTTTGATAGGGGTAAATATTTTTATAGGCACCTTATTACATATTATCTTGACTATTTTGAGCCTTTGAGGCTAGGAATCTTACTTTCCAATCAACATTATTTTTTGCTTGCCTAGGAACAACCCTAGTTTGGGTATTGGCATTAGGAACTTGGGATGTATCTAGAGAATTAGAATAATCACGAGACAATGGAGGTATAAAAAACATAGGAGGAAATATTCCAACTTGGATGAGACTATTCTCAACTTTGATAGCAAGATCACATGCTTTAGGAAGAGTGAAATCTCTCATAGATTGAAGCATGACAACAATTTCAGTCCCAATGGATTTCAAGTAAGTAGGGAACACAAAGCCAATAGGTGGTATCATAGGATAAGGAAATATATTCCCAAGTATTCTAAAACATTTCATTGAAGTCATGCATTATTTATTTGGTTCCCTTTTTTATCATATTGAGCTGATGTACTAGAGGGACATGGTCACTTTCATTTCCAAATCTGGAAGTCAACAACACTCCAAAATCATCCCATGTTGTGATGCATCCACCTTATAGAGTCCTATAATAATTAAAATCCTCCTCTTTATGGGTTATGGTTAGGATTCTAGTGTAAATTTTTTCTTGAATTTTTTTTTGAAAACTAAATAAGTTAGAAACATCTCTAATGTGCTCACTAGGTGTGACATGACTCTCACCATTGAATGTGAGCACACCTTTCATGGAATTAGGAGAAATAGAATCATATACATGAATTTGAATTGGATTATCAATATTTAAAGTATGGAAAGCATTAGGTATAACCATGTATTATTCTTCAAGATCTTAAATTTATTTAGCCTCTTCAACCTCTTCCTCTCTAGCAAAATCTCCTTGTTTTTCAAGGGGTAGATTAGGCCGTGGATACTGAACTTCAAGAGGAATTTTAGGCTAAATAGGTTGGTTAATGGGATTTAATGTTCTATCAAATGATGACCTAGTGATAACCATGAATTATTAGGGCACATTTATAAAAAAACAATGGCCTTGAACTAGATTTATCTTGAAGGAGTCACCCAATGTTGAGTAGCACACCAATTTATAAGTGATGTTTATCAAGACCAACATTCACCTTGACAAGTTGTCTTGAAGATAATGGGTCCATTAGGTGTGAAACAACTATTTTCACCAAATATTTTACCTTATAATAAGTTTTTAAAGCTTATTCTAGAATTTGGGCAACATGGGAACATTTCTAGATAAGTGGGTGTACCTATATTGGAAATGAGCCTCTAAATTTAAGGGCTAACTCCCTGAATGTATCTTGAAATGATATTATCTATGAAAATTGATTACTTATGGGGAAAATATTTGGATAATAAATGAATTAAACCTACTCTAGAGGAGGTGATGCATCGAATGTTTAGAGATCCACTCAAGATTGAACTCATTTTCACACTAATAGACTATGAGTAGAACTAATGTAGTGTCTACAATGGTTTCCAAGCAATAATTTTTCATCTAGATAGTTTGATGAACTTAGAATAGAATAAAATGAGGGTAAGGATCGAGTATAATCACTTACATTAAACTATCCACTCTATACTTAAGACATCAACCTTAAGACATACTAGATGACCTATAATGAAAGTTTATTAACACTTAGGTTGAACTTAGACCTGCAAAGGGAAGATGACAACCAAATTTTCATATCAAACAAATAAAAACACTAAGTATATATTAGTAAAAAATTAAAAATGTTCTATTCATTACTCCAAGAGGTGTAGAATAAATTTTTTGGTAGAGTCTAGTCATACCAGCCAGAGGGATCCTTAACAATAGCTCAAAAGTTATACTTAGAGAAGAAAATAAGTAAAAGAAAAGGAACTTTGGTACTGAAAAGGGGAATCAATTAGTTCAAACATTTGAACCATAGTTACAACTACTTCTACAAATTATGCTCATTCAAACATTTTGATTGATTTAGGTCACTTCAAGTGGTTGTATAGTTACATTATTCCCTAATTGATGCTCCCTAATGATTGCAATAGTGGGATCAAGTTGTTCCAAGCTAAGACCTGGAATCAATGCAATTACAACCATTAGATTAATCTGTTAGAGCTTTGTCTTGGTGATAACTACTCTTCACTAGTTTGTTGTGGTGTAAAAAAGTGGAGAGAAGGGTCATTTTCATGCAGTTGGTCCTAGAGATGAAACTATTAGGGACTACATGTATGCCTTCATGGCATCCTTTGAAATTATAGCTCTTGTTCAAACTAGATCATGCTTAAACTCATCCCCATATTCATAGGTACACTATAGATGGAAAACCAATCTCAAACTATTGGTTATCCTATTAGTTCTAAATAAACCCATTTTTATCTTTGAGCATTCATAAAAACTGAGAACTCATCATGTACACAGGGCCTTCTTCTAACAATGGTGAACACAATCATAGAATGAATACTACATGACACAAACCCTCAACCTAGAGGTCCCTATTAATATTTGATATCAATCCCTTTATGTTCTTGATCACCTTGGATTCATCATTGTGTCTTTTTATGACCCCTACAAGACCTTGTTTGCCTTAGTAAAAAAACTACTCCTTTGGTTCAACTTTGCCATCAAAAATTTCTTAGGCCAATAAAAATGCTCTAACTTATCTTTATTCCCATTGGCCTTGCATATCCTCACTATAAAATATTGACCTTTTTAACCTCCTACACATAATTGATCTCCTTTGTAGGATTGAACGTAGTCTATTGATTTCCTACCATGAAGATATTTTGAGATTTTGACTTGAGTGTGAACTATAGGATCAAAATGTATGAGTGAACATTAGCCATAGATCTCATTTTCCCCACTTTCTTATCACTGATTACATACCATTATATCATTGGTACAAATGAATTTTGAACATTGATCTAGATTGGTCCCCCCTTATTTTTAGTGAATGCACACCATCAGATCTTTGTTCGATTGATCCATACTATCAAATATTTTCCAAATTGTATCTCTTTAAATGGATTTAACCTAGGGACCTTTTAACTAGTTTGACACAATCACGAACCATTATATATCAAGTGTCAGTATGCAATCTCACATGGAATTTTAGATCTTGATCAAATTTAAAACTTTTACAGAATTTTAAACCCAAAAAATTGCTTTATGGAGCTCAAAATTGATGTTAGTGTGAATGTTTTATGTTGTAGGTCTAACTTTGAATGCTCATAACTTGAGCTAGGAAGCTCGTGTGGATTTAAAATTTGTATAACATGTTCCTACCATGAATAAATCCATAGAACTATAATATTTTGGCTCATGAGTATTTCTTAGGTATATTTATAAAATGCACAAACAAGCTGACTAGTGTGTTTCCATGTGATGTGTAGGATGGCCTGGCCCCTTAGACTCAACAAGATAAACTTTGAAGGCTTAGATCTCAAGATAGAAGACTCATCGAGATATGAAACTTGTAGAGAATTGTCTTAGAACTAAGTATATTAATCACACATGGTCTGATGGTCATGTAAGGCTTTTTAAACATATTTATAAATTACACATGTAAGCTATCCAATCTAGTTCTTCATGATGTCTTAATGATGGTCTAGCTTGGCAAAGCTCATTCCTAAACTTTTGTAGCTCTGAATAATTTTTTGAGGCCTATGTGGACTTACACCTAATCTTGAATTGAATTGATCACCATGAAGACCTATTTGGATCCTTGAAAACTTTCCACTTGCATATATGACCCTAAAATGACCCCTAAGATACTAAATGACACAAGGACTAAGTTAGACTATGACTAAAGCTATAATGGCATATGAAATGAAATCAAATGAACTACAACATACCATATGACATTATAAAAATTCTCTATACAAGATTTTGACTATAGGGGGTTGACCCATTTTAGCTTATGTTAAAAATGGTCAACAGTAAGCTTTATGATTATTTTCAAAAGTAACTAAGTTCACTAAAGTTAAAATTTATTTAAGGTTTTATAAAATATTCTAAATGACTAAATAATTATCAATAGTATTAAATATATCAAGATAATCATTAAATAATTCCCTTCCACTCACAGTCTTCTTGTTCATAGCCCAATTCCATTATCGATGAGTTATTATCCTACAAGAGAAGTTAGCTAAGATTTATTACCATGATTAAGGATCACTATTTTAGTCATTTTCCTTAGATTTTTTTCGAAAAGTTTCAAGATCACAACTATTTTGTCTTCATATAAATGAATAATATCAATGGGGATCTCACACTGTTAGATAATTTTCAAGATAGAAACATAAGCCATTTTGAAAAGAGATAATTAACATCATTATCCAAGAATGCCTTAGGCTTTGGATTAAGAAAATACCCTCAAACCATTTGATGTACTTAATCAGAGTTAAGAGATTAAAGATACATAAAGTGGGGCCCATAATAAGGTGGAATAGTTAATGAGATATGGAATAGGTTCTCATTTTTTTTCTTATTCCATTTTTCATTTATTGTGTGTCCACCTATCTAGCATCTTTACTATCTCTATTATATAGGAGTATAATTCCAACCATTTCCATTATGGGGTATCACCACCCATTTTAATTTTATGTTTCTCTCTCCCCTTTTCATCATAAAAATTTACCTTTCATGCATTAGAATAGGAAATAAAACTATCTTTGAAGGTTATCTTACAAGCATAGTTCCACAATGGAAAGACTTCCCATGTTGTGATTTATATGTGAGCTACATTAAATTAGACATAAAACCATTAACACTTCAAATACAAAGTTGCACTATGAAATCTTGGAAAATTCATGATTAAAGAAAGGGGAAAAAAGAAAAATATGAGGAAAAAATTAAAAAAGCACACCTAATTGTTTTCAAATGTGGTTGAATGTAGAGTGAATATTAATTCACATTTACAATGCTATAACTATAATCATCCAATTCAAATGTCAGTGTCATCCACTTCATAGAATTAAAAATGTTTAATAACAATGCACATATCTAATGTTTCAATAATATTTATGAAATGCCATTGCGATTCATGCCAACCTTAGTCTCAACCACAAAAAAATGTATAAAGAAGATAAAATGTGCTACCCACCTATCTTGAAACATGTTAACTACTAAAAAATTTCCTTAAAAGATGAATAACAAATACAAAGGTTTGGTGGATGTTGAAGGTGATGTGACCTTATGGAATGTGATGACAACATGGTATATACAAAATAGGTTGTTAAAAAGGGCCTATTTTTTTTAGAATTACAATTAATAATCATAGGGGAAAAATTCCAAACCTAAGAAACATCTTCCTAGCCATGATCAATTTGATAGCTAAATGTTTGTATTTACACTTCATTTTATATAAAATAGAAATCATTTTTTTGCAAAATTATATCAAATACAACATGAAAATTTGGGTATATTTTCAAAACCCTAATAGACTAACACAAATATATATCTTTTATTTTACATTTCTTTCTCTCTTTTTTTAAAATTATGAGCTATATGGATATATGAAGGTTTCATCAAAATTTACATGATAGGAGGATCATTGAGTCATGGATGAAAACTATGCACATAATGGTTTTATTTAAATATCCTTGGAGATATCAAAGTAAATATAAAAAGGTAGGTTTAAAGCCCTCTACATACCCTTTGCCAACACCATATTAGCATACACCTACATAGGATATTTTGCCAAGGTATGGACATCCATCAAACAATAATACAAAATACCAAATAAAATTATACAATCCTATAGTAAGTTAAATATATTTTATTTTAAACCCATAGTAACAAGAACTAAAAATGATGACATAACTTACCCTTTTCTATGAGAATCATATATAAATATAAACTTGAACATATGACACATTAAATCATTTTTTTAGCTTATTCATTTACAAAGTACTGAGAAACATGTTAAATATGTCATGGAAACTATTATGCCCTTAACCATTGGTGTGTCTAGGGATATGTGTGGCCAACTTGTGGCTTACATACCTCTTTTATTTACTTGTTACATTTCTCTATGTTCTTAGTTAGGTTTGCCTATGGAATAACCTTGGCTAAATAGTCTATATATATGAGGTAGTGGTTAATATTTATGCATTATATTAAGTATTATGCTATTAATGCATAGTTGTGGAGGTTGTCCCCTTGAAGTGGATTTGCTATATTATCTAGTATTCTATTCTACTATCAATTATCATTGTGTGATCTCTCATATTTGATTATTTTATGCAATATAAAATCATTCTATGTGAATATCTAAGTAATTTCATTACGAGTGGTATCAAAGCTTCAATTTGGGCAAGTTTCCTATGGCTTTTTTTGTGTGTATCTAGTGAGGCATGGCTTCTGGGAGCGGTGAGAGTGTAAAAACATAACTTGCAATCCAGGAAGATTTTTTTTTGTCAAGGTAGTATTGATCAAAATGATTTTTTAAAAGATATAATTATAACAAAAAAAGTCTAGGAATTTTTTTTCCTCTTGCACAATTACCGTCATTGGATTTATCTCAACAAGATGATCATAATGATATATTCTATTGCTACACTTTTTTGGTACCAAATTTTTTACCCTAGTGCACAAAGGTAGTCATTAGATTCATCTTGACAAGGTGATCACAATAATACCATTTCTTGATACACTTTTTTTAGGGTCAAACCCCTCCTAGGGTTGGTATATGGAAGGTCTAGGTACTTGTTGATGCTTAGAATTGTGCTGTTTCCAACACCAACAATGGGAAGTTTCAAGAATGTGGGACTTGCAACTTCAAATGACCTCTAGATTTTAAAGAAGATGGCTCTTCTTTATCTCAAAAGTATTGTGTGAAAAAGGATAAAAATTAAATAGAAAACACCAATGTAACAAAATAAAATCTAACTATGGCGATGCCCCTGAGTTTAATTTGATCCTTAATACTAAGCATAGTGAAGCTATATTTAAGATTCAATTACATTAAAGAGCAAACAATGCATGATCAATGTAAAAGATGAAAACAATAAAATCAAAGGCTCACAACTTAGACTATTTTTGTAGTAACACAGAAAATATCAACAAAGGCATAAAAATCAGTCTTCTTATTAATTTTCCAGTCACATAAAAGGCACAGGTACATGCACAGTTATACAAACTTTCTAAATCAAGAAAACATAACAAAGGCAAATGATATTACTGGCCACAACAAGAAAGTCTAAAACTTCTTGATAACAATCTCTCACAAAAAATTCTCTCTATCTTCTGATCCTAATTTTTGATGATCCCTGCACCCATATTTATAGCATCAGACTAGCTCTAGATTGCTCGTACATTCCCAAACCAATAGTCTAACTAAAATCTAACAGAACTAGAAATGTCTAACAAAAGATATTTCTTGGATCTGAAACATTTAGTCTCCCTACACGATCAAATCCTAATGGCCTAAATGAACTGGAAACTAACTGGAAGTGTCTAACAAAAGATATTTCTTAGATCTAAAACGTTCAGTCTTCCTACAAGTTCATTGGATAAAATAGATACAAGTGACACTTTCCCACTATGAAACAGGAAAGGACACTTGATGTGTTTCACTTACTCTACTTGAAAACCTTCTCATTATTCAAGAGGCACTAGAAATGACACTTGGTAGCTTCCATGGCACTTATAGAAGACACACGACACTTTCCACATAACTTATACTCTCTAATGTGTCTTTGCTCAGGAGTGCTCCATCTTTGACATCTGTCATAGTCCACTGCTTTAAAACTTTAACAACTTATAGAAAATGGGACCCACAACACTTCTTGCCTGAGCAAATTCAAAAAGGGAAAGGGGATAGGTGGCACTTTCCACGTATCTTTAATAAGGGACACATGGTGGTCTCTACTTTCTTTAGAAGCTTTTAAATACTTTTTGAAAATCCTATGAAAGGTGACATGTGGCAGTCTCCACTAAGATTTAGCTATGCTAAAAAAATATTTGAGACTCATTTTAGATTCACATGGATGATGACACTTGGCAGCTTCCACTTAATTTAGAAATAAAACCCAGGGCCCACCATAGTCTTTACTCAATCAATGAAACAAAATGAAGAAACTGTGGATGTCGACACTTGGTAGCTTCTGCTACTTTTATCTAGGGGCACATGGTGGCTTTCGCTATTTTTAGAAAAACATATTGAAACCTTCCATAGTTTCCACTTGGTGCCTTCTACTTGACCCTGAGAGAATCTTATTGAAATAAGCTTTTGAAATACATAAGAAACATGAAATGTGGATGCCGACACTTATCACGCTTTGCTAAATTACTACGAGACACGTGGCACATTTTGATGCTTTTTAGAAACAAAGTATAATGTGTCCCAGATGATGATACTTGGCATGTTCCATGCAACTTTGATACTTAGACAAAATTTAGGCAAAAAATGAAACTCGCACCTGTACTCTATGTCAAAACTTCACTGCCTCAAAACTAAAACTTGTAGGGACAAAAATTAGAGTGCACAACTAAAACTTAAAAATAAAATGTAGAGTATTTTACTCTATATTTCTTGGTGACCTCAAGGACTTTTGAGCCTACTCAAAAAAGAATCGACAAACTCCCACATGATCAAATGGGGAAAAAATCACAACTTCATTAAGGTCATCTGATAAATAGACCACTCAACATCAGATAATCCCTGCTTATTTTGCAATTCATGGAAGGCTAAATCAAGGTTGATGATGTCCTTGTGTAAAAACCTATGCAAAATATGAACTACAACATTCAATTTAAATTCAAGCTAGGACATGGGAATCAAAACAACTTCCACTTTTGGCAATGATGAATCATTTGTTAAACCCTAGAAAATTGACTGATCATTTTGCCTGGCTAACAACAAAGGTTTAATCTCATCAACCATCAACATAGTGTTGCTATCAGGAAAAGGGGAGGGAAGACCCAATTGCACTAGATCTTCAATATGTTGCTTCATGTCTTTGATTCCCTCTTTCACCACATCTAGAAGCTCTTTGTAATTAATTGTTATGGAATTGCAACTGAGAACTTTGTTCACCCTTTTTACAGCAATCATTCTGTCACTAATCCTTACTACTGATAATGTTCCATTAGTTGCATCATATAGCTTTTGCAATAGGATTTGAGAATCAAACACTCTCAAAGAGACAGTGGATAGAGTGGTTTCAACTAAAGTCTCCACCTTTTCACACAATTTCTATGCATTTGGTAGAAAGGTTAGAGAGGGTTTGAGCTGAGTAAACTCCTCAGAGATTATTTTCCATAGTGATACATAAATATCCTTAACCAGATTCAAAACTCCTACATTTTTTGGCCTATTAGCCAACTCAAGTGTCAATTATTTTGTTATTTGTTTCTCAGCTTGAAGTTGGGCCTTTATGGCAGTGGTATTGTTCTGCTCATTCATCAGCTTCTGTTGGAACTGAGCAATTTGTTATAGGTTTTCCTCACATTTTTCTTTTAATATTGCCTTTTCCTGCCTTAGGGCTGTCACTGCAGCTTTCTCCTATGTCATATCCTCTTTCAAAGAATCATTTTAGGCCTGAATAGCCTGGTGAGTTTGAAAAGAAATAGTATGTTACAATTATTTTTTAAGAATCTCTATTTCATTATTCTTAGTTTTGATCTCTGTAGTCAGACTACTATAGTTTGCTTTCTCCTGAGCTAAATTAACTTCTATCTTCTATAGCTTCTTTGATACTTTAAAATAATTAGTAGCTATAGCAGAAGTAGATTCATTTAGTAGCTCAAACCTA
Source organism: Torreya grandis (assembly GCA_037957365.1). Taxonomy (NCBI): domain Eukaryota; kingdom Viridiplantae; phylum Streptophyta; class Pinopsida; order Cupressales; family Taxaceae; genus Torreya; species Torreya grandis. Next base: position 1,688,222 of record JARHVA010000037.1, read on the forward strand.
TCTTTTGGTCTGAAAAGTGACATATCCATAGCCACTACATTCATTATATAATCTTCGGGTTACATCTACTCATTTGGTTTGACTACATTAGGTGACAAATGAGTCACTGTTAGTTGCTGCTAGATTGGGTCAAGTTTTGACCTCATATGTGGTGTAGCCAGAGCTTTATTATCTTTCATCCTATTTTTCTCCATCTAGGTTTCCCTAGCCTTCTTAGCAGTGTCTTCTTGAGTTTGGAAGGTAGAGGGAGAGGCAATATGCCCACTCACAAAAGGATAACCCTGTGGCAAGCCATAGGGAATAGCCAAATGTTGGCTAGGGGAAATATGAGTAGGAACTCTCTTTGGGATAAAGGGGGGAAAATGAGGAAATGATGTGGTTTGAGTATTAATAGGTAGGGAAAATTGGGAAATGGTTACAACAGAGGTGGCAAGGGATATTATTTGGCTAGATGGAATTGTCACCCCTATAGAAGAAGAGAGAGATTGAGAAAAAGAAGGAGAAACAACACATACCTGAGGAGCAACTGATGTACTTAGTGGTTGGTGTTGTGAGGGTTCTACTTCTTCCTCTGTATCAAGATAAAGCTTCAACCTCTTATGTTTCCTTGGTGTTTCTTCTCCTAGCTGTGCTTCCTTCTCTTCAACATTTACCACTGCTGCTAGTGGTAAATGTACAGAATTTGGAACCCCATAGGCTAACACTCATAGAGAAGCTTTGGGTGGTGAGGATACCACACTCTTTTATTTTTCAATGGCACTGAGAGATTGGGGCCAAATAGTTACAATGACTGTAGATGAGGTTTGTCTTGGGGTCTACACCATATGAGTAGATTCTGCTCTGGCTTCTGACTCTCCACCCTGTGTCTACATTTTGCTTGTATTAGGGCTAGAAATAGGAGACAAATGACATTCATCCTAGATTTATTCCCATTTCTCATCTAAATCCACATTACCAAAAGAGTGAGTAGTCTCACAAATCTCTTGCCAATACTTCCAATAGGCTTCTATTTTCTCAAGTTTCTAGTCTTTATTCTTCAATGCCCTTCTTAAACCAGAAGTCATTCTAATTTTAGGATCAAAATAATTTTTCTTAACATAAAAATTTTCCCATGGATTGGCTTCCTAAAGGGGCAAATCCATCAATTCCACATATAAATTAGGAATATCTTCTTGAGGGTTTCTTCTATTTTCCCAAAAGGGATGGCCCTCATGTACAATTCTAGAAGTGACCTTATTATTCTTGACCCATGTGGTTATGAAACTACTTGGGTCATATACCCATTTATCTTCAATTATAAAGAAGCCTAGGAAAGCTAACTTTCTTAACAACATGTGCTCAACATCTCTAACCTCTAGGGCCATGTTGTTTTTTACCCATGGAACATCATACATTTTCTTCTTTTACTTCCCAGTGCCATAGTCATTATCCACCATAGACACTTGCCTGGTGACCTCTAAGAATGTTAACCTAAGGTAGCAACATTGGTTCTCCACTAAAACCATGGACTCTAATAATAGTATGATGGGATCCAAAAAAGTAATCACAAGGAATAGTGTAATTTCTCATAAGGCCTGAGACACTTGGAGTAAATCTATTTTCAACCAGCTCTAGGCTTAGATGACAAAAGGCAAGGGAAACAAAAATTTCCCAAAATTCATATGGGTCACTAGTTTTGGATAAAACATGTGTCCATGCAGACACAAGAATGGTCCTATGTAGACTGAAGCTTGGGTCATACATATTTAGATGCATGTATTGGGAAAAGATGCCAAAATTTTGATACAACATGAGGTGAAATAGATAAGAGGAATACCTAAAAACCCCTTTAGATTTGAAATGGGTGAGATGATCAATCATTAGATATGCAATCTACTTAGAGAAATTTAGCTGATACTTCTGAGACTTGTCAACAGTTTTCAATCTAAAGAGAATGGCCACTTGTTCTTCATAGATAGTTATATCCTCTTTCATTCTAAAAATGAATGCCATCATAGATAGTGCCTCTTGACTGGCCTATGTAAATTGTGCTCTTGTTTTTGGTAGTACTGGTATAATGGTATCATCATCCCCTAATTGTAATTCTAATTTTAGAAACCTCAATTGATTATTGATGTATACCCATGCTTTTTGCATTTTGGCAATGGTGGGAAATGTGGCTGTCTTGTCATGATACATGGCCAACATGTCCCTGATAGCCTTTGGTGTAATTTTCACCATGAATAGACCCTATTGTATGGTATTTGAGGGTGCATGAAATAATTTGGTGCATATTTTAACTAATTCAGGGCAGGAATGTACACTTGGGACAATGAATTGTGCCAGTTGGGAAGTCCATATCCTCATTGTGAATGTTTTGTATCGTCTAGCCTTGGCCCTCTAAATACATCTTTGATGTGCCCCATATCTTAGATATTTTCTAGGATTTTTAAGGATTGAGTCCATGATTCCATCTACAAAATCTTTCACCTTTGCTGGGTCATTTGGATAACCAACTTCAGGGACTCTAGTCTGTGGATAGGTCTTTAAGGGTTGTGCAGGGGGAAAGCATATGATTTACTTGTGAGAAGCTTATCAATGGATTCGTAAATCCCAAACCCTTTTTTCAAAGACTATGCTCCCTCCATATCTATATCTATACTTGGAAATAGTGAACTGTGGTAATAGGTATTGAGCTTTGCAATAATGAAGGCACTTTCACTAAGTAGGTTTGTTATGAACTGAAAATGTAGGTAATAGGGATTTTATAGCAGATGCAGGAATGTTTGAAACACTGTTAAGCTTTAACTCTTGTTATGGGGTATTTAATGACCCATTAAGTCTCAAAAATGGCATTAAAACTAGATAACCATTAGCAAATCTTATTGAATCTATGTGGGGCAGCGAGTTAGACACGTCATGAAATGGTTGCGTAAGGTACTTTGGGGAATGTTGGAGATTTGAGAGATATTTAATGTGTCGAGAGTTTTAATTTTTTTTTTTAAATGCTCTGAGCCATGGCCACATTTTCAAATAACACTTATTTAAAAGAAAGAGTGGGAAAGAAAAATGGGAAAACAAAGCAACAAGGAAAGGGAAACTATCTAACTATAATACATTAGAGACACAACTTCACTAAAATGTTTCAGGTAGATCCCATTCATAATAATTTATCTGGGTGGGCCTTCCAGGATCAAACTGTGTGCCAATCTATGCCATCCTACCTATTTCAGAATTTTGGGTCTTAGGAACTACTTCAATATTGAAAGCTTCAAAATATTTTATTAAGTCCCAAATTCTGTGTCTATAGGATCTCATCCTTACATTTTTGGCTATTACCCTTCCTTTGATTTGTTTCACCATTGGTTATGAATCTCCTTTTACTATCAGATTCTTTACTCCCTTTTTCTTAGCTAACATGAGCCCATGTACTAAGGATTCATATTCAACATCATTATTAGTACAAGTAAATTGAAAATGGATAGATTTTAGAATTTTCTCACCATTCGAGGTAACAAGACAAATTCCTACTTTAGCACCATTTTTACTTTTAGCCCCATCAAAATTTAAGGTCTAGATTTATGAATTTTTTTTAGATTCCTGAGTCTTTGGCATTTCTTCCCTTAAAACATTTGGGATTTCATGATCTTCATCAAATATGACATAAGTGTCCATACCAGTGGAATCATAATTTCCATATGGGTCACTTTGCATCATAGCTAATAACTAGTTATTCTCCTCTTCTTGGTCATTCTAAGTACAGTCACCTAACTCTTCAACAAAAACCCTTTCTTCCTTATTCAACATAACATGAGCTACCTCTAATTTTGAGGTTGGTTCATTGGTGATGTGATCCTTAGATAGTGGTTCAGATAGTATTTTCATCTTTGAACCATATTTAGTTTTTAGGATGAGGTGAGACCAATCAAGTGACATATATCCTCCTATCTTGGCTATGAATTCTTTGGATAAACATAGGCCAAATACAGGGGGTATATCTATGACTACCACATCTTGATGGATAACTATATTGGGGCAAGTACACAATCACAATGGGAGTTGTTTAATCTTCCATATTGTTTGCACTGATTTGCCATCCAGCTGCATAACTCCTCTAGTAAGTGGCTCATACTTTATTTTTAAAGCATATGCTATTTATTTTGGCATTACTATAGTACTAGCCCCTGAGTCTATCATTACATTATGCAATAGTTTCTTTCCAACTATCAAAGTCAAATAGAAGGGCTCTAGTTTGGATTTACTTACCTCTGGTGCATTGTTCAAAAGGGATATTATTTGCAGAGGAATTGTGTCTTTGAGCTTTTCTTTATTAGTAGGTCCTTCTTTGGTTCCAGTATGATTAGGCACTACTTGGCCTTGCAGAGCTTCTTGTAATAGTGTCTTTTTATCAAAAATAGCTAATATGTCCCATATTGACACTTGTGTTGGAGTCCTCTTTAGCTGATCCACCACATTCATCGGTCCTAATGTTTGGGTTCTTGGAAAATAGGGGTACCTTGCTTTTTCTTGAACTTGTCCAGGAATTACTTGATTCTACACTGGCTGAGGCACTTCTTGTCTAACAACTATGTTTTTATGACCTTGAAATGGAGGATTCCCCATAACTTCATTATTTGTGACTTCAGGCTATTTCATCATCCTTCTCTTTGATCTGGTGTAGTAATCTGATTGTACTACTAGATTATTGAAAGTGGAAGCTTCATTCAAGAATACTAACTCTTCATCTCCAACCCATGAAAACAAAGCATGTTTAGGGGCTATTTCTTCTTCTTGTTGTAAGGACATCCCTTGCATCTGAGCCATTAGGACTGAATTTTGCATACTAGGGGATTAGTAGGCTTGAGTGTCAGAAGTACTTGCAAATTGTCCATCCATTCTTCTTTGCTCTACTACCTTTTATTGTAGATTACTCATGGGAAAATCTTTGGGCATATGAGAATTATTACAAGGGAAACACCAGGCATTGGTGCCATCTGCATAATTATTCTATGTTTGAACAATCTCCCTATTTGGATTAGGGGGAACAATCTATGAGGGTGCAGGGACTGCAACTAATTGGTTAGCTGGCTGAGGGTTATTTTGCCTTTGAGGAACTTGATACTAGTTTGGTTGTGGTGGAAGTCTATTTCCTTGGTAGCCTTGATATTTGGGTTTAGGATAAGGATTATGCTATCTTTTTATGTTAATTAACTCATTAGAAAATGTCCTTAAGATGTTCTTGATATCAATCATCTCATATGACTAGGCACAGACAAGTTCTTTAGCAGGTTATTGAGAATATGTATACATAGACACAGGTGGGGATATGGAATTAGGGGTTTCTTGAGGCAAAGGTAAGGTAATCTCTAGAAACATGGGCATGGAGGCCTTGGGGGCAACTTTCTAGCATATATTAAATTATTTTCAGCTCTGACTGCATAGTCATAAGCTTCTAGTAGAGTCTGACCTCTAAGTGACTAAATCATTATTGATATATCTGAATTTAAAGCTATAAGATAAAATACTATAGCCATACCTGGTAATGGTCTTGTTGTAGTAGTAATTCTTTCCCAAGTCTTTTGAAATCTTGAATTGAAATTAGTCATTGCTTCTTTTGGTGCCCTTTTAATAGTAATCAATTATTGCAACAAAGAAAATTTATCACCCTTTTCTTCAAATCTTTCAAAGAAAAGATCTCCAATTTGATCCCATGTAGATATTGTATTTGGGGTCAAGAATGGTACCATTCTAGAGCCTTCCCTTTAAAATAAGCTCTACTAACAATCTTATAGCCACATTTCACTGTGTGACCACATGTATTGCACAGACATCAGACACATCCTGTAGATGTTCTTCAGGTGTTTTGAAATCTTGCCCACTAAATTTGGGTAGAGATTTTAGGGCATTTAATGGAATAGGATCCCAAGTGGTTGGTGGTACTAGGAGAATAGAGGATTTCCAGTGTTCCAACTTGCATAATTCTTTGGGGGTATAGGTGCTCCCATGTTTGTTATTGGTATTGCTATAAACTGATTGACCCTTCTTCTTGGATTAGTTATCAATGGTGGTAAAAGAATACCTAGATTTATAGCAGATTGAGATCTTGTTACTGGTCCATAGCTCTGACTCCTTGTAGCTATCTGGTTCATATGGTCTTGAAAGAAACTTTACGATGGTGTCCCACTGGGCATGCCATAAAACTGTTGATGCTTAGAATTGCACTATTTCCAACACCAACAATGGGAAGTTTTAGGAATGTGGGACTTGTGATCTAAAATGACATCCAAATTTTAAAGAAGCTGGCTCTTCTTTATCTCAAAAGTATTATGGGAAAAAGTATAGAAATTAAACATAAAACACCAATGCAATGAAATAAAATCTAACTATGGCAATGCACCTGAGTTTAATTCGATCCTTAATACTAAGCACAGTGAATCTATAATTAAGATTCAATTACATTAAAGACCAAAAAATACATGATCAATGTACAATAATAAAATCAAAGGCTCACAAATTAGACTATTTTTGCATTAACACAAAAAATATCAACAAAGGCACAAAACTTAGTCTTCTTATTAATTTTCTAGTCACATAAAAGACACAGATACATGCATAGTTATACAAAATTTCTAAATCAAGAAAATATAACAAAGGCAAATGATATTACTAGACACAACAAGAACTTCTTGATAATAATCTCTCACAAAAAATTCTCTCTATCTTTTGATCCTGATTTCTAATGATCCCATCACCCATATTTATAGCATCGGACTAGCTCTAGATTTCCTGCACGTTCCCAAACCAACAGTCTAACTAAAATCTAACTAAACTAGAAGTGTCTAATAAAAGATATTTTTTGGATTTGAAATGTTTAGTCTCCCTACATGATCAAATCCCAATGGCCTAACCGAACTAGAAACTAACTGGAAGTGTCTAATAGAAGATATTTCTTGGATCTAAAACGTTCAGTCTTCCTACAAGTTCATTGGCTAAAATAGATACATGTGATGCTTTCCCACTGTGAAACAGGTGAGGAAACTTGATGTGTTTCACTTGCTCTACTTGATAACCTTCTCATTATTCAAGAGGCACAAAAAAATGACACTTGGCAGCTTTCACAACACTTATAGAAGACACACGACACTTTCTGTGTAACTTATACTCTTTACTATGTCTTTGCTCAAGAGTGCTCCATCTTTGACATCTGTCATAGTCCACTACTTCAAAACTTTAACAACTTATAGAAAATGGGACCCACAACACTTCTTACCTAAGAAAATTCAAAAAGGGAATGGGGATAGGTGGCACTTTTCGTGTATCTTTAACAAGGGACACGTGGTGGTCTCTACTTTCTTTAGAAGCTTTTAGACACTTTTTGAAAATCTTATGAAAGGTGACACATGGTAGTCTCCACTAAGCTTTAGCTATACTATAGAAACATTTGAGACTCATTTCAAATTCATATAGATGATGACACTTGGTGGCTTTCGCTTACTTTAGAAACAAAACCTGGGGCCCACCAAAGTCTTTACTCAATCACCAAAACAAAATGAAGAAACTGTGGATGTCGACACTTGGTGGCTTCTGTTGCTTTTAGCTAGGGGCATGTGGTAGCTTCCACTATTTTTATAAAAACATATTGAAACCTTCTACAGTTTCCACTTGGTGCCTTCCACTTGACCCTAAGAGAAGCTTATTGAAATAAGTTTTTGAAACGCATAAGAAACATGAAATGCGGATGTCAACACTTGTCGTGCTCTGCTGAATTACTATGAGACATGTGGCACGTGATGATGATTTTTATAAATAAAGTATAATTTGTCTCAGATGATGACACTTGGCATGTTCTGTGTAACTTTGATACTTAGACAAAGTTTAGGCAAAAAATGAAACTCGCACCTGCTCTCTGTGTCAAAACTTCACTGCCTCGAAATTGAAATGCGTAGGGATAGAACATAGAGCACACAAATGAAACTTAAAAATAAAATGTAGAGTATTTTAATCTACATTAATTGAGGAATAAAAGGTGGGAAATAAACTCCTAAGACTCCTATCGATGACATGGATTTTAGAACTTTAGATCCATTGATTTCTCAGCTTCAAGTAGACATAAAGAACTTGGTGAGGCATGATGACTTTGTTGCAATCCAAGATGATGTTTTAGGGATACATGGAGAGATTAATGGGGTTTAAAATGAATTGTAACATATCACTATGCAATTTTATACCCTTACATCTCAGTTTCAACCCAAAAACCCTCCACTTCAACATTTAAATCCTCCTCTCAACAACTCCCATGATGGTATGAAATTGATGTTGCCAAAAGAGGATATGTATAAGTTTGATGGTAAGGATCCTCTCACTTGGATTACCAAAATTGAGAATTTATTTGAGCTACATCAAACCCCTAGTTCTCAGAGGTTGATAGTGGTGTCCCTATATCTGGAACCTAAGCAATTCATTTTGTATAATTGGTTATGTACTCAAAAGAAAAAGGATGGTGCTCTTGTTACCTGGACTATTTTCACTAAGGAGTTATCATCTCATTATCGAAATAATGTCTATGAGAACTATTTTAGATAATTAGCCAAGCTATGGAAAATAAGAACTATGAAGGATTATATTTATCAGTTTCAGAATATCTCTTTACAAGTGGAAAATATCACTAAGAAAAATTTGACTAATCTATTTTTGGGTGGCCTCAAAGATAGCCTTTGATTCAAGGTTTGAATGTTTAACCCAATATATGTAGTATAATTTATCCTTAAAGCACATAAGATAGAAGAAAAAGAGATGGTCAAAAGGAAAACTTTCACTACTGGTCATGATCACAACTTTTCCATAGCCCACCATATTAACACAATGACAAATTGAGAAGTGAGCCAAAGGGCTATGTTATGGTTGTGACAACAAATGGATAAAATAATATCATTGTGCTAAAAAGAAGTTGTTTTACGTTGAAGGTGCCAATGATGATGAAGATGATGCAAAATTACATGATGAGGATGCAAAAGTTCTTGAGGAGGAATCTGAAGACTCTCAACCTACTATTTCTTGTCATTCCCTTTTAGGTATTAATACTCCCCAAACTCTTAAGGTGATGGGTTTCCTTAAGAAACAAAAGGTCACTATATTGATTGATTCTGGGAGCACACACAACTTCATCCATAGTAAGTTGGCTGCTCGTTTGAACCATTTTATTTATCCAACTCCAATATTTTAGGTTATGATTATAGATGGTGGTATTATCAGATACTTAGGAAAATGTCATAGTATTAAGTTGGCCATGGGAGACTACATATTGGATTCTCCTATGTTTTCTATTCCCATAGGTGGAACCGATATTATTTTGGGAGTCTAGTGGCTCACCACTTTGAGAACTATTGAGATGAATTTTCAAGAATTATTCGTGCATTTTTATTCTAAAGAAATACCATTTGATGTAAGGGGATTAAAGGCTAAATTTACACAACTTTTTAGCTCCCATCAAATGACAAATATTCTCCATAAGGGTGCTAAGGGATTTTTAGCTCACTTATTTTACATAGAAGTACAACCAACTTATCCATCTCCACCTCTTGATCTATAACAAATAATTGATGCTCATTCTATTTTTTTTGGAGACATGCCAAAAAGACTTCCACTAAGCCACACACATGATCATGTTATCACACTTATTCCTGGTAGTACACCACCCAAAATTAGGCCATATAGGTATCCCTATGCCAAAAAAAAGTGAAATTTAAAATATGGTACAAGATATGTTGGATGTAGGAACTATTCACCATAACCAAAGTGAATACTCTTCACCAGTTGTCATGGTGTGAAATAAAGATGACACCTGGAAGATGTGCCCTAACTATAGAGAACTCAAAAAGTACACTATCAAAAATAAGTTTCTAATTCTTGTCATTAATGATTTTATAGATGAATTGAATGGTTCTCTTTATTTTACCAAGTTAGATCTACGTTCTGGGTATCATCAAATCTAGATCCATGATGAAGACATACCTGAAACCACTTTTAAGACTCATGAGGGCCATTATGATTTTTTGGTTATGCCTTTTGGTCTAATAAATGCACCATCTACTTTTTAGATTTTGATGAATACTATTTTTAAGCCATTTTTGAGGAAATTTGCTTTGGTATTCTTTAATGATATCCTCATTTATAGTAAAAATTGGGAAGACCATTTGTAACATGTAAAATAGGTACTCTCCATTTTGAAACAAAATCAATTGTATACCAAACCTTCCAAATTTACTTTTGGGGCTGGTGAGGTTGAATATTTGGGTCATCTAGTGTCTTATGAAGGAGTGAAAGTGGATCTTAAAAAAATACAAACAATGGCAGACTGGCCAATTCCTAAGACACTCAAGCAACTCTAGGGATTTTTGGGGCTAACTGATTACTATCACAGGTTTGTCAAAAATTATGGTAGTATTACAACCCCACTCACATCTTTGTTAAATAAATACTCCTTTTAGTGGACTAATGTATCTACCTGGGCATTTGAGTAATTGAAATTGGCTATGTGCACTACTCCAGTCTTGGCCACTCCTAATTTTTCTAAAACTTTTATAGTTAAATGTGATGCATCTGGGTATGGTATGGGTACTGTACTCATGCAAGAAGGCAAACCACTTTCATTTGAAATTCATCAACTAAATGGTAGAAATCATCACAATCCCATCTATGAGAAGGAAATTATGGCCATTTTGCATGGAATCAAATAATGGAGATCATATTTGATGGGTCATCACTTTCAGGTAAAGACTAATCATGATAGTCTCAAATATTTTTTAGAACAAAGGTTGTCATCTAAATAAAAATAGAAATGGGTAACTAAGATTTTAGGCTATGATTTTGAAATAGTCTAGAAAAAAGGCAAGGATAATGTGGTGGTAGATGCACTATCTAGAAAAGATGAATCAGTTGAGGCATTGCTATGTCCCATAACCATTTTGCAGGTAGATTAGCTACAAGAAGCATGATTAGAATGGGAACATAATTGTACTACCCATGATTTGATTCAAAATCTTTAGAAAGGTTTAGGTGGATTTGAAAAATTCACATGGAAAGCTAATGCATTATAGTATAAAGATATATTGTACCTATGTAAGAATTCTCTTCTTAAACAAAAAATCCTTCAAGAACTTCATGAAAATCCAAGTGGGGGTCATTTAGGATTTTTGAAAACCTATCACAAAATAAAGTAAGATTTTTTTGGTAAGGTCTCAAGGGGAATGCCCAAAAATATGTGGTTGAATGTATGATCTATCAACAAAATAAAGGCAAAACCATCAAAACCCCAAGTCTTTTACATCATTTATCCATCCCTAGCTAGCATTGAGAAGAGGTATCTATGGATTTCATTATAGGGTTACCAAGATATAAGGGTCAAAATGTTATCATGGTTATTGTAGATCATCTCAGTAAGTATGCTCATTTTTTTTCATTATCCCAGTTATTTGTTGTTAGTATAGTAGCTGTTGCTTTTCTCAATATAGTTCAGAAACTACATGGGACCCCTAAGATCATTATTAGTGATAGAGATCCCATTTTTACTAGTAATTTTTTGACTAAGTTATTTACATGTTTGGGCACCTAATTGGCTCATATTTCATCCTATCATCCTCAATCTAATGGAAAAACTGAGGTAGTCAACAAATGTCTAGAAGGATATCTCTATTATTTTGTTTTTGATAAATAGGATAAATGGGTTCAGTGGCTACTAGTTGCTAAATGGTGGTATAATACTTTTATTCATAGTTCTTCTAAAATGTCTCATTTTGTGGCACTATATGGATACCACCCTCCATCCATCACTTCAACCTTGAAGATCCATCCTAAGGTTCATGCATTTGAATAACATATTCACCATAAACAAGAGGTCCTTGCAAGTTTGCATGAAAATTTATCTATGGCCTAGAATTGCTTGAAGCAATAGGTAGATCAACACAAAAGTGAGAGGCATTTTTAAATTGGTGATTAGGTCTTTGTTTATTTACATCCATACAAATATATGTCATTAAAGCAATAAAAAAAGGATAACAAGCTATCCTATAAGTATCATGGGCCTTATCAGATCTTGAAAAAAATTGGCAATGTGGCCTATAAGTTAGAATTTCCTTCATCCAATTGCATACATCCAATATTTCATTTATCATGCCTGAAGAAAGTCATTAGACATAGACTTTCCATTCAAATAAAATTACTAGAATTATATGAGGAAGGTAGAGTTGTTCTTGATCCTAAAGTGATCCTTCAAAGGTGCACTAAGAAATTGCATTCCAAATCAATTACAAAGTACCTAATAAAATAGAAGAATATACCATGTGAAGATGCCACTTGGGAGGATGAAGAATTTGTGTAGTAGCATCCAGAGTTGTCACAACCTTGAGGACAATGTTGTTTTGAAGGGGAGGGGCTTGTTACACCCTTAACCATTAGTGTGTCTAGGGATATGTGTGGCCGACTTGTGGCTTACGTACCTCTTTTATTTACTTGTTACATTTTTATATTTTCTTATTTAGGTTGGCCTATGGAATAACCTTGGATAAGTAGAATATATATAAGAGGTAGCAGTTAGTATTTATGCATTATGTTAAGTATTCTGCTATTAGTGCATAGTTGTGGAGGTTGCCCCATTGAAGTGGCTTTGCTATTTTATCCAATATTTTATTTTTCTAACAATTATCATTGTGTGATCTCTCATATTTGCTTATTCTACACAATATAAAATCATTCTGTGTGAATATCTAAGTAATTTCATTACATACACCTTGATTAAAATATATAATTTTAAAGATGGATCATATCATATATTACACATAGTAGATTCTTAGAAGGGCCAAAAATTATAATCAAATTCTAATTTTCAACAAGAAAACATACAAAAGGTAACAAAGTGAACTATATATAAAAGGTATAAAACTACACTTAACAAACATTTTAATACATTTTGACTTATTCCACATAATCTATAATTCCAAGATCATCATTTAAATTGGACCCATTTATTGGCATTATTGGATTTTATCTAGTGTGATATTGGATTCCAATATAGATATTATTGAATTTTAACTAAGGTGATATCAAATTCTAATATAGATATAATTAGTTTTTAACTAGGGTGATATTCAAATCCAAATTTCTCATTATTATTTTTATATAATTGCATTTACACGATGGAAATGATTTATTTACATAATTAAAGTAGTGCCCACTTAACCTTTTAAACAAACTATTTTTTTTAACAAATAATTCTATAATCACCTTCTCTATTAGTATAATTTGAATACAAAAACTAGTGATTAATAATATATTTAGTAAAAACATATATTTATTTGTAGATACTAAAATCTAGTATTAAGTAATTGATAATGATAATCTTGACATACATTTAGCATGCAAGACATGCAAACATAAATATGGTCATAAGTCACCATATAATCATATCCTAGTGATTTATACGGGTCTAACCCTTTCATTATTATATTAAACTCCTACAAGATCTCAATTGTATATTTTAAACCTACATAATATCCTACATAGACATTCTTAGGTACTTCATTTAATCCTCATGTGTATGGGCCATCAGACTAGGTCAATATCACTAGTTGATACTGATCTATTCTTGACAATAGTCATCCTTTCCAAGAAACGACTAATTTTTAAAATTAAATATTATCTTAGGGTCGGCCCATGTATCTAGCATGTTAGTGGTGTGAAAAATTACCCAATTGGATTCATATATATATATATATATATATATATATATATATCAAGGTCTCATTTGAAGGGGGATTTGGACATTATCTAATACACATCTATACACTATTACACACTAAAACAACTACCCTATTCCTTATAAATTAAAAATAAATCACTAGTAGTAGCCCACAACCAAGTCTAAAGCATTCCAAATATAATTTCAAGTAAGCATTGTTAAGTATCAAATCTAAATGATTAGTTACATTAATATAGTGAAAAAACACAATTGCATAGTTATACTAAGTGTGAGAACTATGTGTGGTTTTATTTCCCTTCTTGGAGTATTAGATACATAAACAATAATAAATCATCAACAATTATGATTGGGATCAGCTCAACCCATTACACTTTCCTAATTTTTTTAAGTTTCTATCTCTTACAAGCACACCTAAGGTTTCAAGGCAAAAGAGACTAATTTTTGGGTTTGTGTGTAACACCAAGGTTTACAATTACATACGTGCACACACACACATTTAATATATATGAAAAGGTGATTATATGTTCACATACCATATTTTATACACATGCCATTATTGATCACTACATGTCAATATCAATAACTGATATTGACCCAAAGTTGATGGAATTGACCTTGCATTAACATAAACATAGTTATAGATTTAGAAAAATCATAGGCTTACTTTAATCTATTTTTCACAGTAATACAATCATAGTTAAATAACAAATTATAAAATATAAGTACTTATCCCTTTATTTTACCTACTATATTTAACGTATGCCACTTGTCAAATCATTACATTATATTTCAAGGTTTTACATTTAGATTTGTACTTGAATTCCATATTTAATAATTTGAATTCACATACTAGTTTTTATCTTAATCATATGAAGTGATTCATCTTAATCCAAATCATGGTAAAACATTTACATATTTTACAACTAATTATTATCATTAAAAATATTATTAAAATATCGATAGGAAAAGATTAATAAAATAATAGTTCATTTAATATAACCATAGTGTTTACAAAATATGTAGTAGTTGCTCTTTCAACTAAGTTACACATATTATTTAGAAAATAAGTTATGAATTCTAGTTCATTAAAGATAACCATATTGTATGACTGTAGTTTGAATACAATATAACTTGCAACCATTAATTCAATAAAGGTTTTAATATTGATAAAACACATACCACCCATTTGATCTTTTAAAAAGAGTCATTGGACATTTGTTAATTAAAATAAAAGACTTACCTTTCACTAATTGAAATCTTTACCATTCTTGTATTTCTTTATTTTTTACTTTGGTCTAAGTATAAAAGAACTAGTGACACTTAGTTCATTTAAGATAGAACAAGATGAGAAAAATATTAGTCCATTTAAGCTAATCATGTGTTTATTGAATAGTTACCAACTGCTAGTTCAATTAAGCCAACTATATGATTTATGAAAGAAGTCACAACCACTATTTCATTAAAGATGGTCATATTATTTACAATACTTCTCTTGTTATTATATTTATTAAGAAAATAATATAGAACTATTAAAATTTCAAGGCAAAAGTATAATTCACTACTTTACATCTATATCATTACAAAATTTCATATACGATCTCAATTAAATTTTCTATTACTTTATTTGTTAATAGAGTTTGAGTTTAGTATAACTAGTAACCATTAGGTCAATAAAATCTTACCATATTGATAAAAAAGGTACTACAGTCTACCTAATATTATAAACAATACATTTTGTTTAAAAATAATATTTAGAACAATATTATTTACAATATGTTTCCTTCTATTTTTTGATATTATAATTACGGGAAGGGCCCATTCCTAAGTACAATAAGAGACTAGGAAAATAACACCAAAAACTTTATGAGGAACTTTTTTTCAAGAAAATTTATCAGAAAGATATAAAAAAGGTTAAAATTACCATATGAGAGCTTACACACAAAAATAGAAACAAAAATGTCAAAAAAAACATGTTTTGAGTTGATATTTTCCTTTGGAGAGGAGTTTGAGCCATGAATACCTACCAAATGCTTTAACTTTTAACTTTTTGTACTTTATTAATTAAATAATATATATACTAAAGCATTACAATGGTAAAATGGGTAGGCTAAGCTCAAATCCTAAATTTTTTTACAAGAATAGATACCACTTAATACTTTACACTAGAGAAAAGAAAATGACTACATATTTTTCATAGTTTCAAAGTAGAACATATATTTATAAGTAGGATGATATTCCATAGTTTCAAAAATTAAATTATAATTAAAAGCAACAATAAAAAACTTTTGATTAATCATTTAAATTCAAATGAAGGCTATAAAGATTCCTTAGGGACTAATAATTGACACACACACACACACACACACACACACACACATGAATTTCATATATTTCATGTTAACCATAAAATAAGGTAAAATATATTTATAATATAAAAATAATCTTATATGTAAGATATCTCTACACCTAATCATATTTCTTTTAACATTTCAATATAATTTGATAAAACTCTAATTAACTATCTAAAAAATAAATATCTTTATGTATCAAAAAATGGCATGCACACACAATTTTTTTAGTCTATATCACACTAATATAATAATATATAAAATTTATAGGTAATATGGGGTGAAAGAAGAGAATGACACACATTAGGGAATAGGAGAAGGAGAACACCAAAGAGAATGAGCAGGAGAAAGAAGGTCAATGAGTAAAAGGATGGATCATGGTGTTGTAGCCAGGGATAGGCTCTCTCCTAAGATTTAAAGCTACCATTCTAGGAGGAAAAATAATAGGTAATCATGGCAATAAAAATAACATAAAATTTTTGGTGGTAGTTATAGAGAAAGATAGAGATTGGTAGGAAGAAGTAAAGTTGAGAAAAATCGATTCCAATTGGAAAGGAAATTTGGTTGGGAATTGAGAGTATAATTTAGAGAAGATTGAGGGTAATTTGAAGTCCTCAATTTTTAATAGGGAAATATTAGAATTTGAATTATAGGTTTTAGATGATGCTCTAAACAAATTAGAGAAGATCATCCTTTGGATGTATTTATGTAGAAAACATTGAAATATTTGGGAGATAGGGTCAAGATTGGTGAAGTTAGGGTTTTGAAATGGATTTCAGATCCTTTTATTTCAAAAATTGACCAATTAAAAGACTATGCCCTAATTTCAAATACATGAGAAAATGGCCAGTAGTGAGAGGAGTTAAACTCTGGATTAAGGATAATTGGGGTTCCTCGGTGTTGGTTAGCTATCTACTTAAAGGATTTTTTGTTGCAGCCTTTTAATCTAAAGAGGAGAAAGAAAAGATGTTCAAAAATAAATCTTGGTATTTTAATGGTGTGGGTCTATGGATTCAAAATTGGAGCCCTAATTTTGATCCTTTAAAATCCTAGAAGGGAATTTATTTGATGTGGATAAATTTCTATGGTCTACCATTAAAATATTGGAATGAAGATTGTCTAGCTATTATGGGAGGATTGGTGGGCCTAGTAATGGAAGGGGATGAATCCTCGCTCAAAGGTGGAAGAGAAACTCTTGCTCAGTTTAGGGTTGCACTTGATTTGGATCAAGATATTCTAGAATTTGTTATTATCAAGATAGAGGGAAGAGTTTGGAATCAAATAATTTATGTGGAAAATATTCCTTTTAGATGTTATAAATGTCACCAACCAGGCCATATATAGAAGTTCTATAAAAAAAAGTAAGAAATCTCCTCAAACCAAATCAATTTAGATGGTATCTTAATGGTGAATGAAGAAGGATCAAAAAGGGATGATTAGGGGTAATAAGGGTTTGTATTAGAAATTAAATCAAAGTAAGGAGGATGAGGATGCTTAGAAATCTCAATCTCAAAAGATAGGTGAAATAGAAAATCACTTATTAAGTTGGGGATAACAGATGTTATTTCTCCAATTTTAGTGATAAATTGATATGAAATTATTGAAAAATAATATCAGTCCATTAGGTCATTGGTTATTAAATATATATATATATATATATATATATATATATATATATATATATATATATATGAGACTAGTAATAGTTTGAAGATTTTAACAGAAGTAGATACGAAGGTGTTTATCTCAGAAGAGGAGGGGTTAGGTTGTGAAGAAGATTTGGATGAAGATTTAGAGGGGGATTTGAATTATAAGGACATTCTCTCTATTTATTAGACTCAAATTAAAATATCCCATCCAAATTGGGATCCTAAAAGTAGGCAAAGAAGGAAAACAAAGAAAATCTCATTACAAGCAAAGTTTTAGCGGGTAAATAGGGAACTTTAGAAGATTTTTTGGATGATGGAAGGCGGGGGTGGAATTCCCTTCTCTAGAATCCTGAAGGTGATATATTGGAATGTTATGGGTTTGAATGCTCCTAACAAGATATGCTTTATAAAGCATCTAATTAATGTAGAGAAACTAAATCTTTTGATGCTTCAAGAAACCAAGCTAAATAGGGAAGAATCAGAAGGATTTTTGAGTTCACTTGGGCAATGCTAGCAAGGGGTTTTTGTGGATGATATTGGAGCCTCTGATGGCTTGGATATTCTTTAGTCTCCCTTTTCTTCTAAAGTGGAGTTGATTTATATGGTCTAAAATTGGCAAGTGGGCAAAATATCTAGTTTCCATTCAGATTTGCAATTCCTTTTGATGAATATTTATGGTCCTCAAGGAGCTTCTTTGAAAAATATTATTTGAGACGAAATATTTAAATTTTTAAATAATTTCTAGGTAGAAGAGATATTTTTATGGGGATATTTCAATTCCATTTTGAACCTCAAATAAAAGCAAAGCTCAGGTTATTTAGGAATTTATTTTATTTGTCACAGAGAATGAGCTAGAAGATGTTAAACCCAATTCTAGTTGGTTTACCTAGAACAATAGGCATCTAAGTTCTGATAATATCCTAGAGAGATTGGATAGATTTATAATTTCTTCCTTATGGAAGCAAAGCAATAGGAAATTAGATTTTTGGGTGTTACCACAGACTGGGTCAAATCATTGGCCTATCTCATTGAATATTGATTATGATTTCCCCCTTGAAAGATGGCCATTTAAATTTGAATTAATGTGTCTCAAAGATCCTGCTTTATTTGAAATTTTTAAGGATTTATAGGTTCTTTATCTAGTACCTCTTGATTAAAGAATGTATTAGATGAGTAAGATATTGAAATTCATGAAAGGTAAGCTCAAGGTTTGGAATTGAGAACATTTCAATAATATTTTCCAAGAAAAATTAAGGGTCGAATCTAAGTTGCACAAGTTGAATGAAAAAAAAATTAAATGGGGAATGGATGTTGAAGATTATAATCGTGAAAAAACTCTTATTAGTGATTATGAAGAAATTCTTTGTAGAGATGAATTTTTTTGGAAATAAAAATCTAGGGAGAATTGGCTCAAGGATGGTGATATAAATTTAGCTTTTTTTCATCTTTCAGTAAAATCTTAGAGAAAGGTAACTGGGATCTCTCATATACAATCTATTCAGGGCTGGTTTTGGAATCTCTAGAAGCTATTAAAAATGAAGTTTCACCATTCTTTCAAACATTATTAAATGAAGAATAATTTGTAGATGGGAGTACTTAGAATGAATTTTTTCTTCTCATCCAAGCAATGATAACTCAAGGTATGAATGAAAAACTATTGGCACCCTTTTTGATGGAATAATTAAAGAGGGTGGTATTTTCTATGGCCAAGGATAAAGCTCCCAGTCTTGATGGTTTCCCAATAACCTTATTTCAATTCTTTTGGAAAGTTGTGGGTGTTGATGTTTGGGAGATGGTGAAAGAATACAAATCAAGGAAGAAAGTGATCTCAGAGTTGAATATGAATTTATTATCTCTATTTACAAAAGGCGAGTCTTGGTATTCCTTCTTAGATTTCAAACTAGTGGCTCTTTGTAATATAGTCTATAATATTATCTCAAAATCCATTACTATTAGAATGAAACCTTTTATGGAGAAATTAATTTCTAGTTAGCAAGCAAAGATTTGTGCCAAGAAGGAGTATTCAAGAAAGGATTATTGTAAAACATGAGATTATTCATTCCTTGTTACATAATCATCAAAAATTTATGTTAGTAAAATTAGATATAAGTAAAGCTTATGATAGGGTGAATTGGAGATTTTTGTTTAAGATTATTCTAAAGTTTGAATTTAGGAAAGATTGGTGTGAGTGGGTTTTCAATTGTGTTTTAAGTCGTAAATTTTTAGTGTTGGTTAATGGATGTTTATCTAGATTCTTCTTTATATAAATAGGCTTAAGGCAAGGGCACCCTTTATCCCCTTTCCTTTTCATTTTGACCGTGGAAGCACTGAGAAGATCAGTGTGAGAGGTTTAAGCAAGGGGAAGGTTACAAGGTCTTTAAATTGTGGATAATATTGAAGCTCTCACACATCATAAATTTTTAGATGATACCTTTATTTTTGGGAAGGAAATGGTCAAATAAGAGTTGGAGTTTAAAAGAATTTTGAAAAGTTATGAAGAAGCTTCTAGGTAAAGAGTAAATGAAGGTAAGTCTAAAATTTATTTAATCAAATTTTTACCTTTGGTTGAATTCAATTTAGCCAAGATCTTCGGTTTCAAGATTGGGAAGATTCTAAGCAAATATCTAGGGGATATCTAATTCAAAAAAGTTGGTTCAACTGGTTTATGGAAAGATCTACTAAAGAGGTTTAAAGCACAACTGAGTACCTAGAAAGGAAAATGATTATCCTTGGCCAGTAGGATAAACATGATTAAAGTTGTTTTCAGTGTTCTCCTAACCTATTTCTTTTTTGTTCTACATCCCATGGATCTAGTTATTAGCTCTGTGAATAAGATTATGAAGGAATTTATTTGGCAAGGTTATGGGGAAGAAAATAAAATTTTGTTGGTGAAATGGGATAGAGTGTGTAAAAGGACACTGAGAGGTGGAGTGGGTATAAAATATATTCAACTTTAGGACATGGCTTTGGGGGCAAAATTGGTCTAAAAAATGGTGTCTAGATTAGATAGATTATGGTGCATAATTCTTCAAGATAAGTATCTTGATTTGTAATCCCAAGAGAATATGGTGTCAGTAGTTAACCCTCCTAGAGGTTTCCATGTGTGGAATTTCATGCTAAATTTAGATCAATCATAGCACTATATGTATCTTAGACTATGAATAATGGAAGTAAGGTAGAATTTTGGTAAGATTCTTGAAATGGTCATCGTCCTTTGACAAATATTTTTACTTGTTTTTAGATTAAAGATTGTTTAGAAATTTTTTGGGGAACTAAAATGAAATACTACTTGGATCTTGGTTCTAATGAAAGGAGAGTAGTTTATAATTAGAAAAGATTTTTTGATCTCCTAGTCCTACAAGAGGAGATTATATCTTTGGAGGATTATCTTAGAAACATGTTTTTTTTAATAAATAATAAGGAAGATCATTGCATTATATTGGCACTAAAACTAGAATTTATTTAGTTAGACTAGGCTACTAGATAGCTAAAGCAGAGGATGATTCTTTGGTTTGGGTGAATCTTCTCTGCTAGACTAAGGAAGGTTTACAAAAAGTAGGGGATTTTGCATGGTTGAAATTTCATAGTCATGTGCTCACTCAAGATTATTTGAAGAAGATTGGGTTTATTGGTCCATTAAGATGTTGTTTATGTGAGATGGAGGAAATAACCAACCACTTTTTGTTCAATTGCTCTTTTTCAAATTGGTGTTGGATTTGGCTCTATAATAAATTCAATTGGGCATGGGCTTGACTACCTAATATCTATCAAGCCTTCTCCTCCTAGCTGATGGGATATGTTAAGAATTCCCTTTATAGTTTATGGAGGTGTATCCCAACCATCATAATATGGATGATTTGGAAAGAAAAAAATTCCCTCATTTTTGAAAATAAATCTCATCCATTACATGTGATCTTAAGATAAATGGAGTTGTATATTTATAAATTAGAATCTTCTCATATTTAGAGGAAACAAGGTATGTTGACCCAATGGGATATGCAAATGTGTGATAACTAAAAATATATTAAGCCTCCCCCCATTAAATGGTTAATTATATATAATAAGAACAGGATAAATATAAAGGATGCAATCTGGTCTCCTCCACAACTAGGATGGTTTAAGCTGAACTTTGATGCAGATTATAGAGGAAATCTAGTAGCCTCTTGGGCTGGTTTTGTGATTAAGGAATATAGTGGTTCATTAATAAGAGTAATGTCTTTAAAGTTGCTTGATGGAATGAATAATGAGACATAGGATCAAGCACTAGTAGTAGGTATTGAGTTGGATTTGAATTGTGGGATATCTTTTACAGAGATTAAATGGGATTCATAGGTAGTCATTTGAGATTTTAGAGGGCTAGATCATGGAAACTAGAGAATATCTTGGCAATAATCTAGCCTAAACTTGATCAGTTTGAGGAATGGAAATTCTCCCATTATTTTTGTGAAAGTAATAAAGTGGCATATTTTTTAGCTAATATGGGTATTGATCAACCTATGATTGAGTGAGTTCATAATGTTAGAGAAGGTTGGGGAGATTGCATTGGGATGGATAAGATTGAATTGTAATTTTAAATTTAATAAAAAGAGAAAGGTATTAAATTTAAAATTTTCAATGGTAGGTTTGTAATTTTCCATGGGTTTTAATAATGTTTGGAACTGGTGGAAATTTCTTTTTCAATGAATGAGTTGGTGGCAAGGTGTTGAATGTATCTTAAATGCTCTTACTTAAGGCAAGCATAAAAGTTAATTAGTCATGATGGATTTTTCATGCATAATGATAGGGAGATGGATTTATTTTAAATGGGTGTCAAAGGTGGATTTTGGGACTGGGTCTATGGTTACTTTGTACTATCAAAATAGAGCTAAACTATATGAAATCAATAGGTTGGCCATTGATTTTGGTGAAGTAAAATATTGTGATATGGGTTTTCGAGGTAGTATTTCCAAAACATGTGTATTTAATGTGTTTTGGATACCTATTATATAAGTTTTAGAGGCTATTGAGCAAGTGTTGGGGGTGGAGCCGTTAGCAGTGAGTAGCTAGGTGCACATTTATCTAGACTTGGCTTCATTATTTGCCAATAACCTTTGCATGGTAATGGCGGATAGAGAGAAGATCAAAATGATGGTGGAATTCTTCATCTAGCCAGAGTATAGAGTGGGTATCATGACATAAATTTACTCTCTTCCTTTAGTTCTTTTCCTAACCATGCCTTTTTTAGGTAAAAATAATTTGGGTTTCATTCTATTATCCTTTTTTTGAGTATTAGAAGCCAAATTTTTGGCTCTAGTTAATTTTGCACAAGAAATTGATGAGGTATGCTTGGGAAAGTAGAATAAAGATGAGAATAAAGGTATTGTGATGTCACATATTAAGGATCTTTTGTTTCCTATCCCACATATGGAAGAATGGTGTTCTTAGAGGCATAAGCTAGAATGAATGAAAGCTATAAAATGGATAGAAAAAGGACTTGCAAGGGATATTTTCAAGGAACTACCTTGGTGGAAAGGTAAACGTAAGATTTTTTAGGAATAAGGGATCAATATGAGGATATTTAATTTTATGCAGTTAAAGGAGGTAGTGGGCTCTCAAACAGGTCAGGAGATGGTGCTGGTTGGCTCAGTTTTAGAAGTTAAAGATCAGGAGGTGAATATTTCTAGTTCTAATAAGAAAAATAATATGTCAAATTTTGGAAAATTGATGATCAGTGATGGTAAGATGGTATAATTAATCATTCTAGATTAACTTCTAGTGTTTTGGTCTATAAAGCTATAGTTAGGTAGGAAGATGATCTATGTAACTATTTTTGGTTTTATTTCTTCTATCAGTTATATTTATTGTCTAAAAAATTCTATATTTTTGTTAGTTTTGAAAGGTTACATGCCTTAACAATGTTTATTATTAATCAATACCGTTGGGTTTCTTCTAAAAAATATGTTTTTTTTGGGATAGGGACCCTACAACCTTGACATCAATCTAAAAAAATAATATATATATTTTTTTAAAAACAAATATCTCAAGGCAAGATGATATTACATATGATGTTTAATATAATTACCATTTGAAAAATATATTACATATTAATAATTTTCTAATTCAATTTATCTTTCATTAACCTCTCCTAGTTGTGTAATGTGTACCTTAATGGCATCAGTCCTTTTTCACATATTTTAGGTTTATTTCCAACCCATCCTAATTTTGGTTCCTATGGCCAAATGATGTTATTGGCATCAATTTTTTGTATTCCTTCCTCCATTTATTTCCACCATTGAGATGAATAAATAATTTTGATACAAATCCCTTTCTACTCTTGTTTTCCTAACAAGTCTCCACTATTGAACTATCACCATTTGAGCCTCATTCTCATAATCCTTTAAAAGGTAAACATCCCATTTATCTTTACGCATACATATTGTAAAATGTTTTGAATTTGAATGTATTATAAGAAAATGTCCCTTAAACACATCTGTTATTGGATTGAATTCCTTTTTAGGTCTTTGAAAAGAAGTCCCCACGTACATATCATTATTAGTTAGGATATTCTGACTAAAGTAATCATCTTTGAGAGAAGAGGTGAATCTCATTATATGATTACTAATTTTCAAATCCTATTTTTTGAGAAAAAACCAATTGGTTGAAATATAAATACAATTTAAAAGGGGTTTATTCAAAGCATGCAATACATTTTGCCAATAACTTATCTTTAGAAGCTATAAATATTCACCTCCATATGCAACACTTGTATAGATGTGTAATATATGATTTTATTCCCATTTGAAGTCTTCCATTTATTTTATTTACTTAAAAGGTGATAATGGAGATTCCTTAAAGGAAATTTTGAATTACCATAAGGACATGTTCACCATATTTTTATTAGACCAGACCATTAGAGATACTTGATCATTACTTTGTATTTCATCATAGGTATTGTTGACCCAATTTTGCCCCTCAGGCAAAATCCTAGTCACCTCCTACACCTGCTTTGCATGGCCAATCATTTCGAGTTACAAGGTCCACCTTTAGGGTTCAACAGCTCCGTTTCAGAGCATTGGTTCATCGGCCTCATTCATTGGCATTCACAGTAGCAAAAGACAAAGTATTCAAACGCTCACGCAAAGAGAGAAGAAGGGAAAAAACCAGGGCGTTCGACACTTAGCAAAAAAGGAAGGGTAGACAAAATGTAGAGGGTAGCAAAATCACCGCCCACAACACGGGTGGGTAAAATGAGACCACCTACACACATGCAGAGGGTGGAAAATTCACCGCCCATAACACAAAGGAAAAACAAAGGCCGTCGACATCGGCCAACGTCGGCAATGCTGCCATCATCGGCATCTTACAGCGGCCAACATCGGCAGAACTGCCACCGTCAGTAGTACAATAGAAGATGAAAAAATGTGAAAAGCCTGCCCTCAGGTGGCAAATGTGAAACTCCCGCCCTCAGGTGGTGAATGTGAAACTCCCACCCTCAGGTGGCGAATGTGAAATGCTCGCCCTCAGGCGGTGAATGTGAAACGCCTGCCCTCAGGTGGCGAATGTGAAAATCCCGCCCTCAGGTGGAAAAAATGAAGAGGAAGGGCCACCCACATGCGGAAGGCAGCAAATTTACCGCCCATAGCACAATACTACCGACGTCGGCAGCTTAAAAAAAAAACTGACGTCGGCAAGACTGCCACCGTCGGCAGTTTATCAGTCGACATCGGCAAGAGTCCTATATAAAGTCCATGCAATAGGTAGCAAATTCACCGCCCATAATAGATGGCGGCAAAAATCACTTGCAGTGCACAAGAAAAAGCCTGCCCAGCCACCGAAGGAGAAGACCAGCATGCAAAATGAGGCAACAAGCATGGCTTTGGCAGAATTGTGACATCAGCTATAGTGTTTTTCACTCTTCCCAATGAAACTTCTCTTGGCTCTTCTCTTATAAATACAGGGACTTAGCCATTTTATGATCATCTTCCCCACTTTTGTAAAGAGCACTGCTCTCCAAATTTTCCACCTGAATCAATAAAAGACAGTTTTACCTCTATTTGGATGGATCTTGTTGTGTATGCATTGAATGTTAATCTGTGTCCAGTCATTATCTCTTGATGCTCTCACAAGTTCAACACCAGCAAACCTGTGATATACAAAGTGCCACTGTCTGCTACTGCCAGGAGTAGAGTTCTATTTTGGAGGTATAAAACAGGTGAGGTCA
Organism: Torreya grandis; assembly: GCA_037957365.1. NCBI lineage: Eukaryota > Viridiplantae > Streptophyta > Pinopsida > Cupressales > Taxaceae > Torreya > Torreya grandis. The sequence continues at coordinate 1,714,151 of JARHVA010000037.1, forward strand.
CTTACAGTGTGTATTTCTCAGCACCTTGGTGAGTACTTGTTTCTTGTGCTTTCCATAAGAACCTCCCTATCATCCTAGAGACCTGGTCTTTTCTACCAGATCTGAGTGTATGTATGTTTTTCCCTGATCCTGAGTGTGGATGTGGAAGGTCAACCTGTTTCTGGTGTATCACCTCTTTTAGAGTAGGCTATTTGTTTTCATGTATTTTCTCTATCTCTTTTCATCCCCCCTAGTATATCTGTATACCTATATTTTTGCGCTACCTGAAACAAACAAGATACATCAGAGGGAACTAGCCCATATCTAGAGACTCTCCTCTCCTGCTTCGCCATCCCACAGGTGAGAGAGGGGTTTCCATGTTGCGGGGAGAGGGCAGGAATCCGTTTTCCTACCGCAGGGTGCACTTTCCAGCGTCAACAGTTTTGGCACGCCCGGTGGAACCCCAAGTTTTCTAACGTAGTAAACTTTCAGGGCTGATGCTGGTCCTGTTACAACAAATCAAGTTTCTTCAGCATCTGGTGACTCTGAAGTAAATCTGCTGGTTAAGTAGCTTGGTGCCATCAAAAATCATCTATTTCTTGTATGTATTCTTCTTTTGCAAAAAATCATGGATTTTGTTCTCCCTCATATAATATCCATCAGACTCAAAATATTTATGGAATCCCCTCAAGTGGCTCTCCTCGTTGCCCTACAACTATAAGGGAGATGGCGTTGGAATTTGAGAAGCAGACAATGGAAATCGACAGGCTGGAAGAGCAGTATAAATATCAACAGGAGCTGATGTATAAAGAGGAGTGCTTGTTTAGGCAAGCGCAGGCCGTACAATCCATGAAGGAGGAGGTAAGAAAATGGATAAATCCATCTTTTCAAGGCAGTCAGCCTTGCGTGCCCCCTCCTACCCTGAAGAAAACCCCCTCTTTTTCACCAAATCCATTTTACCAAATTGCACTTGCTCACTCCAACTCATCAAATACTGCTCCTCCCAATTCCGTGCGCCTGGCTTTCCAACACCAGAGGGTATCAGAGCAACCTCCCATGGAGATCAATCTTTTCAACTCTTTAGATCAGGGTTCTTCCATTGAGAAAAGTACCACCAGCTAGCACGTCCCTCTTCTAGAGGCTCCTCCAATGCCCCAATAGTGTTTTCCTTGCATTCTTCAGCCTCCCCAAGTTTTCCAGCATGATGTGCAAATTCCAAGTTGGAGGAAAGAATGCCAAGGACCAGCTCAGAGCTTTGAAGAAGATCATGCTAGCCACCTCCAAGAAAGACTCTTCCAAGAAAACCTAGCCAGACAAATTGAAAACTTAGAGGCTAAGATGAAGCTACTCCTTAAAAGGGAGTTAAAATTTCTAGACCTTGTGGAGGAGCCTCAGGACCTCGTGGAGAACAAAGTTGTTGCCTGTTCACAGGGGCAGAATTTTAATACAGAGATCCTAAATTGGGGGAAGACAGTGGAATCATGGGGCAGCAAAGAAAAAGAAGAAAAGCAAGGTTTTTTTCTAAACCTTGAAGAAGCTGAAGCTGCGCCTGCCTGTGATGATGCTGGCAGCCTCCAGGAAAAGCTTTTCCAAGAAGATCTAGGTAAGAGAATAGCAGATTTGGAATTCAGAGAGATTTCCCTCAGCCAATGTGTGGTGGATGGTTCAGACCAAACAACACATTTCATGCCTGAACACACCCCACCTACACATTTCCAAGAGAGTTATCAGGCCGTGCCTGATATAGATGAAGTACTGATTAAGTGGAGGGAGAAGAATCATTCGATTCTAGCTCAAGGGCTGCCCCCTCTCCCACATGTTTTCTCCACTTCACCCCTTCTCGAGGAAGAACCTATTTTGTAAGAGGTAGGAGAGGAACAAAAGATCCAATCTGCAAGTCTTCAAGAGGCTATTATGAGCAACAACGAAGAAGAAATCGTCATTGATACTCCTTGTGAAGACCTTACCAGCAGTGGAGAAGATGCAGGCCTTGCGTATATGTGGATGTTCCAGCAATTCGAAGAGAAACAAATGCATGGTAAGCTCTCTCCTCCTCTATTTGATGAACTTCCTTGCTGTATTGATGAGGATGACTACATGGAAGAACCTGAGTTAGAGGAGGATCAGGAGGATATTTTTGAAAATCTTGAGAACCTGATCAGCAAAGAAGAAAAGGAGAAGTCTATCTTCATAGAGGAATACCTTGAAGAACTAAATTTTAAATAGATAAGTGATGTTCTATGGGATGAGCAATCATTTTGTGAGCCCCTTTTAGACATCACCACGTTTGCCCTTCTCCAAGAAGGCCAAGATGAAGCAGAGGATGAGTCTAATAGAGTTTTTAGTGAAGCATAGGGAAACAAATCAGACCATGATACATTGCAGAAGAGTTGTGCAGATTAAAAGGCTTACGGTGATAAACTGGCAGCAATTGATTTCTTGGTAGGGGCACCAATTTTAGGGACCAACATTTAACAAGCCTCTTGAAACAATCAGAATATGTATATATTGGAGGCATGTTCGATTTCAATTCCCTCGGTTCCCAGCCAACTCAGGTGATAGGCAAGAAGAGCAAGTCACCATCTCTCTTTTTCTTTCAGCTACTTTCTTGCCATAATAAGTCTCTTCACCAGGAAGGGGACTTAAGAAATTTTCCTTTCGATCCAGGAGGGATGTGAACATTCCTGGTTAGCTGTACATAATAGTTTGCTTTCAGTTGTTCTTCCTGTTTTCCCTAAGTGCAGTTTGTACAGTTAGTTTTTTTATCCTTGTGTGTTTCCCTTTGTTTGGGGGTAAATTTTGTGTATTTTGATTCTAGGATCTTCAAAGCTGTTGTGAACTCTCTTCAAAGTTACCATCCAACTCCGCACCAATGGATATTCAAAGGCAACTGGGTTCTAAGCATAGCAGGCACACTTACCCTGTGAGTCGCCAATTTGTTGACCCAATTTTGCCCCTCAGGCAAAATCCTAGTCACCTCCTACACCTGATTTGCATGGCCAGTCATTTTGGGTTGCAAGGTCCACCTTCAGAGTTCAATAGCTCCGTTTCAGAGCATTGGTTCATCAACCTCATTCATTGGCATTCACAGTAGCAAAAGACAGAGTCTTCAAACATTCACGCAAAGAGAGAAGAAGGGAAAAAACTGGGGCATTCGACACTTAGCAAAAGAGGAAGGGCAGACAAAATGCAGAGGGTAGCAAAATCGCCGCCCACAACACAGGCGGGTAAAATGAGACCACCTACACACATGCAGAGGGTGGCAAATTCGCCACCCACAACACAAAGGAAAAATAAAGGCCGTCGACATTGGCTGACGTCGGCAATGCTGCCATCGTCGGCATCTTACAGCGGCCGACGTCGGCAGAACTACCGTCATCGGCAGTACAACAGAAGACGAAAAAATGTGAAAAGCCCACCCTCAGGTGGCGAATGTGAAACACTCGCCCTCAGGCGGTAAATGTGAAACACCTGCCCTCAGGCAGCAAAAATGAAGAGGAAGGGCCGCCCACATGCGGAAGGCAGCAAATTTGCCGCCCACAGCACAATAATGCCGATGTCGGCAGCTTAAAAAAAAAAACTGACATTGGCAAGACTGCCGCCATCGGCAGTTTATCGGCTGACGTCGGCAAGAGTCCTATATAAATTCCATGCAGCGGGTGGAAAATTCACCACCCACAACAGATGGTGGCAAAAATCACTTGCAATGCATAAGAAAAAGCCCACCCAACTGCCAAAGGAGAAGACCAGCACGCAAAATGAGGCAACAAGCATGGCCTTGGCAGAATTGTGACATCAGCTATAGTGTTTTTCACTCTTCCCAATGAAACTTCTCTTGGCTCTTCTGTTATAAATACAGGGACTTAGCCATTTTATGATCATCTTCCCCACTTTTGTAAAGAGCACTGCTCTCCAAATTTTCCACCTGAATCAATAAAAGACATTTTTACCTCTATTTGGATGGATCTTGTTGTGTATGCATTGAATGTTAATCTGTGTCCAGTCATTATCTCTTGATGCTCTCACAGGTTCAACACCAGCAAACCTGTGATCTACAAAGTGCCACTGTCTGCTGCTGCCAGGAGTAGATTTTTGTTTTGGAGGTATAAAATAGGTGAGGTCACTTACAGTGTGTATTTCTCAGCACCTTGGTGTGTACCTGTTTCTTGTGCTTTCCATAAGAACCTCCCTGTCATCCCAGAGACCTGGTCTTTTCTGCCAGTTCTGAGTGTATGTATGTTTTTCCCTGATCCTGAGTGTGGATGTGGAAGGTCAACTTGTTTCTGGTGTATCACCTCTTTTAGAGTAGGCTGTTTGTTTTCATGCCTTTTCTCTATCTCTTTTCATCCCCCCCAGTATAGTTGTATACCTATATTTTTGCGCTACCTGAAATAAACAAGATACATTAGAGGGAACTAGCCCATATCTAGAGACTCTCCTCTCCTGCTTCACCGTCCCATAGGTGAGAGAGGGGTTTCCATGTTGCGGGGAGAGGGCAAGAATCCATTTTCCTACCGCAGGGTGCACTTTCCAGCGTCAACAGGTATTTTGTCCACAACATGGAACATAAAGTGTCTAGGTTTGATAATACCCACTATCTTGTGACTCTTATCTAACAAATGTGGCTTCATAAATGCATTGAAGTCATAAACTTCCTTAACAAGGTATGGAGGGAATTTACATGACCCATCTTGACATGTTTAGTAAGTGTCCATGATCTGAGGTAAGATAATTTTTCCATTTTTCATAACATAGATGATAATATCTCAAATTTACCATTTATATCCTTATGTGTGCATCCAAATTCAATGAAGATTACATATATAAAGTTTAAAACTCATAATATTGTAAACATAGATGTAAATTTAAATAAAGTATGATTTTTGTTGTCTCTTGAAGCATTATCTAATTACAAATAGAGGACTAGTGAATATTTTTTGAATGAATTACTTATGTTATCAAAATTATTTGATTGAGAATAAAATATTTTTTTCTTATACCCCTTGTACTTTTAATACATTTAATTTTGTAGTAGGGAATCATGCAATGGATATTTGGAGGATCCACTATTATATAAAAATCCATCGTACACATCAATCATCGGTTTTTCAAGATTCTCAAGATATAGAGCTAATGATGTTACTATAAAATTAACCCCACATTTAAGATATGGAAGGTTTAAATGGCCATAACCACTAGTATTGTTTCCATGTGTTAGCATACTAGTCAAAGTAATTGAGAAGTTCATAATATTACTTATTGACTTTGATTTTTTTCTCATCCTTGGTATGTAAATTTTCATGTTATCCATTTTATCATGCAAAATTTTGAATAAATTGTGTGGGTGTTCCTCTAATAATAGTGCATGGCTTAATAATCTACATGATAAATTGTAATGAAATCATTGTGGAAGATATGGTATTATGCCAAATGATTTATTATATTTGGGAATGTGATGGCTTTATGTAAATTCAAAATATATGTACACTCAATACACTTTGTAAAGAAATTATTCTTTATGATCAAAACATATTGAATTTTTTTCCTCATATTTACTAAAGTTAAAATTTGACATTGGGATTATATGCAATAATTCAATATTATGATTAAAATTATCTAAGATTGAATAATACATATATTTGGGATAAAGGATTATAATAGTAAATTTTGTTCCATCTTGTCATACATAATGTGTCAAATGTGGAGCTATATTTAAAATTTTCAATTTTTTTTTGAATGCTTCTAAATGTTTCAACAATATTTATTTTAGGTTTTTGCAATCCTATATTACCAGTAATTAACCACAACCCACCATGTGAGTATTTTATATACATGAAGAAATTTATTCTTGGAATCTCTTAATCTATATATTGTGCATTCTAAAAAACATCAATTGCATCGAATTTCATTTTACCATTTTTTTCTTACTTGATTGGTCCCCTATTTTAATGATAAGATTTGATTCAAATTCATTTAGCATGAATTCCATTTTTAATTTTTCATCCATCACTCTTGTTTATACCTTCCATTTTTATCTTATCCTAAGGGAATATGGATAGACAATCATGTTTGCAACAAGGTTTCTCGACAAAGCCCTTAAAAAAATAGAATCATTTTTCTTTCTATTAGATTCCATATTAGATGCATTGGCTAGAGTTAAATTAAAATTTTGGAATTTGTTAAAGTTTCAAGGTCTCTTCTCAATGTTAGATAATTATTTCACTTAGAGTCATCAAAATATATTATATATGCCAATTAGGGTTGTTATTCTAGTTCATTCCACATGTTGACCTTGACCTCCTTTGAGAATTATTTCATCTTAACATCCATAAGAGAACCACTAAGGTGGGCCAATTGGTTAAAGTTTTCCTTAATTCAGATTAATGGAAAATTAATATAATTAAGATATAAAATTTAAATCTAAATTAAATCAATAGATATGACATTCAAGCATACATTTGAATGTAAAATATTGAGATTGATTCTTTTGATTTTATTAGTGGCATATGATAAATATAGAAAGTAATAAGGAGATAATGACACTTATGTTTTTGGTTGATTATATGACTATGACTATATTCTAGGAGTGAAAATCATGGATAAGAAAGTATGTGGTTCATTCGATTCTAAAAAATAATTCATTATTTGTGTTGTGTCAGTTCTATAGGATTGGGTCAATATTGTAGATAGATACTGACATGATAGTTGGTAATGACATATAAAAAAGTAGGGAACATTAATTTTATGGCCACTTATAATTTTCTCTAGTTGTTTTATCTAATGATCTCAAACCCTGATGATGCACATAGTTCCAAAAAATATTGTCCTTTATGAGGAAAGTGTAATGGGTTTAGCTAAACTCAATCACCCCATATGATGATTGATGACTACCTACATATCTAACACTCCAAGGATGGAAATAAAGCCACATGTAGTTCTCACACCTAGTGTGATTATGAAATTATACTCATTCTCTATATGTATACAACTAATTATGTGGTTTTAATACTTAAAAATGCTTTCTTGGACTTGGATTTAGATATTTTTAGACTTGGATTGTGATTGTTCCTAGTGATAGGTTTTAAAATTGGGAAGAATAGACTAGTTTACTTAGTGTGTAATAGTGTATAGATATATACCAAATAAGTGCCATGTCCCTTTTGAATGAGACCTTGATTTATTTATATATGGATATAATTAAATAATTCATCACATTACTAACATTATAAGATGATGGGCCTATGCTAAGGATGGGGTTGATTTTAAAAAATAACTTCTACCAAAAGTGGGTCGATATTGACTAGATCAGGTTAGTATTAATTAATGATATTGAACGTATTTGATAGAACTAAATTTTATATAGGCAAACTAAATTAAGAGCCTAAAGATGTTTGTGTAGGATATTTAGAAGGTTTGAAATAGATAGTGAGGTTCCTGTAGGTGTATAACAATATAACAAAAGGGTTGACTCATACGATAACATGCAAGTGTGAGAGATTCATATATTTAGATCTTTTTTGAGTTTTTAGTTATATGTGATAAATGTGTGTCAAGATTTCCATTATCAATTACTGAAGACCAAATCTTGATATGTACAAATTCCCCCATTTTATTCTAGTAATAGAATTACTAGAGTAAAAGGATCAAATCTACCTAGTTTGTACAATAGACTTTATCTTTGGTATGAAGCTCCAATTTTAGGGCCACTCAATAGTAAAACCTATAATATTTTATTGTCAATGTCCATAGATTAATTATTTTAATTTGAAACCAATTTTTTCAATTTTAGAAAAGAAAAAGGGTTAGTGTACACTTATGTGTTGGTGAAAACATGTTCCCATTATAGGTTATTGTAGATGATGATTCCTTGTTTAAGCATTGGAAAACTTGTGCTTCCTTACTAAAGCACACAAAGATTTTGGGTGGTCATGCCCCAAACTTGTGTAACTATGCAAGATATTATATTGGGAAGGAAACATGCCCCAACCCTCATGAGTGTGGGGAAAAGTACACAATATACTAACCCAAATAACTATGTATGAAAAAGAGAAAACCATTAAGCCAAGTTCACTAAAATAAATAACTACATAATTAAATGAGATAACCATCAGTATAGGCTCTCTCAAAGAAAATGAATTAACCATTGCAGATGGATTATAGATGTAATTGTAAATTTTCACTCAAATTTGATCAAATTTTCTCTATGTAAGAATAAAATGCATGATCAAAATGGAATAAACAATGTTCATGCTCCAAATAAATGTAAGTTTGATTATGCAGTTTTGATCATTATAGAATAAAATATGTGATCATAAGTTAACAGATAATATCCATTCCCCCATCATGACTATAGATTTGATAAGTGTGAAGTGGAATGACAACCATTTTCCACTCAAATTCAAATATGTTATTGTGTATGTGTGCATGAACTAGTATCATTCACCTTGAATACATACCAACTAATATAGAACATGTATCTATAATGTTGTACATCTATATGCTAAATTGTAGAACCTGTATCTAAAATGTATGTGTATGTGAAAACTTGTAATCATATTCCTATAAATGGTTGTGAATATGCCTATGCATATGCACCCAAGTATGTATGAATATATTCTTAAGTGTTTTTAAAGTAAATGCATATGCATGGAATATGCCCTTATAATCTATATCAGTATTCCTATATCTATCATGTGTCTAAACCAATCTGATATCCAAACCATTTCAAATCTCTAAAATTTGTATTTTGATATGATTTTTTGCTCATGGAGTCTATGTCTCTTTGAGAACACCATTATAATTCCCCCATTTTGTGATGAGGGATGTATCCTATAAGTTACTCATCTCAAAAGAAGAGTTAAATATACCATATCATACTTAAATATAACATTATATAATATCATTTGATCATGTGCATAATTTTTCATCATAGTAATGTATGTATTGATGAAGGAATGTATTAAAATATGAAATGTAGGGCATGAAAATGTCATGTTTAGATAGATGTATCAAGGAAGCACATAGTATAAGGACCTCTAAATAAGAGTAGATAGTAAAAGTGCATGATATAGATCATGGCACCACTTAATATTATAAAGATCAAAAAGTGCAAGTGTTAGTGTCACACATAAGGATAAGGATCGCATACATGGGACATAAGATGTCACAATAAACAAGACCAATGTCCATACAAAATGGGACATAAAAAATGTCATAAAATGAAAAATCAAGGATGTCACACCAAGAAACTCCAAGGGCCACATACAATAGTCAAGAAAAAATTATACTATCATGTAAAATAGTAACAACATCAAGAAGGATCTTTTCAGTTGTATAATCCTCCCACAGTAAAGGCTAAAATGTCTATAATAACCTTTCATAAGTATTGTAATCTCTATTGTAAATTTTGAAGTTTAAATTAATATCGACACTATAGCCATTCGACCCCTGCCTACTATCATGGGTTTTATATAAGAAGATGTCATCTATTGATGAGATAAAAAGATTGGTATCAAAGATAGGTTTTTTTTTATCGATATAACAAATGGTTTTATTAGAAGGTGGGCATGGAGTGTGTCATTTTTGAATAAAATGGTGTGGTGGAGCATAGGAATGGTAGCGAGGAAAAGAATGATGTTTGAAGGTGAGACGTATTCTATGCTACTTCTAATATTTTCTTGGAGTAACAAACTGTTGACATCTAAATGGTGTAGTTTTAGAAAAATTTGGAGCAATGTGTGATGGTTGGTGCTTACTAAGCTTATGAATGGTTTTCGTGTCAGAAACAAGTTGCATAGCTTTTTGGTGTGCAAAATCAATGACATAAAATAAAGACATGGTCGATATAGTAAGACCCTTAATATCAATATATTGGATGAATTTATCATTCAAATTATAAGGTAAGGACTCAAGAAATTTGATTTTAATAGAATCATCATTAAAGAATTTTGATTCATAGGCCAAAGATCTAAATTTCTTAGCATATCACTCAAACTATTTTAAATCACCCAACTACATCTTCATAAGCCATTTGTGGCTTTCAAGTTCTTTGTTGCCTTTAGGTAGAACAAAATAATTAATTAATATATGGTATAAAGTAGCAAGAGGATCAGGCTATCTATGTACATGAAGTGTCTATTCTTGTTTAGTCATGGAATTCCACCATTTCCAAGTAATTCCCCATAAACATTTAGATGCAAATAGAGCAGTCATACGAGGATCAAAATTTACAGTAACATAAATGACTCTCATTGAATTACACCATGCATTTATTTCATTCAAATGATTTAAGATATCATCTATATTGAGATACCATGGTTGTAATTGGATTTGGCTTCTTTGCATCATATTTATAGCTGGGGATTTTGGCTTTTTGGAGGGATGAAAGATACTACCAAAATTAATAGAAGAGGTTCCATAGGATGGTAGAGTAGGTACCTTTGATTCTTGTACTTCTTCAATTTTAACTTTATCTTTCTTTTATTTAGTAAATAGACAATCTAGGCTTGATTCTAGAGAAGACAATTTAGAATCAATATCATTTAACTGATTATTGAAAACTATGAGAGATTGATGGATTATATTTACCTTGTCTAAAGTAGGATGTACATAATTCAAGGTTTGATCTACATAGGTTTGAATCTCATTATAGGTTTTCCGATATACTAGGCATGGTCTTGAATAATAGGCAGTCTAGCCAATGGATTTCTTATATACAATGCCACTAAGCCTTCTAGCATATGGAAAATTTTATAATTTTTTGGATGGTTGGTATTTATCTTACTATATAGGACTGTAATATTTACAAAGGCATATTTAAATTCTCTAAACATGTCTACAAAAACTTTGAGCTAATTAAGTCTAAAATTGTTTACAACACTACTTTTATGTCTTTTATTCAGCCTCGTATTAAGTCTATTGAACTTGCATTAACATATAAACCAAGAAAATCTTTGAGTCTACAACATCCATATATATTAGTGTCATATTATAATATAATGGCATATCTATGTATCACTATGTAAAAATTAAGAAACTAGAAAGGCATGTGTAAGTAACATATGTAGATAAACATGGTACAAAGTTGATATAAAGATATAAAATATAATTATTGAAGCCTATGGATTAAGATTCCCTGAATATTAACATGGCCACTAAGTAGAGGAGGGTCACACACACACACACAAAACACACACACACACACACACACACACACACACACACACACACACACACACACACACACACACACACACACACACACACACACACACACACACACACACACACACACACACACACACACACACACACACACACACACACACACACACACCACAGAGCATAACAGTCATGCTCAATTCTTGATTTTGGATCTTTTGAATTCAATTATTGATTTTGGATCTTTTGAATATTTGAATATTTTTTTATTTTCTTAATTTTTTATATTTTTGAAATATTTGAAATTTGGAAAAGCTACTAATGTTCTTATTAATGGAAGGATCATGGGAATTTCCTATATTAAGTAGTGTAAGGGTCTTATATTATGGGTGGGAGGTATTACATCGGGGTGGGTTTGGATATGATAAGGATTCATGTGGTGTATCATATCTATCATTATCACTACTCATAGAAATCAAGGTATAATGAATGGCTCTAGAATTTCAAGGGATTTATGGTGTCTATTGTATAGTAAGAGGCTGTCTTACTACTTATGTTTATTGTGGGACATTATGAACTACCCATTGGGATAATTGAGTATGTAATGTAGGAGATGATAGCCTTTATGGTCTCTGAGTAACTCTCTAATGTGATCGATATTGAATAGATGGATGCATATATAGATCATGTATATGTGTAGAAATTGACTATGTATGCTAATCTTGAATATACATATCAACCATATTTGAATAATGATCCTAAATATATGTATCATCCATCTATGAATAATGATCTTTAATATGTGTTTCAACCAATCATGATGGTGTTAGGGATGAATGATGAGATATCTTTGACTGTAAAGGATACTTATACCATACACTTAGAACTATGATCATTCTATTACAATACATGTATTATAGAGGGAAGTACATATAAGTATGTGATCCATGGGAATCCTAAAAACATGTCAAAGATCACATTACTTTATAAAACTAGGAATGCCATGGCTAATATGGCTAAGCCCACTTGAAAGGGTAATATTATGCATCCTGAGGTATTATGTTTCTACCCATAGAATCCTTTAATTGGATGTACTTTGATCATATAGAAATAGAAAAATGTATTTTCCTTATATTTTTTTGGTACATACATTATATTTTGTTCTCACATGGATGGTAATATAATGAATTTCATATGCAATAGGTTTTTAAATATAGTATATTGATTTTTAATTTTTTTTGGATTACTATGATCCATTTAAGAAAGGCATATGAATTTTTAAAGGTGAATTTATCTTCTTATCCAAAGTTGTAAGTGTAATTATGTTAGGCATATGACTAGTTATAAAATATTAATCATTAGAGTAGGAGTTGTAGGTATGATGACCACGTCAAAAACATAATTGAACGATTGATCAGGGTGGAAAAGCATTTTGTCTTTTTTGAGTTGGTAAAAGGTTGTGGATAAAAATAAATCATTTTTGAGATCTGATGAATGATATACTATGAATTTCATATAACATTTTTATTTAAGGATGTAGTCATGAATATCCTCATTAGGACCTTTTTAAAGGCATAAAATGCTTTCCATTATAGCACAAGGTCCATTATTAATGATAAATTAATCTAATAAAGCTTATTTTAATAACTAAAAGGAATACAAGGACCCAATAGGTAAATTATGAAATAATTATATGGTATCATCAATCAAGCTTCTAAGAAACAAATTAAGTAATATATAAACATGATTTTTGTAGCTAAAAATATTAGTTAACAAGGTCTTAATATTCACATAAGGATCTACATGCCATCAAATAATTAAAATTCTATTATAACCAAGCCATGGGGGAGAGGAGTTTCAAATATATCAATAGGGATATGATTATATTGTACAACATTATAAGAAATACTAATATTTAAAGACACTAAATGAAGAGTTAAATCACATATATGTGTTTATAATTCTCTAATAGAATGCATCATGATCACTATCTTAGATATAAGTAAAATAAGACAATTAAGAGGTTCATTCAATGGGTCCAAGTGATTATGAATTTCAATCATGCACACATTGGAGGAGATATGAGTGGCAAGTGAATAATTATTAACAACCACATGCACATTACTAGTCATATAAGAAGGAAAATAAATCAAAGTTACATCATTAAATATTTACATGATTTTAGGAAAAAAATAAGGATATTGTATAATATATTTTCTAAGTTGTGAAATAATATCTAAATTAATCATATTATCACATGAAATATTTTCATCATTCAAATCATTCATAGATTTTTTATTTACATCACAAGAGTTCAAATTACAATCATAAACTATGAAGTAAGATTAAAAAACATCATAAATAATGGAAAAAATAGAGATAATACTTAGTTAGGAATGTGCTAAAATCAGAATTTAAATACACAATTCAATGAATCCTAGTAGGAAGGACATGAAACCTTAGATTGAAAGATAACTAGGATTAGGTTCAAATAAATATGTGAAATGAATGTAAGTTTAAGGAGTATAAATGAAATGTGAATATAAAAACTTGGTTGGGGATAAATGAAAAATAAAAAACCAATCATTAAAATCATAAAATTATACCTTATAGGGATAAATAAAATAGAAACCCTATGGGTTGAGTTATCTTAAGAGTGGAAGGGTTCAAATATTTTTTTAATGAATTTTGGTTTAACACTAAATATAATTCACACAAACAAATAAAACATTAAAATAAGATAATTCTATAACATAATAATAACATATAGGAAGTAAACCAAACTTAGGCCTAAAAATAATAAATTAAAGCATGACAAACAACTGAAAAAATAATGGTAGTTAAAGATAAATGAAGAGATATGTAAAAAGACACATCTAGTCACTATTTTGAAAATCTAGAGATTGAAGTAAGATTTAGAAGTTGTATTTAATGGAAAATTATAATATAAACCTATGAAAAAATGGGATAGAATCAATAGGTCATTGAATCTATGCCATATAAAATCAGCAAATCGATGAATGTGTACATATGTTTCTATTAAATTTTTACCCTTCTACTCAATTTATACTCCATTAATTTTTTTTAGTATAAAATTTTATGGGAAGGTGCATAGTTATATTACAAGTAGGGTTATGATGTATTTCATGGGTTGAGTTTCAAATGAAGAGATTCCACACCATGTAATGAATTATTCCCTCATCCTTGTAACTAACACACACACACATGCACATAAAGGCAGATAACTCAGAACAAGCTCAATTTCTCATTCAATAGAAATTCATATGATATGTCATTTAACATGAGATATAATCTATTCTAGGATCAATTTGATACAATAATAACCTCCATATTATAATGACTAAGGCTTCAAAATTTTATATGAGGTAATATTCTTAGACCTTGTCTCTCTCTCACACACACTCTCTCTCGTTGCTTTAGTCTACTAATTTTAGAAGAATTTATTCTTAATCCTAATAATCACTACTTAGAATTATCCTTTAATTCCATTTTATAGGTTGCTAAATTGGTTAAAGACTACCCTTGCCAAGTAGGAAACCAACATATTAATCAACAATTAATGAATTATATGCCTAGGTGTATATGTTAATTAGGACAATGTGGATTCATATATAATTAGGCCACAAAAATATAAATTAATTGATTTATTTGTCTTTATTTTTGGGTTCTTACCTTCTAATCTAATGTTTTCCATTTTAATTTTTGGTGATTTAGTAGACCTATCATAATGACGTATAATATGTGTCAAACCAGTTGAATTTATGTTGGAGTGTACCTTGTTAGATTCTATTTAACCCTTTTTGGATGGGTTATGGAAGAATAACCTAATAAAATATGGATTAATTTATTCTAAAATTAGGTCAATTAAATGAAATTGGATTTATAGTATTATGATAAATATGCTAAATTTGAGAATATGATAAATATAGAAAAATACAATGCCAAAAAATATTCATAAATTTTTAATATAAAGGATATAAGTACATATATTAATTAGTTATGTGTATAAAAATATTATAGGTACAACTTTAGAATAATAAAAACTGATGTTCTACCTTGATTCATCAAATTCTATAAAATAGCTCTCTATTAGCATGGAAACTACCATCAAGGTCTAGACACTACCATAAATACTTAAATCATAGTTTTAAATGTTTATATCTAGATCAAGATATAAATTATTTTATAAAACAAACAATTACACTTATTAGGGTTCACTATCACTTTGTAATATGCTAGTTCAAATCATGCACATAGGTTCTTGAATTAATTTTTTGCTCAAAACCCTAGGTCCTCTACCTTAGCATGTCACCTTGAAAAATAGGTGTTAGTGGGCCCAAGTGAATTTAATCTCACCTAAAATAACCCTATAT
This sequence comes from Torreya grandis, assembly GCA_037957365.1. Lineage (NCBI taxonomy): Eukaryota > Viridiplantae > Streptophyta > Pinopsida > Cupressales > Taxaceae > Torreya > Torreya grandis. The sequence continues at coordinate 1,729,684 of JARHVA010000037.1, forward strand.
AAATGATCACTACCTACATATCCATATATTCTAAATATGGCCTCATATCATTGTATCCCTCCCCTTATGTGGGCTTGTGTGTGAATAATTATGTAATATACTATATTTGAGTGCATGTAGTGATATATCTTGTAAATTGAAAAATACTACTCATGGGATGCTATTTGAATGATTTATAACTATAAAAATACTAATTTTATGATTTATTTGGAAATAAGGAAGTACATCACAGTTGTGCAAGTGATTTTTAGTAGTGTAGTGTGAGATTAAGAGGTGTTTTCTTAGGTCTTGCTTACATTTTATAGATGGATAGTGAATGACCTTTGATTTGTATTTATACCACACTTTTTAAAATAATTTCATGAGAGGGTTAAATAATATAAAGAGGCAAACCTATATATGTTGAAATATTATAGATTGGGGACACTAGTGTCAATGTTGGTATCCTAATATAGATGCTAGTGTGTTATAGGGTATAATGTTATTTAGGATTTTTAACTATCTAGGAATGATAAAAATCAAGTTTTACACAAAATTAAGGTTACATGTGATTTGGGTAATCATAATGTTAGGGTTGGTTTATAGGATAAACACTTTATCATAGTGAGATGGTAAATGTGAGCTTTTTTATAGTGAGGACATCATGAATTTAAGGGTTGAACCATGATTAGGTTTTTTTCAAGTGGAAAAAAATAGTTTGTTATATAAACTTATATTTTAATAGCTACATTTCCCCCCCATTTGATATAGTAATTCATAAGGATGTAATTAATAGGTCAAAGGAAAGAAATGCATACCTTGGTGTGTATAACAAACCTTAATTTTTATTGAACCCCATTTAAATTGGTTATTTGTGTATTACCTAAAACCAAGAGAATTTTACAATGTAATTTGTATATATAATTTTAAAATTAAATAGTTGAAATGTTTTAAATTAAATCTAGAGTAAGGAAGGAGTACACCTATGTGTTGACATAACTATGTTTCCCTTTGGTACTTTTCTTTGGTGATGATTCTTCCTTATTGAATAATTAAAGAGAGAGGTTAAAAACTAAATTTTAGAGATTTGAAAAGTGAATTTGAGGGTGATCATGCCCCAAATTTTGTACAAGGATGATTTGTGCCAAGGCCATTGAGAACACTGAATCTCAATCACAAAACTCAAGTGTAAACATAATCTAGCCATTCTAGCCAAAGTCAAATGGTATAAAAATATAAACCTAAAAAGAGGAGTAGTGCCAAGGTTTTTGATGGAATTGAGTCTTAACTACACTACTCAATGGAGACAACTACTATAGATAGGCAAAATCTCAATTGATGCATCTTGAAAAGGAGAGTGCATCAAAGAGTGGTGAGAAAGGAATGAACCTTGTTCATGCCCCCTCATCAAATTTGACGTAAATAGTGTATAATATAAATATTTATTTATGATTTGGTGAATTTTTCATGGAATATGCACCTCTAATGTGTCTCAAGATGAATTATCTATAAAAATGTAACCTCTGATATGTAAATTGTATATGATATTTGTCTTAAATTTGAAAAACTCTTTCCCAAATCAATTAAAATTAGTGCCAAGTACATACAATTATAATCCAAGTGTATATCTAAATAATTTAAACTATATCAAGTTATGCAAATTATTCCAACTCTATGTGTGTGGATTCATGTGTATATAAACTACCCCAACTGATATGCCTCCAATTTTGAGGTGATGGGAATGCAATATGAGAGTCACCTTATCTCAAAAGGATAAGGTAACCATGTCATATATGTATCAATAATGTAGTAAAAAAGCATATAATAGCACCATTTTTAAGTATATGTATAAAGTAAGCTTGTAGTATCTAATCATAACTATCCCTAAGATGCATGATTTAGATCATGGAAACATATAGAAGTAACAAACACTAGTGAAATAAAAATCAAGTACACATAAAATAAGACTCCATGTCACAAAAAGGGGTCTAATAAGACTAAAAATAAGGATCATGTTCGAATGTTTTACACTCAAGGGGAGGACATGTTCAAATGTCTGAACACCAAAGAAACAACACTCAATGGCACTATGGCCAAAAAATAAGGAACAAGTTCAAATGTTCCACATTTAAAACAAGGTAGAAAACAAGTACACTCAATTAATCCATGTGATAATATGAATAATTCAAATATAAAAAACCAACATAATCATACCTTACTAGTTCCTAGATACATGTGTTATTAAGATGTCATGTATCATAGTATATTTATCACACTATGTAAGATGTAAACATGATTATAGATATGTGTACACATTAGTGTATAGGTTCAATATGATAATGTAAAGCGATCATAAAAAAATGTAATTTATATCAATAATGATAAATTAAATAAATTCCCCCAACATAGTTGATGGAGGTACACACCACTAAGAGGGGGGGTGAATCAATAGTTTAACAATATTACAATCCAATTCCCAAATCTTCAAGCTACTTAACCAATCATATCAATATGCAAGATAGATGAATCAAAGAACAAGAATGAATGAAACCATAACACAAATATTTATGTGGGAATCCCTCATAAGAGAGAAAACCCACTCTCAAGTTTGAAAAATAATGGAATACAATCCTATATGATGATTACAAATAAGAGGCTTTAGTGAAGCACCCACTTCATAGGGAGCACCAACCCCTAAAGATGACAAGTACCAACACAACACCTTATAAAATGAATAACTATTGAACTCTGATTGATTCTCAATCTGATAGATAAACCCTATAAGAACACCCTTCTCCGATTCTGTAACTCCACACAAGTCACCAACACCAAGCTATCTCTTCAACACAAGCAAATAACTCCTCAAATCTTTCACGTATATTCAAATATGCACTCATAAATCTGATAAAAATAATCAATAGAATAATTTTTTTTTTCCAAGTCTAATGACATATTTCTCTACTCAAAATCATATAAACATTGGTCACTAAGACCCCCAACAACCTTTGCACAAGGTCTTTAAATAATAACACACACACTTGCTTGTCTCACTACCCTCACACACCCAAAATGCATAAACCACCATGTATATATAACAATATTAATTATGTTCAGCCATATATATTTATAATATTTTATAAATAATTATTCATGTCTCCTAAAGTTGGACATGATGCTCTGCACAAGCTTTTTATACCATACCATGAGCTCATGTGACAAACACCTCACACATGAAGCATAAATCCACTTGTGTGACTATATTTTACTAAATAAATATTAGTAAAACCTTAAAAATAAATAAATAATATCTTAAATAGATCCTAAACACTCTTAAATCATTAGGAACACTTGATCTGACCATCTTCCCTATAAACAAACTCAATCATCCAAAATAGGTTCCTTTTGCTAGCAAAATCATCATGGTCAACTATGAGTCAACCATTCAATCAACTCAAAGTGACTAGGAAAAATAATAATATAATATTTAGAGGGAATACATCCCTTACATAACATCCAAGATCTTAGACCCATTCTTATTCATTGATTAGGCCTTCCAATTCCTCTTTTCACTTTGATCACTTTTTCTCACTTAAGACATCATTTCCTTCATATCGACTAGTCAACTTTAACCTTATATAAATTTGACATAGAAATATGAATCTCACTAAATATTTTCATGGATATTTGGGACAATTACTTAGTTTTAAAAATCATCCATTAGATCATCTGGTCATTTATAGAAATCTTCCTCAAAAATAAGAATACTATTAACAACCCTTTTTCTATGGGACCCACACACTATCAAGAAACCAAAAGTACTTTATTAGAAAACTAAAGGAGTCCTATATAGCCTATAAACATTATATTTTATCAAAAAATCCATTATGATCCCAAACCATCAAGATCTTCTCTATTAAGTCTAAGACTAGGGTTTTTGCACACAAAAACCTACTTAGCTTCTTAACAATCGGTCATAAAGGATAGGACCTTAGTCTATGAAATAATTATTCTAGAATATTCTTAGGGGATCTCCAAAATATATACAAAAGGATCATCTCCCCATGCATACCCTACACATTCCAAAAAACACAAGAAAGTCCTTCTCAGGCTTACTAGACACCTTTTTAGCACCTCTTGAAGCCATATGATCCTTTTTATAACTTTTTAATTCAGCCTTTGACCTCTGACTTGGTTAATTAACTTTAAAAATACTATATGATCATCTCACATGTATATATATGATTAAACACTTTGAAATCACTCTTTGACCCTTTATAAAGTCTCACTAGCCCACCTAGGCCAATTAGGCCAATAACAAAGCTATTATGCAAAACACTTGTCACCTCTTGCAAACCATACATCTGACATATTTACACCCTATACATGTCTAAAATGTATATTAAAAGTATACTGAGCTCCTTAACATGTCAAAAAATCCATAGTGCTCAAAACACCCTAAGTATTCATGCATGATCAAGCCTACAAGGCATAACTTGACCTGCATACCTCATGAAGGCCACATGAATTCAATCCTTGAGCATTTAACACAACATGAACAAATAAAAAAACATCATACAAATATCTATTCAGCCATAAAACATCTTCCTAGAACACCCATGCACATCCTTACAAGTATCCCATTGCTCCAAGTATATTAGACCACCATGTTCCATCACTTTGAACTATTAGACCACTTTGTCATCACTAATGCCACTTGACATAAATGACAACACATCTAAGATCAATATAAAAATAATAGTGTGTCACATGGGTGTATGAAAGGTCCAACTCTATATGCTCATGTATCATATATATAGTGTATGCATGTATCACACTCATTTACCCATTAAACATGAGTGTGCATGGAAGGAACATGATATGCTATCTACTAATATAAATTAAACACCATAGAGGAAAAAAATAGTAAACATGTGTATGTTTAATATTTTTATATATTTTAATGTTTTTATGTTTTATTATTTTATTTTTTATATTTTTACATATTAGGGTGAAATAATTAGTCCCATATATGAGGACACTTTTTTGCTTACTAAAGTTGTAGGTAATATTTGATGAATTTCCATATTAGCAAGAGTTGGTTGATTTTATACTATAAGAATGTGTTTTAACCCTTTAGGTTTTTACTAATGTAAATCCAATGTAGTTAAGGTCTGAGTATATTGTTAATCTAGGATAAAACTAGAAATTATTGATTTAATTGAACTTTACCAAAATATCAAGTTGTAAGAGAAAAGGAACTTATCTATAATTAAACATAGTTTTTTGCAAATCTAGGTAATGGAGATGACTAAGTGGACATATAGTAATATTTAAAATTCTAACTATTTTTTGAGATCTGGCTCAAGATAGTATCACCCCTATTAGGATAATAACACCATGTCGTGACAGTTTCCAATTTTGGCATTAATGTCCTTCCTATAGGGAATGTATGAAACTTTTAGGGAAGTTATGGGAGGTTATGGAGGTCCTATAGGTGGTTATATGTCATTTGGGGGCTCGTCTATGTCACAATTTTGGTTGAATCACCTCTAAAACCCTAATAAATACTTGCACACATGAAACAATAAATGGATCAAATGCAAAAAAGGAAAGTAAAAACTAGGTTGTGGGATGTTAGGATCACATAGAATAGAACTCCTATTGTCCTAGACATTGCCTACATTAACCCCAATGTTAGGGGTCTCAGATCATATGTAGTTATCCTTAAAGGAACATGCACCATCAACTTACACAGTATGATAAAATGATTTTTTCTTAGGCCCTTCTTTGATCAAGCATGCAAATGTCTAAGTGTGAAGATTACGTAATATGCAAAGTATTGAACTATTCTATTAATTGATTTTATGTAAATATGTGCCAAAATAGTAAGTGCCAGATGTAAAATTCCTTATGAGGCTCTTTATATAGAAGAAACTTTATTTTGAATATAATACCTTGTTCACTGGCTGAAAAGTCATAAAAGAAAGATAAAAACATAAGAGAAGGATCACATAGGGGTTAGGACTCAAACATGGGTAAAAGGGACCATTGGACACTAGATTCATAAGTGGACACTAGCTCCATTTGGATCTACTATCCCAAAAGTGGACCTAGTATCCTAGGGCTTAGAACAGAGCTAAAATCAGGGAAGACTAGCTAGGCCCCCCTGTGACTGGGAAAATGTGACCTATGACTGTTATAAGTGTCATAAAATAAGGAAAAATAATACAAAATAAAGATCAAAAGACTCAAAATGTCCATGTGAATAAGGACTATAATCACACTAAGACTTTCATGTGAAAGAGCAACAAAATACATAATACTTTTGGTTGCCTGACCAAATTAGGTTGTTTACATTTACACCCCTTTTATTCCAATAATGCACTGAAATGAAAGTACTAGATTAAAAAAAAAAGGAATGTGTACTTATACTTATGTGTGTGAATGTAATTTGGATTTGGTACACTTCTTGGATAGAGAAGTGGATAAAACCTAGAGTGCAATATGTGAAGGAGAGACACATGGTGTGGATGCCCCTTGTATTGAAACTGAGTATGTAAACTAAATGTGTGGAGAAACAAGGCTCAATTTTTCTCACTCTGATATTTAGATTAAATATAAGTATGTAAAATAAATGTGTCTAGAAATAAGGCTCATTTACCGCACTCTAATATATAGATTGAATCTGAGTATGTAAACTAAATGTGTGGAGAAACAAGGCTCACTTGCCCCCACTTTGATATTTGGACTGAATCTAAGTATGTAAATTGGGTATGGTGTGTTAGAATAATTAATTAATCCTAGCATTTTGTAATAAATTTCTAAAGGTGATTTACACCTTTGATTGACATAGGTTAGTTAGATGGGGTATTTCCAATGTGTGATTTGTTAGTGTGAGTCATAATATCCTATAGATTAGGAGATCTAATCTCATTTAGTGTTATATAAATAAACACCTCTTGTAGTGTTTTTGTCAATTCAGTTAATACAATTCCATTCTAGATTTCATTTGGTAGTAGAGTAGGAAATTATTGAGGAGTATTTTTTGAATCATTAGAGATTCGGTGGAGAATGAGAGTAAAGATCGTGAGATCCTTGGATGCATCACTCTACTCTAATTTTAACCATCCCAAGCTAAAATGCTACCAAAATTCTAGCCAATTTTGTGGAAGGAGAATAGTTGTCAATGCATGATTTTTTAATTTTTATTTTTATTTTTTATTTTTTGCAAAATTTTTTGTAATTTTTGCTTCAATTTTAGGCCAAAAAAAAGATTCATATTCAGTCATTTATTGACATTTTTTTAATAAGGGTTTGAACTCATTATTTGTATTCAACTTGTAGAAGAGGGTTTAGTTTTGAAATTTCAAATCTAAAATCTATATTTTATATTGATCAATTTTATAAATTGATAATATTTTAAAAAAATTATTGAAACCCTTTTTATATCAATTTAGATCTATACAATTTCAGATCTTTTCATATTCAGATCTCCATATTTAGAAAATTTATATTATTTTTTAGATCTAAAAATATATATAAGCTCTAGAATTGATCCTATATTTTTTATGAATTATACTTAGAAAAATATGAATTTAAAAAAAAATCAGAATTTTTGGAGCTTCTGGGGATTTTCTACGATTTTTCAAGTTTCTATTTTGTAGGACAAACAAAGAACAACAAAAAAGGTAGTTTTTTTTGATATTTTTTGTAGAATAATAGATCAAATATTATATCACTAGATTCCTCTCATTGAGATTTTTTTGAAAAGTATTTTTTTTTCTAAAAATGGAGCACCGAGGCACCCATTGTGAAAGTTTGAAGGTAGATGGCAATTTGAAAGTTTTCATTTGGTGTAGAGTCAATTTTTTAGATAGAGCACCACCTAGATCCACCACTTCTAGCATCAGCACCACCATCACACCACAAAAAAAAATTATCCTCTATTCACACCATATGACCACCTTTTGGGCATTGTTTTTATCCCCTAAAAGCTTGTCCTTCACCACTATGAGCCATCTTCGAAGATCTTTTCTTCCAAGGCTCATAACTTTTGATCCATAAAGCCTGGGAAGGTATTTTTTTTTCACCTTGGCTATTTTTTTTGATATCTATGTCGTGGTAAGTCTAATGTTTACATATTGATCACCCATATTTATATAATTTTTAGTTTGATGTTTTTCCATGATCTTTATAGCTACAAAATATATTTATTTTGATTCTATATCAGACTATAAACTTCATTGGTGAAATTTATTGATTCATCACAACATTGAAAATTGTAAGGCAAAAAGCTTAATTTTTTTAAAAAATTACAAATTTTGAAACAAAGAGGAGGTATTTTATTTTCTCACCACCTTCAAAATCATCTTGCAATAGGAAAATACATTGTTTTTCTCTTCGAATGAATTTTTAGTTGAAACCGACATCCAATTTTCCATTGCATTTTTGGTAGAGTTTGATGTCCATTGTGTGATTATGTATGATGTTTTATCTTTATGTATTTGGTTTTGTATTTTATTTACATTTTAAAAATGCACATTTAATTTCCACACTTAACAACACACTTATAATTTAGCATACACAACTTGCAAAATGTCTGGTTCTAGACCATGTTTTGTGATTTTTGACACACAATTAATTTGAGGTGATAATTATGTAACATGGAAAACAAAATTACAAAAACATATTGATTTTTAAGACATTTGGTCAGTAATAGAAGGCACATGGCTTAGATATGCAATAGATGTTGATCAACAATAGAAATTTGACAAGGCTAATAAAAAGGCCAAGTTAATAATCATGTTTGGAGTTTTAGATGAGGTACAACCTCATATCCATATTGATACAACTATAAAAGATGTATGGGATAAGCTTACAACTATTTATGAAGCTAAGAATAAAAATTATATATTGCATCTTTAGAGCCAATTACACACTCTTAAGCTCAAATCAGATGAAAAAGTAAAAGCATTCCTTAGAATAGTTGCAACTTTTTAGGCTTTGCTTCAATCTTTGGGTGAACCAGTGATAGATGACTCTTTGGTCCCTATAGTCCTTAGAGAATTTCCCCTCACATATAAGATATTAATGACCACATTGAATGTCATAGGACAAAAACCAAACTTTGAGGTGTTGGTAAATTCATTGCAACAAGAGGAAGCTATTCATAATTCAAAGGAAGTAGATGGGCATGCACTCGCATCAACTCAAAAGGGGAAGAAACCCATGAAGGGTCCAAAGGAATCTCCAAAGAAGAATAATCAACATAACTAACAAATGAATAATTCAAATTCTTCTAAATCATGTAAAATTTGTGGAAAATAAGTGCATGACTTGAAACATTATTGGTACAACACATTTCAACAGTGCTCATCAAGCAAGAAGCCCTCTTTCAAAAAGTCACCATAGATATAAAAGAAGCAACCATAATAACAAAATAGGTGGAAACAAAAAAATTCCAAGCCTAAACAATATGGAAATGTTACTAAAGATAATGATTCTTCAAATGAGGAATATGGTTTAGATACTCAAACACATGAGTCTACTAGTCATCCAAGTGTAGTTTGGTATGTTGATTCAAGAGAAACTAGACACATGACAGGTAGAAAATACTAGTTTTCTACTTTGAAAAAAAATCAAAGGGAAATTTTCACTTGGAGATGATACATCATATATAGTTCAAGGTAGTGGTGACATCAAAATTCAACTTGGAAATAGAAATTACAACATTTCAAATATTCTATATGTTCCAAGACTGATAAAAAATATGTTGTCTATTAATCATCTACTTGACCACAACCTCATGGTTGAGTTTGAGCACCAAAATGGTCAAAAAAATTTCCACATCAAAGACAAGTCTAGCTATTTCAAAGTGATTACCAAGGCTTCCAATATTGAAAAAAAAAAATCCATCTTGATTTTATTCAAAATGGTCATCAAACACTTATGGTCAAAGATACAAAACTAGGAATTTTATGGCACAAAAGATATGGTCACTTGAGTTATGGTTATTTGGTTTAATTGAGCAAACAAGATATGGTTTGTGGCCTTCCCAAACTAAAGTAATCTTATAATATATGACTAGTTACTTAGTAGGAAAACAAAGAAGATCTCCCTTTGGAAAGATTGAGTATTAGTCACTTGGTAAGTTGGATTTGGTGTACACCAATCTTTGTGGATATTTTTCTCCCAATCTCATGGGATACAAATACTTTTAGATTTTTGTTGATGATTACTCATGGAAAATGTGGGTATATTTATTGAAGACTAAGGAACAATATTTTCAAGTCTCCAAAGAATTCAAGACCATAGTTGAAAATGAAAATGGTAAGAAAATTAAGACCCTCTATTTAAATCATGGGGGGGAATACACCAGTAAATAATTCTCAGCCTATCTCAATACAAATGGAACCAATCAATAATTGATAGCTCCATATTCACCTCAGTAGAATGGAATTTCATAATGGCATAATAAAGTCATTATGGAAATGTTTTGCAGCATGGTTGAGGATGAAAATTTTCCTAATACATATTGGGAAAAAGCTTATCACACTACAATCTAGTTGTTAAATAGGTCACCCACCAAAGCTCTTGATGGAATCACACCACATCAATCTTGGATAGGGAATAAAAAAATTAACCCAGCTTAAATTTTTTTGTTGCAAGGAATATATGCATGTGCCTAAGAAGAAAATAAATAATTTGGACAAGAAAACAAAATATTGAATTGTTTGGGATATAGTGCACAATCAAAGGCATACAGGCTCCTTGATCAAGAAACAAAGAAGGTACTAATCAATAGAGATGTAGTGTTTTATGAAAAGAGTGGAATCAATCCACCTTCTATATAGGGAATGATATAGGTAAAAGTCCTATAATATTTTTATATAGTGATGGTGAAATTGAATAGGAAGATAGTCAAATAGGACCTCTTACACCATCACCTATAGTTTAGCATATGCCCAAGTGGTATAAAAGTAATATACAAGATGTTAACTTGAATGGAGTACCAAATACATCCACTTCAAGATCGAGGACTTGAATCATGTCTTGAAAAGAGGTAAATATGGTCCTTATGAGTATTGTGCAAGAAACATATGAGTCCTCTACAGTAAGAAAATCCCTATAGTCTAGACCTTGTAAAGATGCCATGGATGTAGAATATCAGTCACTGATGAGGAATAACACTTGGTAGCTTGTTGATATTCCACTAGGGAAGAAGCATATTGGATGTAAATGGGTCTTTAAGACTAAGTACAAAGTAGATGGTACTATTGATAAGTACAAGGCAAGGTTTGTTGCAAAAGGGTATGCTTAGAAATAAGGTATTGACTATGAGGAGACTTTTGCTCCCAAAGCTAAGATAAAGACTATTAGAATGGTTTTTGCTATGGCTACATAATTTCAATGGAAATTCCATCAAATGGATGTAAAAAGTACATTTCTCAATGGATATTTGAAAGAGGAAGTCTATATGACTTAAATTGATGTATTTTTGGCACCTAATCAAGAACAAAAAATGTGTAGGCTTATCAAGTCTCTCTATTGGCTAAAATATGCTCCCCAATCTTGGTACATCAATATTGATGAGCATCTCATACAATATGGATTCAATAAGAATCTATATGATCCTAAACTCTACCTTAAACATCATGGGGGGAGGTTGTTATAATGATTGTTTATGTTGATGATCTAGTCATCATTGGAAGCACAATAAAGATGATCGATGCAACTAAGAATGATATCAATCGATCATTTGACATGATAGATCTTACACTACTACACTATTGTCTTGGTTTGGAGGCATGATAGAAGGAACATTACATTTTTGTTTCACAGATGAAGTATACCAAGACATTGCTCAATAAATTTAAAATGATAGACTACAAGCCTATTACATCACCTATATAGACAAGACTTTAGTTGTCTCATACAAATCCAACACCAAAATTAATTGCAAATCTCTATTAGCAGTTGATTGGAAGTCTCATTTTCTTGACACATACTAGGTAGATATTAGCTATGCTATCAACTATCTTTCTTGATTCATGTAAAAACCAAAGGTGGCACATTGAAAATCAATAAAGTAGGTATTGAGATACATTAGAGGTACAATTGAGTATGGTCTAGAGTATAATAAGAATGTTAAGTTCTTCTTGATAGGATACACAGATGTTCATGGGGAACTAAGAAGAAGAATTATGTTTTTAAATCTTCTAAAGAGGTATAATATCATAATGTAGCAGGAGATGTCTATGAAGCAATATGGATACATCACATTCTTTCAAGACTTAGAGTTCCACAGACTCAGCCTACAGTTCTCAATTGTGACAATCATGGTGTTTTACATCTTGTTCACAATCCATTGTTTCATGAGATAACCAAGTACATAGAGGTTCAGATTCATTTCATATGTGAAAATGTACAACAACACAACATATAGCTCCAGTATTACCCCACTCAGGTTTAGTCTATATATGTCTTCATGAATTCACTTGCATGTGATAAGTTTGAGGTATTTAGAATTTCTATCTCTTCTTCTCTTCAAGGTATGATTAATTAAAGGGGGAATGTTAGAATAATTAATTAATCTTAGCATTTTTTCATAAATGTCTAAATGTGATTTATACCTTTGATTAACATATGTTAGTTAGATGGGGTATTTCCTATGTGTGATTAGTTAGTGTGAGTCATAATCTCCTACATATTAGGAGATCTAATATCACTTAGTGTTGTATAAATAAACGCCTCTTGTAGTGATTTTGTCAATTCAGTTAATACAATTCCATTCTAGATTTCATGGTGGAATATTATGGATCAACTGGTGTAGATGACCCTATGAACCAAACTAGTGAAAAACTAGTGACGATACTAAGTATAACCTAATAATTTTAAAATGAGGACTAAGGATGTGTGTTATGCATCATGCCCCCTAATCTTGATATATGAACAGTGTAGTTGTGTATCTGAATATCTAAGTAAATTAGTATACCTAAGTCAAAATTATATGTGTGTGTGTGTGTGTGTGTGTGTGTGTGTGTGTGTGTGTGTGTGTGTGTGTGTGTGTGTGTGTGTGTGTGTGTGTGTGTGTGTGTGTGTGTGTGTGTGTGTGTGTGTGTGAAACTGTGTGTCTCTATATCTGAGAACCTGTGAATCTGAATATCTATGTAAACCTATGTAGACCCATGTGTATGTATGTCTAAAAACTTATGAATTTGAATACCTGGGTAAACATGTGTACCTATGTAGACCCATGTGTCTATATATCTAGTAACTTATAAATTTGAATATTTGTATAAACCTGTGTACCTATGTAGACCTATCTGCTTATGTCTACATGAAACTATGTAAGTCTGAAGCAAACTATACATATTTTCCCCCCCTTTTGGTGAGAGAGATAAGATTATGGTAAGCATATGTAACCAAAAGTGGTAATGATTGGTTTTACTGGTGTTAATTAGTAAGTTTAATGTTGTATTAAGTTTAAATAGTGTATTTATTGTGAAAAAGTTGATAATTGAATGTGTAATTGACTAGATGTTTTGTCGGTTCTTATGTTAACTACAGTGATATTTTTTTGCCATTTTATAGATTTTAAAATGATTAGGAGATTGGTTTAACCAATATAGGATGTTACATATTGATGTCAAGTCTCATGTGTAATAAATAATTCATAAACTAGAGCTATGTTTCTCAAGATATGGTGATAGTAAGGGATTTTTATTAGTCAATGAAATTAGCATGCAAGGGTAACCTTAATAAGGTGGAATTAGGTAATTATGACTTAAATAGGTCATTTGATTCATTTTTAAATTCTTTTGGATAATATGAGTTGAAATAATTTTGTGTTTGAGTGAGATAAATGTGCTAAGGATATGAGGAGCTAGCCTGTTACACTATGAGGAGGTTATGGCACAGATTCAAGATGGGGAGGAGGTTTACCTAGTAAGGAACCTAAACTATTTCCTATGTGTATCATTTAAGTTATCTTGTTTAATATTTTTATTAAAAATGAATGGTTTACAGAATATTTTACAAATAATGACATTAGTGTCTAGTTTTAGGTGCTACTGTTTAGTACCTAGTGCTAATGTCTAGGGGGTGCTATTACTATCTAGTTTTATTACCCTATATGCAAAAATAGTGTCCAAAAATATTGAGATGTGATGATGAATATTATTGTCTAATTTTTGATGTGCATTTTTGTCTATTATTTTTTAATTTTTATTTGTTGATGTCTTATTTGGTTATACTTTTACAAGTTGATGATTGCATGAGGTAGTTTCACATGAGATGGATGATGGAGACCTTGTGGGGTATACCTATGGTAGATGCTGAGATGGAGGTGCTTGAGAGAGAAATTTTGAGATATGTTGCATTCTTGGAGCCTATTCCATAGGATAAGCATATGATGACTGGGCTATGTGAGAGATGGGATGTAGATACATTCATATTTTGGTTACCCAATAGGGAGATGACTATTACACTAGAGGATGTGTAGTACATTTTATGATTTTTGATCTCTAGGAAGTGAGATATACTATAGGAAGCTAAATGTCCTAGGGCCATATAATGAGCTTCTATATATTTCTCTACCATGGTGTTTGGGACTCATCATGTAGGGAGTCTTAGTGATATATTATTGACCTTAATTATGACTGTCGAGGTTCTATGATTGCATAAAATCCTAGTTATTTTTATATCTTCATTTATGGTTGTAGATGGGGGTGGGGTTTCAATTTATAATAGGATTCATGATATAGTGTAGGATATCGAGGTTCATGGTACTGTGTACTCTTGGGGTCATATGATGCTAGCTTACCTGTATAAAGATCATCATTTTACATAGGAGATGTGTGGTAGAGGTATTAGAGAATTGACATTGATAGATTATTGGGCATATAGTTATAAGTATGCTAGTAGCACATGCACAAGATGTATGGGCCCATTCATAATTATGTGTAGAGATATGGATAGGGATAGGTCATGTGCCTAGGAGGAACACTATGTAGTGTTGGTAGTTTTTAGATAGTTTGACATTAGTGAATATTATCTAGAGACCCTACAGGGGATACAAGGGGTGGATAGAGGATAATACTTAGCTAAGGTAGATTCAGGTGAGTTGTTGGCTACATGACCATTGAGACAATGTCTTTGAGTGATTTCAATATGATCAGGTCACATGATATTTTGGTGTGGTGCAGGATGTGCCCCCAACACCTATTATATGGTTGAGGGATTCTCAAGTTCTTATGAGGCTAGGTAATATGTTGAAGTCATATATTTATGAATTGGCTCCTATTCCATTAATAAAGTGGGACCCTAATATTAATATACTAGATATAGATGATGTGGGAGTGACCAAGGCTTACATAGCCTAGTGGAGTGAACATATATGGGCACCTCTATTTATGAGAGGTGGGATGATTACAGAGGATGTATTAGATGTAGAGCCCTTGAGGGTAGTTGATGTAAGTTAATATGATATGTTTGTATTTTTTATGTAAAGTTGATTATGTTTTTATGTGATGAGGAATATTATGAACTGTGTGAAAATTTTTAGGTTTAGGGGATGACAAGTACTAGGAACTCACCATTGAGTTGACACTTCATGAATTGACACAACATATGCTTAATTATGCCATAGAGGATGGATTGGTAGATAGGTCCATCAATGTGGTTAGGGTATATGCCTATTTGTTTAACCAAGCTACAATAATTATTGTGATAAATAGGTGAGTGGTGATGGATAGAGATGAGGCATGTGTTGAGTTTCATAGGCATACCATGCCTTCACCTGATGCTTTAGGTGGGGCTAGTAATTGGATAGTAGATGACTACATACATCTTCAATGAGAGAATTCTAAGTGTATGGTTGATCTAGGCTTGTATTGTGTGTGTGAGAAAGAGTATACAGAGTCTTTGATCTAGGTCACATAGAGATAGAGGGGCCTCTAGTTATAACTTTGATATATCTGAGAGTGAGAGTGAGGGAGCTAGTCCCAATGGTCATGTCCACATCATTGAGTGATGGAATATATTTGTATTAAAACTATACTTTGAGTTGTATATATGGATGTTTATTATTTAAATTTGCACTATGTGTATTTGTAACTAGATCTTGTTATATGGTATGTGTTTACTTGGTTTAATTGTTTGAAATGATGATATTTATATAGTGAAATTTATTGAAGTAGAATTAATGAATTTGTATCTATTTTATGAATGTTTAGACATGTGTGTAGTGGATTAGGATTTTGTATTTATTGGTAAAGGGGTTTTTTATTATTTTATATAAGATTTATGCATGTATATAATGTGATGGTGGTATGCCCTATCTAAACCTAGATGGCATGGAGAGCCAATGACCATACTTCTCATGTTGTGTTGATGTAGAAGGAGAGTGTGAAATTGGAGCTGTATGTGATGCATTGCTAGTGTGTAGATGTGTAGAATGTAGTGAAAAAAGCTTGATTAGTTGACATGCTAAAACTTCACTCTAAGTTTTATGATTACTGACAAATATCTTGATTGATGTATGAAATGGAGTTGCATTATAATTTATGTAATTAGTTCTATATATCTTTATTGGTATTTAAACTGAAATTGTGCCCTTGGGTTTGTAGTTGTTCCCATATATCTTGATTGTTGTATGCACTAAATTTGCATTTTGATTTTTGTGAACTGGTTACCATCATTTCTAAAATTGTGGTATATGAGACTACTCATAAATAGGTGTCTTATAAGTCACAAGGCTTGTACAATGAGTAAGCAATGGTTCTTTATAAGAAAAGTCCTAGGGTAAATCTATTGTAGAGGAGTGTGATCTAAGAGAGTATGGTGAATGAGATGTTGGTTCCCCCTATGTAAATTCTATGATTCCTTGAGTAACATACTAGTCAATGTAAGCTTGAAGTGATAATGATCATCTGAATATCCACTTATCTTGTGAAAATGAAAATATGGCTTATATGATACTTGATGTAAATGGTGTGGTGGATGATGATAAGTGGAAAGAAGTGTGATCATCCCCATATTTAATAGTGCAATCAAAATATCATAAGGCCCAACCTTATCTAAAAACTATATAACCCATATGTGTATATCTTATGTTTTGCTCACTATAGAAGGTGTTATATAGAGTGGCTCTTTTCCCTTATTGATTATATTTATTGATGGTCTATGTTTTAATTAGTTCTTGATTAAAAGTGGAGTAGGCTCTTGTACCAAGTTATATGACTGAAGCTTTGGGGGGTCTATAGACAAATCTACCTCTAACTATGTAACTATCAATCCTAACTCCACCTCTAATGTTATAGTTATGTTACATATATGTTGGAATGATTTAGATGTTTGATATAGAAATCTCTCCTTGAGAGGATATATTAAACTTTTGGCAAAGATGTACTACACTTCTAAATTTATTGATTGATAAATCAACTAATGCAAACAAGATTTTGAACCTTAGAATGTATTCATATGTTGACTCTATCTCACCCTGATGTAATGAAGGTAACCTCTCATGTGTGACTAGAGGTCCCTTATTCTGTATGTAATTCCTGAGAAAGACTATCTCTAGTTCTTTGTATGTGTGTAGAGATCCACTAGTGATTATATGTTGGAACCAATTTAGTGCTTTCCTATTTAAGGATTTTGGAAATAATTGTAGTAGAGTCAACTTATTTATAATATGGGCCATGGATTTATCATAAGCCTGAAGGTGCAAGTATGGATCTCCATGTCCATCAAATATAGGTAACACTGGTATCTAAAATTTGTGTGGCAATCTCATAGTTGAGATTATGCATGTAATAGGGTTGCCTTGTCTAACATTGGCATCAACTTGATATTGGCATGATTTTTTCTCTAAAGTGGGATGATGCACTTGTTGTTGTAAAGTACCCATACCATGCATTAAATAAATTGACACTTGTGAAGTTATATTATTATCATCAAGGGGCTCATTTAATGCTTGGATTTTGTTATTTATCTTATCCATTGGTACATTGTATTGGAAATATTTTTTAGAGAGGGTTGGTTTACTCTCAATAACCTTTGGAGGTGTGATATTTGGGACTTGGTTAGAGGGAAAGGAGATACCACCCTCATTTAGGTTAGTTTGAGAAATAGGTTCTAATGTAGTAATTGGGATTAAGGGAGATTCATTGGTATATTTTATATCATTAACTTGTAAAAACATATCACATGATACTTGAATATAAAGTACATTATTCTCAAGTAAATGTAAATTATGAACATAAGAATAAGTGTGTGTGTGTGTGTGTGTGTGTGTGTGTGTGTGTGTGTGTGTGTGTGTGTGTGTGTGTGTGTGTGTGTGTGTGTGTGTGTGTGTGTGTGTGTGTGTGTGTGTGTGTGTGTGTGTGTTTACATGTGACCTAGTTTTTAGTTGAACAAGAAATATAGGTGAAGAGAAGAAGTAGAAGGTGTAGATTCTATGCCATCTTCATCATAATCAAAATAATCATCATTATCCCATGGTTCATCAAAATTAGAATATAAGTTATTTATAGAAGTAATAGTAGAATAAGTATCATCCACATGCTCATTAAGAGAGGTAGAAGGGGAAGATTTTAAATTTTTTCTACTATGTAATGTGTCATCAAATGTAGGTGTAA
Source organism: Torreya grandis (assembly GCA_037957365.1). NCBI lineage: Eukaryota > Viridiplantae > Streptophyta > Pinopsida > Cupressales > Taxaceae > Torreya > Torreya grandis. Next base: position 1,748,301 of record JARHVA010000037.1, read on the forward strand.
TGTAAGGCATTTTTTCACTAGCTATTTGTGTAATGCAAGCATGATTATCACTTTCAATTTTGGAATCAAGTGTAAGAGAGGTAACAATCATGTTTTATTTTTGCGTATTATGACATATAGGAGAAGAGTTAGAGACATTTACATTATCAACTTGTTGTAAAGAATCATTGCATTGAGTTTGGAATATGAAGGAAGGAGATAAAATAATTTCATCTACCTTAGTTTATGCATTACTAAAAGGTGTAATATCATTGGTACTTGCTTTTTCAAATGTAATCAAGAAGGGTAAAGAAGATGCATTATTTATATCTACTTTACTTGAATTATACGCAAGTGGTTTTCATGTAGTGCGATTATATTTATTTAATTTTAATAATGAAGTAGCAAAAGTAGTTGAAAAGCTAGGATCACATTGGAATAAATCACTACCAATATTATTGTTAGTTTGATTTTGAGGATTAAGAAAAGAGTGAGATGAAAGAGAAGATGATGTATCTAATATATACTCATGTTCATTTTCATTGTCATGCTCATATTAATCCTCATATTCATAATTATAATAATATTCATCATCATCATCATCATCATTATAAATGAAGTCATTATTATGCTTTAAAGTATAATCTTGAAAATTAGTCCATTCATTGTTATACTCATGAGAGAAATTCAAGAGTGCATAAAGTGGATGAGGGGTATAATAATTTTTATATGCCATTTTAAACATAACAAAGAAGATAATGTAAACAAGGAATGACAAACACACATGAGGTAGAATATAATAAAACATAAGTATGTGTGTAATATGATAAATTTAGAATAAAGTTTGTAATAGAAAATAGGATTGTGATTGAAATCTTAATTTATAATATTTGTATGTATAGGGACCTAGTATGTGGATTTGGGGTTGTGTTGAAAAATTTAAATTAATTTAAACTAATGAAACTCTAATTTAAGATTGATTAAATTAGCTAGGTTATGCCAAAAAAATTAGAAAATTATAATTTATTAACCCTAATTTAATGCATAAAATTTAGATAAGGTAAACCCTGAGTAAAATTAGGGTTTGAATAAATATTCAAAGTAAGTCGAGTTCACCAAATGTTTTAACCTTTTAGGTTTTTAATAGTGTAAATAATTTGTAGTTAAAGGACTAAGTATATTTCTAATTTGGGATAAAATTAGAATTTATTGATTTAATTAAAATTTCCTAAAATAGCAAGTGGTAAGAGAAAATGAACTTATCTATAAATAAACATATTTTTTCATAGATCAAGTACTCAAGATGATTGAGTAGACACATAATAATCTTTCTTATTCTAACTATTTATTGAAATTTAGCTTAGGACAATAGCACACCTATCAAGACAATAGCACCATGTGGTGGTAGTGTGCAATTTTGGCACTAATGTCCTTCCTGTAGGGACTATATGAAACTTTTAGGGAAGTTGTAAGAGGTTTTAGAGGTCATGTAGGTGGTTATATATCATTTGGGGGCTCATCTAAGTCATTATTTTAGATGAATCTCCTCTAAAACCCTAATAAATACTTGCACACATGAAAAATAAATGGATCAAATGTAAAAAGGAAAGGAAAAACTAGGTTGTGGGATGTTATAATTATGTAGATTAGAACCCTTGTTATCCTAGCCTTTACCTACATATGCAATGGGTTTTAGATCCCATGTAGTTATCCCTTAGAAAATGTACACCATCAACTTACATGGTATGCTAGAATGATTTTCTCTTAGGCCCTTCTTTGATCAAGAATGAAAATGTCTAGGTGTGAAGACTGAGTAGTATGCAGAGTATTGAGTTGTACTATTGATTAATTTTATGCAAATACATGCCAAAATAGTTAGTGCTAGATGTAAAATTCTTTATGAGGCTCTTTATATAGAAGTAAATTTATGTTGAATATAATACTTTGTTCACATGATGACAAGTCATAAAAGAGGGATGAAAAATATAAGAGAAGTGTCATGGATGGGTTAGGATTCAAACATGGGTGACATGGCCTGTTATACACTAGATCCATAAGTGGACACTAGTACCATGTGGCACTAGTATTTTGAATGTTGTTCTAGTGTTTTAGGGCTTAAAACAAAGATAAATTTAGGGAAGATAGGATAAGGGCCCCTATGACTAGGAAAAGGTGATTTGTGACTATTGGGAGTGTCATAAAACAAAGAAAAATAAAAGATAAGAAAGATTAAAAGACTCAAAATGAGCATGTGAAAAAGGACTAAAATAATCACTAAGACTTTCATGTGAAAGAGTAACAAAATACATAGTACTTTTAGTTTCCTGACCAAATTAGGGTGTTTACATAATCATATCTTTACATTTGTACTATTGATTTTTCTTTTGTAATGTAGTGCAACATTCTATATCATGTCCTATGATTCTATGATAAACAAAAAATGATTTGTCTTATTTATTTAGAAGATGTGTTGTTGATAGGTGCCTAGTAATGGGTAATATAATGTGTTTCTTTTCCACTAGCATCAATAAAAATATTGTAGGTATATCTTGGTGTGATACAATTTAGATTGATTGTGAAATATGTCAATCTAATTTTTACACCTTATTGATTACATTATACAAAGGTTATATATAAGAAGTTATAAAGAAACTATTTTTAACATGATCTTCCCCTAAAAATTCACTTTCATTGTACACATATATAAAAAAAACTTCCTATTTGTAAAGAAGGTGAATTTAATTATTTCTTGTTATTAACTATATCACATGCATACTTGTGCACATCTAGATATAAGATATAAAAATAAATATAATAATGATGTAATTCTCTTTATTCAAGTGGAAAAGGAATACCATTATTGAATATGAATTTTAATTTTGAATCTGAAGGTCAAAATAATAAAGAATGTGATGCATTCTTAAATTATATAACATAATATAAAATAGAATCATCAGCATGTTGCTTTAAACTTTTTAAATATTCTATTATTAATTTGGACACATTGTGTTTATTAAAATGTAAGAATAAAATGTACTCTAAGTCCTTGAAAGTGGATAAGAAACCATTGGGAAGATTATAGAACCAATCCCAAGATTCTCGTGTTAGGCTTCTATGAAAAGATTTTAACAATAAATGCCCATCTTTAGCCCAATGAACAAAATAATGTAAATATTTAATTACATGGTTGGAAGGGTCTTCATGACTATAAAATAAAGGTAACATGGGCATGATTAATTCTTGTGGGTAAGGATATTCAAATACACCTTTTGTGAGAGGTTGATCTTTGATAGTGTTATCGTTAATAGTAGAATTACATGATAACATTTGTAAATTGAGAATTAAAACTCACCATTGGAGGTATCCTAATGTATTCACCATAGATATAAGATGAATAGTAGGAATTTTTTAAGTGTGAAGAAATGTACTTATGGGTTGTAATTGACCTTATTTTTGAAACATAGGGTTAATGGAATGATCACCATTATTAGTGGATTTGAGATTAAAGTTATTCAAAAATGTTTAAACATTGATTAATTGTAATTAATTTCATAAAGGACCATTCTTATCATTTTATTTTTGTAAAGAGTCCATGATATCATAGTGAATGTTAAAAAAAATTGTACAACAAAGTAAAGGAATGATTGGCGCATGTGTATGCAGTTATGTTGTAGGAGATGAAGGGGGTTGGGGAGGAATAAGTTGAATATTTATATAATATGATGTGATGTTGATTATTTCTATTATAAGGTTGTGTGTTTGATTCACATTAGGTTAAATAAATGTTTAACAATTTTTATATGAGTTAGGGGGAATATCCTAATCAATAGAGTAAGCTAATATAAAAACATGTAATTAAATGAATTCATATTTATAATATTCTAATAAATATGTTGAATATGATAATATGCTAAATATATAAAAATACAATGCCAAAAAATATTTGAAAGTTAAAATACAAAGGATAAATAATACTTAGCTTATATAATGATGTACATGCATATATGATATGTACAGGTGTAGAATAAGACATACTAATGTTCTACCTTGATTCATTATATTCTAGAAAATAACTCTTTGTTAGCCTAGACACTATAGTCATTATCTAGACACTATCATTGACACTTTTATCTACCTCAAAATAAAGACTATTTTTTGGAACAACTAGCTATGTATGTTAAGGTTCTTTGTCACCTTGAAGATTATTAGTTTAGCTCACATGCATAGATTCTTAGAATTAGTCTTTTTTATAAAAACCCTAGGTCCTCCAACTTAGCATGTCACCTTGAAAAATAGGGGATAATGGACTCAAGTGAATTCATTTTGACCTCAAATACCCCTCTTTCAATGAGTGCTACCTACATATCCAAATACTATAAAGAATGCCATAGACCATTGTAATTATCCCCCTTATACGGGATTGTGTGTGAAAAATGTTAATATTCTATATTCTATTTCATGTAGTCATATAGGTTGTAGCTTAAAAAATAATTCTCATGGGATACTCTTTAAAATATTCAAACTTGTAAGAAGAATTATCTTATGAATAATTTGGAAATAGGGAAGAATAGGGAAATATAGCTTAGTTGTGTAAGTGATTTTAGGTAGTTTAGTGTGATCTTGAGAGGTGATTGATTATATTTTCTAGATGGGCAGTGAATGACCTTTGATTTTTAATATATCACACCTTTTGAAATAATACCATGGGAGGGTTAAGGAAGACAAATAAGCCAACCCAAACATGTCAAAATATTTATAATTTGATCATTTGGAAGGCATTGTCACTATCATCTGAATGGGGACACTAGCATCAATGTTAGTTTACTAATTTGGATGCCAATGTTCTACAGGTTAAAAAGTTGTTAAGGATATGTAACTATCTAGGTAGGATAGAAATCAAGTTTTATGTAGTCTGAAAGTTAAAGGTGATATGGGTAATTAAAATGTTAGGGTTAAACTATAGTATAAATAATTTAACATGGTTAGATGGTGAACACAAGCCATTTTTTAGTGGGGAGGTGATGAATTGAAGGGTTGAGACATGATTGGTATTTGTCAAGTGTGTAAGACTAGTATGTCATATAAAATCATATTTTAATATGTAGAGATTCTACATGTCCATTCGTGTGTTTCATGTTACAAGGTTCCTACTATAGATACTCAAATCTAGATTTATATGTTAAATTAGTTTTTTACACTTGAAAAATATCAATCATGGCTCTACCTTTCAGAAAAGGCTCATGATCACCATACCACCATGTATAAATACTTACCTTATAATATGACCTTGATATTATGATTACCCAAATCATATGTATCCCAAAATATGCTCAAAACCTACTATATATCCTTCACTATCAGTTACATAACTTCAACAAATTTATATCTTCATGAACACTTACATTCAGACTTGGACACTAGCATCAATGATAGTGTGCTTACTCCAACACATATATCCATGCCTTAAAAACACTCAAATTTGTAAATATTTTTTTATGTATAGGTCAACCTATTTTATTTCATTAACCCTTACATTAGAAACATTTCAAAATAGGTGGTATAAATACAAGTCAAAGCCCATCCATTATTCATCTGGAAAACACCTCTCAAGCTTACATTACACTACTAAATATTAATCACACAACTAAGTTATTTTGTTATACTCTTTCCTATTTCCAAATCATTCATATAAGAAATATTATTATAGGTCTGAAGAATCAAAAGAGTATCCCATGATTAATATTTACCAAGTTAAAACTACATGCACTCGCATAAAGAATATTACATATTTTTTCACACATAATCCCACACAAGGGGAATAACTACACCAGTTTCAGGCCCTATTTAGAGTATATGGATATTTAGGTAGAACTCACTAAAAATAGGGTATTTAAGGTTAGATCGACTTCCCTTGAGCATAGTAGTCCCCATTTTACAAGGTGGCATGCCCTAATTGGAGGATATAGGGTGATGATAAAAATAATGACATCAAGAACCTTTGTACACAATCCAAATACATAATATACAAGGTGATAGTGACATATAATAGGTATAGGTGGAATTTCTCAAAAATATTCCATACTATGATCTAGATAGAAGTGTGAAAATCAAGATAGTAGTGTCAACACTAGTGTTCATAGGGAGAAGCAAGTGTCTAGGCTAACAGAAAGGAAATATCCATAATCTGATGATGGGATCAAAATATTCAAATAATCCAGTCTTTTACATATACTAATTAGATATGCCTATGCATCATTATATAATCTAAGTATAATTTATCCTTTGCATTAATATTATCATAATATTGAATTTTTTACTTTCCATATTTGGCATATGATTAGATTTAGTATATCTCATCAAAATATCAGTAGAATATAAATTCACTTAGTTGGCCTACTTTTAGAGTACATTACTCTTTAGTTGATTAGGCTACTATCTTTAACATTAATCTTAATTTCTAAAATCTAAGCCTAAACTATAAGTATTTTCATGCAAATCCTAACTAGACCTAGGGATTTCAACCTTTTAAGGTTTCTTTTTATTGTAGTTATTCATATCTAAATTTTTATTTCCATTATATTTGAAATCTTTGTTTTCATTTATAGGTAATGGGAACTATTAATAAAGGTCATTTTTAAATGGAAGATAAAGATGCATTAATCCATAATATAAATATAAATAATTAATTAATTAATGCATTCTTGCATGTTATGCAAGAATAAATCAATAAACATACTAAGGCTCATGCTTCCACATCCAATAATGGTGAAATTTTAGATGGTACAACTATTGTTACATCCTTCATGTGAATAATTAATACTTCAACTAAATTACCTATATCAATGACTACATCAACACAAGTGGTATTTTCATCCCCTTTGGTGGCTTCTCAAATATTCAATATAAATCCCAATGGATCTACGGTGCAAACTCTTCTCCAAATTATTCAAGTATTAGAAGCTAAGGTTACCAACATTGAATAAAAATATTTTAAATCAACTCATGTTATTGATTCACAATATGTATTACATAAATATATAACACTTGAGATATTTTTGCACCCTTTGACAACCAGTTTTGTAACACCCAAGATCACACTTTATGATGGCAAGCATGATATTGGGCAGAATCTTTGACTTTATATGCAACATCCCTTCATTATTCTTCCAACAAGAAAATTTTGACAATTTTTTTTCCAATAAGTCTAAAGGGCTATGCTTTAATATGGTTCTATGATCTACCAATATAGTCAGTAAAAACATTCAAGTCTTTAGTAGATAAATATATTGCACATTTATCTATCAAAATTAATAAAAATATTTCATATATATAAATTTCCATGATCAAACTAGGAACCAATTATCTTATTAATGAATGTCTTGAAGTATAAGATAATGTTAGCTAGAATGACAAATCTAATGGTAGATAAAGAGCTTCAATATATCTTTAAGCAAAGTTTTATTACTCCCTTGCATGATTATATTATTTTAAATAAGTTCAAACATTTTGATGACTTATGCCATATTGGTCATGATAGATAAATGAAACTTATTTCATTGAACAAGCTTAAGTATGTAGCAAACACATCGACTACATCCACTAAAGTTTCATATAAAACCAAGCTAAAAGATAAAACCTACTAAGGATAAAAATTAATAAAATACAATGGTTAATATATTATCACAAATAACCTAATCTACTAATTTTATTTAATGAACCTACGATACAATTTACATGATTACTTGCGTCTCCATATTTGCTCCTTTCGAAGCTAGTGGAGTGTTTTATCATATCTCTTGCCCCTCCTATGGTAATTGATAGAAGATTACATATACTAAAATAATATGATGTAAACACTTATTATTACTACCACTAATGTGTTGGGAATTCTAAAAACATATTTTTCAAATTGAATCACAAGATACAAGACCTTATTGATAGTGACCAACTCACCTTTGAGGATTCTCCAAAGGATTTAGGATCAAAACCTATTGATCATCAAAGTCAAAAGATATTCAAAATTCCATTACAAGATAATTCTAAGGAAATAATAAAATTGAAAATGGTATATCATGCACATCCTCATCCAAGAAATTATGGGCACCCATTAGATGGGATTATTAGTACACTTACATGAGAGATACCACATATTGTTTAGAGTCCTTCCATTTCATTTGATGATTTCAAGATTGTGGATGATGATTCAAATATTCATTCCTTATTTATCATAGCACACATTCATCATCAACATATATGAAATGTTATGGTTGATAATGGTTCTAGTGAGAATGTATGTACCATGAAATTACTCACACATTTTGGATATACACATTATGATTTACTCCCTTCAACCAAGATAGTTAAACCATATAATGGGAAGGCACAACAAGTGTTTTTTGAGATTTATTTACCTCTACAAGTTGGTCCAACACATGGTGTCATAATATTTTGAGTTATTTAACATAAAATATTATTTAATATGTTATTGGGATGACATTGGATTCACAAGTTCCATTCAGTAACTTGTATAGTGCATCATTGTCATAAATATATTCATACCAATATGGTAATTATAGTTTAAAGGATTTAATATGAATATCCATTGTAGTAAGAAGAATTTTTTCCATGACAATTAATTATACAACATATTGAGGTTAATCATGAGCAAAATGGAAGTAAAAGTTAATATCCTTTCCTAGGCAACCAATACTTGAGATTCCATTACATCAAATATATTAAATAGATTATTTTAGGTCCTCATTCATACCTCCATAACCTAGCCAATTATTGAAAACATGGAAACATGTTTTAGATAGGGTGTAAAGACCCAAAATTACACCAAGAAAATCACAGATCATTAAACTAGGTTCCAAAAACCACTTTAGCCTCTACTACTACTTCATGACCATAGATTCATATGAGGAATAATTAGAGTATTACCAATTCTCCAAATCCAACTTTGGCACATATACATGACCCTTGGAAACATTACCAATTTATTATACCATATATAGAGTTTAGATAACCATATGAGCATCCCTTATATGGGATCATTAGTTAACACTCTCTTTCCAAACAAAAAAAATACAAAATTCCAAAATAAAATAATAAAAAAAACATTCAAATAAAGCAAAAATACTAAAATATGTAGCATTTCACATGTTTACTACCTTTTTCATATGTTTTTTATTTTATGTTAGTAGATAGAATATCATATACACACACACACACATGTTTCATTGGTACTTGAGTTTGATACAAGCATACATTAGATCCATGACACATGAGCATGTAGATGTGGGACCTTTACTCTTCCCACGTGACACACTATGTTTGAGGCATCTTACTTCTATTTGATCATGATTGATAAAGGTTTTATTATTTATGATCATTTTACATTATCACATTGAACTTATATACTAATAATGACACATGCCTATACTCATGTTACTATCTTACATTATGTAATTGATATGTTATTCTACATGAAATTTTTCTAACATATGTATACATGGACTATTATGTTATGCTTATGCTAGTTGATTCTATTTCACTTACTTCATATATTCATGTGGCTTACTTAAGTGTACTTATTATTTGCTTTATTCTCTTTATTTTAGAACATTTGAACATGTTCCTTGGTTATTGGCCATAGTTCCTTTAGTGTTATTTTATTTAGTGTGTCGACATTATAATATTTCCTCCTCTTGAGCATGAAAAATTTAAACATTTACTTTGTTTGTGGTATTCTTAGACCCCTCTTAGTGTGACTTTGAGTACTCTTGTGTGTACACTTAATTATTTGTTGAGATTGTTACTTATAGATGTTTCCATGATCCATATCATGCATCTTAAGGCTTATTGTGATTTGATATTAAAATATTCACCGGTACATCTACTTGAACATGATACTACTATATGCTTCTTTACTACATGACTGATATAGATATAACATGGATATATTATCCTTTTGAGATAAGGTGACTATCACCTTTCATACTCCTCATCTCAAAGGAAGGAATATTAGTGGGGGAATCTCATAGAGACATGAGTCCACATACATACAATTAACAAAATTGTCATAATTTGATGTAGTTTACATGATTCATATATACACTTGGGATAAAATATTATTGGCCCAAATTTGGGATAGTTTTTTCAGTTTTGTGACACATATTATATGTATTTTACATAAAAGAGGTTATATTTTGATATAAATTTCAACTTGATACACATTATAGGTGCATATGCCATGAAAATGCACCAAATTACAGATACATTATTCAAATCATACTACTATTCATGCACTGACCTTACCAAGATGCATCATTTAAGATTATATTTATTATAGTAATTGGCTTATTTGATTAGTGTGACCAAGATTCTGCACCCTTGATGGACTTGGAACTAATTATATTATTGTGGGTTGCAATGGTTATACCATTTAACTTAGTTGAGATTGGCTAGATTATGTTTACACTTGAGTTGTGAGATTAAGATTCAATGTTATTGATGGACTTGGCACAAGTTAACCTCATACTATATTAGGGGCATAATCACCTTCTAATTCCCCTCTTTAAATATCCAAGGTTTAGTTTTGAACCTCTCTCCAATGATTTAGCTAGCAAGTATTAGCACCAAAGCAAACTATCAGGTGTCAACATGGTTGCATCAACACACATGTGTAAACCTTCATTGATCTCTTTTATTTCAAGGTATTTATTTTTAGATTATATGCATTAATTACACATGTAACATGTTTTTAGTTATAGGTCATATAAAAAAATCAAACAAAGTTGAAGTCAAATCAAAGTGTGTTTTACACACCATGGTACACATTTATTTTCTTTAACCTAGTAATTTCATCATTATCAATTAATAGATTAAAGGGGGAGAAAATGTAGATACTTAAATCTAGATTTATATATTACACTAATCTAGTACATTTGGAAAATATCAGTCATTACTCTACCCTTCAATTATTAACCTACATTATTACTGAAAAAATCATGTTTTCCATCTCACTATGCCTAAATGCTTATCTTATAGTTTGACTTTGATATTCTAATTACCTAGATCACCTATATCCAAAAGTATGCTCAAAACTTGATATATATACTTCACTATTAGTTATATAACTTCAAAAACATTATATCTTCCTAGACACTAACATTTAGACTTAGACACTAGCATCGATGCTAGTGTCCACGCTCTAAAACATGTTTTTGCCTTACATACACTCAGATTTATAAATATTTTGATATGTACAGGTCATACTATTTGATTTAATTAAACCTTTCATGAGACAAATTTAAAAAGAGGTGGTATAAATACAAGTTGAAGCCAACTCATTATTCATCAAGCAGGCACTTCTCAAGCTTACACTACACTATTGAAAATCAATTACACAACTAAGTTATTCTACCTTATTCTTTCCTATTTATAAATTAGTCATAGGAGAATTCTTAATACAAGTATGAAGAATCAAAATAAAAACCCATGAATAATATTTTCCATGTTACAAGTTAGATCACTACATGCAATAGAATTTAACATATTACATAATAGTTCACACACAAACCCACACAATGGGGAGAAATACATCATTTATAAGCCATATTCAGAGTATATGTCTATGTGGGTAGTTATCATTGACAAAGGGGTATTTTAGGTTAACTTGACTTCACTTGAGCCCACTAACCATATTTTTGAAAGGTGGCATGCCCTAATTAGAGGATATAGGGTTTTGATCAAAAGATTGATATCAAGAACCTATGCACACAATTTAGACAAATAATATGTAAGGAAACAATGACATATAATAAGCATAGCTAGAATTTATAGAAAAACATCCATAATGTGATCTAGATATAAGTGTTAAAATCAAGACAATAATGTCGATGTTTGTGTCCATTAGACAATATAAGTGTTTGGACTGATAGAAAGTAAATATCCTAAATCTTAGGATGGGATCCAGATATTTAGATAGTCCAATCCTACACATGTACTACTTATATTTTATTATGCATAATTTTATAATCTAAGTACAATTTTTCCTTCATATTGATTAGAATATTGAATGTTATATTTTTCATATTTGGCATATGCTTAGATTTAGTATATCTCATTAGAACATTAGTAGAATATAAATTCACTTATTTGGCCTACTTTTAGAGTAGCTTATTCCTTAGTTGATTAGGATACTCTAATATTAATTCTTATTTATAAAAAGGCATAAATGCCTATGTTGTACTAGAGAAATTATCTCTTGTGCACAAGAGATATGTGTTTAGTCACATTAATTTTGATAACTCTAATTCTATCATTAATGCATCTTAGCTAAATCACACTAACACAACCATGTTAATTAATTAACCCCATTTAATCCCACTACATCACTCCATAAATAATTAAACAAATAATCATTATTAATTAGTAAATCAAATCCTAATTACACCTCATGGATAATTAACTAATTAATAATTATTAATTAGTTAGTTAATTCATTAATAATTCCATACACACATAATTAATATTAATAAATAAATAAATATCTTCACCCATGTCAAACTCCATGTCATCACCCCATATTGATTTCTAATAAAAAATAAATCATATTCACTCATCAATCCATGTAATGAGTTGGATCCTTGATTTATGCTTACACATCCAAAAAAGTAAATAAATCAATTTTAAAGAAAATCAAATCATGCAAGCTGGAGATCAAGTGAGTTAATATCATACATCTAAATGTAAAGTTTTAAAATAAATCAAGTTAATCTCAACCATTCATCCTTCCATCCAAAAATCTATAAATTCATCCTTCATTCTCACATCTTGGAAAAATATAATTTTTTTTTGTCATTTTGCAATCAAGTAATCATTTTTCAAAGGTACATATTACTATAATATTGGATGGTTTATTGAGAAAATAAAATCCATCAAATTACAATAAAATCTATTCAACAAGGGAGATATTAGTTTGGTACGTGAAGGTATTTTTTAAATCTCTTTCCTTGCTAGATCTGGGATTGTGTTTGATTTTATTTCTTTTAAGCTCTAAGTTATATGTATACATTTTTTACACATATGGTGGGGCCTCCTTTGTCTAGTTATATTTGATGGTTTTTAAAAGGGTCTATTGATTGATGTTACTCTTATGTAGTATTTGATACATTTTTAGATCAATTTTGCTAACATTATGACCCTCTATTCATTTTTTTCTATTTTCAGTGTCAAAATTTCATGTTTCTACGTAACAACATTTCTAATTTTTGTATTAGTATTTATGCACTCCAAAGTGGCATTTTTTCACTTGATAATAAAATTTATGCTTTCTCTATATTTCTATAGGTTTTGTAATTTGTGTAACAACTTGTATATTTTTTTCTCACTTTGCAATGTTTATACTCATTGTGTGGTGTTTCTACATCTGATAGTGGCATTTTTTCACTAGTAGTGTTTTTATTTATAATAGTTACATTTTTATTTGAGAGTGGTGTTTTTGCATTAGGTTGCAACATTGTTGACCTTTGAAGCATGTTTTTCAAGTGTATTCATTTTAGATCTTGAATTTTATAACTTTAAAGATATATATTTATTATTTTGCATCATATTAACCCTTTTATGTAACAAATATTGTATTAAAAATCCATAAAAAACTAAAACTACAAATTATTGAAAGTAGCTACTGAGAGGTGGGTGCATCAATATACAACAATGCACATTCAATTCTAAAATCATTCCATCATTCATCAACTTGATCTATCAAAATAAACATGAAAGAATATACATCCAAAGCATGAACAAGATCATACATCACATCAACATAACATCTACTTAAGAAACCCTCTTGAGGGATAAAACCCATTAAACCCTTAAAGATGGACTACAGTCCTTTAATGACAAGATTTAATTTAGACAAAATGCAACTGATCAAGGAACTATATTCCCTTATTTTAGTGAGACTAAAATCCCATAAGGAGCTACTACACCTATATAGCTAAGATGTCATAATAGCTAAACCTTTAGCAAGTTTCACCTTGTAAAGAGGATTAAACCCCCTAGATGTTGAGCTACCATAATAACACTTATGAACACTTCCACCTTTAAACTGATGTCTTCAACACCTAATGATGGACCTATAATTATCACTCTTCACCTTATCATTAATAAATATATAAACACAACACTCCTTGTTGGACAAATCACATTAAATACTTGAGCCAACACATAGAAGTCAATTAGGACACATTACATATCCCAACTAACCTCACTCTTCAACTCTTTGCTCACAATCAATATTCAAACCTATAAGAGCATTGTTATGACATTAATAATATGGAAAACAAGTCATACACACCATCATAAACCTATTCTACCCTTTAACTCATCCATTGGGCACACACAAGCTTCACCTTGCCTTCACTCACCATACATACTCTCTCAAATATCCTCTTAAACATACTTACTCATTCTACCTCTTCTAGACTTATTAGGTCCAATGACCTATGTGATCACCTTGATCAGACATGCATGTATGATCCTCTTCTCTCTATGATGGTCCTCAATTACCTCTACCTTCTCTTTCAAAGGTCATCTCCTTCACTTGGTTCCAACTCCATTAGCCTCTCACAAATCTCTCAAGTTTAGAAATCATCATCTTTGATTTCACTATTTATAGAGAATTCATGATTAACACCATCTTGGTCAGCCATTAGGCATGAATTAACCTTTAATGCATATCTCACATCAATAAATGACTCAAAACAATCTTCATAGGTTGGCCATAGCATCTATGGGTCAACCTTAAGTAACTACACCTTTCAATTAGGCCCTTGTAGCTCTTATAGGTCTCATGAAGACCTATTCATCCATTTTTCACTTCATAGAGTAGAATAAGAACATAGTAAAACTTTCCAACTCATGGGTCCACTCCTTATGTCCCCTTTTACATCCTCAAATGATCATAGTCAACTCTAATCACTTCTGCATATGTTCAAATAACTCAAACACTGACTTGGTGCATAGGAACATCATGAATGAACACACAATCAACTTATTAATAATTATTAATACTCAATATATATTTATAATACCTTAAAATAACACATAAATCATCCTTATTGAGTCTAAAACACTTTACAATAGCTAAATCATCATGAAACATCTAAACAACATCAACACAAGCTCAATTACCCTTCTTGGGTTACTTGCATAACATGCACAAACACATAGACAAATTTGAACCTTCATAAATTATAATTTACACACTTTAATATCTTCAAATATATATTCCTAGATGAACCTTGGATTCCTTGACAAGTTTTATTTTTACACCATGAGCAAATTTTGCTTGTATCAAAAGATATAGCCAAAATACAGAGTAGTAGTTTTTCCTTTATTAAATTCAAATATTTGAATTCAAATGGTCATAGTAAAACATTGGTCACTTTGCTAAAATTTCATGTGCTCAATTCTTATAAAAATCACACAACATCAATCTTCTTCCAAATTTAATGTGCCAATTCCCCAATGTTAAACTTCTAATAGTTAACCTCATCTCGTGTAATCTTGTAATATTAACTTAATGTGCATAGTCAATCTCTATGGATCAACCAGGTCTTTATCATACAATGTGCACCATTTAATAAATATATATGAACACCCACTTACCATTATATCCTTATATTTTATCTTTTCTTAGTGTTAAACCTTAATCACTTGTCCTCATCTTTTTGTTTCTTGACATGTTATAATGAACACATTCTATCGATCCTTTTGTAAAGAACTCGATCTTTAACTTCATTAACCATCAAAAACTTTGACCCATTTGACTTACTATAAATCATAGATATATATTTATGAAACCCCATGAACCATTGGATCTCCATCTAGTCTTGATCTTTAACATTGTGTAAAAATGACTATGGGGACCATTGCTTATATGCCTGGAAGGCCAACTTTGGACCTCAATAACTTTTGTTGCATTTAGATGCATGATCTGAAAATTAGACCATATGATATACTCACATAAGATAAGCCAAAAATGTGTTAAAATATTTTTTAAACCTTCACACATGTAAGATATAAATCCATTAATCTTCTCACTCAGATTTCTTCTACCACATAGTCAACTATGTCAAGAACTATCTGGAAGGCTAACTTTGCACATGCATATCTTTTGATGTGCTTAATCTCATGAGCTAAAATTTAGTTCCAATAAAATAGGAAAAATAATAAAAAAAACCATATTATCATTTTATCCTTGTACCTTCACATATGCAAAATATAATAACATCAAATGCCTACTTAGCTTTTTTTGCCACATTACAAATTTGGCTAAGTATGGGAAAACACTGTCAAACTGCCTGGGAGCCCAACTTTGCACTTACATATATTATGTTTCAATTCATTTCATGACATAAAATTTATCACATAGAAACTATGTACAAATTTGATCACAACCATATGACCAATTCCCCTTGACTCATCCACACGTGGTGATAGTGATGTTAGTAAACTGCCTACTCAAATTTAATGCCACTAGACCTAAAATGTCTAGATGAAAATAATGATAAAAAAATGAAATATATACATGTATACAAGCATTAAAAGCATATAAAACCTATTATATAACCCCTTTTATATTATCAAATCACCATACTCATCCTTGAACATCTCTAACCATGCCAAAACTAAAGATCAACCAAGCATACTTCAAACATACTAGGATAAGCACATTACACACTTTGTAATTGTCACTTAGAATATAAAGGCACTTCATCCACTCACTAAGAAACCTATATGACATCAAAATGACATCATTGATAATTATCCAATAATATCCCCCTTTGTCATTGATGTCAACACCCACCAATAGACAACTCACCTTTCTTCTCTTTCTTCAAGCACTCTCACAATAGGAACTTTCTCCCCCTTTGACACAATGAAAAAGTGGTTACCAACTAATCTTAAGGACTTAAAAATACCACAAAAATTAGATTACCATCTTATAAATCTGATAAAAACTCCCCCTTACTTTGTCCTACCTCTTCTTGCCTTGACAACCTCCTCTTACTCCATGCCAACACTCTCTTCAACCAAGCATTGCAACCAATGAATAAAGAATAAAAAATACAAAAATCTGATGGGATTAACCAATAAACATATTATATTGACTCACCCTAATATTTATAAGCAATTTCACCTATTGAGCATCTTTAGATCTCTACATACCATGAAAAACTACCATACATGCTTACTAGCCTTCTCTCTCAAACCACATCAAGGATTACCAAAAAAAATTAATACCACTCACTAAAAAAAAACATGATCTAATCAAACCTAAGAAATCTCCTTGAAATATCCATGCCTTTCTATTTTGGATAAATTGAACATAAATCACTCTTCTTCTTATTAGGCTTGTTTAGACTCTTTATAGCCCTACCTAGAACTTGCAGAGCCCATAACTTTCAGTAGATGTACCTTCAAAACTTTAAACTTCATATATATATCACTCTCATATACCCCCTCAAGCACACCAATTTACATCACCTATCTCATTCTATGTAGCATAACTCATAAACCTATTAGCCAATTAGGCTTCCATCTTGATAAAATCAATAATAACTTGAAACCCACAAACCTTCATATCTCTATGAATATTTTTTTGACAACCCATTTGACCCATTAAACTTATTAATAATACTTAAACCTCAAATCATAACGTAAACCACTTTTATAGCATAGCCCAAAAGCCTAGAATCTAAAAAAAATAGAGTCAACAAACCTTCTTCTAGTCAAATTCCACCTCTAAAACTTATTTCAAACTTGGAGATAACTATTACACACTTTTAGACCAAGATTTTAGCTTCCATACCTTTGGGAGCATTTACTTACTATATGATGGATTTTGACCTACAACAAGATAGATAAACCTAGGAGCACACAAAAACCTCCATACCTTCTTTCTCAGATTCAACTACTCAGTCCTCTGATCTTAGGACCTAACTAATTACAAAGATTCCCATAACTCCATGCTTCACTTAGATTATGACATCTTCAACAAGTCTTCAAATATCATCCAATCACAGTCAATACTCGTATAGAGACACCTCATCTTTAGAACACTATGAACTTTCATGGCATACATAACTATTTAATAAGCCTTTAATAGGCTTAGAAATATCTATACCATAATCCTAGAAGAAAGGCCTTCAAATTTTAGGCTTACCTCACATCTACCACAAATTGATATGCAGATAGATATTTGAAACTCACCTTTATACTAGATCATCCAAACCATGAACAAGCTAACTCCTTCTCAATATAGGACCACTGAGATTCTTCACAATCTTATTTTCTCCAACAAAATATATATTAAAATAAGCATAAACATACCTTATTTTCATACCTTCTCATCAAATAATATCTGATAGCCACCAAGCTTCCTTTAACTAACAAGTGTCTCCTTGAAGCCTAGATAGAGACACCCCTTTGACATAGTGAGACTAAAAGTCCCAAAACTTAGGAGACACCCATATATCCATACATTTATATAACTTTCAATCTTACCTTATCATCCAATTTATTTTTAATTGATGCTTTAATTCATTCTTTGCTTTAGATTTGTCAATAAATGTTGATAGCATAAACTCTGAACTTTCCTTCATTTTTGACCCCTTTTCTACCTTGGCAAACGATCCATCAAAACTCTCAGACTCAATAGGGTTAGTTTCCTTAGTCTTTATTGCCTCAAGTCTCCATACCATAGTTTGACTCTTATTTTCTTCTACAACCATCTTACTTACTTGATCCTTGAGTTTATCTTGATTTACAACATAGCCTTCTATAACAACTTTCATATCATCTTTATGACTAGAAGAATTGGCAATGATTACCTTTAGTTTCCATACCTGAGTTTATCCTTTATTAGACCTTTTAGGAGACATATATCCTTTTACATACCTTGAATACCTCTTAACATTAGTTGGATAGAATCTACAAATATGTCCACTATTATGAAAACTAAAACAAATAACATCATTCAACATACCTCTTGACTGATCTAAGTTGTGATTTCTCCAAGACCAATTGCTTCTTCTTCTAAGGTTTCATGAAGACTCATTCTTGACTTAATTCCTTATACATTCCTTATATCTATGACCAAACTTATTACATGTGTAACAATGATCATGGAATAAATTAGCATACCTTGAAGTATTCCTTTCAAATCTTGCATTATCCTTGACATACTTGGAATTCTCATGATTCTCTTCCATCTTATCTAACTTGACTATAACAACTCCATGCTCACTTTTAAATGACTTTATTTCAACCTTCAACTGATTATAATCATCTTCTTTTGCTTTTAGATTTGTATTTATAGTCCTTAACTGATCCTCAAGAATATTAATATTCTCTTCATCTTCTTTGGCCTTGTTGGCCATGTCTTTCAATCTATATGCTTGCACTTCAATAGACTTGATCTATTCTTGATATTTATTTTCTTCTTTCTTGGACATGCGTAACAAACTTCACTCAAGAGAATTGACTTGTGCTTCAAGACATTTGATCATATTCCTTATTTTATGATTCTTCTTCTTCTACTCCTTTAGTTCACCAAGTGCACTCATGAGCTCAACTTCTGGATCAATTTATTCTTCCTTGATATCATCTTCTCTATTATTATGTAAATCTTATTTATCAAACATGATGTCCTTTTTTTTTAAACACAAACTTGTCTTGGCATATACTAGCTAAACCTTGAGATAATTGATAGCATTCTCATCCTCTTTGTCATCTTTCTTCAAAGTACATATCTACTCTTCAAGTTCCTTGATCACAACCTTCCACTATTGATTCTCTTTCTTCAATTGTTTAGCTATATTATGCTATATAGGATCTCCTTCAAGTTTTTAAACTTCCTCCAAAGGAACTTATTTGATACCAATTAGTTAAATTAACTACTAAGATGGGGGGTGAATTAGTCTACAAAAATGCACATTCAATTCCAAAATCATTCCATCATTCATCAAATTGATCTATCAACATAAATGTGAAAGCACATAAATATAAATCATGAATAAGATCATACATCACATCAACAAAACATTTATGTGGGAAACACTCTTGGGGGATAAAACCCACTGAACCTTACAAGATGTACTATAGTACTATAATGATAAAATCTAATTTAGACTAGCTACAACTGATCAAATAATTACCATCCCTTATTTTAGTGAGATTACAATCCCACAAGGATATACTACACCTATCTTTTTGAGCTTCCATAACAACTAAACCTTTATCAATTTTCACCTTGCAAGGAGGATTAAACCCCCTAGATGTTGAGCTACCATAAAAACACCTATGAACATCTCCACCTTTGAATTGATGTCTTCAACACTTAATGAGAGACCTCTGATCATCAATATTCACCTTTTCAATAATAACTCTATCACCAAAACACTTACTATTGTCCAAAGCACATTACATACTTAAACCAACACACAAAAATTAATTAGGACACATTACATATCCCAACTAAGCTCACTCTTCAACTCTTTGCTCACACTCAATCTTTAAACCTAAAAGAGCACTATTATGACATAATAAATATTACCAACATGTCATACACACCATAATCAAACTAATATACCCTTAAATCCATTCAATTGGAACACATAGCCTACATCTTTCCTTATCTCACCATACACACTCTCTCAAATAACATCTTGAGCATACTCACTCATTCTACCTCTTCTAGACTTATTAGGTCTAATTACCTATGTGATCACCTTCATCACCTTAAGCAGATAAGGATGTCTAATCCTCTTTACTATTTCATGGTTCTCAATGACCTTTACCTTTTATTTCAAAGGTTATATCCTTCACTTGGCTCCAACTCTATAAGCCTCTCACAAATCTCTCAAGTTTATAGATCATCATCTTTGATTTCACTATTTATAGAGAATTCATAATTAATACTATCTTAGTTAGCCATTAGGCATGACTTAAAACTTAATTCATATCTCACATCAATACATGGTTCAAAATAATCTTCATAGGTTGGCCATAACATCTATGGGTCACCCTTAAGTACCTACATCTTTTAATTAGGCCGTTGTAGATCTTATAGGTATCATGGAGACCTATTCACCCATTGTGAACTTCATTAATTATAATAATAAAATATTAAAACTTTACAACTCATGGTTCCACTAATTATGTCTCCTTCAACATCCTCAAATGATCACAATCAACTCTGCTCACTTATGTGTAGGCTCAAATAACTCAAACACTGACTTGGTGCACATGAACATCATGAACAGACACATAATCAACTTATTAATCATTTTTAATACTCAATTTAGATTTATAATACCACATAAATAATCCTTATGGATTATAAAACACTCTCCAATAGCTAATTCATCATGAAACATTGAAACATCATCAACACAAGCTCAATTACCCTTATTGGGTTACTTGTAGAACATGCATGAATACACAATCAAGTTTAAATATTCATGAATTTGAATTTACACACTTTAAAATATTAAAATATATATTCCTAGATTCATCTTTGAGTCCTCTACAATTTTTATTTTTACACCATGATCAAATTTTGTCTGTATCAAAAGATATAGCCAAAATATAGATTACTAGTTTTTCCTTTATTAAATTCAAATATTTGAATTCAAACAGTCATAGTTAAACCTTGGTCACTTTGATAGTATCTCATTTAATCTCTAATAGAAACAATCATGCACCATATATATTCTTAAAAATTTAATTCATAGTGTGCCAATGCCCAAACGTTAAACTTCTAACAGTTGACCTCATCTTGTGTAATCTTGCAATATTGACTCAATACATACCATCGATCTCTGTAAATTAGCTATGCCTTTATCATGTAACATGAACCATTAGATAAATATATTTGAATGAAAACTCATCATTAGATCATTATAATTTACCTCAAATCAGTTTTAAGACTTAAACACTTATCCTCATCTTACTGCTTCCTGACATCTTAGAATGAACACGCTCTATCAATCCTTTTGTAATGACTTTGATCTTTAACTTAGTTAACCATCAAAAAAATTGACCCATTTGAATTATTTTTCACCATATATCTAGATTTATTAACTTTCATGAACCATTATATCTCCATCTGGTCCTAATCTTTAACATCGTGCAAAAATGACTAAGTATGGGGACCATTGCTTATCTGCGTAGAAGGCCAACTTTGGACCTCAATAACTTTTGTTGCACTTAGATGCATGACCCGAAGTTTGGAACATATAATATATTCACATAATATAATCCAACCATGTGTCAAAATTATCCTAAAACCTTTTCACATGCAAAATATAACTCCATTAATTTGCTCACTTTGATTTCTTTCTGTCATAGAGCCAACTATGTCAAGAACTATCTAGAAGGCCAAATTTGCACATGCATATCTTTTGATGTGATTCATTTCATGATTTTAAATTTATCACCAATAAAATATGAAAAAAATAATAAACAAACCCATATAATCATTTTCTCCTCACACCTTCATATTTTCAAAATATAACACCATCAAAATGCCTACTTAGCTTTTCTTTCCACATTACAAATTTGGCTATGGGAAAACACTATCAAACTATCTAGGAACCCAAATTTACACTTGCATATATTATGTTTTTCATCATCACATGACCTAAAATTTATCATATAGAAACTAGGAATAAATGTGATCACAACCATATGACCAACTCCCATTGACTCATGCACATGTGGCAATAGTGATGTTATCAAACTGCCTACTCAGATTTTCTATTACTAGACCCAAAATGTCTATATGAAAAAATAATCAACCAGATGAAATCCATACATACACACAAGAATTAAAATCATATAAAACCTCTTATAGGTCCCCTTGTACATGATAAAATAACCATACTCATCCCTAAACATCTCTAACCATGCCAAAACTGAAGATCAACTAAGCATACTTCAAGCATACTAGGATAAGCACATTACAAACTTTGTCAATGTCACTTAGAATATCAAGTCACTTCATCAACTCACCATGAAACCTACATGACATCACTATGACATCATTAAAAATTCTCCAACATAAATGCTTATGTATGCAACTAAGTTGAAATAAGAATTGTTAAGCAAATAAATCTTAATAAATTAATCATTTTTTATTATTTGTGTGTGGTATAATTTATTTGTGCTCTTATATTATACCATATAAAGACCTTAAGAAAAAAATGGTTTATATAACTTATGTATCACTAGTTTAAGCTACGTACACACTTTCCTCATGCTATAAAGTGACCTTGGAAATTATAAACAATTTAAACTTTTTATTTGTATTTCTTAGGGTTTGGTGACTTAGATTTTATCACCAAGCACTATCCTAAGTTTGTGTTTCATTTGATTATAAATATTATTCATATGATTTGTCATTATTGTTTAAGAAAAAATTTAGTTTTACCTAGTTTTTGTAGAGTGAGGTGGTACCACTATTACCCAGGCACTAGAAAATACCCTTGTATTTGGATTTGGGCCTCACATATTATAAGGTATATAAAATTCTACCTTAAATATCTTGTATAAACTTAGCTTAATATCCATATAGATATAATTATGTAGTGGTATTGGTAAAATAACATCCTAAGATTACCCACTCATACCCTCAAGGTATATTTTTGAGCTACTTTATAGTTATACACCTACTTAAATAGCATATTGATATTACATGTGTGTTATTATTTTACTTCATGTAAAACTAGTCTAAAATTAAATTCAAACAAATCAAATGGTACCTAAAACAAGACATCAATGTAGACAAAACCAAAATACCAATGACCTTTTAAACCTAAATACATTTATGATTGGTGGACCTTTCAACTAAGACCAAACTCTTGATGATGATAATGATAGTTTTTACAACCAAAGTGAATAAAATGATGACACTAATAATTTATTTAAAATAGAACAAGGTAGATTCCAAATAGATTAACTACTATTTGAAAACAAATATGACCACCTTATCAAACTTATAAAAATAGGATTCAAACTTCTAGTGAATTTTAATCCTAACAACCTATACAAAATTATAAGCTAAAATGATCAAACCCACCCAAACTAATAACATGATACTTTGAGTGATCCTATTGAACAACATAAAAAAAATCTAGACTCTATTAGTTAAAACCATAATACAAATTTTTCTCATGTCAACACTGGCAATGGAAAACTAGTTCTAACACAAAAATTCCTTAAGATAAAAATCAAATTATGTTTGACCAACTTCAAAAACTAAGTCAACAGTTGGAAAACTTGGCCTCCCATATAAGTCCTTCAACATCAAATTATTTAAATTATAATTAAAAAAATGAATAATAAATAATACAAAACCAATAAAAAACATAAATTTATCTTACCCCCATCATTGCCACTCATGGGTACACCATTTTACAAAGAATACAAGCTCTGAATGATTCTATCCAGGGACTATAGTAAGGAACCCAAAATTAAAAATAAAAATACAAATTTGAGGAGTTTTTCCCATATCCATTTGATAAATAAATGTTATGATTACCTTTCAAACTTATTTTGAACTGCCCAAATTTGAAAAAAACAAGGGAAAGGGTGATTTGAGAGAACATGTCAAAACCTTCTCCATGTCTTGCCAAGAAGTTGCACAATGATCATAATTTAATAAGATTATTCATTGGGAGTCCAGGTACTAAGATTTGGAATGGGTTTTACATATTCCTTATGGATCCATCACAACCTTTTTATATTTATCCAAAATATTTATCAAACACTTCTCCTATAATGTTGAACATGAACTTACAATGATGGAGTTATGTAATGCCAAAAAAAGGAATGGAAAAATCTTCTCTTCATTCCTGTAAATATGGAGAAGATTAACTAGTAGATTCCTTTGGTCAATCCTATATAAACAATTGATCAATATATTTGTTTCCAACCTTAATCAAGAAATGGCCTTTCATCTACAAGTTCACTATGCTACTACCTTTGAAAAAATCATTTAAAAAGGAGTTCAAATATAGAAAGCCCTTATCACTAAAGGATTGGTGAGATTTTTCCATAAGGATCATCATAATAAAACACAATAAAAAAATACAAATTCTTTAGCAAAAAAAAAATGTTATCAACGACAGAGTTATTAATACAAAACACATTTAGGCTGTCTAAGATACTTTTAACATTACCATACCTAGTGGCAACCCAAATAGGATATCAAAATAAGGCACTATACTCTCTCAAGGGAATCCTTAAAATTTATCTTTAATTTATTGGCTGCTACAAATATGATATTTTTTTCCAAAAACCAATCCCTTTAATGAAATCAAACAAAATTATACAATGAGAATAAATACTATGAGTTTCACAAATTCAAAAGACATTTAACCAATTGATGTATGAAGTTAAAAATACATTAAAGATTTGATTAATAGAGGAGATAGTTAACTTGAATGAAGTTCATCTACATCAAAGAATAAAAAATTAGGGATATAAAAATACCCCTTTCCAAAACATGATCAAACTCATCCAAAACTAAATCAAGGTCAAAATGCCCAAACCAATAATTTTAATTATAAAAAATCTACCCATTATTATGATGTAGTTTTTTTTTCACATTGAACATAAAAAACATTTGTGTCACAACTATTAAAGTCAAGGACCTAGATTGTGTTATCATAACTAGGTGTAACAAGATCATTGTTCCTCTACCTAACCCTAAAGGACAATACAACCTTATCAAACATATTGAGAAAAATGTTTCCCAAATATCCTTCATGGATCTTCTAAAAACATCCTCTATTCATAAAGATGTATTTGAAAAAATCCTCTAAGATTCAATAATCCCAAATGGCATTGATGTATCTTAATTCCAAGCACTAATTAGACACTTGTCTTTAAGTCATTAACTTATCTTTGACCAGCACAACATGCCTCCCATTATCCCAACACATGATATCCCTTTGTATATCAATGTCTTCATCACTAAACATAAATTGAAAAGGCTGTTTTTAGATAATGGATTAGGATTGAATATCTACACCTTAAAATTAATCAAACATCTTGGTTTCTATGAAGTAACATTAGATCCAAATACCATCACCATAAAATCATATAATAATGTTAAAAGGGAATCAACATACATTATATATATTCCTATCATGATTGGGTCTATCACACAACAAACCTTGTTCCAAAACATTGAATTAACCTCCATTACAACATCCTTTTTGGTTGACCATGGATTCATGTTATGTAATCCATCCCATCCACCTTCTATCAATGCATTAAATTTCCATAACCAGGCATGGAAGTG
Source organism: Torreya grandis (assembly GCA_037957365.1). NCBI lineage: Eukaryota > Viridiplantae > Streptophyta > Pinopsida > Cupressales > Taxaceae > Torreya > Torreya grandis. The sequence goes on from JARHVA010000037.1 coordinate 1,774,660, forward strand.
ACTATCCCTAGTGATTCTCAACCTTTCCAATATTGAAAAATGTTAGAGGAGAATTTTTGTAAAGCTAATTATTGTCCCATCACCAAAATTTCCTTTAAAATATATGGATCCATAGTATTATGACCAAGAATGCCTTCATCCTACATAAATTTATATGACCTCCCATCTACATCTAAAACCTTATCTTCTAAATCCCATTTAAGATCCTTGATAAAGGTTGTGGATAATATGAAATCCAAGATGATTTCCATTTGGGTAAACTCCTTATTTCTCCTTGAATCCAGGGTAGTCCTAACATGAACAAGAAGACATAGCTGATCTCTTATCAATTTTGCACAACTATTTTTGTAAATTTAGGCTTTCTTATAGATGAGAAAATTGAAATCTCCAACAATGATTGGCTATATGATGATGACCTAGAATATGTTTTTCAAATTAATTAGAATATTTTAACAAAAAATATGTGTCAAATCATGAAATACATAGGAAAAATATTAGACCTTTATGAATAGGATATTCAAGAACCTATACACATTTACGTAGATAAAAAATCTTACTACATCAAATACAAACCCCATGGTCATCAATATAAGGATATTAGTGACACTTACATTATATTTGAGGAATATTATTATAACATTGAAATAGTTTCCTCACATAGCCTCTATAAAGACCTTGCCACCACTAATATTTTAATGACACTGCTATCTTCTCCATTAACCTTGACCTCCAATACCTTGAACTTATTGACTCAGATTGACAAGATCACAAACTAAGTGATTTATTTAAAAATGATGAATATAATATAAAATTAATGGGACTTCAAGATGACATCCTACCAGGGAAAATGGGTTTTGAAATCAACCTAGACATGATCATATTTTGGAGAGCAAGAAGAGTTCTTCAGTCAAAATAAACCTAAAAATCAAAAGAAATAAAAAATAAAAAATTGAAGTCTCCTAGTGAAAACCTCTTTGGGGTGCCATCAAATCAAAAATATAAAATTAAATAAAATAGATATGAGTCTACTGGTGAAAACCTTTTTGAGGTAATAATAGATAAGGAACTCATCCTTCCCCTATATTAACATAATTATAAGACAAATCTAAATTTCATGTTGAGGAAACTATTAGTGTCAACATTGGAACATAAGAGAATATTATGATAATTAAACTTATATATACTCTTAGTCTTAAAGAACATGAAATAATTTTTTACCTCCTAATGAAATTTTAAAATGTCTTTGTTTGGTTATATGCTAGTATACCTAGACTAGATCCATCCCTTATGGTGCACCACCTTATACATGAAGATACTAAACCGCTAAAAAAGAAACTAATAAACATGCATGCCAAGGTGGACATTCTCTTAAAATTAAAAATATCTTATATTTTAGGTTTATATGACAAATCAACTACTTTGAATGGATATACAACATCATTCATGTCATCAAGAAACTAACATGTATCTGAGTGTGTATAGATTTTAGGATTATCTAAAAGATGATTTTCCTTTACCAAATATTTACATGATTATATAATCGACAACAAGACATGAAATGTTTTATCTCATGGATGGTTTTTCAAGATATAATAATATTAAATTGCACATGATGATCAACACGAAATAACATTCACTACACTCTCAATAAAATTTTGCTACCAGATCATGCCTTTTAGCTTGAAAAATGTCAGTTCAACCTATCAAGGAGCCATTATTTTTATCTGCTATGATATGGTTCATGGTATAATCAAGGATTAAATGGATGACATATTGATTAAATCCTACCATTTTACAAAGAATTTTTAAACAACTTAAAAAATATAAGGTTCACCTGAATCCTAAAAAGTGTGTCTTCAGTATCACATTAGGAAAATTGTTGGGATTTATCATATCTAGAATAGGCATTGAATTAGATCTATCAAAATTAAAATAAATGACATAAATTCCTCCTCAAAACCTCAAACAACTACGTAGTTTATAGGGAAAAATCTAAACAATCAAAATATTTCTTTCACAACTTCCATATAAATGTCAACCATTCATACATATTAAAAAATACATTGTATTTCATTGGAATGAAGAATTTCAAGATGATTTTTAAAAATCTAAATGGTATCTTTCAAATCCACCAGTACTAGTTCCACCTACTCTAAGGGAACCTCTGCTACTTTATATCTCAAGAACATAATCTATCTTTCGATCCCTTTTCTCTCAACATGATGATCAAGGAATATACAGAGCTATTTATTATTTGAGCCAAACTTTGGTATCATATGAATTCAATTAAACCCAATTTGGGAAGGCATGTCTAAATATTATTTTTGTTTATAAAAAATTATAACACTATATTCTCAATAATAAAACAAAACTCATTGCCAAATTTGATCCTTCAAAGTATCTTCTATCAAAATTAGCTTTCAAAAGTACAATGAAAAAATGGGTCATGTTTCTCAATGAGTTTTAAATCGATTACATAAATCAAAAATATATAAGTAAATAAGTCCTTCTATATCATCTATAGAAACACCACTATTATATAATCAACCTTTGATCATTAATTTTTTGGATGATTCAATTTTATATCTTGATGATCCACTTGAATATAAACTTTATTTGATGGATCCTTCACACATGGTTTGGTGGAAATCATCTTATTATTTATAACACATGGTGATCTCATTTGAAAAACATTTAAATATTGGGTTTCATTGCACTAACAAAATCACTGAGTATGAAGCACTCAACTTGAGCCTCAAACTAGTAATACAATAGAACATTCAAAACTTGTCAATCTATGATGACTTTAAACTCATCATCAATCAATTCAATGATTAGTACCATGCCAAATATGACAAATTCATCCCTTATAAAATAATGTTTGACAAATTAAGGAAATAATTTATAAAAATCAAATTTGAATAAATCCTTTGTGCAAGTAATACATCTAAATATGTCATGTGGATACCATTGGTTCTATCCTTAAGATGCAAAATGATACCCAAAAATGTCAGTTTTTATCTGAACAACTAATGATCCCAACATATGATGTCTAAAAATCTTAAATGGTGTGTGATATTATTGGTCTCAATTCCTATAGGTATCAATACATTTAAACTTACCTCCATGACCACATCTTTGTTGGAAATTGGAGGATCTGATCACAGAATTAACACATGCAAAGAGCTGAACACAATATGTAGATAATTTAATTCAACACAAATATATTCTTTCACTCTGATATTCTCTAAAACACTCAATATTTTACTCATCTAGGACATTAAAACTTTATAGGAATATTATTCGTATAATCATGGAGATTTTATCTCCATCAATATCTCACTCAATCCCTATGAATAATATACACTAACAAATAAAGTATGTTATTAATATTGTTGTAACAATATTATAGATACCAAACTAACTATTACTTAAATATATTTACCTCTCAGTAAATATCAAAACTCACCCTAATAATATTGTTACTAACAATTAATCTGTAACATTCACCCCCTTATCATTATTATTCCTAGTCACATACCCCCTTAATCTAAACTTGGGGAGAATATCATCTTGTACTACATCTGAATATGACTATGTGATTTTTCCAAGGATGAAAAACCTAAAAAATGGTTTTTCCATGGCTAACCAAAAAGCAATGAAGTTTTATCCCATGGCTAATCTACAACCAATGATGGTTTACCCCTTGGCTAACCTACAACCAATGATGGTTTATCCCATGGCTTACCATCATCCAAGTGGATTTATTGGTTTACCATAAACCATGTCATGTATGTAAGTACATATTTAATTATTATCATTTTCTAACTGAGAGGGATTACAAAAGGAAAATATCAAAAGAGATTACTCAAATAGGAATTGTACTTCTATTCTTATTCAAGCACACACAATAAAAAATATAAAAAACACACCATACTATATATGCCATCAAAACATTTTGGACCCCATCACTAATGACTTGTGAGAGGATTGAATAGCCTCCATCCTCAATGTATCCTCCATCCTCTAGTAAGTCTCTGCTCACGCAAGAACCAGTGATAGGCTTGGTACCTTTAGAAATGACATGTTTATCGAGTTTTCAGGGCAAAATAAGATGCACAGCTGTATAGATTTCTCTATATGTAATAAATAGCTTGTTATTGTTACAAGCAAGCTTGTATGCCTTGTGAGCCAATTTATTTAAGATATCATTAATAAAAGAATTTATTATATGCATACCTTTGCTATAAATATCAATCTCATGGTGCATCTACTTCAGTACCTTAAATATGTAGATTTTGAAATTATTTTCATTTCGTTCTACCTTTTTCCTTTTCTCTTCCTTTATTTTTTTCATTATGACCTTAAATAAAAATGTTAGTTTCCATTGATAATACATCCTTTACAATATAAGAGTTTTTTTCCTAATAATCACCTAAACAAGACTCAAAAACACTTTTTGATTTTTTTTTCGACATAAAATTGATTTTGACTCATTTATAACATAAAAATGACTCTTTAACTTATGAAATTTTTTTAATTTTGACTCTTTGCTAAAAAACAAATTTGTAAAACTATAATATTGACAAAATTTATTTAAATGAACTAGACTAAGGATTCATTTTTTAAAATATATAATGACATGTTATTGCTAAATAGAAATATGATATGAAATAATAATAAAATGGCTTCAATGGACTATAACTTATGCAATACTATGAGGAGACCTAACTATAAATATCTAATAAAAAAAAACTTTATATTAAAATAAAAATAATAATAATAATACTTGAATGGACTTGACAAGACTTTTTACTACAACTTAGACTAATATTGGCATGCATGTATAGTGAAATAGAGTTCACATGAATATATGCAAATAAATAATAGCCATGGGCAAGTTTATATGATGAAATCTGAGAGTTGAGCCAGTTGAGCATGATTTGACAATCTCTACATTGAATCTATAGAGGAGAAATGGTGATAGTATTGAGTATTTGATAGACTATGAAAAAATATCCAGAATGATTTCTTATGCTAATTTACTATCCTTGTATTCTTTTAGATAATAAATATATTATACTACCTTTGGATCAAACTGTTGAGTTGGATATAGGCGATGAGTAGTAGGTAATCATTCACTACTCCTTTATTGAAATGCATGCTCCTTTTCTAGATATTGTAAGTTTTTTTTACATGATAGGTCAATGTAGCAAGGGATCAGACTTAATATGGTAGAATTACAACATTTGAATGATGCATGAATGAAGGTCATGGATGCAGGGAGACTAATTGAAATCATGCAGGCATCATCCTCTCAATCTTATATAGACCGATCAAGATGTAATAACCATAGGCCTATGGGGCTCTTCCTATAAAATTAAAAAGACCGATTCACCATAAAATCATGGAAAGAGTAAAATACTTTGGTCTTTAAATCAATAATCTAAAGGATTATTAGATCAACAAGAATGAAGAAGGTTTTTTTTCATTAACAAAAATGCATATACAAGGGCAAACATACAATCATGACATTGCCCTCTTTTCCATTAAAATCACTATGATACCACTATTGGAAATTGGAGGAGCTGATCATAGAATTAACACATGTAAAGATCTGAACACAATATACAGATAATTTAATTCAACACAAATTTATTCTCACTCTGATATTCTCTAAAACACTCAATATTTTATTCATCTGAGACGTTACAACTTTATAGGAATATTATTCCTATAATCATGGAGATTATCTCCCCATCAATCTCTCACTCAAATCCCTATGAATAATATATACTAACAAACAAACTATGTTCATAATATTGTTGTAATAATATTATGACTACCAAACTAACTATTACTTAAATATATTTGCCTCTCAGTAAATATCAAAACTCACCCTAATAATAATGTTAGTAATAATTAATTCATAACAATCTTCCCTCTCAATATTTCACACAATTAAATAAAATCCTTCATCCAACATGCCTCTCGCTTCACCATCTATCATAGGGGATATGATGATACACAATTAATATGTTTAAATTCAAAAAAATCTAACTTAGTGATCAAGGAATTTCATTATAAAATTTGTGGAGTGCACACTAGTGGCATGGTCCTAGCAAAGGAACTACTCAAAATAATATATTATTATCCTACCATGGAAAAACACTTCGTAATATGTTATAAAATGTATAGCCTATCATAAATATGAAGACCTCATTCTTGCACCTTCCTAAGAACTACAACCAATCATAACACTATGGCCTTTCTCTACTTGGGGGATTGATCTAATTATAAAATTAAATCCATCTTCCTCTAATGACCAAAAACACATTATCACAACCAACAAATACTTTTCCAAATGGATAAAATCCATCCCTCTCACATACGTAGTTGGAAAATAAATATCCAAGTTCATCCTTAATCACCTCATTTTTCATTATGGTATACCTTTGACCATCATTACTAATAATAGTAAATAATTTAGAAATAAATAATTCAAATCTAAAGACCTTTATGACCAATTCCATATCAAACATAAGGAGTCCATAAACTATTACCCTGAAGGTAATGGCCAAGATAAAGTGTCCAAAAAAAATCAGTAAAATCCTAAAAAACATTGTCAATAATGTTGTTCTATATTGGTATCTTCACCTCTATCTTAAATTATGGATTTACCATACTAGTTTTTATGCACCTAGTGGGGAAACACCTTATTCCATTATCTTTAGATCTGAATCGATATTAACCATTGAGATCAAGATAACCTCTTTGTGTATCTCCATATAATATTTGATTGACGATGAGGAATATATATTTACATGGATTCATGAGTTATAACTTCTTAATGAAAACATCAATGCACTCGATCATTTGAAAGCATATCAAAATAGTCTATGGAGATACAACAAGTGTTTCAAATCTAAAGAGTTTGAAATGAATGACCTTGTCCTAGAATAAAATCAAAGAAACACCAATCAAGACTAAAAAAAGGCAAGTTTTAACCCAATTTTCTAGGTCCATATGTCATCATCACCAAGTTTGGGCTAGGAGTATACAAATTAGCCATGCAAGATGGATAAAATCTTGATGAACCCAAAAATATAATTTATCTCATGCATTGCTATTATTGAAGATAAAATTCTACTTAAAAAATAAAAAAATAAGAAGAATCAATCATAAAAAATAAAAAAAGACAAAAAATCCAAAAGTGAAAACCATTTTTATGGCCGCTTAGGCAAGTACTATGATGAAAGCTATTTTTTAGCATCATGTGTAAAACTATTATCTACAAATTCCCTAAAATTTTTGGAACTCCCATTTGATTCAACCATATCCATCTTAAACCATACCTATAATCATACCATCATGCCCATCCTTATTCTCACTTTTGACCTTGATACGGACATCTAGGAAATCTTAATACATGTTATAGAAATATCTTGGTATATTATATCTTCTTTAGAGCACACTTTAGTGAAATGTCAGAATGGCACATGGATTATTGGGCACATGGTTCTTATGCAATGTGGTCTTTAGATATCCCATCATGAATCCATCAACCATTCCATCAATGACCACCTCTAACCCTAAAGATATAATTAGTTTTCATTTTGTTTTTAGCCTTGTCCTTAGTAAAAATCAAGCAACAAAAAATAAAATTAAAAAAAAAGAAAGGTAAAAAAACCAAAAATTTGTGTCTTGTCCTTAGTCCTATTAAAATCCTTGTTCAAATGTAAATAAATCATTGTAGCTTTATTAGGATATATATTTATGAATCCAATTACCTCATATACACCATTACTTAGGGTGAATCAAATCTATCATTATCATCGATTACTAAATATTAGGATTTTAATTTGATAAGGGATAAAACATAATCTATTTTTTTGTTTGTATTCTTAATTTCTTGTTATTATAAATAGTTTGTGTGTTTTATTATTTATTCATCTATGTTAGTCTTAATGCATATTAAAAAAATGTCATAATGGTTCACCATATCATGGTACATCTTATCATATCCTATATTAAATATTACGTTGCTCAAACATTTGAAATTCAGTAAAAGATTATCAACATTCATAATCACATCATCAACAATCATAAACATTTATTCCTAAACATTCATTCTAACTAACTATCCATAATTAATATTCATTATCATTGACTAAGTGTTCATCATAAACAATACAAAAAGAATCTAAAGCCATGCTTCACATCATATAATAATATGCATGTACAAAAACAAATAACATCCATAACCATAAACATTATCATACACAATCGTCATGGGAGATGCATGAGAAAAATTGATCCAAAAGAATAACTATATATCCATATACATTAATAAATTCCATCCATCCCATAATATATACAAATATCACATAATGTCCATGAATATCATCTTATTTTAAGAACCCATCCATGTTTTTCATCCCTACACACCCTCTCGAGGGAAATTTACCTACCAACCATGCTACTAGGGGCATCCTTATGTATTCATTTTTATTTTTATTTTTTATTTTTCCACATTTTTTGAAAAGTCATTACTTATTTTAGTTGTAATTCCCTATCAAAGAGGGGAAAATTTAGACATATTAATTCTACCACCTTTATTTTATAATCAATGCATCTTAACTAACTCATACTAACACCATCATGTTAATTAAATAACCCCATTTATCCCACTACATCACTCTATGAATAATTAAATAATTAATCATTATTAATCAGTTAATCAATTCTTAATTATAACCCATGGATAATTAGCTAAGTAATATTTATTAATAAGTTAATTAATCCCTAACTAATTCTATGCACACATAATTCATAAAAATAAATAAATAAATATTTTCACCCATCTCAAACACCATGTCATAAAAAAAAATCTTATCCACTTATCAATCTATGAAATCAATTAACTCCTTTATTTATGCTTGCACATCGAAATAAGTAAATCAAAAGTCAATCATATCAGTTTTAAGGGAAATCAAAGCATGTAAAGCCTTAGATTAAGTGAGTTAATCTTATCCATCTAAGATCAAAGTTTCTAAATAAATTAAGCTAATCTCAACCATTCATCCTCCTATCCAAAAATACACAAATTCATCCTTCATTCTAACATCTTGGAAAAATCTATAAAATATTTGTTATCTTTGGAATCAAGTAATCATTATTCATAGGTACATGTCACTAGAATCTTGGATAGTATTTTGAACAACTAAAATCCATTAAATTACAAATAAATCCATTAAAAAAGGAAGATATTCATTTGGTAAGTGTAAGTATAATTTATCTATCTCCTTACTCAATCTGAGATTACATTTGATTTAGAGTAGGAACTAATTTGTTATTATTTCTTTAAATCTTTAAATTTCACATATACAATGTGTGCACAAAACTCCCTCATTAGATAACTTGTGTGTGTGTTGTTATCCATTCATTTCTTGGGAGTGATCACACACTTAGGATTTTATTCTTAAAATTACATTATATTTCCTAAAATGATTCAAGATTTATTTGCCCCTACGATGATCCTACATCAGACATCTTGGGTAACTAAAATTTGAGTTTCAACTCACTATTTTAAGTTTATGAGATCATATACATAACTACCAATCTAATCAAGTTCCAAACATGATGCATCCTCTACTATGTAACTCTTCCACTTCACCAAATGGCCTTTATATCTTTTATTTCTAGTTATAGCAATAGTGCATTATAGTCAGGTATTTGTGCCTCCTCCTCTTATTTCTCACCTTATCTCTATGATTCATGGAATTTTTTACAAGTATGCTACATTTTATAAGAGTGACATGTCCATCCCCTATGGGAACTCAATTTCATAAGCATTAGTCAAAAAATTGTGCAACATCATACATGATCCTATTTTATTTAGTTTCAAATTTTTTACCTAGGTAATATATATCTGTGTAAATACACCAACCTAATATCTCCTACCTCAAACTCCTTCCTCTTAATCCTCTCATTTTTTTTTTGATTATAACTCCTAAAAAAACCTTATGGAAAGGAAATTTCATAGTGCTCATATTCACATAATTATTGTATGAAAAGTTGGCTTACACCAATACTATGTCCCATTACATCAACTTGTCTTTGATTAGAAATATTAATATATTTCCCAAGATTTTGTTGACAAATTCAATTTACCCATCAGTTCATGGATGGTATATGAAACTATATTTTAGCTTTGTTTCTAAGTTATTCCATAACATGCCCCAAAAATGGTCTCTAAAATTAGTGTTCCTATTTGACACTATACTGCATGGTAGTCCATGTAGTATCACCACCCAATTTAAGAGTAAGTTGGTGATGTTTGTAACATCACCAGTCTTTATATAGTAAATGAAATATACCATCTTGGAAAATTGATCCACCACCAAAAAAATGGAGTCTCTAACTATCTATATTCTTGGTAGTCCAAGAAAAAAGAACATGCTTATGTCCTCCCATGGTCTCTTTGGTAAAATTAAGGGTTGGTATAAATTTATGTTATATCTTATCCCTTTTTTAAACTATAAAACTTAACATCCTTACACATATCTCTGCACATTTGCAACAATATTTTGTTAGTAATAACTCTCAACCAACAATGGCATATTGTCAACACCAAAATGTCCTATCGATCCTCTATTGTGATTTTACTTTATCAAAATTGCATGTATCAACTCCCTAGGTATACATAATTGCACACTTATAAAAATAATTCATTAATTAATCAAATAATATAACCATGTTGTCCATTTCATGTAAGATTTTTGCATGCCTTCCATGCATGATAAAATATTTTATCTTCTGGGTATATCTCTTTCATTGAGTCAAACCCTAACACTTTGACTCTCATTTATTTAATCACTATCAATTTCCTAATTAGCATGTGTGTAACCTTATTTTATCCACTACTATGTTTGAACAGAAATGTATATCTATACAAATACTCTACCAATTTCATGCGTATTTGGTTTATATTTCCTTGATTGTTGTTAATTTTTAGTGTTTGATGTCTATGTAAATCACAAACTCATTTGGAAATAAATAATGCCTCAATTTTTTAGAATTTTCACAATTGCATATAATTATTGATCATAGAATAAGTATTTATAATTCACATCATTCATCTTCTCATTAAAGTAAGCTATAGGCCTACCTTATTAACTCAATACTACACCAATCATTTCTCCACACACATCATAATCCATTTGGAATACCTTATTCAAATTGGTCAATGCTAATATTCATTGCTTAGTCACCTTCCTCTTCAATTGAGGGAAATTGTGCTCTATTTTATTTGTCTAGGTGAATTCCTTGTTATCTCCTCACATCATCTCCATGATTGCTACACATGTACCACTAAAATTTCTAATTAAAATTTCATAGAAGCTTTTTAGACCATAAAAAATTTATGATTCAAATGCATTTCTTGGTGATAGCCACTCTACTATTACATGCATTTTAGTAGGGTCCATTTTTAATCTTTACTTAGATATTACAAAACCCAAGTACATCAAATTATAGTTATATAAAATGTCCAAATTGGTAGTTTGAGTGTGGCTTGTGACACCTAATCCATTGGTCCTTCTTGCATGCTCTTGTGACCCTTTGACATAGCTTTTCACTCATTTTTTATGATTCGTAGCTTTCTAAATGGTCATTCCACCTTAGCCAAACTCTATTTCCCAAGCCAATCCTATCCACTAGGTCCCAATCCTGTAGGATACGAGCACCATACCTAAACTACAACATTGGACCCTAGGGTGTCCCATTTTTGGCACTCCTATCCCTTTATAATTTGAGCCCAAATGATCATTTTCATTTGATTCTTATTCTTCATTATGTCAGCCTAGCACAAATACATTTAACCTATGACCAATTATTCCATATAAAATCCCATCTAGAGATCATTTTAAAAAGGAGGTGAAAAATCTTACAAATAAAGAAAGAATAAAATCAAACTATTAAGGAAAATTTCCCTATTCTCTACATATGGTCACCCAACATAGTTAAAAACATATTCAAACTCTAATATCAATCCCTAACCACCTCAAGCACTCTTAATTTAGCATTTTTACATCTACATCACACTATTACACAAAGCACATTAAGTGGTATAACTATTTATGGATTGATCCCTCTTCAGAGTATTGGTATATAGGCATCATTCCCACATAAGGGGTGTGGCTCACACGTTAAATGCATCTTACACACACTAACCCCCCCTTTTCAAGTGATTCATATCTTGTTTATCAATCATGATGAAGGGTTAGGGTTTGAATATTAAATGATCTCTATAATGAGCTCCATAGATAATCGATAGTCAAGATTTCATAGGTAGGATCACATAAGAACATCACAAAGAACCTAGAAAGCTCAGGTCTCTATGACTAGTTTGGATAATAGCGGTAGGAGTGGACAACAACACTAGACCCTGAAGTGTCCTATTTTTGGTGCTCCTATCCTTTCACCAAATAAAAACCATATTATGATCCATGATACTATCCTAGTCTTGCACAACTAGTTTTAGCCTCTATCTCAACTGTCTCAGTCTAGTTTCAAGCTAAGTTATATTTCTCCTCATTTATTGCTATTTTTAGAAAGGTAAAAAAGATAGTTAAATTATACAAATTAGGACTGTAATTATTTCAATATTAATTATTTATTAATCCATACCTTTAGCTAAAATAGGAATAAAACTCCATTATTTCAAAATAGTTAAATCATTTGGTGAACTTGATTTACTTCGTTTGTGCACAAAAACCCTAGAAACCCTAGGGAAAATTCTTTGCTAATTTTTCCAGTATTTTTTTATTTTTTTCTACATATATAAATTAGAATTTCATATTTAATTTTTAAAATTTACCATATTAATTTTTAAAAATTATTTCATTCAAACCCTAATTGAATTTACTAGTTCCCTTTGCTTCTTAAGGTATCACCTTACATGTTTTTGAGCTTTATATCCTTTTTATGCATATTCTAGTTTGTTATTTTTATGACTTTACGTTTCTTTTATTTATTACTTACCTTCCATCACATTTTACTTGTTACAACTTATTACAAAAAATTCAATCAAATTTTGATTTGTTTTCTTGCTTTAATAATGTCCTAATATACCACTTTTGATGAAACTGATAAGAGAAAACTTCAAGACCTTTTAACTGAACATCTTGATATACAAGATGATATTCTTAAAATAATACAATAAAAATAACAAAATAAAATAATTATCAATCCTCTCAAACAATAGAACAACTACTTACAAATGACACTACGAGGGCAACTATGTCTCAACAACACCCTAGAGCAGCCCAACCTTCTTATGAGGCACCACCAGTTATGGCTAGTACATCCTTGTCTCCTGATGTAGCTACCATTGTGCAAGAGATAAAATATCTTCAATCCAAGGTGATACATGTTGAGTAAGGTGCCTTTATACCAACATAGCCTTTGGATTGTTTTACTCTACTTCATACACCATTAACACATCATATTGCTTCTACACCCTTGTTACTAGGTTTTGTTCAACCCAAGCTCACTTTATATGATGGCAAGGGTAATCTAGAGACACAATTGAGAGATTTTCACATAGCATGCTTGGACTGTGTGCCAAATAACTAGTTATTAACCAATATGTTTCCTCTAAGTTTAAAGGATTATGCTCTATAATGATTCTATAGTCTATCAAATCAATCGATCAATGAATTTAATCCTTTAGCTGACATGTTACTTTAGCATTAGCATATGTGAAAAGGTTTCTTATGCCCAAGTTTTACAATATAAACAAAGGTCAAATAAGCATCTCATAGATTATGTTCTTAGATATTATCATATCTTAAATAAAATGACTAGCCCTATGACCAATCAAGAATTATAGGAGATCTTCAAACAAAGTCTTCTACCAGATTTGCATGAGTCAATAATTTTCAAAAGGTTCTCTTTCTTCACTAATTTATGTCATACACTAAAGGAAAGGGAAGTTAAATTAGTTTGAATGGGAAAACCCAAGTACATAAACATATCAGAAACAACAAACAAGAGTAACATTAAATTCTCATACAAAGTAAAGGTTAATGATAATAAAAGTCAAAATCAACCTACAATTAATGTGGCTTTAGATCCCCTTTAGAGAGTGGTTTTATCAACACCTCCTTGGTGAGCCTTTACCAATATTCTAGTATCTCCAACCAGAGTCTTACATTAGATTTTAGAATGCAATATCACATCTCTCCCTCCTATTCAAGAAGTTGATCTAACAAAGCCTCTTTCATGTGGTAATGATCAAAACGCATTTTAAAATTTTCACAAGGCACCAGGCCACACAACAAATAGATGCACCAATTTGTGACACAAGATATAGGACATGATAGATGGAAACCTTATTAATCTTGGAACTACAGTTGAGCCTCTTCAGGCAAAACAAACAAGGACAAGGATTTGAAAATTTTCTTAGATCCTTTCCCATAACATTATAAATAAGAGACAAGGGATATATTAGGTGATCACCATGCATACCATGACCACCATCCACCAGCTACATACTAGGCACCTTTAGTTGAGTCACATCCTTTGAGCAATATGATTGGTGTGTATAATTCCAAAATTTTGGCTAGACTGATTTGGGTTACCATGCACTTTTTATCAGAGCCTACATTAATCATCATCTCATTCATAGTGTTCTCATAGATAATGTATTTACTATGAACATGTGCACTATGACATTACTACAGTATTTGGGATATTTTGAGTAGGATATTACCGTGATGGACATAGTTATCAATGGATTTAGTGGGCACATATAGAGTTCATTAGGTGAGATTATACATCCTCTATAGGTTGGTCTAACACATATGTCCACACCATTTATTATTGTTCCTAGTGTAGGAATCTTTGATATGTTACTTAGCTGACCATGGATTCAAAAACTTCATGTAGTACCTTCTACAATTCACAAATGCATGAAACTCATTCATGATAATTAGGTTGTTATAATTGGTAGAGTTATGTATGAGTTACCACTCCCTAATTTATATCCATCTACTACTCTATAGTCACCAGTTTTAACTCCACCAATTATAGTTTTTCCTCTAATTTAGATTTAGACATAATCAATGTCTTCCTCACCAACACAGAGAGTTCATACACTTCCATGGAGGCCTCTTTTAGAATAACCACCACATCAGTGATAGTTTCATAACTTTAGAAATTTTCCAACTATAATATTCACACCCATTATAGCATCATTAAGGTATCATGCCTCTACACATAGAACACATTTTTAGAGAACTTCTACTACCATATGGGTCCCTAAGAGCCCCATAGTTGTATCCACTTCTCAGAGTTATAGGGGGACCCCATAGTCACTTTTCACTATATAGATTTTAGAGCACTTACAACATACATATCTCTTAGATTCATAGTATCAGCCTTTCCATCATTCTTCATGATCATGCATGATCCCTCTCCTTGATATAAAACACCGTGATCGAGAGTCTCTTATGAGACTCATCAGTTAGTATCATTTCTTCCCAGTCTTTCTTGTCCATAGTTTCTTTCTACTTGTACATAATTTATTAGCTTACTTTTACATAGTATCTGTTGACGCTGGAAAGTGCACCCAGTGGCAGGAACACGGATTCCTGCCCTCTCCCTGCAACATGGAAACCCCTCTCTCGCCTGTGGGACGGCGAAGCAGGAGAGGAGAGTCTCTAGATATGGGCTAGTTCCCTTTGATGTATCTTGTTTGTTTTAGGTAGCGTGAAATATAGGTATATAGGTATATACTGGGGGGGTGAAAAGGGAGAGAGAAAAGCATGAAAACAAACAGCCTACTCTAAAAGAGGTGATACACCAAAAACAGGAGTGACCTTCCAGATCCACTCTCAGAATCAGGGGGAATGCAAGTATACTCTACACTAAAACTTGGTAGAAAAGATCAGGTTGCTGGAATGACAGGGAGGTTTCAGTGAAAGATATAGGAAATAGGGACTCACTAAGATGCTGTGAAATGCATATTGTAAGTGACCTCCTTTGTTCCTGCACCCTAGATGGAACTCTTCACCTGTAAGCTGCAAACTGACATTATGTAGATAGCTGATACATTAGTATTTAAAACCTTGTGAGAGCATTTAAGAGGAAATGACTGAACATAGATTAAACATACAAAACATACACAGAGTATCCATCCAAGAAAGAGGTAAAAACTGTATTTTTATTGATTCAGGTGGGAAATTTGCAGAGCAGTGCCCTTTACAAAAGTCAGGAAGATCTTTAGAAAATGACTAAGTCCTTGTATTTATAGCAGGAGAGCCAAGAGAAGTTTCATCAAAAAGTGTGAAAAACACTATTGATGACATCACAAGTCTACCAAGACCATGCTTGTTGCCTCATTTTGCGTGTTGGTCTTCTCCTCTGGTGGCTGGGCGGGTTTTTTCTTGTGCACTGCAGGTGAATTTTGCCGCCCTTGTAGTGGGCGGCGATTTTGCCGCCCTCTGCATGGATTTCATGTAGGATTTATGCCGACATCGGCCAATAAGCTGCCGACGATAGTAGTATTTCCGACGTCGGTTTCTTTAAGATGCTGACGTCGGCAAAATTGTGCTTTGTGCGGTAATTTCTCCTTCCCCGCCATGGGGCGGGGTTTTCCATTTCACCGCCTTAGGGCAGGGTTTTTCAATTTGCCGCCATGGGCAGGATTTTTTGATTCGCTACCATAGGGCGAGCTTTTCCAACTTTTGTGCCTGCCTTTGTGTTGCCGACGTCGGCGGTTCTGCCGACGTCAGTCTCTGTAAGGTGTCGACGACGGCAGTATTGCCGACGTCGGCCGACGTCTTTCCTTTTCTATTGTGGGTGGTGAATTTGCCGCCCTCTGCATGTTTGTAAGTGGGCTCATTTTACCCACCCTTGTAGTGGGTGGCAATTTTGCCACCCTCTACATTTTTTTTGCCTCTTTTTTGACTAAGTGTTGAATGCTCCATTTTTTCCCTTCTTCTCTCCTTGCGTGAACGTTCAGAGATTCTGTCTTCCGCTGCCTATTCTCTACAATGGCGCTGTCAAAACCTAAAAGTGGACCTTGCAACCTAAAATGACTGGGCCTACGAAGCAGGTGTAGGAGGTGACCAAGATTTTGCCTGAGGGGCAAAATTGGGTCAACAAATTAGCGACTCACGGGGAAAGCGTGCCTGCTATGCTTAGAACCTAGTTGTTTTGCATATCCATTGGGTGCGGAGTCGGATGGTGACTTTGAAGCGAGTTCAAAATAGTTTTGAAGATTTTGAAATCAAAAATACAAAATTTACCCCCACTGCAAAGGGAAACACACAAGACTAAAAACAACTAACTGTGCAAACTGCACTTAGGGAAAACAGGGAAGAAAACAAGGGAAACTATGTACAGCCGAACCAAAAATTTAGTGACAATGCTTCAGGTGTATCCCATTGACTGGGATACGCAATTCTTCGCCATCCAACTTGGAGAGCTGGAACACGTTATGCTGCTTGCACTGAGTAATCATGTAAGGACCGCTCCAGAGGGCATCAAATTTTGCATGTTTTCTGGGCTTAGCTCTATCTTCGTCCCATTTTAAGACAATGTCTCCTTCGATGAAACTCTTTGACGAAGACTTCTTATCAAAATGTCTTTTCACCTGATGCTAGCGACTGATCATAGAGATCATGGCCTGGTTCCTTACCTCCTGGAGCTCCATTAGTTCACACAATCTGACCTCCATGCTGCTTCCTTCTTCTAGCTGCAGCTGATGTGTGAGGTCCAGCGCTGGCAATTCGAGTGAGATAGGAAGCCTTACTTCCCTTCCATACACAAGCGTATATGGAGAATTTACGATTGATCTTTTCGGGGTGATTCGATCGGCCCATAGAGCTGTTTTCAACTTGGCATGCCAAGTTCTCTAATTTTCTTCCATGGTCCTCTTTATAATCTTGATCAAATTTTTGTTAGTGGACTCAGCTAGTCCATTCCCCTACGGGTAGTAATTTGACAAAGTGCTGAGGTATATACCATACCTTAGTGCCCATTCACTAGTTTTGGTTCTCAGAAAAGCCAAGGCATTATCTGAGATTATAGTGGCTGGGACCCCAAACCGTGTCACTAAGTCCTCATAGAAATCCAAGACTGCGCTCTCATTTGCTTCCTTCAAAGCAATGGCTTCCACCCACCTGGTGAAATAATTCATAGCAATCAGGACCCACTTGTGTCCAGTGCTAGAGGGAGGATTGATCATCCCTATGAAATCTAGGCCCCACTGCATGAATGGTTGTTCAACTTGAATGGGCTGTAGGGGCATGGCAGCCAATCGCTGCTTTCCATCAAAGAGTGCACACTTCTGACACTTCCTTACCCAGGCATGGGTATCCTTGAAGAGAGTGGGCCAGAAATAGCCAGCTCTCATTATTTTTGCTGCTGTGGTCTTAGGGGCAAAATGTCCGCCTGCTGGCCCATTGTGAAACTCAGCCAAAACCTTGTCAGTCTGACTGGAGTCAATGCATCTCAAGAGAACCCCAGAGAGATCCTTCCTAAATAATACTCCGTCAATCAAAACATAGGGAAGGGACTGAAGTTTAAAATACCTTCTTCTGGCCCTATCGAGACCCGATGGACATTCGCCCGTAAGAAGGAAAACCCTCATGCCCAGTGTCCAATCTCTTATGACAGCTGGTTCTTCTGCAGTGGCTGCATCATGGATCAGCAAGCTGTCTTCATCCTTTTGTCTCAAATCTGTGGCTAGCTATTCGCACAGGCCCCTTCCTCTCACCAACTTGGTGATTTTGATATCTATGTCATACTCCATTACCTTGGTGATCCATCCCACTCTCTTCTTGTTTAAGTCTCGATTGGTCAGAAAATCCTTGACACTAAGATGTGGAACCATGAGATGGATCTTGCTGTTTGACAACATATATCTAAATTTTTTCAAACTGCGCACCACTGCCAAAACTTGCTTTTCTACGTAGGTATACCTGATTTTGAAGTCCTCTAACCCTTGGCTGAAGAAGGCGAGTGGTTGCTTGAGGTTATCACTATTTGCTTGGGTAAGCATGGTAGATATTACTCCTCCGTTACTGAAGGTGTAGAGGTTGAGGTCTTTATTGAAGTCGGGGTTGATTAGAGCGGGAGCCTGGGTCAAAGCCTGTTTGATAGCTTCAAAGCTATCCTTTCTTGGCATTGTCCATTTGAATTCTTCACCCTTCTTTAGCAAGGAGGTTAGGGGTTTAACTATTTCAAAAAAATTTGGAATGAACCTCCGAATGAAATTTATCTGGCCAAAGAAACTCTGCAGGCCTTTCTTGTGCTTTGGCAGGGACGTCTCCAGAATGGAGCGGACTCTCTCTGGGTCAATAGACAAACCTTCCTTGGACACAATATGGCCAAGAAGTTTCCCCTCATGAACCACAAATACACATTTCTTTGGATTCAGGGAGATGCTAAATTCTCTACACCTCTCAAAAATCTGTCTGAGGTGTTTTATATGCTGTCCTGCCTCTTTGGAGAAAACTATTATATCGTCGAGGTACACCAACACGTTATTATTTATCAAACCACTGAAAGCCATGTCCATAGCTCGCTGGAAGGTAGCACCGGCATTGGATAGCCCGAAAGGCATCTTCTGGTAGGTGAACGTTCCCCATTTGGTGGTGAAGGCTATTTTGTATTGGTCGAAGTCACGCACCAGAATCTGATTATATCCCGAATAGCCATCCAGGAGGGAGAAGCATTTGGAACCAGTTACCTTTTGGAGGATTTGCTCCATGTTTGGAAGGGGATAATGATCCTTTAAAGAGACTTTATTAAGGTCTCTGAAGTCGACGCACAGCCTGATCTCCCCATTTTTATTTCTAACTGGAACCAAATTAGCCAACCATGAGGAATGTTTGATCAAAAATATAATGCCAGACTCAATCAACTTGGCCAATTCTTTCTGCATAAGGAGCTCGACCATCGGGTTAACAGGTCTCTGCTTTTGTGTGATTGGTTTTGTGCCTTCATCTAATTCAATGGTGTGTTGGGCGAGCCTTGGATCGAAGCCTTTCAAGTCGCTATAATTCTAGGCAAAAATATCGGCGAACTCCTGGCACAACAGAATGAAAACTTGTCTTTCTTGAAACATGCAGACCTTGCCAAGCGCCAGCAACTTGTCCTTGAAGATTTCCACTTTTTCATAATTCTCCTCTCTGGTAGTGATGCATGCTTTGTCATCTCTTAGTTGGTCCTCTCCATTGAAAATACTTTCAAGTGTGACCAGACCCTTAGGGAGTTTATTGTTCTTCAATTGAACAATCTGATTTCCATATTACTGCTGCAATTTTGCTTGATTGTGGACCGCAAACTTGGCTTCTTCCTGCAGGAAAAGAGCTATCTGCTGGTCGCTTTCGAAGACCTGCCAATTTGT
Organism: Torreya grandis; assembly: GCA_037957365.1. Classification (NCBI taxonomy): domain Eukaryota; kingdom Viridiplantae; phylum Streptophyta; class Pinopsida; order Cupressales; family Taxaceae; genus Torreya; species Torreya grandis. The sequence goes on from JARHVA010000037.1 coordinate 1,795,082, forward strand.
AACATTGTCTGGAATTGAAGGCCAGACCACCACTTTTAAATGGCGTGAACCACAACCCCTGCTTATCTCTTTTGAAACATCAAATTGGGCACCAACAGCTGCCAATCTGTCAGCCTACTTATTATGTTCCCTGGGGATAGAGGTAATGTTAAGAGCAAGGAAATCCTCCATCAAGTCCCAGACTCTGTGCTTGTAAGATTTTAGTAAGGAGTTCTTGGTCAGGTTTAGGCCTCTGATTTGGTTCACTATTAGTTCACTGTCCCCCAAGATTTGCAATTTTTTGATCCCTCTCTTTCTTGCCCACTCAAGTCCATGAATCAAAGACTCGTATTCTGCAACGTTACATGTGCAAGAGAACTGGAAATGAAAAGCTGAAAAGTACCTTTCTTTAGAAGGGGAGACTAACATTGCCCCACCACCAGTGCCCAGTTTGCTTCTAGAACCGTCGAAGTATAGCTACCACAGGCCAAGATCTTCTTTGTTTTCCTTCATTATATTGGGCATGACAACACTCTCTTCATGCAAGCAATAGACGCCAAGGTCTGCTTCCTCAATAAACTTATAAGGATCATGCTCGAAGTTATCGCTTCCCCACTCATCCAAGAGTAGATCTATGACTCCTTCAAGAGCAGAAGATGAGGACTTGTCTGTTTGAGAGTCTTCTGGATCAATGATAGTGTAACTGACATTCGCTACCTTGGGTGAATAGGGCTCTAGGTGGTCCTTGTAGAGTGGCTCGGATTCAATTTTCACTTTGGTCCCATACTTGGTTCTAAAAACCAGGTATGACCAATTTGCTGCTAGATAACCACCTATCTTGGACGTAAAGTCCCTAGACAAACAGATTGCAAAATATGGAGGAACGTCCGCTACCACTATATCTTGAGGGATTGAGAATGTCGGGCAGGCATGCAATGTTAAACTCAATCCTTTCAGGACTCTGACTGTCTTTGTGGGTGTCCCATCTAGTTGCAAGACTCCTTTGTTCATTGCTTCGTACTTTAACCCCATCTTATCAGCAATGCATTTAGGCATTACTGAAGTGCTGGCCCCACTATCAATTATGCAATTATGTACTAAGAAATCCCTTATGATCAAAGATACATAAAAAGGGGGAGTCTTTTCTTCTTTCTTTACCTGACCTGGAGTAGAAGGCTGCCCATTCATCATTAGGACATTATTAGTGTCTGTTGGGATGGCCTGGCGATCTAGCTCATGCAATTCTTTCTTCAATACCTCCTTTTGTCCCGGAAGAGACAATGAATCCCATAGAGAAATGCTCACATGCAATTTCTTCATTTGATCAACTATATTAACTTGGGGACTGACTCCCTTCATGCTCTCCTTTGCGTTGATCTCGGCTGGAGCTTTAGACTGAGGAGCTGGGGGTATAGATGGTTCACCGGAAATTGTGGCCCTTTGAAAAGGGTGCGGTGAAGGATTTGTTGCAACCTAAAGGGAAGCTTGCGCTTCTCCAACTGCTCTTCTTTTAAATATCGTATTGACCGCAATGCAATCAGCATGATTGCCTGCAGTGCCCCCATGATTAATTGCACAGAGCTCGCTCTCTGCGTGATTTATCAAGGTAGAATCTGGCTGAGTCTGATTGTTACTTGTGCTGGTTTTAGCTGGGAACTCAAAAAAATGAGAAAAATCAGCACCCTGATTTTCCAAATTCTGGAAAAAATTCATCATGTCATTCGTGTGGACAGCTTGCTCTTGACCTTGTCCCATGTTTGAACAACTTGGCTGCTCCTGCACTAGATTGTTCTGAGTAGGTACCATGGCTTTAGATGACAAAGGAGGGCCTGAGTTATAATTTTGATAAGGCCTAGTTGTAGTGAGCTGCCCCTGACCTTGGTTATAATTTTGAAAGGGGGGTCTAGGGGCATGGCCATAATTTTGATAACTCTGGTTTGGCTTGTGGCTTTGAGCTTGCTGCCTTTTAAGGGCAATAAGTTCATTTGACATGCTCTGCAACAGGCCCTTAACTTCACTTAATTCATTGGATGGAACAGCAGTTGGCTTCTCAATGACAGGTAGGGGAGCAATTGTGGGAGCGACTGCTTGAATTGGGGGCAGCAGTTCTGGGAAAAGTGGCATATGAGGCCTAGGGGCAATTTTCCCAGCTTGAATTAAGCAATTTTTGGCCGCAATGGCTATGTCATACGCAGCTGGCAGTATGTGTCCCCCCATAGATTGGATCATCATAGCAATGTCACTATTCAATGCTTTTAGATAGTACAAGAAAGCGTAGCTGGGGGTCGGCCTTACCAGGATGGGAATTCTATCCCAAGTCTTTTGAAATCGCGTATTGAAGTCCTGCATATACTCGTGCGGAGCTCTTTTTATAGTTGTCAACTGCTCAGCAAGAGAGAGGCCATCACTTTTTTCCCCAAAATGATTAGTTAAACGAGTGCCCAATTCATTCCAAGAATGTATGGAATTCATAGGCAAGGTGCCGTACCAGTCGAGAGCTTTCCCTTTCAGAGACAAGGCTAATAGTCTGATGGCAATATTTTCTTCTGTTACATTGTGAATATTGCAAAGGTTGGCAATATTTTTGATATGCTCAACAACTGTAATAGGTCCCACTCCATCAAAAGAAGGCACATTTTTTAGAGCTGTTCTGGGGATCGGATCATAGCATGGGAGGTTTAAAGGGCTTTCACCATGAAAAGCAGCAAAAGGCAAGGCCATGGCTGGAACAGATTGTATTTGTGGCTGAGCTGGGTTGGTGTTCCTAGCAACAGGTCTAGGAGGATTTATCAGTGGATAAGGGCGAGTTCTTCCAAACCTAAGTCTTTTAGCAGAGTTTAAAGGTAGTTCAACGAACTCAAAGGGGACCCTTCTTGAAGCTGACCTGGTGGTAACTTTTGGCATAGAAGTTAAGTAACTGGTCTTAAAAATAAAGAACTGAGCTCTTACTAGTGGAGTCGCCAGATGCTGAAAATCTTTAAAAAAAACACTATAGCAGGACCAGCATCAATCTTGAAATACTATTGCATTGAAAAAATATTGTCCCATCGGGCGTGCCATAACTGTTGACGCTGGAAAGTGCACCCAGAGGCAAGAACACGGATTCCTGCCCTCTCCCTGCAACATGGAAACCCCTCTCTCGTCTGTGGGACGGCGAAGCAGGAAAGGAGAGTCTCTAGATATGGGCTAGTTCCCTCTGATGTATCTTGTTTGTTTTAGGTAACGCAAAATATAGGTATATAGGTATACACTGGGGGGGTGAAAAGGGAGAGAGAAAAGCATGAAAACAAACGGCCTACTCTAAAAGAGGTGATACACCAAAAACATGAGTGACCTTCCAGATCCACTCTCAGAATCAGGGGAAATGCAAGTATACTCTACACATCTGGTAGAGGAATCAGGCTGCTAAGACAAAGGGGGAGGCTATAATGGAAAATACATCACAGAGGTTTACCGAGGTGCTGTGGGATGCACGCTTGCAAGCAACTTACTCTGTTCTATCCTTCTCAAGTATTGCTCTTCTCCTTTCAGCTACAGAACCGGTCCTTGTAGATAGCTGGTTTGTTGGTATTACCTGTGAAAGCATGGAAGATAATGACTAAACACAGATGATACTCAGGGCATACACAACAAATCAATCCAAGATGGAGGCAAAAACTGCATTTTTATTGATTCAGGTGGAGAAAATGCAGAGCAGTGCTCTTTACAAAAGTCAGGAAGATCTTTAGAAAATGACTAAGTCCTTGTATTTATAACAGGAGAGCCAAGAGAAGTTTCATCAGAAAGCGTGAAAAACACTATTGATGACATCACAAGTCTACCAAGACCATGCTTGTTGCCTCATTTTGCGTGCTGGTCTTCTCCTCCGGTGGCTGGGTGGGTTTTTTCTTGTGCACTGTAGGTGAATTTTGCCGCCCTTGTAGTGGGCGGTGATTTTTCCACCCTCTACATGGATTTCATGTAGGATTTATGCCGACGTCGGTCGATAAGCTGCCGATGGTGGCAGTATTGCTGACGTCAGTTTCTTTAAGATGCCGACGTCGACAGAATTGTGCTTTGCGTGGTAATTTCTCCTTCCCCGCCATGGGGCGGGGTTTTCCATTTCACCGGCTTAGGGCAGGGTTTTTCAATTTGCCGCCATGGGCAGGATTTTTTGATTCGCCGCCATAGGGCAGGCTTTTCCAACTTTTGTGCCTGCCTTTGTGTTGCCAGCGTCGGCAGTTCTGTCGACGTCGGTCTCTGTAAGGTGCCAATGACGGCAGTATTGCTGATGTCGGCCGCCGTCTTTCCTTTTCTGTTGTGGGTGGCGAATTTGCCGCCCTCTGTATGTTTGTAAGTGGGCTCATTTTACCTGCCCTTGTAGTGGGCGGCGATTTTGCCGCCCTCTGCATTTTTTTGCCTCTTTTTTGACTAAGTGTTGAACGCTCCATTTTTTCCCTTCTTCTCTCCTTGTGTGAACGTTCAGAGATTCTGTCTTCCGCTGCCTATTCTCTGCAACGGCGCTGTCGAAACCTGAAAGTGGACCTTGCAACCTGAAATGATTGGGCCTGCGAAGCAGGTGTAGGAGGTGACCGAGATTTTGCCTGAGGGGCAAAATTGGGTCAACAGTATCTTTTTGATTACTTATACATAAATTATTTCAAAAATATAAAAACATTCAAATATGTCAAAATAAAAAAACATTCAAATAACTCAAAACACCAAAAATATTTCAATTGTATGCATTATCCATGTTTTACATTTCTACTACCATGCTAGACTTTTATATATATATATATATATATATATATATATATATATATATATATATATATATATAATTCTATTGTTGGTTAATTTATCTATATTACCATACTGCACTTGATCTTCTTTGAGTGTGTGTAGTGACACCTAGATCCTTGATTGATTGATTCTACCCATTGAGGAGGCATCCTAATTCATAAATTTTAGACATACATTGATATATCTACCTACTAGGGGCATCTTCTACATGACTACACCATCCAGGTATGTCATTCCTACACCACACACTCTAGTTATCATGTTGATGTACATTACTTACTAGTTTACATAGATTACTCTATTGACACTCACTAGTATATAGCACTTGTGTATTTCTTAGCATCTACCTAGTCTTATACTCCATGTTTTACATACTTTCACTTCTTACTTTGATTAGTTAGATGTGATTATATTTCCAACATTTGCATGCCTTCCTTTTTTTCTTTGAGTAGATAGATGTGATTGCATTTCTTAGTTCCTATTTTGTCTCTTATGTGTACCTTAGGAAATTTTCAAATGTCATTTGCTTCTATTATTGTGTGTGCTTTAGGATATTTTCCAATGTCCTTTATTATACTCTTATATGTGTTTATGGCCTTCATTATAACCTTAGTTGTTTTTAATTGTATGTGTATGTGGTATTTGAACATGCCTTGTATGCTTGCTTTCCTAGTTTGAGTGACATGTGTTCATGTCCCTTGTTTTCTTGGCCCCTTAGCCTCTTTTGTGTGCTTCTTGATTCTTGTATTACATGCTTATTTGCTTGTTTGCTTCTCAATTATTTTCAATGCCATGATCCACATCATGCATTATATTACTTTCTTGGATGCCATGATTGACATCATGCTCCATCCCTCCTTAACAATTAAAAACTAATAACTAAAATTTCTAATTTAAATTTAGTACACATCACATATTATTATGTTACATCTATATAGGCATACTCCTATTGATCTAACAATATCCAATACAAACTATGTTATATCTTGAGACATCTTTTTGATTATCATTGCTATATCATATATTTTTTAGCATAACACACTTTCAAGGATTTTTATTCTAAGGAAAATCATTGTAAGGTCTTCATTTCTACCCTCAAAAGAGGGGGAAACAAATAGGGGTTTTGTCACAAAGATTAGAGCCTTATACTGGTCAAAAAATAGTTTTTAGAACACTCAGGATAACAACTAGAACCCAAACTAGGTATAATAGACTAGGAAAATAATGATGAACATAAAAAAATGATCAAAAACAAAAAAATATAAGAGTTCCATACTTGGACTACAGTCTCAGACAATAAAGTGTCATATTTTTTATGCTCCTATCCAAATAGTAGAAAAACTATATTTTCTAGAAATATACATAAAGGTAAGTTCAGTTATAGTTTTGTCAGCTATAGTTTATTTTAGAATGGGGAATTTCATTAAAAATTTTCTCAAATAATCAAAATATAGGGGGATCATGCATGACATGATGGATCTCACTTCCATTTTTAGATTGGGTAGTTGTTATAACTTCTAGATCAAAATCCATGTTACAAACACCAGTGATCAGGGCTAATGTGTGTGGCACATTTGCCTTATTTTATTTTTAGTTCATTACATAGCCCATGTATTCTTAGTAGTTGTGTGCTTTATTCCATTTTTAGGTGGTTGGCATCATTTTAGAGTGGCTTTTATATGAGCCTAGTTCTTTATTTTGGAGTAGCATTCATACAAGCCTAATCTCCACCTTTTGGAGTGGCCAAGATTGACCTAGTTCTTAGTACACATTTGGATATCCACACAACATTGTTAGATTATAGAGCATTCATGGGATTCAAGAGCCATCTCATACAACACACATTCATATCTTTATCAATTCATAGCTTCACTTAGTGGGCAATGATGGATCCAAAGGACTAGATAGCCTTTGTATTTTTGAGTCACCTACTTAGAGGGATTGGACACATAGTCCAAACATCAATTAACATATGCATTATCATATCAAATCAATTAATGGGCAATGATGGAGATAAAGTGTCAGCCTTTTGTATTCTTGAGCCACCCTTAGGGAATTGTGAACTTAGCTCCATTCATGATATAACTTTTGGTACAACACATACCCAACATCACTCAACATCACAACATGTTTTTTATTGGTTCACATACCTAATGAGGTGTATTATTTCCTTTATCTTCCTTTCTCTTTTACTTAACTTTTATACATTCTTATTTTAGACATAGTATGTCTAGTAAGAACTAATCTACTCCTAGTTTTATTTTTATAGATTTGCGCTTCACGATGTGCTCTCTCTATGTACAATCAACATCACACATCTTTATGGGCTTCACCCTTACAAGTAATTTTAGGTACACTTTATATTTCTCCTTTATCCTAGTATTTTACTTTGCTACATCACTAAAATAAATGGGGGTGCAAATGTAGTCATATAAAATTTCCAAATTGGTAGTTTGAGTGTGGCTTATGATACCCAATCTAGTGGTCCTTCTTACATGCTCTTATGACCCTTCAACATACCTTTTCACTCATTTATAGTCATCTATAGGCTTACAAATGGCCATTCCACCTTAGCCAAACTCTATTTCCTAGGCCAATTCTATCCTCCTAAGTCCCAATCCTATAGGATAGGAGTGCCATACTTATACTATAGTGATGGACCCTAGGGTGTCCCATTTTTTGTGCTCTTATCCCTTTAAAATTTGATTGCAAATGGTTATTTTCATCCAATTCCTATTCTTCATTATGTCAGCCTAGTGGGAATATATTTAACCCATGACCAATTTTTCCCTATAAAATTCCATCCAAAGATCATTTACAAAAATAAGTGATAAATATTACAAAGAAAATAATAATACAATTAAAATATTAAGGTAAATTTCCCTATTATCTACATACAGTCACCCAACACAGTTGTAAACATATTTAAACTCTCATACTAGTCCTTAACCACTTCAAACACTCTTAATTTGGCATTTTTGCATCAACATCACACATTGTACAAAGCACATTAAGTGGGAGAACTACATATGGCTTAATCCCTCTTCAAAGTATTAGTATGTAGGCAACGCGCCCACACAAGGGGTGTGGATCACACATTTAGTGCATCTTACACACAATAACCCCCCCTTTTCAAGTGATTTAAATTTTGTTTATCAAGTATGATGGAGGGTTAGGGTTTGAATATTAAATCATATCTATATCAAGCTCTATAAATAATCAACATTCAATATTTCATAGGTAGGATCACACAGGAACAATGTAAAGAACCTAAAAATATCAAGTCTCTGTGACCAATTTGGAAAATAGTGATAGGAGTGGACAACAACACTAGACCCTGAAGTGTCTTATTTTTGGCACTCTTGTCCTTTCACCAAATTAAACTTGGATTTATCCATGACACTATCCTAGTATTACATATCTAGTTTCAGCCTCTATCTCAGCCATCTCAGTCTAATTTAAAGCTTAGTTATATTTCTCCTTATGTATTTCTATTTTTAGAAAGGTAAAAAAGATAGCTAAATTATACAAATTAGGACTATAGTTATTACAATATTACTTAATGATTTATTAATCCAGATCCTTAACTAAAATAGGAATAAATCTCCATTATTCCCAAATAAGTTAAATCACAGACCTTCCTTCATAAAGTTTCACTTCTTCACATTAATTAGTAGCTTCTATTTATGTGACCTCTATAACACATTCCATAGATGCACCATGTCCTTTTTTCTTATTCTATTGAATACCAAAATGTCATCTAAGTAGATGATGATGTACTTACCCATGAATTTTTTCAATAGTTCATTCATTAGTCTTATGAACATACTCAGTGCATTAGTTAATACAAATGGCATAATGAACCACTCATAGAGTCATTCATTTATCTTGAATTTTGTCTTCCAATAATCTCATTTACGTATCCTGATTTAGCGATACCTGCTATTTAGATCAATATTTTTGAAGTACATTTCACCACATAAATAATCCATCATGTTAGTAATGGAAACCTATAATTGATTTTAACCTTGTTAATGGCTCATGAATTTATGAACATGTACCATTATCCCCCTTTCTTATGTTCCAATATTATAGGTAATATGCATGGGATCAAACTTTCCATTTTCAATCCCTTCTCAAATAACTCATGAATTTGCTATGCACTTCTTTATTTTCGATTTGGTGTCATCCTATGTGAAACTTTGTTTGGAAAAATCACTCCTAGGATTATATATATATATATATATATATATATATATCTGTGTGTGTGCGTGTGTGTGTGTGTGTGTGTGTGTGTGTGTGTGATGATTGATTATTCATATTGATTGTAGTTTATTTGGAAAATATCTTGATATAATTTCAATTAAATCATCCATTAATTATTTCACTTTGCACATTAGTATTTATTTAGTTTTGTTGTGCCAACTTCTTGTCCCATATTTAGTATAAATGTGTATTATTCATTCTCATGATAATTATCTTAGGAACTCTTTGTTTGAAAACATCTTGTGCCATTTATGGTATAGTTACATTTCATTAATTATCTTGTGCTACCTATCATATGAACTTTTTGTTTGACACCAACACTCTTGCATAAACACTATTGCACCTTATTTATTATTCATATTTTAAGCGACTTAGGGTGTATTTTCTCCCATCCTTATCTAAGTGATACGTATTTTCATGACCATTATGTGCTACATTATGATCAAATTTCCAAGGTTTTGTAATAATTACATGGTATACATTCATTGACATAACATTGTACCATACCCCATATTGGTTTATGCCAAAATAGAGTTTTACTAGACATTACTCATTAACCAACATCTATTGACTATTATACAACTGTGACAGTCTATATGGGTTCAGGTGTACCAATTTATTCAAAACTAATTTCTTGAACATTTCACTCGAGACCATGTTGCCTTTTCCACCACTATATACTATCATTTTGTAGCATTTACCTCTTGATTTACATATTATTCAAAAAAAATTCCTTTGCACTGATTACTTGCCTTCCCATGATGGTTTCAATAAAATTATATTCAAAATCAACACTTCCCCATGCATATGTTATTTTTACTTCTCAATTGATCCAACTGACTTCTTATCTCCATGTATGATATGTATAACAACATCTATTTTTCTACTTCCCTCACTTTGTGCATGTGGCAATTCATATGTTTAATGCCTTGGTTATCCACACCTAAAAAATATCCATAGGAATCCTCTTTCCTTTCCTTAAACAAACCTATTTCATCCTTGAGTTTGGTAAAATACACTTTCTCCACATAAATTATATTGATCAAACTTTCCCATCCCACTTTGATTTTGGGTGTACACATCACCTCATGCTATAAATTCCACACCTTTTATCTATAGGTTTCTTCATGTGCCTCTTCCTCATGAAAATATTCCTTTGCCACACACATTGTTCTATTATTTTGGCAACAAAATCTCCTCTACCTTGATTTTAAACTAGTAATATTCTTTTATTTTTTTTAATCTGAGACATACTTGGTCCTTATTATATTCTAAAATGCAATCCATTTAGATTTCACATGACATTCTCCTTTTCCACCTTGATATATGTTGATCTAATGGTAAGCATGTAGAACTATATGGTTCATTATTTGACTGACATCTCCTTTTACCTAAGATTTTTAAGTATTTTGAATATCTCCATATAGTAATCCCTAGGAAATAATTTCCATTTATTTTTAATAACCATCTTATCCCATCTCACTATAATATCTTTTCATTTTTTGTGCCATTCATTCTAAACTTATTTCCACCATAGCACCACATGCCATTTTAAATTCATGTGTTATCTTGATGTACTCTAGATCAAAAGAAATTTCATACTCAAAGCACTCATCCATGTCATTGAGCCAATTAACAATATACTTCATATTTAAACTTCTAAAAATAAGGCAAGTCCATTTTTGTGCCATTACCAATTCATGAGATAGATTTGAAAAGCCTATCCTCGCAAACATAAATTTTATCCTCAACACCTCCTTCACATTCAATGTAATTTTCTCCTGTAAATTATAGAAAATACGGTAAGTCCATTTTTGTGCCCTTACCAATGTCCAAGATAACTTTTAAGATCCTCTCCTCACCAAAATCAAATTTCTCCTCAACCCCTCCTTCACCTTCAACACCATCAACTCCATTGATGCATTGCCATTATCCTTAATAATCAATTTCATCATATTTTGGGATGAATTATCATTTTTAGTCCTCCTTAATGACATATAGATGTGATTTCATAACACACAATACATCTAATCCTTTATCTAGATTTATGTCTACTTATGTAAATACCGCACCTCTGCTAGTAGCTCTCCTTGACAAGATATTTTAATTTGAAATATTTCCATATTTTTATAATTCCTATGATTAAAATTATACATAGGAAACCTTTATTCACACTCAAAAAGGTTATAAACCTACTCTGATACTAGATTAATGTATTTTATGGGTTGGTTTCCTAGTGAAGAGAAGCCAAACCACACAACGAGTAATTCTATCACCCTTATAAATAAAAAGCACTCATTCACACAATGGTAAGAAATAAGAACAATTTCAATAATAATTCATATGATATATTATTTAGAATGAGTTATAGGCTATGCTATGATTGAGGTTATATAGGAAAAACCTTGATATTACAATGACTAAGTCCTCAAACTTTCATACCAGGTAATCTTCTTATATCTTGTCTCTCTCACTCTCTCAATACTTTATTTTAATAATTTTTATAGAATTTATTTTTCATCCCAACTACCATTATTTATAATAAACATTTAATCCCCTTTTATAGGATACTAAACTAGTCGAAGATTACTCTCACCAACTAGGAACTACTAGATTAATCAATAATTAATGAACTATCTACCTAGGTGTATAGGTTGAGTTGGATGGTATGGATTCATATGCAATCAAGATTCCAAAATTCCAACTAACTAATTGGATTGAATTTATTTTTAGGTTCCCACCTTATATGATGATGTTTTCCATTTAAAATTTTGGTGGTCTAGTAGACTTGTCAGAATGACATGGCATCCAGGTTAAACATATTTAATTTCTATTAGAGTACACCTTGTTATATTATATGAATCCATTTGTATAACACATTAATGAGATCCATGCCAATAGGTTCCTACACTATGTTATGGAAATGATATATTATACACTAGAGACATGTGCATATGCATGACTCCCTTGTCAAATAACTTACACATGCATTATTCTAGTTAGTTATTACTTGTTTGGGCACACTCATGCACTTAAGAGTTTATTTTTAAAAAATACACTTAGCTTTCCTAAAATGATGCAAGATTAATTTGTGCATGGTATGATCATGCATTAGGTTGTGTGTTCATTTTGCTGAATTGGTGGCTAAAATGTCAAATTTATCTTCTTTTTTCTTTGATTTAATTAACCACCAACATTCCAAGAGGAATAAAATAATTTTAAGGCTAGTTATCTCATGAAAATTATTGAAGAATTATAGCTACATATACTACATGCATGGAATTAAATCCAATATAGTTGTCATGTGTGTGAATGTAATATAAATTCAAGTGAGAGATAGGAATTTATCTTATTTTCCTAGGGAATTAAGTACAACTGCATGAGATTTTTTCTCATTCTTATTTTCATAAAAAATGCAAATAAAACCTTGGATTTTGAGGATTAGTATTTACATTAGGTAAATTAATAATTATTGATTGTATGTTAACATATGGTAAATAATTAAATGGTAATTATTGGTTTATTGGTTGGTTAAATGTATATATTGTTATTGTTGGTTGAATATTTTGTTGATCAACATACTGATAAACAAAATAGGTCTGATCATCCAAAGTAGGAAGATTGGTCATCCAAATGTGTAGGTTTACCACATCAAAAGGGGACTAATCTCTCCTCTCATCGAGGGGAGGTTCCCTATATATATATACATACATACATACATACATACATGTATGTATATATATATATGTATATATATATATATGTATATATACATAATATATATACATATATATATATGTGTATATATATATACATGTATGTATGTATGTATGTATATATATATATATATATATATATATATATATATATATAGGGAACCTCCCCTCGATGAGAGGAGAGATTAGTCCCCTTTTGAGTATTATGTATGTATATATGTGTATATACATATATGTATATACACATATATGTATGTATATATATATAAACATAAAATAATACTCAAGGGTGGTGTAAACCATCCATCTCTCTTTTTTCAGAGATGATGCATGAAAATCAAAGGAAAAATCTCAAAGGAAATGACAAAAAACACTCCTCTTCTTTTAGAAGTACTATTCAACAAACCACAAGAATACTCCTGGTAGTAATTGCAAAATGTAACCAAGGATGTAGTAACCAACATATTGAGATGTAGCACAAAGTCTCCACCTCAATTGTGAAAGAGTGAGATACGAAAGACAATGAGGGCACAAAGTCATCCCAAGGTCCTTTACACAGAAACAAAAAGAAAACACACTAAAGGCAATTGTGGGGGCATAAAGTCTCTCCACAGTTGGCTTCACGACACCTTCCTGACTACTTTCACTAATTCTGCTTATTGAATTAAAGGAACAAAAAATATATTAAGGAAAAAGACATAAGAATAGTTTCCCAAAAAACAAAGATATCATAACACAAAGTCTATAAATTCACTTGCTTTCTTATTCCAATAACAAAATATGATCAACAATCTGAGCTCAAAGTCTCTGTAATGCCTTTCAATTTGGGCAGTGTTTTGTTTTTGATAATTAGAGAGAGAGCTCCCCAACAACAAGAGAGTCCCTTAAATAGCCTCTTCAAGAAGGACTCAGGAATAGTAACACATCATGTTGCATTGAATTTTGTTAAGAAGACATGCTGAAATTTAGGGGCATTTACCCATTTGCTTTTCTCAATGCAGACAAATGGGTCACGCTATTGAAAGTTTGCATCTTTCAATATCCACCTAGCAGTCTACTTATAGAAACATATCTAATGCACAAATTTTTCTAGTCATTCTTACTCATTCCTCCTTTTCTAGTTATTTGAATTGGGTCCTTGATTCGGTTCAATGCTCTGTTCCTTAGTCACTTCCTGCTAATCTTTTAGGAACCCTGTGAAAGATGACACATGGTGGCTTCCACTGTGACTTTGAAGATGATAGGTGGTAGCATAGCGGGTTTTCTATTTCTTTAGACATTTCTTTCAAAGGAAAAAGTCTAGAGGAATTCTTTTAGAGGAAAAAGTCTGAAGGAATTCTTTCAGACAATTTATTTGAAAGAATTGTCTCTTTATCACTTTTGCTAGGGGAATTTTTTTGAAGGAAATCCCTTTGCTCTTTTGGCCTTTGAATTGGTCTATTTTCCCCCTTCCTACCCTCTGTAAGGGCTATTTAAGCTCCAAATTAGCCTTTTAGGTTTTTGTAATGGTTCATTTCAGCTTCTGAGTGTCCTTCAAAAGGGCTGTTTGTCCCTTTGAAATTTACCTTAGTCTATTTTATGTGAATCTAAAATTGTGACACATGGCAGCATCCATTTCTCTTAGAAACAAAGTGAAATGAGAATCGAAAGATGACACTTGGCAGCATCCACTGAGTTATATCAAGTTTTTGTTTCTTTTTTTAGTCACTTTTGCCATGAAAAATCCCTCTACAAGGGCACTTATGTCATTGATGCTTGGGGCACTCCTTTGAACTTGTCACTTGAACTAACTGTGTAGACACCAAAATTGTGTCTACTCCTTGGTCAACTCCCCCTTGGTCCACTTGGTCCCTTTCTAACCTCAACATTCCTAACCCACACACTTGTTAATTTAAAATAAATTAACTATTTTAAATTAATAAATCCACTCATGACACCTCACCCCACCTTGGATACCTCTCCTTGGATGCCTCCCATCACCCTATGACCAATTTATGACCTATTTCAACCCTCTCGTGCTTATTTAATCCACCTTGGACCATTTTCCAATGAAAATTAGACCTGGCAGTTGGAAGAATAGATAAAAGGCTAATTTTAGCCTTTTTTCCCATCTTCTAGCCACCGACGTCGGTTACTAGTTGGCTGACGTCGATGGGATCACTGACGTCAGTCGCTTAAAACAACCCGTAGGCGAATTCTCTTCCCCCTGTGAACGTGAATTCTCTTGCTCTAGGTTTCAAGCTCTCTCACTTCTTGACTCCTTGCAAGTATTAGCATTTCAACAGCACCCTCTAGGCTCAAAGGTTCTACACCAGTCATTCCAAATTGGATTGAAGATTATACGACATCTCTCACATCAGCCACAATGGAAACAGACCTCTTGCACTTCTACTTCTCCACTCATAGCTAAGTATTCCTATTGGTTTATATTTTAGTGTCCTTTTAAATACATTAGCAATCAGTCCATTGTCCATTTCCAAGCACTGTTGACATAACCCAATCTATTCTTCTCAGAGAGGCTGAAAAGCCTTCTCTCACCCTTGTCTCCCTCTCATCCCTGTCCTCCATCTGGTCCCTCTTTCAGGCCACACTTTCTACCCTACAAACCCAACACAAGCCACTAAAACTCCCACAGACATCCTAAACTATTCTATTGACCACAGACATCCCTGAAACTCGTCCAAAGCCCCATTGCCCTGACCGACGCTGGCCTCCAGGCCCATTACCCCTACTGACGTCGGCAAAATAACCGATGTTGGTGACCTTGACCAACTGACGGTGGCAGGCATACTGACATCAATGACTATGACAGACCGACAGTAGAATACAGGTACACATTACCTTTATTTCTTTTGTTTAGTCTTTTATTATTTCTTTCTAGCAACATTCTCTTTATCAACAAGTGGATTGTCATCCCACAAGGAAGTCTTTGCACTTTGGGGACTGAGCTTCTGCTTGGCAGTCCACCTTATATCTATCTAACAATCTCTTTGTTTAAGTCTTTCTCTCTACAGGTGTCATCCTCCACAGCCAAAGAGGAGTCCCTACAACATCTGGATAATGGTGCGCAAACTTCATCTAGGTACGTACAAACCCCTGACCCATTATCTTAGTTTCTTATTCCTTTTGAATGTGGAAAAGCAAAAAACTTATAGAAATAGACTGATTGAACCAACTTTGGTTTAACGGTTCATTCCCTTGTTTCTATTGACTACTTGAACCAAGATTCTTTGAAACAAGCCTCGTTGAACCCATTGAACCTTGAACCCATTGAACCTATTGAACCTTGAACCTGTGAACTCATTAAACCTAAGTGGTTCAATGGTTCAACGGTTCAATTATTCAAGCGTCAAAAACTTTTTATTTTGATTGAACCTATCTGTAGAAGCCTTTGAACCTGTTGAACCATTAGTCCATCACTTCCTTATTCTTTCTAAGCTCTTTGATTTTCATTGTACTGGTTAAACCTTTAAACCTGTGAACTCGTTGAACCTTTTGGTTCAAGGTTCAATGGTTCAATTGGTTCATTCTTTTTATTTGGATAAGTCCTTTTGAACTTTTTGAACCAAATGCGTTGAACCATTTGGTCGTTGAACTATTAAACCAAAGTGGTTCAATGGTTCAACAGTTCAATGATTCAAGCCTTCTTCTCTTTGATAAGTGTTTTGAAGCCATTGAACCTTGAAGTGGTTGAACTTTGAACCTTGAAAAATGTGCTTAACTCTTGTTGCTGATGTTGAACCTTTGAACCCATTGAACCCATTAAACCAAAATGGTTCAAGGTTCAACGGTTCAATGGTTCAATCCTTGCTTAGAAGCTTGCCGATGAACTCTTTTGGTTGAACCTTGTCATTGAACCAACTTTGAAATCACCTAAGTGTTGAGAGATTACTTCTTTCCTACAGAGTTCATAGAAATCAACCTATGAAGCCCGTAAAACTTGGCCTGTAGAGTCTGTAGATTTTCTTCCTACAGAGTCTATAGATTCAAGCCTACAGAGTTCATAGATTCAAGTCTATAGAGTCCGTAGATTTATAAGAAGCTTGAAAAATGAGGAATTTAAATGCTTAAAACAAATTTCAAGAAGAGAAGAGATTATTTTGGTATGTTGAACCAAAATAGTTCACATGTTGTCCCAAAAATGAGAAGTCTATTTTTGGGGACAACAGCTGGCTTCAGTTGGGGAACTTTTATCAATTGTAAAAAAGAATTGAAGGGAGTAGAATATAGAATCTCCAGTGTCTTCATGTGTACCATTGGGATATGGAGTCATGTTACCCAAAAATGGAAGGCATCAAAAAAGGAAACAAACAAAACAAAATAGAATTAAAAACTATACAAATATACATATGTACAGATGAAATGATCTAATACTTCAAGAGTTGAAGTATTTTAGATGCTACCCATTGTGAGGTAGAGAAAAGAGAGTGCCATCTTGATTTTTTAGTAGAAATATATTTTCACCATTGTGTTAATGAATTATAATGGGCCTCTCCAAAGGGAGTCAAACTTTCCATGCATCCCTTTTGGTTCTCTCTTTTTATCCTGCAGCAAGACTTGATCCCCAATCCAGAAATCATTGTTTTTGGCCTTCTAGTCAAATATTTTATTTACCAAACTTTGATGAGAAAAAATTGGTCCACCACCATGGTTCTCTGTTCATCCAGCTTAGTCAGGCACATGATTATCTTATCAAGAGAGCTTTCATATGTCTAATCTTCAATTGCCTTTTCTAATTTCAAGGCTAGCAATTCTAAGGTGATTGGTATCCTAGCATTGATACCATAAAGAAGTTAAAAAGGAGACATACCAATTACCCTCTTTTGTGTAATTTTGTCTACCCATAGTGCATCAATCAATGCTTTATGCCATGCCCTTTGATTGTCATTTGATAGATTCTTGATGATAGTTACCAAGTTCTTATTGCTTGATTTAGCTTGTCCATTCTCTTGTAGAAAATAATCAGAAGAGTGAGAGAGTGTAATTCCATAATGGAAATAGAATTGTGTAATCTCCTGGGAGGTGAAACAAGCTACATTATTAGTAACAATTTTGGTTGGAACTCAAAACCTAAAAATGATATTCTCCTTGAGGAAATTGCATACAACTTCTGAAGTAGCATGTTTAATTGGGATTGCTTCTACCCACTTGGTGAAATATTCAGTTGTTGTAATGACATAATCATGTCTAGCACTTGAATATGGGTTTATAGTCCCAATAAAATCAATCCCCCATTGCTATAAAGGTTCTTTTATGATCACTAGCTTGAGAGGTATGGCAACTAACTTGGGTCTTCTAAAAAATTGCTGGCAAAGTTCACATTTTCTCACCCACTTATATGCATCTTGGAAAAGAGTTGGCCAATAATACCTGGCTCACAGAATCTTATGAGTAGTTACAGGAGCATAAAAATGTCCTCCATAAGCTAGATTGTGGAAGGATTTCAAAAGTTGGCTTTATTTCTCTTTGTCTACACAGCAAAGGAATACTCCATCTATGCTTCTTTTGTACAAGCCATTGTCCCAAAGGACAAAATTGGCAACTTTCAACTTGATAGTCCTTCTTTATTTATAAGAAAAATGAGCAGGACATTCACCATAAGTAAGGAAATGAGCAATACCTAAATACCACTCATTGGTAGTGGAGACAAAAAAGACTATTGGTGTATCTTCCACTTTAGCTTCTTCATGTTGTGTATCTTCTAGCTTGTTATCAGTAATTAATTGGCATAGGCCTTTTCCCCTGACCAACTTTATTGCTTGGTGTCTAGATCAAACTCTTGGATCTTTGCAATCCAATTGCCTCTTTTTGTGACAAACTCCTACTGAGTTAATATGGACTTGATTGTAGTGTCAAGAACTAAGGCAGTAATGTGTGAATTCGGGATATAGAAGCAGAAATATTTGACTGCTTTCACCACTGCATAAGCATGCTTCTCTACATTTGAATACTTCATCTCATGGGTTTTGAGAGGGAAACACATAAAAGAAATGGGAGATTCTATACCTTCTATGTCCTATTAAACAAGAATTGTTGAGATCATGTGTTCAAAAGCATAGCTGTATATGATGAAATCTTTGTTGTAATCTAGACAAACCAAGGTAGGGGTGTGAGCAATGGAAGTCTTGATATCCTGAAATGCTGACTTGCCTTCTTTAGTCTAGCTGAAGGTGGTCTTCCCTTTTATCATATTCACAATGTGTCTAGTCTTCTCAGCAAATTTAGAAATGAACCTCCATAAGAAATTCACCTTTCCAAAGAAAGAGTGAACATCATTTTTACTTGTAGGCAAATTAAGCTCTTGAATAGACTTGACTCTATTTGAGTCAATCTTTATGCCTTCTTTAGACATAATGTGTCTGAGGAGTTTCCCCTCTGTTACTCCAAAAATAGACTTCTTAGGGTTTAAAAAAATACCATTCTGGCAGTAGCGCTCTAGCACTTGTAAGTGGTGTACATAATCAAAACAATGATTTGAAAAGATGGTTAAGTCATCAAGGTATACCACTATGAATTTACCTATCTCATCCTTGAAAGCAAGGTCCATTGCTCACTGAAAGGTGGTGCCAGCATTTATCAAACCAAAAGGCATTCTTCTATATGAAAATGTACCCCAAGGTGTGGTGAATTTAGTCTTGTGTTGGTCTGCTTCACCAACTTCAACTTGATTATATCCTGAGAAGCCATCTAGTGTTGATAACATCTTTGAACCTATCACTATTTGAAGCACTTGATCCATGATTGGCAAAGGGTAATTATCTTTCAAAGATGACTAATTCAGATTCCTAAAATCTACACAAATGTGAATTTCACCACTCTTCTTCCTTATAGGCACTATGTTTGTAATCCATGTGGAATGATGGATTGAGAAGATGATTCTAGCATTTAACATTTATTGTATCTCAGATAGAATAGTACCTAATATTTTTGGATTGTACTGTACGGATTTTTGCTTATAGGGTATTGAGTTAGCCTTGAGAGGAATGTCATGGTAGATTTCATCAAGTCTGAGAGACTTTAGGTCATCATAAGAATATGCTAAGACATCCATGTATTGATAGAGTAAAGTGGTGAACTTGAATCTTTCTTCTGGGGTGCAACACTTACCAATGTTAACCATTTTGGGATTTTCTTTAGTAGTTAGATTTACTTGATTGAATCCCTGAGAGAAGCTTGAATCTATTTGTTGTTGTTTGATGAATCTATCATGCTTGTAAAACAATTTCTCAAGAGAAACTAGGCCTTTGGGAATTTTATTTCCTTTCAGTTGTAGGAATTCTTCATTTATATCTAAACTAGATTCAGAGGTTAATTTATACTTCTGAGATTCACTACCTTCAAAACGTAGTTGTTCAAAATTGTCTTTTCATTTTAAGAAGGCAATGATTTGATGATCATCATTGAATACTTACCAATGATCAACATTGTTAGGAACACTTGGTCTACAGACTAGCTCAATAGTATACCTATCTTCTTTGAAATTTGAGTGAGGAACTAAAAGAGTTCCTGAAATAGCAAGTGCATCAGCTCTATCATTAGATTCCCTGGGTATGGCAGAAATGTTGAAAGCATCAAAGCTTTCAATTTGGTCCCAAACTAGGTTGCGATAGTGGTGTAATCTTTCATTCTTGGTTTGGTATAAGTTTCTCACTTGACAAACCGCTAATTCAACATCCCCTTTGGCATGAAGAAACTTGATGCCTTTGTCTTAAGCAACCTTCAATCCAAGCAACATAGATTCATATTCAGTTGTATTGTTAGTGTTGCTAATTTGTTATTTGTAAGATGAAGGAAACATATCTCCTTGAGGAGATATCAACACAATCCTGGATCTCAAACCAGTAGAGGAGCAGCTGCCATCAAATTCTAGAGTCCATACCTCATCAGATACTATTTTTTTTAGACTTTCCTTCATTAGAGAGGGAGGGTCCTTCTTCATTTGTATTACAACCTACTAGTTCTTCTGCTATTCTAGTTGAACTGATTTTTGGGTTGACACTTTCAAGAATTTTATCAAATGTTTCATGCACTTATTCTATACATAGAAAGTAGTTACCCATACCTAAGAATTCAAAAAGAATTTGAGCTTCAAGGGTTGATGTTTGGGTTACCACGTATTTTGCCTCCTTTTTAGGGAGCAATCTCTTCATTACACCTTTGACAGGAATTCTTACTTCAGATAGGTCCATGCTTAGTTCTCCTCCCACATCTTTGTATAAATTTCATCCAAGAAAAATTCCATAAGATGCTGGAACGTCAGCCACCAAGACAGTCATCTTGATTCTCTTGTCTGGAAATGCTACAAATGCAAATTGGGCATCTTTGATTTGCCCCAGCAATGGTACTTGTTTGTTTTCCATGGAGAAATATCTCCCAAATGTCTTGGTTAGTGTGAGGCCAAGAGATTTAGCTACTTTAGCAGGCATGACATTTTTAGATGCGCCTGAGTCTATAATATAATAACTTAGCTTATGACCATTTATTAATAGGGAAACATAGAAAGGTTCTATTTTCCTAGGGGTAGCTGGAAGAGTAATGACAAGATTATTTAGAATGGGCATGTTCTTTAGGGAATTAGGAGTTACCTTTTTAGCTTCTTGTCTTGCAAGGATGGTTTGGTTCTTGACACATTGGACCAACTTATCCAATTGATCAGGATTGGACTGCAAATATTCAAATTCAGACATTTGTATTTTGGTCTTTTTGACATGATCAATTATGTCAAATGGCTGAATTGGATTAGGAACAAAGGAAGGTATTTCAACCTTTTGGGTTTTAGGAGGGATAGGAGGAGGGCTGGTTTACAAAATTAAAGTAGAAGGTAAAGGTGAAATTGATGTATTTACCTTTTGGGTGATCACCAGATCCTTTAACTGGAAAGGTAGAGTGGTTCCACGCTTAGCAATTGTAATTTTTGGTTGAGGTTGCTCCTCTGTCTTCTCTTTATTAGCTTGCTAGACTGATTGGTTCTTAGACCTATTAAACACTGCATATGATCCATCAAAAGCTTCTCCTTTGCTTTTGGGTTCATCCTGGTAGTTTAGGAAACCAATGTGGGAGTTTTTAGCTGATTCTTCTTGATTTTCTACAAGGAGATTAGCATCATTTTCTTGATTCAATTCAGACTGGAAAGAGAACTCTGATTTTTCTTCAAGATATCCCATTGTTGAATTGGTTGGAGGAGCTTCCAGGGCAAGTTTCCCTTGTGGGGGAGGAAGATGATTTTGTTGCCCTTGATTCCTAGTGGCATTGCCCTAATATGACTGATTTGGAAATGTCCTTCTTGGCATATCTCTATATGAAGGAGCAAGAGATATTCCTTACACCATTTGCTTTTTGAGAGCAAGCAATTCATTTGCCAACTTCTACACCATTGGATCTATGGTGCCTGTTGATGAATATTCAAAAGATGATGAGGGTCTATTTTTATTCGGATCTCTTCTTATCTTTCCTACTAAGATGCGATCATCTTCTACCTCAGTGGCCAAATGTTGAGTTGCAGCAAGATTTATTTGACCAGCACATCTCAAAATAAAACTTACTTTAGGTAACTAAGAATTAATGAAGAATCATTTGAGATTCTTAGTTATAGGTTGAGCAATTACATGAATTATATTCCTCATTTTGCCAAACATGGCTATGAAATCCCTCATTGGTTCATGAGGTTCTTTCTTCATCTGTGTAAGTTGAGCCAGAAGTGCATGTGCATCTTCTATAGGCTTGAATCTACAGACTCTATAGGCTTGAATCTACAGACTCTATAGGAATAAAATCTATGGACTCTGCAGGCCAAGTTCTATGGGCTTCACAAGTTGATTTCTATGGACTCTTTAGGAAAGAAGCAAGCTCTCAACACTTAGGCAATTTCAAATTTGGTTCAACGACAAGGTTTAACCAAAAGAGTTCATCGGCAAGCTTCTAATCAAGGATTGAACCATTGAACTGTTGAATCTTGAACCATTTTGGTTCAACGAGTTCAATGGGTTCAAAGGTTCAACATCAGTAGCAAGAGTTAAGTGCATTTGTGGAGGTTCAAAGTTTAACTGCTTCAAGGTTCAATGGCTTCAAAACACTTATCAAAGAGAAGAAGGCTTGAATCATTGAACCATTGATTCATTGAACCACTTTGGTTCAAATTTTCAATGACCAAATGGTTCAATGCATTTGGTTCAAAAAGATCAAAAGGACTTAGCCAAATAAAAAGAATGAACCGATTGAACTATTAAACCAAAAGGTTCAACGAGTTCACAAGTTCAAAGGTTTAACTAGTAGAATGAAGATCAAAGAGCTTAGAAAGAATAGGGAAGTGATGGACTAATGGTTCAACAGGTTCAAAGGCTTCTACAGATAGGTTCAATCAAAAGAACAAGTTTATGATGCTTGAATCATTAAACCATTGAACCATTGAACCACTTAGGTTCAACGAGTTCACAAGTTCAAGGTTTAATAGGTTCAATGGGTTCAAGGTTCAACGGGTTCAACGAGGCTTATTTCAAAGAATCTTGATTCAAGCGGTCAATAGAAATAAGGGAATGAACCATTGAACCATTAAACCAAAGTTGGTTCAATCGGTCGGTTCAAGTGACAAGTTCAAAGGAGTGCCCCAAGTGTCAAAGACAAAAGTGCCCTTGCGGAGGGAATTTTTGTGGCAAAAGTGACTAAGGAAGGAAAAAAAAACTTGATAGAACTCAGTGGATGCTGCCAAGTGTCATCTTCTAAGCCTCATTTCACTTTGTTTCTAAGAGCAACAAATGCTACCACGTGTCACAATTTGAGATTCACATAAAATCAACTAAGGCAAATTTCCAAGGGATAAACAACCCTTTTAGAAGACACTCAGAAGACAAAATGAACCATTGCAAAAACCTAAAAGGCTAATTTGGAGCTCAAATAGCCCTTGTAGAGGGTAGGAAGGGGGAAAATAGACCAATTCAAAGGCCAAAAGAGCAAAGGGATTTCCTTCAAAAAATTTCCCCTAGCAAAAGTGATAAAGAGACAATTCTTTCGGACAAATTATTTGAAAGAATTCCTTCTGACTTTTTCCTCTAAGAGAATTCCTCCAAACTTTTTCCTCTAAAATAAAAGTATGAAGAAATAGAAAACTTGCTATGCTACCACATGTCATCTTCAAATTCACAGTAGAAGCCACCACGTGTCATCTATTGAGACACAATATCAAATGTAGTGGAAGCTGCCAAGTGTCATCTTCTGCAGGGTTCTCAAAAGATCAGTAAGAAGTGACTAAGGAACAAAGCATCAAACTGAATCGAGGACTTGATTTAAATAACTAGAAAAGGAGGAATTAGTAGGAATGACCAAAAACATTTGTGCATTAGATATGTTTCTAGAAGTATACCACTAGGTGGATATTGAAAGATGTAAACTTTCAATAGCGTGATCGGTTTCTCTGCATTGAGAAAAGAAAATGGGTAAATGCCCTTAAATTTTAGCATGTCTTCTTAACAAAATTTAATGCAACATGATGTGTTACTATTCCCAAGTCCTTCTTGAAGAGGCTATATAAGGGACTCTCTTGTTGTTGGGGAGCTCTCTCTCTCTGATTATCAGAAACAAAACTCTACCTGAATTGAAAGGCATTATTGAGACTTTGAGCTCAGATTGTTGATCATATTTTGTTATTGGAATAAGAAAGAAAGTGATTTTTTAGACTTTGTGATGTGATATCTTTGTTTTTGGGGAAACTATTCTTATGTCTTGTTCCTTAATATATTTTATGTTCCTTTAATTCAATAAGCAAAATTAGTGAAAGTAGCCAGGAAGGTGTCCTAAAGCCAATTGTAGAGAGACTTTGTGCCCTCATTGTCCTTTGTATCTCACTCTTGCACAATTGAAGTGGAGACTTTGTGCTACATCTCAATCTTTTGGTTATTACGTCCTTGGTTACATTTTGTAATTACTACCAGGAATATTCTTGTGGTTTACTGAATAGTACTTCTAAAAGAAAAGGAGCACTTTCTGTCATTTCCCTTGAGATTTTTTATTTGATTTGCATGCATCATCTCTGAAAAAAGAGAGATGGATGGTTTACACTACCCTTGAGTATTATTTTCTCTCTCTATATATATAGCATATCTATAGGGAACCTCCCCTTGATGAGAGGAGAGATTAGTCCCCTTTTGATGTGGTAAACCTACACATTTGGATGACCAATCTTCCTACTTTGGATGATCAGACCTATTTTGTTTATCAGTACGCTGATCGACAAAATATTCAACCAACAGTTATAAAAACAATATTACATTTATTAGGTTTGAGTTTAATATAGGAGGTAGGTGAGACATTTGGGAGATAAGAATCACCCTATATATAAGAGAATCCTTTACCTATATATATAACTCAAACATACCTCATATATTAAACTAAAAACTTATATATATATATATATATATATATAGTGATTCTTATTTCCCAAATATCTCACCTGCCTCCTATATTAAACTCAAACCTAATATATGGTGTGAGATGATTTGTGGGTAAGCAAAATAATATATCATGTTTTTAAATATTACTCTCTATGTTTATTTGTATTTAGCTCTTGTATGATTTAAATCTTACTAAGGCTCTTCTAATTAATAACATTAGTATTAGAGTGGGTGTTGGTTACCATTTATACACCTATCTAGTCTGGCCTTTCATAATTGAATAAAATGGCAAACAATGATGAGAAACCCATTGTTATGTAATTATAACTAGGGAAGGGTTTGGCATCAAGAATGGACCAGACTAGAGCAAATGATTGAAAGGCACTAAAAAAGAGTATGGTTAGCTCCCTGATACTTTTGGCTCTTCCTAAATAAAGGTGAGAGGACTTAAGGGGTAGCTTACTCACATGGAGAGATTATGTAATTCAACCTCCATGGTGATTATTGGAATAAAAGGACACAAATGTAACCAGGGTATAACCAAAATTGCACACTCTGCCTGAAAAGGGTTATCACAAGGAATTCACAAGTGCACTAGGCCATATAAAAGATATTAAAGATATATATGTAGATGACTTCAACTTTTATTTTAAAGAATCTTCAAAATAGAGCTTAAATGGAAAACTGCAATGCTAGTATTCAAAGTACATAATGCAAATACATGTTATGTAAGCAATATCTTATGCATTTGTAGGGGAAAATAATTATTATGATATGTAAAGGGTGTGTTATATGCATGGTAGGACAAGGTAGGATGGGTTATATAATAGTAAAAAAAGAGGGTGGTGTGTTGGAGACTTGTTTAAATAGTAGGGTCTCTTACAAGGTTCATGACACTATCTTTAACAAAAGATGTATAAGAGACTCAAACACAAGCCAATGGGAAATACCAGATGGTCCTTGAAAAACTAGTATATCATACACTACAACCAATATTCCAAGTGTTTTTCCTTGTTAAATCTATAAACCTAGGGTTCCCTAAAAGGTCATTCAATAATATAATTCTAGAGTTAAACTATAGACAGGGATTTACAACCTAAATCTATGTTCAAAATGATAACCAGCAATGAACACAAACCCAAATATCTAATTAGCAAGACTTGTAAGACATATTAATGCACTTCATCAACAAGAAAGATCAAAGAAATACAAACATTTTCATTGATCTTGAAAGGAAATCTTGTATACATTAGTTGTTTAAAATACTGCCAAGGGGATAAACATTGTGAGTTTGCTCTTTTGACAAAGGAGACACATGAACATGTTCTCAAAGCTTGGTAATGGTTATACAACTACAACCACCTTAGCAAGAGAGACAGATCTACACACAGTAATGGATCCCAAAACTTTGAAGAGCTTGAACTTAGAGAGAAAAAGAAAAAAACCAACAACAACCAACAACCCTAGAATAGAGGGCAAAACCCATATTTATACATTTTAAAATCTGGAACTATAGGTCACAACTTTAAAAATTGTAAACAAACTCTCATGTCAACTAAGATGCTTCTAGCTAGAATATTCCCTTTTCCATGCTTGAGATATTCATCCATTTGTAATAAAAACCATTATTCTAACTACCTCTACAAGGAATGATATAGACTTGGAGCATATCATTTGATATTTTGGCTCAAAATGCCTTTTCACATGTGATAGAAAGAGAAAACTCATGAATAAGGCCAAACAAACTTTATTTTTATGTGAAACTATGTGAAGATCCCCTTGATCATTTGCTTGGATAACTAGAAACTTCTTGGATAATTACCATTTCCTTATGCATGCCATGGAATAACCTACTCTTACAATGATGACTAGATAATATTCATGATTCATGGTGGCTTGAAGATCCTCCTTGGAGTGGTCCATCTTGATCTTACAAACCTACAATATCTTTCCCATAGAGGATCTCAAACAAACAAAGTAGATGAAAAATGTTGAGCTTAGGTCAAATTACCCTTTCTACCCATTTGGATCCAATCTACCTTTTCACATATTTACTAATTTTGAAATTTTGTCCTTTGTATATATATATATATATATATCCTTTTATGCAAATTTACCTTTTTTAATGCATAAATGCATTATTCCAACCATGGACCTATTAGGGAAAATTTGGCCCCATTTGCCTATTTGTAACTTGTCAAGTTGCATTGGATACTTATGGTCCCCCTAGGAAATTCCCATAGGGAAATCTAAAATGAGCACATAAGGGGTTAGCAAAGCTATGTTGAAATATAATGTGCTATGCCTACACCTTTCACTTTACAACTCCTTTACTTATGCAAGATTTTACAAAATTTATTATCATTACTCTACTTCCTTTCAAAGTGTCTATCTGTACTACTAATTTGTGAAAATACATGTTCCATCCATCTAGCTTTGAACTTCAAACTATACTTTAAGAAACCATTAGATCAAAATGGCCCTCATTCTTTAATTATATTACAAACAAACAATACATTTGTTCTGTATCTATAAATGGGCTTTATGAATTGTCCATTTATCAGTGTCACACTTTAGGATTAACATTTGACATTTTAAAAGACTTATTCCTTTATCCTGACTTTATATTTTAATAAATGCTCTTGATCTCCTTACCTACGAAAAAACTAGTGACCTCTTAGATGTTCAACTTCTATGTTGTTTACAACCCTGGGAGCTAAATTATGATCCTTGTTCCTAAATTTTCAACTTATTATGGACAAAATGACAATATTATCATAATGAGATTATAGATAAAGGACTTGTAGATATCCAATCAACTTGAAATTACTCTCAAACTTCCAATTGAGCTCCCATGACTCATCTTCAACCTATCCAATCAATCTATTATTAATGGTGAAAAATCCTATAAGTTTGCTTCACACAGGATCTCTAATGTTGATGTGTATGCCTATGTGATATTTTCCATATCAGATTGTTCTTTATTTATTCAAACTATGACCTTTACACTTAGGACACATGTCAACACTTCATTGGGTCCATATATTTGAAAAGTCCACCTAGGACTAACACTGCCTAATCCCTGTCTTCATGAGGAATGCTAGCATGCTACTTGGTATCTCTATGGGATTTTTTCACTCTACTCAGTTAATATTTTCTAAGATATCATCCTTCCACCATGTGGATATCTTATATTTTCTTGAATCTTTGTTTAATAGTCCACCATCATCACACACCATTGATCTTGAAGCCCAATGGAAGGTGGACTATCAATCCATATTTGAAGGATCAAATGCCATTGGCTATCCATTATGGCTTAAATTTGACATCTACATGAATGTCTTTGATGAGCATGTGACCATCAAATTTAAGCCCTAATTGATAGTTTCCATAGCTTAAATTTGGCATCTATGTTCCTGTCATTTGATGTCTACATGGCCATCACACTACTTGGATGAATTTATTTGGGACTTTTATCTTCAGCTTTTATTTTTACTTGGCCTTTTTATTCTTTTAGACTTCTATTTCACACAATTTATTCATAGTATTGAGCACCTTCAGGATTATTAGTGTAGTCAATTTGTCCAATAGAATTAATACCTTCAGTGTTTTTTCCATGGGCAATTTTCCCAAAATAAATTTGGACCTAGTCATTTTTTTTGAAACAATGGACATTTTCAATTTTGTCAAAGGGTAAGTGGCCTTCATATTTTTTTCAAAACACTTTGCCCAGTCC
The DNA here is from genome assembly GCA_037957365.1 of Torreya grandis. NCBI lineage: Eukaryota > Viridiplantae > Streptophyta > Pinopsida > Cupressales > Taxaceae > Torreya > Torreya grandis. The sequence continues at coordinate 1,823,944 of JARHVA010000037.1, forward strand.
AAATGGGACTTAGACAAGACATTGAATTAGTTTAAACATTTTGGAATGGATTTTAGATCTTTTGAAAGTGCCCTTTCAACTTATTAAAAGTGTCCTTCAAAAAATTTACAAGGGAAAAATGCCCAAAATAAATGACCCTTCAGGGATTTTACAAAGGTAAAATGACCCTTCAAAGATTTTTCAAGGGAAAAATGATCAAAATAAATAAGGCAATATGTTTTACTCAAACCAAATAGACTTTGTTGAATTTTTTGTCATAGACAAATTTCTCTATGGAAATAAGTCTTTAGACTTTTTGTGTAAATAAAAATCCCAAAGATGTATTTTCATCAAGTAAAATTTCTTGACAAAAAAATTGAAGACCATAAGGCTTAAAACACACTAAGTAAACACCAGATTATCATTTAGCCAATTTTCACATGAACTTGAATTTTGACATGAACATTTTGGAAGTAGGAATTTGGCTAAGGGCTTGGGAATTTATATTTGATAAGTGCCCAATTACTTTAGTGTAATTTTGGGCACTAACAACAGTTATAACCTTTGAGATGGAAAGACTATAATTTTAATAATTTTAAGGGGCACTTCATTATATCATTTCCCCATTAATGAAATTATCGATTTAAATTTGTTTATAGTTTTGTTTTCTTATTTTGAATATAAAAGCGTAGTGGGGAAGATTGGATCCATTTCAAGATTGTAGCAATTTTCAAGACTTTTGTATCATTCAAGTCAAAATCTATATCAATGCATCAAAGATATTTATCCATAAATTAATTGTCCATGTCCCTTTGGTGCCAACTCATCAAACACTCATTGATTTAAAAACTATGCATGTGAGACCAATTAATGCATCATGACTGTTATATTTTGACTAAAGACTACATATCTAAAATTTATCAATGTAGATCCTATCCAATACATAGCCACATTAGATAAAATAACTCCTAATTAGCTAAACCTTATATTGTTATTAATTCTATTTATAACATTTAACCCAACTCGATGAGGCATTGGTGGATCCATTGATGCTTTAGTAGTTTGCATTCAATTTCTAATTTTTGAATGCAATCAGTCAATTAATGACTATGCCTAGATATTTTTTTATACACTATTGAATACGTAAGCTTGTTAAGTCATTATAAATAAGATTTTTTATAATATAGGTTAATTTAATAAGATATATTTAATACATCAAAAGTTAATATTGTAAAAAATATAGTGTCTAGTAGTTTGAATTGATTCAAAGTTATTTAAAGTTTTTAGGTAGTCAATTGTTGATAACTATTTAGTGGTATAAATATAAGTAGTTTATATTAAGTATTTTAATGTTGTATATAGTTTATGAATGATCATAGTGATTATCCAATATTAAATTGGATATTATTAGAGTCAAAATTTTAAAAATAAATGCCTCACAGACTTATTATCAAGGTAACTAATGTCTATTTTATAAAAGTTATGCTAAGAGTGTGGTAGGGGGAATAATTATATTCACTAATTTAGATATTTGAGATTTATGATGGATGTTGGAGGACATTCAACATCCTCACACAAGCTACTAGTGATGGGGATGCATAACAGATTAGTGGCTCTTTTGTCTATGCCAAATTAGCTAAATCCAAGGGTAGTTTTAAGTGGCAGTGAAGATCATCTATGTTGCTTTCATTTGGGTAGAAACAAACATTGACAGAGGATATAAAATAATACAATGAGTATTTAGTCCTCAAAATATTTTATTTTTCAATTGTGTGTGTTTTATGTAAAAATAAAACATTGTAATCATTCCCCTTCTAAGTTATAAAAGAGGAGAATGTGCATATCATTGATATTGTAAATAATTGTATATGAGGGAAATTGAGTGTAGAGATCCTCTAACTATAGAGATCCTTTGACTTTCATAATTCATTTGAAGATGGTTAGATGATGAATATGTTCAATTGGAAATGAAAACAAGATAAGATCTCGTATGTAGGTGATCATGTGTAGAAAGATCTAGATAACAAGATTCACACAACAATATGTGTTAGCATATGATTCTATTTTAAGTTCACATGATGTAATTTCTCCCCATATAAAAAATAAGTGGGGGGAATGTTGAGGATTAGTATTTATATTGGGTAAATTATTAGTTAATGATTTTATGTTACCATATAGTAAATAGTTAAATGGTTATTATTAGTTTGTTAGTTGGTTAAACATATATATTGTTATAAAAAAATATTAATTTTATTAGGTCTGAGTTTAATATGGGAGGTAGTGACATATTCAAGAGATATGAATCTCCCTATCTATAGAAGAATCCTTCCCTATATGTATGTATGGTGTCAGATGATTTTTTGGTAAGTAGAATAATATATTGGGTTTTAAAATATTAATATCTATGTTTATTTTTATTTGTCTCTTGAATGATTTAAATCTTTCTATAGCTCCTCTAATTAATAACATTGGAAAAGTCCTTAACAATATAAATATATAAATTTGATGTGTTCATGACTTGAATCCTCTTGATTCCTTTTCCAAAAAAAGGCCTCTAGAAAGATTTCTATATATTGACTTATAAAGTTTGAATTAGGAACCTAATGTTACATAATATAACCAAGAAATATAAAATAATTAAAAATAATGATCTCAACATCAAAAAATAAAGGATGTCAGAAAGGCACATGAAACAAAAGGGGACACAATCGACATGCCATTGATTATGTATGGGATGCAATTGGGAGAATTGATAATCCATCTCAATATAAAATATGGTAGAGGATGAAGGGAGAATAAAATTAGGAAGGCTTAAAAAATAAAGTAAACATAACAAGGAGATAAAAAATAAGCATAAGACATGGGATCACACATAGATGAGAGAAGAGGTTTAAATCACATGAAAAATCACCATTAATATCCTAATTAACACCAATGGTCCATATCTAGAAAATAACACTCAAAACATTACAATAATAAGAATTATATAAAAATTAGGTGTCTACACTTATGTTATTAATGACATGACACTATTACATTGGTTTTATACCCTCCATATTATAGACACACCATTTTTCATATGGTGTTACTTTATTTTCTTATACCTATTGTAGGCTAGAATTGCACCCTTGTGGGAGAGTTTTTCAGGCTCCCTCACTCCCAACTACAATATTGGAACAACCTTAGGTTGTGGGTATTGTATAATGAGGTTAAACCTTTAAGATTTTTAATGAGGCTATCTCCTCAAATGATTCATTTCAGCTCATTTACCACACTAAAATATACTTCTAACTAAGGAAAAGGGAGAGAAAGATAACATGAAAGGGAAATATAAGCTAAGGATGATAATGCACCAAAATATGAGATGATCCACTTTCAACTAGGAAACCTTAACAACTACTAATGAACCTAACCAAGACATAGACTAATATGATCCTATCTCAAGGCCAAAATCATAAGTATTTTGTGTGGAGGTCAAAGAAAAACCCTACATTTTGAAGGATAGAAAGAAATAGGTCTATATGAGACACTATAAACTCATGATACTTCAAGAAAGGGACCAATGTCTAACACTTCACATAACCTAAAAGGAACCAAAAGAATTAAATCAAGATACATAGAGAATATATAGATGATGAAAAGAGACATACATCTACAAGTTAAACTACAATAATGTATACTTGACTTCAAACCAGAGTCAAAAAATTCATCTCATTACTTCAAGAGAGTGTTACAAGGCAATTTTTATAGAGTAGCTCTATCACCAGTTGAGGGTTCTCTTTTTAGGTGCAGAAGCCTAGATATATAGTAGAAGAGAATGAGATAAAAGGGGGATTGCATGAAAAAATAGATAGAGGGGTCATAAATGGTTGTAACCACCACTATGTCCTTAAACTCTTTTGCATTTAGAGCATTCAACTACCTTGACCATGAAATGAACCATCTAATATCTCCATAAATCTCCTTGTGCCCCTCATTGATTAACAAACATGATAGAAGATAAGAAATTCTCAAAGAACATCTTTAATGCTTAAGATACTTTTTCAAATCACCTGATCTTCACCTTTCATTCCCACACCATCTTTCACTTGTCTTGCATGTATAAGGACAATTTACCCATAACTTTCAATTTGGACTGAGCCATGCTATTTTTGTATTGAATGACTATTTGTTAAAGATGATGGTCATGTCAAAGGATGAGGACCTCTCTATTAATTTCACCTACTAGCTCCTACCTTGAAACCTAAACCAGATCTTTCTTATAGATAGAAAACCAATCAAAGGACATTGGATTTTTTGTACCCATTTATGTCGATGTAAGTCCATAAAAATCTAAATGGCTAATTGCAAGGGTTTATATTTTGATGTTTGTGGGCCTATCATGGAATATTTGAATTCTGATGGTTATTTTATGAGATTAAACTTTGACACTAGTGTGAACATCATGTTTTCTTTGGATACTTTTTTGTAGGCCTTTTTCTTTCAAATAATTTATTTGAACAATTTTCATGAACTCTTTTTCGAAGGAATCAAACTTTGGATTTTTTGAGAAAGACCCTTCAGATTTTGAAAAATCCTTTGGAGAAGTGATTTTTTTAAAGGAAAAGTATCTTTTAGCCACTTTTAACATGCCCCTTTCCAAAGGGAAAGTACCCTTCTAAGCTTTTGAAAATGTCCTTTGGTTATTTGAAATGAATTGTTAGCTTTTGAAAGTACTCCCTATTTTTTAAAAAAGTGCCCTCCGCATTTGAAAAAATGCACCTTTTGGAAATATTTCAAATGTACCTTTTCTAAGGGAAAGGACCCTTTGCCTTTTTTGAAAATGAACCTTCTTGAAAGGAGCATCCCCTTTAGGAAATTATCCCTTTGGGTTTTTATTTTTGGCACTTCTTTCGAAAGGAATTCCCTATGAAGAAATTCCTTGAAAAGTTTTTCCTTTAGCCTTTTTGAAAATGAACCCTTTGTTTTGAGACAAAAGTTCTGAAAGAAATCTTCCTTCGTAAAATTATCTCGAACAATTTTTCTGGAAGGAAATGTGTCCCTTTGAAAATTCCTTTAGCCTTTTGCCTTCAAAAAGTGCCCTTCAAAATAATTGAAAATTCCCTTAAGATTTTTTGTATTGGACCATTTCCCCAAAAAAATCCCTTCAAAAAAATTATCTTGGCTACTTTGCTTTGAAAAATATATCTTTCAAAACTTTTTCTTGATGCAATTTTTGAGACAAAAAAGTCCTTCAAGCCTTTTGTTTTGGACAAAATGTCCAAAACAATTCTCCCAAAAAAATAGGTCTTCATAGAAATTATTGTGGAACAATTTCCTTGAAAGAATTAAGTCCTTATCTTTTGCTTTAGACATTTTGTCCAAAAGAATTATCCCTTCAGAAACTTTATCTCAAACAACTTGTCCAAAATACTTCAACACTTAACACTTAGCCAAAAAGGGTCTGAAAGAAAAGAAACACTTAGTCCCCACAAAGTCTGAAAGAATGAAAAAGCCAAGACTTAGCTAGATAAAAGATTTTACACTTAGCTTCTAGCTTACATGCTTATCCTTGAACACTACTTTTGGATCCTTCAAAAACCTTGCTTGGATCCTCTCTATTTGTGAATGTTGGATCAATTCCTAAGCCTTTGATCTATTGCTTCATCAAACCATGCAAGAGATTTATATGTGGGCCAAAAATGGCCAACATCTTTGGCATCTCACAGGGGTTGCATGCTTGTTGATGCAAGAGAACCTAGACCATGTTGATTTGTCTAGTCTAATGGGCATGAAGTTATTAGCCTCTATAACTGAGTTGGTCTGAAACTAGATACAGGGTTGACCCTTTCTTGAACTTCTTCTTGAAGCAAAAAGGACAACAAGAACAAAACAAACACTATACCCAAGGCACTTAGGGAAGGGAAACACACAATTGAAAAGGAAAGTGCACAAGGCACTTAGGAGAAAACATGAAAAGCTATACAAAATGTACAATATATATAATGGATGAAAACTCTTCTAATATCAAGGCTTTAAATGAATCCATTTAATGGGATGGGTAATACCTCTCCATCTAGTTGGGCCAGCTGAAAAGCATTATGTTTTTGGCATTTGTGGATCAAATAAGGACTACTTCATAAGCTATCAAATTTGGTAGATTTATCTAGATTGGCCTTGTTTGAATCCCACTTGAGGACTAGATCCCCTTCCTTAAAGTTCCTTGCTTTGGATATCTTATCAAAGGCCTTCATTACTTGATATTGATGTGATTTTAGTGTTTTTATTACAAGGTTTCTCATTTCTTCAAGATCCATGAGTTTTTCCAGTCTCACATGCATGGGCTCATCTTCCATCAACTCCAACTGATGGAATAGTTTTAATGTAGACAACTCAATAGAAATGGTAAACTTGGCCTCCTTTCCATATACTAAGACATATGGAGAAATTTCAATGGTAGCTTTAGGAGTCACCCTATCAGCCCATAAGACTATCTTTAGTTTAGTGCACCATGCCATTTGATTCTTTTCCATAGTTTTCCTACTAATTATGAGCATAATAGTTGGACTCAACTAGTCCATTTCCTTGAGGATAATAGTTGGAAGAGGTGTTGAGGTAGATGCCCATCTTAAGATCCCATTCACTCATTTTTAGACTGAGGAATGCTAATGCATTATAAAAAATGATAGTGGATGGAACACCAAACCTAGTCACAATGTTGTCATAAAAGTCTAGGACTGCACCTTCATTAGCTTCTTTCAATGCAATGGCTTCCACCCACCTGGTAAAGTAGTCAGTTGTAATAAGTACCCACCTATGTCTTTCACTTGATGGAGGGTTGATAATTCCTATGAAATTTATCCCCCATTACATGAAGGGTTGCTTTACTTGAATTGGATTGAGAGGAAGGGATATCAATATTTTCTTAGCCACAAAGAAAGCACGCTTTTGATACTTCCTTACCCATAAATATGTATCTTTGAAGAGGTTGGGCTAGTAATAACCAACCCTCATTATCTTTGTTGTTATGGTCCTTAGAGCAAAATGGCCTCCTATAGGGCCATCATGGAATTTCTCTAAGAGCCTTGTCACTTGGTCATCATCTATGCACCTTAAGAGCACTCCATTTAGGTCTCTTCTGAATAAAACCCCATCAACCAATGCATAAGGTATGGATTTAAGTATAAAATTCCTTCTTTTTTTGCTTTCTAGACCTCGAGGGCATTCTCCTATTAGTGAAAAATGTGTTATATCATGGAGCCAGCTCTTATGAAGTAGAGGTGCCTTTGCCTATGAGTTCTCTTATATCACCATGAAACCTTATTTATCCTCATGAAGTTCATCAACCATATGCTCACACAAACATTTGCCTCTCACTAGCTTAGTGACCTTGATCTCCATGTTATACTCCATGACCTTGGTAATCCAACCAACTCTCTATTCATTCAAGTATTTGTTAAGAAGAAAGTCTCTCACTCTAGGATGAGACACCATAAGATATATTTTTATATTGGAGAGCATTAGCCTAAACTTTTTAAGGCTTATTACCACTACAAAGACTTATTTTTCTATAAAATTATACCTCACCTCATACCCCTCAAGCCTCTAATTGAAAAATACTATTGGCTACTCAAGTCCTTTACCATTATTTTGCATCAACAGAGTTGATATATTATCAATATTGGCAAAGGCATAAAATATTAAATCTCTTGAGAAATCAAGATTCATGAGTGTGGGTTCTTGGGAAATGGCTTGCTTTATAGCCTCAATACCTTCATTTGACCATGCGAAAACTTGTTTTTATTAAGCATGATAGTGATGTGCTTGATCAAGTTTGCAAAACTAGGTATAAACCTTCTCACAAAGTTTATTTTCCCAAGGAAACTCTGGATTCCTTTCTTATTCTTGGGTAAGGATAAGGCCAATATGGCACTTATTCTATTAAGATCAATAGATAATCTTTATTTTAAGACAATATGTCCCAAGATTTTTCCCTCATACACAATAAAGACACACTTATTATGATTCAAAGAGATCCCATACTCTTTGCATCTCTCAAAGATCAACTTTAGGTGGTCCATGTGTTCATTGGCATCCTTAGAGAAAACTATGATGTCATCCAAGTAGACTTCACCATTTGATTCAGCAGCCCTTGGAAAGCCATGTCTATGGCTCTTTGGAAAGTTACCCCAGTATTTGATAAGCCAAAAAGCATCTTTTGGTATGCATACATGCCCTATTTGGTGGTGAAGGCAGTCTTGCACTGATCTTATTTTTTTTACTAATACTTGATTGTAACCTAAATATCCATCCAAAAGAGAAAAATGTTCTGAACCTACAACTATTTGAAGAAGATGATCCATGGATAGTTGATGGTAATGATCCTTCAAGGAAACCCTATTCAGATCTCTAAAGTCAACACATAGCCTAATCTCCCCACTTTTTTTCTTATAGGCACCAAATTGACTACCCATGATAAGTGCTTAATGGGAAAGATAATCTTGGATTCAATTAGCTTAGTCATCTCTCTCCTCATAAGCTCTTCTTTTTTGGGGTTAACAGACCTTTGTTTTTGCCTCACAAGCTTAGCATTGGCCTCTAGTTCTATAATATGATGCACTAACTTTGGATCAAAACCTTTCAGGTCATTATATTCCCAAGTGAAGATGTCTAAATATTCCTTACAAAGTTCAATGAAATCATGCCTTTCTATCTCATTTTTTACCTTCCTAAGCTTGAGGAACTTATCCTTGAAAATAAGGACTGTTTCATAGTTCTCCTCATTAGTTGACATCATTGCCTTGTCTTTCCTTATATGGTCTCCCTCATGGAAAAGACTTTCAAGGGTGATCATCCCTTTAAGAAGTTTGTTATACTTTAGTTGAATAATTTGATCCTCATTCTAATGTTGAAATTTATCCTATTTGGTAGAGGATAAATCTACTTCTTGCTATAATAAATAAGTAATTTATTTGTCATTTTAAAAGATCTACTTGTGGGCTTCATTATCTGGTACTGATGGCCTCACCACCACCTTGACATGTGGCTAATCCTTGGCCTCTTTTAGCTTACTTAAAATATCAAATTGGGATCCCACAGCTACCAACTTGTCAGCATATTGATTCTAGTTCCTTAGCATAGACTGAATGTTAAAGGCTTCAAAACCTTCAATTAGGTTCCATATTCTATTCTTATAGGACCTCTTCAAAGGATTCCTCATAATGTTTAGGCCCTTGACTTGGTTCACTATAAGCTCATTGTCTCCATATACTTGTAACTACTTGATTCCCCTCTTACTGGCCCATTGGAGGCCATGGATTAGGTCTTCATATTATACTACATTGGAAGAGCAACTAAAATGGAACATATAAGAAGAGAAATACTTATCATCTAAAGGGGAAACCAGCATTGCCCCTACACTTACTCCATTTTTTCTTCTTGAACCATCAAACAACAACTTCCACATACCATTGAGGTTTTCTTTAGGTCTAATGAGGGAAGGCATGAGTTGATTTTCTTCATGTAGCAAATAGACACCCATGTCTCTTTCTTCAACACCTTCTAAAGGGTTGAGAAATTGATTATCCACCCATAACTCATCTAAGAACAAGTCTAAAATCTCTTTAGGATAAGTATTCAGTTCTTGACCAATTATAAATTCATCCTCATCAAGGATAGTACAATTGAGACTATACTATCTAGCTAATGGGGTTCAATGTGAAATTGTGCCATGGGCTCAGCCTTGATTGATACCTTAGTCCCATACCTTGTTTTGAATGCCATGCAGGAAAAATATGCTACTAGATAACCCCCAATTTTAGTTATGAATTCTCTAGAGAGGCATAACACAAAGCGAGGAGTTACATCAAGCATCAACACATCCTGAACCACCAAAACATTTGAACAAGCATACAAGGTCAAGTTCAATTCATTGATGATAACAAATGGCTTTGTGGAAGAATCATAAATCTATAGAACTCCCTTAGTATGTGGCTCATATTTGAGGTTTAACTGATCAGCTATAGACTTTGGCATTATTAAAGTGCTAGCTCCACTATCTACCAAGAAATTATGCACCAAGGAATCACCAATGATTAATAGAATTTAGAATAGAGGAGGTTTGACTATCTTACTTGATCCTTCTCACATAGGATCTTGGGTTGCATTTGTGAGGACCTTAGTTGATTTTCTTAGTTTTTTACCTATAGTTCTTGTAACACCTATCTTGAACAAACCTTTTTGAAGGATATCCACCTAATTAGGCATAGAAAGCATGTCCCACATTGGTACACTCACACTAGATTTATTTATTTTCTTAACAATGTTGATTGGTGGACCACCAACCTTCACATGAGATTTGGGGGCCACTACTATTGTTTGTTGAATTTGTGAGTTTATTGGATCAAAATGGGTCCCTTGATTTTGATTTTTAGGAGGTGTTGGGACCTTTGGATTGACATCAAGCTCATTAGGCTTAGGCAATGTAGGAGTAATGATAAAAGGTTCTTTGACCACTCTTGATTACCATCCATATTCCTTCTTTTAAATCTTTTATTAACTACCACTAGAATGTATGCTTGGCTAGAACTAGCTTACTGATTGAGTGCATATCACTCATCTTTCTCACTGATGACCATTGTAGCATCCAACTGGTTTGGTACCTGATCAAATCCTTGGTCTTGTGGAGACTATCCTAGTTTTGTCATCATGGGGGTCTTTGTGTTTTGAGCCATTAAGGCTTGATTATATCCATAAGTAATATCCTACTACCATTGGTCATTGAAGGCTTTGTTAAAACCACTAGTTGGGATAATGAATTACCCAAAAAAATGATCCCAAGGTATGGTCCCTTCAGCTTTTTGAGCCATATTATTTTGAATAGGAACCAAAGAGTTAGAAGAGCCTATGACATTAGGGTTATATCTACCCTACTTATTATAGCTAGGTTGTCCTTGCCCTTGCTCATAGTTCTAGTTCTGGAAAATTCCCTTGAAGGGTGGTATATTCCCTTGATAAGATTGTTATTAAGGCTGATATGGAGCTTAATAAGGTTTATTGAATTGAGCTTGCTACCTTTTAACATTTACCACATTATTTCCTAAGGATTGGAACATTCTCTTAATTTTTAGGTAGTTTTTCTGCTCTTGGGAATCACTTGATCCACTAGTGGAGGCCTTTTCCTACTTGGGTGAAGGTATAACAATAGTAATTTGAGTTGGGAAAATAACATCAAGTGGGGGAATATCCATAGGGGGTGGTTTGATTTCAAGGAAAAGAGGCATTAGGGGTCTAAGATCAAGTTTGCCAGCCTGAACTAGGAAATTTTGTGCTTTAATAGCCACCTCATAAGCATCTAGCAGCATGTCCCCTCCTATGGATTGGATCATTATAACTATATCACTATTTAGAGCCTTTAGGTAGTATAGGAATGCAGAGTTAGGGGATGGTCTAATAGAGGCTGGAATTCTATCCCAAGATTTTTAGAATCTTATGTTGAAGTCTTGCATGACTTCATGGGGGGATCTCTTGATTGTGGTAAGCTATTATGCTAGTGATAAATGGTCACTCTTGTCTACAAATATTTTACACAAGTCTTCTCCTAGCTGATTCCATGATTGAATAAAATTAGTAACTAAGCCTCTATACCAATTTAAATCTTTTCCCTTAAGTGATATAACTAACAGTCTAATAGCTATATTTTCTACAATGACATTATAGATATTACAAAAATTGGCTATGTCATTGATGTGTTTAGTAGGGGCTATGGCTTGGTCTATTATAAAATATGGGACACTTTTGAGAGTTTTTAATGGCATAAGATCATATTGTGGTAGATTAAAAGGATTTTGGCCACTGAAGTCTAAAAAATCTCTTTGCAGAATCATGGTAACAAAAAGGGATAACAAAGGTATTATTGTGAAGGTACACCTCATAACTGGTTTAGGAAAACGGTTTCCTACATATGGGTGAGTATTGGAGAACCTTAACCTTTTGGCTAAACTTAAGGGGAGTTTAAAAAACTCAAAAGGAATACCTATAGAATCTGATCTTGTAGTCACCTTTGGCATGAAAGATAGTTACGATTCTATCACCAAATTGTTGAGTGTTCTTTAGAGTTTCTAGATAGTGGAAGATAAAAGTTATGACCACTATAAATTGATCAAACCAGACTAATCTTCCTCAAAAGTGGTCCCATCAAGCATGCTAAAAATTATTTTAGGCTAGAATTTCACCTTTGTGGGAGATTTTTTCAAGCTCCCTCACTCTCATCTACAATATTCAAACAACCTCAAGTTGTGGGTATCCTATAATGAGGTTGAACCTCTAAGCTTTTTAATGAGGCTAACTCCTCAGATGCTTCACTTCAGCTCATTTCCCACACTAAAATCTATTGTTGATTAAGGAAAAGGGAGATAAAGATAACATAGAAGTGAAATCTAAGCTAAGGATGGTGATGCACCAAAATATGAGATGATCCACTTTCAACCAAGAAACCTTAACAATTACTAATGAACCTAACCAAGACACAAATTAATCTAATCCTATCTCAAAGCCACAAGCATAAGTATTTTGTGTGGAGGTCGAAGGTAAACCCTATTGTCCCCAAAGTCTGTCACTCATTTTTGGGACAACACATGAACTATTTTTGGTCCTACAAGCCAAAAATTCTCTCTTCCCTTCTCAAAAATTGCTATGAGCCTTCAAATCCTTCATTTTTCAAGCTTTTTCAAAAACTACGGACTCTGTAGGCTTGAATCTATAGACTCTGTAGGTTCATTTCTATGGACTTAGTTTCTATGGAATTCACAAGAAGAAATCTATGGACTCTACAAGAAGAAAATATATGAACTCAGTTTCTATGGACTCCACACGCAGGAAACTATGGACTCTGTAGATAGGTTTCTACAGACTCCGCAAGCTAGATTTTTACGGACTCTTTCAAGGTTAGAGAAAACTACGGATTAGTTTCTATAGAATCTGCAGGTTCATTTCTATGGACTCAGTTTCTATAGACTTCATAGGAAGAAATCTATGGACTCTGCAGGAAGAAAATCTATGAACTCATTTCTACGGACTCCCCCAGTTCTATGAACTCATATCTACAAACTCTACAGGTTAGTTTCTATAGACTCTATAGGTTAGTAATTACGCACTCTATAGGAAAGAAATAGGTTCAACACTTAGCCATTTTTTCAATTAGAAAATTTAAAGGGGTTTTCCAAGAGCCTAAAGGACAAGTGCCCTTATGGAGGGCACTTAGCCAGCCAAAATGGACCCTTGAAACTTTTCTGAAAGGCAACCTTGGAGGTCAGACAACCCTTGTGGAGGGTAGGTGATGAGCGAGTTGGACCATTTCAAAGGCTGAACGAATAAGGGAATTCCTTCAGAAAGGATTTTTCATGGAAAAGTTGTCAAGGCATTTCCTTTAGACAAAAAGTCTGAAGGAATTCCTTCAGACTTTTTTGTGAAGAAATTAACCCAACTGAAGAAGCCCATGAAAAAATGGCCAAGGCAAAAAGAGACACGAAGGACCATTTCCTTCAGACAAAATGTCTAGAGGAATTAACTCGAGGACTCTCTAAGAGAAAGAAGCTTGAAGGCCATCCGAAGACTGCTCAAAGGGTAGGAACCCTTGTGGGGGGGCTCTCCCTGAGCAAAATTAGACCTTTCTCAAGACCCTGAAGGGTAGGTCCCCTCCAAAAAAGGATCAAATGACAAAGCTAAAAGAATTGCCAAGGAAGATGATGGGCTCACAGACATCAAAATCAAACATTGTGAACTAGCCATTAGGATACATATGTTTGATGACGTCCCCATAGTTGTCAAATTTGGGGAAACCAACTAGCCATTGGATTTCAAATGATGACGAGCTCGTAGACGTCAAATTCATGGCAATGAAATAGCCATTGATCTTTAAAGGCTTGAGCATAGACCCAAATGCATTCAAAGGCCAAAATGCCAAAGGGAAGAACTGCTAAGAGAAGGAGTCGAAAGAGCCATCAAAACTGAGAATATATCCCCAAGGGCTCAAATTCTAAGAAAATACAAAACTAAGAAGATACAAAGAGGGAAATATCTATGTAGTAGTTATTTTGATAGTTGAAACAGTCTGCAAAGTAGATTTTTGAGCTTGTAAACATTGAAGGTGTGGCCTATTGGTCTCCTTTAGAGTAAAGACAAAATGGATAGCTACGTAGATGTTAGAGGGGATAGACCAGATGATCTAGACCCAAGAGAAGACATATAAGATGAAATGACATGCCATAGCTAAGACAACCACCCTATTTTCAACATAGTCCTTTGACAAACTTGGAAATACATTGAAGGCATTGACTGCCACACGAGCTGTCCCATGGGAAAGAGAGCCAAGCCTTGATTGGTGGCTATACATTGTAATTTCTCTTATTATGCAAAGGGATCTTTTTTCATTTTGACGGAAGAAAAACTCTACCCAATTGAAAGGCAAATATTGAGACTTTGAGCTCAGATTGTTGATCATTTTATTTTATTTTGAATGAGAAAGCAAGAAATTTATAGACTTTGTGCTATTATATCTTGTGCCATTATAGGAGATTGTTCTTATGTCTATCTTCTAGATGCATTCTTGTTTATTTAATTTAACAAGTAGAGTTAGTGGAAGTGATAAGAAAGATGTCCTGAAGTTAGTTACTTTCAGACTTTGTGCTGTCATAGTTGTCTTCAGTGTGTATTTTTAGTTTCTTTCTATGTTGAGGATTTTAGGATGACTTTATGCCCCCATTATCCTTTGTGTTTTACTCTTTGGGTAGTTGAGGTGGAAACTTTGTGTTCTATTTCATCCTACTGGTTACTACACCCTTTTTGTTACCAGTTACTTATTACCCACAAGAAAGAACTCCATCTATTTGATGTAAGACCACTTCTGAAAGAAAAGAAGTGCCTTTAGTGTTTCCACCTAGATTTTCTCCTTTGTTTGTGAACATAATCTCTAAAAAAATAGAGATGGATGGTGTATCCTACCCTTGAGTGTTATTTTTTTTCTTATATCTAAAGTATATAGCTCGTGCATATTTATAGGGAACCTCCCCTTGATGATAGGAGAGATTTGTCCACCTCTGATGTAGTAAACCTGCACACTAGGTAGACCAATCTCCTTTGTTGTGGATGATAAGACCTATTTTTCTCATCAGTTAGTTGATTGAAAAAATATTCATCCAACAATCTTTTTGGTGACTCTGCTAAGGAAAGACAAGCAGTTTGAAGCCTCAAGCTTCAAGCTGAAGCAAGACCAGTCCTTTTCCATTTTTGTTTCACAATCTGGCAACTCTATGCTATACTAGAAGCCAGAGAGTTCAAGGTGTTGTTGACCCTATCTTTGAGTTGGTACAGCAAGGAAATTTCAACTTATTGCCTCCCCAACTTCAAGTTCAACAATCTAGGAGTGTTCCTCCTACCCGTACCAAGATACCAACACAAGGCAGAGCTATTTTTTCTACTGTCAGCAGAGCTTTGCCTATAAGTACTCCACCCATATTTATTATCCCTCTTTTTCATAATCAAATCATGGTAGCTCAAGGCCCCTGGGGTAACTCTTTTGGTCCACTCAATTTGACTCCACCTCTACATGAACTTCCATGCAGCTCAAGGAAGAATTTCCCCAAATTCTTTAGTGATGGGAGAGTTCATCTTGATGAACACATTGCAACCTTCAACATAGCCTATGGCATAATAAGAGTGGAATTTAAAGATGTGGTAGTCAGGCTTTTCATGGAAACACTACAAGGTGATATTGCAGACTGGTTCTAACATTTACAAGCTAGATCAGTGACTGACTGGGACACATTCAAAGCTAAATTTGAAGCCAGGTTCAAACCCATAGAAGTTGCACATGCCTTGCTGGCCTAGCTCACACAGATGAATAAGGAACCTTAGGAACCTATGATGGATTTCATAGCAAAATTTGACAAGCTAAGGAATAGAATTCCTATAATTGCTCAGCCAACACCTGAAAACCTCAAATGCTTCTTCATCAACTCACAGCTGCCTGAAGTAAGTTTTATACTAAGACATGCTAGCCACATAGACCTTGAGGCTACTCAAGATTTGGCTACTAAGGTAGAGGATGACCTTATCTTGGTAGGAAATATAAGGAGAGATCCAAACAGAGGTAAATCTTCTTCTTCCTCTAAATACTCACCTTCAACCACCACTGAACCAATGGTGCAGAAGCTAGAAAATGAGTTGCTAGCTCTCAAAAAGCAAATGGCACAAGGAATGTCATCTAATCCTTCATACAAATATGCACCAAGGAGGACATTCCCTAATTAGTCTTACCAAGGAAATACTGCCAGAAACCAAGGATAGGCAAATCATCTCCCTCCCTCATGGGGGAACCTGGCTATTGAAGCACCTCTAACCAACTCAACAATTGGATATCTAGAAACAAAACATGATTCCTCTTTCCAACCTGAGTTTGATCAAGAAAATGATGTTTATCTCTTCATGGAGGACCAAGAAGAATCAACTGGTGACTCCAACATTGGTTTCTTGAATTATCAAGATGAACCTAGAAGTGAAGGTAAAGCAGCTAAAAAATCATACGCTATGTTCACCTAGTCCAAGAATTAGTCAGCCCAATAAGCTAATAAAGAAAAGATAGAGGATCCATCTCAGCCTACAATTTCAATTACTAAGTGGGGAACCACCCTACCTTTCCAGTCCAAGGACCAGGTGATTGCTAAAAAAGTAAGTGCTCCAAACTTGCCTTCACCAATTTCAAATTTGCGGACCAACCCTTCCCCTTCTAAAAATCAAAATGATGAACTCCCATCCTCTATGCCTAGTTCATTTCTAGCATTTGATATAATTGACCATATAAATAAAACCAAAATTTAAATGTCTAAATTTGAATTTTTGCAATCCAATCCTGATCAGTTGGATAAATTGGTTTAATGTGTGAAGAACCAAACCATCTCGATAAGACAAGAAGCTAAGAAGGTAACTCATGATCCCCCAAGGAACATGTTTATCCCAAACAACCTTGTCATTACTCCTCCTACTACCCCTGGGAAAATAAAGCCTTTATATGTTTCCCTGTTGATAAATGGTCACAAGCTAAGTAATTACATCATTGATTCTGGGGCTTTAGACAATGTCATGCCTACCAAAGTGGTATAATCCCTTGGTCTCACATTGACCAAGACATTTGGGATTTGTTTCTCCATGGAGAACAAATAAGTACCACTATTGGGACAAATCAAAGACGCTTAATTTGCATTTGTAGCCTTTCCAGACAAAAGAATCAAGATGATTGTCTTGGTGGCTGATGTCCCAGCATCATATGGCATCCTTCTAGGCCAAAATTTATGTAAGGATGTTGGTGGTGAATTGAGCATGGATCTATCTGAAGGAAGGATCCCAGTCAAAGGCATTATGAAAAGATTGCTTCTTGAAAAGGAATCAAAATATGTGGTTACCCAAACATCAGCACCTGAAGATCAATTTTTTTTTGAGTCTTCAGGCATGGGTAACTACTTTCTATCCATGGAAGAAGTTCATGAGGTTCCTAATGAAGCTCCTAAAGGTGACAACCTAAAAATTGTTTCAGAAAGAATAACAGAAGAATTGGTAGAGTGTAATACAAGTGTGGAAGAATCTCCTCCTCTAAATGAAGAAGAAGCCAATGAAAAAGCAGTGTCTAACAAGGTATGGATCTTAGAATTTGATGGTAGTTGTTCCTCTACCAGTTTAGGAGCTGGGGTTGTGATGATATCTCCTCGAGGAGATATTTTTCCTTCATCTTACAAATTATAGTTCAACAGCACTAATAACACAATTGATTATGAATCACTATTGCTTGGATTAAGGGCTACTCAAGACAAAGGCATCAAACTCCTTCATGCTAAAGGAGATGTTGAATTGGTGGTTTGTCAGGTGAGAAACTTGTATCAAACAAAAAATGAGAAATTATGCCACTACAGCAATCTAGTCTAGGATCAGATTGAAAACTTTGATGCTTTCATCATCTCTGCCATACCCAAGAAATTCAATGATAGAGCTGATGCATTGGCAATTTTGGCAACTCTATTGATTCCTCACCTAGACTTTAAAGGAGACTGGTACACTATTGAACTAGTCTTTCGACCAAGTGTGCCTAATAATGCCAGTAATTGGCATGTGTTCAATAATGATATCCAAATCATTGCCTTCCTGGAAAAAAAGGATAGCTTTCAACAACTTCACTTTGAAGGCAATAAGCCTTAACAGCTTGAACCAGATCCTAAATCAAGTTCAAGCTCAGATGAAGAATTCCTATAGCTAAAAGGAAACAAAATTCCCAAAGGCCTAGTTTCACTTGAGAAGTTGTTTGACAAACATGATATATTCATCAAACAACAACAAATGGATTCAAGCTCCTCCCAGGAGTTTGATCAGATAAATCTGGGTACCAAAGAAGATCCCAAGATGGTGAACATTGGGAAATGTTGCACTCCTAAGGAGAGGTTCGAGTTCACTACTTTTCTCAGCCAGTACATAGACATCTCAGCATACTCCTATGATGATTTGAAGTCACTCAGGGTTGATCAAATTTGCCATGACAATCCTCTCAAAAGTGATTCAACACCTTACAAGCAAAAATCTAGGTATTATAATCTAAAGATATCAGGTACCATTCTGTCTGAGATACAAAAAATGCTAAATGCTAGGATAATCTTCCCAATCCATCATTCCATATGGATTACAAATATAGTGCTTGTAAGGAAGAAGAATGGTGAAATTTGCCTTTATGTGGATTTCAAGAAATTGAATCAGTCATCCTTGAAGGATAACTATCCTTTTTCAATCATGGATCAAGTTCTTCAGATAGTGACCGGTTCGGAGATGTTATCAATGCTAGACGGCTTCTTAAGATACAATCAAGTTGAAGTTGGTGAAGCAGACTAGCATAAGACTACGTTCACCACACCTTGGGGCACATTTGCATATAGAAGGATGCCTTTTGGTTTGATAAATGCTGGTGCCACCATCCAAAGAGAAATGGGCCTTAATTTCAAGGATGAGATGGGTAAGTTCCTTGTTAGTTTATCTTGATGACTTGACTGTCTTTTCTAAGCATTGCCTGGATCATATATGCCATTTACAACAAGTGCTGGAACGTTGCCGCCAAAATGGCATTTCTTTGAATCCCAAGAAGTATGTCTTTTGAGTGACAAAAGGGAAGCTTCTCAAACACATTGTGTCCAAATAAGGCATAACTATTGACTTAGACAGAGTCAAGTCCATCCAAGAGCTTACTCTGCCTACGAGTAAGACTATAGTTCACTCTTTCTTTAGAAAAGTAAATTTTTTATGAAGATTCATCCTTGAGTTTGCTGAGAAGATTCATCATATTATGGATATGATGAAAGGAAAGGCCACTTTTAGCTATACTAAAGAAGTCAAATTAGCATTCCAGGATATCAAGATAGCAATTGCTCACGCCCCAATTCTAGTTTGTCTAGACTATAACAAGGATTTCACAATATACAACTATGCTTTTGAACACATGCTTTTAGCAATTCTTGTTCAATAGAATAAAGAAGGTATGGAATCTCCCATTTATTTCATGAGCTGTCCTCTTAAAGCTCATGAGCTAAAGTACTCAAATATGGAGAAGCATGCCTATGCAGTGGTAAAGGCAGTGAAGCATTTTCATTTCTACATTTTGAATTCACACGTTATTATCTTGGTTACTGATACCACAGTTAAATCTATATTAACTCAATAGGATTTTGGAACCAAAAGAGGGAATTGGATTGCTAAAATCTAGGAGTTTGATCTAGTTATCAAGCCAATGAAGTTGGTGTGTGGAAAGGGCCTATGCTAATTGATTGTTGATAACAAGCCAGAACAAGCAGAGCATGAAGAATCAAAAGAAGAAGATACACCAATAGTCATCTTTGTATCTACTACAAATGAGTGGTATTCAGATATTGCTCATTTCCTTACTTATGGTGAGTGTCCTTCTCACCTATCTTATAAGGAAAGGAGGACTATCAACTTGAAAGCTACAAATTTTGTCCTCTGGGACAACGGCCTGTATAAGAGGAGCCTTGATGGAGTTTTCCTTCGCTGCATGGATAAAGAGTAGCAAAACCAACTTCTAAAGTCCTTCCACAACCTGGCCTATGGAGGACATTTTTCTACTCTTGTGACTACCCATAATATTCTATGAGCCAAGTATTACTGGGCCACTCTATTTCAAGATGCTTACAAATGGGTAAGAAATGTGAACTATGCCAGTAGTTTATTGGGAGAGCCAAGTTAGCTACCCTACCTCTCAAGCCAGTGGTGATAGAAGACCCATTTCAGCAATGGGGCATCAATTTCATTAGTGTTGTAAACCCATCTTCAAGTACTAGACATGATTATGTCCTCACAGCCACAAATTACTTCACCAAGTGGGTGGAAGCCATCCCAACCAAGCATGCTACTTCAGAAGTAGTGTGTAGTTTCCTCAAAGAGAACATCATTTCTAGGTTTGGGGTCCTAACCAAGATTGTCACTGACAATGCAGCTTGTTTCACTTCCTAGGAGATCACTCAATTCTATTTTTACTATGGGATTACCCTCTCCCACTCTTTTGATTACTTTCCACAAGGGAATGGACAAGCCGAATCGAGCAACAAGAACCTGATGACTATCATCAAGAAGCTGGTAGATGATAACAAAAAGACATGGCATACATCATTGGTTGATGCTTTATGGGTAGACAAGATTACACCAAAGAGAGTAATTGGTATGTATCCCTTTCAACTTATTTATGGTCTTAATGCTAAAATACCAATCACCTTGGAATTGCTAGTATTGAAATTGGCTAAGGCGATTAAAGATCAAACGTATGAAATATCTCTTGATAAGAGGATCATGTGCTTGAATGAGATGGATGACCATATAAATATGGTGGTGGACCGAATTTCTGCACACCAAAATCTAGTGAAGAAGCTCTTCGACCAAAAAGCAAAAGACTGTGATTTCTAGATTGGAGATCAAGTCCTGTTGTAGGACAAAAGGAGAGAACCAAAGGGGATGCATGGGAAGTTTGATTCCCTTTGGAGAGGCCCATTTATTATCCATCATCTCAATGGTGAAAAATTTTCTTGTTGAAGTATCAAGATGGCACGCTCTTTTCTCTGCCTCACAATGGGCAACATCTGAAGCACTTCAACTCTTGAAGTATCAGAAAAGTTCACCTATACATATGTATATTTGTATAGCCTTTGTTTCTATTATGTGTTGTTCATTTTAATTTTTTGGAGCCTTTCATTTTTGGGTAACATTAATCTATATCCCAATGGAACAATTCAAGGCATTGGAGATTTTGGTTTCTACTCCCCTCAGTTGTTTGAAAATTTTAACTAAGGAAAGTTCCCCAACTGGAGCCAGCTGTTGTCCCCAAAGTCTGTCACTCATTTTTGGGACAAAATATGAACTATTTTTGGTCCTACAGGCAAAAAATTCTCTCATCCCTTCTCAAAAATTGTTATTAGCCTTCAAATCCTTCATTTTTCAAGCTTTTTTAGAAACTACAGACTCTACACGCTTGAATCTATGGACTCTGTAGGCTTGAATCTACAAACTCTGCAGGTTCATTTCTATGGACTCAATTTTTATGAACTTCATAGGAAGAAATATATGAACTCCACAAGAAGAAAATCTATGAACTTAGTTTCTATGGACTCCACAGGCAGGAAACTATAGACTCTGTAGATAGGTTTCTATGGACTCTACAAGCTAGATTTCTATGGACTCTTTCAAGGTTAGAGAAAACTACAGACTTAGTTTCTACGGACTCTGTAGGTTCATTTCTATAGACTCAGTTTTGTATAGACTTCACAAGAATAAATATATAGACTCTATAGGAAGAAAATATATGAACTCATTTCTATGGATTCCCCCAGTTTTATGAACTTGTATCTATGGACTCTGTAGGTTAGTAACTACAGACTTTGCAAGAAAGAAATATGTTCAACACTTAGCCATTTTTTCAATCAAAAAATTCAATGGGGTCTTCCAAGAGCCTGAAGGATAAGTGCCCTTATGGAGGGCACTTAGCCAGCCAAAATGGACCCTTGCAACTTTTATAAAAGGTAACCTTGGAGGTCAGACATCCCTTGCAGAGGGCAAACGATGAGCGAGTTGGACCATTTCAAAGGCTGAGCGAATAAAGGAATTCCTTTGGAAAGGATTTTCCATAGCAAATTTATCAAGGTATTTCCTTCGAATAAAAAGTTTGAAGTAATTTATTTAGACTTTTTTTTGAAGAAATTAACCTGACCAAAGAAGCTCACGAAAAAATGGCCAAGGTGAAAAGAGACACGAAGGACCATTTCCTTCAGATTCCTTCAGACATTTTGTCTGAAGGAATTAACTCGAGGAATCTTTGAGAGAAATAAGCTCAAAGGCCATTTGAAGACCACCTAAAGGTTAGGAACCCTTGTGGGGGGGGGGGCTCTCCTTGAGTGAAATTATACCTTTCTCAAGACCCCAAAGGGCAGGTCCCCTTCGAAAAAGGATCAAATCACAAAGCCAAAGGAATTGCCAAGGAAGATGACAGGCCCATAGACATCAAAATAAAACATCATTAACTAGCCATTGGGATCCAAACATCTGATGATGTCCCCACAACCATCAAATTTAGGGCAACCAACTAGCCGTTGGCTTTTAAATGATGATGGGCTCACAGACATCAAATTCATGGCAATGAAATAGCTGTTGATCTTTGAAGGCTTGACCACGGACCTAAATGCATTCAAAGGCCAAAATGCCAAAGGGAAGAACTACTGAGAGGAGTCAAAAGAGCTAGAAAAGCTAAGAATATAGCCTCGAGGGATTAGATTCTAAGAAAAGACAAAACCGGGAAGAGACAGAGGGAAATATCTATGCAGTAGATATTTTGATAGCTGGAACAGTCTATAAAGTAGATTTTTGAGCTTGTAAACATTGAAGGCATGACCTATTGGTCTCCTTTGGAGTAAAGACAAAATGGATAGCTATGTAGATGTTAGAGGGGATAGACCAGATGCTTCAGACCTAAGAGAAGACATATGAGATGGAATGACATGCCATAGTTAAGACAGCTACCCTATTTTCAACATAGTCCTTTGAAAAAATTGGAAATGCATTGAAGGCATCGACTACCACACGAGTTTTCCCATGGAAAAGAGTGCCAAGCCTTGCTTGGTGGCTATACATTGTAATTTCTCTCATTATGCAAAGGGATCTTTTTTCATTTTAATGGAAGCAAAACTCTGCCCTATTGAAACGCGAATATTGAGACTTTGAGCTCAGATTGTTGATCATTTTATTTTATTTTGAATGAGAAAGCAAGTCATTTATAGACTTTGTGTTGTTATATCTTGTGCCATTTTAGGAGATTTTTCTTATGTCTATCTTCTAGATACATTCTTTTTTATTTAATTTAACAAGTATAATTAGTGGAAGTGATAAGGAAGATGTTTTGAAGTCAGTTACTTTCAGACTTTGTGCTATCATAGTTGTCTTTAGTGTGTGTGTTTAGTTTCTTTCTGTGTTGAGGATTTTGGGATGACTTAATGCCCCCATTATCCTTTGTGTTTTACTCTTTGGGTAGTTGAGGTGGAAACTTAGTGTTTTGTTTCATCCTATTGGTTACTACACCCTTTTTGTTACTAGTTACTTGTTACCCACCAGAAAGAACTCTAGTTATTTGCTGTAAGACCACTTCTGAAAGAAGAGAAGTGCCTTCAGTGTTTCCACCTAGATTTTCTCCTTTGTTTGCAAACATCATCTCTAAAAAAAGAGAGATGGATGGTGTATCCTACCCTTGAGTGTTATATTCTGCTTATATCTATAGTATATAGCTCCTGCATATTTATAGGGAACCTCCCCTTGATGAGAGGAGAGATTTGTCCACCTCTGATGTAGTAAACCTGCACACTAGGCTGACCAATCTCCTTTGTTGTGGATGATAAGACCTATTTTTCTCATCAGTTAGTTGATTGACAAAATATTCACCCAACAGTCTTTTTGGCGACTCCATTGGGGAAGGACAAATAGTTTGAAGCCTCAAGCTTCAAGTTGAAGCAAGACCAATACTCATCAATTAGCTGATTGACAAAATATTCACCCAACAAACCCTACATTTTGAAGGACATAAAGAAATAGGTCTATATGAGACACTATAAACTCATGATGCTTCAAGAAAGGGACCAATGTCTAACACTTCACACAACCTACAAGGAACCAAAAGAATTAAATCAAGATACATATAGAATATATAGATGATGAAAAGGGACATACATCTACAAGTTAAACTCCAATAATGTATACTTGACTTCAAACCAAAATCAAAAAAATCATCTCATTGCTTCAAGAGAGTGTTATAACATAATTTTGATAGAGTAACTCTATCACTAGTTAAGGGATCTCTTTTTAGGCTCAAAAGCCTGTATATATAGTAGAAAAGGATGAGAGAAGAGGGGTATTACATGATAAAATGGAGAGAGGGGTCATAAATGGATGAAACCACCACTATATCCTTCAACTCTTTTTCTTTAGAGTGTGCAACTACCTTGACCATGAAATGAACTGTCTAAGATCACTGCAAATCTTCTCAAGCCCCTCATTGATTAGCAAACATGCTAGAAGACAATAAATTATCTAAGAGCATCTTTAATGCTCGAGATACCTTTTCTAATCACCTGATCTTCACCTTTCCTTCCCATGTCATCTTTCACTTGTCTTACACATATAAGGACAAAATCCCCATAACTCTGAATCTAGACTGAGCTATGTTGCTTCTGCATTGAATGGCTATTTGTTAGAGATGATGGCCATGTCAAAGGATAAGGACATCTCCATTAATTTCACTTATCAGCTCCTACCTTAAAAATTAAACCAAATCTTTCCTATAAAAGGAAAACCAATCTAAGGACATTGGTTTTCCTATACCCATTTATGTCGATGTAAGTCTATACAAATCCAAATGGCTACTTGTAAGGGTTTATATTTTGATGTTTGTGGGCCCATCATGGGATATTTGAATCCCAATAGCTATATTATGAGCTTGAACCTTGATACTAGCATGAACTTCATGTTTCCTTAAGATACTTTCTTGTGGGCCTTTTTATTTTAGATAATTTGCTTAAACAATTTATGTGGACATTTTTTTGAAGGAATTAAACTTTGGATTTTTTGAGAAAAACCCTTTGAATTTTGAAAATTCCTTTGGAAAAGTCCCTTTTCTAAAGGAAAATTATCTTTCAATTACTTTAAAAATGCCCCTTTCCAAAGGGAAGGTACTCTTCAGAGCTTTTGAAAATGTCCTTTGGTTATTTGAAATGAACTGTCAGCTTTTGCAAGCACTCCCTTTTATTGAGAAAAGTACCCTTCACATTTGAAAAATGCCCCTTTTGGAAATCTTGAAAATGTACCTTTTCAAAGGGAAAGGACACTTTTCCTTTTTTGAAAATCAACCTTCTTGAAAAGAATGTCCCCTTCAAGAAACTATCCCTTCGGGTTTTTTGTTTCAACACTTCTTTCAAAAGGAATTCCCTCTGAAGGAATTCCTTCATAATTTTTTCCTTCAACATTTTTGAAAATGAACCCTTTCATTCAGGACAAAAGTTTTAAGAGAAATCTTTCTTCAAAAAATTGTCTCAAATAATTTTCTCTAAGGAAATGTGTCCTTTTGAAAATTCCTTTGGCCTTTTGCCTTCGAAAAGTGCCCTTCAAAGTTTTTGTATTGGACCATTTCCTCGAGAAAATCCCTTCAAAAAAATTATTTTGGCTACTTATCTTTGAAAAATATATCTTTCAAAAAAAATTCTTGGTACACTTTTTGAGAGAAAAAATCCTTCAAGTCTTTTATTTTGGACAAAAATTTTGAAATAATTCTCCCAAAAAAAAATGTCTTTGGGGAAATTATACAACAATTTCCCTAAAATAATTAAGTCATTATCTTTTGCTTTAGACATTTTATTTGAAAGAATTATCCCTTCAAAAACTTTATCTCAGACAACTTGTTCAAAAGAATTCAACACTTAACAGTTAACAAAAAAGGGTCTTAAAAAAAGAACACTTATTCCTACAAAGTTTGAAAGAATGAACGAATAAAGACTTAGCTAAATAATAGATTTTACACTTAGCTTATAGCTTTCAAGCTTATCCTTGAATAGTGCTACTGGATCCTTAGAAAACCTTGCTTGGATCCTCTCTATTTGCAAATGTTGGATCCATTTCTAGGCCTTTGATCCACTACTTCATCAAACCATGCAAGAGCTTTATTTGTGGGCCAAAAATGGCCAACAATACCCACATTAATAATTTATATTTGGGGGCATCATACCCACATATTATTCATGACCATCATTGATCTTATCTTACTTTCACTTACTACACCCATGTGCCTATTTATCCCAAATTGAATATATTAATATGGGCTTTCACTCAATTTATTACATACACTTAGTCACATTTGAATTATCACACTTAATACATTTATTTACATATTTTGTCCATATTAGGAAATACTATTATAGTGGGTCATCTTATTTGTCCATCTTTATAGGGTATTATTGGGACATATCACCTTCCCCTCATTTATCCTATCACACCCTCACATGGATTACATATTCATATAGAGCCTTACATAATGATATTTTTCTATAGCTACATA
The DNA here is from genome assembly GCA_037957365.1 of Torreya grandis. Classification (NCBI taxonomy): domain Eukaryota; kingdom Viridiplantae; phylum Streptophyta; class Pinopsida; order Cupressales; family Taxaceae; genus Torreya; species Torreya grandis. Next base: position 1,850,579 of record JARHVA010000037.1, read on the forward strand.
CATGTATTGTAGATGTACTTTTAAGGATTAAAATAACTAAGTTTAATTTCTATGTTACACATGGTATGTTTAATTATTTTTTTAAGATGAGTGATTTGTAGGACCATTTAAATATTTTTAGCATGGTTTTATTCATATGGATCATTAGTTTAAATTAGGTAATAATTGGCACTTTTTCATGTGTTTTATCTTCTCCTTTATTCTATATGTGGTCTCATGTTTCTCTCTTTATTATATTTTATCCCTCTTATGTGACTTTTTACTAGATATCTCATTCATGTATTTCCTTCTACTTTTCTTGTGTTTTTACCATAATAAAAAATCACCAAGTATTATCAAAGCATAATTGGTGGTTTCTAATTATGGTCATTTTTCCTAGATAGGCCCTTTGGCTCTTCTTGTTCTTATTTTTCCCATTATATGGGCCCTTGATTGTAATTTCCACCTCATTTATTGTGTTTTTTTTACATGCCAATAGGTCTTTATATTCAATTTGATAAGTCTATATATACAAATCATCATAGTAAGAAGTAAAAAAAAGTATCAAGGTATTATTAAAAAATTAGGTTCAATATCAAGATTTTGTTTCTTCTCTTCAAGACTTCTAAATGGTTTCAATGGTTTCTATTTATGCATACATGTACCTATTTTAACTATTTTATGCACAAGGGTAATTACACTATGCACAACCAAGTAAAACTAAGACATAATTTAAATCAAGGATAATATGGTAACAAATATAAACCTGATCTAATCTGAAGCCAAAATATTTAACATTATATTTCAAAACAATGAAAATGTTAGAAAATTTTGCTCCCTAGAATAATTACATGTATTTTTTCCATTGATAATTTCCCTGAGATATCCTAGGAATTATTTCATTTATATGTTTCATTAATATACCACCTTTTGTTTAAAATGGAAATCTACCACATTAAAAAAGTCTTTTAAATGAAAGGAGTGGAGGACACTAAAATATTAAAGGATGTTATACTTTGATTTAAATGGCAGTGAAAACACAAGATTTTAGGCTTAGAAGTTAAAATATACAAAAGTAACTATGTTAAAATGTGGGCATGTTAATTTTAAAAGATTTTAATATTAAAAAGGTGGAAAATAATATTCTAAAATGTATTTTCCTTATTTTAATCCACTATGTTTTGAGGTTCGTGTAAGTCTTTTTCTAGGCATGCAAATGATGTATTCAAGAAAAATTTACATTGATGGTAGCTATAAATTCTAACAATTTGGATGTAATTTTAAATACTCTTCTTATTTCATCTTCCTCCATATTTTTTATATATTTAGGACTATATAATTTGGGGTTTCTTCTCCCATATCTTTAGTGTTTCATTGTTAAATGTATTTCCTCAATAGTTTGTTTTTTATTTATGTTTTATCCATTTCTATCATTGTGTAGTTTGTTTACCACATTATATAGATCATGTGGATGTATTTTACCCTTATTTATGTTTTATGTGTTATTTTATATATTTTATTGTGATTATGTAATGTTTCATTTATATTTATAGTGACTATTTTGTGTATGTTTCCTTTGAATGGCTAGATGACACATCTAATCTAGCACATTGCCTTTTATTTCTTACTAGTTTTATTCTAAATCTCTCCCTTTTTACCCCAAAAATATTTAAATTAGAATTATAATATGAGGATATTTCATCTCATTTTGGAGGTGGTTTCAATACTAAGTCTCATGCATTGAATCTTATAAATAGTTATGCTCATGTGGAAAGTACACAACATACTACAAATTTGGGATTCAATAGTTTTTGGCATGTTTGATGTGACCACAAGGAAAGAATTGGATTTGTTTATGAAAACTCTCAATTAATTATTTAATCAACTTGTTTATTTTAAAAATCTTGGTGGAATATATAAAAATATAATTTTTTGGGGTAAAATCACAATTACCTAGTTGTTATGTACTTTTATTTTAAAAGTTAGATATGTTTATTTTTTTGAGTATTAGCACAACCATGTTGTTTTATGTTTTTGTTTTATGCTAATTTTTATTAAGATGAATCAATTAATATAATAAATATAAAAACTAGTATGTGAATTCAAACTCTAAGATATACCATTCAATCATACATATAAATGTAAAATACTGAAACTAATTGCAAGGAATTGACAAGTTGTATATGTTAAATATATTAAGTATAAAAAAAGGATAAGTAATTATTATTTTTGAATAAATTTATGACTATGATTATTTTTTGAAATTATAAAGTATACTGAAGTAGGCTTGTGATTTTTTAGGTTCCTAAAACTTCATTTTTATTAGCACATTATCAATTCCATCAAGTACAAGTCACCATCAACTATTGATACTAACTTGTAGTGGTTGATAGTGACCTATGTATAAAAATATTTATGTGACTATATGGTTACATTTTCCTATCTCTAGAATCTCTTTATGTGTAATGCCAAACCCTGATGATGTGTGCAACCCTATAAATTAGCCTCCTTTACCTTAAAACCTTAGGTGTTCTTATGAGGGATACAAACCTACAAAAATTGAGAAATTATAATGGGCTAAAGTGACCCAAATCACCCCCATTTACCATTTAATGGTTCCTACATATCTAATAATTCAAGGAGGGAAATAAATCCATATGTAGTTCTACCACCTAATGTGATTGTGTAATTATGATCCTTCACTATATGAATGTAACTAATAATTTAGGTTTGAGACTTGATAATGTTTGCTTTGACTTTGGATTTTTTGTGCTTCAAAATGGCTTATGACTACTAATAGTGATTAGTTTTAAATTTTGGATGAATACAGTAGTTCTCATCAATGTGTAATAGTGTATATATGTGTACTAGATAAGTTCTAAGTATTGGTAAATTTATCATGCTATTTTATCCTAAATGTACAGGCCAACAAATAATAATGTCTTATATTTGAAAATTGATAGTTGTTAGGAGAAGGTTGGTATCATTAGGATTATACTAATATCAACTAGTGATATTAACCAGGTCGAATGGTAGTGTTCCATACACATGAAGACTAAACTAAGATTTTGTGCATGTGTGTGTAGGATAATATGTAGGTTTTAAATAGATAATGAGGTTCATATGGTGTGCAATAGTATAATAGAAGGGTTAGAATAATTTAAAGTACTATGATAGGGTGAGATGACAAGTTGGGACCGTATTTATGTGCATAATTCATGTGTATTAAATGTATGTCAAGTTTGTTATTGTATAATACTTAATACCAAATTTTATTGTCTATAAATGCTCCCATTTTATTCTAGTAATGGAATTTCTAGAGTAAAATAAAAAGGTATGGTTGAGTGTGTAAAACACAATTTATATTTTATAGGAACCTCCAATTGTGTAGATTGTTCCAAATGAAAAATTGTAAAAAAAATATGGTAATCAATTTTCATAGTTTTATTTTATAAATACGAACATGAAATTTTAAAATTAAATAGCAAATAAGGAGTACACCTATGCATTGGTGAAAACCATGATCACATTTTAACTCATTAGAGATGATGCTTCCTTTTTAAATCATTGGATAAAGTAGATTTACATTGAATCACTTGGAGAGTGGTTCATTTTTTTGAACCATGGATAAATTAAGGGTGACAAAAACATAATTTTATGTAATATGCAAGCCCTTAGGTTAGGAAGACAACATGCCCCAACCCTCATGAATGTGAGGAGAAGTATGCAATGTACTAACCCAAATAAATACTTAGATTTGATAAATAATGGAAACCACACGATGGGTTACCTAGAATTAATTCCATGGCTATTGAGAATCGCTAAACCTATACGTATATTTATCATAAAACATGAATTAAACTGACTACCATAAATATATTTTAGATTCAATATTGCTTACTAAATGGTGTAAATTGAAATAATGTTTGAAAATAAACATTTGTAATAATTCTCATTGAAAAAAGTGTAAATGTATATGAATTAATACCATGTCTCTTTGGATCTCTACCAGTTATAAACTATCATATTGTATATGTGCATGAACTAGTATCATACCTCCTGAACATGTACTGAATAATATAGAAAATTATGCATCTATATGCTAACTTGAGAAAATGTATCTAAAATGTATGTATATGTGAAAAACTTATAATTAATATTCTTATAAAATATGTACATATACCCATGCATATGCACTCAAATGTGTATGAATTTGTCTTCAAGTATCTTTAAATAAGTTTTTGTGCATGACATATGCCCCCCATAATTTTTTTAAATGTCCCAATATTTATCATGTAACTAAACCCATCTAATATCTAAATCACTCTGAATATCTAAAATTCTTACTCTGATTACCAAAATATGATTTTATCTTCATGGATACTTGTGTCTCTATGAAAATCCTACTATAATGCCCCCATTTTGAGATGAGGGATGTGTCATGTAAGTTATTCTTCTAAAAATAAAAGTTAGTTGTATCATTTTATGTATAAAGATAACATCATGTATAATCATGTAAACTTGGGGAGAGTGTGTCATCATAAAAGTGTCTATGTCAATAAAATCATGTATGTAACATATATAATGGAAGGAATGTAACAAAACTAATGCAATGGTCATATTTTTGACCTCTAAGATTAGATTATTTACTACTAATATTTTTAACAACATAAGAGCCTCACAATGATGTTTATCATAGTCATCATAATCAGTGGCAAGCCTTTGCTCTTTATCGAGCATTATTTGATTAAGGTTCTGATATTCACATATCATCAAAACCTTGTAACTCCACAAACTAATGTTTTTACCAGTCAATTTCTAAGAATCTGGTAGTAATAGGTGTTGAATGTTATCCATTTGACCTAGTTTTTCATGAAAATAATTAGATAAAAAAACTGACTTTTATAAAAATTCCTTCTACACACTAATTTTGTATTGACACTAAACAACTCTGCTAGTTTTCAGCAACAAACTCAATATTAGTATTAAAATATCTTAAATTTTATATCACTAAAATAATGAAATCAAGAAACCTACAATTATGATTTAAAAAATTCTTTCTCTGTCTACATCTAGATAAAAACCTAGAAAATGATGAAATTTTTAACTTCCAGAATGCTTCCATGATTATTAATTAGCAGTAGGTCTTGAATAACCCCTATTGGCTAAAGTTTTGATTTATTTCAATTAAAAAATTAAAAATAATTGAAATAATAAAACTTTAGGTTAAAAATTTCATCAATATATTTAGTTAATCAGAAAATTAACCCACCTGTGAAACTTTAGGCATAGATTCTGAGCCCATTTCTTAGCCAAATCATAAACCATCTACACCACTATTCAAGTTATGAATTAACTCATAGTTTAGACTCTTTTTTCATTGAAAAGGATCAATACTTGAATTTTTCCATCTCTCCCTAAATTTTACAACACCTAGGCCATATGGCCTACACAAAAAAAAAACAGAGGCTTTAAACCACCTAAAACTACTTCCTCTAACCTTCTTTTGATCTTATTTGGTTTTTTAATCCTCCCAGGTAGATTTTTGGTCTTTAGGTTGAGCTTATAAAAATTTCTCTCTCCTTTATCTCTCCACTAGGTGCATGAAACTCCTCCCTGGTAAGACACCGACCTAACTAGCTTCCACAAACCTCCACTCAAGCTCTACAAACCATGGGCTCTGAATACCATATTAGATAAAACATAGAGAGTGAGAAAAAACCATATTGTATTCACAACATTCATTCCATATCCAAACAATATAAGAAGGCCTATTAAATAGGAAAAGAAATGAGCCTCCTGAGAAACATGTGAAAAGGGTGGGTAAAACAACTAACATTAGCTAACATGAAAATAACTAAGCCTATTAAACAAACTAACCTCTTAACCTAAGTGTTTAAGGCAACTAACCATAGACTTATTATCTTAGTTAATAACCCAAGGTAAATACATAATCACACTAACATGTATTATATATATAGATGTATCAATTAAACATGCAATAATAACCATAACTAAAAATATAATTGAATAATACTACACAGTAAAAGTCCATGACATGGATCATGTAACGACTCAATATCAGTAATCTCAACAAGGGCATTAAGACCAACCAACTCAAGAATCAATATAATACATAATTTCAAGGTACATTTAAAATGGATTGGGACATCATGATGTCAAAATAAATTATGCCAAGGGCCACGCACAAGGGACATAAATATGTCACATCAAAAAAGGTCAAGTACCACACACAAGAGACATAAATATGTAATAAATAAGGATAAAGGACCACATAAATATGCAAACACAAATATCTTATCATGCAAGAGAGAAATAATATTAATGTATAATATAATAAGTAAATATTAGTCTATACCATCCTTATGTATCAATATCACATCGTAATATAGTATTATATCCATGTAGAACTGTGTAAGATATGAGTAACTAGTGAGACATGTGTAAGCAATACAAATATCTCAACATGGTAAAAAGGTCATAGAAATAAATAACCTATGATAGTGAAAGTTGTGGAATAAGATTCCCCCTTTATTGGCATGGAAATTATGTAGAGAAGAGTTCAACAGATATATGTCCACTTGCATGCCATATATCACACTCATATACCATAAAATGTATGTTTGTATGAAAAGAATATGCCAAATACTAAACATGTGATAAATAATATATTTAAATAATGTAATATAGTAGTCATTTCATGATTATGTCTCTATTTTTATTTTTTGAATGTTTTTGAATTTGTTGAGATATATATATTTTTTTTTTGTATTTTTAAAATATTTGAAAGTAGTGCTCATAAATTAGTGAATAGGTCATCCTAGTTGGGATTAAACTCTTTATCTCCTGATTTGTCTTGGAAATTATGTAATTGTATTTCATATTCTTCTTATTATTTTGATTTTGATTATTTAGATTATGTAATTTATACTATTTTAGAAGGTTTTACTTCTTGATGGTAAGTAATGATGTCATGTCTAATTATGATTACTCTTCCTACATAAGAGAAAGTGAGGTATTGATTGGTTTAATCCATTTTAGATTGTATACATTCCAATCATTTTTATCCTAGTGTAAATGGAAATTGATATGTAGGAGGCCTAACCCATATGCATGTATTGACTAATTTTAACACACAAACATTGGTATAATGATATATCCAAGGGGTTCTTGGTCATGTGTGTTATATTTTAATTCATTGATGTCATGCCCCATATGTTGTAAACCTCTAACACTACATATGTCTTCCAAAATGTTTCCATCAATTTTAATTTATTTATAATATTTACCTTCCATGTATCCTATAATGGTGAAAGTCACTATCGAGGACCTTTTATGCTTCTTTTATTAATAAGAATGTCTCTGTGGAACTTAATGTGATTTTTTCCTATTGATTATGTATTTCCTTAGTAATGCATTTGCTCTTTTATTTTTTCATCCTCTTTTATAATGCATAACAATGATATGTGTCATGTTTTTTGATTATATAATAATCATATTATGTTTTTCCTTCTTGTTGTGAGAGACATCACATGGATTGATGTCTAGTAAATGGTATTGTGATGATATTATGATCAATAAATATTTGCAATATTGTTCTTGGTTTACCTTAAGACTTGTTACTTACAATGATGTTGGAGCTTTGGTAGTTTACATCTTCACATTATATATTGAAATCTATAATTCATTAGTTTTCCAAATCATGTTTGAATTTAGTGTTGTCTATGTTGATGTGAGATAATATTAAAAATATTATTTTCATTTAGAGTATACTAATGATATTCCATTGTTGCCTTTCCTTTGACCTTATAATATTATACTTGAATATGAATTTTATCCCTTTCCATTATATATGAATTATCTCTATATTAATTAACTCTAATAGGCATGAATAAAGTATGAGATAAATATTAGTTTGAAGGATCAAAGATTAACTTATGTAGTTGATCATCTTCCATATACGTCATGTTATAATTGAAATCATCATTTTTATAATAATATGTGACCATGCCAATTTTATTTTTTGAACTCACCACTAGAGGAATATTGGGAATAGGTTTTGGTTGCTCTATATTAGCTTGTGGTTCAATTTATGTATCTACTTTGTATGTTACAATTGGTCCCTTGTCCTTTTTGATATTTGATTTTCCCACCTCATATGTATGCTTTTAAACTACTTGAATGGGTTGTAATAGAGTAATGATAGAATTATCTGCCAACTATGATTATGATTACTTCTCATTAGTAGATTAGGTCATCTTAAAATAACTAAAATGGTCATGATTTGATGGTTTTATAAAATAATAGACTTGATGCATGAATTTGATACATCTACATATTATTGATGGTATTGAATCCATAACATGTATCCAAGTTATCCCCAAAAGTAAGTTGTAATGCAACTGATTAGGCATAACATGGAAGTAGGACGTAGCATCTTGGGACCTAGTTTCACATCTAATGATATCGTGCCAACTATTTGATGTAGAATGTTGTCAAATACTTTTATGATTTGATCTGGTTTTTGAATATTATCTAAGTTGATCCCAAATTTTTGTAATAAGGTAGTATTATAAATATTAAATCCATAAACAATTATACCAACACATTTTTGACAACTTTATTTTGCATTTTGACTTAAGTGAATAATGTTATATGTTTCTCTCGTGTGTTGGATAGGTAATTATTATTTTTCAAAGGTGATAAATTTTTTATATGTTTGAATATATTCATGATAGATGAAAATGATGTAGTTTATGTTTCATTAGGGAGAGATGTTTCTCAAAATGCCTCATATAAGATGCCTTTGTAGATCATTTATCTCTTGAGTAATTGCAAAATATAAAATTTAGCATGGGGTTTATTTAATTTAACTATGATGTGATACCCTTTATGTTTATTGGCTTGATTTGTGGGAGATAGAGGGGGTTGAGGAGGAATATGCTGACTATATTTATTATACCACACATGATGGGGCACCCTACCTCATCTAGTGTTAACAACATGGATTGACAAATACAAATTTAGTAATGGGATAATAATAAGAATTATATGCTAACTAGTATAACCTTAATTTATAGGGGGAGGATGAAAAAAGGAGTCATGCATGCTCTTTTGTGTCTAGTGGTAGAAAAAATAAACTCAAATTAGATGTTGCAAAAATATGATTTGAAGAAGGGATGGAATTATTCATTGTTAATTTTAGCCTTACTATTGTTCTTATATTTGATCCATTTGATTATATAATTGATAAAAATGTAACATAACCAATTGGAATAATATTTAAAAATTGTTAGGTTGTGGAGCTAAAAGCTTCACTGATGCAGACATGGAGGAGGTTGCAGGATGAGTTGCTGAGTGTCAGAAGTCTTTGGCGTTGGTCTGGCCAACTGACGTCGGCAGGTGGGAGACAGGATGCAACCGACGTCGGTCATGGATCGGCTGGCGTCGGCGACCCCCAGGCGGACAGGGACCGATGTCGGTCGCCTGTGTGGTTCGACTGCGAGCTAATTATGGGCAGTTAGCTAACGAACCAAGTGTTTGCATGAAGAGAGCTATTTTTAGACTGAGAGCTACGGATCTAATTATTATAATTAGATGTCTAATCATTGTTTGGATGAGATCTATATAATAGACTCACAGTTGTATTGGAAAAGTGGTTCTAGTTTGAGTTGAGAAAAGTTTGATCCTTCTGTGTGTGAAGTGAGTAAGGGTGTTCCTCCTAGTTCCCTATCAGTGCCAAGCTTGGTACTGGTTGGAGAATCATAAGGACTTGGTGAGGCAAGGACAAGGGTTCTTCAGGGTGTAGAGTGATCTACATGGTAAGTAAGATCATTGATCTGTAGGTGTATGTGTGTGCAAGGTCAAGGTTCACAGGTGAGCAGAACCGTGTTTGATTTGTAGGTGTGCAGGATCATATAGACAGCAACACAATAGGGAGCAGTATTAGGCAGGATCTACTTGGAGTACAGGTGTGTACTCAGATAGAGCAAAGAGGAAGGCAAGGGAGTTCTTTCCATGAGTATGGTCTGTTGAAGTGCAGGTTATTGCAGGTTCATGGGAGATCTACTTGAAGTACCTTGAGTACTTGTGGAGCACGTGGAGTGCTTGTGGAGTGCGTGTAGCACTTGTGGTGTGCATGGAGCACAAGAGGTGAACACCAACTCTGTATTTGAGTTGCGTGTTGGGACCTGAGAGGGAGAGCTTTGGGGAGAAGATTTACTGTTCACTTGAGGTGTGGGAAACCTCTGTAAGGTGGTGGAGAAGAAGTGGCATCTTATTTATTGTATTCTTTTTTGTATAAAGTGTTAATACAATTTGTGTATTGTCTCTCATATCATGTGTTATTCTGAATTCTAGTTACTTGGTGAATCTGGTTAATTTCCGCATATTAAGTTGCTTGGTTTGGTAATCATATTGTGCTCTTTTGGTGGAGCAAGATCCTGACAAGTGGTATCAGAGCAAGGTTGTTAGCTCATAGCTTGAGACCACTGACAAGTGGTATTAGAGCTTCAGGTTGGGATACTAACAGATTGGTTTAGATCTGGGTAGTGTGTTTTGATTACAGGTCACTCTCAGGGGTTTCTGATTGAGTGGGAGTAGAGCAATGGCAGATCAAAGTAAGCTAAGAATGGAGGAGTTGAAAAGCACAGATGGTCACTCACGGTCCTATGGAAAGAAAGAGCAGGTAAAAGATTATTGTTGGTTGGTAGCAGATCAGCATGAAGAAACTGAAGAAGCAGATGTAGCAGGTGTTGTTGCACAGGATGCTCTGGGAAGTTTCTTGGATAAAGTTGAATCTTGGATAAAAGATTTGGTTGCCTCTTTCCATGCAGCCCTAGGTAGAGGAGCTGGTGAGCCTTGCCAAAGAATTGGCAAAGGGGAAGTGAAGCTGAAATTACAGGTGGCCAACACACAAGTGTTGATGAAGGTCATGCAGGTCTCAGGTTTGGAGATATGGCTAATTTCTTCAGAAAGATTGGGTGATGAGAGATGCACAAGAACTCTCACAGCGGATGCACTTGAATTAGCTGGTGGTAAGAAAATAGGTACCCTTTATCTACTTGTTTATATTACTAATTCTTCTTTTGTTGCGGAGATGTGGCTTCGTAGGCTTGGTCACATGAGCAGGAAGGAGATGCATGTTCTTAAGCAGAAGACAGATATATTTGACAGGCTTAAGAACTGGAAAGCCTTGGTGTTTATGGAGGAGATGGCAGACAGAACCCAGTGGATGTGGCTAGATACTTCTGAGCAGGGCAGTTTGGACATGGGTTTTGATTCAAAGAAGCTCACGGGTAAAAAGTCATCACTCACAGGCGAACACAGGTACCGATGTCGGTCAAGAGGAACTGGCATCAAACAGACAGGTGCCGATGTCGGTCATGTGCAGATCGAAGCCAGTGATGTCAGGCAGGGTAAGACCGACGTCGGTCATAGGACCGACGTCGGCAGTATGTAAGACCGATGTCGGTCATAGGATCAACGTCGGTAGAAGGGACACCGCAAGGTCGGTAGTCAGGGACAGACGCATGGAAACCGATGTCGATCGGATGCAGACTGTGGGGTGACCGAGGTCGGTCACTGTAACAGATTTTGGGTGGACAGCAAGCTGTCAAGGAGTCTCAAACACCCATACGGAGGACTGAAGACGTAAGTAGGCCCTCAAATTCATTATTCCTCTTCTTTATACATGTTGCTAATTGTAGAGTAGGAAGGATCCAGGAAACAGGTGTGAGCTCGGCATGGATGAGGATGTGATTCCTTGGAGGAGAACCAGACAGGTGTGTTTTTGGTAGGGTTGCCAGCAGGTGAGAAAATCACAGAGACGAATGGATTCCTTAGTAGAAGAATAGAGAGAACGGATACATGAGACGGAAGACCAGGTATATGGTCTTGAGGAGCTGCAAGACAGTGGTACAGGTTTTGACAGGTGGAGGATGAAGCATGGCTTCAGTCAGTGTCAGGGTAACTACTGTGGTTTTGTCTTACTAGGGGGATGATGAGTCGCGACATCATTCTGTTGCTGTATGTGGATGGTATGTTTTGCTAGTAGGTTTGTACATATAAGGTTTCGCTGAGCTAAGGGTAAGATTAGTTCAGTGTCATGTCATGAGGAGTTTGGAGCAGCGAAATTCTTTGACATGGGAGACATGGAGATCACAGGTTGATTTTGTCTCGAGTGGGAGCTGATGTGAATCAGGTGTTGGCGAGGTTCAGGATGCAGAGCCAGAGCACACTAAGGGCTGGACAGGTACAGTGTCCAAAATCACATGAGGTCTGGTATAGACCTGAGTATTCCCATGCAGTGGGAGCTATCATAGAGTTAGGAGCCAATTCGGGGAAGTGGGTTCTCAGGTACTTGAGAGGGACCGGCAGCAGGTATACATGTAGGGTCAGGACTTCACTACATGTGTTTGTAGGTTCGGATGTGGTAGGTACTCGGATGACAGGAGGTACATCATAGGATGTGTGGTGGGTTATCTTCAGGGTTGATCTTGAAGAGGGATACAAACCAAGAAACAGATTAGACAGAGTATAGGTATAGGTACAGTGCAGCTGTTTATCTCCAAGTGGGAGATTGTTAGGTTGTGGAGCTAAAAGCTTCACTGATGCAGACATGGAGGAGGTTGCAGGATGAGTTGCTGAGTGTCAGAAGTCTTTGGCGTTGGTCTGGCCAACCGACGTCGGCAGGTGGGAGACAGGATGTAACTGACGTCGGTCATGGATCGGCCGGCGTCGGTGACCCCCAGGCGGACAGGGACCGATGTCGGTCACCTATGTGGTTCAATTGTGAGCTAATTACGGGCAGTTAGCTAACGAACCAAGTGTTTGCATGAAGAGAGCTATTTTTAGACTGAGAGCTGCGGATCTAATTATTGTAATTAGATGTCTAATCATTGTTTGGATGAGATCTATATAATAGACTCACGGTTGTATTGGAAAAGTGGTTCTAGTTTGAGTTGAGCAAAGTTTGCTCCTTCTGTGTGTGAAGTGAGTAAGGGTGTTCCTCATAGTTCCCTATCAGTGCCAAGCTTGGTACTGGTTAGAGAATCATAAGGACTTGGTGAGGCAAGGACAAGGGTTCTTCAGGGTGTAGAGTGATCTACATGGTAAGTAAGATCGTTGATCTACAGGTGTATGTGTGTGCAAGGTCAAGGTTCACAGGTGAGCAGAACCGTGTTTGATTTGCAGGTGTGTAGGATCATATAGACAGCAACACAATAGGGAGCAGTATTAGGCAGGATCTACTTGGAGTACAGGTGTGTACTCAGATAGAGCAAAGAGGAAGGCAAGGGAGTTCCTTCCATAAGTATGGTCTGTTGAAGTGCAGGTTATTGCAGGTTCATGGGAGATCTACTTGAGTACTTGTGGAGCACGTGGAGTGCTTGTGGAGTGCGTGTAGCACTTGTGGTGTGCGTGGAGCACAGGAGGTGAACACCAACTCTGTATTTGAGTTGGGTGTTGGGACCTGAGAGGGAGAGCTTTGGGGAGAAGATTTACTGTTCACTTGAGGTGTGGGAAACCTCTGTAAGGTGGTGGAGAAGAAGTGGCATCTTCTTTATTGTATTCTTTTCTGTATAAAGTGTTAATACAATTTGTGTATTGTCTCTCATATCATGTGTTATTCTGAATTCTAGTTACTTGGTGAATCTGGTTAATTTCTGCATATTAAGTTGCTTGGTTTGGTAATCATATTGTGCTCTTTTGGTGGAGCAAGATCCTGACAAAAATTATTTAATGGATTGAATTAAAAATTAAATACAATGTTCATTCATTATAGCCATGGGTAATGTGTATTATTAGGGAAAAATTATAAACCAATTTTAAAAATAAATCCCTAAGGTTGAAATGTGAAACCCTATAAGGATGAAACCCTAAGGGAGACATAGGGTTTAACATAATTCAAACAATGTACAAGCTCACCACTATGTTTTACCCTAATTTATATTAATATTAATTAATTAGTCTAATTCAAATATAAATTAGTATGTGAATTTAGATTATTAAATAAGACATTTAAACATGAATTTGAATGCAAAAGCTTGAAATAGATTAAAATTATTTGATAAGTGGCATATGTTAAATATAATAAGTACAACAAAGTGATAAATACTTAGTTTTTTGATTGCATTTATGATTCTAACTATGTTCTAATAAAATAGATTGAATTAAGCCTATGATTTATCAAGTTTTAGAATATTTTTTTATATTTATAGGGTCAATTTTGTCAAGTACGAGTTAATATCGGTTATCGATACTGACTTGTAGTGGTTGGTAGTGACATGTGCATAAAAATTTATATGTGACCATATGATCACATAATATTATCTCTAAAATTTATCTATGTTTGATGTCAAACCTTGATTATGCACATAATACCATGCATTAATTTTCTTCACTTTACACCCTAGGTGTGCTTGTGCTAGAAACTTGAAAGAAAAAGAGAAAGTGTAATAGGTTGATATGACCCAAATCATCCCCATTGATCATTGACTACTACATATGTATCTAATATTCCAAGGAGTGAAATAAAGCCACACATAGTTCTCCCACCTATGATGGTTTTGCAATTGTGATCCTTAATTTTATTAATGAAATTAATGATTTGGATTTGATACTTTACAATGTTTTCTTTGAATTTGAATTTTATATGCTTTAGACTTTACTTGTGACTACTCCTAGTGATTGGTTTGGAATTTTCGGGGAAATTTTTTCTCAATGTATAATATTGTATAGATGTGTATTAGATAATTTCCAAGTCCCCTATCAAGTGACGCATTGATTTGTACATTTATGGGTCCAATTGGGTAATTTATCATGATACAATATTAAATATGTACATACTAACCCATAATAATGTCTTAAATTTAAAAAATTGGTCATTTTTGGTAGAGGTTCGGTACCATTAGGCTTAGGTTAATATAAATTAATGACACTGACTAGGTCTAATGGTAGTGTCCTATGCTCAAAAAAATAAATTGAGAATTTGGGCATGTCTATGTAAGATAATGTGTGGGTTTGACATAGAAAGTGACATTAAAATAGATGTGTAATAGTATAAATTAAGGTTTGAACCCATAAAAATAACTAAGATAGGGTGAGATAGTTAGTTAGAACCATATTTGTGCACATAAGTCATGTGTGGTAAATATATTTTAAGATTGTTATTGTCAAGTAATTAATACCAAATTTGAATATCTATAAATCCCTCCCTTTTATTATAGTATTTAAATTTGTAGAGTAAAATAAAAATATATACCTAAGTATGTACAACACACTTTATCTTTCATAGGAACCTCTAATTATTCATGTCACTCCAAAGTAAAATATGAAACACAAATATGGTATTCAATGTCCATAGATTGAAATTTAAAATATAAACTTGAAATTTGAAAACCAAATAGAAATGAAGGAGTACATATGTCCATTGGTTCAAACTATGTCACCCTTACAACTTGTTTAATATGATGATTCATTATTGAAGCATTAGAGAAAGGTGATTTCCACTGAAGCACTTGGAGAGTATTTCCTCTTCTTAACCCTTGGATAAATTGAGGGTGATCAAATCCCCATTTTTTGTAATTATGTGAGCCCTTGGGTTGGGAAGACAACATGACCCAAACCTCATAAATATGGGGAGAATTACATGATGTACTAACACAAATAACTATTTAGATTTGATAAATAATGGGAACCACATGATAGGTTCTCTAGAAGTAATTCCATGTCCATTAAACATTACTAAACCTCTAGGTATAGTACCTAAAAAAACATGAATAAAATCATTGTAAACATATTTTAGATCTAAATTTGCTCACTAATTGATGTGAATTGAAAAAGTGTTTGCAAATAAACAAATGTAATAGTGCTCACTATAAAATATGTAAATGCGAATGAATCAGTATCATGATCCTTTGGAGCTATGACAAATATAAACTATCATAGTGTGTATATGCATGAACTAATATCATTCCCCCTAAATATGTACTAATTAATATATAATTTTATGCATATATATGCTAAACCTAAGAATATGTATCTTAAATTTATGTATATCTTAAAGACTTGTTACTATGTACATATGTCCATGCATATGCACTCAAGTGTGTTTGAATTTTTAATCAGTTATCTATAAAGTAAGTGCATATTCATGGCGTATAATTGTATAATATTTATTGATGTACTAAAATATTTCATGTAATTGAATTCATCTAACATCTAAATCATTCTAAATCTCTAAAATCTAGACTCTAATTCTAAAAATCTAATTTTTTAGTACATGAAAACTTGCTTATTTATGATAAACCCATGATAATGCCCCAATTTTGAGATGATGTATGTGTTATATAAATTATTCATCTCAAAATAAAAGTTAATTTTATCATGTAATGTATAAATATAACATCATGTATAACCATGTGAACATGTGAAGAGTATGCCATCATAGTAATGCATATGTCAATAATGGCATGCATATAAACTAATTTAATGCAAGGTACATAAATTTAATTTATAGATAGATGTTTTTATGAATCACAAAGTAGTAACCATAATTGAAAAGATAAATTAATGATACCAAGTAGTAAAATTGAATGATATAGATCATGCCACCACTTAATCTCAAGAATCTCAAAAATTTCAAGAATTAGTGTCACACATAAGGCCAAGGGCCACATAAAAGGGAAATTATGATGTAAAAAAAGGTCAAGGGACACACACAAAGGACATAAAATTTTTACAAACAAGGGATACAAATGTCACATCAAACAAGTCCAAGGGCCACATGCAAGATACATAAATATGTCGCAAGCAAGGCTAAGGGTATACACATAAATAAACAAGAATAACTACCATATCATGGAAGAGACATAAATATGTCATAAAAAAGGGCAAGGGGATAGAAATTAATAGGCAAACACAACTATAAAATCATGCAAAAGAGTAACATCAATGTATCACATAACAAGTAAAGACTAGTTTACATCATCCATATGTACTAATGTCACATCCTAGTAAAATAACATATCCATGTATCATTATGTAAGATATGAGTAACTAAAAAGACATGATTAATTAATATAGATAACTCAAAATTCTAAATAAGTCACAAAAATATATAACCTATGGTAGTGAAACCTATGGAATAAAATTCCTATGTATTGGCATGGCCACTAGGTAGAGGAGAATCCAATGTCTATATGTCCATGTGTAACTTGTATGTCCTACATCACATTCATATATTATGAAATTTAAGTTTGTATAAAAATGATATGCCATATTCCAAATATGTGATGAATAATATATGTGAATAGTTTAATCTAGTAACCATGTCATGCTTAGGTCCTAATTTTGATTTTTTGAATATTTTTAATGTTTTTATTTATTGATTGAGATATTCAATTTTTTTGTATTTGTGAAATTATTGAAAGTAGTGTTCATAAATCAAGGATTAGGTCATCATTTTCAAGATAAAATTAAATATATTGTGGATTATCCTTGAGATTATGTAATCACATTTCATCTTATTCTTCTACTTATGATTGTTCATATTATGTATTTTTGTTATCTCATTTTTTTTTTGTTTTTGCTGGTAAGAATCACCATCATGTTGAATCATGATTAATATTAATGCATGTGAGAAAGTGGGGTACTAATTTTTTTGATCTATTATTTTAACCATTTTTGTCCTATTGTAAATGGAACCTAATAAGTAGGAGGCATGACCCACATGTTTGTATCAACCACTTTTAGCCCACAATCTATTGGTAAAATATTATATCCAAGGGTTTCTTGCCAATGTGTGTTATGTTATAATTCATTGATGCCATGTTCCATATGTTATAAACATATAAAATTACATATGGATTCCAATTTGTTTCCATAAATTTGAATGTGTTTATAATAGTCACCTTCCATGTATACTATAATGGTGAAAGTCTCCTATCGAGAAGATTTTTAATTGTTGTATTTGAAAAAGGTGTCTTTACAGAACTTTTTGTGAGTTGTTCTTGTTTATTATGTATTTCCTTAATAATGCCTTCTTTATTATATCTCTATATCTTATTTTGTAATGCATCACAATGATAAGTTTCATGTATTTTGATTCTATGATAATAATAATAATAATAATAATAATATGATTTCCTTCTTGATGTGTGATATGCCCCACAACTCAATGTATAATAGATGGTACTATGATGAGATTATTATAAATTATTACTTAAAATGGTGTTGTAGCTTTGGTATCTAAAAATCTCCATATTATTTACTGAGATGTATGATTGTTTCTTTGTCAAAGTCATGTTTGATTTTAGTATCACTTGTGCTTGAGGTGAGATAATATTGTAAGTATTTTTTACATTTTGAATGTACTGATGATCTATCATTTTTTAATTTCCTTTTCCCCCATAATATTGTTCTTGAATAGGAATTTCCAATTTCATTTTCATTGTATATGATTTATCCATATATTATTTAACTTTAATAGGTGTGAATAAAATATGAGATAAATATTCATCTAAAGGATTGAAGTTTAACTTACATAGTTGATCCTTTGTCATATCTACCATGTTGCAATCATAATCATCACTATTATAATAATCTATGACCATGCCTTTTCAATTTTATGAATTCACCACTAAATGAAGATTAGGAATAGGCTTCAATTTTTCTATATTAGATTGTGGTTCATGTTGTATATCCACTTTCTATGTTATGATAGGTTCCTTCAAATTTTAGGTATTTGATTTAACCACCTCATACTTATGCATCTGAGCTCTTGGAATGGGTTGTGATGGAGGAATGATATAATGATCTTACAGCTGTGAATGTGACTGGTTCTCATTAGTAGATTGCGTCATCTTAAAATATATAAAAGAGACATCATCTTATGGTTATTTATAATAATAGAATAAATGTATGGATTTTATACATATGTGTAATTTTGATGGTGTTGCTTCCATAGCATGTAACCAAGGTCACCTCAAAATCTAGTTATAATGTAGCTAATTAGACATAACATGAAAGGTAGTAGGTACCATATTGGGACCTAGTTTTAAATCTAATGATATAGTCCCAAGTATTTGATGTGGACTATTTTCAAATCATTTCATGTTTTGATATGATTTTTTAATAGTATCCAAGCTGATCGTAAATTTTTTTAAGAATGCATTTTTACAAATATTCAATCTAAAACCATTATATTTGAACACAAGTTTGACTATTTTAATTGCACTTGAACTTTAGTGAATAATGGTAAATTTTTATCTCTTGTGTGTTTCATAGGTAGGTATTATTTGTCAAAGGTGAAGAATTTTTTCATATCCTTTAATGTATTCATGATAGATGAAAATGATGAAGGTTATGTATCACTAGGGAGAGTTGTTTCTCAAAATGCCTCAAATAAAATGTCTTTGTAGACTGTTGATCTCTTGAGTAACTCTGAGATAAATATTTTATCATGGATGTTTTTTATTTGATCAATTAATTCATACCTCTTTGATTTTATTGGCTTGCTTTATGGAAGGTGGAGGGGGTTGAGGAGGAACATGTTGACTACATTTTTTCTTCAATGAATGATGGGGCACCTTACCTCATCTAGTGTTCAAAGCATGGATTGTAGAATATTAAATAATATATGGAATAATAATGGGAGATTAATGTTAAATATTAAAAGCTTGAAGTCTATGGGGAGGAGTTAAAAAAGGAGTCATGCAAGCCACTTGGTGTCTAGTGGTAACAAAATTCAACTCAGACTAGATGTGTTAATAATATTTTTTTAGGAAGGCTTAGGATTGTTCATTGTTAATTTTAGTTGTATTAATGTTATTATATTTTATCCATTTGATTATATGGTTGATCAAAATGGAACAATATGAAAATATTAATTTCATGACTTACATTAAAAAATAAATACAACATTTTTTTATAAAAGCCATGGGTAATGTGTATTATTAGGTAATAATAAGAAACCAAGTATGAAAATAAACCTTAAGGCTAAAATATAAAACTATAGAAGGATAAAACCTTAAGGGAGACCTAGGTTATACATAGTTTTACCAATGCATGAATTTACCAATATATTTCACCCTAATTTGGATTAAGATAAATTACTTAACCTATTTAAGATATAAACTAGTATGTGCATTCAAATTACTTAATATGGTATTAAGCATGAATTTGAATGTAAAAGCTTGAAAATGATTGCAATGATTTGAAAAGTGATATGTGGTAAATATAATAAGTAAAAAAAAGGGATAAATACTTAGATTTTATAAGTGAATTTATAACCATGAATATATTTTGATAGTGTAAAATAGTTTGATAGTGTAAAATAGAATAAATTTGGACTATGATTTGTTAGGTTATAGAACTATGTTTCTATCTATGTAGGGTTGGTTCCATCAGGTACATGTTTGTATTGATTGTCTATATTGACCTGTAGTGGTCTATAATGACCTATGTATAAAAATGTTTTTATGTATATATGATCACCTTTACCTCTCTTTGAAATATCTATATGTATGATTCCAAACCCTGTTGATGCATGCAACCCATAAATCAACCTCCTTCACCTTAAAACCCTTGGTGTGCTTGTAAGGGATATAAACCTAATTTTTTTGAGAAAGTGTAATGGGTTAATATGAATCTAATAAATATTTTTAATGATTGACTAATACCTACGTCTTTGATACTTAAACAAGGGAAATCAATCCATACATAGGTCACCCACCTAACATGATTTTAAAATTATGTTCCTTTGTTATATGAATACAATTAATGATTTGGATTTAATTATTAATAATGCTTACTTTGACTTTGGATTTTATATGTTTTGGACTTGGATTGTGATTACTCTTAATGATTGGTTTTGAATTTGTAAGTGGTAGGGAAGTTCAGCTCAATGTGCAATAGTGTATAAATGTATATCAAATACCTGTAAAGTCCCCTATCAAGTGAGGCCTTGATTTGTATATATGAGGATAATTGTGAAATTTATCATGTTACACTATTTGAAACTTATGGGTCAACCCATAATAATGTATTAGATTTAAATAGCGACTGATGTTAGGAGAGGGTATGTATCTTAAGGACTAGGATAATATCAATTAGAGATAATAACCAAGTCTGATGGTAGTGACTCATGCACATGAGGATTAAACTAAGCATTTGGGCATGTTTATGAAAGATAGTATGAAATTTTAAAATATAATGGAAGGATCAAACCTATAGAAAACACTAAACTACGATGATATGGATTATTAGGACCATATTTGTTTTCACAAGTTATGCATGGTAGATATATGTCAAGGTTATCATTTTCAAGTACTTAATACTAAATTTTAGTGTATAAAGTTTTATGTTTGTAGTGGAAAATAGTTAAAATCAATTCCTTAGAGAAGCCTACTATCTATCTAGTGACTCTATTAGATTTTAATCCAAAACCTTTATTTTCAATACAATCTACATTTCATTTATGTTTTTTCAATTTTGAGCCCATGTTAACATTTCCAATACACATCTCTAAAAATCCATGAAAATATAATGGAAAATCATAGAGCCAAGCCTTTTTTGTGGGACTCCAGAGGATAATTGAAATTATAAAAATATAAACATATTGCTATATCAACTTTCATATCTCTTCTATATTTTAATCGATAAGACTTTGTGATTTCCATAGACCATATTCATGATGTTGAAATCTTTTAAACAATACACATTGTTATAGAACCTACTGTATACATATAGTTGCATGCATCATCTCTCAAGATAAGGGATTTAAAATGGTTAATAATATTTCATCTAACATCAATCTCAAGTTGGGATGAGTTGGATGTTTTTACACATAATCAGTTCAAGGAGAGGATAGATGTTATGTCTTTATTTGAATGCCTAACCACCATAAAAAATGGTACTATAT